>CM062805.1:1091607006-1092897447 GCA_031772625.1 Pinus tabuliformis
AAGAAGAATATTGCCATCAATAACAAAGGGGAGATTGTTGACCTGGATTGTCATTGATGTCAGTATGACAATATCTAGGAGAAGCAGAGCAGATCCATGAAGAAATAGGAGTAAGAAGCCAAGGAGAAAATCCATCAGGGAAGCCATCAGAAGAGGTCTTTGGAAGCAAAGAGGAATACATCAGTGGAGTCATAAACAGTGTTAACGAGGAGTTAACATATCAGAGGAGTATTGTAGAATGTTAGAGCAGAGAATATCACAATCGCAGCTTCTAGAGCAGAGAATATTGCAAGTCACTCCTGTAGCAATTTTGGAATGCTCCTGTAGCAGAATTATTTTATCCATATATTTCCAACGGTAGATTAGATTGACCTAAAATTTTGTGAGAATGTTTTCGTAATCCTTATGAATCTCCCCACAAAACATCTTGGCCAACAGATGCACACATCTTGAGAAAAACTAAAAATGGCTGTAGGTGATGGAGGCCAATTTCTTGAAAAGTGTGTACTGGAATTTGCTGAAATTCCTTGAGAAGGTTATCATCATACATATTCATCTCCCCATGAAACATATTGGTTAATGGATGTTTGGTTTTTGAGATATGGAAAAAATGTTTTCTTTGCCCTATCTATTTTGGCCTCCTGTAGCAAAAAAACCCTTCTGTAGCATTTTAGGACAACGAGGAAAATGAATGGGAAAGGCTTGGAGGTTATGGGTGGATGTTGGAAATGGATGAGGGTGATGGGTTGACATGGCCTTGGTCATGTTGGAGCATCCGAGAAAAGAAGGAGAAGGCCCTTTGTTTTACTTCCTTTGACTATATTTTTGACCAACTTTTTCTTTTGGTGCTAACTTGTTTTCGTTGCTTGCAAAGGTTGGAGAGCACCTGCATACATCAGAGAGAGATACATGGAGCAAATAATTTTTTTCATTTTTTTCTTTTCTTTTAGGCATACTAGTTGCCTCAATGAGGTTTTCAACTAGTAGGTCTGCATAGGTGCCTCAAAGGAGGTTTTCACCTAGGATATATATATATTTTTTCAACCCATTGACCACATCATGGGGTTTTTTAATCAATGAGCCAATCTCAAGTGCCTCAAAGGAGGTTTTCACTTGAGATTTTATTTCTCCTCTTATTTTTTCATGTTATTAATTTATTTTTTCTATCCTACTCTACTTGAAAAAAAATTCTCTTTCAAGTATAGGAATATTTCCAATGGAGCCATGTGCACATCAAGATGACATATTAACTCATGTGTAGGCTCGAAATATATGCTTTGTCATGTACCTAAATTTTAGATACTAAATACTTTGAATTTGACGATATCAAGCACTATCGAAGAAGAGAATGATGCTCCATGTTGATTTTATGGAACCAAGCCTCAATATATATTTGATGCCCTTGGTTCGATTTCTCATTTGGTTCATTATTCACGTCTTCTTCTACCATGACATTCAAATATTCCTCTTTTTGTTGATTATTATCTTGAACACATGGAGGATCTGATGGTAAACATGAGGGAACTTTCTCAATCTTTGATTCTAATGTTTTCTCTTCATCAAGTGCAACCCATGATTCTTTGGTCTTCTCATTTGAATCTTCTTTTTTTGAATGTTTTTCTTCAATGAAATAAAGAGAATATATTTTTTGCAATACTCTTTCTCAACTAAGATGAATACCATTTATATCAAGAGGAGATGTTTGAAATGTTGTACCTCAACATTGTAAGTGGACTGAGCTACTTCCTTGTGTGGTTTTGGAAATGGTGGTACATGTAGTTGAGTGGGAGTGGATATTTGAGATGGACGTGGTTGGGGTTTTGGTTGTGGTGGAGGTGGATGGTAGGGATACCATGGAGTTAGATATGGTAGATATTGAGGATATTGTGGATTTATTCCATAAGGTTCTTTCCAACCTTGTTGCCAAGATTTGTTTTGGGGTTGAGATGGCCAAGGTTTCCAAGGAAAGGGTGTGTTCCAATTACTTTGAGATGGATGTGCATAACCTTGAAATTTTGAATTAGGTTCTTGCATCATATCAGGTTGACTAGGTCGCCATGATCTTTTTTGAGCCACATAACATAACTTCTCTAGTGATTGACTTACTCCATTGTCATCTTAGTAAACTTACTTCAACCTTGGTAATGATGGGAAATATTTTGTAGCATGTGATTCTGTATGGACAACACAAATATCAACATGTTATTTTTGCTCATTTTGAATTATTAACATTTCTAATTTTTCACTTAGATTGCTAATAATTTCTGTTTTAAAGTTATCAAGCAAATTTCTAAGTTCAACTTGACTTACCGATCTTGATGTTGATTTACTTACTCTTGCCCTTCCTCTTGTTATGTGCTTGAATGTTTCACAATTTTTTTCAAATAATAATTGGTATACATCACCTTTACTCATGAGATCAATCCACTCATCCCTAATTGTTCTAAGTAAGAGGGTTTTTAGTGTTTCAAATCCCTCTTAACATTATACATAAATCTATCTATTAGATCCTCAAGGCTCTCATCTTCTTTTTGAGTCATTATAAAGATTTATTATTTAAGATAATGATATTTATATTTTTCTAGAAACATATTTTTCATATCATTCCATGATCTTATTGAATTAGTCCCTAAACTCATGAACCATTTAATAACTCTATCCTTCAATGTTTTCAGAAACAATCTCAATTTTCGAGTGTCTAATAAGTAACCATAAGATATGAAAAGGATTTAAAATTCAAAGAGAAAGGTTTCAAGATCGTCTGACCTCATACCATGAAGTTGGGAATGAAATATGGAGGGATGATCTTCATGTGAACATTTCTATCAATATCTTGAATGTGAAATCCAAGAGGATCTTCCTCATTTTCATCATCTCCATCCATTTCTTCTACCTTCTCTGTCACCTCTTATTCTTCTAGCTGCAAAAGTGGATGGTGATGTGGTTCTTACTGTACCACATGATCAAATTGGGGGGAGGTGGGGGTTGGTGTTGGAGAAGTATTTTTTGTTTAAAAAAATAAAATTGAATGAGAATGCTAATACAATGCAATTTTCTATTCTTGAAATGAAAGATGACTAATGCAATTTTGTGTGTGTGTTTTTGTAGAAAGTAAAATAAATGAATCAACTAGGGAAGAAAACAATGCATACTTTGACACCTCCCTAACAACAATGCCAAAAAGTGATGAGCCTCAGTATTGAAATAAAAATGTTGCAACTCCCAAGACTACCAACTTAAGTTATCAACCCAGGGTTTGTACAAACTTAAGAGGCGTCGACACTATATGTGAAACATGCAATGTGTACTTCTTTCATTGATTTGACGCACTGAAGTGAATATCATGAAATCAAACACTAACCTAATTGAAAAAATGGAAACATTAGTCTACTTGCAGAATCCAAAATGTGGAATGTTGAAAAAGGAAATTTGACCTTTTCAACAATAATGCTTGTAATTGAAACCTTATGGATGCATGAATTCAAGAATCAAGTCTAATATACTTTGAATTGATATCACCCTTTTTATCACTGTGTTCAAGGAAGCTTAGCTTTAGTAACAGAATCCATGTACATTCTATAGGAAAACATTCATTGTTATTCAGATGTGGAAATCTGTCCTCTAATTGCATATTTGTACTTGCAGTGAAGGAAATGTGGGTATATAGTTGTATTTGGTATTCTTAAATCATGGATTCAGAACCTAGGGGTCATTATTCAATCCTAATAGGAAAAAACTAAGATTTCGGAGCAGATCTGGTCAAGTTCAAACATGCGACAAGAGTGCTACAGGAAGTGCTACAAGAGGTGTTACAGGAGGCCCTTCTTTTCTACAGGAGGAGATAACTTGCCGAATGAATAAGTAAATAAAATGAAAATAGGATGGGGAAAATTTAGTTAATAATTAGGGTTTATTAGGACTCCATTCCAAGTGTATTCACTCCAAAATACCCCTATTGACATGTGCTAAAAAATAACATAAAATTACTACTCTAAAAAATGGAAATTCAAGAAATAGTGAGCTAGTTAACCTACCAAATTCCTAACCTAATCAAGTGAATATGATATGGGGTAAATTTTGTTATTAAATTGAATATTTTTATGACCCAATACAAGTGGAATCAACTCAATCAAAGGTCATTAACACATTCTAAAAAATATCAGAAAATTACTACTATTTTGCTACATGGATTTCCAAAAATTCTAGATTCGTGAACTAGTAACCCAATCCTAGTAGCTCAATGATGAATATGACTGGTCAAAGCTGTTATAAGTATGCATCATTCTTTTGAATCTATAAATAACCCACAAAAAAACTCACTTCAATCATTTAATTAATGTAACCTACAACAAAAGAAGCATGAATAGTGAATGCAAAAATAAGAGATGCAAGTGAAAAAGACATTTAAATGACATAAATAAATTATACAAGAGGGATATGAGGCTGATGGGATGGCCAAGCCCAAGGAAGATCGGATTCATATGAAGGAAACGAAGCTTTAGAAGCTAAAAATGACACCAAGCTTCATTATTTGAATCAATCCAAGTACATCCCTGTTAGAAATGAAAGTGGAGCTAGTAAAGAACAAGTTTTCTCCACAAGAAGGCTAAGAAATACATGCCCAGAGAGGCCAATTCGAATTGGAACTTATACAAAGTGATGAGGAAGAATTATCGTTGAAAGGAGTAAGATTTCCCCTCCAAAATGCCTCAAATAGTGGATTTGGTTTCCAACACTATGAATCTGCATTAAATGATAGGGAACACATTCCTAAATTTTCTAAATCAGTGGAACTCCAGAATTTTTCAAAAATTTCATGATATTTTGTTCAATATTTTTCCATCTTGTAGTAGGGAGAAAGTCCCTATATTATCTCATTCAGAATTTTCTCCATATTCTACAAAAATAAATAATATTAGGCACATAATATGCAATTACCTCTAAACCTTCCTAAGAACATATTAAAGCTAAAAAACATTATTAAGTGTACAAAGAGAGATTTAATATAGCCTTTATTTTCCTAGGAAAGGTTAGATGGGCCTTAATTTATGTCTAATTTGGAGGCCCATCAAATTACCGCTTCCTTCATTCATTCGTTGGTAATCCCTATACTAGCTCAAATTTTGTTTTACACTTGGCGTACATGCAAGTCACCTTTTTGCATGCCGACCCTACCTTTGCCTTCAACCATTCATGAACCATTCATGTGGATATTGCACATGGTAGGGGATAAGTGGCCACAGTTAAGTGTAGGGTCCTATTCCCACTTTGTGATCACGACAACCTTTCCTTGCTAGGATAGATGCCATGTCACCATTATACGTGGGCCATAGGTCCAACCCATAGCCTGCAATGCAACATTTTTATGTTATAGGTATTTTTGGATATCTGTGAATTATTATGATTTATCAATTAAATTGAGGTCTGCACCCCATATCCCTAAACCATTCTTCATAACATGTGAAATCTAGGCTTGACCCACTTTTGGGCCTACCTGCCATGTTCACTCGACTCCACCGGTGGTCCCAGACCTACCTATGCACTAGCATTGCTGCAATGCACTTGGACCTGGCTTGTTAGTGTGAAATTTTTTGTAAGGTGTACTTGTTGATGGTGTTGGATCCGCCAACATAAGGGAATCACCCTGGTATGAAGTCCTAACTAGACCTCACACCGTTTGGTGTGGGAGTACCATCTGGTATGATGGCTCGGTTTCCATTATCTTAAGGATTTGCCTCAACTCTTGCTTGTCAGCATAGTAGAGTGGTTTGCTTTGTCTTCGAGAAGTGAGTTTCACGTTCCTGGTGAGTGTAAGTGTCACTTGTGTCAATGGTTCTTTCACTGTTGAGGGAGAGGGTGAGAGTGAGTTCTAGGTTGATTGGGAGCAGTCCCAAAACTGCTAGGAACACACAACACAACATGACATGCACAACTTCCGGCGAAGTAGTCTGCATGGATTCAGAAGTCACAACACACAAGGGAAGATAACACATATAGCACTCAACGATTAGTCCACACTAGTGCAACGATAGTTTACAACAAGTTTCATGTGAAAGGTCTGTCTGGTGTTCGGGAGAGTAGTCTATATAGGTGAGACAATGTTAACAACATATCCAACACATTTCAATTAGCAGATTATGCATTACAACACACGAAATAATTCAAATGTAGAACGCAGGTTAAATAAACATGCATCACAAGTGTTAAAGATTTGTCTTACAACAATTACAATACATTTGTGAAAACGTGTTGGCCTGCTAGCAGGCTTCTGAATTAAGCGAAAGTTCCAAGACACATCATTACACCATACATCACTAACCTCATGTGAGAGGCATTGGATCCACTACTTACTCCTCAAAGGAAAGATTACAGACTCTCTTGGCTATGTGGGAGGAGCTGAGGTGAAAAAAGTCCTTTGCATGTACAAATGAGGGGGTATTTATAGCCAAGGGTGAAACTGACCCTTGTGGTTGTTCGACTACCCTCATGACTGTTTGACTTCCATGAATTTCAACTTTACATGAATTTTTGTACAACAAGTGGGTCTCTTGGACTTCCACGTTACATTACATTAATTGAAAACATGGCCCACAATAGAGATGTGGACAACATGACTCATGAAACGACTCGACATGATACTGCTGGAGTGCATGTCGAGCTGCAATGCTGTTCGGTGATGGATGTCTTCATGGTGTGTGTTACAGCTTCACCTCCGCATGGCAAAGTGTGTGGAGTCTTTGATGGTCATTGGTTCGCTTGATGTTTCTTTGGTACGTTGCTTCTTGCTTGTATGGTGGAAGCTTGACATGCTCATCTGTTCACGAAAGGTGCATGTTCATCCATTCATTCGTCCGTGAGCACATATTGCATGTTTTCTCATCCATTCGTCTCTGAACACATCTTTGCATGATCATCCATTAGTGAGCACATCTCTTTGCATGCATCATTCGTTCGTTCGTTAGTGAACCTGTCCTCCTACATGTGCTCCCTTCGTTCATATCATTCTTCATCACGCCATGTTTGTTGGTGTAACTGTACCTACAATCACTCATGACGAGATGACATCAAATCCAAAAACCTCCTAGTCTACCATGACACATGACCATTTTGGATGCAAGTGACTGGGATGGGGAGAAAGGTTGGGAGGCAGGATGATGGCTTCGGGCACTACTGGTGAAAACCGAGCAAGAGTCACTAGGTGATGAAGATGGGCAATCGAAGTCGACAGTGACTGTCTGCGAGGTCTGGCTCGGTTGTAAGGAAAAACTGTGCAAATTTTGGGAGGGATAGTCCGGGCTGTAGGAAAGCAAGGAAGATAGAATCTACGCATTTTTCAGAACAAGTGGGCAGTAAGGGCTTGACATCAAAATGTGCACAATTTTATGGAGGAATAGGCCGGGTTGCATGGAGGATCAGCAGGCAAAATTTTTGCAGTTTTTTGGAGGAATTGGCCAGGAGCCTGGCAGCCAAAACTACACAATTCCTGGAGGGAATTCGCAGTTGATTGCTGGGTCACTGGTAGCAGAAATTGCACAATTCCAAAGGGGAATAGGCAGTCAGCTATTGGGAGCTTGGCAGCAGAAACTACACGATTCTTGGAGGGAACTGGCAGTCTGCTACTAGCGAGAGAAATTGAACTGAGGCTAGGAGGCCAGCATGTTGATCATATTTGTGCAATTTCTGAGTTGAGCAGACTACTGGATAGCAGGGGGATCGCTCATGAAAACTGCGTAATTTTCTAGATGAGTGGCTGGTCAACTATCAAGAGGACTGAATGGAAAAACTACATAATTTCCTGAGGGATACTGGGACGGGCACTGGGTGTCTGTCCGCTTGTCTATGCAATTTCTTTAGTCAGTAGAGTGGGCAAGGTTAGTAGCCTCTGCACAATTTTTGAGGGGAGTCAATCTCGGGGTGGCTGTCAGGTCCAACTCTCCGGGTGGCCAACATGAAGGTTGATTGAATTGCTTGCGAGCAACACAACTTGAAAATACTTTCTTGGTGCTTCTACACTATTCTGGGTGACAATCAATCGAGTTGATAGTGGGGTGATGGTTCGGGTGTCAGAGGGGAATTTAGTCATCAGAACTTCAACAAAGCGACTAAGTGTGTGAATGAGAGAAAAATGCATACATGATCTTGAAAACACATATTTACATGACTTGACGACGAGCCGACTCAAACCATCCATACACACATACACAACATGACTGACCGATGGTGTAAGTGACAAGCGTGACACTTGTGATTGATCGTTGGTCGACCATGACGATGCTTGCGTGACAGCGAATTTGAATCCGTGTGTGAGTGCAACAAATGCTTTCATAGCGAACACAACAAGCACACACGAAGCGAAGACTTTGAGTATAGCCAGAACATGGTCACAAGCATGACTTTGACATCAACATGCGAACTTGGGTGAAATGATCAAGCAAGGTGGGTGCAAAGACTCACACGAGCTCACAGAGTGAACTTGAGTGTGCACAGCCATCAAGTGAAACCCTCAAGGGAGGCTCTCAAATTGGGTGCAGGCCAAAATTTTGGAGGGTGGTTGTAACTGCTACAACGATACCAAAAACATTCCACTTAAGTCACTAGGCGACAAATGACCCTAACAACAATTTGTTGCTGCTTACGCTTTAGATCTGTAATAAAAAGTGGAAAAAACCTGCAACAAAAATAACATATATGATCCAAAATAGCAAACAAATAGATATCCATTGCAATAACCCAAATGGTAAGACTTTAAAATGAATAAGTTCTTTTATTGATGACAGTTGGTGAAGGAGATCTACAAAAGGGTCTGCAAATCCCTGTCTGTGGGATGGATCATTTGATGTCCTTGATGCTTCAGTAATTGATCTTCTCTCTCAATATGTGAAAAACCTAGAACAATGTGAAGAACTCAAATGAGAGATCAAAATAAAAGAGATGATAATGGTGACGATGATAATGATCATGGTGAAGAATGAATGAAAAACCCTCCTATTTATAACAAAGTATTGAGTTAATCTTGAAAATGGAGAATAATAAAGTTTTATTGACCAGATCAAGATCTAACCGTTAGGAATACTTCATTATATTTTTTGGAGAGGGAAAATATATTCAAAATGGTCAAATATATTTATTTAGAAATAATTAACAAATAAAATAATTTATTAATTATTTTGCGAGGATTAAGAATGGTGTGAAATTGAAATAATTATTAAATTGTGATTTAACAATTATTCCAATAATGGAAATAAAGAATAATAAATAAATAGTGATTTATTTAATTATTCATAGGAGATTTAGTCAAATGTGACAAGGAATAATGATTTAAACAATGATTTAATAATTATTCCTAAGAGAAAATTAAATAAATAGTGGTTTATTCAATTATTCTCATGGGGTTTTTTGATTTTAATTAGAAAATAATTTAATAAAAATGGTTTACTAAATTATTTCCCATGGTGAAAGTGATTTTATTGTTGTAAAATCAATCCTACATGGTGTATTTCGATTCACCTAGTTAGAAATTGCTAGGTGATCATTTTATGGTGATAACATGGCCCACATTCGGGCCTATGAAATATTGCACATCCAAACATCCCACGATGTGCTCGATTGTTAAAACCCAAGGTTCCTAGGACTCTAGTTCGATGTGGACCCCACATCTAGGTTTGCTTATTGGAAAGAAGATTCAGTTGGAAAGAGGTTAGAATAAAATTCCTTTGATTGTATGAATACCTTTAGAAGTTTGAAAGTTGAGATGAGGAGCTGCAAGACTGATAATGACATGTTGTAGCGGCTACAACCACCCTCCAAAATTTTGCCTTAGCCTGTTTTGGAGCCTCCCTACCAACCTTACACAACACTTTATCATGCTTCGTCAAGTACTCAAGCTTCAATGTTTTCCTTGCACAAAGGCAGCCCGTCGATCACAATTGATCCATTCTCCTCACATGCTGCTCACCCAAACTTGGTCCAGCTGCAGGCTGAGCAACTTCCCTTTGATAATTTCAAATTCTTGAGGGAAACCATCCTTCCCTCCAGGAATTGCGCAATCCTCTCTGATAGCCTGCTGGGTTCCAGGATTGCGCAATCTTGCCAACCAACCCTCCCAGTAGGATTTGCGCACATTTTCCCAACAACAAGCTGTTCAGCCCAGGATTTGCACAAATATGGGCAGAAGTCAATAGTTCTACCTAGAAATTGCACAAATCTCCTGGGAATCTAGCCCAGCTCCCAGCCATAAATGCTCATTTTTCTCCAGCAGTCGAGCAGTCTCTTGCATGTGCAGCTGAGTTGACCGGTTCCCTCTGGGACTACGAAAAATAGACTTTCATGCATGGGATGCTTCTCCCAAGGAAGCATGCAAAGGCATCCCTTGTTTCAAGGATATATGTTTAGTAGTTGGAGGTTACATGCAAGGAGCAATTCCAAAACCTTCCACCAAGTGTCACTTCCCCTAGATTTGTGGCGTGCCTGTCACAACCTCGGTGTTATAAAAACTCATAAACCGAATGCTGCAGAGCTCATTCCTCACATTATCCTTGTAGCTTTGACATCCCACATCACATCTAGGAGAAATTGGCACACTTAGCTCAGCGGTTTTGGGGTAAGCTCGCTTCCCATGCCTTGTGCTACATTTCTGTCGCTTTTTGTGTTTTCGCTTGTAGGAGTACCGTTTGCTTGATTTCTTTGAATGCTTGCTATCATTTACATATATACTAGCATGACCTAGCTTTGTTTTAGTTTTTGTTGCTATCTCACTGCTGTCGCATGCATGAAATTGTTTTGCACGGACGTTCGCCCAATTGACGAACTGCCTCACCCACATGCATGTTGATCTGTTTGCTCAATCTTTAATTCATGTTTTTCATGCACTTTTAATCGCTTCTGCTGTCACTTAGTGTCACCATGCATTCACTGACATACTTGCTTTCAGTTGCCCATCAGCGAGTCGGGCCAACCTTGGCCCAGGGTCTGCCTTCACCAAGGCTGCATTGCGCAAATAGGAAAGGAAGGCTCACCTTCCTCTCCAGATTTGCACATTCTTGCCAAAAAATTGCCTCCAAGACTGTTTTGCACATTTTTGGAGGACAATGGTTGCTTGGCCCAAGAAATTGCGCAAATTTGTCCCTAGGCCAGCAGTCCTTCCCAGTTGGAATTGCACATTGCGCAATCCTAGCAGTCAACAACCAGACTAGAATGTGCATTGCATAGTTCCAACAATCAGCTAGTCTCCCAGTAGGCCAGACTGTGCCTTGAGCAGTATTGGCAGTCGGTCTCCCGACCTCCCAACCGAAATTGCGCAACCCTCATGATCATTTACCCAGGTATGTTGCAAGTCAGTTCTCATGTTCATTTTTGTTTTTGACTGATAGATTTCTTGCTATGAGTGTTGCCATGTCTCCAGGTATCCCTGGTTTTCATCTGCCTCTTAGCAGTACAAGTACAATGGTTTCTAGGAGAGTAGAGACGAGGACACCGTTTAGAGCACGCTTGGGGATGCAGTCGATAAAGTGTCTATGAGCTTGCCTACTCACAAAGACATCAAGTTGTTCGTAGACAAGGACATCAAGTGACAACATCACAATGAGCAGCATCATGAACAACAGTTCAAGACAACATACCAAATGCAACGAATGCAAGAGGACGGTTGTTGACAACATGGAGGTGGAACAAGGTTGTAAGCTCAAGCAGATCCATTGATGATGAAAGCAACTTTTAAGACTCCAGCTATGGAGTGACGGTGTGACATGAAGATTGTGCGAAGGTAGAAGATGGAACAAAGAAGGAGTTGCATATGCTGAAGTAGAAACTCTAGAAGAACATGAAGCTGCGCAGGAAAATGAATGAGTTGCAGCAGGATCAGGAACCGCAGTGGGCACAACATGCGCTCATGGATGAAACTGCACTTGGACAAGTTAAAGATCCATCCCAACATCTAACATGGAACATACATGGTGACTAGTGTGGTTGATCACATGCAAGGGATTCAACAACATTTATGTCATTGTGCACACACATGCAATCCAACCCATTCAACACACTCACCAAGGTGAAGACAAGAAGCAAGTCCAAATGGAGCTGAACGGGTACTTCGGCAAGTTGATGCACATGACCACCAGCACACACTTGAATATCAACACAAACACTATGGATCAGTGCGCTGTTGGTTTAGCCGCACCCAAGAAGACCATGCACATGTTAGCAGACGAGTTGGATGAAGGGGCCGAAGCAATGCACCGATTGCAATGAAAGCAAGAGTTCGCTTCAGCAAGATGTCACCATGAGGTGCATGCACAACATCACGGACAACCAAGCTTGGAATCAGCTCACCAGCTTCACCATCACAAGCATGTCAAAGAGTTGGTCTCACCATAGCGGACCGAGTGTCAGTGATGTCTTGCACTGTTGGGGTTAGTAGGTTTACATGGATGTATTGTATGATTGTGACTTACACTTCTTTATATAATAAGAGCCATCACATTTTCATGCATATGTTTTTATTGTATTTGGACTGCTCTGGTTGCTTTAATGATATGTGTTGTTTAACTTACGTACTTGTGTGTGAACTGATTCACATGCAATTATATGAATCTTGTTGTTAATGTGTTACATATGTTGTTAATGTTGTCACCGTCCGTGTCGACTTCTCTACTGGACATCAAACAGACCTTTCACTTGAACCTTGCTATAACAATTGTCACAATCATCTCAGACTGATCCGTGAGTGTTATACATGTTATCTTACCTTGTATGATGTGACTGCCGCATTCGAGTGGACTGCTCCGTTGGAAGCTATGCATGTCCTTTGTGTTGTGTGTTCCTAGTCGAGTTGGGACTGATCCCTTTCAACCTGGAACTCACATTCACCTCCTTCCCCCTTTGAAGTGTTGGAACCTCTCATACATCTTCCTTGACTCACTGCATCAGTCACACCCTTGCTGTTGATAGAGTTATTCTACTTGCCTCTGTGTGACACTGTGATCAAGGCATTACCTTACAATCCATTGCTAGGACTCCTACACCAAATAGTCTGAGGTCTAATTGGGACTTATTACCGGGGAGATCCCCTTGACATGTTTGCGGGTCCAACACCCTCAATATTTTTGGTGC
Organism: Pinus tabuliformis; assembly: GCA_031772625.1. Taxonomy (NCBI): domain Eukaryota; kingdom Viridiplantae; phylum Streptophyta; class Pinopsida; order Pinales; family Pinaceae; genus Pinus; species Pinus tabuliformis. Next base: position 1,091,620,114 of record CM062805.1, read on the forward strand.
TAGAAGGAGGGCCTGATGACAAGCAGTGTCCTCTCATCCAGTTTTGAACCTTTGCATATCTTTCATGGAGCCTTGCACTCTTCTTCCCCCGAGGTGTTTTTCGAATCGTGAAGATGTCTCCATCTCGGGGAAGCTTTTCGATCTCTTGTCCACTCACACGTATGATGGTGAAGGCAAAGTGGCCTAGCCTGAGCACTTATATAACTTTATTTTCATGATTTATGAGGAAGATGAGTTTTATGACGAACAGGTCAGTTTGCTGCTTGCATACACACTTCACGAATCTCCATTTCGTTGGGTGCTCAACCTACCGGCTGACACCATGCACTCATTTGAGCACTTCTGTGATCTCATTGAAGACACGTTCTATCATTTTGATCCAGACTATCTTGACCGGAAACTGTTATAGCAACGGAGGGCTCCGCATGAATCCGTTATTGATTTTTGGCAGTGCTTCTGTGACTTGCAGTTTCAAGCTCCGAAGAGCCAGATGAAATTTGCTTATCTTTGGGACCGGTTCGAGTATTTCCTTAAGAAATCTGCCCGTCCCAAGAGGAAGCTTGATATCAAGCCTCGCTCAACATTCTTCATTGATGGAACTACACAATCTCATGTGGGAGTAGGCACTGTCTCAACTGACTGTCCACCTCCCTCTCATTCAACAACTCCATCACTTCCCAATGATGTTGAGGATCATGCTCACACACTTGTTCATCCTTCACACTCTCCCAACATCACTCCACTCGATTTTTGCTTAGATTTGGTTGTGAGTACTTCGAGTTATCATATGTATTCTTTTCTTCGACCTCTGTCTTCACACTCAGGTGTTCCTCTGGATGGTGCTGTCTTGTGTCCATCCATTCCAGACTCTTCTCTTGTTGTGAGCGAGGAACAACCCATTGAGGGAGTCAGACACTATCTCCACTAACTGTCTGCCTCCCTCTCATTCAGTAGCTCCACCACTGCCCAGTGATGTTGAGGATCATGCTCACACACCTGTTCATCCTTCACACTCTCCCAACATCACTCCACTCGATTTTCATGTAGATTTGGTTGTGATTCCTTCGAGTTCTCATATGCATTCTTTTCTTCGACCTCCGTCTTCACACTTAGGTGTTCCTCCGGATGATGTTGTCTTGTGTTCATCCATTCCAGACTCTTCACTTGTTGTGAATGAGGAACAACCCACTAACGGAGTCGGTGTTGCACAAACAACATGCTCTATCATTCATGAAGAGTATGAGTGGGAGTTTGAACATCAACACTCCACAAAGGATGACTCCAAGTCCCCTCCATTCTTTCCTAACCTCTTTGGTGAACCTGCCATCCATGATTTTGCATGTGTATCTTCATCCACGGATGCACCCATTGTTGATCACTCGCAGGACTCACCAGATGTTAGTCCATCATTCGACAATGGAGAGGATATGTTACTCATTGAAAATCCACTTAATCCTTCATCTGTATTTTCCGGAAACACATAGGATGAGTTTGCTCACTTTTCATCTACCCCTCTGTGTGATTCATCCAACCATGAGGATGCCGACCAACATCCTAACTTTTCTAATCTTTGTTGTCGTGATCTCTTCACCTCATCATCTGATCACAATGTTGATTCTCTCATTGTTAATCCGTCTAAGCCACTCTATGAAGATCCATCTATCAACGAAGTCGAAACCCCATAGACTGTCAAGGCACTTCAAGCCCTCACTGTCCTAAGGTTGGTTTTGCTTCAGATCAGGAAATTGTTCAAAAAATCAAGTCTCCTCATCACTCATCTGTATGCACTGAAGGTCAATCTAACACTTAGATCTTACTTCCTCCACTTGAACTACACGATCCCATTGCTCATGCATTGGAGGAGTCTTACCTTGCAAGCACTCGCACGTGACACAAGTTATCTTTGTTTCTTTTGTTTGCTTGCATGTCACACTCAAGAGTGTGCTTATGCTTCAAATTTGCACATAGTGCCACACAACACCATGACAAGTCCGCGGACTGCCCGTCTTGCACATGCACTCACTTATGTCCCGTGGGCACTTTGAATCACGAAGTGTGGTTGTCTTCATTGTCATATATTTCTTGCTTGCTGGTTCACATAACTGGGTTGCTCTTGGACCAAGCCTTCACCAACATAGGTCTTCCAATGTGCCGGTGGCTACATTGGAAGTATCAATTCACGTGATAAGGCTCATGTACCGTTAGTGTAGGAGTAGGAGTAGTGTTTTCTTTCAGTTGTTTGCTTGCATGCTTGTTTGCTTACATGCTTTGTTTGCTTGTTTGTTTACTTTCTTCACTTTCATTTTTGCTTTTGCTCTTGCTTTGATTTGTTGATTGTTAGTTCGTTGGCTTGTTTCATTCATAGGTTAGTTTTGCATGAAACCCTGTATGACTCTTGAAGCAAGCTGGGTAAAGTACAAGAGGGCTTGTACAACTATCACTACTTGGTTATCTATCATCTTGCATATGTATGATGAGCTTGTTACTTTTAGTCCATGATACGTCGAAGGAAAATACGTACCGTTTGAAGTGAACATTGGTGTAAACACAATGCTTGCACGCTAACTAGTGTCTCCTTCTCTAGTTGATTGTTTTTGGGTTAGCCCTTATCAGCTCAGTCAAGTAGAGTAAGGTACGGGGGAAAAACTCAACAGGCACGTTAGAGATACAATAAACTACTTCTCTACTGGAACAACCTCTTTTTCTCTCAATAAGTTGGGATCCCTCTTCCGCCTCTGAAATGAATAAGTACTATGCATAGTGAAAAATGAAAAAAATGAAAAGTCAAAAATTCAAAATGAAAAATGAATAAGGCGAAAGAAGAGAAAGGTTTCTTGTGCAGGGAGGTGATGCAAGTAACTCCGTTGGGGTATTGACTAGGCTCACTGGCAGTGGAGCCATGCTCGTGTTCCTATGTGACTCCACCGGGGTACTATCGAGGCCTGCTGGTAGTGGAGCAACACTAGAGATGAAACTAAGACTCCGACGACTATACTGCTTGGGCACCTATATACCCCTCAACCCCAATCGAAACAACTATGTTTCCTTGGCTTCGAATGTGTGTCAATCGACCAAGGGCTTGGCAGATGCTACATCTTACAATCAATTTAGTGTGAAACCAAGATGAGCTAAGAACTGTGTTAGTGGCAACCATACTGGGGAAGAAAATGGTTTTCTTGTTGATGTCATTTGTTTTATAAGCTACATATGGAGCCTGAAGTTATGCCAGGTAGCCTTCGAAACGCTTTTGCTTTGCATTAGCGGAAGTAGATAAACGCTGCTTCAGTCAATCTCCGGTCTAGCTTGTAAGCGTGACATCTAACTTGTTAATTTCCCCAGTACATGTATCAAGTTCAGATCTGATGGTTGATGGTGAACAACGATCAGACATCAGAAGGCTGAAAATCATTCACTTGGTGACTCCATTCACTGAAGAATTCAGTAATCAATGCTTCATGGTGACTCCACTGCAAAGATCAGTAGTTGGACGAGTTTCAAGATGGATCGGGTTGCAAGAAGATACGCTCCAATGAGCCGAGATCACATCCCAGGTTTTCCAAATAAAATGCCCAAGGTAGATTGGTCAAAGAATTTGCCTATGTTCAGAAATGTGGAAGGTAATGAAGCTGCTCTTCATCTAGTGAAATTTCACATTCATGTGCATAAATTAAAGATCACTTTTCCTGAAGACTGTTTGATGAAATTGTTTATGGCTACTCTGGAAGATGAAGCCCAATCTTGGTATGAAAGTTTGCCACCTGCTTCTATTTATTGTCTAAAAGATTTTCATGCAGTATTCTTTGAAAGGTACAAAGAATCATATCCATCCTTGACTTTAGTTCAGAACTGTTGTAGCCATGTTCATAGTTTTATTGAAGATCTTGAGAATTTTTATGGGCGTGATGACTTGATGGACGGAGAAATCATGGAAGCATTGTATGAAAAACTATTTCAGCAGCACACAAAACTCTCAGAGGAAACTTTGCAGCAGGATCAAAATCAGCAGGTTGAAGATTTCCATATGCCTGAAAGTGATGAAAGAGAAAGTGTCGTTTCAGATCTGTCCATAGAAGAAGACAGCATGCAAAGAATTCAAATTTCAAATTCAGAATGTGATAATGTTAAGACAGCCATTTCAGATGTAGATTCAGATTGTGATGACCAAGAAAACCTTGTACTGAGTCCCATGAAAGAGAATTCTGCTGTTAAAATCATCTGGGATGAAGAAGGCCGGGTTACGGATCCAAATGTTCTCATGTCATCAGAACACAGTATTCATGAAGAAATAATCCAGTCAGCTCAGATCTTTGCTCAAGTAAGTGAAAACGTTCCTCTAGATGAATTTGTGGTAGATGATATAAATGATTGTGTCGGGTTTCAAGAATCATCTAAAGTTTCTTTTCTCTTGATTGATGAATGTAATGAGGAACATGATAATCTGGCTATCATATCACATGAACATGACCTACAGTATATTCAGACCACAGAAAATTAGATCATTCAGGATTCCCTTTCAGATTCTTCTTCATATGTCTCGTGTTTTGAAATGTTTTTCCAAGAGGAGATATGCTCATCTATTTTTTCAGAATTTTTTGAGGATCAGGGAAAGACTTTTACTGAAGAGCAGAATCAAAGGAGAAAGACATCTTGCTTTTTCAGCAGGAGGATAGACTTCATGTTTTTCATGATCCTCTGGCAAATTTGTTGCAGTCAGCAGTGAAGGTGATTATTGCAGTATTCGGTGATGAAGGAGATCAGGGTCAATTAGCTTTTTGGATGCCCAGTTACAAGTATCTACTGTTGACCAGGAGATCTGATCAGGAGAATAAATCAAGAAGGCATCTACTTGATTGGTTACATTGGCATTTTGATATAGTTTGATGGTATATTGTCTTGTAAGAAACACAGGTGGTCATGTACTACCACCAAGATTTAAGTTTTAAGTTCAGGTCTTCATATTTTGAGTTAGTTTGTTAGAGTCAAATTTTTTCAGTCATGTCAGTTTGCATTGAGTCAGTTTCAGTCAAGTTTCAGTTAATAAATTGAGTCATGTTGGTTTGTTAGAATAATGACTCCATAGCCCAATGGACGAAGGCACTGTCTAGCTCTTCCAGAGATCTGCCATTCTTGGCACCTCCAAGGAGCTACCATCCCCATTGGAGCCAATGTTAGAGTTGGTCTGGTCATCCCTCCGTCAGAGATCAAAACTCTTTTTGCATTTCATGTTTAGGTGTCCCATCGCTCTCGATCAGTTGCATTTCGTTAGGAGCATGCCATAAATCTGAAGGAAGGGCTTTTGTCATTCATACCCCTCATGCTTTTCACTACTGGCTCAGGTCTGTCCATCAAAATCAAATCTTAAAAGTCATTTGCAGTCCTGTTGCAGTTTCTAGGTCATAACAGCCATTTTAGTCATTAGGTATAGGGTTAGTCAATTTGGTCTTCGACAAAGTCTAATAAAGCCAACAGGCCAGAGGGAGGTTCTTGATGAAGTTCTTGATAAGTCATTATTTTAAAGATTTTTATCGTCATATGGATGGATTATGACTTTTCTTCAAAATTCTGGTTTGAAGACAAGTCGACATTTTGTTTTTTGTAACAATTTTCAAAAATTTTCAGTTCTTGAAATCTTCAAGCACAACCCTGGTCTCCTTTTCCAAATCTCATGTCAGCTATTCCTGCAAAAAATTTCCAAAAATTCATCATTTCAACCAAAAATCAAGGAGGAAACAAAAAAGGTCAGAGTTCTATTAATTGTCAAAAAGTTCCAGATTCAAAACATTACAAAATGGGTTTTGAAGAAGTAAAAATCAAAACCATCTCTTGTCAAGTTATTTCTCAAAGCTATTTATTCCTTTGCAACAAGTGTCCTTCAGAAATCCAAGAGAGAAATCGTGTTTTGAAAGTGTAAGAGCAAAACTGGTTTGAAAGAGGCCGATTGTGTGAGTTTAAGGTAGTGCGACGCATATAACAGGTGGTGCGGTGCACTGGGTATTTCCGCCCAGTGTTAATTTGAACGGGCGCGACACACATAGAGAGCGCAACGCACTGGGTTCTTGGCGTGGTGCACACAGTTCAGAGCCTGAATTGTGTCAAATCTCCTCAAATTGCTCATCCCTTGCGTGGAGTTGTCAGGTAGGGCCTTCTATTTTGACATTGCTTTAGATTTTATGATAAGAGATGGTGGTGTAAGGGTGATAAAGGTTGAAACAAAAATTCAAACCCTATTTCTATAAACACAAACAAATTTGCTGCCAGGGTTTTAGAATTCATAGTTTTTCCACCAAAATCATTTCTCCTTCCCCTTGTTCCTTCATCTTCACCAATCCCTAATTCCCTATCACCTAAATTCATTACTCCCTTCTCCTACATATTTTATCCCCAAATCCTTCAACCTCACACCTCAAAACCTATACAATAAATCCCAAACCCTAAACCCTATTCCCATACATCAATCCCTCAAACCCTATCCCATATTTCCCTATCAAATTTCTCCCAATAATTCCCATTCCTCAATATTGTTTCCCCTTCCTAACAATCCCTGTTGCATTTGTTTTTTCCCTTGGTGGAAGAATTTGAATACAACACCAAAAAGAGCAGTTCAAGTATAGTTTATATACAACAGTAGCTTTGTCTTTGAGGTATTTTGTCCAGCAGTCATGGCATCTGAGCATTCATCGGACTATGAGGTGGAAACTCAAAGTGACTCTCCCTTGGAAGAACAGGCACCCCGGAGGCCTCATAAAAGTGGCAGACATGTTAGGGAAGAACCGACCACCCTTACAGAATTGCAGGCCTGCTCTCTTGCTATGCAGTGTTTTCAGCATCAGTCATGCTATGAGTTTTGTCAAAAGGTGGCTAGTGTCCAATTTCATCATGAGTTGGCTCGTCTTTTTGTGCTGCACTTGCACGGAGATCAAGCTATCTTGGCTGGTGTCACCTTCACACTTACACCAGAATCTGTCTCATTAGCAACCGGTATACCGAACATTGGTGAACCATGGCACAAGAAACAAAAAATTAGCCAACATCATTATGAGCCATACATAAAAACCAGTTTCTTGAGGTAGCTTAAGAGAGTGTTCCTATTTCGATATCTGAAAGATGAATATGCTCCACTAATGAGATTGATCATGAAATATTTCAGCTGTGAGGGACGGTTCTCTCGTCTTTATGCTTATCACATCAGGTTGCTCATGCATTTCACCAGGGTACGGATGATGAACATTCCGTATTTCATTTGCTGGAACATAGAGAGGATGACCACCTTTATATAGTGTAAAACCCCTCAGCAACAACTTAACAGTGTATATCATTTTTCTCTTATTAATATTTTGGTGGTTCATCAGCTTGGATTGCAGGGCATCACTTGGGATGATTTCATCTCTCGTGACTTCTTCAGAGCTTCACAAGGATTATCAGAGGTTAAGCATGAGGGTGAACCTTTTCATCAGTATGAGCGCCATGAGACTGCTAGTGTGCTGGTTTTCATCACATATCAGAAAGGCACCAGACGTTTGTTTGCAGCGGTAAAGAGAGTGTTATCTCCACCCGGGGTGGAAGGGGCCTCACTTCCTACATCAGCATCATAGGTAAATGACAAAGGCAAGAGGCCAAAGTAGGGTGAGGGGCCTTTAGGTGAGCCATCAGGTGAACAAGAGACCGAGTTCATTCTCCTTCATGATACAGATACAGGTCCACAAAGCGCCAAACTTAGAGAGATCATCCAGGAGCAACAAACAGAGATCGAAGCCTTGTCCCTTGACTTGGAGAGGGCTAAGTGGACCATGAAATACTTGGAGCAGAGGAAAAAATAGCTTGAAGATCAGCAGGCAATCATGGAGCTACAGAACATCCGCGAGAATCGCCAAGCTGCACAAAGGAGAAGAGTCGAGCTCACGTCATTGGAGCAAGAGATTAATGAGGATCGGGAGGCCAATCTCGAGAGAGTTAACATGCACCTAGAGAGGCTGTTGGACAAGGCCAACAAAGATCATGCACTGCTGAGACACATGGCTTTTCACTACATGGCACGAAACAAAGTGTGCAAGGCCCGAATCAAGAATTTGAAGGCGAAATTGAGGAAGGCAATCAAGAAGAAAAAGAGGCAAAGGGAGCTCGATCGTCTTCAGATATTAGTCGAGGCCTCTTTAGCCCAACATAACACTTGATGAAGAAGCTCCAGCCCAAATTTCAAGAAATTTGGGGTAGTTTTGGTATTTTTGAAATTTTTTGTGCAAAAAACAGGGTTTTTCTCCCTGTGCGCTGCGCCACGTGGCGCGCGCTTACGATTGGGAGCTCCAAATGATTTTTTTTTTTTTGTTTTTATAGTTTTGGATTTTTCATGAAAAATCATGACTGTTGGTGCATGGCCAAGAATTTTGGGCAAGTTTTGAGTCCCCAGGAGGTCAAAAACACCCTAAAAATGACCTCTCTGCCCCTAGTTTCACACACAGGAAGCAGTCTTGGGAGATTGAGGTTTTGGAGGGGAAAATGGGCACCAAATTCAGAAATTCCACTTGGGTTGGAAAGTAGACAGGCAAGGCTTTCCAACAAGCACACTTGGGCTCATTTTGGACTTTAGAAAGTGCCTAAAAATCAGCAGCAAAGTAGCGCGATGCATACAGAAATTGGCATGGCGCACAAAGGTTTTTTGACCAATTTTCCACCTTCCAGCTCAGAAATTCGGCCAGTTTGACTAGTTTTGCTTTGTGATGTAATTTTTGACTTATCTTGATGTAATTGGGTGAACATGATGTAAATTTGGCACTTAGTTACTTGTTCTAGAGGATTCATTCACCAAAGAGTGAAAATTTAATGAATGAATCAGTTTCCTACCTTATAGAGGCAAGTTGTTTTGATTGCCTAGATTTTAGTGCTTTGTTTAGAATTGGTTGAAACAGCTCCTAGAATGATGAGCTCGACCCCTAGAGGCAAGGGAATAGGTTGGGATAGTCTATATAATGTAATTCCTAAGTCATTTTCAGGGTTGGACTCTTGGGAAAAGTTTGGCACTCTATTGTACATTCACTTCTGTATTTTTGGCTAAGGAAAGACCAGGGTTTTGCAGCACTGTTTGGGATCCATGTGGCTTTATGTTTTGATGGTGTTCTTCTCTAAGTAATTGTAAGTTTATCTAGTGTTATGTGTATCATTTCAAATATTTCTTCTTCTGAATTTGAGCAAATGAGTGATTAAGGTAGAATTCATAACTGTTATGCTCTGCCTTTGAATTTGTTTAAATTTTCATGTTTTCATCTATTTAAGGAGAATTCTTGAGACTCTATTGCTCTCCTTAACTCCTCTCCGGTCTGATCTATCCATCTCACTCACTTTAAAGCATCATAATGATTTCCTTCCTTGCCCCAATCAGAACTCTGCAGAAACTGTGCCTCATCCCCGAGCCCAAATTTGCCTTTCCCATTTTTTCAACAAAACCCTAAAAAACTCAAATCAAACCCTTTGCACTTAACACCTAGCCTAAAATTAGTTGCAAATTTAGTCATCTCGAGCCTCATCGATTACCTTTTGCCGAGATTGACCCAGAGAGAGCCCTCTCCTGTCCTCGTAGGGCTAGCTACAAGGCTGAGCGTGTTTTGATGTGTACCTAGAACCTTCTCTTTTTAGCCTGAGACAAATCTAGGCTCTAACAAACTGAATAATACTTCCAGAGGTGTTAGACTTGCTTTTCACGAATAAGGTCTATGCAGAGAGCTGGAGTTCTACCAATGTGTCACCAAGTGTTGTAGCGGCTACAACCACCCTCCAAAATTTTTCCTTAGCCTGTTTTGGAGCCTCCTTACCAACTTTACAGAACACTTTGTCTTACTTCATCAAGTACTCAAGCTTCAATGTTTTCCTTACATAAAGGCAGCCTATCGATCACAATTTATCCATTCTCCTCATAGGCTGCTCACCCAGGCTTGGTCCAGCTGTAGGCTGAGAAAGTTCCCCTTGAAAATTGTGCATTTCTGGAGGGAAACTAGCCTTCCCTCCATGAATTGTGTAATCCTCTCTGACAGCCTGTTGGGCTCCAGGATTACGCAATCCTGCTAGCCAAGCCTCCCAACAAAATTTGCGCAAATTTTCCCAACAGTAGGCGGTTCAGCCCAGGATTTTCACAAATCTAGGTAGTAGTCAGTTTCTTTGCCCAGAAATTGCGCAAATCTCCTCGGAAACTAGCCCAAATCCCAACCAGAAATGTACATTTTTCTCCAGTAGTCGAACAATCTCTTGCATGTGCAGCTGAGTTGATTGGTTCCCTCCGGGACTGAGCAAAACGGACTTGCATGCATGGTCTGCTTCTCCCAAGGCAACATGCAAAGACATCCCTTGTTTCAGGGATCTACATTTAGCAGTTGGAGGTTACATGCAAGGTGCAATTCCGAAACCTTCCACCAAGTGTCACTTCCCCTAGATTGCATGCGTGTCACAACCTCGGTGTTATCAAAACTCCTCAACCGGACGCTGTAAAGCTCATTCCTCACATCAACCTTGTAGCTATGACATCCCACATCACATCTAGGAGTAGTTGGCACACTCAGCTCATCTGTTTTGGGGTAAGCTCACTTCCCATGCCTTGTGCTGCATTTCTATCACTTTTTGTGTTTTCACTTGTAGGAGTACTGTTTGTTTGATTTCTTTGAACACTTGCTATCATTTACATATATACTAGCTTGTCTTGGCTTTGTTTCAGGTTTCGTTGCTATCTCACTGTTGTCACATGCATGAAACTATTTTTCATGGACATTCACCCAATCGACGAACTACCTCACCCACATGCATGTTGATATGTTTTTTGAATATTTCATTCATGTTTTCGCACACTATCAATCACTTCTGCTATCACTTAGTGTCGCCATGCATTCACTGACTTACTTTCTTTCAGTTGCCCGTCGGTGAGTCGGGCCAACCTTGGCCCGGGCTCTGCATCCACCAAGGGTGCATTACAATAACTAGGAAAGGAAGGCTCACATTCCTCTCCAGATTTATGCATTCCTGCCTAGCACTAGCCTCCATGACTATTTTTCGCATTTCTAGAGGACAGTGGCTGCTTGGCCCAAGAAATTGCACAAATATGTCCTTAGGCCAATAGTCCTTCCCAGTTGGAATTGCACATTACACAATCCCAGTAGTCAGCAGCCAGACTAGAATGTGCATTGCACAATTCCAGTAGTCAACCATTCTCCCAGCAGCCCAGACTATGCCTTGAGCAGTCTTAGTAGTCGGTCTCTCGACCTCCCGGCCGAAATTGCGCAACTTTCATGATCATTTACCCAGGTATGTTGCAAGTCAGTTCTCATGTTCATTTTGGTTTTCGACTGACAGATTGTGTGCTATGAGTGCTTCCATGTCTCCAGGTATCGCAGGTGTTCATCTGCATCTCAGTAGTATAGGTACAATGGTTTCTAGGAGAGAAAAGATGAGGATACCATTCAGAGCAAGCTTGGGGATGCAGTCGATTAAGTGTCTATGAGCTTTCCTACTCACGAAGACATCAAGATATTCATAGAGAAGGATATCAAGCGGCAACGTCACAACAAGCAGCATCATGAACAACAATTGAAGACAACATATCAAATGCAACGAATGCAAGAGGAGGGTTGTTGACAACACGGAGGCAGAACAAGGTTGCAAGCTCAAGAAGGTCCATCAATGATGAGAGAAAATTTGGAGACTTTGGCTATGGAGTGACGATGCAAGATGAAGATCGGGTGAAGGCAGAAGATGGAACAAAGAAGGAGTTGCATGTGCTGAAGTAGCAACTCAAGAAGAACATGAAGTTGCGCAGACAGACGAATGAGATACAACAGGATCAGGTACATCAATGGGTGCAACGTGCACTCATGGATGAAACTGCGCCTGGACAAGTTAAAGATCCATCCCAACAGCTAACATGGAGTAGAAATGGTGAGCAATGTGGTTAATTGCATGCAAGGGATTCAAAAACATGCATGTCATTGTGCACATGCATGCAATCCAACCCATTCAACACACTCACCAAGGCAAAGACAAGAAGCAAGTCCAATTGGAACCGAATGGGTATTTTCGGCAAGTTGATGCGCATGACCACCAACACACACTTGAAGATCAACACGGACACTATGAATTAGTGTGCTGCCTATTCAGCCGCACCCAAGAAGACCATGCACATGTTAGCAAACGAGTTGGATGAAGGGGCTGAACCAATGCACCAGTTGCAATGAAAGCAAGAGTTCGCTTCAACAAGATGTCACCATGAGGTGCATGCACACCATCATGGATGACCAAGCTTGGCATCAGCTCACCAACTTCACCATCACAATGATGTCAAAGAGTTGGTCTCACCACAGTGGGCCGAATGTTAGTGATGTCTTGCAAGCCTTGCTCAAGCCATGTTGTCTCACATGAGTACATGTGCATTGTAATGTTGAGTCATGTCAAGTTTCAAAAATTAGATGTAACAGTCATAGAGTAGGTGAAGAGTCATGAGGGTAGTTGAAATATCACAAAGGGGAATGTCAAGGGTCACCCCACCCTTTGCTTCAAATAGTCCCTCATAACTCATTGTATAGGCTTTTGGTAAGCCAAGCTTCTACTAAGACTATTTTGAAGAAGGCTTGGACAGTATTGTAACGCGCCTTGGCTTCTTCACTGCATGGAGCTAGTACATCTCTTTGGAGGAGCAGGCGGATGTGGCTGTAACGTTCCACTATTGGGGCTAGCAGGTTTACATGGATGTATTTTATGATTGTGACTTACACTTATTTATATAATAAGAGGCAACACATTTTCATAAATATGTTGTTATTTCAGTTGGACTGCTCCAGTTACTTTAATGATATGTGTTGTTTAACTTACGTACTTGTGTGTGAACTGATTCACATTCAATTATATGAATGTTGTTGTTATTGTGTTGCATATGTTGTTAATGATGTCACCATTCGTGTCGACTGCTCTACCGGAAATCAGACAGACCTTTCACTTGAACCTTGCTATAACAACCATCACACTCGTCTCAGACTGATTCATGAGTGTTGTACGTGTTATCTTACCTTGTATGATGTGACTACCACAATCGAGTGGACTGATCCGCTGGAAGCTGTGCATGTCCTTTGTGTTATGTGTTCCTAGCCGAGTTGGGACTGAACCCTTTCAACTTGGAACTCACCTTTACCTCCTTCCCCCTTTGAAGTGTTGGAACCTATCATACACCTTCCTTGACTCACTGCATCAGTCACACCCTTGCTGCTGACAGAGTTATTCTACTTGCCTCTGTGTGACACCGCGGTCAAGGCATTACCTTATGACCCACTATTGGGAATCCTACACCAAACGGTCTGGGGTCTAATTGGGACTTCTTACCGGGGAGATACCCTTGACATGTTGGCGGGTCCAGCATTGTCAACATGACAATATTTTTATAGCTCAAGAAATGCAAGCAAAAGTGAATGAAATGATATTTGTAGAGCATATCATATTTGTAAAGACAAAGGAAACACAAACCTAGTGCTAGTTATTTGGATAGGCACAAACCCAAGCAAATCCGATATGAAATCCAAAAGTATAGATGGGAAACCAATAAGGTAGAAGGTAGAAAGTCAAAGAATATGCATAGGCATGCAAGTGAAGACATAGTGAGAGGGGGAACTTCACTCAACACCTCGGAAAAATAAATAAAGAACCATGAAAAAATATCTAGTGCTACAATCAGGGGAGGAAGACACCACCAACAAAGGGAGAGTGAGAAAAGCACAACAAAAAAAGAATTAAAGAAAGAAAATTCCCATACCTTTGATGTAGAAATTAAGAAAAATGAACAATTAGAAGCCTGGATTTCGAGCTTAAAGAAGTAATTTAGATTCCATGAATATTATGAGAATATGAAGGCCAATGTAGCCATTTTTAGGTGGAAAGATATATTTGACCTATGGTGGGAAGATTTTAGAAATGTCAAAGGAATTAAAAAATATGAATTGACTTAGAAAATATTTGAGAAATATTTCTATGAAAAGTACCTACCTTGTAACACACCCCCTTACCACCCATAACCCACATTAAGAGTAGAAGGAGGCCATTACTATGATGACCTAACCTTCAAGGTCTAGTTATGGAAATGGGGTCTAAATTTTTCAATATTTTTCAAACCTTTCAAAACCCAAATAGACAACACCATCACATTCATCTTGTCGAGACCTTTGTGACGATATAAAATTTTCCACATTCTAACTCCCAGATCAAAAGTTATGGCCATTTAAAGATTGGCCTACTAGCCTTTGCCACATTATTCTGACTTTCCATGTGGTTTATCCAAGTCATTACCATGTCACCCCCTCTCAAGGGACCATATGACATTTCTATTAGAAACTGCAACCCTGACCTATGCCACTCCTTACTCACGATACCCCCTTCCATGGCTTGCATAATATATATATATATATATATATATATATATATATATATATATATATATATATATATATATATATATATATATATATAAGGTTAAAATCCCTCATTTTCACCCATATACGTAAAATATGACACAACACATGTTATATCCAAGTGGACCCTCATTTCCACATCATCTCGGGAATAAAATCCCAGGAGGTTCATCATAAGCCTCAACTGAAATATTTCGGGGTTTGGAAAGCGAGAAAAAACCCCTCAACATTAAGAAATGAAAAAGTCCTCGTCCTAGGACATAAATCTCAAAATTTCTCCATGATGCTCCTCTTTTAAATGCTAGGGTGATGTCATCCCAAGATGGCATCATCCTGACATCACCCTTTCAATCCTCCTAGGATAGAACTTCCTGGTCCAACATCTGTATGGAAATTTACAGTTTCCTTAGGACATACTTCCCCGAACATTACCCATTGTGCTAGCTTTGAAACAACTAGGGTATCAAACCTCTAGGGTTAATCTGATGGCCATGAAGGCCAAATTGCTTCGATGGACTTGATTGTGACACAAGCCTTGACCCTTTTATCACAAGCCAAAATACTTGTGGTGCACATAAAAAACCTCTGAGGTCCATCCAACATCTCCTAGCACACGGGAAAATCAACCACCAATAGTAAATCTGGACACCCCCTGACACGTCATAGGGTGGGGGGGGGGGGGGTTTGCGTTCCTAGTTCTAGAATAAGGCTCCAATGTTTCATCCAATGACCTCCATTATCGTGGCATCACGCTAACCAATCTGTCAGAAAAGGTTTAGTGCAAACCCCTTGTCCTCCTCCTCACTAACATCATGGGGGGGGGATCTGCATTTCACTATAGTCGTCTGATCAATGGTCCATCACAGTCATTGATCTATGCCAATGCTCACAATCCTAGTCCCTGGTCCAAACTGTTGGCCATATAACTCCTTCCCCCAAAGTCTCTTGGGCTAGGACCGAACTTTCTTACTGGAATGATGTCATGACCACAATAATGCTAAAAACATACCCTCCATAATGGCCTCCTTTGGGAATGCCTTGTGTCACTCATATTTGGCCCATTTGGACCTTATAAAAGGTAAATTTTGGGTGGCACATGTTGCACCACTGTGGCACCACGTCACCCTTCAGACCATGCCATCTACCATGTTAGACATGGTTCCCATCTGAATTCGATCCTAACTTGGATGACTGGCTCAACCCCTGATCTAGAGGCTGATGCAGCAAAGCTGCAATCTGAAATCAATACACACAGACTTGTGGGTTATGGGTCCACAAAACCTATCGGAAGTGTTTATTGATGGCTTTTGCTTTAAAAACCTAGGACCATTCAACTATTAGAATACATGGATACATGGGAATGTACACTCCGAACACATAATGCTGGATGTCAAAAAGATTGAGCTTGCGTTCATAAATCTCTTGGGTCCGCTCTTTTCACCTGAACTCTATCAAATCAATCTCCACCATCCATTGCTCTCACCGATCCAACGGTTGATGTTACACCCAATCAATGAAACTAATCGCTGATCCTCTACCATCGATTAACTCGCGACAGATCCAACGGTTCACAAGGATATCAGGGGCACAACTTGTGTGGAGAGTACCCGCCCAAAATGCAGTTTTTCTCTCACCTCCTCGCTACTACATGTCCTCCATTGAATGGAATCGGAGGTCTTCCTCAAAATACCGGTTACCGCCTTTTCTCCATCCAATATACCACTTACACTATTTAAACCCGCTCTTGGATATAACCATGTGTGCTAAATTAAGCAAAGCCCTTAATGACGGATTTTCGTGCTTAATCACGAAATTAACCCTTAAAACTAATTGACCCTGATTTATTATCAATACACAGAAAACCCACAACCACTGAGATTTGCATTAAATATGAGATTACAGAAAATATCTGGTTAACTGTCTGGACGCAGACACGCCGAAAGAAACAAGAGTTTTCACCAAGATTACAATACAAATACACTCTGGATCATTTTCATTAATATAATATCAGTTACAGAGTTTCGGCGTTGGCCTGATTACAAAAATAAAAGACCTCTGTTCAAAATATAATCCACACACTATTCTTGCTCTCGCTCCACTCAATCCTCTCCCTCTCATTACATTTTCTTCCTTCCTTTTATCAATCAAAGATTACTTTAACTATGCTTAACAACTCAATCTCTATTTTTAATCAATCTAACAGTAAATCTCTAATTCCTAGCTCTACCACACACCTATGCTAACAACTTATCTTTGAACCTAAAATAAGACAATTTCTAACTATTACAATAATGAAATACAACTCATTTCTTGAGAGATCCAACCCTCTCAGTAAAACTGGCTTTTGACCAATCACGTCAGTGAAATTCAACTTGTTTAGCCACAACATGTGAATAAACTTTCACATTGCTGGCTAAGTCCGGATGCTCCTGCATCAGACTCCCGGGGAAGAAAAGAATCATCCTTCAAACTTTCAGGACTTACTCCATACTTCTGCAATTATGCTGTTGTCAACTAGCTAGCATCCTCCACTGGCTGTCCTTTCCATTTGACTAGATATTGGAAATAAGTCTGTCCTCTGGTTCTTTTGGATACTCTTTTCTCCAAAATAACTTCCACTTCTTTCTTAGCTGTCTTTGGCATTTGTTCTTCCTAGTTCACAGTTTGAACTTCATCTCTTGTAGTTTCCTCCTGTAGCTCTGTCTCTACCTCTTTGTATGGATACAAATCTGCAACATTGAATATAGGTGATATCCCAATCCCTTTTGGCAATTCAATTTCATAAGCATTACTTGAAAACTTTCTTTTAATTCTACATGGTCCTATCTTTTTCATTTTCAGTTTATTGTAAGTTTTAGCAAGAAATATTTCTCTTCTCAAATACACCATCACTAAATCTACCACTTGGAATTCTTTCTCTCTTCTTTTCACATCTACCCTCTGTTTGTATTTTCCGCTGCTTTCCTGCAATATGCCTTTGTCATCTTCTTGTAATCTCTGCATCTGCTCTGCAAACTCTTCAACTTTTTCACTTCTTGTCTCCTATTTACCCAAATTTCTAAGCTCATACACACCTCTTGGATTCATTCCAAAAACAATATGAAATGGACTCATCCCAGTACTTCGGTTTGGAGTATCATTATAAGCAAACTTAGCCTGAGCTAGTGCTAAATCCCACTGCTTAGGATTTTGATACACTAAACTTCTCAATATGTTCCCCAAGCTCCTATTTACTACCTTGGTTTGTCCATCTATTTGAGGATGGTATGCTGAACTGAAACTAAGGTTAGCTCCCAATTTCTTCCAAAGAGTTCTCCAAAAATGCCCTACAAACTTTGTATCTCTATGAGACATAATACTTATAGGCAATCCATGTAATCTTACAATTTCTGAAAAAAATAGATTAGCTATATGTGTTGCATCACTAGTCTTCTTACACGCAATGAAATGTGCCTGTAGAAATTTTGAATAATATGACACTTATTCACAGAGATTATCCCGATTATACACTATTGTGGAATACATGCATAATACATAACCTCCTATATGTTGATCATCAATTTTGCGGAATTAAAAATAATGAAACATAAATCGCATGCGCACATTAACACAGTATAATCCGGGGAAAGCATACAGCTGAAAACCCCACACTATCTGTATATTATAATGATTGAGAACATGTAACAATACATAGTACAATACTCCTCAGAAGTACTCAGTAATATCTCCACCTGTTACACACAAAACTATCTCAGATCTGAATCAATCACAGGTTCAAATCTCCTCCACTGTCTGCCTGCCTCCACTGCGCAATCCTGCATGAGAATAGATGAGTATGGCTGATCCAAACTCGTATTTCCTTGGCTGAACCACGTAATCCTCATTGGCAATACTCAATCCATTGATTGTGCAAATCTCATGCACAACTATAGTCACAACTGATAGCAATCTCAACCTCTACCACCTGTCTCCACTGAACTGTCCATGCACTGAGTTAAATGATGTATACTTTAGTTGCTTTATGAGTTAATAATTAGTGAATTAATTAAAAATTAATTCACATCACTCATCACTACTGTATTTGCAATTAAACTAAATACAACTAGTCCAACCAAGTCAAACTGAACACAACTCCATCAACTCCTCAATCAACTCCACCAAACTCAACCACTTGAGTTCTAACTGAAGTCCATCATGCAATAACTCAACTGACTCATAAGAAAAGCATATTTCCTTCTAACAGCTGCATGTGCCACATTTGTAGCTCGAAATGAAGTGCTCCAAGAGGATAAGATAATGTTTATAGTCCAAATATTATTATGAGCTAATAATATTCGACTATTCTATTTTTAGCCTGGCAGTCTAAAAATAGACTCTGCCCATTGGTCTAAAAATAGAAGTCCATCTATTTTTACCAACATGACCAATCATCCACAAATAGCATCCTGCAACTCATAGACCATGATCCATATGTCTAAAAATAGACTTTGCGCCAAAAATAGCCTGCAGGCCCACTTAGTGAAGGCGACTTCTTTTCACTAAGCTCCATCATCTTGTTGCATTCTCAACACTCCCTCTCAACAAGATATGGATTATCAGCAACCCCTATCCTGCCTCGGTGGTATTCGAACTTGCTCTTGGTGAGTGCCTTCGTCAACATATCAGCATCCTGATCCTCCGTTGGAATGTATGAAAGTAACATGACTCTCCACTGCACACAATCTCTGATATGATGGTACCCGATGTCAATGTGCTTGGATCTATCATGAAATACTGGATTAGCCGAGAGTTTAATGCAACTCTTGTTATCACAATAAATCACTGTAGGCTCCAAGTATGAACCGAACAACCCGAGCAGGATCTTCCTCATCGATATAGCCTCGCATGCAGCCAAACTTGCTGCCATATACTCGGCCTCTGCTGAATTGAGTGCCACGGATCTCTGCTTCCTGCTGAACCAAGAAAATGTTGTCGAGTCGATACTGAAAATCCCTCCAGATGTGCTCTTTCTGTCCGTTGGGCTCCCTGTCCAATCTGCATCCGTGAAGCCACATAGCTTCACCTCATCCTCCTGTCTATACCACAATCCATATCCCGATGTACCTCTGAGATAACACAATACATGCTTGCCTACCTTCTAGAAGAGCTTGGTTGGCTTAACCATAGCTTGTGAAAGCTGGTTAACAACATAGCATATATCGGGTCGTGTATTGACCAGATACATAAGCAACCCCACCAACTGTTGATAAACAGTGGCATCCACTACTTCTGCTGAAGTAGCATCCTCTTTCCTCCAACCTCCAGGAAGAGGAGTATCAACAGGCTTGCAGCCATGCATGTAGAACTTCTCCAGTAGCTCCCGAGCATACTTACCCTGAGAAACAAATAGTCCATCACTGCACTGCCAAATTTCCAATCCCAGGAAATAATGAAGGAGGCCCAAGTCCTTCATCTCAAACTCCTTAGCAAGATCATCCTTGCATGAAAGTATCAACATCTCATCACCTGTCAGAATCAAATCATCTACATAAAGTACAATGATAAGCAACTTACCCTCCACCACAATCTGGTATAGGTTAGGATCCACCTCACTCTTGGAGAATCCAAGTCTGGTGAAATACCTGTCTATCTGTGTGTACCAAGCACATGGTGCTTGTTTCAAACCATACAACGCTCTCTTGAGCCTGCACACATGTGACTCGCTGCTGAAGATCTCGAAACCTTCGGGCTGCTCTATGTACACCTCCTCCTCAATGACTCCGTTGAGGAACACAGTCTTCACATCCATCTGATGAATGTGCCACCCCATCTGTGCTGAGAGAGAAAGAATCGTCTGTATGGAAGAATACCTTGCGACAGGTGCAAAGGTCTCCTCATAATCAATCCCCTTTATCTGTGAGAAGCCTCGGGCAACAAATCTTGCCTTGTACTTCTCCACACTCCCGTTAGCTGCCTGCTTCACTTTGTAGATCCATCTCGAACCCACCACTGATTTTCCTTCCGGTCTTGGGACAATCTCCCATCCTGGCAATTTCTCCCGACCATTGACAAAGTCCTAATAGGAATGCCAACTCTTCGGAAGACCAAGGAGAGCCAAGCTCACCAAGTCCTCATCATCGACAGTCACCCCCACACTTCCTAGCTCATCCAGGCATTGGGTGAACCTCGTGAGATACTTGGGCATACTGTCTCCATTATCACACTTAATGTTTCTGAGTTTATCCTTGAGCGCTAACTTCCTCTGGTCGCTCTTGCTTTCAAATAAATCTTTCAACGCTTTCCACATCAAGTATGGAGAAGCCTTTCCATGCAGGCTGGACACACTGTGATCCTTCACGCCCTCCAACAGAATCCTTCGACACTTTGCTGTCTTCTTTTGCCAAGCCTCAACTTGAGGAGTATCAGTAGGCTTTGGGACCTCAGCCTCTATGAACTCCTTTAGCCCATTGTCATCTAACACCGCCTCCATCCTGTCTTTCCATGCAATATAATTTGAGCTGCCTTCAAGAGCATACTCCAATCGCAATCTCTTGAAAGACATTTCAACTTTGACACCAAGAAAACATTGTTGCCAATTCGAATTCCACCAACTCAAAACTCAACCGCTTCTGATCTAAATTTTGCGAGAACAAAGTATTTCTCGTACAGAGATTGACTGTATGGGCATTCACCGGATATCTCACCTTCCAAAAGAAGGATGAATCCAGAGGCTACCTGGCCTGATTACAGACTCTGCCTGAAGAAATAAAATGTAATCACTTTCTGAATAATAGATCCGATGATCAACTTCGCTCTGATACCATGTAGAAATTTTGAATAATATGACACTTATTCACAGAGATTATCCCGATTATACACTATTGCAGAATACATGCATAATACATAACCTCCTCTATGTTGATCATCAATTTTGCAGAATTAAAAACAATGAAACATCAATCGCGTGCGCACATTAACACAATATGTAATCTGGGGAAAGCATACAACTGAAAACCCCACGCTATCTATATATTATAATGATTGAGAACATGTAACAATACATAGTACAATACTCCTCACAAGTACTCAATACTATCTCCACCTATTACACACAAAACTAGCTCAGATCTGAATCAATCACAGGTTCAAATCTCCTCCACTGTCTGCCTGCCTCCACTGCGCAATCCTGCATGAGAATAGATGAGTATGGCTGATCCAAACTCGTATTTCCTTGGATGAACCATTCATTCCTCATTGGAAATACTCAATCCATTGATTGTGCAAATCTCATGCACAACTATAGTCACAACTGATAGCAATCTCAACCTCTAACACCTGTCTCCACTGAACTGTCCATGCACCGAGTTAACTGATGTATTCTTTAGTTGCTTTATGAGTTAATAATTTAGTGAATTAATTAAAAATTAATTCACATCACTCATCACTAGTGTATTTGCAGTTAAACTAAATACAACTAGTCCAACCAAGTCAAACTGAACACAACTCCATCAACTTCTCAGTCAACTCCACCAAACTCAACCACTTGAGTTCTAATTGAAGTACATCGTGCAATAGCTCAACTGACTCATAAGAAAAGCGTATTTCCTTCTGACGGCTGCATGTGCCACATCTGTAGCTCGAACTGAAGTGCTCCAAGAGGATAGGATAATGTTTATAGTCCATGTGATGCAGGAAAGTGTTCCCTCTGCGGACAGAGGCAACCCCTCTAGCCCTAGAGTGGTTCTAGTCACAAACAAAGACAAATCAACAACAATTTTCCTTAAATAGTTCAAGTTGGAGGCCTACCTCAACCAGTGGTCGATGGAGTTCCATTGCGCTACTCCAGCTTCCACTTCCTAGAGAGTAATCAACCTGAAACAATGCAAAGGAAATACAACAAAGCATGTAACCGGAACAACAATGATCTATTTAATCATAACGTCAAGAAGTCATGAGCTATCTAGTACATTACATACAAGACATTGGAAAACATCATTGATTGCATTAATTATGAAATAGAGTAAGCTTACAACCAAGGTCTTAACGTCACAAGCCTTCTCAGAGGGATCCAGCCAGCATGTTCCTCCAGCATTCACTCTTAAAGATGGATCTCCCAATACACAAGTCTCTCTCACTCACAAGTTTTACACAAGATCAAAGGCACTTCACAACCTTCCTCAAGCTATCAACAAACCACACTTGTCACACTCACACCAACTATCTAGCAAACTCAAAGTACTATCAGCAACACTCCAAAGAATAAGAATTCCAAACTATCCAAAAACTAGCAGCACATAGCAATGGTGGGAGTCTAAATAGGAGAAGGAGTCTCCATGAAATCTGGGAGGATGAGCTTATCTCCAAGGAAGGTAGCACAAATGACGGAACATCCATGCTAGAGAAAGGAGGGCGACATAAACAAGGCCAACAACCAGGTCTGGAGTCATCTGGAAGGCCGACTGTTGGAACAAATTCGCCCAATCTGGATCATCGCGGGCACATAATTGGTCTGCCATGCTGACATTGCAATTGAATAATGTAGCTAGTCATGTCATCACGAAAACTACAAACGACAGTAGTGTTGGCACATGAAATTCACCATCGCGGGAATCACGTGTACTTCCGCGATGGCAGCGCTTCTGGACAGTTTTGGAGCGCTCATCAGCGCGTATATTTTGCCAACAGACGCGAAGAGGCAGAGACCTTTGGAAAAGTGGGTCATTTGGCAACATCAGAGAGCATAAGCATGAATGATTTTGGACTCATGACACAGTAGGAAGATTGGGATGAAGGCAGTGACAAATTACTGTGTAACAGATGCCACCTAAAGTATGAAGCCTGAGAGAGAGGGAGGGGTGAAATGCTTTACGAAATTGACTGACCTAGAACACCATCCAGAAGAACCTGCACGCAAGTACAACTGATATCTCTGATAATGAAGTACATGTAGTCTAGGCATGGGCGCAGCCATCCAAACGAAATACAAAATAGGTCTGTGGTATGGACGCAACCATCCATGAAGACTCAGGTATGGTCGCAGCCATCCATGAATGAGTCATGTAATCGTAAAACCAATCCATGCAGCCTGAACATGTGTAATCTGAGTTCGGGGTCTTGAACCCATCTGATATAGTACAAATCCTAACATGTGAATAGATGTGCTGAGGTCGAGCATGATAGAAAATCGCTTGATTACCGGTCAATTATGAAAACCGTTAACAAGCACGAGAGAAACCACCGATAATGCTAATGGTTCTCAAGGTACTGTCTAGCACAATCCACAAAGCGCGAAAAAGGGGTTGAAGTCGAACACTCGTGGAATCACCTAATCGATGACCAATGATGAAAGCCGACCGTCAGGTGCGAAGAACTTGCCATTGAGGCATGCAAGCTCTAAGGTACCAAAGGGGATCTCTAGATCAATCTCCTGGATAATGAGCTGAAGTCGACAGGAGACGACCCGTCGTAGGAGGGCCATAATGTTTCCCCCATCAACAACACGAGATAAGGAACAAGAGGCAGATGGCGAAACAGAGTATCAGGGGAGAAGACGAGGGTGTAAACTGCAGAAGGATTATACTCTTGAACATGTCGGCGACACAACCCCGGAGGGAGGTGGCAACATTCAGGTTCCAAGGGATCAGAGGCTTGATGGAGACGGCATGAATCGAATGGAATGAGGCTAGAATGATAACCTAAACCCGCGGAAGGCCAAATGATGATGTATGGATGTCCCAACCCGACAAGAAGCAAAAGTGTCGATGTTCAAGAGTGACTAGCTGCCATAGACAATCAATGATAAACCTGTTGTTGAATCCAACCTAGTAATAGTTTAACGAGCCTTAGGAAGGAGAAGCTCGAGTCTGGTCATGGTGATGAGTCCAATGTCGTCAGGGTTTAATGAGTCTGAAATAGGTAAAACTCGGAGTCCTTTTTCATGTTTAGAGAGTTTGAAAAAGACACGGAAAAGAAAACTCCAGGGGGGTCCTTTTTCGTAGAGTTGTGTCTCTCGAGCCCGAAAAAGTATAAAACAATACTCGAAAGAACCGCCTGACCATTATGATCGAGGAGTACTTTTCGTAAGTAGTAACTTTGACCTGAAAAAGTAAAAAAGTGGTGAGAAGCACGTCGTTTCATAACCAATAACAAGCCTGAAACGACAAAAGCCTGGCGATATTTTTTGTGTTTAAACGGTCGGAAAAAGAGCTTAAAGGCGATCGCCTCTTATTTCTCTTAACGAGTCAAGAGGGAAAATTCGGCAATCTTTTTGTCTTTAAAGTCAGAAAAGAGCTCAAAGCAGACCTCCATTTATATTCTCTTTAACGAGTTAAAAATGGAAAAAATACTTGGCAATCTTTTCATCTTTTACGAGTCAGAAAAGAGCTTAAAGGAGACTCGTCCTAGAAGAACGAGTGGTATAAAGGGTAGCAACTGGTTCCAGCAATGGTGGAACTACTCAAAACATGTAATAGTCAAGAGGCTAGCTAATAAAACCACTCATCGCTGCAGTTCCTTAGGAAAGGATAAACAATCAAATGAAAGCATATGATCAGCCAAAGAGATGGTGGCAATGGAATGAAAAAACCAAGGCTCATCTAGAAAAATTTAGCAGATAAACGACAATCACGAGATGTAAATCGGGTATGGGCTCATTTTTACACAAGCTTGAACCATGGAGAACTCTGCTTGGATTCGTTTTCATGTTTACACAAGCTTGAAACGAAAAACTATGCCTGTTCATAAGTTCACATGCCCTAGCATAATGACGTAAATCGAGGTACATGCCCCCCAAGCTTAATTGCATTCAACGAGGTGGATGGAATGAAGGTTCACTTTCGAGAACTTGGAAAGACTCGTTTGGATTTTACGAGATCTTAATCAAAGACTCGATTTGGAAAGGGGAGTTATTTCATTTTTTAATGAGGTTGACACAGTAAAAGAACTATCCTCATAACCCTTGTTTCATTTTTTAATGAGGTTGACATAAGATCAAGAACTTTCCTCAAAACTCCTTGTTTAATTTTTTAACGAGGTTGACATAAGATCAAAACTATCCTCGGCCACCTTGTTTCATTTTTTAACGAGGTCGACACAAGATCAGAACTATCCTCGGGATCCTGGTTCATGCGCCACCCAACAACGTGGCTCCCAAGAGGTCTTCATGGGATGGAAGAAACACACTCTGGGAGGAACCCATGGCAGGATGGACCAATGACAGATTAGGTTCCAATGCCCCTAGTACATCTTGTACTAGACCAGCTGCATGATCATCAGCAGAGGTGGAGATGGAACAGGTAGCCACATAATTGACATGTGGCAAGGAAGGCACTGCTTGTGAGCAAGAACCGATAGGGGACGATGGCTGTGAAGGAGGCATCGGGGGACTGAAGAACGATGATTGATCTATAGTCACCATTCTTCCATCATGTGGAAAACAAACCATAGGGAAAAGTGAAGAGACAAGGGCCCCCATGGCATAAACATAGTCACGACCAAGGAGAAGACTAAAATCTAAAGCACCTTGGACAACCATGATGTCTATATAGACGGTTTTGCCCCCCAAAGTGACAGGAAGCTTCGGGAGGATCCCTAAAGGTTGACTGGTTCCTTCGTCAAACGCCAATAGATTCTGTGTGACTGGCACAAGCTGTGGGGAGCCCAAAGCTTGCCAAGTAGTGGAAGGCATAAGACTGACAGACGCACCCTCATCCAAGATAGTGCCAGGTACTGCCTTATCATAGGCGTGTACTGTAATCTTGAAAGGCACATAGGATGGAAGGCAGAAAGCATTCAAGTGACTCCAATCGAAGGTGACGACCAAACTACTTGGTGGGGGAATCGTATGATTGCCCCCTGCCCTACAGGAACCGAAGAAGGACTCTCTGGATTAGCTGGGATAGGAGTGTCGTTCTCGGATTCAGGAGAATCTGACGAGACGAGAAGAAC
Source organism: Pinus tabuliformis (assembly GCA_031772625.1). Taxonomy (NCBI): domain Eukaryota; kingdom Viridiplantae; phylum Streptophyta; class Pinopsida; order Pinales; family Pinaceae; genus Pinus; species Pinus tabuliformis. The sequence goes on from CM062805.1 coordinate 1,091,646,462, forward strand.
ATGAGCATGGCGCTCTTTCGAAACAAAGTGATCAACGGGTGGTGAACCCAAGTCGACACTCTCTCCGACCAATGGTTGGTTTGGAACAGGCTTAGCACAGCCAGGTTCAGAAAGAGGAGAACGGACAAGAGAAGAATCTAAGTCAATCTCTTTGTCAATCGGGAGAGGGTCTGAAGAGAGCCTCTGATAACCAATGGGAAGTTGGTGTGAAGAAGCTATAAGACTTTCCAAAACGGCGGAAGTTTTATCCATGAGTGGAAAAAGGTGAAGGGGATGGTTGCCTTCACATAGTCTACAGGGGAATTGAATCTTCCCTTTCTTCTTACCGTTGCCAGTTGATAGGGTGGCATCGTCATGAGCTTCAGAGGACGATGAGGGACGAGCTGGATCGTGAGACCATACTTCTAAGATCCTAGGAATGCCAGGACAATCACGAAGAATATGGTCACCCTTGCACAATTTACAAGGAAACTTAACCTTCTGCGGAGGAGCAGAAGGTGTTCTGACTTGAGATGGACTTGGAGCAGTAATTGCACATGTGGCCTTGGATTTATCGGACTTCTTCTTCTTCTTCCTCTTAGTCTCCTGGTTACTAGATGTGAAACTTTCACCAGGCGAAGGAGGAGAGGAGGAGGAAGAAACAGGGGAAGAAGGCGTAGGCTCAACCTTGGAATCAAGATGTCGTGGTTCGGACGAAGGAGATGGTGGAACAGGAGTCATGACACTCAGGACCCCCGAGGTTGAAAACAACCATACGGGCAAGCCGATGGTTAACCCAGGAAAAGACAAAGTTGCCATATACGGAGCACTGACATTTCCAAAAGAAGGAAATGGACTAGGATTCCCATTTGGGGAAAGACCTTGGCCGGTAGACTTAGGGAATGTTGCCATCAGGAACGAGAAAGAACCCTACTCAAGCTAACGCAAACAAGATCTAACAGGGTAAATGTGAATCGTGGCCGAATAAATTTTAAGACACAGGAACAAAACTTGACCTTTTCATTTTTAAAGAGTCGAGAAAAGGACAAAAGATGACTCTAGTCACCTTTGAATATTTAATGAGCCTAAAGTGACAAGTGCTCAGATGGACCTTTTCTTTTAGGGAGTCCGAAAAGGAACGAAAGTGACTACTCTGGAGAACTAGGAAAAAGGGTTTACCAGAAAAATCCATAAAACTGCATATACACCTTGGCAGTCATATGAAAACCAAGGACTTTCCGTACGACAGTTAATCTTCCCCAATGCTGTGTTCAATGCGTTACGACTTGTAAGGCGGTAGACATGACTTCCTATGGATAAAGGATGATAACCTAGTGGGGTCTCCCCATATACTCGACGGTACGTGGGAGCACAAATCCGTACTAGACCACTATTGAGTCACAAAAGGAGGAATCACCCAACCTTGAGTGGAAACAAAAGTGACTAGGTTTAATGACGCCGGAGCACGTCTCTAGCCTAGACCTCTAAATGTGTGCGTTATGTTCCAATGCGTTGTTATATTTATTCAGTTCATTTTCGAGTTGATCTTGGATTATGTTTCAGTTTTCAGGCCTTACCATATGTATATAACAAAAGCCTAGGATGCAGCTAAAATGAATGAAATATCCTTTTTCTTTGATGAACACCTACCTATGGGAGGGTAGAGAGATCATTCCCAAACCAAGAAAACCAAGGCAACAAACAATCACTCAATGCAAGCAGACATCAATTCTTAAAGTGCACGGATACTACTAATGAGAGATCTAATCATTCGCTTTTCAATATGAAACTTGAAATACAAATTCACTTTCACTTTCGCATGCCAAATGAAATGCAATCTTTTTGATTTGATGCCTCTAATCTAAAGAAACCAATAAGCAACAAACAAATGTGGAAAAACAGTTGATCCAAACAATTGTAATCTATGTCCGGGTAGTGAAGAGAAATCAAAACAATGCCAAGATTGGTCCAATAACAATCACTAAACAATCAACAAAAGTAAGCAAAAGGGGAAGGCCCAATCAAACCAACAGCAAGCAGCAAACGGATCTTTGCAAACAAGCAACCAAGAAAAACTGATCCAAAGAACTTGAAACAATAAAACTAGGTCACAAAGCAAGAAAAGGCAAGATTCACTCAACAAAGCTCACAAGATAGTGGCTCAACCTCTAAACAGTGAAAAACAAGTCATCAAACAAGTGAGAACAGCAAGGGACTAGCAAGACTGATGGATTCAAGAGGCAATATTGAAAAATTTCAATTCTACAGCAATCAGCGCGGGCAATATACTAGCAATAAAGTGCTGATAAAGAACAATATGCAGCAACAAAGCGATGTCAGCGCAGAAGTACACGCCTTTTCTGCGATGGTCAGATTTACAAAACCGTCGCGACTGTTAAGTGTAACTACGCGATGAACATGATATTACAAAAGAGGTGATGCGATGACAGCACGACTGTTAAATTAAAAACCACAATGATGTTCAAAATAGCAACAGGCGAAACAAAAACTCCCAAATAAAAAACAATCAATCTTTAAGAAAATAAGGACATTCCCCAGATCAGGCCAAGAAACTTAGAAAACAGGTAACTAATCCCCAAAATCCCAAAAGAGACCAAAACAAAAAATCAAGGCAAGAGTAAACAAGAAAAGAACAAAGGCCAGCTCCCCAGCGGAGTCGCCAATTTGTGATGCAGGAAAGTGTTCCCTCTGCGGACAGAGGCAACCCCTCTAGCCCTAGAGTGGGTCTAGTCACAAACAAAGACAAATCAACAAAAAATTTCCTTAAATAGTTCAAGTTGGAGGCCTACCTCAACCGGTGGTCGATGGAGTTGCACTGCGCTGCTCCAGCTTCCGCTTCCTAGTGAGTAATCAACTTGAAACAATGCAAAGGAAATACAACAAAGCACGTAACCGGAACAACAATGATCTATTTACTCATAAAGTCAAGAAGTCATGAGCTATCTAGTACATTACATACAAGACATAGGAAAACATCATTGATTTCATTAATTATGAAATAGAGTAAGCTTATAACCAAGGTCTTGACGTCACAAGCCTTCTCAGAGGGATCCAGCCAGCATGTTCCTCCAACATTCACTCTTAAAGATGGATCTCCCAATACACAAGTCTCTCTCACTCACAAGTTTTACACAAGATCAAAGGCACTTCAAAACCTTCCTCAAGCTATCAACAAACCACACTTGTCACACTCACACCAGCTATCTAGCAAACTCACAGTACTATCAGAAACACTCCAAAGAATAAGAATTCCAAACTATCCAAAAACTAGCAGCACATAGCAATGGTGGGAGTCTAAATAGGAGAAGGAGTCTCCATGAATGTTGGGAGGATGAGCTTATCTCCAAGGAAGGTAGCACAAATGACGGAATATCCATGCCAGAGAAAGGGGGTTGACATAAACAAGGCCAACAACCAGGTCTGGAGTCATCTGGAAGGCCGACTGTTGGAACAAATTCGCCCAATCTGGATCATCGCGGGCACATAACTGGTCTGCCACGCTGACATCGCAATTGAATAACGTAGCTGGTCATGTCATTGTGGGAAACTATAAACGATAGTAGCATTGGCACATGAAATTCACCATCGCGGGAATCACGTGTACTTCCGCGATGGCAGCGCTTCTGGACAGTTTTGGAGCACTCATCAACGCGTTTATTTTGCCAACAGACGTGATGAGGAAGAAACCTTTGGAAAAGTGGGTCATTTGGAAACATCAGAGAGCATGAGCATGAATGATTTTGGACTCATGACACAGTAGGAAGACTGGGATGAAGGCAGTGACAAATTACTGTGTAACAGTCCAAATATTATTATGTGCTAATAATATTCGACTGTTCTATTTTTAGCCTGGCAGTCTAAAAATAGACTCCGCCCATATGTATAAAAATAGAAGTCCATCTATTTTTACCAACATGACCAATCATCCACAAATAGCATCCTGCAACTCATAGACCATGATCCATATGTCTAAAAATAGACGCAGTCTAAAAATAGACTTTGCGCCAAAAATAGCCTACGGGCCCACTTAGTGAAGGCGACTTCTTTTCACTAAGCTCCATCATCTTGTTGCATTCTCAATAGTGCCATATTGGAAAATCTATCTACTACAACATAAATGGAATCATTCCCTCTCTGGGTTCTGGTAATCCCAAAACAAAATCCATGCTAATTGCATCCCACGGTCAGTTTGGTATTGGCAATGGTTGGTACAATCCTATATTCTGGCTTTTCCCTTTAGCATGTTGACATATCCTACACTTCTCAAAAAATCTCTTAATATCAGTCTGCATCTTTGGCCAATAATAAAAATCATTTACCTGTGCAAAGGTTTTGTCTTGTCCAAAGTGACCAGATAATCCTCCACTATGTTTCTCCTTTATTATGTTTTCCCTCATAAAACATTTGGGAATACACAACTTGTTGTTTTTGAAAAATAAACCTCCTTGAATAAGATAATCTAACCACTAACTTCTATTATGAACTATTGGATTGTGAACTGCTATATAGATATCTTTGAAATCTGCATCATTTTTATACATTTCAACTATTTCTTCAAATCCTGCAACACCCACTTTGAATTCTTGCACAATAAAACTTACCCTGCTCAATGCATCATTGAATTTATTTGACTTACCACTCTTTTGTTTTATCACAAAAGTAAAGCTTTGAAAAAATTCTACCCACTTGGCATGTTTCTGGTTCAACTTCAACTGGTTATTGATGAACTGTAAGGCATGATTGTCTGAATACAATATGAATTCCTTTGGCAGCAAATAATGTCTCCATTTCTTTAAGGCTTGTACAATAGCATAAAATTCTTTATCATAAGAAGAATACTTCTTCTTAGCTTCATTTAGTTTCTCACTAAAGTATGCTATTGGTCTCTGTTCCTGACTCAAAATTGCTCCAATTGCAACTCCACTAACATCTGTTTCAACTTGAAATACCTTTTCAAAATCAGGTAAAGCCAAAACTGGTTTCTCTGTGATTTTCTCCTTCAACAACTTAAAATTCCTATCTACTGCTTCTATCCACTTGAATGGTTGATTAGTCTCCTTGATTGTTTCAAGAATTGGTGCACAAATCTGACTAAAGCCTTTGATAAACTTTCTGTAAAAACTTGCAAGACCATGGAAGCTCCTTACCTCAAATATATTTCTGGGAATAGGCCAGTTCCAAATTACTTGGACTTTCTCTGGATCCATTTTCAATCCTTCTTTAGAAACTACAAATCCCAAGTAAATTAATTCTTCCTTCATGAAACTACATTTCTTCAGATTTAGCAATAGTTTCTCTTTCTACAGAGTTCTTAGAACCAACTTAAGATGCTCTAGATGTTCTTCTTTACTTTTACTAAAAACTAGAATATCATCAAGATAAACAATAACAAACTTGCCTGCATATTCCTTCAAGACTTCATTCATTAATCTCATGAATGTGCTAGGTGCATTAGTGAGTCCAAAAGGCACCACTAACCAATCATACAACCCACTATTTGTTTTAAATGCAGTCTTCCATTCATCTCCTTCTCGAATTCTTATTTGATGATATCCACTCTTCAAATCTATTTTAGTAAAATATTTGGATCCTCTCAAACAATCCATCAAATCATCCATGCGTGGTAAAGGAAATCTATACCTGATAGTGATCTTGTTTATTGCTCTGTAATCTGTACACATTCGCAATTCACCTCCTTTCTTTGGACTGAGTACTGTTGGTACAACACATGGACTAAGAATTTCTTTGATTAGCCCCTTATCCATCAATTCTTGCACTTGTCTTCCAAATTCTGCATTCTCTTGAGGAGTTAATCTGTATGCTGCTTTGTTTGGAAAACTTGCTCCTAGTATTAGATCAATATGATGAATAATACTCCTGATTGGTGGCAATGCATTTGGCAACTCATCCACAACAATATCAACAAAATCATTCAACAAAGTTTTGATTTCTTCAGGTAAATCATCTAAGTTTGTGGAAGTCAAAATTACCTTAGGTCTCCCTATGACAACAAAATGCATTTCTTCACCTTTTTCAACCTCTTGTAACAACTCCTTCCCACTCATCAACATAACACTGTTTTCAAGTGCTTGCTTGTCAGCTTCATCCTTCAGTGGCAACAATGTATGTTTAGTTCCATCCTTCTCCAGAGTATAAGTGTTTCTCCTCCCATCATGAATAGATTTTCGATCAAATTTCCATGGTCTTCCCAGTAATACATGGCATACATCCATGGGCATTACATCACATAATATCACATCTTTATACGTACCAATTTGTATCTCAACCTTGCATTGTTCTGTCACAATAATCTGATGTCCCTTCTGTAACCATGACACTCTGTAAGGAGTAGGGTGTATTGTCTTTACTAATCCTAGCTTTTCCATCATCTCTGTAGAAACAAGGTTGTCAATGCTTCCACTGTCAATTATCACTTTACAACAATTACCTTTTTATTTGCATGTAGTTCTGAACAAACTCTTCCTCTGAGCTAGTTCTTTAATCTCCTTCTCTGTCTTAAGTAAGGTCCTTCTCAATAACATGGATTCTCCTACTTCAGGGGGTTCTTCCTTTTCCATAAGTAGAGGTGGTTCTGGCTTTGCCTAAGCCACATTCACATTCCTCTGACTTGCTGGTTTATTATGAGGACAGTCCCATGACACATGTCCCCATTCTCCACATGTGTAACACCGAAAATCTCTTCCTCGACCTCTTCCTCTGGGTGCAAATCTTCCTCTATTAAAGTCTCCCCTTTGTGGTGGTTTGCTACTTGAGCTGCTTGCTTCATGATGATGCTATTGTCCCCTTGGTTTGGTAGTTCCTCTACCTCTTACTGAGCTTCTTCATCTATTCCTCTGATTCTGTTTTCTCAACATCTTCTCTTTTGCCATCAAACCTGCTTGATAGGCATCTTCAATAGTCTTCAGACTCAACAAGCTGATCTCATCTTGGATGTCATACCTTAAGCCATTAATATATCTAGCTACCTTCTCCATGTCATCTTCTTCATGTCCTTCTCTAATACTCAATCTATAAAACTCTTCTGTGTATTCCTTAACTGACATTCCTTTTTGCCTTAAATTTTGCAATTGTTTAAAAAAATTTAATTGATAATCTTTAGGCATAAATTTGGCTTTCATTTTACTCACCATTTTGTTCCATTGCTTGATCTTGGACTTTCCTTTCCTCGTTTTGGATGTTTGTAATTCATCCCACCAAATAGCTGCATGACCCTTCAATCTGGTAACTGCAAATTTCACCTTCTTTTTGTCGTCAACTTCTTCATAGTCAAAATATTTGTCCAATGAATTGATCCGATCCTTTAGCTCTTATGCATTGAGATTCCCTTCATACGTAGGAATTTCCATCTTTGGTTTTCCTCCTACTTTCGCCAACATCTTGATAACTATGGTAGTTTCATTTTCCTCCTCTTCTTCTTCTTCAGAAGATTCTTCTTTAGCACTGTTAGCTCCTTCATCAGGTATTCTTCACTGAGTAGTCTCAGTTGTTTCCATTCTCATACGCAGAATATGGATCTCTTCCAGTAGAACTACATTTGCTTCAGGTCTTCCTCGACCAATGTCACGACTCTCCTTGGCGGCATTTTTTTTGCAATCAACCTTAATCTTTGTGCTCTGAAACCACAAATGATGCAGCAACGCTGCAATCTGAAATCAATACACATGGACTTGTGGGTTATGGGCCCACAAAACCTATTGGAAGCATTTACTAATGGATTTTTCTTTAAAAACCCGGGACCATTCAACTCCTGGAATACATGGATACACAAGAATGTACACTTCAAAAACATAATGCCGGATCTCAAAAAGATTGAGCCCGCGTTCATAAATATCGCGGGTTCGCTCTTTTCACCCGAACTCTATCAAATCAATCTCCACCATCCATCTCTCTCACTGATCCAATGGTTGACATTACACCCGATCAATGAAACTAATCACTGATCCTCCACCATCAATTAACTCTCGACAGATCCAACGGTTCACAAGGATATTGGGGGCACAACTTGCGCGGAGAGTACTCACTCAAAAAATGGTTTTTCTCTCACCTCCTTGCTGCTACGTGTCCTCCACTGAATGGAATCAGAGGTATTCCACGAAATACTGGTTACAACATTTTCTTTGTCCGATATACCACTTACACTATTTAAACCCGCTCTTGGATATAACCATGTGCGCTAAATTAAGCAAAACCCTTAATGACGGATTTTCGTGCTTAATCACGAAATTAACCCTTAATACTAATTGATCCCAATTTATTATCAATACATAGAAAACCCACAACCACTGAGATTTGCGTTAAATGTGAGATTACAGAAAATACCCAGTTAACTGTCTGGACGCGAACATGTCGAAAGAAACAAGAGTTTGCACCAGGATTACAATACAAATACATGCTGGATCATTTTCATTAATATAATATATGTTACAACATCTCGGCCTTGGCTCGATTACACAAATAAAAGACCTCTATTCAAAATACAATCCACACACTATTCTTGCTCTTGCTCCACTCAATCCTCTCCCTCTCATTACATTTTCTTCCTTACTTTTATCAATCGAAGGTTACTCTAACTATGCTTAACAACAAAATCTCTATTTTTAATCAATCTAATAGTAAATATCTAATTCCTAGCTCTACCACACACCTATGCTAACAACTTATCTTTGAACCTAAAATAATACAATTTCTAACTATTACAATAATGAAATACGACTCATTTATTGAGAGATCCAACCCTCTCAGTAAAACTGGCTTTTGACGAATCAGGTCAATGAAATACAACTTGTTTAGCCACAACATGTGAACAAACTTTCACATTGCTGTCTAAGTCCAGATGCTCCTGCATTAGAGGCCCCAATCGACTATACCATTGGGATTGACTGCTCACCAAGACCCAACTAGATGGAATCCCAACTAGCGGGACTTACCTGACTAGTTTACTTGCACCCCTTTTAGTTAAGCATGAACTCTTCTTGAGGTTGGCGTTTTGACTGACTTTCCCAAACCCCAACCTGGTGAGTCCCATAGGTGAGCTTGACCTATATTGCAATCTTTTTATACTTAGAAAATTTTATATTTTCCCTTTGATTTCAAATAGGTCCGACTACAATTGACTGACTACTAGTGAGTAATAAACCTACCCTCGATGAGGTCAAGACTTAAAATCCATAGATCTCATAAAATATTACTGGCGCATATTGGCACTGCAAACCATAAATTCATTGTGCCCATGTTGTCAGCTAAGCCACACTGAAGCACATAAATAAATCAGTCCTATAGGTCCCTGGGAAAAAAATAAATCTTGGGCCATTAACACACCTAGGAAAATAAAGACATGCATCTGAATTCACTTCACCAAACCACAAGGGACTTAGTCCATTTCCCCAACCACATATATTTATATTAATTATTTTTAAATTTATAACAACTCATATACACAGAGCATATAATAAAATAAATAGAAGACCATTCCATTAGAGCAAGATCATCAATTAAATGAAAGAAACACACAGATTCATTCCCACATGACACGTACAAAAATTTATCCATTTCTCAGGAACTTATACAAGAATCAACATTCCACATTTATATAGGAAATCACATTCCTCAATATCAACATGAGCATTAAATAGTACAACAAACATGTACACATCATTCAAAGATGAGAAACATAATGTAACACTTATCTTGTATTGCAAGCTGAACTAGAAACTAAGAATGGGACTTCAACTCTCCACCCAACCTTAGACAAGCTACAACCAAGCTTAATTGCAACTGTCACCCACGAGCTATATTCTAGACATTGAGGATGAGTGTTCAATGAAGTAAAGGAAATATTTCTAGCTGAAACAAGGTTTCCAAAGGTAGCCCACCTTTACCCACCAAATAATCCAATTAGGTAGTATGAAAACACGGATATCATCATCTACAAATAGGGTGTCTCGAGGCTACTCTACCTCTAGTCACCAACTATATAATAAATGAAACATAAAGTATGGAACTCTTCCTTTTATATAGAAGGACTTATAATACATCATCCAAACACCTCCCATATTTAGACACAGAGAGAATCAATTCATATGTGGAGAGAGAGTTATAGTTAATGATAAGGAGGTTTTATCAGCTGTGTTATCTCTGAAGGAATAAGAGTGAACTCTGCAATAGCTTCTCAGTGGAACTTCCACTTGTCTTCTCATCCTAACCTCATGAAACTACCTTCATGTGTTATCAACCCACTAGCCTTGGGTACCTTCACCTCTCAGAAGTTGTCAACTAACATTGTCTCCAATGGATTTATCATCCCTGTAAGGCACAACCACTGCTCAATGGTTATCAATTAGCAAGCATTTTAAGTTTCTCAGCTGGACTATCAATTGAGCTTACTCTGTGATTATTAGCTAGCAAACCTTATGGGTTTCCTAACTGGGCTATCATTAGGGTTATGCTACGTTATCATCAACCAACAAGCCTTATGGGTTTCTGAGATGTGCTATCATCATAACTTCCTCTCTCCCTAAATTCTCCCAGTCCTCATATCCTTCTCAACCATCTCAATGAACAAGCTTGATCACTAGGAGCTTCTCGACTTCCTTCTTTTCCTATTCTCTATGATAATTGAGTCAATCCATGAATCCCTTCTTGTTGTGGGGAAAAATGCCTATGCAGGACGATCCTATCCACCTAAGGTGTGACAGTGCCTTAGCAACAAACGAATACAGCTACACTGGTTTCTTCCTTTATGAAATGTGAAAGAAGAGAGATCAATAGACTTACCGGTGTCTTCCGTTTGTCCCTCGATCCAATCTCCCTTCTCTTTGGGTGTTCACAACTACTTGTCTTCTTGCTTATCCAGCTACAACTTCCTGCAAGATCACAAGAGAACAGCTAGTTGCGACAAGAGAACAGCTACTTGAGACAAGAGAAGAACACTACACAAAGACAGATGTTCACATTCATAACTAGTTTAGGATTAGAAATAAACCAAATACACTAATACATTTATACATCAAAATACATCAGCATATAGGAGAAACCAAGATAGCTTTATTGATGAATAACAAGGTTCAGGAAGAGATACAACCCAGAGGGCTCCAATCCAGCATCTCCTTCGCAGAAAATGGAATTCCTATCTTCAGCCCCTTCAAAGCATTAAGCACCCAATGATTCCAGTCTCAAACCAACAACAATTCTTTGCAATAATAAAATTCCAGCCTCTAGATCTCATGGAGGAGAGATCCATATATAGATGTTTGGAGAGAGGATGAGTCAACTTGAGATCTGACTAGTGTCCTCTCCCTCTGTCAGTTCTTGAGTCCACTTGGAGGTTCTTGCTTCCACTTGGAGATTTGGAACCTCTTACTCATCACCAGTCGAATTCCCTGAGGCAAGTGTCATTTTGGAAGCTTCCTGGGTTCTGACACCTTGAGGAATGAGTCTGCCACTTGTCCAATCTCGCTCAGCGCAGGTAGCCAGTGTTGGAGTTGACATTCAACGCAGGTAGCCAGTGGAGCCATTGACATTCAACGCAGATGGTCAGTGGAGCAGTTGACATGATCCTGAATTGACTTGTTTTTGAGCAGTTTCAGGTGGAGAACTTTTGTGAATTGCTGTGGTTTGTTAGCCTTGTTCCTCTAGGGGTAGGAACAACATGTTTAGGGACTTTGGATCCCTTAGATTATGGACATTTCATGCTCAGTGCTGTAAGGCACAAAAATGTCTATAACACTTCTGTTGGGAGCGGGATACCCCAAGGGAAGTTTTGGGGCTAAAATCCCATGTTAAGTCAATTTTTTTAATATAATTGTAAGGACTCTGCACTTTGTGGTTGCAGAGTGCAAAGGTGTTATGTGTCAAAAAGGGTAGTCCACCCTTTGTTTTGTAAAGTAAAGTTGGCTGTAAGAGACCTACCCATGGTCCGCAGACCATGGGATTGTATAAAAAGAGCTAAGCTCTAAGTAGTTTAAAAAAAGAGAAAGAAATCAATTGAACATGGAATAGAGTCATAGATTTGAAACAAGAATTCTAAGTCTTAGGTCGTAGTGTAGATAGAGGCTCTGTAGCTGAGTGCGTAGAGGCCTAGGGTAGAAGTCCACAGCTGAGTGCACGGACCCTTGTAGTTGTGTGCACAGGGTGGACATAGTTTATAACACTTGGGAGATATTAATAAAGGGAGTTATTCTGCAATTTCTGTGTCTTTGTTATGTTGATTGGTTTGGATATTTTATGTATAAATTTTCTTTATTATGCTTATATGATGCGTGAATGAATGCAATTACATTGAATAATTGAACACAATTACAAATATCTATTTATGCGGTGATAACTTCAAGTATTTGATAAGATAAGAAAATCACTTAGGATAATTGAGGAATCTGCACGGATCATTGCCCTAGCAGTGTGAAAGTACCTGAGCCGCAGGATAGGGCTGCATGAAGGTCGATCGTATACTTTCGCGAAGGTATTAATAACTAGAATAAAGGATTTTTCTTGTAAGCCATAGAGTGAAACCACCTGCGTGAAGGCAGGGATAGAAGAAATCGAATTGCATCACAACCATCTCAGGGTGAGAAAATTGGTTCCAACATCCCCCCATACTTCTTCAGGTGAGACTTCAGTCCGCGCTTCGTGCGCTGATGCCGAAAGGGACAATAGTGTAGGGATTTGTTTGGCTAATTAATGCTGAACCTGGGTCAGGCCCCCTCAAGCAAATAAATGGTTTCATTGCCGGGACCGTAATCTGCATAAGAGATGTGTGATGTCGTATCACTTGAATCCAACTAAGAAGGAGATTGGAGACTGGTTGGATAAAAAGATCCACGAATTCACGACACAAGGGAATAGAAACCCACGATTGACAAAGGAACAATGGTTGGATAGATACCTATATATAGAGATCCACGAGATCTTTTTCTGCTCCTTCCCTATTGAGCTATACGAGTGGATCGTGAAGCTAGCAGATAGCCAAGGAAGGTGGAAACTTGACGGTCCTATTGTGTGGACCCCGGAGCTAGTGCGAAGGTTGGAAGCCTCAGAGGATAAGATTGCCTGCGCTGTTGATCATTGGCTCGATCATGTCATAGGAGGATTTGCGACTGAATTCATGGTCGACACCTTAGTCAACCACAACGAGGAGGAGTGGCACTTTTTCAAAGGACCGTGAGGTAAGTACGTAAAATCTTTGAATACCTGGATTAAAATGCTATTGTGTGAAAAATGGGTTATGCAGCTACCTTGATGTTTGGGACTACATGAAGCTGAAAAACTTACAGGAATGAAGGAAAAAAAGTTCCAGAGTATAGTCACTTGGTTTCACCTCTGCAAACTGACGAAGAAGGGATAACAAAGGTTTCTCCATGAAGTGCTATTAAGTTAATAAGACACAGATTCCCGCGAACACCACCTCCACCCACACCACCTCCAAATTCACAACCCTCACCTCCAACTTCACCCGTACCACCTGTTAGCGCTTGAAATTTCACCTCAGGCTGAGAAAGGTAAACTCCAAGGCAACATCAAACCACTTAGCCTCGTAGCTAGCCCTACGGGGCAGGAGAGGGCTCTCTCCGGTCTATCTCGGTAGGGATCTTCAACGGGTGAGATAACCAATGAGGAAACACTAATTTTAGGCTAGTAAACTGATAAAAGGTTTGATTTGGGATTTTTAGGGTTTTGGTGGAAAGTTGGGGAAAGGCAATTTTGGGTGCGGGGATTAGACACAGTTTTTGCAGGGGGTTCTTTGGGGCAAGGTAGGAGACTGTACTGATGCCTTTGAATTAAGTGAATGGATAGGAATGATCGGTGAGGAGCTAAAGAGAGCACGAAACCTTCAAGGGTTCTCTTTAGACATATGAAAACATAAATATTAAGCAAACTTAAAAGCAGAGCATGGCAATCATGAATTCTACTTTAACACTTCATTTGCTTAATTTGCAGAAGGAAAAGTAAGAAGATGAATCACATAACAAACTTACAAGTAAAAAGAGAAACACACCATCAATACATGTAACCACAGGAATCCCAAAAAGGACTGCAAAACCCTGGTCTTTCTTCCTTTGCCAAAATTGCAGAGATACAATGAGTAATACAATAGAAGCTTTCTCCCTCAAGAGTCCAACCTCTCCAACCTCTGAAAATGACTAAGAAAATACATAATATAGGCAAGCTAACACATTTCCTTGCCTCTAGGGGTCGAGCTCATCCTTCTAGGAGCTGTTTCAACCAATTCTAAACTGAGCACTAAAATCTAGGCAGTCAAAACAACTTGCCTCTATAAGCTAGGAAACCAATTCATTCATTAAATGTTTGCTATTTCATGAATGAATCTTCTAGAATAGGTAAATAAGTGTCACGTCAACATAAAAATACATTAATTACATCAAAGAGGGTGAAAAATCCCATCACAAGTCAAAACTGGTCAAGGCTGGGCGAATTCCTGAGCTGTAGATGAAAAATTGGCAAACTTTCCCAACAGGTCGCGTGCCTTTGGAGCTGCTTTTGAAGCACTTCCAGGTGTCCAAATTAAGCAAAAGTGGGCTTGTTGGAAAGGTCTGGATGCCTACTTTCCAAACCAAGTGTAATTTCTGAATTTGGTGGTCATTTGCCCCTGCAAAATTGCAATCTCCCAAGACTGCTTCCTGTGTGTCAAAAAGGTGGCAGAAAGTCATTTTTTGCATGGTTTTTGACCTTCTGGAGGCTCAAAACTTGATGAAATCTCTTGGTAATTGCTGAGCAGGTGTATCTTTGCATGAAAAATCCAAAAATGCTGAGTTTTCCCGAAATGGAGTTGCCCATCGAATAGGTCGCGCGCGGCGCGCGACCTGTTGGGGAGGAAAACCTGTGTTTGGCACAAAAAATTCACAATTGACAAAATTTTCTCCAAATTTCTTGAAATTTGGGCTGGGAGTCCCCAATAAAGTACCATGCTCAGTCAAAGAGGCTTTGGCCAAAATTTGGAGTGGATCGGGCCTTTTCCGTCGTTTTAGTGCCTTGGCCAACCTCCTTGGATCTGGTGATTGTAATTTTGACATTTCTCTAAAACCATGACACCTGTGCAAAAAGTGAAGGAGGTTTTTCTTCTTTGGCATGTTGTGGACAAAAACATCTCTCAGTTTTGAAAAATTCATCTTTGATTTCTCTGAAACATCTTTTGAGTGAAACTTATCCCGATGTGTGAAACAAGGAATTTTGTCGAAATGAAGCGAAATGAAGGGGATAAGGGGCTTCTAAATTCTTGGGGAAATTTTTGGAAGTAGGGAGGGATGTTAGGAAGCAAGGGAAAGTGGAATCGTGGAGATCGAGTGAAGGGAAGGGGTCCAAAAGGGAAAAACACAGGTCAAACCTAGAAAATTGCCAAGTTGTGGCAAGAAACTAGGGTTTGTGCAAAAATGAGGATTTTGGGGGACCTCAGTGATGGGAAGCATTTGATAAGGTAATTTAAGGATAGGGGAAGGTGTATGAACATCAGGATACAAGTTTCGCTAATGATTTGACCGTCCAAGAGAAATTGCCTTCAAAACCCTAGGAGAGGGAAATGACCTTACCTAGGCGCAACTGAAGCATGAACAAGATGTAAAATGACTCATTAGACATTGACATGATAGTGAAAACACTATGAATGATGATAGACTCAGTTGAATAGTAACATAGATTGGCGTTTGGGCAATTTTGAAAGGAGTGAAAGCAAACCCTAGACCTAAAGCCTAGTGACCAAATTTTGCTTGAAAACTCTTTGAAATGACAAAATTTGACCTTGACACTCTGAGACCACTTTGTAAGAGCATATTTGATCACTGGAGGAAGGCTGAAAATACTGACACTAACACCACCTCCACCTCTACAATGGTTTAGTATGGAAAATACAGTGAAGTTGCCTTTGTTCAAAGGCTTGGGAGATGAGGAACCAGACCAATTTTGGTTCGTTCTGAGGGCTGTATGGGAAGCGCAAGGTGTTACAGATGACCATATAAAGAAGGTGACACTGGTTAGTGATCTATAAGATCACACGCTAACCTGGTATATTAAATACTCTAATGATAACCTGAATGCTGGAGTGGTAGACATCAAGGCAGCACTAAATAGGGAATTTAGTAGGCCTAAATCTGAGCCGCAGTCCCAAATTTGAGGCGAAGTCAATTGTGGGAGTCAAATAGATCGTGATGCAACCATGTGAGATGCCTTAGGAACTAGATTAGAGGTTGAAATGTACAATCTACGAAGCCAACATGAGTTTGATAGATGGAAAACATCGCGAGTGGTTTGTGGCTTCGCTACTACCACATTTAAGGAGTGCATTGTCACAGCAGAAGATAACAACTCAGGTAGAGGCCTTGGAGATTTCCATGAGATTACATGAAACTTCGATGCAAGACCCTAATCTAGGAGCTTAGCAGATCCATGCGCAGCTGAAGAATCTATGTCTTGAGATGCAAAGTCTGAAGCAGGATAGGATGGTTTGACCAGAGGTACGTGAGGAGGTATGGTGCTTGAAATGCAAGAGTCAGGGTCATGAAAAAGACCATTGCCTGGTCTTTGCAAACTATATTGCAGGAGGAGGATCAATGCATTTAAGGCCAGAAGCTCAAGCAGGACCTAGCGCGAGGCCTGCATTATGGTGCACTATTTGTCAGGTAACCAGAAAACATGCCACGGATAACTGTCACTTGCTACAGAAGTTTGTATAGACACCACAACAGCTGTTCTGCAACTTTTGTAGGTCAGTAGGGCACGATGAGCTTAATTGCAGGAGTTATGAACTGATGATGGATAGAACTCCTGCTTATAGGGTTCAGGCTGAAATGCGGCCCCTTGACTAGAGCATAGGGATGGCACAGACAGGATTTCAAGGGTGTGGAAGAGGTCGAGGCGGAGGAGGACCTAGTAGAGGTCACAGATAGTTGATTTGCTACAATTGCAGAGGACTAGGAGACTACAATACTTGTCCGTCGTGCAAGTATTGCACACTGTTTGATCATGAAACGAGAGACTATCCTACGCTGATAGCCAGGATACGTGACAAAGGGGTGCTACCACCTCCACCGACTCATAACCTGCAGATGATGAGGTCTGAGCCACGCGAGGAAGATCCAAACGTAGTGCTCAAAAGTGGAATCGAGATAGGAGATGACGAGGGGAAACAACCAGAAGATAGTACATGGGTTCTCAAATCCCTGACAAACGAGGCTGAGTTTGACTTGGAGCATGCACGTGAAACCTTCATGGAAGCTAAGAAAAGCTTTGCTAAGGCCTCCACCTCAGGAAGCAAGGATAATACTGAATAGGAGATGGACCCCTCTATGCTCACAACTTTCCTGGAAACCTGTATGAAGTTACTGCACGACAGTAAGGCTATGAAAGGGTTACAAGAACTCATCAATAGATGTGCTGGAACTGTGCCAGGTGAGCTGCGCATAGTACAAAATATTGACAAGCATAAAACAAGGACAGGACGGGAGATGAGACTGACCTCGTAGATAGGAGAATATGAAATGGATCAGGTCATTTTAAACCTGGGGTCAAATGCGAATGTCCTACCAAAGAAGACTTGGGAATGAATGGGGAGACCTATGCTGCAATGGTCTCCGATTAAGCTAAGGATGGCAAATCAACAGAAGATCATCCCCATGTGGCGGCTGTAGGGGGTGACCGTGGATATTGAGGGAGCGAGCACGCTGGTTGATTTTGAAGTAATAGAGATAGTGGATGACAAAAATCCCTATCTTGTGCTCCTGGGAATTGACTGGGCTACTGATATGAATAGGGTAATCAATTTGAAGAAGCGAAAGATGACCTTTGAGAAGAAATCACTGCGCATAATAGTACCTCTCGATCCTGCTGAAGGATCGCGCTATACTGAACCTGTCCACGATTATGAGAGTGATGATGACCTGGACTGTATCTATAAGATAACAACGTGAGACCAAGGTTGGGTGAATCCCACCTCGGATGGATGGATTACATGGGATCGCGAGAGTTCCTACACTTCTGATTTCGATGAAGAAATAGAGTGCTGGAAGAATCAGTTACATGAAGTAACCACACTAAGTTGAAACATGATGACCCGGTCGCTGCATTGCATGTCTTCAGAGGTAACAAATCTACCTACTTATGATGGTTTGAATGAGGTAGATATCTTTTTGGATGCATTTTAAAGGGAGGTACCAGAAAAGTAGGGCTTCTAGGCATTACACTGGGCACTACACGCTACGCCTGCAAGGTGGTGGGGTATGCACAAGGGAAGCTTTGATGATTGGAGAAAATGTAGGAGGATGATGAGAACACAATTTAGGAAGCCTAAATTTTGAATAATGGACAAGTATGATGGGCAGAGTGATCCACACACGCATCTGGCCAAATGGACCCAGGCTTATGGAGAAAAGCCCCAACTTGAGTGGGTGAACCTATTTTGTCATACCTTGGATGTTGTCCCAATGAATTGGTATATAGAAACAGATCTCCACCATGGGACAAGTGAAAGGGATATCCTGCACGAAGGATTCATGATGACATTCAGTTTTGAGGACGGGTTTGACAGTATTGATGAAGCGCTACAAGAGGTGAAAGCAACAATCTTTAGGATACCACAGGATCCTTTAAACCTGATTCAACCTGAATGGGCTACTCAACTGAGTCACGTGCTAGAATGTTATAATGTAACTGTTGAAGAAGAGGAAGAGGATCCACGAAAGATTAACCTTCCAGAAACAGAAGATCAGAAAGGTTCAAGGACCGCAGATTGTGAACCCTGATAGAACCACGTCGTTGAAAATGAAACAAGTGAACATTGGTACGGAGGCAGAACCCAAATTTGCGAAGATTGGAGACTACTAGGATGACATGATGGTGGATAAGGTCACTGAATTGCTCCGTGAATACTAGGACTTATTCCCTACCAAGTTTACGGATCTGAAAGGAGTAATTGGGGACCTAGAAATGATGAATATCATGTTAAAACCCGATGCAAAGCCAGTTAAGCAGAGGCCTTACTATCTCAATCCAAAATATAAGGAGAAGGCCTGCTTAGAGCTAGACAAGATGCTTGTGACAGGCATCATTGAGCCAGTGGAAGAATCTAATTGGGTAATCCTAATGGTGGTGCAAGAGAAGAAGCAGAAGGATGAGATACGGATATGCGTGGATCTCAGAAAATTGAATGGCGCTTGTGTGCATGATCCTCTCTCAACCTCATTCGCTGATGAAGTGTTGGACAATGTAGGCAGCTAGGAAGCATATTCCTTCACTGATGAGTTCTCTGGGTACCACCAAATCAAAATCTCGCTAGAGGATAGGAGAAAGACAACCTTGCGATTGAGTGGGGTTGTTTTCAGTACACTGTAATCCCGTTTGGATTGAATAATGCGCCTGCAATCTTCTCACTCGTGGTTGTTGTGGCATTCAAGGAATTTATTCATAAGTTCTTGGAGGTATATTTTGATGACTAAACTATATTTTGGCTGGTTAAGCGCCATGTAGCAAGCTTGCCCCTGATGCTGGATACTTGTTGAAGATACCAGATCGCACTCAATCTCAAGAAGTGACTATTTTGTGTTCCATTTGGGAACCTATTGGGGCATGTGGTTTTCAGACAAGGCCTAGTGGTAGACCCCATGAAGATCACTGCCATATTGAACTTTGAAGCACTGAGGAGTGTGAAACAACTGTGTGCTACTCTGGGACATACAGGATATTAACAAAAGTTTATCAAAAACTATGCCTAGATCATTGTGCCTATGGAGAAATTGTTGAAGAAGGATGTCACGTTCTGTTGGAATGATGGCTGTAAGAAGAGCTTGGATATACTGAAAGAAAAGATGGTTACCGCGCTGATTCTAGTCCTCCTGGACTGGAAGAAAGAGTTTCATGTACATGTTGATGCATCATGTATAGCACTGGGAGAAGTACTAACATAGGCTGGCGGAGAAGGCTTGGACCATCCTATCGTGTTCGCAAGCCACAAATTATCCAAAGCAGAGAAGAAAAATTCCACCACTAAGCATGAGGGGCTAGATATGGTGTATGCGCTCTAGAAGTATAGGCATTACTTGCTAGGAGGCCATTTTTACCTTGTCAATACGTCTGTGTTGGAGGGGAGAATCTGTAGATGTCTCTTATTGCTCTAGGAGTACGATTTTGAAGTTGTTGTGAAGCCTGGATGATTGAACGTAGGACCAGACCGTCATGCATCGAAATAGGGGAGGAACTTACTAACTTGGAAGAAGGATTTCTTGACGTGCAACTATTTGCAGTGCGTGTCACAGATGGTCATTTTGAGGATATTAGACACTTCCTAACAACAGGAACTGCACCAGAAGGAAACACTATCCATCAAAAGAAATTAGTGGTGCGCGTCGCTGATTTCTTTGTCATTGCTGGGAAGCTGTACAAAATGGGGACTGATGAGATGTTGTGACAGTATGTACCTGAGTTTGAAAGAAGCAACATCCTCACAAATGCCCATGGGGGTGTCACAGGAGGACATTATGCAGTGAGAGAAACCATGCAGAAGATTCTATGCATAGGGTTGTGGTGGCCAACCCTTCATCATGATTCAAAAACATATTGCAAGACGTGTGATGTATGTCAAAGAAAAGACAGGCCATTGCGGAGGGATGAAATTCCTTTGAATCCAAAAATGACGGTGCAACCCTTCGAGAAGTGAGCGATAGATTTTGTAGGACCCATTTAGCCACAAGGGAAGACATGAGCAAGGTACATTATCATTGCGACGAAGTATTTGACTCGTTGGGTAGAAGCATAGCTGGTGAAGGATTGCATGGGCATGACTGCTGCGAAGTTCCTATTTGAGCATGTATTGACGCGATTTGGATGTCTGAGGATATTGATGAGTGATCGTGGTATGCACTTCCTGAATGAGATGATCAACGCACTCGTAAAGGAATTTAAGGTATACCACCAGAAGAGCACACCTTATCACCCATAGGATAATAGGACAATGGAGGCATTCAACAAAGTACTTGAAAACGTGCTGACCAAGGTTTTCAATGCTCAACGAAGTGATTAGGACCTACGCATACCTGCAGTACTATGGGATTATCGAACAACATGCAAGAGGTTGACTGGACAAACCCCTTTTAGGCTTGTCTATGGTGTGGAAGCAGTAATGCCTATGGAATACATCGTGCCTAGTCTGTGCATAGCAGCGCTCACAGGTATGACGGATTACAGAGCCCTGGAGGAGAGGCTTGCACAGTTGCATGAGCTCGAAGAAGAAAGATTTTTGGCTGGATTTCACCTGTAGGTATACAAACAGCACGAAAAGGCATGGCATGTGTTAAGTTCTTATACCAATAGGAGTCATAATTTTTGAATGGCTGAGATTAAACCTTTAATATGTACATAGCTTTTCTTTCTGAAAATGTTTTCCATATTCAAAAAATTAAAAAATGTAAAGAGGGTATGTCCTAAAAGAATAATTAAAGGAAAAAAAGGATAAAAAGGTCAAAAAGATGAAAAATATGAACCCCAAGAAAAGAAAAAGGACCATGAAAGTGTGCGAGTCAAAATGCCACTACTATTTGCTTTTTGTGCATAATAAATGATTGTTTGCAGTTTTTAACCTTTTCCACAATCCATGATAGTCAAAATGTTTAAACTTGGCTATTTCATTTTTCAATTTCATGTCGATAGATAGAGAATAAATATCTGACCAAACTGTTTAATCTTGGTAGATAATTAGATAGGTAGAGTAAATAAAAGGAGCTCAACTATTTAATCTGAGCCCTTGGATGTAATAAGGTTAGATTTAGTTAGTTTACTATTGTAAAGAAAAAGAAAAATGTTTGATAAGGGTTTTCTAGCTCAAATGCACCCTAATAAAGAGAAGTAAAAATGGTAGGATGAGTAGATGGGTAAGTAGTAGAAAGGTTGCAGAATTTTGATGATTGATTAGACAAAAGCATGTGCATCATCTTTTTCATCATAAAAGTTCCAAATGTGAATGGGCACTCAAGCATGCAGATGGATATCAAAGTCAATTAATAAATTTCCTTCGTTCATTTCACCTTTTACTTAACTAATTTCCCACAATAAAGTTCAGAGTACTTAAAAACCTTAAGTCAAAAAGGCTCAGAGCATTTCTTTGACTTTTGGAGGGACCGAACCCTCGGCTTGATGACTTATAGGCAATAAGTACTAAAACCCCCTCATAAACATTCATTCCCCCCTTCAGTTCATTAATTTTTCCTAATAATACTCTTTTCCTAAGGTTAAATCACTTTTACCTAGGAAAAGTATTTGTTCCCCCACAACTCATTTTCATATCAAAAACCCATAAAAACACTATATCCTAAGTCTTTGTGTGATTATCGGAAAGCATTAAAACACGAGGTATCATATATTTGGGATATTGTGCCCCTTTTCCGCTTATTTGCCAAAAATAATAATTTATTTATTAAATCCCTAATAAAAACCCGTTTCCCGTAATATATTAACTCCCGCAATATTAATTAATCCCACCGTAGTTTAATTATATAAACTAGGTTTTCTACCTCGTACCCACTAACTAATCGATCCTCGATTAAGTTAGCTAAAAAACCAAATTAAAACCCGACTGATACCTTAACCCCTCTTTAAACCTTCATTTAAGAAAAAACCACCGCGCTTAAACCGCTGCCGGGCCCACCACTACCCTCCGTGCAAATCCATTGCCCGATTGCCGCATGATCTCTCCCATCCACATCTAACGGTCCTCATCCATTTTGGAAGGGCCCGACGTCCGAAGGTTACCTGTTCGAAAAGGGTTGTTTTCCGCTGGGCCCCTGAGGCTACGTGTCGCTCGATGAGTGGAATCAGGCGGCCTCCCTCCAATACCGCCAAGCGCCAAAAAGCTGTGCGAAGGAAACAACTTACCGCCTGCCTGCTATGCACCAAAAAGCCACTATTCACCCTGCTATGCAACAAACGAGCACTTTTCACCCGTACCCGCCAATTGTGACTTTCTCGCATAAAGCCAAAAAGCCCTAAATTATTGTTTTTATCGTTTTTCAACTGTAAACTTCCATGCACGCACCTGTGAACGTCGAAGCTATCAACCCATGTACAATTACACCTTGAAGATACCACAAATCTCCCATATCACCTTCCAGCCTGCACGAAGCCCTTTCAATTGTTCACAGTTGCTAGTCACTTGGTTCAGACCCAATTTTCTTCAAATTCCAAGTATTTAAACCATAATTCACTAAAAACCCTATCAATTTCAGAGCCAATTGTTGAGTGTTCTTAATTGAAATTAAAGAGAAACTCTGATAACTTAAACCCACTCAGAATTGAACCACCATTGCCCTAAAATACTAAAAATTTACCTCCTCCATTCTCAAATCCATAAGAATTGAGAATCGCTGCCCCAATTTCCATGGATGTCAGACCAATTTCCACTCCTCACCTAGACCCGAACCACCTCCCCCTTGCTGATAAAGATTTCCAAATCAAGGACACCTCTGTCCATGAATACCCTCTCAAATTATACTGCTGATATAGAGACCAATACCTAAACCATGCTGATAAAATAGGTCTTTGGGAGTCTAATTTTCCCAAATATCAATTCCCTGAGGTGCACATCTTTCCAGAAATTGTCCATTATTGCCATGAAAACTACATCCCCAGTCAAAGAGCAGTGATTTCCCCTGAACAAACCATACTTTTCACCATCACTACTGAGTCAATCAATGAAATGCTACAACTACAACCAGGGAAAAACCTAACCCCAATTTCTATTGGAGACCTATTGGACCGATTCCCCAAGCTAACCACTACAAAGCTTGCTAAAATGTTCCAAAATTTTATTGTAGAAGTGAAACGTATTCCAAAAGTTCCTTCCCCATATGTGTATACCATATTTTCCAAATTTGGCTAGGACATTGTAGCAATGATATCCAGTATCCTAGGTTATACCACCAGTGAGTATATAGATGAAATCATCCTGGCTCTCATGTCCATCTTCACTCTAGGACAACCTGCTGCTGTCATTTATGATTATCCCAAGTTTATAGCTGATAGGATACATGACCAGTTTCTTAGGATGAGTAATGAAAAAGTATTTAAGTATTCCTCAGTTTTGTACCACCTTTTTCTATATTACCAAGCTCACAAGTTCTCCTTTACTCTCCAAAATCTTGATACAAAGGGTCACAATAGGTCAGTGATTTTATGGACTCCATTGATCCATAAATATGACTCTCCCCATTCATATACAGACTTCATAGACCTATTTTTCCATCCCATTGTGACAATCATACTAGGAATCCCTCCTCCAAGAATCAGTTCAGATATAAGGAGAATCCTGCAACTCACAAAATAACACAAAGTGGGGGATTGGTACTTGTACCAAAACCACAATGAGATTAGAATTTATGGATGTGAGCTGGCCCCATATAAACTACCTAGATACCTCCCAATGAGGTTATTTTCTCTGGAGTACTACAGGCAGATAATCAACTCAGATGAGGTGCATTTTGTCAGAGCCAAAAAGAAGGCCCAGCTCAGGATCAGAGACCAGTTAGGCCCCTTTATTTGCAATAGTAGAGAAGCTAGAAGGGAGGCAAACCAAATTATTTAAAGAATAAATCTAAAATAGAGCTTCATGTGGAGATATGATCCCTTGGACTTCATCTGCAACAGAAGACAGAAAAACAAGATGGCTCCCTACATTCATCACTGAATCCCTGAAATAGAAAAATATGGAAATCTATTGGAATGGGTGGAGAATACTTTAGTGGATAGGGATAGCACTAAATTTGCTATTGAAAACACTCTAAAATATCTAGAGAAACAACTTGATGAGGGTTATTTCCTGTAGGTGCCAGGAGGATCTTAGGTCCAAGAAGAATCTCAGGTCCAAGAAGGATCACAAGTCTAAGAGGAATCACAGGTACAACAAGAATCAAAATCACCAGAAGAGTTAGAAGAACCAAAACTATCAGGGAAATTAGGTAGATCAGAGCCCACTATGAGTAACCCCTAGTCCTACAGACTCCTTTAAATGAGGAGAAAAGCCTCAAAAGAAATAGGGAAAGGGCCACTACTTCAGGAAGAGCTACATCATAAGCCTATGCAGAGACTAGCCAGGCTAAAATACAAAGGGTAAATCTTGTCTCTGAACAGGAATATACAGAGGAGATAATTGATGCCACAAGCACTGAAAGAGAAGGGAGCAGACATGCCACTCCCTCTGGAGGCATCCTAGAACCATCCACATCACATACCCATATACTGGAAAGATAACAGAGTGTGGAGGTATCCTCTTTCAAGATGCCAATAGACAAGGAATCTGACATCAAAGAAAGGTACAAAGAGATAAAGGCTAGGAATGAGAGGCTGAAAGCCTAGACCTATGCACTGTACTTGAAGATGACCCCAACCAATTAGACGAGGCTTATGTCAGCCTATGATGTAAAAGAGGGGAAGATGAAAATGACATTCATGAAGCCCACTACTCAGCAACCAAGAACAACAATAGACTTCAAAAAGATAGACTTCGAAGTACTAGAAAAGGACATACATCCTATTGACCAGATTGAGCTGCACAAGTAGACGAGGGAGATGATTTACTCCACCTTGACAGGGAAAGCCATCGCTGCCCACCAATTGCAAAACTCCCTGAATAATATATCAGCACAGTTCCAATTGGAGAAGGCCTCTTCACAGGCCAAAGATACCAGAATCAAGTCCTTAGAGGACTTAGTCATTGAGTTGGGACATGATCCCAAAGATGTAAAGGCCATTGAAAAATTAATAAAGAAAAAGAATGATGATATAGTTGCTCTAAAGAAACAACTCAAGATTCCCTAGTTGCATCACCCACAAACAACAGAAGTCCTGGAGGCACAAAAGGGACATGAAGAGCTCATGGACTTGGTCCTAAAGCTAAATGACCAACTAAGAGAGACAAAGAAGGAGTTGGACATTTTGATTTAGTCCAAACAAAGTGACATGGCAACAACTTCCACAACTGCCATTCCCACAGTGACAACAACAGTTCCTTCTACATTGGCAGCATCATTGGAACCTACAGCTCCACCTGCCACAACACTGCCAATCACAACTGAATCTATAGCAGTAGGCACATCAATAGAGAAAACAACAAAGCTAGTGAAAGCCATGGAGGAGATGTCAATCCAGGCAACAGAGCTCAAAAGGCTAAAGGAGAAAGTGGCAAGCTTAGAAACTGACTGTAAGCTTGCCCAAATTCAGTAGAGAGAAGAAACACAGAAAGCCCTAAGGATGGGTGAGAAGATCAAAGTCCTAGAAAAAGATTTAACACTGAAGAAGCCACTAGGACAAACCAAAGAGATGCTCTGGGCCAATATTATTGACTCTGTCAATGATATTTGGCCATCAGTTCAAGTTATATTTGAGCAAACTAAATTAGTGAAAGTAGCCATTGAGACTATCCAGAAAGTAAGGGAAGATTTAGGAGACCAACCTGAGGATGCAAATCGACTCATCCACTTCCTGAATAGTAAGAACAGACATGAGCTTAATGCGCTTGGTGTATAGCATAGGATCGAAGCCATCCTAGAGGTTAAAAATGTTCTTTCCAAAAGAAACCTTATGCTCAATTTAGAAGAAAAGTGCCACAACATGCAGGTGGCCATTGATAGATTCATGGAAAAATTTCAAATTTTGAGGGACAAAGGCCTTCCCAGTCCATGGTCATCCATTATAAACTTATGACCCAATTGGACTCAATTGACAGACTTAGGAAATTGGCTAAGGGGCAAGCCAACACTTCAGGTATAAAAGCCTTGCCAATTGGAAAAGTATTGTATGATACTTTGGAGAAACTGTTTTTTCTAGAGCATGAGTGTCTCTGGGAAAATTAGTGTCTTGTTGAATGACTAGCCCACTAGGTTTGGTAGCTAACCTAGAAACAACAGTCAAAGCAATTCAATATCTTTCCTACGAGTGACAGATAAGAAAGAGATTACGAAGGACCAACCTATAACTTTCACTTGAATCCCCACTTGATCTCTCTCTCCTTTGGCCCATCCCATAACTCCTCCCTGTACTTAACACGCTTGGAGAGTACCTGCACAGCTACAGAGACAAAGACTTATCAAAGCATAATGATCCATCACAACATAAACATCATAGAATCAGAAATATGATAAACAAATGAATTCATTTACATTTAACACAATCAATTGGGAAAAATCTTGAAGAACTTTATTGATATCAAGGAGAATTACAATCCATAAGAAGTCTGATCTAGCACCATCCTCCTAGCTTCAAGCCTTCTTCACCTCATGAACCAGCAAGAAAACACCAACAATGACACAATGCTCTCACCTCAATACTGAAACTAGCAGCACTTCCTTACAACTCAGAATAATTCAGCCTCCTGATTTCTTGAATGGGAGATCATTTTTTAGATGATTGCAAGAGGGTGAGTCATCAATGGGGATGATGAATGTCATTCCATTTGTTGAAATTAGTTCCACAAGAGAGGAGAATTGGAGATGGTTTCCTAGTTCCCTTGGTCATCCTTGGGCGAATTCAGAGAGGCAAGTGGCACAGGAGAAGTTTCTAGAAGATTCCATGAGCAACCAACCAACAAACTGTCCCAGAATTATGTCCAACCTTGCCCATTGCACTTACTAAAGGGTATAACTGCGATGTATCTCACTTAGACAGTGTAGCAAGTGAGATGCATCTCACCCTAACACATGGTTTTCAAATATGGTTCAGTTTAGGCATTTTCTGGACAATTTCTGAGATGGAACTTTTGGGCAATGAGGTATTCAGATGACTAAGTTTCTTTAGGGTATAAAACAACTCTTTTAGGGGTTGATGAGCCCTAATATCATTGAAATATGAGTTTGGGGTTGATGTGCCCAAATATGTCTATAACAAGGAGGTGAAACATTTATTTGTCACCAAGCCCAATTTTGCAAAATATACAGAGGTAGATGAAATATACAGAAGAATGTTAAAAGCAAAGTTACCTGAGGATGAATGGTGGGAAAAAATTAATGATTTGCTATAAGTTACCATAGTAAATCTGAAGGTAGCCATATGAAATAGGTAAAAGACAGATCAATAAGGTCAAAGAGTAATAGAGTCAAAGAGTATCAGTGAACGATCAAAGTGAAGATGATTCCACTGTACAAATATCAGACAACTTAAAGGGCTCAAACTCAACTGCAACAGCCAACACTACCACAATAAAAGGGACAACATGATGCAATTTTCCATCTATCCCTATGTTATGGGGTAAAATGCACGGGATGAAAACTACCCTTGAAAGTCTTCCCGAGACTTTCGATAGACCGTAAGGTTATCTGCAAAAGGTGCCTGTTACACACATGTTCATCTATCTGACATATATTGACAAGATATAGAGAAAGGATCACCTTTGGTTCTTTCTAGATTCTATTGGGGATGTTCGTGCGGTAAGAAGAACTCCTCCTGACCGGCTCCAAGATGATTCCTGCACAAAAGAATGAAGCAAACCAATCACAGCATATACTTCTGACAATTAATGAAAGAATCCATAACAAACATGTACAAATGTGTAACTTATCTACTCAACACAACAAGCATAAGAATGGGAAAATAAATGCATAATATCACTGACACTTCGAGTAGTAGAGCACAACCGCAGTTCTATATTCAGAACAGAATAGTGATTACAACAACCCTATTGCATTAACCTTCCTTATCCCTTCTTCCTCTCTCTCTCCTTCTTTCAGCTAGCTCCTTCAAGAATATGAAAATATCACAACAACACCATGTACTATCCTTCTAAATGCTTTGACCCCCGTGCAATGGCCCTCTCGTTGCTTAAATAGCAATCAAATTAGGGCTTCCAAACTCCACCTGTAGTTCATTTGGGTAAAATCCATGAACCTGCCTCTTTTACCAGCTTTTTCCCATTAGCCTCTATTTCCGGAATAGAATTTCTCTAAATATCTTGATTTTTGGAGTTTACCTGCTTTTCTTGCACAAATTTAGGGAAATGATATCTAGATATTTTATGGCAGATTCGTTGGCATAACCACTTGAGCATCACTAAAGTTTTCTAACGCTCCCTCTAGTCTAACAACATGAGTTAGCAGCGTGACTAACACTCCTTTATGCTTGTAAACAAGCTTTATAAAGCAGGTTATCAATGTATAGAGAGCGTTAGTGTGGATTCTCAGCTTGCAACTATGGTCAATCTTTCAGTCATCTTGTCCTTCTCCTTTGAGTTGATTAGGAGGTAAATTTGTCCTATGACAGATGCCCCCTAAAGAATGAGATCAGAGGCAGAGACGATGGCCGAAATACTTTATGAAAATACTGTAGTTTCCTGTCAAAATATTTGTAGAGAAAGAGAAGTTTCAGGCGATAAGGAAAACCTGATACAACAAAAGTACATATATATGAAGTGCTAAAATCATGTCTTGAGTCGAGCATTCCCATGCTCAGTAGCTATGTCGGAGTAACATTCTCCTTAGAGATATAACAATGCTGGCCGCCAATATGGCACAGGGCGGATCCAGTGTCATAATATATTATCCTGAAATGGCTGTCTTCAAAGAACAATATCGCAACTTGGGAGAGGAAACAAGGCTGACTGATGTAAGCCTCTACCCAAGGTCTTGATTCTTGCTTCATCGAACAACATAGATCGGTACATGTGATAAAATGAGTTGATGTCGAACATGCACTAAATCATCTAATTACCAGCCAATAATGGAGGCTGTTAATAGATGCGAGGAAGGCCACCGATAATGGTGATGTTCTCCAAGATGCACAGTGTAAACTAGCGAGTGTGAAATTTTTTTTGTTGTCGAACACTCGTAGAATCACTTAACCAGGAGTCAATGATGGAAACCTGTGATCAAGAACAAGGTAACCTACCACTAATGTTTGCAAGCACTAAGGCACTGAATGTGTTTTTGGGTTATCTTCCTAGATAGAGTGTTGAAGTTGATAGGAAGGAACCTGTCGACAGGTAGGCAATGATGTGTCCTACATCAGTCGACACGAAGCAGGACAAGGATGATTTTGTTTTCTGAAGAAACTTTTGAGATTTTAGGTCTAAACGACGAAGGGCATGATGAAAGGATACGTAGGGTCAGTGGATTGAGGAAACATGTAGGGACCCTTGAACAATAGAAGGCATGACAACGGTTTTAACCAGACAACACTAGACTCATGATCACTACAGAGTGTTTAAGATACGGAGATGCAATGGCATCAAGGTATATAGGCTAAAAAATCATAGGTTGGTAGGGTTCATATTGAGAGGCTATCAAAATGACGGTTTATCTAAGGGAGTGCCATGTTCAAGGGAACTTTTGCTGCCAAACCACGCTTCAAAATACGATTGTATTTCCACTTTTCCCCATCTGATTTTTAATGAGTCCAGACGGGTAAACTCATCGATCTTTTCATGTTTAGAGAGTCTGAAAAGGATCGCAAAAAGAACGACTCTTTTCCCTATCTGTTTATTTTAATGATTCCAGACAGGTAAACTCATCGATTTTTTCATCTTTTAAGAGTTTGAAAAGTATCGTAAAAAGAATGACTCTATATCTTGTTTGTGTATTTAAAGAGTCCAGACTAGACAACTCAATGATCTTTTCATTTTTAGAGAGTCTGAAAAGATCGTAAAGAGAGACTCCATGGTGGTCCCTTTGTCATAGTTGTTAAACGGGTGCGACAAAAGGTTAATAGTATACCCATATCGGTTACTTTTCCGTATTTAATCTACTAGACCCAAATAAAGAGAAACCTTTTTCCAATAGATGTCGACCTCATTTTGTTACGAGTACGAGGTGGTGGACTAAACTCGTGTTTTGTCGTGACACTTTAACGAGCTCAGTAACAAAAACTCGGGATTTTTCATTTTTTAACGAGCTTGAAAAAAATACTTGAAAGAATGCTCGGGTCATCTTTAGCATGTTTAACGAGCAACAAGACACAACTCGGGATTATTCAGTTTAAAGAGCGAGAAAAAAAGTTCCTAAAAAGGATGCTCCGTTTGGTCTTTTTCAGTTTATGAGCTGGAACTAGATCAAAAAAGAGGTGCTCAGAGCATTGTTTGCATATGTTTAACGAGTGCAAAGGATGAAAAAATCGAGGATGTTTGTATTGTTTAAAGAGCAATAAAATATCCCAAAAAAGTGCTTTACAGGTTGTGGTATATATGTTTAACGAGTTCTACCACAAAAACTCGAAGGTGTTTATATTTTTTAAAGAGCGATAAAATGTCTCCAAAAGTGCTCTATTCATCGTTGCATAGATTTAACGAGTGCAAGGACAAAAGCTCGGGGATGTTTATATTTTTTAAAGAGCAATAAAATATCCCTAACAATGCTCTACCATAGTTAGAAAGTGTTTAACGAGCTTAACGATGAAAAATCGGGGATGTTTGTATTTTTTAAAGAGCAATAAAATATCCCTAACAGTGCTCTACTATCTTCGTTTGTAGTTTAATGAGCCCAAAGAAGAAGACTCGAGGTTTTTCAGATTAACGAGCAAGAAAAATACCATAAAAAGAACACTCGATCTTTCTCGATCTCATGCTTGACATTAGAAGGGTCTATGCCATGCATTTCCTCATAAGACCAAGAAAAAACATCACGAAAGTCCCTAAACGGGTAGATGAAGCTCACAATTTCCTCAGGATTGTGATTGGCTCTACTCTGTATGTTTTCCATGATGTCTGTCATGACAAAAATATCGGGGAGCAATGTTTGTGAAATATTTCCCCTATTTCCTTTCGAGTCCAAAAGTTGGATAGTCAAATACGGCGAGGAAATTATTTCATGTGCGTCAGGTGATAGGATTTGAAGAAGCATCATGTCTGAATCAGATATAGAAACATGATGGTATGAATCCTCCCAAGGTCGCTCTTCTAACCTCGTGATCTCTCTAATAGCTTCGTCCACTGATAGGACTTGATTGAGTGGATCGAAAGAAGGAGCGGTTATGGGAGGGGCAGTGGTACTGTTGGCCGAAACCAAAGTGACCAGAGATTTGGGTGCAATTTGAATGGTTTCGCAGGCCAATTCAGCTGGTGACAGTGGCATTTGTTCTCCGTAAGTGTCAATGTCTGAAGGAGTCGGTAGGATCCATGGATTAGTCTGTTCATGAGGAAAATATGAAATCATGTTGACCGATTGTGAAACCTTCGGTGGCTGAAGAGGGAAACAACCCATGAGGGAAGAAGCCTTCAATAGACCAGTACCAATACTGACGTAAGAGTCAGTTCCACTTCCTACTAGGGGTACGAAGCCACTTGGTAATGGTGAATAATCAAGGGTGTAGAAAGACAACTGATCCACGGTAATGATCTTTCCATCCAATGGAAATTGGATGATACAAAAGACAATGGATACAACGGTCATCATGGCATATGTCCAACTGTGACCCAGCAACAGATTATAGTCGAGTTTCTCGTCTACGACTTCTACGTCCACCGTTATGGTTTTCCCAGCCAAAGTGATGGGAAAACTAGCTAAGTATCCTTTTGGGACAAAGGTGTGGCTGTCGAAAGCTTTAAGGGAGTTTGATGGTGGGGATAGGGTTGGGGAACCCAAGGTGAGACAACATGAAGCCAACCTGATGCAGGTTGAAGCACCTTTGTCGATGATAGTTCGTTGTATACCTTTACCTTTTGAAGTGATATGCACCTGAAATGCAAGATGGTGGGAAAGGGGAGGTTTACACTTGTCCATGTTGAAAATGGCAAGCATGGAATCTGCAGGGTCAATACCTCCAATAGCCGAAAGCAAAGCTTTCCTTTGGCTGGTGTTGTAGGGAAAAGTATCCGACTCGGATGACCCTATCCCACTCTAAGGGTGACAGTTCCTTAGCAACAACTGTAAAAC
Source organism: Pinus tabuliformis (assembly GCA_031772625.1). Taxonomy (NCBI): domain Eukaryota; kingdom Viridiplantae; phylum Streptophyta; class Pinopsida; order Pinales; family Pinaceae; genus Pinus; species Pinus tabuliformis. Next base: position 1,091,679,317 of record CM062805.1, read on the forward strand.
AAACTACTTAAGGTTTACTTCTTTATGAAAGCAAAAGAGAATGGAGAAATGCACTAACCGTTGCCTTGCGCTTAATGTCGAATCCAAACTCTTCTCTTTAGCCGCTTGCTCCTAGCTCTTTGTTCTTCTGCTCGCCCAGCTACAATGAGATCCTGCAAAATAACAAAGAAGGACACTACAAGAGGCATGCAATCATAACTGGTTCATGGATTAGTGTAAACCAAACATGCAATCATCACAATATATTATTGAAACAAGAGCACATAGAAGAACCTCAATAGATTTTATTAATGAATAAGTAAAGGTTCTGAGAGTATTACAACCATTGAAGGCTCCAACCCAGCAACACCTCCCAGCAGAAAGAATTGCTCTTCTTCACCTCTCTCAAACAATCACCCAATAGCTCAATAGTGAAACCAACAGCATATCATTACTTTGCACAAAATTCCAGCCTCCTGAGCTCATAGGAGAGAGCTCAATATATAGATGAATTGAGAAAGGATGAGTCAGCTTGCAACTGATGTGTAGCTGCCTTGTGTCCTCTCTCTCTTCAGTTAATCTTTAGTTGATCTTCAGTTCTTGAGTCCACTTGGAGAACTTTGCTTCCACTTGGAGAAACAGAGCCTCTGACTCATCACAAGGCGAAATCCCTGATCCAAGTGTCATTTTTGGAAGATTCCAAAGCAATGACTCACTGTGCCACTTGTCCCTTCTCGCTCAGCGCAGGTGGCCTTTGTCCCACTTGCTTTGCAACACAGGTACACCATGGAGCAACTGAGTTTCAGCGCAGAAACCTAGTGGAGCACCTACTTTGATTTCAGGATTGCTTGTTTTTGAGTGTTTTCAGGTGGAGAACTGATCTGAGAGCTGTTGGTTTGCTGACCTTGTTCCTCTAGGGGTAGGAACATCATGTTTAGGGAACTTTGGATCCCTTGGATTATTGACAATTCATGCTTGTTGCTGTAAGGCACAAAATTGTCTATAACAGATGCCCCCTAAAGTATGAGGTCGTTTATCGGGTGAAATGCTTTATTGAGAGGATCCGAAGTTCATTCAATCTGCTGAGAAGTGTCCTGTAATAAGATACAATACAATACATTATTTTTCATACATTTTTCATGATCTAGCTGAGGCGGGCATTCCCATGCTCAGCTTTATAAATACATTTTGGTACATAGAACAGACGATCGTCTGATTGTAGACTGATAATTCTCTGCTGAAATTATCATCCTTTGAGAAGGATGATCATCTGCTGTAATGGTGTACATATCAAATGTCTTTATGTCCTGAATATATATCGCAGCTCGGATGGATGAAACTAGATCCGGGGTCTTCAATCTCTTCCGATCTTTACTCGATGTACAAGTCGATCCATGTGAGAATTTCTTGAAGTCGAACATGAAAAGACATCGCTTGATTACCGGTCAATGATGTAAACCGTTAACAAGTGCGAGAGGAGTCACCGATAAGGATGATGACCCTCAAGGTATGGCAGTACAATCCACATGGTGGGAATAAAGGACTTGGCGTCGACCACCATGCAAAATCTTCTGGTCGAAGGTCATTGATGTATACCTGTCGCCGGAAGTGAGAAACTTGCCATTGAGGCATGCAAGCTTCAAAGTACTGAGGGGGGTGTTCCTAGATCAACTCCTTGGATAATGAGCTGATGTCGACAAGGAGCGATCCGTCAAAGGAGGGCCTTAATGAATCCCACATCAGTGACACGGAACGGAGCTAGTGATTGTGATGAGGTGAAAACAAACTGTGATGTATGATTCAGGGTGGCGGTCATGAAGTGGATGAAGGATAATGTATGGCAGTGGGTGGAACACGGTTGACTCTTTACAGAACCACATCTCTTGAACATATACCGACACTGATGTGATGGATTGGTAGCATTACCCCAATTGTGGATGGTGTGGCGAAGACCATGGTTATGAGACCGGTGAATGAAACAACCCAACCCGATGTGATACGGAGGACAAAGTGTCATGTTCAAGAGTGACTTGCTACCATTAATGCTGTGAGGTTCTCCCAATTTTTCCCCAGTCATTGCTGACCAGTACCTCTTTATTTTTTATCAAGCTTGAGGAGGATAACATATGCTTGTTCTATAACCTGCCCTTCGGGCAAGCCCATCGCTATGTTTTAACGAGCCTAGCGATAGGGAAACTCGTTCTCGTCTAAAGACAAGTTTGTCGCTATTTAATGAATTTAACGAGTCTAACGACAAGGATAACTCGGTCCTTTTCATTTTTTGAGAGTCTGAAAAGGTACATAAAGTCAACTCCAAAATTCCTTTTTCGTCATCTAATCCCTTAAGTCCGAAAAAGTATAAAACAATACAGAAGGGATGAATTTTCGATTGCTTTAACGAGCCGAACAAAACAAGCGCTCGATCTTTTTGTGCAATAATCCCTCAGGTCCAAAAAGATTAAAATCTAGAGGAGGGATAGCTCTTCCGGTCGCTTTAACGAGCTGGAAGGCCAAAACTCGGCAAACTTTTCATATTTTACGAGTCAGTGAAAAGAGCTCAAAGAAGACTCGTCTTTTGAGGAACGAGTGATAAACAGGGATAGCAGCAGATTCCAGGTACAGGTTGGAATTTTCCAATCACGGCAGTGTCGCAAGGATGGCTAAGTGAAATCACTCTTCGCAGCTGTTCCTCAAAATGGGTAAACAAACATATGGAGATGAACGATTGGCCAAATGAACGGATGGAGGTGATGGCATATAAACACGACCAAGGGCTTTTAATATGGCTGTCAAAGGTTACATTTCTCAAGGTTATTTACCGGTTCATTTTTTCTGGGTGAGCTTGAACTGTAGGGGAAGATTGCTCACAACTTATGTTTATTTTTTAACGAGCATGAACTCTGTACAAAACTGCTCGATTCTTGCGTTTATTTTTTAACGAGCATGAACATTGCTAAAACTGCTCGATTCTTGATGCCCCCAGCATAAAAAATGCGGGCGAGGCATATGTCCTCTAATTCTAAAAGGGACATTTCATTTTTTAATGAGGTTGACATCGTGAAGAACTATCCTCTTTACTCTTTATTTCATTTTTTAAACGAGGTTGACTTGAGATAGGAACTATCCTCGAAACTTTTAGATCCATTAAAAATAGAAGGCTTCATATCCCGTTGCATCCATCTCCGCAAGATTACTCGGCGGTGGTGGGGCAAAAGTGCCCATTAAAGAAGGGCCTTTTGGGAAAATTACTCCGATATATTGGAGAGGATGATTGCCTCCATGGATCGATGGAATGCTTCTTGTGTTGGATGGCGGCTCAACTTCTGTCGAAGTTGTTGTCGAACTGCCTGGTCGACCTTTTCTTTCGCCATTCAACGGCTGTGGATTCCCACGGCTTTTGTTTAATGTTGAAATTAAAGCATCATCTTGGCGCTTAAAACTTGACAACATCATAACTTGTGATGGGGAAGCATTTCCACTGTCAACCAGATTCTGACTTGGGTCGGGAAATGGATCAGTCAATACGGCTGGAGTGTGCGGATTCTTTACGAATCTCTTAAACTCAGCTTTGTACGGGCAATCTGCCGTCCGATGATCGTCGTCACATATGTGACACGGAAACCGTTTCCTATTCCCAGGAGGGTTCGAAGAATTTTTCTTAGGGGATGACCCACCTTGTTTATTCTTCCTCCCTTTGTTTTGATTCTTCTTGCTTCCTGGTTGATTGGTTTCTTTGCCCTTATCTGTCGATACGGCATTTACTTCCGAAGCAAGAACTTCTTCATGCCCATTTTGATTCGAATCCTTACGGGCCTTCTTTTGATTGGTCCTTTTCGGATTCGTGTTTGCCGTGCCAATCACGCCATCACCGGCATGAGAGTCACTATTTGATTTAGGAGGAGGAGGGATTGAAAATTCTGGTCTAGGGGCGTCTGGTATTTTGTCATAGAGCGTGCCAGACTGAGTATATACTAAATCCAAGTATTGTGCACGAGCGATAACTTGCTCTTCTGTTACGACTCCTCCCTTTGCTACATCTTCCGTTATGGCCGGAAGTAACGACTTTATAAACCACTCAGCTAGAAGCTGATCAGGAACGTATGTTTTAACCATTCTTCGTCGACGTCGCCACTCATGTATATGATCTGATATATGAGTTGTGGTTGTCTGTTTGAAGTTAGTCAATATCTCTGTTCCTGTTTCATACCTTATTGGTAATTGAAAGTGGGTTAAGAATGTCGTGGCAAGGGAGCTAAAATTGTCGAACGAAGCTCTAGGCAATTCTATATACCATTTTGCCGCTGGACCTGTCAATGTCCTCTGAAAGAGGCGAAGCCTTATCGAATCGTCATTCAAAGTGTTCGACGAACACCATAGATGAAATGTCATCACATGATTCGACGGGTCTTCACCTGGATTTCCATTGAATTTAGGAATGTCGGATGGAAGTTTGTGTGGAATCACTGGCCACCATGGGGCGTAAGCAATTGGATCATTGGTTAACCGATGTAAATCAGGCAACTCTAAAGTTGCCACGAATGGTAACTGTTGATTCAAGTTAGGTGAAGCGTAACCAGGATACGATGGAATCGCCTGAACAGTTGGTCTTTGCATACCAGCATAATGGAGTTGATGTTGGTATGATTGATACGGTTGATGGACTTGACCACTATAAAGTGGTTGATTTTGACCATTTTGATTATATGGTTGTCCCGTATTCGCAAAGATTTGCTGTTCAGAACCCTGGTACACTTGTTGGAATTGCGGCTGTTGGTATTGCACTATCCACGGTTGTGACACCATGGGTTGTTGCGCTATACTAACCATTGGACCAAGATGTGGGGTAGTTGTACCCGACTGTACTTGTGTTGCCCCACCAGTAGGCGATTGTGGTTGGGTTGCAGGGTCAAGGGGCTGTTGCATGAGAACCTGAGAAATCTGAGGTTGACACACAACAGGCATTGTTTGAACTTGCGACATGGTCACAATAGCCGGTGTAGTTGGGATGTTTGTCACAGGTACACACTGTTGCATAGAATATACAACTCTTGGTGGCTGGGATAGCATAGGTACCCAACTACTCGTTGCAATTCCACCATAACTTGAATAAGGTTGAGAACTCCCGTATGGGTACCCTCCCGGAGGGGGTAATGAAAAGGCATACTGCCCCCCATACGGTAGCAATCCAGAACTCAAGGCAATTGATTGTCCTGGAGGACTGGATGGCCTAATTAGATTCCCAAAAGGGTCAATTTGATGAGTCTCACCATGAGAGTTACCAGACATTACTCCGGAATAAACAGGAACAGACCATACTGTCGAGATAGTCTCTTGGTGGACTCCTTCTAGCGATTGAGAGCTAGTTGGGACAGATGGTATGCCGGTGAACATTGTTGGATTTGCGGCAGGTAATTCTGCCGTTGCCGTGTCATTTGACACAGTCCTAGATGTCGACGGTTGTTCAGACATTTTTAGTCTATTCAATTGATCGTCTAGTGATTCTACAGGAACTTCCACTGGTGATGGACAAACTTCTGTTGTAGCAGGAAATAGAGTGACCCCTACTCCAAATTGAATTGGAGTGGATACTTGCGGTTCCTCTATAATTTCCTCTATCGCAATCAGACCAGGTGGAAGAGGAAGACCATCAGGTCCGTAAAAGATTTCCGGTGCCGAAGAAGGGGTTGTATCGACCGCGACAAATGTTTGAGGAACAAAACTTTCTGGACCGGTTACAGATGGAACTGGTTCAGTCATACAAGTATTTGCCCCCAGACTAGGATCAGTATTACTGTCCCTCTGTGGCGATCGAACTTCTTCTGTAGAGGCAGGGTTTCCGGAAATGTTTGGAATGACCAGAATCTCAGATGTTGTTGGAACACTTGTTCTAACTTTTAAAGGAGATTTTGAACTGGTTTGACGAGCTCGCTTTGTCCGGATTGTTTTCGATTCCGGAGACAAAGACGGTTGACTCGCAAGCCTCCGAGAACGACGGATATTCAATTGACTTTCTTCCACGATTGCGGATTACTCGATCAACTAAAATATAAAGGGGAAAATTTGTGATTCCGATTTGAATGAATTTTATTAGACGCTTTTAAACATAACTTTGCTTTTTCATGTTTTAAGAGTCGAGAAAAAGCTAAAGATGACTCTAGTCTCCTTCGATGTATTAACGAGCCCGAAGTGACAAATGCTCGGTTGGACCTTTTCAGTTATAGAGTTTGAAAAGGGCCAAAAGAAACTGCTCTGGAGATCTAGGCAGAGGGTGTGCCAAACCTTTCGCGAAACCACAGAATACGTTTTACGGTACGGGTGGTCGATCTTCGTGAATGCTGTGTTCACTGCATCACGATCAGTAGGGCGGCCGACATGGCTTCCTATGGATAAAGGATAATTGCCTATAGGGGTCTCCCAATATATACGCGACGGTACGTGGGAGCACAAGTCCGTATTAGTGCCACCGACTCTCAGGAGGAATCACCCACCTTCGTAGAGATCGACAGTCACTATGTTTAACGACGCCGGAACACGTCTCTACCTAGACCTCTAGATGTTTGCGTTATGTTTCAAATGCGTTGTTAGGTTCATTCAGTATATTTTAAGTTGATCTTTTTAAAGTTTGCCTTTCAAGGTTCACCACGAGATGTATATGACAAATTCCTAAATGCAGCCTAAGATGAGAAGCAAGCTTTTTCAAATCTTTTTGACTGATGAAAATCTTAACTACTGAGGGAGAAGAAAGGCAAATTCTTTTCACACAGTTCATACAGCACAAACTAATGCACTTTCTCCTAAATCATCATGCAAACTTTTTCAAATGCAAAATGCACAATGCATGTATTTTCTTTTCCCTTTCTTAATGTGGATGGATTACAAAAAGAAAGTGGTTATATAACTTTGATTTTGATTTAAAGCGAAAGTAAACAAGTTTGTCCAAAATCAAAAGACACCTTAAGATTCACTTGCTTAATCACTGGAAATACATGAAATCAAACCATACTAACGAAAGTAAAATGACTAATCAGCTATGGACAACAAACAAGCTAACTCTTTAGACCAGCAAAATGCCTAACACAGGTTCAGATCTAAGAGGCCAAAAGCATGACTAATTTACTTTTCGTTATGGGAAATTGTAAATGAGTAAGAAATACAAAGAACAAGCACAATTTCGTTATATAACAGAGGCAGAATGATGGCGAGTAATATTGGTTCCAAAACAGGCACAAGACTGACACCTAGCAGCAAAACTAAGTGAAAACAAGCAAGAGAAAGGAGGAAACCCCAAATGCACTAAGCAAATTTGGGCCAACGCGGGCTCTGCACAGCCAAACTGGCTCTCAGCGCAGGTAGCCCCTTCGGGACCTGCGTTGCAAAGCAGGTAGCCTGTGTACTACCTGCTTTGGAAAACGAGAATTGCGTTTTCACAGTTTCCGGGTCATAATTTTCTCAAAAATGCACGGTTTTTGCTCAAATCAGAAGCAATCAGTCAAGCACACTCAAAGGGATGATTAGTAAGGTGCAAATCTATCACTAAGAGCTTACAAGGATCCTTTTAGATCAGCTCTTCAAATCATGAATTTGCTCAGAAAATGAGCAAGAGTAGCTGCCCTCTACTTCGCTTTTGATATAGTCAAAAGCTTTTCGATTTGGTACTCTTTTGTTCAGGAAATGAATAGCAAAATACTACAAACACAATCAAACGGATACGATCCCCAGTGGAGTCGCCAGTTTGTTGTAGGGAAAAGTATCCGACTCGGATGACCCTATCCCACTCTAAGGGTGACAGTTCCTTAGCAACAACTGTAAAACAAACTACTTAAGGTTTACTTCTTTATGAAAGCAAAAGAGAATGGAGAAATGCACTAACCGTTGCCTTGCGCTTAATGTAGAATCCAAACTCTTCTCTTTAGCCGCTTGCTCCTAGCTCTTTGTTCTTCTGCTCGCCCAGCTACAATGAGATCCTGCAAAATAACAAAGAAGGACACTACAAGAGGCATGCAATCATAACTGGTTCATGGATTAGTGTAAACCAAACATGCAATCATCACAATATATTATTGAAACAAGAGCACATAGAAGAACCTCAATAGCTTTTATTAATGAATAAGTAAAGGTTCTGAGAGTATTACAACCATTGAAGGCTCCAACCCAGCAACACCTCCCAGCAGAAAGAATTGCTCTTCTTCACCTCTCTCAAACAATCACCCAATAGCTCAATAGTGAAACCAATAGCATATCATTACTTTGCACAAAATTCCAGCCTCCTGAGCTCATAGGAGAGAGCTCAATATATAGATGAATTGAGAAAGGATGAGTCAGCTTGCAACTGATGTGTAGCTGCCTTGTGTCCTCTCTCTCTTCAGTTAATCTTTAGTTGATCTTCAGTTCTTGAGTCCACTTGGAGAACTTTGCTTCCACTTGGAGAAACAGAGCCTCTGACTCATCACAAGGCGAAATACCTGATCCAAGTGTCATTTTTGGAAGATTCCAAAGCAATGACTCACTGTGCCACTTGTCCCTTCTCGCTCAGCGCAGGTGGCCTTTGTCCCACTTGCTTTGCAACGCAGGTACACCATGGAGCAACTGAGTTTCAGCGCAGAAACCTAGTGGAGCACCTGCTTTGATTTCAGGATTGCTTGTTTTTGAGTGTTTTCAGGTGGAGAACTGATCTGAGAGCTGTTGGTTTGCTGACCTTGTTCCTCTAGGGGTAGGAACATCATGTTTAGGGAACTTTGGATCCCTTGGATTATTGACAATTCATGCTTGTTGCTGTAAGGCACAAAATTGTCTATAACAGCTGGGGCATGTTTGTAATACTTCGAGCACTGACATGGCCGATGGCGTTTACATCAAATCCTCTATGATATTGTAGTGGTGGGCGACACGTGTAGATGTATTGTTCATTATGCGTCGAAGTGCCCCCTTAGGGGGTCGAATTACAAAGTCCTCAACTGGCCTTTCGATTCGTAAATCGTTGGGCGACGATGGGTTTTGACCTGTGGATGATTTTTCTGCCGGAGCAACAGGAGCTTCATATGATTTGGCTCTGGTTGTTAGTTCTACCATTTAAAATGTGTAAATGGTAGAACGTCCTTCACCAACTGAAGGTTGTTGTGAACCATCGTTGCCCCCTGACGTGGGTGGTGATTGGTTGGCAACGAGATGTTGCTGCTATTGATTAGGAAAAGGATTTCTAAGGACAACAGTGCCTTACCAGAATATTTCTTGGTAAGGTAATCTGTGCATTCTTGAAGACACGAACAATGTTAGATTACGTGATCTTCAAGACAGAGTTTGCATGAATAGTTGGTACCTTTATCCTTTTCCATATCAGTAGGCGCAGCGGCCTTTTGTTTGAGGTTGGGCTGCTTAGATGAATGCTCCTCAGAAGGAGTGGTATTGTTCTGTTTCTTCTTGTTCTTGCTACTGGATTTCTGTGTAGACTACATAGAGTTAATCACAGTGGTAGGAAGAGTAGTTGTTTTGGTAGAGGGGTCCACTTCCAACTTGGCAACGGATCCACTGAGTTGTTTTATAGCACCCGTGGAGGTTGTGCCGACGATCTCGTCGGCATGCACTCCAGGGCGTTGAGTGGTGGGGGGATTGGGGTTACCAGGAGCATAGGGGATAATGTTGTAGAGAGTGCCAGATTGTGAATAAATTATATCCAAGTGTTGGGCACGACGTATGGATTGGTCCTCTGTGACCGCACCTCCTAGAGCGACATCTCTAGCGATTTGCGGGAGTAGCGACTTACATAACCAGTCTGTTAAGAGAAAGTCAGTGATGGGGGCTTTGACTAACCTCCGCCTACCTCTCCATTCATGGATATGATTGGAGATGTGGGTGGCAGTATCCTGACAAAACGAAGTAAGGAGCTCCGTCCCTGTCTCATAATGGATAGGTAACTGAAAGTGTTTTAGGAACTCCATCGATAAAGCATCAAAGGTATTCACTGACGCACATGGTAACTCAATATACCACTTTGCAGCATTGCTAGTGAGGGTGCGGGGAAATAGACGCAACCGGACACTGTCATCCACCATGCATTTAGAAACACACCATAGATGGTAGGTGGTGACGTGAGTGCCCAAATCCTCCCCTTGTTTTCTGTTGAACTTAGGAATATCCGCTGGTATTTTATGTGGGATCGGCGGTCACTATAGGTTATGGTAGATGGGGTCAATAGTCAACATGTATAAGTTGGGGATATCTAATGTTGCCAATAAAGTCAAATTGTTGGGTGCCCCCGACTCGGACCATTGCGATGACGGATGACCTGAGGAGCTCTGCACTCTGCCCATTCCCGATGTTGTACATGGGTTGCGAGGTGTAGCAGTTGATTTACGGTACGGTGTTGTAAAGTGGATTACCATGAGGATTTTGATACTGGGGTATGAAGTTGCCCCCAGTATAAGCGGTGCCCCCTTGACTCATCTGAGCTTGTGAGTAGGGTGCCCCCATGGATTGGGTGGTGTTATAGACATTTTTGTGCCTCGCAGCATGGAGCATGAAATGTCGATAATTACAGGGATCCAAAGTCCCTAAACATGTTGTTCTTACCCCTAGAGGAACAAGGTCAGCAAACCACAGCACTTCCTATCAGTTCTCCACCTGAAAACACTCAAAAACAGGCTATTTTTGGATCATGTCAGCTGCTCCACTGAGCATCTGCGCTGAAAGTCAAAACTAATGAAGGCTACCTGCGCTGGGCGAGATTGGCCAAGTGGCACAGTCATTCTGCAAGGTGTCAACTGCCCAGGAAGCTTCCAAACTGACACTTGGTTCAAGGGATTCGCCCTATGATGAGTAAGAAGGTCTTGATCTCCAAGTGGAAGCAAGATTCTCCAAGTGGACTCAAGAACTGAAGATTAACTAAAGTGGGAGAGGACACTAGTCAGCTTTATGCCAGCCTCAAGCTGACTCATCCTTTCTCCAAATCTCCTATATATAGAGCTCTTCTATGAGGTCTAAGGAGGCTGGAATTTTGTGCAAAGTAAGGAAGTGCTGTTGGTTTACAGTTAGAGTTATTGGGTGATTGCTTTTATAGAGGAGAAGAGGAGATTTCTTGCTGCTGGGGAGGTGCTGCTGGATTGGAGCCATTTATGGTTGTAACCTTCTCAGAACCTTTATCTTCTATCAATAAAGCTTTTGATGTTCTCCTATATACTTGTATTGCAATAATGTATTGTTTTTATCTGTATATTTGATCCATTCTAATCCATGCATCAGTTATGAGTACATGTTTCTTGTAGTTTCCCTCTCTTGTTTTTGCAGGATCTTTGTGTAGCTGGGCCGGCAAAAGGAGCAAGGAGCTGGGAACAAGAGGCAAAGAGAGAAGACAGGATCGACAAAAGCGAAAGACATCGGTTGGTCAATCTTTTCTTCCTTCTCTGTACTTTCATAAAGGAAAAATATCAAAGCTTTACTTTCAGTTGTTGCTAAGGAACTATCACCCTTAGAGTAGGGATAGGGTCATTCCGAGTCAGATACTTTTCCCCACAACAGGTGGGGATCCCTTGTGGATTCCCAACCGACACTAAACTAACCATATGGCTTTGATTGATAGAGGGAAAACTCATGTCAATCAATGACTGTCCATGCATGCTTGAGAACGGCGGGGGAACTATGACATTCCCTGCGCCATGTGCATATTGGGGGCCACCCCATATATCTGAATCTGGGGGTTATAACCATACATTGGCGGCTGACCTTGGTTTTTCTAAACTGGAACTGCACCCATAATGCCACATTGAGTGTTATATGGAGCACTATATGTGGCACTAGTCGAAGGTATGCTTTGGTGCACCATAGGAGTGGATCTTGGCATTTGCTGGGTTTCGCTAATAGAGGGTGTGATGTGAGTTGGAGTACCTGGGACAAACAGGATTGTGGGGTTCCACATTGCCGGTGATGTGATGACCGTTGACTGGGGAAGTGGTAGAGGACTCACAGTGTCTCTATAATTCCACAACCCTTGAGGTGTCGACTAAATAGATGGGAGAGTTCCTCCCAGTGAAGACTGAAGTACTGGTACGACGGGATCAATAACAGGATTCGACAGATTTGTAAGTGGAGTGTTAAAATGAGGAAGAAATCCTTTAGTGAAGAAATCCTCCAGCAAATCAGAATCGTCGGTCGTCCAAAACGATCCCGTGTGTGATTTAGGAGACTGATTCCTCGAAGATGAGGAATCCAAGTCAGTGGATCTCGGTAGATCCTCCACAGTGAGTGGAGGAAGTCCTAACAACTGTTTGGATTGACGGTGAGGGCCAGATGTAGCCACAATGACTGGTAAATTTTATCAGATAAATTTTTAAGGTGATATTCTTTAAGTCTCAAAAACGATAGTACTCAGGTACCTAAAAAGAAAAAATACACTAAAAATGACAATCAGCAAATAAAGTGAAATTACCTTGTCTAATAAACACCGATTACTGGAGATGAAACCCAGTCTCAATGAGTAACAGAGGAGTATGGCCAAATGTATGGTTATAGTTACTTTTGAGCTTTGCTCGAACCTCAGATTAAGGGGCCAAGTACTCTCGTGAAGACGAGCACCCTCCCAAAAAATGAAGACAAAGTAGGTCCGTCCGTTTGAGGTACCAGGACAACCTGTCCCAATCACCTTAGGTAAGTACCTAGAAGTATTGGCCACTAGAGATACCTCAAATCATAGACATTACCAGGGGGGACATAGTCGCAGACAGCACGCTGTGTGGGCAGGATACTTGAGTCCTCGACTTAGTTCCGAAATCCCCGAAGGGATCCCTGTTACACAGAATGCCCAAAGAAGTTGTAAAAGAATGCGGGCTACCTTCAATTACAATCTGATGTTGTCTCGTATTTAGCTCCGTTGTGAGTGGAGTGGTCCTGGTAATATGAGTGCAAAAGGATTTTTCACTCTTTAACGACACTAGTTTGATTTTCAACCTTGGGTAGTTGACTCACTCTCTTATCCCAAGGTTCTAATCTATCTAATGTTGGTGTAGTGTCCTATCTAGGGTGCTATACTAGGCTATATTTATTATCGACCAGGATGCGTAGACTTAGAGGCATGCGTCTACAGTATATAGACATAAAGGATTATTAGCTAAGTGGTTATGATGGTAGGTCACAGGTCTTCTTTACGGAAGATTGGGGTGTGTGTTACCTATCACCCAAACACTTAGGTCACTCAGTTAATCTACCTAATTAAAACACTGTCATTCAATTCATTTACCAAATTAAAACACTGTGTATCACTTTAAACCAAGATTTGAATCTCCTTACGGAGACACTATGCATAAAACCCCTGTTCAGCAAATACTCAGCATTCACTAATATTCATGAAAGATAAAGGCATACTGAAAGCATAAGCATACTTTAAAATGATAACAGAGTTCGTGACATTGCTTTAAAAAGACAACAAAGTATCGAATCCCTTACAGGATACGATTCACGATATCAGTGATGAACTGTTCAAGCACTATCATAAACATCACCCATACGCATTCTATTGAAATCAAAAACCAGTTCTAATTGCTGTGCATATCATTTAATACCCTAAGTTGCGAATAAAAAGAAATGACAGTATACCAGTTTAACGTAGGGCCCGTCCGCGTTTCAGAGGTATACTGGACTGTGATCAACCGATAATAGAATCAACGCAACAAGGAAAATTGTGACTACAACCGTGTTCTTGGTATTAAGTTCAAAACTCTTTTTTCAAAACGATACAATGATAACCAACACTAACTACACAGAACTGTGTTTACATATGTTTTTACAACCCTTACATTTTGAAAACGAATGTACATTCATGATGCGGCTGTTGCCGCTTTTATCATGTCATGACTTTTAAAACGTTTCTATTCTGAACTGATTTCAAAAAGGAACAAAACTAAATCAGTTTAGAATGCTATGCTGTTGCTGCCTTTGTCGCCAACATGCTATACTTTGACCATCGTTGACCGCGCATGTAGGAGGGTCGGTTCTGCTGTAGGATAGGTATTCGTCCATGCTTGGACATTCTACTTTTCATCCCTACCCTTCGCTCTAGCCTAGCTGTCATGCCACATGTCAAACAATAAACCAATTACAGGATGTTGTAACTTCCTGTAGTCATTTTACCAAAAATTCCTAATTCTTTAACATAAAACTCCTAAATCAATTTTAATGCATTTTAATAACTATAGTACTATTAACTAATCAATTTCAAGGGATCTAAGAGATGTATGATGGAAAGAGGTAGGCAAATGATATGTTTTAGGAGGAAAAAGGAGGTCATGGGATGGTACCAACATCTCTCCCCGACTTAATGAATTAGCATGTCCTCATGCTAACCCCGAAGTGCTTCCCTTGAACTCTGTCCCTGCCTGTACCTCTGCTGCCTTTAGCAATGTATCCACATTCTTTTTCACCTGGGCATCTTTCTGACCATGGAGCTCCTGCTTTAATCTTTTGTATTTTTCTTTGAGGGTCTTCTTCTGGTTGTACCACTTAGTGGCCCATTTACAAATATCCCTTTGCACAGCCTCAAGTTCATTGATTCGCTCCCTCAACTTTTCATTCTTCTGTTGAGTCTCTTTACTCTGCGCTCGGAGCATTTCATTTTCTTTGTTGATAACTTTTTCTAGCATATTAGCCTCCATGAGTTCTTCCTTTAATTTCTCAATTTGTTTCTCCAGTTTCTTCTGTTTCTTAATGGGAGGTGGTGAACCTTTTTCTTGCCTGTTATTGCTTTCAACCTCTATATCAGCTCCTGGTCCTGGTTGTGAGTGGGCACTACTCTCAATATCCATCGGTATAGGTGCATTGGATTCAAGCTGGTCTTCTTGTAACTGGGATTTTGATGCTCTCCTTGTTCTTCTTGAATAGGTGGTGAAAATTTTATCTTGCTCTGCCTTCTGAGCATCCTCTTTTCTCATTTTCCTAGTCCTTATGCAGCTCACAGGTGGAGGTACCTTGCTTGCTTTGGATAGTGGGATCTCTTCATCGATATCCTTCATGAATCCTGAGTTCTCCTGCAGTTCTTCTTTGTCTTCTTCATCTTTAATTTGGTTAGCAGCTAAGAACTCCTTCCACGTTTTCCCTCTTCTCTGCAATTCATGCTCAATAAGAATTTTAATTAACCCAAAGTGATATAAGCTCTTGTCTTCATTTCCCTTATGCTTTTGGATGGTCTTCGACATCTTGGTTAGGCTTTGCAATAGGAAATATGGTAGACTGATAACACACTACCTTTTCAAGTGTAGCAGCAATTTAATATGGTATAGATAAACAATATTGTAACGGCCTTCACAAGTTACGAATTTTTGGAGGATATAAACCATCTCTTCCCAGGGATGCATCAACCAACTCCTTGGGATGCCTTTCTTCCAATTAACTGATGAGACTCTGGATCTAGACATAAATTGAGTCCATGACTTCTCTTTAAATTGCTTTGTCTTAAAGTACTTCTCCCCTTCTGGGCTGATCCCTATTGACTGGGCTATGGTGTCTTCCGAAACCCTAAATGAGAAATTACCTATCAGGGCTTTCTCTCCATTGAATGTGAAAGCGAATTGTTTGGTAACCTCTTCATTACTTCCATGAAATTTCTCTAAAAAGGGCAGCCACTATATCTCTTTAAGAATTGAAATGCAATCTTCGTGATACTGAGAACTGTCGAACATGCTCGGCTCGACCCTATTGGTCATTTTGGTAGAGGGTCGTGCTCTAACTCTTCTCTGTTTATGTTTTGCAATTCCAACAAAGAAGTTTCAATTTGTTACCTGGTGGTGTCGCTCCCTTAATATCCAGTATGATGCTCGGTTGACTGTCTTGTGATTATGGTGGAAGTCGAACCCGAATGGCTATATTTCCCTCTTGTGGCGCTCACTGCTTTCAATCCTTACTGTGGAAGTCACGGGAGTTAAATGCCAGCGTGAAATAACTGAGAATGATGGTGAAATAACCAACTACACTTACTTCATAGCGTATTCATCTTTTGGAACAGAGGAATGGCTGTATCGCTTGTATAGATGCCATCATAGGAGCGCTGGAAGCGTATATGCAATACTGGGGTATGATTTCAGGGAGTCCTCTGAATCATTTGGCTACGTCGGGTGGTGGAATCATAATTCGGCCGTGTGGGATACAATGAATAAGCCCGCTTAACATTTGTTTCTTTCTTTTCTTTTTTAAAAAACAATTCACCACGTGTCCTGCTTCTATTGGTACTCGGCCAAATGGAAGATGTTGGTATGGCTGTAAGATACGATTGACATAACAAGGTTGATATGAAAAGGGGTAACGAATTTAGAGGTATGAAATAGGTTGGAGTATGAAAGATGATAAGAATTAACAGTGAGATAAGGGATGATGGAAAATGTAGTGTCCTTGAAATTGATCATAACAGTCACAGTCATTAAATTCAACATTAAAAATTAATCTAAGAAATTAAATGTTAAGAATAAGGAACACATTACACTTTTGTTGGTTGTTGTTGCATTGGCATGCTGAGTAGGACTAGTCTCTTTTGACTATTCTTTGCTGTTCATAACAGGTCCCCTGAGATAGATTCGAATGCAACAGGTCCCTCTGAGATCTTGAAGATGTTCATGCAACTCCTTTGAAATCCGGAGAAAGAATTATATGTATACAGGTTCCTTGATCTTGGGTATTTAATGGAGTCTTGGTGCCCAGCAACCTGTGGATCCTTGTAGAAACTTGATGAAGCTTTGTTGAAGTAGTCCTGAAGTAACAGTCTCTTAACAGGTCCCTTTTATGTGTCTGAAACAGGTCCCATTACTGCTGGTGTTGGTAACATGGTCTTCTGGACAGAACAGGTCCCCCTGCATAATGTTTATAACCAGGTCCCTCTAAGATAAAACAATGACAAAACAACTTCTTTATTGAAATCTAGAATGCTGAAACAAACTGCTTTGGAAATTTACAGTGAGGAGATGAGATAAGAAATCTTTAAGAATTTACAATGGAGAGATAAAAGAACAAAATGCTGATGCTTCTCTCCCCCACTAAAGTTTTGACTTGTCCTCAAGTCATTATTCAGTTGATAAATGAAACAGTGAACAAAAGAAAAGGAATTCTTACCCGCCAACGAATTGGTTTTCAAGTAAGAATTCGGGGTTAGAGTGTGCCAGAGTCTGGTTTTCACATCTAACCCAGTGTTATTATATTTTTTTATTTTTTATTTTATATTTTTTAGATTTTGTTTTGTGTTTTTTTTTTTTTAAATTTCTTTTTGAATTTCTAAATTGAAAGGAAATGAACTAAGGTAGGGATACTGCAGCTAAAGGTTGCAGTATCTCAACCTCTCTTTGTTGAGATATTGTCTGGAGAAAATCTTGCTTGCTGATGGGCTTAGTGTATAGTTTCAGGCGATGACCATTGACAATAAAGGAATGACCTTCTCCATCAATAGTTTTGAGCTTGACTGAACCATTGTCGTAAGCCTGAATAATTTGGTATGGGCCCATACAATGGGTGGTAAACTTGGCTTTATGATCTCTAAATTTAGAGTCAAAAAGTAAAGCCCAATCACCTTCCTTGAACTGCTTCTTCTTGATATGTGCATCATGCCACTGCTTCCTTTGTTTTTGCATGAGGATTGTGGTTTCCTTTGCTTGCTGCCTCATTTCATCCAGCTGGTTCAACTGCTGAATTCTTTCTTGTTGTGCTTGGTCCAAGTCAATTTGCAAATCTACAGCCAGTTTAAAAGTATGTATTTGAAACTCAATAGGAAGCATTACCTATTTGCCATACACCAATTGATATGGTGTAAATCCTGTAGTATCCTTCCATGTAATTTTGTAAGCCCAGAGTGCATCTTTGAGCTTCTCTTCCCAATTCTTCCTGTTCATTGCCACAGTTTTAGTAATGATCCCTTCCAAAGTTTTGTTTGTGGATTCCACCTGCCCATTGGCCTGTGGATGGTAAGGGGTACTTCTTCTATGCTTGATTTGGTATTTGTCTGTGATGTCCTTCACTAGCTTTGAGGTGAAATGAGTACCTTGATCAGTCACTATCTCCCTTGGTACTCCATACCTTACAAAAATCTCTTCAAAAAGGAAATTTACCACTGTGTGTTCGGTGGCTCTAACCAGTGCTTTTGCTTCAGCCCACTTTGTGACGTAATCAGTACATACTAAGATGTATTTCTTACCATTGGAGGTTGGGTTAATGGGTCCTATGAAGTCTAGAGCCCATTTTTCAAATGGATCTAGGTGAACTTGGGGCTGAAGGGGAATCTCGTCTGTAGCTGTTGGCCTGCCCATTCTTTGGCAGCTGTCACAACTCTTCACATACTTCTTGGCATCCTTGAAAATGGATGGCCAGTAGTATCCAAGAGTAAGAACTTTGAATGCTGTCCACTTAGCTGCAAAATGCCCACCACACGGTTCATCATGGCAAGATTTTAAAATATCAATTATCTTATCATTTCTTACACATCTTCTAATAATCATATCATAACCAATGTAAAATAAATCGCCATTAAGCCATGAATATATAGCACTTTGTTTGACTAGTCTCTTCTTTTCCTTTGCAGTAAAGTGTGGAGGTGTCCTTCCTGTAGACAAATAATTGGCCAAATCAGCATACCAAGGATTTACTATGGAAATTGCGAATAAATTTTCATCTGGAAAAGAATCTTCAACCGGAACAACCTCACCTGGATTTTGCAGTCTAGAAAGAAAATCTGCCACCTGATTCTCTTTACCTGGTCTATCTAACACTGTGATGTTAAATTCCTGTAACAATAATAACCATCTGGTAACTCTGCCACTAGTTATTGGTTTATTCATTAAATGTCTAATGGCAGAATGATCAGTATGCACAAAGACTTCATAACCAGTTATATAATGTCGGAATTTATTCACAGCATATATGATGGCAAGTGTTTCCTTTTCTGTGACTGTGTAGTTTGACTCTACAGGTGTTAGATTTTTGCTAATGAAATAAATGGCATAATTACAAGATTCCTCTTTTTGGCCTAATGAGGCACCCACTGCAGTGTCAGATGCATCTGTAAAGATATAAAATGGTAGGCTCCAGTTAGGCCCTCTTAAAATTGGTGCGGTTGATAACTTCTTTTTGAGTACTTCGAATGCTTGTTGGCAGTTCTCATTCCAGTTGAAAAGTACATCTTTTGTTAGAAGTTTAAACAAAGGTAAAGCTATTTTACTAAAATGTTCAATAAACCTTCTGTAATAGCTTGCATACCCAAGGAAACTTCTTACCTCTCTTTGATTCTTTGGAATTGGAAAATCAACAATGATCTAGATCTTTGCTGGGTCAACTTTGATGCCTTGAAAAGAAATGTAGTGGCCTAATACTATCCCTTCATTTAACATCATAAAGCACTTTTCATTGCTGAGGGATAGATTAGCTTCAATACATCTTTTCAAAACTCTTTCAAGGTTCTCTAATGCATGTTCAAATGAATTGCCGTACACTGAAAAATCATCCATGTAAACTTCAACACAATCATGAACTAAATTAGCGAAAATAGCTAATACAGCTCTCTGAAATGTAGCTGGAGCATTGCAAAGTCCAAATGGCAAAACATTATAAGCATAAGTGCCCCAAGGACAGGTGAATGTGGTTTTGTCCTGGTCTTCTGAGGCTATCCTGATCTGGTTGTAGCCACTGAAACCATCAAGAAAAGAAAATGATGATTTCCCAACTAGGGTGTCTAACACTTGGTCAATAAATGGTAGTGGGAAATAATCTTTGAGCGTTGCTTTGTTCAGTTGTCTGTAATCAACACAAATGTGCCACTTACCATTTTTCTTGGGCACTATAACCAATGGGGATACCCACTGACTGTCAGAAATAGGATATATAAAATTAACTCTCAACAGTTTTTGCAATTCTTCTCTGACAATATCCTGGAGCATGGGGTTCATTCTTCTCTGTGGTTGCCTCACTAGTTTGATAGTACTATCTGTATAAATATGGTGAGTGCATGTGTCAGGGAGAATCCCATGCATATCGGTGTAGTCCCAAGCAAATGCTTTCTGGTATTTTCTCAATAGTCGAATCAATTTCTCTTGCTGAGATGAGTCTAGGTGATTGCCTATGTTCATAGTTTTCCCTGGACTAATCTCTATGATCTGACTCTGTGTGTTGGTGATGGATTGAACTGGAAAAATATCGTGAAATGTGGTTTGCAAAGATTGAATGGTGCATGTTTCCTGAAAAGTTTGGGCTAAAAGTACATCTGCAGCATGATATTGGTCATTTCTCAAATTTTCGGAAATATCAGGTTGAGAAAGGAATAATTCTACCAAATCATTATTGTTTTGTTCTTGGAAATCATAGATTTGGTCAATGCTAAAAACATATTGTACTTCTTCTTTATCATTGAATTTATCATCAAGCCACAAATTGTGTGTTACTGCTGGTGCTTGTGCTGATGGATAAAGAGTGAGTTGTTTTCTTTCGGTCCCTCTTGAAATGATCATGTTGCCCGATCGACATCCTATGAATGCATCAGCAGTCGCTAACCATGGTCTACCAAGGATGATAGGGTGCCCTCCTAAATTGGATTTGGGTTGAAGAACTAAGAAATCCACTGGATACTCCCAAGAGTCCAGTGAGACAATTATGTCCTCCAAAATCCCTTCAGGAATCACTTTAGACCTATCAACTAGTTCTAGAACAATCGTTGTATGTTGCAAATTTATGAGCTGGAGTGTTCTCATGGTTTCAAGAGTCATGACATTTATTGCGGCCCCAAGATCTATCAAAGTGTTTGGAATTTGTATGTTGTTAATGATGGTGGTCACTTTGGGAATGCCAGGATCAACATACTTTTCCATGTAGATGGTATTGGTCATAAGGCCAGCTAAATGTCCTATAACATGAATGGTTTGAGGATCAATCCTTTTTCTAGCAGGCTTCTTGAGGCACATGTCTTTGATGGCTTTAGTATATATGGGAATGTCTTTTATAGCTTGCAGCAGTGGAATTTTTATGTAGACATTCTTGAGTTCATCTAAGACATCAAACTGTGGTATAGATAGTGGAGGTTTTATTTGGACCAATCGGTCTGGAAAAGGTGGATGCAATGGTTGCATCTGCTTATATTTGGTATCATCGTTTGGTTTTCTTTGATTTGTCATTTCATTTTCATTTTCTGTGTTTTCTTCTTGCTTATCTGTTATTGGAGAATCTTTGTGGAGTACCCTACCAGACCTCAAGTTGATATTTTGCAAGGGTAGTGTGGGATATGAAGTTCCCTCTTCTACATTGTAGGCTGACCTCTCTACTCTGTTATTTGGATTTGGGACAGTTTGAGCAGGAATTTGAGTAGGTCTGGGAGGTTGTGAGTTAGCTGGAAATTGCAGTTGTGGTGGATTTATTGGTGGAGGAGCAGGCAGTGCTTGTTGAGTAGATTGAGGCTGATAAACAACTTGCTGAGGATACTGCTGATATGGTTGAGAATGTGATGAATACGGCTGATGGTATTGTTGATATGGTTGTGAATATGGTTAGTATGATTGAGGATATGTATGATAGGATTGA
Source organism: Pinus tabuliformis (assembly GCA_031772625.1). Classification (NCBI taxonomy): domain Eukaryota; kingdom Viridiplantae; phylum Streptophyta; class Pinopsida; order Pinales; family Pinaceae; genus Pinus; species Pinus tabuliformis. The sequence goes on from CM062805.1 coordinate 1,091,700,812, forward strand.
GAGTACTGTTGAGATGGTCTCCATTGTTGCTGTGGGTGGTTTTGGTGCTGCCATGGCATGGGTACATTCCATGAATTCTGTGCATACATTTGATCATTCATAGGAAATTGCAAATTTTGATTTGGAAACATACCTTGAGGTGCTGGCCTTGGTTGCCATGGTCTCTTTGTGCCCATGTAATACACATTTTCCATCTCTGCATTAGCTGCCATATTACAGTTCTGCAAAACCTTAACTTTAGGACAATTAAACATATCATGATGTTCAGTACAGAAAGCACAAACTTGGATGTTTTCTAGTGGGCAGTCTTTTAATGCATGTTTCTTCCGGCATTTTGGGCAGAAGATAGCCATTATCTGATCTTCATCTTCTTATTTCTTCTTAGCTTTTAGAGTGTCAATTTGGTTCCCTAGGGTGCTTAACAAATCTGTTTTAAACTCTTCTAACAGATTCCCTATTTCAGCCCTTGTGACACTTGCTGAGGCAGATTTTGTGACTTTGGATGACAGGGTTCTTTTTCCCATTTTAGCTTTGCTCCTTGAATACTTTTCGCATAACTCAGCGATTTCTTCAAAGGGTAAGGCAGAAATGTCACCTTTGCCCATCAAGTTAAGATCGTCCATGTATTCCTCTCGAATGCCTTTCAAGAATATTGTGCGGATCAGATCAAGAGGCATAGTTCGGTGTTTGGATTTTTGTAAGTTATAGACAAACCGTTCTAAGTATTCCTCTAAGGTTTCATCCTCTTGCTGGCTCATTCTAAAGATATCATCTTTGGAATCTTTGGATCTACAGTAAGGTTGATATTTCCTTAGAAATATTCTTCTCATGCCATCCCAATCAACTATAGCATGCTCACCAAGCCTCATGAACCATCTTAAGGTTGATGCCTTTAATGTCGCTGGGAAGAGTCTAAGCCTATGGGCATCATCTGTATAGCCATATGTTCGACATACAATGTCAAACTCGAACAAGAATGAGTCTGGATCTTCCAAAGCCATACCATAGAAGTTTGGTAGCACGGATGGAGGTATGTTTTTCATTTTGATCTCATCATCTTCTTGTGGTTCATGTATAGGAAACTTAAAAGTTGACTCTTCTTCGTCTCCCTATCCTTGATTTGGTACTGATCCATCTCCTTCCTCAGCCATTCTAATGGGTTTCTCTGTGTCAGTTTCACTTGTTTTAAAGAGGAGATTAAAGAAAGATTGTTCGGTCACTGTGCTACCTTCTCCTTGTGTGGAGGGTCTAGGAAAGTGCTTCTTCTGCGATTTATGTGCTAATAAAGTTTGCCTTTCGATGAGAGTAAGCCTTTGTCCTGACTTTTTTTTAGCCTCTAATGCTTGTATGGTGACTTCCTCAGCTGGTGTTGTATTCCCTAAAGAGTCTGCTCCTGATGATGATGGGTTAGTTTTTGAATGGTGGGGGGTTTTTATGAATCTACCTTGACTGTCTCTAAATCTAGGCATAAATGAACATGATTTCTAAATCTATGTTTTTGCTCGTTTTTGTTTATAATTTTTTTTTCTTTTTTTAAAAAATCCTTTAAGTACGCCTCCCCGGCAACGGCGCCAAAATGTAGTGTCCTATCTAGGGTGCTAGACTAGGCTATATTTATTATCGACCAGGATGCGTAGACTTAGAGGCATGAGTCTACAGTATATAGACATAAAGGATTATTAGCTAAGTGGTTATGATGGTAGGTCACAGGACTTCTTTACGGAAGATTGAGGTGTGCGTTACCTATCACCCAAACATTTAGGTCACTCAGTTAATCTACCTAATTAAAACACTGTCATTCAATTCATTTACCAAATTAAAACACTGTGTATCACTTTAAACCAAGATTTCAATCTCCTTACGGAGACACTATGCATAAAACCCCTGTTCAGCAAATACTCAGCATTCACTAATATTCATGAAAGATAAAGGCATACTGAAAGCATAAACATACTTTAAAATGATAATAGAGTTCATGACATTGCTTTAAAAAGACAACAAAGGATCGAACCCCTTACAGGATACGATTCACGATCTCAGTGATGAACTGTTCAAGCACTATCATAAACATCACCCATACGCATTCTATTGAAATCAAAAACCAATTCTAATTGCTGTGCATATCATTTAATACCCTAAGTTGCGAATAAAAAGAAATGACAGTATACCAGTTTAACGCAGGGCCCGTCCGCGTTTCAGAGGTATACTGGACTGTGATCAACCGATTATAGAATCAACGCAACAAGGAAAATCGTGACTGCAACCGTGTTCTTGGTATTAAGTTCAAAACTCTGTTTTCAAAACGATACAATGATAACCAACACTAACTACACAGAACTGTGTTTACATATGTTTTTACAACCCTTACATTTCGAAAACGAATGTACATTCATGATGCGGCTGTTGCCGCTTTTATCATGTCATGAATTTTAAAACGTTTCTATTCTGAACTGATTTCAAAAAGGAACAAAACTAAATCAGTTTAGAATGCTATGTTGTTGCTGCCTTTGTCGCCAACATGCTATACTTTGACCATCGTTGACCGCGCATGTAGGAGGGTTGGTTCTGCTGTAGGATAGGTATTCGTCCATGCTTGGACATTCTACTTTTCATCCCTCCCTTCACTCTAGCCTAGCTGTCATGCCAAATGTCAAACAAGAAACCAATTACAGGATGTTGTAACTTCCTGTAGTCATTTTACCAAAAATTCCTAATTCTTTAACATAAAACTCCTAAATCAATTTTAATGCATTTTAATAACTATAGTACTATTAACTAATCAATTTCAAGGGATCTAAGAGATGTATGATGGAAAGAGGTAGGCAAATGATATGTTTTAGGAGGAAAAAGGAGGTCATGGGATGGTACCAACAGTTGGTTTGCTCTAAAAAAGAGTATCTAATTGATTTTAGTGTAAATTTTAGTGTACTTTTTTATTTGTCTTCGGAGGGGGTGTTGACATATGAATATTATGAGACTCTCGACTTGATAAACCGTGCAGAACAATGCTTTGAAATTTCTTTTTTCAATTTCTTATGCAAGCAAATTTTATTTTACACATGTATTATTTCACATATTCATGTATTTGTCAGTGCATCTAAAAATAATTCAACGCTTTTCATAACCGAAAGTTCCTTTTCTCAATATTCCCTATTGAACCAAAACAAAACAGCCTACAAATAATTTGACAGAAGGAGATGTACAGTCTATTAGCGATTCTTTTAATAAAAATTTCTTTTATGAGAGAAAAACTAAAGAATTTTCTTAAAAAATAAATTTTAAGACACCAAATTTATTAGCATGATACTGTTGCAAATCTTGATTCAACCCTTGGGACAAGTTTCCCCCCCTTTTGTTCCACAAAATATCTTGAAAAACATGGAAATGGGTCACTAACGCTCTATCTATGTGTAAAAAGAGCTTTAGTTTAGCCACTAATGCTCCTTGTGCATAGTCAAAGAGCTTTATAAAGCTCTGTGTAGACCAGCAACCTATGTTAGTGAGGGAAAGAGCTCAAAAAGTGGGCTTTTGGGATCAGTTTCTGAAGAGAAAGCAACTTTGTAGGATGCAACAAACTAGATGGTGGATCAGAGAAGGATATGAAGAAGCGGGAAGCTCATAGAAGAGAGAAGAGATTTGAGAGGAGTTCGGATAACCGGGAACTAAAGTATAGTCCCTAGCGGAGTCGCCAATTCTACTATGGGGTAAAATGCACGGGATGAAAACTACCCTCGAAAGTCTTCCCGGGACATCCGAGAGACCGTAAGGTTATTTGCAAAATGTACCTGTTACACACATGTTCATCTATCTGACATATATTGACAGGATATAGAGAAAGGATCACCTTTGTTTCTTTTTAGATTCGCTTGGGGATCTCCGTGCGGTAAGAAGAACTCCTTCTAACTGGATCCAAGATGATTCCTGCACAAAAGAACAAAGAAAACCAATCATAGCATATACTTCTGAAAATTAATGAAAGAATCTGTAACAAACATGTATAAATGTGTAACTTATCTACTCAACACAACAAGCATCAGAATGGACAAATAAATGCACAATATCACCGACACTTCGAGTAGTGGAACACAACTGCAGTCCTATATTTAGAACATAAGAGTGATTACAACAACCTTGTTGCATCAACCTTCCTTATCCCTTCTTCCTCTCTCTCTCTCCTTTCAGCTAGCTCCTTCAAGAATATGACAATATCACAACAACACCATGTACTATCCTTCTAAATGCTCTAACCCCTGTGCAATGGCCCTCTCGTTGCTTAAATAGAAATCGAATTAGGGCTTCCCAACTCCACCTGTAGTTCATTTGGGTAAAAACCATGAACCTACCTCTTTTACCAGCTTTTTCCCATTTGCCTATGTTTCTGGAATAGAATTTCTCCAAATATCTTGATTTTTGGAGTTTCCTTGCTTTTCTTGCACAAATTTAGGGAAATGATATCTAGATATTTTATGGAAGATTTGTTGGCATAACCACTTGAGCATCACTAAAGTTCACTAACGCTCCCTCTAGTCTAACAACACGAGTTAGCAGCTTGACTAACGCTCCTTTATGCTTGTAAACAAGCTTTATAAAGCAGGTTATCAATGTACAGAGAGCGTTAGTGTGGATTCTGGGCCTGCAACTATGGTCAACCTTTAAGTCATGTTGTCCTTCTCCTCTGAGTTGATTAGGAGGTCAATTTGTCCTATAACACCCTACGTTCATGTTTGAAGATATTTTGATTCCCTAGATTAAATCTCAGATTGTTATGAGATATTTTGTAAATATTTTTTTTGTATAAATACTTCATATTTCGAAGTATTTGGTGTGGATTCCAAGACAATTCTATAGACTTTCTCTCTCAATTCTAAGTTCTATTGTATCAATGACTGGATTGGCTTGCTAGATCAAGGGATAAATCTCTGATATTTTATAGGATTCTTGTGTAAAGCGATATAAAAATAAGTATTCTCTTTTGTTTACTGTTATTTCTCTTATGTGTCTCCATAATCTTGTTTGTTTATCTAAAATCTAAATGTATAACATGGAATGATATTTCAGAAATTGCTTGAATGCACTCTGTCTTGACTGTTTACATTTTAAATATTTTCTACTAAACTATCTTAGTTAGGGAATTCTTAACTGCTCCCTTGCTTCCATAGTTTCTCCCCCTGGTCTATAGCAAAGGATTCTTAATTTCCCTTTGTTCATGATCACCTTCTTTCTTTGATTCTGATCTCAGTCTAAGGATTCTTCATTGCCCTTTCAACCTGGTTAGAACCATCTCATCCATTAGACCTGAAGATTTTCCGTTTGCTTTGCTAGCCTACCCTGTGAACATTCCCTTTAATGATCTGGTCCAGTTATGATATCCTTTGATTGAATCCATAGCCCAATGGTTTGAATACCTAGCTCTATCCATCTGTTCCAAGAATTCCACCACCCAACCTTCAATCTAAAATTAAAATCCTCATGAACATTAAGAACTAGCCTAAAATCTAATAAAAACAAAGTTAAATCATAAAGAGAGAGCCCTCTCTGGACTTAAGTTGGCTAGAACTTGAGTCTAAGAGATTGGTTTGTGGTTACCTCGGACCATTCCTTCTTTTTATAACTTCTAGGGAAAACTTTTGAGTGATAACATAGTGGCGACCATACTGGGGACTCAAATCCTCAGTCTTAATAAACCTTTGAGAAAATTTCAAATCTTTATTTCAAGCCTCTTGAAGGGTTTATTAGAAGTTATTTAAATTTAAAAAAAAAAGAAAGTAACTAGAAAAGCTCGAAACTCTGGCTTTAAGGAGAATTCACTATACTAGGGCCAATCCAAATCCAAATCCTACCCCAGTAGTGGATAATCCCAACTTGATTTCGAGAAGATCCAAAAGACAAGAAAGTTTAGTAAGTCCAACACCTTCAATCAAAGTAGATTCATGCCATAATGAGTGGTTGTTTTTAGAAGACCTCCCCTTTGATGAGTCATGTTATCACAAAATCGTGTACTAAGGGCTACTACTTAGCAAGATCTCATGTAACTACTTCAAACCAGGCTTTAGACTAAGGCTTAGCCTCCTTAGTCAGAGAGGGCTCTCTCACAGATTTTTGATATGGATTAATAATAAGAAAAGATGGCTAACTCTTCAAACAGTACATGAAAATAAGCTGGTTGGAACAACAAAATAACACCTCTTCCATTGGGCTCATGGAGTCAAACACCTCTACAGTAAACTATTAACTACTTAATCATGGAAGCCAAGGCATATAATGTTTAAACCCTCAGAACATTTCTCAAAAAGAACCTCAACTCATAAATATACACAGGAAGTCTGAGCACTAGGTGAATTCAGAGTGATTGCATATTTAGTGAGCTGTAAAATATAAAGGATAAAAACAAAACCACATATATTCTGAGCATTTGAACACATGATGAATCTTGGGAAGAAAAAGTAATCTTCATATTACTGTCAAAAGTCTTTTACATAAGCTGATATAAAAACTCTGTTTTTTGTATAAATCTCCAACCCCTATTACATCCTAGTCTGATCCATTTATAGGAATACATTCTTCCCTCTCTAGAGCGAGCTCAAAGGCTCTATTAACTACTCCTATATGCTATTTAACTAATTCATTAATTACAAAAGTGTTGAGCTGTAATTACACAAAATCCTAATCAAACTAAAACACTAATTCCATTCTCCTCGTAACATGATTCTTCTTGGATCCTTGACAGCTGTCCTCCTTCAGTTAGGCTGAGATGGCTGAGCTAAAGATGCAATAAACCAGCTAACCTTGGATGCTTGAAAGCGCTGATGGCTCATTAATTGACCAAAAGATGTGCTCTGTTTTTACGGTCTCTGTCTCCCAACATTCTCCGAAAATGTAGCAGCATGTTCCCAAATCTTTAATAACTCAAAGTATTGAACGCTGCTACCAAATACCATGTCTCCAGATGAGCTGTAGGCTGTATTGATGTACAGGTGTCTCTCTTCTAACATTCCCGGTCAAACTGTTTATTCTGCATTGAAAACATCACCTACAGCAGTTTCGTAGCGCGCTACAAAACTGCTGTGTGATTTAAAAAACACAGTCTTCCTCTAAACTCCTCACAAAATTGAATAGTTGCTGTTGCCATTCTTCAGTTTCTGCTGTAATCTTTGCTTGTGTACTGTTTAGTTCACGACATTCTTCAGACATGCTAGAATATTCTGCATCAAGTGAACAAAGTTGATAATCCTTTATCCAATTAATAGTACCCATGGAAAAACCGAGTTCATGTAGCATAACACATTCATGATAGCCAGCACATTCCTGTAACAGTACTTGAGATGCATTTGCTGTTAAAGTACTCAACCCTGACCAAAATATATTTGCAGCAAAGGTGCGGAATTCTGAAGGTATATAAACAAGGCAGTCCAATATAACTTTGGCTATAACTCTGAGAGCCTGAGTGTCTTAATCAACCTTCTGAGATCTGTTATTATAATCATATAGAATATGTGGTTTTCCCAAAACCAATGTATGCACAGAAACATCATGACCCTACATCTCCTTTTGCTGCTATTTCTTACAGTTAATGTAATTTTCTGTCTTATCCAAAGGCATAAAAGTTGTATATTATGATGCTGGTCTGCCCATCCAATACAATCAACAAGAAGACTTTATCAATTTCTTCTGTTGCCATACACACAAGTCTGAATCATTCCTTGAACTCTTTCGGCTCAAAAGTGCTGTTATTTCTATTTTCTCACTGTACTTGACTCATGCAAATTGCACCTACCCTTTCGTGAGGCCCTGCATACATATCTTATTGACTGTGAAACCCCTGATGCAACCCGACATCAAGCACAAGCATGCTTCGGTGTAACTTCAAGTCAGCAACATGCATTGCCTCCTCTATTTTCGTTGAAGCTCTGGATACACAGCCTTTTGAAAGAGCCTCCCTATTAGATCCTGGTAGATACATGTTTGAGCCAATGCCTAATCCATAGTGAAGGGTTCCATCAATCTCAACCACATATATAGTGTGTGTAAACCCATGAAGACTGCACTCAAGTTCTGGCAGCTCATCCAATAAAGATTCTGCAAGTGCTCTAGGATGGGTCTATAATCTGAATTTTAGTTTTAATAATGCTTTGCAATCCAATAAAGTTGAATCCTGAGAATCAAATGCACCACCAGATCCAGAAAATACATTTTTCTACACTTCTTCATCATTTTTATTGCATGCCCAAGGTTTAGAACTCGGACTCAGAAGTTCTATCAATGACCTGATGTGTGATACCATCTGAACTTTACTAGAGACAACATATTGGCACCAGTACATCCTCATAATATACCCTCGAAGAAAAGTAAATAAAATATGTTGTTCAAATTCTTGAGGTGGTACTCTACAATTCCGCAGCAGAACCAAACATGGCCCATTGTATTCCGATTCCACGGAGCCCAATTCCTCGGCACTATCACAGAAGCCATTCTCTCGAGGAAAAGCCAACAGAGTTGGAGAAGTTGCATAGAGCACAAACTTATGAGCGAAAGCCTGAGATACTTTCTGTAGAATCACATCCTGCCGCTTGCTTTCGCCTTCCATCACTGCAGTAGTTTCGAAGTTCAAATCCGTCGGGACTCGGGAGTATCATAGAGCTAGATGGCTCTTTCGAAAGTTTTTAGCGCGAACGGTAGAATGAGAGAATGAATATGCATAAAGCATGAGGTTTTTCTCGTCATTTTTTGGTTTTATGAAGTTTCATGATATTTTAACACCCTTAAAAACCTCGCTGTACTTGCCCCCTTTGATCACTTTTGCAGTGCAAGTAAGGTGAATCGATCTCAAAACCCTCTGCCTTTTCTGTGTCGGTTTCTTGCTGGAGATGCGAAAATTACATGTTGGAAGAGCTGTCGTAACTGAATTATTGAGTTATGAAACCAAAAGGCGCTTCACCTTCTTTGCAATGGGAGGCACCGGCTTAGAACCCGCCTCCATTTGTTTTTTTATTTAATGCAAACTCATCTTTAACGACATCTGTCAATATAACTTCAGCCCTTGCGCCACATCATCAGCAGATGCAACTGCGACCATAACACCTCTATGTTCCAAAATCTTCCCTAAAGACAATCTAAACGTTATCAATGTTATCTCGATTCCAAAGGGGTTTGCGCACCGAACTACTAACAGATTCTGCACTAATTCCTTTCCAAGGCAATGATCAATCCAATAAATCTACTCTTCACTGAAAAGCTACCCTAGCTATTTACTCAAATCCTCTGCTGATGTTAAGTCCTTCAAAATCCGTTGCCAAAACAGAATTGCACAAAAATTTGCTATAAGTGTCTTTGTATGATACGAAGAACTAGCTGATCCATTAGCATCAATGGCATCTTGATCTTCAGTTCTGGAGGCTCTAGCTGCAAGCAAAACCACATGGTCTTTGTCCACATCTTTCACAAATACCTCAATAAGATTTTTATCAACGCTTAGCTTGTTCAGAGTAAGTGTTCCAGATTCAAGGACCTTGAAACACCTCCTAGAATGTCTTACAAACAGCCACTGCTGCTCCAGGGACCGATATGTTGGTAGGAAAACCAAAATGCTATTCTTTAGGTCTTGCTCCTTTTCATGCATATGCATTGCCAGATCTCGAATCAGGTAGTGCACTTCCTCATTTATATCAGCTTCATCACGGCCTTCTTTAGATGATTCCAAATCTAATAGAGATTCAGGATTCTTTTTAAGAAGTTCAAGTACCTGTTCAAAGTACATCACTTTGCATTGAAAAACAGAACGCTACACTAAGGAACTCGGTAGTGCAATCACTTCAAACTTTTCCCTTCAAATTTAGAACTGATGACAAGCACACATGCAGGAGCTTGAGAACATGCCACCTGTAAAATGCATCCACCCCAGAGCTATTTTGCATGACAATTGCTATGGATTCGAACAAAACCCCAGTTTCGTAGCACGCTACGAAACCACCTAAACAGGTTGCGCTGCGAAACTGCTAAAAAGAATTCATGTGTTGCGAAAACACCCTGTCTTTAAGCTAGGCTAAAAATTTTTGGCAACAGAATTTTCAGTGATAACAGTGGCTCCACTTGGGATAGTGTGCCCTTGTGGTGCACTAAGAACGTGCAGTTCCAGTGCCTTATCCATTTGTGACAAACAAAAATTTGCTTGACAAGCATAACTGTAGGAGAAAGAAAGCTACTTCTACTGAAAAATGCTCAGTTGACCTTGAGCTTATTTGCATTTACCTATACCTACCTACCCTAACCATTTCAACTTCTTTCTGCTCAATCAATATGAAATTTCCAATGTGGCCAATCCTCTGTTTTATCTGATACTTGACCTCTTTGACTGCATTGGAGTTCAGAGCCAATATGATAGTGTGATGACCGCTGCCACTGAAATTGTCTCTGATCTTTATAGGAAAACTGAAAAACTTGAGAGTAAAACTCTTCCATGTAATCAGCTACAGGATCCCAGAATACATGATTAGCTTGATTTCTCTCGTAACTTTCCGGCTGTGCAAGCTGACCTTCAACAACAGTGTGCATTTCCTCAAGTGTAAAAGAGAAAGGAAACAATACTCTCTCCTTATGTTCTGCCATAGAAGGCTGCTGAAAATAATGATCATGAAAACTGTATGCCTGAATTTGTCCTTCTAAACCTTCAATTTCTTTTTCAAGGTCCTCAGCAAATTCATCCAAAAATCTCATCCTATCCTCATCCTTGCAGTCAAAAGATTTTAGATATGAGGATAATGACAAAGAAAAAGATTCATTTGTTTCTTCTTTACTATGATCATCATTCCATTATTTGAAACCTTCAACTGAGGGAGAGTCTGCCACCAACTCTGACCTATCTATCCATTCCTCCAAAAACATGAGCCAAAGGTCTTGAAATGACTTAATGGATTTGGTAGGAAAGCATTCAACCCACTGTTTGCACTTCCCTTGAAGTGAATCATAGAATAACCTTATACAAACATCCTCATGTTTAACTCTAAGAAGCTCAGTAAAATGACAAAAATCTGTTATATGCTTCAAGGTTAAACTCAAATCTTCTCCGTTGAATTTGGGACCATTCCTTAGAAAATATGCATCCTTGGGAAAATGATTTAGGAAACCATGAATTCCTGAGAAATCTATGCATGCATACCTTGAACTAAGAATGGCAGCTTCTGGGTCCTTCATAACTCCAGTGGAATTACCATGAATGTATGAACTTTGAATTCTTCAACAATGGAGTCGCCAAGGTAGGTTTGCAGCCTCGAAAACCACTTTGAACTCTTGCTACCTTCAGAAATTCAATCTTAAAACTTCGGGAATGAGTAATCATCAGGCTCCCGGCAGACGAACCAAAATGTTATCACAAAATCGTGTACTAAGGGCTGCTACTTAGCAAGATCTCATGTAACTACTTCAAACCAGGCTTTAGACTAAGGCTTAGCCTCCTTAGTCAGAGAGGGCTCTCTCACAGATTTTTGATATGGATTAATAATAAGAAAAGATGGCTAACTCTTCAAACATTACATGAAAATAAGCTGGTTGGAACAACAAAATAACACCTCTTCCATTGGGCTCATGGAGTCAAACACCTCTGCAGTAAACTATTAACTACTTAATCATGGAAGCCAAGGCATATAATGTTTAAACCCTCAGAACATTTCTCAAAAAGAACCTCAACTCATAAATATACACAGGAAGTCTGAGCACTAGGTGAATTCAGAGTGATTGCATATTTAGTGAGCTGTAAAATATAAAGGATAAAAACAAAACCACATATATTCTGAGCATTTGAAAACATGATGAATCTTGGGAAGAAAAAGTAATCTTCATATTACTGTCAAAAGTCTTTTACATAAGCTGATATAAAAACTCTGTTTTTTGTATAAATCTCCAACCCCTATTACATCCTAGTCTGATCCCTTTATAGGAATACATTCTTCCCTCTCTAGAGCGAGCTCAAAGGCTCTATTAACTACTCCTATATGCTATTTAACTAATTCATTAATTACAAAAGTGCTGAGCTGTAATTACACAAAATCCTAATCAAACTTAAACACTAATTCCATTCTCCTCGTAACATGATTCTTCTTGGATCCTTGACAGCTGTCCTCCTTCAGTTAGGCTGAGATGGCTGAGCTAAAGATGCAATAAACCAGCTAACCTTGGATGCTTGAAAGCGCTGATGGCTCATTAATTGATCAAAAGATGTGCTCTGTTTTTACGGTCTCTGTCTCCCAACATTCTCCGAAAATGTAGCAGCATGTTCCCAAATCTTTAATAACTCAAAGTATTGAACGCTGCTACCAAATACCATGTCTCCAGATGAGCCGTAGGCTGTATTGATGTACAGGTGTCTCTCTTCTAACATTCCCGGTCAAACTGTTTATTCTGCATTGAAAACATCACCTACAGCAGTTTCGTAGCGCGCTACGAAACTGCTGTGTGATTTAAAAAACACAGTCTTCCTCTAAACTCCTCACAAAATTGAATAGCTGCTGTTGCCATTCTTCAGTTTCTGCTGTAATCTTTGCTTGTGTACTGTTTAGTTCACGGCATTCTTCAGACATGCTAGAATATTCTGCATCAAGTGAACAAAGTTGATAATCCTTTATCCAATTAATAGTACCCATGGAAAAACCGAGTTCATGTAGCATAACACATTCATGATAGCCAGCACATTCCTGTAACAGTACTTGAGATGCATTTGCTGTTAAAGTACTCAACCCTGACCAAAATATATTTGCAGCAAAGGTGCGGAATTCTGAAGGTATATAAACAAGGCAGTCCAATATAACTTTGGCTATAACTCTGAGAGCCTGAGTGTCTTAATCAACCTTCTGAGATCTGTCATTATAATCATATAGAATATGTGGTTTTCCCAAAACCGATGTATGCACAGAAACATCATGACCCTACATCTCCTTTTGCTGCTATTTCTTACAGTTAATGTAATTTTCTGTCTTATCCAAAGGCATAAAAGTTGTATATTATGATGCTGGTCTGCCCATCCAATACAATCAACAAGAAGACTTTATCAATTTCTTCTGTTGCCATACACACAAGTCTGAATCATTCCTTGAACTCTTTCGGCTCAAAAGTGCTGTTATTTCTATTTTCTCACTGTACTTGACTCATGCAAATTGCACCTACCCTTTCGTGAGGCCCTGCATACATATCTTATTGACTGTGAAACCCCTGATGCAACCCGACATCAAGCACAAGCATGCTTCGGTGTAACTTCAAGTCAGCAACATGCATTGCCTCCTCTATTTTCGTTGAAGCTCTGGATACACAGCCTTTTGAAAGAGCCTCCCTATTAGATCCTGGTAGATACATGTTTGAGCCAATGCCTAATCCATAGTGAAGGGTTCCATCAATCTCAACCACATATATAGTGTGTGTAAACCCATGAAGACTGCACTCAAGTTCTGGTAGCTCATCCAATAAAGATTCTGCAAGTGCTCTAGGATGGGTCTGTAATCTGTGTAGAAATTTTGAATAATATGACACATATTCAACAGAGATTATCCCGATCATACAATTTAAGCGGAACATGTATAATACATAATCTCCTCTACGTTGATCATCAATTTACAGAAGCAGAAACATCCACAGGCACACATAGAAGCATCAATCAAACTCATAAACACAGTATGTATCCCGAGGAAAGCATCTCGCTAAAAACCCCACACTATCTGTATATTATATTGATTGAATCATGTAACAATACAAAGCATAATACTTCTCACAAGTATCTCCACCTGTTACACACAATACAGCTCAGATTTGATCTCCAAATCTCTCCCGCTGCTTGCCTGCCTCCACTGCTCAAACCTGCTCGAGAACTGATGAGAATAGCTTCCCAAACTCGATTTTACACTGCAAAATAGTCACCCACACTATGTTGGACGTGAGCAACAGCTATAATATCATGAAGATACGTGAGCAAACTCATTGGCATACTCAATCCTTTGATTGTGCAAATCATCATGCACAGCTATAGTCACAACTGATAGCAATCTGATCCTCTAACACCTGTCCCTGCTGAACTGAACATGCACTGACATGCAACTGAGTTAACTGATGTATTCTATAGTTGCATTATGAGTTAATAACTTGTGAATTAATTAATAACTAATTCACCCAACTCATCTTTAGTCTATTGATCAGTTAGACTAAATACAACTAGTTTAACAAAGCTAAACTGAACACAACTCCATCAACTGTACCTCCAGTCCACTAAACTCAACTCACTTGAGTTCTAACTGAAGTCATGCATGCAACAACTCAACTGACTCATAAGAAAAACGAATTTCCTTCTGACAGCTGCATGTGCCACTTCCGTAGCTCAAACTGAAGTGCTCCAAGAGAATAAGATTAAGTTTATAGTCCAAATATTATTGTGAGATAATAATATTTGACTTTTCTATTTTTGACTTTGATCACTCACACTGTGATCACTCACACTGTAATCACTCACACTGTGATCACTCACACTTTCATCAAAAATAGAAGTCCATCTATTTTTCCCAACTTGATCAATCATCCATAGACATGATCCATATGTCTAAAAATAGACATAGTCTAAAAATAGACTTGCGCCAAAAATAGCCTGCGGGCCCACTTAGTGAAGGCGACTCTTTTCACTAAGCTCCATCATCTTGTTGCACTCTCAATAAGCATTTCTTGTTGCACACTTTTCAACACTCCCTCTCAACAAGAAAGGCTTCCTCTCAAACCCGATCCTGTAACTCTGGAATGTTCTCCATGCAACACATTTGGCCGGTCCACTTGCTCTGTCATCAAAGTCTCTGACTGCTATTACCTCTGTCAACTGAAACTCTGCATCTCTGTGCTCTTCAGTATCTGACTGCTCTAGCCTCTGTCACTTTGATCTCTGACTGCATCCGTGCTACTGCTGGTTCTATCTCCCAGCATTGCATCCGCACTGCACCTCCCAACTGACCTCCCTGTTGGGATAGAAACATCCTCTGATGCTGAAGCTCTACCTGCTGCTGACAAGTGCTCCCTCTCTTACATCTGCGCTACTGCAACATCTCCATGCATCTCGCACCATTGCACACCTCTCTATGCCACCTAACACTGTGCAAAACACTTGTGCCTCTCGCATTGCTACAGCCTGCTAGCTATGCGCTGTCCTGGGATTCCCTGCACTGTCGCTCTCTCTGCCGCTCCATCCGCATCTGTCTCTACCCAATCAGTCAGTTCCTACTACTACACATCGGGGCTCCCGTAGCAAGGTCTCATCCAAGAGGTTGGGTACCTCAAGGATCCTGCCCCTCCTCCTTGGGACAATCAATCCACATCACCCCACCTCCTACCTGGAGGTATGGCTGCATGCGATCCCTCAGCCCACCTGGCTTGAAGTTTCCCCCTACTGGAGGTCTCTGGATGAGTAGATGTCTCTACTCGATCTCCTTTCAGCTTCCCCTATTGTGGCTCCTCCACAACCTCCTGAAGCTGCTGCACCAATCGTGGCTCCTCCACAATCGTCTGAGACTTCTTCTGGCTCTGCATGTTGAGAGGTAATATACGCTCCCTCTCAACCACCAAGTCTCCATCAGTTGCCTTGTTGCTCAAGGCTTTGTATGCATCTTAAACCTCAAGAGCATACAGGTTCTTGACCCGTGAACCAATCTTCTTCACCTGTCTGGTGATGATGTGTCTAAGGAAAACCTTTCCCTTACTGAAGACTACATCATAGCCTCTGTCTTCCAGCATCGCGATCGACACCAAGTTTCTCTTCAGTCCTGGTACATACTTGACATCGGTCAAGGTAAGGCGAGCTCCATGCTCCCTCTGAAAAATAACCGTGCCTACACCTGAGACACTATAATTCTCATCATTACCCATCCCTATGAGTATCTGGAGATCTTTCTCCTCGAAAGTACAGAACAAACTTTTGTCACCGGTCATGTGGAAAGAAGCTCCACTGTCAAGAAACCAACCACTTCCCATCATGGATGAAACCATGCATGCGAAAAGTGTGAAGTCCAACTCAAACTATGAAGCAAGTGAGGCTGCCTCACCTTCAGATCCTTCCCCGGATCCCTTCTTGGACTTCTTCTTTGGGCAATTAGTAGCATAATGACCCAACTCATGACAACGAAAGCATCTCACCTTCGCCTTGTCAACCTTCTTCCCATCATTGGAAGAACTGGATTCGGAAAGAGAAACCTTCCCCTTCCCCTTCTTCGCCTTACTCGCTAAGGCACAGTTCTCCTCATCCTGCATGGATGAAGAACCATCTCTGGTGCTCCGTCTAATCTCCTCCTGCACAAGATCCGACCAAAGTCTCTCCCATCCTGGCAGTTTCTCCCTTCCATTCACCGAGTCCTGGTAGCTATGCCAACTCTTAGGAAGGTCAAGGAGTGCTAGACTCACCATCCTCATCCGACAGTCACCCCCACACTTCCCAGCTCATCCCGGCATTGGGTGAACTTCGTGAGATACTGGGGCATACTGTCTCCATTCTCACACTGAATGTTTCTGAGTTTTATCTCTTGCTTTGGAATTAAATTCGAATTCCACCAGCTCAAAACTCAACCGCTTCCGATCTAGAATTCGTGAGAAAAAAGTATTTCTTGTACAGAGATCGACTGTATGGGCATTCACCGGATATCTCACCTTCCAAAAGAAGGATGAATCCAGAGGCTACCTGGCCCGATTACAGACTTTGCCTAAAGAAATAGAATGTAAACACTTCCTGAATAGTAGATCTGATGATCAATCCCCGCTTGATATCCTGTAAAAATCTCTTCTACAAATCAAGCAGCTCCGATACCATGTAGAAACTTTTTCTACAAATCATCTAGCTCTGATACCATGTAGAAACTTTTTCTACAAATCATCTAGCTCTGATACCATGTAGAAATTTTGAATAATATGACACATATTCAACAGAGATTATCCCGATCATACAATTTAAGCGGAACATGTATAATACATAATCTCCTCTACGTTGATCATCAATTTACAGAAGCAGAAACATCCACAGGCACACATAGAAGCATCAATCAAACTCATAAACACAGTATGTATCCCGGGGAAAGCATCTCGCTAAAAACCCCACACTATCTATATATTATATTGATTGAATCATGTAACAATACAAAGCATAATACTTCTCACAAGTATCTCCACCTGTTACACACAATACAGCTCAGATTTGATCTCCAAATCTCTCCCGCTGCTTGCCTGCCTCCACTGCTCAAACCTGCTCGAGAACTGATGAGAATAGCTTCCCAAACTCGATTTTACACTAAAAAATAGTCACCCACACTATGTTGGACGTGAGAAACAGCTATAATATCATGAAGATACGTGAGCAAACTCATTGGCATACTCAATCCTTTGATTGTGCAAATCATCATGCACAGCTATAGTCACAACTGATAGCAATCTGATCCTCTAACACCTGTCCCTGCTGAACTGAACATGCACTGACATGCAACTGAGTTAACTGATGTATTCTATAGTTGCATTATGAGTTAATAACTTGTGAATTAATTAATAACTAATTCACCCAACTCATCTTTAGTCTATTGATCAGTTAGACTAAATACAACCAGTTTAACAAAGCTAAACTGAACACAACTCCATCAACTGTACCTCCAGTCCACTAAACTCAACTCACTTGAGTTCTAACTAAAGTCATGCATGCAACAACTCAACTGACTCATAAGAAAAACGAATTTCCTTCTGACAGCTGCATGTGCCACTTCCGTAGCTCAAACTGAAGTGCTCCAAGAGAATAAGATTAAGTTTATAGTCCAAATATTATTGTGAGATAATAATATTTGACTTTTCTATTTTTGACTTTGATCACTCACACTATGATCACTCACACTGTAATCACTCACACTGTGATCACTCACACTTTCATCAAAAATAGAAGTCCATCTATTTTTCCCAACTTGATCAATCATCCATAGACATGATCCATATGTCTAAAAATAGACATAGTCTAAAAATAGACTTGCGCCAAAAATAGCCTGCGGGCCCACTTAGTGAAGGCGACTCTTTTCACTAAGCTCCATCATCTTGTTGCACTCTCAACAAGCATTTCTTGTTGCACACTTTTCAACAATCTGAATTTTAGTTTTAATAATGCTTTGCAATCCAATAAAGTTGAATCCTGAGAATCAAATGCACCACCAGATCCAGAAAAGACATTTTCCTACACTTCTTCATCATTTTTATTGCATGCCCAAGGTTTAGAACTCGGACTCAGAAGTTCTACCAATGACCTGATGTGTGATACCATCTGAACTTTACTAGAGACAACATATTGGCACCAGTACATCCTCATAATATACCCTCGAAGAAAAGTACATAAAATATGTTGTTCAAATTCTTGAGGTGGTACTCTACAATTCCGCAGCAGAACCAAACATGGCCCATTGTATTCCGATTCCACGGAGCCCAATTCCTCGGCACTATCACAGAAGCCATTCTCTCGAGGAAAAGCCAACAGAGTTGGAGAAGTTGCATAGAGCACAAACCTATGAGCGAAAGCCTGAGATACTGTCTGTAGAATCACATCCTGCCGCTTGCTTTCGCCTTCCATCACTGCAGTAGTTTCGAAGTTCAAATCCGTCGGGACTCGGGAGTATCATAGAGCTAGATGGCTCTTTCGAAAGTTTGTAGCGCGAACGGTAGAATGAGAGAATGAATATGCATAAAGCATGAGGTTTTTCTCGTCATTTTTTGGTTTTATGAAGTTTCATGATATTTTAACACCCTTAAAAACCTCGCTGTACTTGCCCCCTTTGATCACTTTTGCAGTGCAAGTAAGGTGAATCGATCTCAAAACCCTCTGCCTTTTCTGTGTCGGTTTCTTGCTGGAGATGCGAAAATTACATGTTGGAAGAGCTGTCGTAACTGAATTATTGAGTTATGAAACCAAAAGGCGCTTCAACTTCTTTGCAATGGGAGGCACCGGCTTAGAACCCACCTCCATTTGTTTTTTTATTTAATGCAAACTCATCTTTAACGACATCTGTCAATATAACTTCAGCCCTTGCGCCACATCATCAGCAGATGCAACTGCGACCATAACACCTCTCTGTTCCAAAATCTTCCCTAAAGACAATCTGAACGTTATCAATGTTATCTCGATTCCAAAGGGGTTTGCGCACCGAACTACTAACAGATTCTGCACTAATTCCTTTCCAAGGCAATGATCAATCCAATAAATCTGCTCTTCACTGAAAAGCTACCCTAGCTGTTTACTCAAATCCTCTGCTGATGTTAAGTCCTTCAAAATCCGTTGCCAAAACAGAATTGCACAAAAATTTGCTATAAGTGTCTTTGTATGATACGAAGAACCAGCTGATCCATTAGCATCAATGGCATCTTGATCTTCAGTTCTGGAGGCTCTAGCTGCAAGCAAAACCACATGGTCTTTGTCCACATCTTTCACAAATACCTCAATAAGATTTTTATCAATGCTTAGCTTGTTCAGAGTAAGTGTTCCAGATTCAAGGACCTTGAAACACCTCCTAGAATGTCTTACAAACAACCACTGCTGCTCAAGGGACCGATATGTTGGTAGGAAAACCAAAATGCTATTCTTTAGGTCTTGCTCCTTTTCATGCATATGCATTACCAGATCTCGAATCAGGTAGTGCACTTCCTCATTTATATCAGCTTCATCACGGCCTTCTTTAGATGATTCCAAATCTAATAGACATTCAGGATTCTTTTTAAGAAGTTCAAGTACCTGTTCAAAGTACATCACTTTGCATTGAAAAACAGAACGCTACACTAAGGAACTCGGTAGTGCAATCACTTCAAACTTTTCCCTTCAAATTTAGAACTGATGACAAGCACACATGCAGGAGCTTGAGAACATGCCACCTGTAAAATGCATCCACCCCAGAGCTATTTTGCATGACAATTGCTATGGATTCGAACAAAACCCCAGTTTCGTAGCACGCTACGAAACCACCTAAACAGGTAGCGCTGCGAAACTGCTAAAAAGAATTCATGCGCTGCGAAAACACCCTGTCTTTAAGCTAGGCTAAAAATTTTTGGCAACAGAATTTTCAGTGATAACAGTGGCTCCACTTGGGATAGTGTGCCCTTGTGGTGCACTAAGAACCTGCAGTTCCAGTGCCTTATCCATTTGTGACAAACAAAAATTTGCTTGACAAGCATAACTGTAGGAGAAAGAAAGCTACTTCTACTGAAAAATGCTCAGTTGACCTTGAGCTTATTTGCATTTACCTATACCTACCTACCCTAACCATTTCAACTTCTTTCTGCTCAATCAATATGAAATTTCCAATGTAGCCAATCCTCTGTTTTATCTGATACTTGACCTCTTTGACTGCATCGGAGTTCAGAGCCAATATGATAGTGTGATGACCGCTGCCACTGAAATTGTCTCTGATCTTTATAGGAAAACTGAAAAACTTGAGAGTAAAACTCTTCCATGTAATCAGCTACAGGATCCCAGAATACATGATCAGCTTGATTTCTCTCGTAACTTTCCGGCTGTGCAAGCTGACCTTCAACAGCAGTGTGCATTTCCTCAAGTGTAAAAGAGAAAGGAAACAATACTCTCTCCTTATGTTCTGCCATAGAAGGCTGCTGAAAATAATGATCATGAAAACTGTATGCCTGAATTTGTCCTTCTAAACCTTCAATTTCTTTTTCAAGGTCCTCAGCAAATTCATCCAAAAATCTCATCCTATCCTCAGCCTTGCAGTCAAAAGATTTTAGATATGAGGATAATGACAAAGAAAAAGATTCATTTGTTTCTTCTTTACTATGATCATCATTCCATTGTTTGAAACCTTCAACTGAGGGAGAGTCTGCCACCAACTCTGACCTATCTATCCATTCCTCCAAAAACATGAGCCAAAGGTCTTGAAATGACTTAATGGATTTGGCAGGAAAGCATTCAACCCACTGTTTGCACTTCCCTTGAAGTGAATCATAGAATAACCTTATACAAACATCCTCATGTTTAACTCTAAGAAGCTCAGTAAAATGACAAAAATCTGTTATATGCTTCAAGGTTAAACTCAAATCTTCTCCGTTGAATTTGGGACCATTCCTTAGAAAATATGCATCCTTGGGAAAATGATTTGGGAAACCATGAATTCCTGAGAAATCTATGCATGCATACCTTGAACTAAGAATGGCAGCTTCTGGGTCCTTCATAACTCCAGTGGAATTACCATGAATGTATGAACTTTGAATTCTTCAACAATGGAGTCGCCAAGGTAGGTTTGCAGCCTCGAAAACCACTTTGAACTCCTGCTACCTTCAGAAATTCAATCTTAAAACTTCGGGAATGAGTAATCATCAGGCTCCCGGCAGACGCACCAAAATTTTATCACAAAATCGTGTACTAAGGGCTGCTACTTAGCAAGATCTCATGTAACTACTTCAAACCAGGCTTTAGACTAAGGCTTAGCCTCCTTAGTCAGAGAGGGCTCTCTCACAGATTTTTGATATGGATTAATAATAAGAAAAGATGGCTAACTCTTCAAACAGTACATGAAAATAAGCTGGTTGGAACAACAAAATAACACCTCTTCCATTGGGCTCATGGAGTCAAACACCTCTGCAGTAAACTATTAACTACTTAATCATGGAAGCCAAGGCATATAATGTTTAAACCCTCAGAACATTTCTCAAAAAGAACCTCAACTCATAAATATACACAGGAAGTCTGAGCACTAGGTGAATTCAGAGTGATTGCATATTTAGTGAGCTGTAAAATATAAAGGATAAAAACAAAACCACATATATTCTGAGCATTTGAACACATGATGAATCTTGGGAAGAAAAAGTAATCTTCATATTACTGTCAAAAGTCTTTTACATAAGCTGATATAAAAACTCTGTTTTTTGTATAAATCTCCAACCCCTATTACATCCTAGTCTGATCCCTTTATAGGAATACATTCTTCCCTCTCTAGAGCGAGCTCAAAGGCTCTATTAACTACTCCTATATGCTATTTAACTAATTCATTAATTACAAAAGTGCTGAGCTGTAATTACACAAAATCCTAATCAAACTTAAACACTAATTCCATTCTCCTCGTAACATGATTCTTCTTGGATCCTTGACAGCTGTCCTCCTTCAGTTAGGCTGAGATGGCTGAGCTAAAGATGCAATAAACCAGCTAACCTTGGATGCTTGAAAGCGCTGATGGCTCATTAATTGATCAAAAGATGTGCTCTGTTTTTACGGTCTCTGTCTCCCAACATTCTCCGAAAATGTAGCAGCATGTTCCCAAATCTTTAATAACTCAAAGTATTGAACGCTGCTACCAAATACCATGTCTCCAGATGAGCTGTAGGCTGTATTGATGTACAGGTGTCTCTCTTCTAACATTCCCGGTCAAACTGTTTATTCTGCATTGAAAACATCACCTACAGCAGTTTCGTAGCGCGCTACGAAACTGCTGTGTGATTTAAAAAACACAGTCTTCCTCTAAACCCCTCGCAAAATTGAATAGCTGCTGTTGCCATTCTTCAGTTTCTGCTGTAATCTTTGCTTGTGTACTGTTTAGTTCACGGCATTCTTCAGACATGCTAGAATATTCTACATCAAGTGAACAAAGTTGATAATCCTTTATCCAATTAATAGTACCCATGGAAAAACCGAGTTCATGTAGCATAACACATTCATGATAGCCAGCACATTCCTGTAACAGTACTTGAGATGCATTTGCTGTTAAAGTACTCAACCCTGACCAAAATATATTTGCAGCAAAGGTGCGGAATTCTGAAGGTATATAAACAAGGCAGTCCAATATAACTTTGGCTATAACTCTGAGAGCCTGAGTGTCTTAATCAACCTTCTGAGATCTGTCATTATAATCATATAGAATATGTGGTTTTCCCAAAACCGATGTATGCACAGAAACATCATGACCCTACATCTCCTTTTGCTGCTATTTCTTACAGTTAATGTAATTTTCTGTCTTATCCAAAGGCATAAAAGTTGTATATTATGATGCTGGTCTGCCCATCCAATACAATCAACAAGAAGACTTTATCAATTTCTTCTGTTGCCATACACATAAGTCTGAATCATTCCTTGAACTCTTTCGGCTCAAAAGTGCTGTTATTTCTATTTTCTCACTGTACTTGACTCATGCAAATTGCACCTACCCTTTCGTGAGGCCCTACATACATATCTTATTGACTGTGAAACCCCTGATGCAACCCGACATCAAGCACAAGCATGCTTCGGTGTAACTTCAAGTCAGCAACATGCATTGCCTCCTCTATTTTCGTTGAAGCTCTGGATACACAGCCTTTTGAAAGAGCCTCCCTATTGGATCCTGGTAGATACATGTTTGAGCCAATGCCTAATCCATAGTGAAGGGTTCCATCAATCTCAACCACATATATAGTGTGTGTAAACCCATGAAGACTGCACTCAAGTTCTGGCAGCTCATCCAATAAAGATTCTGCAAGTGCTCTAGGATGGGTCTGTAATCTGAATTTTAGTTTTAATAATGCTTTGCAATCCAATAAAGTTGAATCCTGAGAATCAAATGCACCACCAGATCTAGAAAAGACATTTTCCTACACTTCTTCATCATTTTTATTGCATGCCCAAGGTTTAGAACTCGGACTCAGAAGTTCTATCAATGACCTGATGTGTGATACCATCTGAACTTTACTAGAGACAACATATTGGCACCAGTACATCCTCATAATATACCCTCGAAGAAAAGTACATAAAATATGTTGTTCAAATTCTTGAGGTGGTACTCTACAATTCCGCAGCAGAACCAAACATGGCCCATTGTATTCCGATTCCACGGAGCCCAATTCCTCGGCACTATCACAGAAGCCATTCTCTCGAGGAAAAGCCAACAGAGTTGGAGAAGTTGCATAGAGCACAAACTTATGAGCGAAAGCCTGAGATACTGTTTGTAGAATCACATCCTACCGCTTGCTTTCGCCTTCCATCACTGCAGTAGTTTCGAAGTTCAAATCCGTCGGGACTCGGGAGTATCATAGAGCTAGATGGCTCTTTCGAAAGTTTGTAGCGCGAACGGTAGAATGAGAGAATGAATATGCATAAAGCATGAGGTTTTTCTCGTCATTTTTTGGTTTTATGAAGTTTCATGATATTTTAACACCCTTAAAAACCTCGCTGTACTTGCCCCCTTTGATCACTTTTGCAGTGCAAGTAAGGTGAATCGATCTCAAAACCCTCTGCCTTTTCTGTGTCGGTTTCTTGCTGGAGATGCGAAAATTACATGTTGGAAGAGTTGTCGTAACTGAATTATTGAGTTATGAAACCAAAAGGCGCTTCACCTTCTTTGCAATGGGAGGCACCGGCTTAGAACCCGCCTCCATTTGTTTTTTTATTTAATGCAAACTCATCTTTAACGACATCTGTCAATATAACTTCAGCCCTTGCGCCACATCATCAGCAGATGCAACTGCGACCATAACACCTCTCTGTTCCAAAATCTTCCCTAAAGACAATCTGAACGTTATCAATGTTATCTCGATTCCAAAGGGGTTTGCGCACCGAACTACTAACAGATTCTGCACTAATTCCTTTCCAAGGCAATGATCAATCCAATAAATCTGCTCTTCACTGAAAAGCTACCCTAGCTGTTTACTCAAATCCTCTGCTGATGTTAAGTCCTTCAAAATCCGTTGCCAAAACAGAATTGCACAAAAATTTGCTATAAGTGTCTTTGTATGATACGAAGAACCAGCTGATCCATTAGCATCAATGGCATCTTGATCTTCAGTTCTGGAGGCTCTAGCTGCAAGCAAAACCACATGGTCTTTGTCCACATCTTTCACAAATACCTCAATAAGATTTTTATCAACGCTTAGCTTGTTCAGAGTAAGTGTTCCAGATTCAAGGACCTTGAAACACCTCCTAGAATGTCTTACAAACAGCCACTGCTGCTCCAGGGACCGATATGTTGGTAGGAAAACCAAAATGCTATTCTTTAGGTCTTGCTCCTTTTCATGCATATGCATTACCAGATCTCGAATCAGGTAGTGCACTTCCTCATTTATATCAGCTTCATCACGGCCTTCTTTAGATGATTCCAAATCTGATAGACATTCAGGATTCTTTTTAAGAAGTTCAAGTACCTGTTCAAAGTACATCACTTTGCATTGAAAAACAGAACGCTACACTAAGGAACTCGGTAGTGCAATCACTTCAAACTTTTCCCTTCAAATTTAGAACTGATGACAAGCACACATGCAGGAGCTTGAGAACATGCCACCTGTAAAATGCATCCACCCCAGAGCTATTTTGCATGACAATTGCTATGGATTCGAACAAAACCCCAGTTTCGTAGCACGCTACGAAACCACCTAAACAGGTAGCACTGCGAAACTGCTAAAAAGAATTCATGCGCTGCGAAAACACCCTGTCTTTAAGCTAGGCTAAAAATTTTTGGCAACAGAATTTTCAGTGATAACAAGTCATTTGACCTTTCTCTATTTAGAACCAAGTCTGAAAGTGCACTTGATGACATAGTTCTAGATCCAGAGTTTATTGCAGACATTGAAGTCCAAAAGGAAAACCAATCAATTGGTCAGTATATTCTAAATTCCCCTCAGTCATCCCTTACTACTGATAAGATCCCCAAGCTCTCTGAACCAGTATCAACTACCCTTAGTGCACCATTAACCTTCCATCTCTGAAGTTCATTCCTCACCTCCATTTATACCTTCACTTCCCTACCAACCTATCATTACTCATCAATCACCTGTTACTTCCAGTTCTTCATCAACTACTGTATCATCTCCTGGTACCCCAACCCCACTTCTTAGCCCTGCCCAACTTAGAGCCATGGAAAATAGATATGCTCCTCTTGTGTTACCTGCCCCACTTGGAACCATGCCACAAGACTACTAGAACAAAATTGTCCAATTTGATGGCCTAGGACCTTATACAACACAACATCATGTAAACAAAATGACAGATTACTTTGAATTACATGAAATTGATATTGAAGATGTTGAGATGAGACTTTTTTCTTAGAATCTAGCTGGTGATGTAAGGAGATGGTTTAGAGCTTTACCTGATAATAGCATAGATAATATAGAAATATTTTATCAGCACTTTTTAAATAGATGGGAAAAGAAAAATAACCCTCTGTAAATCCTTTCAGAATATGAAAACATCAGGAGAGGACCAAATGAAATAGTCCAAGATTACTGTACCAGATTTAAAAATAGCTACAATGCAATACCAGTCAATCTTAGACCCCCACCTAGCTTAGATATGATAAATTTTCCTGATGGGTTTGATACTGATATGGCCTTCCAACTTAGAGAGAGAAATCCTCTAACTTTAGAAGATATGCAGAGTGTAGCAGTTAGTGTAGAAGCTAACCTACTAGCAAAAAGAGCTAGAGTTAGGAATGAGAGGAGAGGATCTGCCAAAGATGAAGCCTCACCCTCTGACCTCAAAATAGATGTTCTAACCAAGGGTGTGGAAAAATTTATGGATAGAGTAAGAACATTGAGAGGAAGCCTCACTAGGATAATCAACAAGCACCTCCAGTGAGAAATCCAAACTTTAGAAAGAATCAAATTCAAAACACTGGGAAGAATGGACATGATCAGAATATTAGGCCTCCTTTTCAAGAAAACTATGTTGAAACATCCCATTCAGAAGACCTTGAACAAGACACACAAATTAACTTGATGGGACTAGATGATGAGGAATCCGTCTATTTGACCCAAGATGAGCAGGAACTGCATATGTTGCAGCATTTGCAAACCCAATCCAGAGAATCATTTGACTATAAGCAAGGGTATGATTATGCCATTTTTGAAGTACATAAACAATACAATCTAAGGAGTAAAAACATTTCTAATACTCTTGACTAGGCCAAGAAAACAATGCCAAATCAACCTAAGAAAATCAAAACAGCTCCAGTTACTAAGACTCTCCAAATCCTCCCTAGACCAAATTAGAACCCTTCTGGTCCCACCATTGTAGATATAACCAATGACCAATCCCCTGATGATCAACCATCCACTTCAATCCCCTCCAAGGAGACAGTGGAGAAATCTACAAATACCATATTAGAAAATCCACCGAAAAAGACTTCAAATGCAGAAAAAGAAGAGCAACCTACTCCAAATCCTGCTATCAAAATTCCAAACACTCAAATAGAAAAAGCCCCTTTGCCTTTCAATTTGGGAGGAGAGGTAGCTAAACTAAAAATTTCGGTTCCCTTAACAGAGTTGATTAAAAATGAAAATTACAAGTCTCAAATAAACAAGACGTTAAACTTTGTTGAGAATGAATACTCTGTTAACTTGTTTGATGATCAACTTGAGCTTATATTCAGTCCTGATGTTAATGGAAAACCATTAGAAGGAGGGATACCACCCTTTTATATTAGCCTTAGCATTCATGATAAAATCTTACACAATGCAATGTTAGATTCAGGAGCTTCACACAATTTAATGCCTAAATCAGTTATAGAAAAGTTAAATTTACTAGACGTTACAAAGACTTGTTTTCATTTGCTTCAAGTCAAGTAAAGTGTCTAGGGTTAATCAAAGACCTGTGTGTTTCCTTAGTACAATACCCTGCTAAGACTATTCTCATGGATATAGTAGTAGCTGACATCCCACCTAAATATGGCATGCTCTTGTCTAGATCATGGGGGGCCAAACTCCAAGGATCTTTGCAACTTGACATGTCATATGCCACAATCTCAGTCTTTGGACAACCTAAAAAGCTGTACAGAGAGACCCTAATGAAATATGTGGTGAGTAGCCGGGATAGACCTCAAAACTTCCCTATCTACTCCATGCACTTTGACATTGATTCTTTTATTTTGTATAATGCTGAACAAACACAACAAACCACTTCAAACAACATTATTTCAGAACCAAAAGAAATTGCAGTAACAACTGAAAAAGAGACTGTCCAAACTCAAGAGATTTCAGATAAAAAAGATGATCAAAACACCTCAAACAAGGAAAATTTTCTTCCCCTTGACAGTGAAAATTATGAACATGAGATATTATGGCACCTTGAATTCGATGGATCAGTGAACAAGTTAGGAGCAGGAGCAGGAGTGTGGATTTATAATATGGAGAATGATCACTCAGAAGGCCATGCTTACAGACTGAATTTCAAATGCACTAACAACATGGCTGAGTATGAAGCACTTCTTTTAGGTCTTAAATTAGTTAGAAAGTTAGGAGCTATAAGAGTTTCTATTATGGGAGACTCTGAATTAGTGATAAATCAGATTAAAGCTATATATATGACCAAAGACCCTAGATTAAGTTGTTACAGAGGAACCATTATAGAAATACTAAACACTTTCCTAGAAACCAAAGTTGCTGTAATTCCTAGGAAGCATAATATGCAGGCTCATAGTTTAGTAATGTTTGCCAACATTTGTAAGTTACCATTCCAACCTAACCATTAGTACACTGCTAGGGTCAGGCACAGACCTGCTATCCCAGATAACTTGAAAAACTGTCAAGTATTTGCTAATGACCAACAAATAAACAAATTTTTTAACCTTAGAGGAGGAATTTGTAAATAGTAATATAGATACGGACATAACATTAGATCTTGATTTCAAAGATAAAATAGAAATTAATAAAATAGAAGATGAAGAGGTAGATAGATTCCATCCCACTAAATTTACAAAATTAGATATGCGAAACCTAAAGCAAGTTGAAATTGATGAGATAATTAATGAAGATTCTGAAATCATTAATCTCAAAGACAAATTTTTGCCCAAAGGATTAAACCCTTTGGAAGACTTGTTTGATTCAAATGATGTCCCTAGAAAACCAAAGATGGAACCCTTAAAATCTGATATAGAGGAGTGTAATATAGGCACTAAGGAAAACCCAAAATTGATCAAACTTTCAAAGTCTTTACCTCCTACTGAAAAAGTGAAATACATTGAACTATTAAAGGAATTCCAAGATGTCTTTGCTTGGAGTTATGAGGACCTCAAGTCCTATGACACCAGCATAATACAACACACCATCCCCATAAAAGAAAACCAGAAACCTTTTAGATATAAGCTTAGGAGGATTAATCCCATTCTATTGCCTTCTATTGAAAAGGAAATCAGAAGGATGTATGAAGCCAAGATAATAGCACCAATTAGATTCTCTGATTGGGTTTTAAATTTGGTGCCAACAAGGAAGAAAACTCATGATATTAGACTGTGTGTTGATCTCAGGAATCTCAATAAAGTTTCACTCAAAGGTAATTACCCTCTCCCTAAAATGGATCATATATTACAAAGGGTATTAGGGTCAACCAGAATCTCATTATTGGATGGGTTTTCTAGTTACAATCAGATTCTAGTTCACCCAGATGACCAGGCTAAAACTGCATTCACTACTCCTTGGGGCACATTCATGTATGTGAAGATGCCTTTTGGATTAAAGAATGCAGGGGCCACTTTCCAAAGAGCTATGGACATAGCTTTTGCTAAGGAAATTCATGACTTCCTAGTAATATACTTAGATGACATCACTGTATTCTCAAAATATGATAAACAACACTTAGATAATCTAAGGCAGGTCTTCATCAAATGTATGAAGTATGGAATTTATTTGAATCCTAAAAAATATTTATTTGGGTTAGAATAGGGAAAGTTGTTAGGCCACATAATCTCTAAAGATGGTATCTGAATAGATCCTGCAAGAATTGAAGCCATCTGACAGATACAACATCCTAGGATCATTAGGGAATTACAAGCTTTTTTAGGGAAAATAAACTTTCTTAGGAGATTTATTACTAACTTAGAAGAATTAATTAGGGCATTAAACAATATGTTGAAAAAATATTCAACCATAAAATGGACTGTTGAGGCTAAGAAATCCTTTGAAGATATTAAGCTAGCCTTAACAAAGACTCCAGTTTTGATCAGTCCAAAGTTTGATAGAGATTTCATTATATTTTCCTTTGCATTAGAATACACAATTACTGCAGTCCTACTACAGAAAAATGATGAGGGTTATGAACAACCTATTGCCTTTCTTAGCAAAACCTTGACAGATGCCCCTTTAAAATACAATATAATGGAAAATCAAGCTTTTGCTTTGGTCAAAGCTATCAAAGATTTTAGAGTTTACATTTTATATTCTCATATAATAGCCTATGTCCCCAATTCAGTAGTCAAGGATATCCTAACTTAGGATGGTCCAGATGGAAAGAGAGGGAAATGGATTGCTACTATATTAGAATATGACCTAGAAATCAAGCCAACAAAGTTAATCAAAGGCCAAGGTTTAGCCAAGCTCATGGCTGAATTGAATTGTTAGGCCTTAGATATAAATTTTATTGCAGAAATGGATAATGGAGAGGAGATGGTGACTCCACCAATCAGTCATGCCTTTATTGAATCACCATGGTATGCTGACATCATATATGTTTTACAAAATTTACAAGCTCCTCCTGAATTATTCAGGACCAAAAGCAGATTTTAAAAAATGAAATCTTTAAAATTTTGCACAATTGACAATGCTTTGTTTTGGAGGAATCATGAAGGTATCCTTCCTAACTGTTTATTGAAAGAAGAATCTGATAAGGTGTTACAAGAGTTTCATGTGACTTTGGAGGACATCGTTACTGGAAAATCACTACTGACAAGATTCTTAGAGCCGGTTTCTATTGGCCCACTTTGTTTTCTGATATAAAGAAATTTGTAACCTCATTTAATAAATGCCAAATTTTTGAAGGAAAGAAAAAGCTTTTACCCCTGCCCCTAAAACCAATATCTGCTGAAGCGCCTTTTCAACAATGAGGTCTTGACTTCATTGGTGAAATCTACCCACCTTCCTCTACCCAACACAAATGGATCCTCACTGCTATGGATTATTTTACCAAATGGATAGAAGCCATACCATCAAGGCAAGCCACTGACACTGTTATAATAACCTTCCTTGAATCCAACATCCTATCTAGATTTGGGTGCCCAACCAAGATCATCACTAATAATGCAACAACCTTCAAATCTAGGAGAATGATTGATTTCTGTAATAAGTACCATATAACTTTGGGCCATTCCACAACTTATTACCCCCAAGGAAATGGACTAGCAAAGTCCTCAAACAAAATTCTGGTAAATATCATCAAAAAATTATTAGAAGACAACAAGAAAACATGGAATAAGAAGCTAGTGAATGCCTTATGGACAGACAGGCTAACCACAAAGAAATCCATTGGTACTAGTCCTTATCAATTAGTTTATGGAATGGAAGTTGTTTTCCCATCTTCCTTGGGAATACCAGTGATGAATCTACTCCAAGAGTAACAAGTTGAACCAAATGACATCCAAAGAAGAATCAACCAAACAATTCATTTACAGAAGACCAGGGAATAAGTGTACATCAGATCTCAAGTTGTGTAGGAAAGGATCAAGAAGACTTTTGATAAAAGGACTAAGGCAGAATATTTTTACCTAAGGGACAAAGTTTCGAAATGGGATTCAAGGAGAGAGGATAAAGGTAAACATGGGAAATTTGATTTCTTATGGAAAGGCCCATATATCATCTATGCTTTCAGAGGTAATAATGCTTTCTTCCTTAGAGAAATGGATGGCACAAAAGTAGAAGGAGGACTAGTTAATGGTTGAATGCTTTCAAAAGTATAGAGTGGATTGGATGGTGATTTTTTGAAGTTGAAGTCCGAAGAGAAGGCCTTAAGCTTCAAAAGTTTTACTGTCATAAATAGCAATAATGCAGAAATATGCAAAGGAAAAGTTATAGGATAACGTCACAGCAATTTAGAAGGCCATTGGTCTACAAATTTCTTGACATTTCACTAGGAAATGCCATCCCCAAGTGGAGCCAATGTTAGGTTCCTATACCAATAGGAGTCATAATTTTTGAATGGATGAGATTAAACCTGTAATATGTACATACCTTTGCTTTCTGCAAATGTTTTCCATATTCATAAAAATTAAAAAATGTAAAGAGGGTATGTCCTAAAAGAATAATCAAAGGACAAAAAGAATAAAAAGGTAAAAAAAGATGAAAAATATGAACCCCAAGAAAAGAAAAAGGACCATGAAAGTGTGCAAGTCAAAATGCCACTACTATTTACTTTTTGTGCATAATAAATGATTGTGTGCAGTTTGTAACCTTTGCCACAATCCATGATAGTCAAAATGTTTAAACTTGGCTATTTCATGTTTCAATTTCATGTCTATAGATAGAGAATAAATATCTGACCAAACTGTTTAATCTTGGCAGATAATTAGATAGGTAGAGTAAATAAAAGGAGCTCAACTATTTAATCTAAGCCCTTGGATGTAATAAGGTTAGATTTAGTTAGTTTACTATTGTAAAGAAAAAGAAAAATGTTTGATAAGGGTTTGCTAGCTCAAATGCACCCTAATAAAGAGAAGTAAAAATGGTAGGATGAGTAGATGGGTAAGTAGTAGAAAGGTTGTAGAATTTTGATGATTGATTAGACAAAAGCATGTGTATCATCTTTTTCATCATAAAAGTTCCAAATGTGAATGGGCACTCAAGCATGCAGATGGATATCAAAGTCAATTAATTAATTTCCCTCATTCATTTCACCTTTTACTTAACTAATTTCCCACAATAAAGTTCAAAGTACTTAAAAACCTTAAGTCAAAGAGGCTCAGAGCATTTCTCTGACTTTTGGAGGGACCGAACCCTCGGCTCAATGACTTATAGGCAATAAGTACTAAAACCCCCTCATAAACATTCATTCCCCCCTTCAGTTCATTCATTTTTCCTAATAATACTCTTTTCCTAAGGTTAAATCACTTTTACCTAAGAAAAGTATTTATTCCCCCACATAACTCATTTTCATATAAAAAACCCATAAAACACTACATCCTAAGTCTTTATGTGATTATCGGAAAGAATTAAAACACGAGATATCATATATTTGGGATATTGTGCCCCTTTTTCGCTTATTTGACTAAATTACTAATTTATTTATTAAATCCCTAATAAAAACCCGTTTCCCATATATATATTAACTCCCGCAATATTAATTAATCCCACCATAGTTTAATTATATAAACTAAGGTTTTCTACCCCAGACCCACTAACTAATCAATCCATGATTAAGTTAGTTAAAAAACCCAATTAAAACCTACCTGATACCTTAACCCAGCCTTAAACCTTCATTTAAGAAAAAACCACCGTGCTTAAACCCCCGCCAGGCCCCCCACTACCCTTTGTGCAACTCCACCACTCGATCGCTGCACGATTCCTCCCATCCACATCTAACGGTCCTCATCCATTTCGGAAGGGCCCGATGTCTAAAGGTTACTTGCCCGAAAAGGGTTGTTTTCCCCTCAGCCCCCGAGACTACGTGTCGCTCGATGAGTGGAATTGGGCGGCCTGCCTCCAATACTGCCAAGTGCCCAAAAGCTGTGCGAAGGAAACAAATTCCATGCACGCACCTAGGAACGTCGAAGTTGTCAACCCACATACAATTTCACCCTAAATACACCAAAAAGCTCCCAGATTGCCTTCTAGTGTGCTAGAAACCCTTTCAACCATTCACAGTTGCTAGTCACCTGGTTCAGACCCAATTTTCTTCAAATTCCAGGTATTTAAACCATAATTCACTAAAAACCCTGTCAATTTCAGAGCCAATTGCTGAGTGTTCTTAATTGAAATTAAAGAGAAACTCTGATAACTTAAACCCACCCAGAATTGAACCACCATTGCCCTAAAATATTGAAAATTTACCTCCTCCATTCTCAAATCCACAAGAACTGAGAATGGCTGCCCTAATTGCCATGGATGTCAGGCCAATTTCCACTCCTCACCTGGACCTGGACCACCTTCCCCTTGTTGATAAATATTTCCAAATCAAGGACACCTCTGTCCATGAATCCCCTCTCAAATTATACTGCTGATACAGAGACCAATACCTAAACCATGCTGATAAAATAGGTCTTTGGAAGTCTAATTTTTCCAAATATCAATTCCTTGAGGTGCACACCTTTCCAAAAATTGTCCATCATTGCCATGCAAACTACATCCCCAGTCAAAGGGCAGTGATGTCCTATGACCAAACCATACTTTTCACCATCACTGCCGAGTCAATTAATGAAATGCTGCAACTACAACCAGGGAAAACCTAACCCCAATTTCTATTGGAGACCTATTGGACCGATTCCCCAAGCTAACCACTACAAAGCTTGCTGAAATGTTCCAAAATTTTATTGTAGAAGTGAAACATATTCCAAAAGATCCTCCCCCATATGTGTATACCATATTTTCCAAATTTGGCTAGGACATTGTAGCAATGATATCCAGTATCCTAGGTTATACCACCAGTGAGTATATAGATGAAATCATCCTGGCTTTCATGTCCATCTTCACTCCAGGACAACCTCCTGCTGTCATTTATGATTATGCCAAGTTTATAGCTGATAGAATGCATGACTAGTTTCTTAGGATGAGTAATGAGAAAGTCTTTAAGTATTCCTCAGTTTTGTACCAGCTTTTTCTATATTACCAAGCTGACAAGTTCCCCTTTACTCTCCAAAAGCTTGATACAAAGGATCGCCCTTGGTCAGTGATTTTCTAAACTCCATTGATCCATAAATATGACTCTCCCTATTCATATACAGACTTCATAGACCTATTTTTCCATCCCATTGTGACAATGCTACTAGGAAGCCCTCCTACAAGAATCAGTTCAAATATAAGGAGAATCCTACAAATCTCAAAACAACACAAAGTGGGAGATTGGTACTTGTACCAAAACCACATTGAGATTGAATTTATGGTTGTGAGCTGGCCCCATATAAACTACCCAGATACCTCCCAATGCAGTTATCTTCTCTGGAGTACAAGCTAACCACTACAAAGCTTGCTGAAATGTTCCAAAATTTTATTGTAGAAGTGAAACATATTCCAAAAGATCCTCCCCCATATGTGTATACCATATTTTCCAAATTTGGCTAGGACATTGTAGCAATGATATCCAGTATCCTAGGTTATACCACCAGTGAGTATATAGATGAAATCATCCTGGCTTTCATGTCCATCTTCACTCCAGGACAACCTCCTGCTGTCATTTATGATTATGCCAAGTTTATAGTTGATAGAATGCATGACTAGTTTCTTAGGATGAGTAATGAGAAAGTCTTTAAGTATTCCTCAGTTTTGTACCAGCTTTTTCTATATTACCAAGCTGACAAGTTCCCCTTTACTCTCCAAAAGCTTGATACAAAGGATCGCCCTTGGTCAGTGATTTTCTAAACTCCATTGATCCATAAATATGACTCTCCCTATTCATATACAGACTTCATAGACCTATTTTTCCATCCCATTGTGACAATGCTACTAGGAAGCCCTCCTACAAGAATCAGTTCAAATATAAGGAGAATCCTGCAAATCTCAAAACAACACAAAGTGGGAGATTGGTACTTGTACCAAAACCACATTGAGATTGAATTTATGGTTGTGAGATGGCCCCATATAAACTACCCAGATACCTCCCAATGCAGTTATCTTCTCTGGAGTACAAGCTAACCACTACAAAGCTTGCTGAAATGTTCCAAAATTTTATTGTAGAAGTGAAACATATTCCAAAAGATCCTCCCCCATATGTGTATACCATATTTTCCAAATTTGGCTAGGACATTGTAGCAATGATATCCAATATCCTAGGTTATACCACCAGTGAGTATATAGATGAAATCATCCTGGCTTTCATGTCCATCTTCACTCCAGGACAACCTCCTGCTGTCATTTATGATTATGCCAAGTTTATAGCTGATAGAATGCATGACTAGTTTCTTAGGATGAGTAATGAGAAAGTCTTTAAGTATTCCTCAGTTTTGTACCAGCTTTTTCTATATTACCAAGCTGACAAGTTCCCCTTTACTCTCCAAAAGCTTGATACAAAGGATCGCCCTTGGTCAGTGATTTTCTAAACTCCATTGATCCATAAATATGACTCTCCCTATTCATATACAGACTTCATAGACCTATTTTTCCATCCCATTGTGACAATGCTACTAGGAAGCCCTCCTACAAGAATCAGTTCAAATATAAGGAGAATCCTGCAAATCTCAAAACAACACAAAGTGGGAGATTGGTACTTGTACCAAAACCACATTGAGATTGAATTTATGGTTGTGAGCTGGCCCCATATAAACTACCCAGATACCTCCCAATACAGTTATCTTCTCTGGAGTACTATAGGAAAATAATCAACTCAGATAAGGTTCATTTTGTCAGAGCCAAAAAGAAGATCCAGCTTAGGATCAGAGACCAGTTAGGCCCCTTTATTTGCAATAGTAGAGAAGCTGGAAGGGAGGCAAACCAGATTATTCAAAGACTAATTCTGAAATAGAGCTTCATGTGGAGATATGATCCCTTGGACTTCATCTGCAACAGAAGACATAAAAACAAGACGGCTCCCTACATTCACCACCGAATCCCTGAAATAGAAAAATATGCAAATCAATTGGAATGGGTGGAGAATACTTTAGTGGACATGGATAGCACTAAAGTTGCTGTTGAAAACACTCTAATTGATCTAGAGAAACAACTTGATGAGGATTCTTTCCTGCAGGTGCCAGGAGGATCTCAGGTCCAAGAAGAATCTTAGGTCTAAGAAGGATCAGAAGTCCAAGAGGAATCACAGGTACAGCAAGAATCAGAAGCACCAGAAGAGTCAGAAGAACTAGAAAAATTAGGGAAATTAGGTAGATCAGAGCCCACTGTGAGTAACCCCCCAGTCCTACAAACTCCTCTAAATGGGGAGAAAAGCCTCAAATGAAACAGGGAAGGGGCCACTACTTCAGGAAGAGCTACATCACAGGCCTATGGAGAGACTAGCCAGGCTAAAAGACAAAGGGTAAATCTTGTCTCTGAATAGGAATATATAGAGGAGATAGTTGATGCCACAAGCACTGAAAGAGAAGGGAGCAGGCATGCCACTCCCTCTGGAGGCATCCTAGAACCATCCACATCACATACCCAGATACTGGAAAGATAATAGAGTGTGGAGGTATCCTCTTTCAGGATGCCAGCAGACAAGGACCAGGACATCAAAGAAAGGTACAAAGAGATAAAGGCCAGGAATGAGAGGCTGAAAGCCTAGACCTATGCACAGTACTTGAAGATGACCCCAACCAATCAGACAAGGCTTATGTCAGCCTATGATGTAAAAGAGGGGAAGATGCAAATGACATTCATGAAGCCCACTACTCAGCAACCAAGAACAACAGCAGACTTCAAAAAGATAGACTTTGAAGTACTAGAAAAGGACATACATCCTATTGACCAGATTGAGCTACACAAGTAGATGGGGGAGATGATTTACTCCACCTTGACAGGGAAAGCCATCGTTTCCCACCAACTGCAAAACTCCCTGAATAATATATAAGCATAGTTCCAATTGGAGAAGGCCTCTTCACAGGCCAAAGATACCAGAATCAAGTCCTTAGAGGACTTAGTCATTGAGTTGGGACATGATCCCAAAGATGTAAAGGCCACTAAAAAATTAATAAATAAAAAGAATGATGATATAGCTGCTCTAAAGAAACAACTCAAGATTCCCCAGTTGCATCACCCACAAACAACAGAAGTCTTGGAGGCACAAAAAGGACATGAAGAGCTCATGGACTTGGTCCTAAAGCTAAATGACCAACTAAAAGAGACAGAGAAGGAGTTAGAAATTTTGATTCAGTCCAAACAAAGTGACATGGCAACAACTTCCACAACTGCCATTCCCACAATGACAACAACAGTTCCTTCCACACTGGCAGCATCATTGGCACCTACAGCTCCACCTGCCACAGCACTGCCAATCACAACTGAATCTACAGCAGCAAGCACATCAACAGAGCTAGTGAAAGCCATGGAGGAGATGTCAATCTAGGCAACAGATCTCAAAAGGCTAAAGGAGAAAGCGGTAGGCTTAGGAACTGATTGTAAGATCGCCCAAATTCAGCAGAGAGAAGAAACACAGAAAGCCCTAAGGATGGGTGAGAAGATAAAAGTCCTAGAAAAAGATTTAACACTGTAGAAGCCATTAAGACAAACCAAAGAGATGCTCTGGGCCAATATCATTGACTCTGTCAATGATATTTGGCCATCAATTCAAGTTATATTTGAGCAAACTGAATTGGTGAAAGTAGCCACTAAGGCTATCCAG
Source organism: Pinus tabuliformis (assembly GCA_031772625.1). Classification (NCBI taxonomy): domain Eukaryota; kingdom Viridiplantae; phylum Streptophyta; class Pinopsida; order Pinales; family Pinaceae; genus Pinus; species Pinus tabuliformis. The sequence goes on from CM062805.1 coordinate 1,091,738,970, forward strand.
AAAGTAAGGGAAGATTTAGGAGACCAACCTGAGGATGCAAATCGACTCATCCACTTCCTAAACAGTAAGAACAGACATGAGCTTAATGAGCTTGGTGTAGAGGATAGGACCAAAGCCATCCTAGAGGTTAAAAAGGTTCTTTCCAAAAGAAACCTTATGCTCAATTTAGAAGAAAAGTGCCACAACATGCAGGTGGCCATTGACAGATTCATGGCCAAATTTCAAATTTTGAGGGACAAAGGCCTTCCCAGTCCTATGGTCATCCATGATAAACTTATGACCCAATTGGACTACACTGACAGACTTAGGAAATTGGCTAAGGAGCAAGCCAACACTTTAGGTATAAAAGCCCTGCCAACTGGAAAAGTATTGTATGATACTTTGGAGAATCTGTTTTTTCTAGAGCATGAGGTGAAACATTTGTTTGTCACCAAGCCCGATATTGCAAAATATACAGAGGCAGACGAAATATATAGAAGAATGTTAAAAGCAAAGTTACCTGAGGATGAATGGTGGGAAAAAATGACAGATTTACTATAAGTTACCATAGTAAATCTGAAGGCAGCTAAATGAAACAGGTAAAAGATAAATCAACAAGGTTAAAGAGTAACAGAGTCAAAGAGTATCAGTGAAAGATCAAAGTGAAGATGATTCCAGCATACAAATATCAGCTAGCTTAAAGGGCTCAAACTCAACTACGACAACTAGCACTACCATAATAAAAGGGACAACATGATGCAGTTTTCCATCTGTCCCTACCTTCATGCTCAAAGATATTTTGATTCCCTAAATTAAATCTCAGATTGTTACGAGATATTTTGTAAATATTTTTTTTGTATAAATAATTCATATTTCGAAGTATTTGGTGTGGATTCCAAGACATTTCTATAGACTTTCTCTCTCAATTCTAAGTTCTATTGTATCAATGACTGGATTGGCTTTCTGGATCAAGGAATAAAGCTCAGATATTTTACAGGATTCTTGTGTAAAGTGATATACAAATAAGTATTCTCTTTTGTTTACTGTTATTTCTCTTATGTGTCTCCATAATCTTGTTTTTTTATCTAAAATCTAAATGTATAACATGGAATGATATTTCAGAAATTGCTTGAATGCACTCTGTCTTGACTGTTTACATTTTAAATGTTTTCTACTAAACTATCTTAGTTAGGGAATTCTTAACTGCTCCCTTGCTTCCGTAGTTTCTCCCCCTGGTCTATAGCAAAGGATTCTTAATTTCCCTTTGTTCATGATCACCTACTTTCTTTCATTCTGATCCCGGTCTAAGGATTCTTCATTGCCCTTTCACCCTGGTTAGAACCATCTCATCCATTAGACCTAAAGATTTGCCTTTTTCTTTGCTAGCCTGCCCTATGAACATTCCCTTTAATGATCTGGTCTAGTTATGCTATCCTTTGATTGAATCCATAGCCCAATGGTTTGAAGACCTAGCTCTATCCATCTGTTCCAAGAATTCCACCACCCAACCTTCAATCTAAAATCAAAATCCTCATGAACACTAAGAACTAGCCTAAAATATAATAAAAACAAAGTTAAATCATAAAGAGAGAGCCCTCTCTGGACTTAAGTTGGCTAGAACCTGAGTCTAAAAGATTGGTTTGTGGTTACCTCAGATGATTCCTTCTTTTTATAACTTCTAGGGAAAAATTCTGAGTGATAACAACATGATCGACACATCAAGATGCACACATTTAAGGTAAATGACCTGGTTTTGTTATATGATAGTAAGTTTGATAAATTTCCAGGAAAATTCAGGATGCACTGGTTAGGGCCTTATGTTATTAAGGATATTATCGACGGAGGAGCGGTATAGCTGGTCAAATTAAATGGAGAACCCTTCCCAGGAAAGGTGAATGGCAGTGGCTTGAAGCCATACACCGCGGTCCGGCCATGTGACTAAATGAGAGTTGCACAGTATTAACACTCCAGGCAGCTGAATGGAGGCGTGGGCCTATAAACTATACTACTCGGGTTGGGGAGCTTCATGATTGGAAGATGGTGTGAAGCAAGGATGTATCATTGGGTCCCTGACAGTGTGGGGGAAGCTGCGCTACCATCGGAGAAATCACGTAGGTTGGCCGAAAAGTGACCGTTAAAGTCACTGTTCATGAAAAGACGATAGAAGTGAGGCCAAATGGAGCAGGGAGCTGACATTTAAGATGAAATTTATGGCTTAGATCCTTGAAAATTTTCCACTATTCTGACATTAATGAACCAATTTTTTGGGGAACGATCAAATTTAAATTCAAAATGCCCTATAAATTACAAGTGGCTGCCCAACAAAAAACACTTGGCATTTTGAGAATTGGGTTGTTGCGCTCTCAGGTGCACATGAACTGTGAATTGTTCCAAGATTTGGTAGTGAGTCCAGTGTTTGAGAAATTGTCAAAGGAGACACAAGTAGTAGTGAATAGCATCATGTTGACACGCACAGAAGATATGGACACCGAAGGAGTGGAAGCCGAGGAGAATGTGCAGGAAATTGATATGGGGGCCAAAGTAGCTGCCTTAGAAGTGGCCGAAGTATTGGTAGAGGTCCCTAAATCTCTGAGTATGCCGAGACCAAAGCCAAACCCAACCAAGGAGACCATGAAGGATAAGAAGGGCAAACAGCTTGCCATACCGGTGCATGCGTCGCTAAGACAAAACCCACCAAAGTCCACTGCCTAGGAGAAAGGAAAGGCTATAAACCTAGAAACAAAGGAGGAGAATATTGAAGACATCTCCATGGACGATGAGGATGTGGGAGTGGAAATAGAGGAGGTTGAAGCCTAGGGTGCGGACCCTGTTACACGGTTGCCGCAGTGATCCAGATTTAAACAGGAACACAACAAATTACAGAGATAACCATATACACAAAGATGCAGCGGAAATAATACTTCATTTCATTAATGGAAAATACTGAAATATGCTTACAACCAGAAATGGAAATAAACCAGCTAGGGCGATGGTAGCTTATCTCTGAGAAGAGATGTGGTGGCTACATGCCTCTGAACTGTGTTACAATGAGGCTTGAAGGCCTATTTATTGTTGAGAAACAATGGAAAACCCTTAACATTCCAAAACCTAACCCTAGGAGATGAAACGCCAAACTGTGGGCCCCGTTTGGGTAAATTGGTACATCAACTTCTCGAGGTCGTAACTTTGGCATACGATCTCCGTTTGATGCGTACAATAGCTCGTTAGAAAGATCTATCTGAGAACTACCACTTTGGGAAGGGACACATCAATCCATGGACTCATGTTGCCCCCAGATTTCCCAAAAAACGTGGTTTAGGGCCTCAAAATGGCTCCAGAAGTTCAGGACCCGAAAAACTGTTAAAAATAGTAAGTTGTGCTACAATTAAGGAAACTGAAAATGCTGAGAGAAACAATGGTGGGGGTCCAGGTGGACTTGGCAGGTGGCCACCAATATCCACTTGGATCATTCCTCACCCCTTAGGAAGCAATGGTCCCCATTGCGTTGAGTTCCTCCATGAGATGAGGAAACTTTTGCTGAACTTGTTCCCTGGTGAGCCACTTGCCTTGCTGAAGGAGTTGGCCTGCTTTGACAACTCGATATAGTTGGATATTCTGTTGGCCAGTGTTCTTGATCTGTGTGTCCATTATCTGATCAGTTGCAGCTTGTTCCATGCAATCTGGATTTAATTCTGTGGGTTTGAGCTGTTCTGCAATGTCGGATGTGTCTAGCAATGGTGGAAAGTATGGCCGAAAGCAGTCCACATTGAACACTGGGTGCGGGCCAAGGAATAGGGGAATGCTGAGCTCAAATGCATTGTCTCCCATAGCCTTAGTAATGGTGTAAGGACCATATCGGAGTGGTCTCAATTTCCGATAGGCTCCAGTAAGGCGTTCCTTTTGCAAATGCAACCAGACTTTGTCACCCACCTGAAACTTGTGTGGCACCCGATGTTGATCATGTCGCTGCTTGTACTTGGCATTTGATTTCTCAAGAATGTCATGGACCTGCTGGCGAATATGTTGGATGTGCTCAATGAAGCTGGTGGCCTTATTTGTTTCGGACTGGACATGAGCTGAATTTATGTGAGTAGCTGCAAGTGGCATGGCCACATCAATGGGGCATAGTGGCTGGAATCCCAAACCCACCTGAAAAGGGCCATGGCCAGTGGAGCTGTGAAGAGGTCGGTTGTAGCTGTGATGAACATAGGGGAGGCTCTCATCCCATGTCATGGACCTGCTGGCGAATATGTTGGATGCGCTCAATGAAGCTGGTGGCCTTATCTATTTCGGACTGGACATGAGCTGAATTTATGTGAGTAGCTGCAAGTGGCATGGCCAAATCAATGGGGCATAGTGGCTGGAATCCCAAACCCACCTGAAAAGGGCTATGGCCAGTGGAGCTGTGAAGAGCTCGGTTGTAGCTATGCTGAACATAGGGAAGGCTCTCATCCCATGTGCGTGGATGCTTTGAGTTATACATGCGCAGAATGTGCACAATCATCCTATTGACAACCTCTGTCTAGCCATCAGTTTGAGGATGGAAGGCTGTGGACTTCGTGAGTTTGGTGTCCAGCATTGACCAGAGACTGGACCAAAATGTGCTGAGAAACTGACTGTCCCGATCTGAGATGATAGACTGTGGGATCTCAAAGTGCACCCACACTCGTTCAAAGAAGAGTTTAGCAGTGGCTTCTGCTGTGATATTCTTCTTGCAGGCCGCCATAATGGCCATCTTCAAGAACCTGTCGACGACCACAAAAACACAGTCATTTCCATGCTTAGTGGAAGGAAGGCCTTACATGTAATCCATGGAGATGGATTCCCAAGGTCGACTAGGGGTAGGCAACGGGGTATAGAGGCCGTGCTTCTTAATGGTCGTTTTGGCAATGATACAGGCAGTACATGATCTGATGTACTTCTCAACATCCTGTCGAAGATTCGACCAATAGAAATAATTTTGCAGTACTGCCACTGTTTTCTCGACCCCGAAATGCCCAACAACCTGACTGTAGTGTGCTTCCCAAATCATCTTGGCACGCTCGCTTGAAGGAACACAAAGGTGACCCAGGTGGCATAACAGGGCATCCTGGAGGTGAAAATCTGGAACATACGGACCCTCCAAGAGTGTCTGGTATGTGTGGTCGAATTCTGGGTTGCTTTTGTAGAGAAGTGGCCAATCCGAAGTCTCATGCCCACAAGAGTTGAGCACGGTGGTTAACGCCATGATCGGTGGTCGACTGAAGCAATCTGCAACATTATTGGTGCTGCCCTTCTTATACTTGATATTCAAGTGGAACTGTTGCAGGTACGTAGACCACTTCTGATGGCGATCATTCTGCAATTTCCCTTGGGTCTGTATGAACTGTAGGGGTCAGTGGTCTGTGTGGATGACTGTTTCTTTCCCCAAAAGGTAATGCTTCCATTTTCGACAGGCCTGTACAATGGAATACATCTCTTTATCATAAGTGGGGTACTTTCGGACTGTGTCTGAAAGTGTTTCACTGTGATATGCCACTGGATGTCCATGTTGAGTAAGGACTACCCAATAGCATAGTCAGAAGCATCTGTCTCGACCTCAAAGGGTTGTTGTAAATCTGGAAACGCGAGCACTGGTGTCGTGCAGAGGCGATCCTTCAACTCCATGAATGCCTTCTGTTGAGATTCAGACCAAAAGATTTTTGCTTTCGCCCCTCCCTTGGTGACTTGACTCAAGGGCCAAGTAATATGAGAAAACCCCAACACGAACCTGCGGTAGAAGTTGGCAAGACCTAGAAAGCTGCGGAGCTCTGTTAGAGTGGTTGGAGATGGCCAATCCTGAATGACTTGGATCTTGGCTGGATCGACATGCTTGTTCATCAATGATGTATCCCAGATACTGAACCTGGGTCATGCCAAAAGTGCATTTCTCCAAATTGGCACATAGCTTGTGTTGCCGCAGTGTTTGGAGAACCTGTCGGATGTGGTGGAGGTGCTCTTCCCAACTCTGGCTGAAGATCATAATGTCATCCAAGTATACTACTACAAAGGAGTTGGTGAATGGTCGCAAGATGTCATCCATTAGCCTCATGAAGGTTGCAGGAGCATTCTTCAATCCGAAAGGCATAACCAACCATTCGAAAAGGCCCTCCTTGGATTTGAAGGCAGTCTTCCACACATCAGAGGGTTCGATTGGTACCTGGTGATATCCTGACTTCAGATTGATCTTGCTGAAATATTTCGCCCCCTTTAGTTGGTCCAGGAGGTCATCAATCCGTGGGATCGGGTACCTATTATGGACAGTGATCTTGTTCAGCGCCCGATAGTCAATACAGAGTCTCCACGTCCCATCCTTCTTCTGTACCAACACGATCGAGCTCCCACAAGGCGATGAAATTGAACGGATGTGACCTTTCTGGAGGAGCTCCTGAATCTGCCTCTTGATTTCATTGTTCTCCAGAACGGAGCGCCGATAAATTGGTCCATTGGGTAGTGGCGCACCTGGGGTCAGATTGATGGAGTGCTTGACCTGACACTGCAGAGGAACCCCTGCAGGGGAGGTGAAGATGTCCTCGTACTCCTCCACAACCTTGTCCATCTATAGTTGTCGTGGAGAGGGACCCCATTTGGAGGCCGCGGCCACCATCTTCTTCTTTCCTTGAGGGCGTATCATCAGGAAAACAAATTTCCTGGTTTTGGAAATGATCTTACTGCATTGTTTTGCAGTAATCAAAGAGATGGCGGTAGGTGGTGCTACCTCTGGTATCCTGTACAACTTATTTCCCAATGTAATAATAACAGCACGGGGCCTTGATTCATACACAGCATGTCGCTTCCACAAGTATGGCTGTCCTAATAATACATGACAAACTTCAAGGGGAGCAATGTCACACAATACCTCATCCGTGAAGGGCTTGATGTTGTATGGAAGGCGACACTGCTGGCTCATGCGAAGATCTTGTCCTTGGTGAAGCCACCCAATGGTGTATGGTTGTGGATGTGCTATGGTCGGTAAGCCCAACCGCTTCATGACCTCTGTCGAAATGAGGTTCTTTTGACTCCCGCTATCAACAATGAACTGTATCGGGGAGCCCTTTACCCACATCTGGGAGTGGAAGAGACGCTCCTTGATGGCATCCAGGAATGAATTCCAGGTGGGTGCGACTGAAAATAGTGAGCCAATACTTTCATCCTTCTACTCGCAGTAGGTTTCCCACCAGTCCTTGACATGGGGGGCTGCTTTGAGAAGAGCGAAAAAAATCTTTTCCCGACTCGAAAATTCATGAACAGAAAAATAACCCTCTAGCAGATTTAACCATTTATCTACAACATCTGCATCTATCTGGGAGTGGAAGAGACGCTCCTCCTCCTCTGGATCTTCGGGTTCATTTTTCTGGATCTTGGTGGTAGCAACAGTGGCGTTGAGATCCGCATCAATGATCTGCTTCCCTTTTTCATTCCCCTTATCGAGTTCTGACTCAAAGTCGGAACATGCATCTGATTCTGAAACCTTTAGCTCAGCCACCAGTGACTACTTGGCCTGACACTCACTTGTGTTGTGAGTGGAGCTCTTATGGAATTCACACCATTTTCCAGTGTCCTTTTTCGGCTTCGCGGCGCTGTTCTTTGCTTGCAGCTTCGGCGGGTTGTCTTGGACTGTCCCACCTTGGCTTTGTCCTTTGTTCTGTGGTTTAGGGGCACCTTTCCCCTGCTTTGGATTCATAGATCCAAAGTCTCGCTTCTTTTGTTTAAACTTCTGCTCGACCTTGACGGCATATCAACATGTTGCGCCGAGCGAGGAGATGTTCAAGAATTGTATTTCTTCCTGGATGTACTTGTGCAGGCAACCACGGTATTTGAGTATCAAATGTTGCTCCGAATCCTTGATACCCAACTTTGTGCGAAGGGTATGGAAAAGATTGGTGAACTCCGGCACGTCTTGGTCCCTTCCCTGCCGCAGCGTGGTCCACTTTATGTATTCATCCTCGTAGCTTCTGACAAGGTAGTACTGCTCCTTGATGGCATCCCGGAATGAATTCCAGGTGGTTGCGGCTGAAAATAGTGAGCCAGTACTTTCATCCTTTTGCTCGCAGTAGGTTTCCCACCAGTCCTTGACGTGGGGGGCTGCTTTGAGAAGAGCGAAAACAATCTTTTCCTGACTCAAAAATTCATGAACAGAAAAATAACCCTCTAGCAGATTTAAATCTGGATCAGTGATCTTGTTCAGTGCCCGATAGTCAATACAGAGTCTCCACGTCCCATCCTTATTCTGTACCAACACGATTGGGCTCCCACAAGGTGATGAACTTGGACGAATGTGACCTTTCTGCAGGAGCTCCTGAATCTGCCTCTTGATTTCATTGTTCTCCAGAACGGAGCGCCGAAAAATAACCTTGTATGGTTGTGGATGTGCTGTGGTCGGTAAGCCCAACCGCTTCACGACCTCTGTCGAAATGAGGTTCTTTTGACTCCTGCTATCTACAATGAACTGTATCGAGGAGCCCTTTACCCACATCTGGGAGTGGAAGAGATGCTCCTCCTCCTCTGGATCTTCGGGTTCATTTTTCTGGATCTTGGCGGTAGCAACAGTGGTGTTGGGCTCTGCATCAATGATCTGCTTCCATTTTTCATTCCCCTTATCGGGTTCTGACTCAGAGTCGGAACATGCATCTGATTCTGAAACCTTTAGCTCAGCCACCAGTGACTGCTTGGCCCGACACTCACTTGTGTTGTGAGTGGAGCTCTTATGGAACTCCCACCATTTTCCAGTGTCCTTTTTTGGCTTCGTGGCGCTGTTCTTTGCTTGCAGCTTCGGCGGGTTGTCTTGGGCTGTCCCGCCTTGGCTTTGTCCTTTGTTCTGTGGTTTAGGGGCACCTTTCCCCTGATTTAGATTCGCAGATCCAAAGTCTCGCTTCTTTTGTTTAAACTTCTGCTCGACCTTGACGGCATATCGGTATGCTGCACCGAGCGAGGAGATGTTCAGGAATTGTATTTCTTCCTAGATGTACTTGTGCAGGAAGCCACAGTATTTGAGTATCAAATGTTGCTCTGAATCCTTGATACCCAACTTTGTGCGAAGGGTATGGAAAAGATTGGTGAACTCCGGCACGTCTTGGTCCCTTCCCTGCCGCAGCGTGGTCCACTTTATGTATTCATACTCATAGCTTCTGACAGGGTAGTACTGCTCCTTGATGGCATCCAGGAATGAATTCCAGGTGGGTGCGACTGAAAATAGTGAGCCAGTACTTTCATCCTTCTGCTCACAATAGGTTTCCCACTAGTCCTTGATGTGGGGGGCTACTTTGAGAAGAGCGAAAAAAATCTTTTCCCGACTTGAAAATTCATGAACAGAAAAATAACCCTCTAGCAGATTTAACCATTTATCTACAACATATGTGTCTATCTGACCCTCGAATATGGGGATTTCAAAATTAACTTGTACCTGAAAGGGTGTGGCATTTACAGAGTAGTTGCTGGAAGCCGATGCGTCGCTTCTGGGTAGCCGCTGAAGGATCTGGGAAAAGCTGTCCATCATCGCGTTCCATTGTCGCTCGAGGGCTTCTTCGAGCAAGATTTTGATGGGATATCCTGCCCCCTCGTCTTTCTTCTCATCCGCCATGGGAGGCCGTCTGGATTTGCGAGGCTGGTCTTGCAAAGGTTCAACCAGTTCAAGCCCTAACTCCTTATATCCCGACCTTGTTGGGGACATGCAAAGAAAAACAGAGAAAAAGCAGGCCGCTCTGATACCACTGATCCGGATTTAAACAGGAACGCAACAAATTACAGAGATAACCATATACACAAAGATGCAGCAGAAATAATACTTCATTTCATTAATGGAAAATACTGAAATATGCTTACAACCAGAAATGGAAATAAACCAGCTAGGGCGATGGTAGCTTATCTCTGAGAAGAGATGTGGTAGCTACATGCCTCTAAACTGTGTTACAATGAGGCTCGAAGGCCTATTTATTGTTGAGAAACAATGGAAAACCCTTAACATTCCAAAACCTAACCCTAGGAGATGAAACGCCAAACTGTGGGCCCCGTTTGGGTAAATTGGTACATCAACTTCCCGGGGTCGTAACTTTGGCATACGATCTCCGTTTGATGCGTACAATAGCTCGTTAGAAAGATCTATCCAAGCACTACCACTTTGGGAAGGGCAACATCGGTCCATGGACCAATGTTTCCCCCAGATTTCCCAAAAAACGTCGTTTAGGGCCTCAAAACGGCTCCAGAAGTTCAGGACCCGAAAAACTGCTAAAAATAGTAAGTTGTGCTACAATTAAGGAAACTGAAAATGCTGAGAGAAACAATGGTGGGGGTCCAGGTGGACTTGGCAGGTGGCCACCAATATCCACCTGGATCATGGAGTATGTCCCTCTGCACAAGCCTAAGTCAAAGATCCCAAAGGACATTTATGAAAGTAAGACTCCCCTACAAGCCTCGAGTCGGGTCAGATAGACGCAGATGTTGTAGATAAATGGTTAAATCTGCTAGAGGGTTATTTTTCTGTTCATGAATTTTCGAGTCGGGAAAAGATTGTTTTCGCTCTTCTCAAATCAGCCCCCCACGTCAAGGACTGGTGGGAAACCTACTGCGAGAAAAAGGATGAAAGTACTGGCTCACTATTTTTAGCCGCACCCACCTGGAATTCATTCCGGGATGCCATCAAGGAGCAGTACTACCCTGTCAGAAGCTATGAGGATGAATACATAAAGTGGACCACGCTGCGGCAGGGAAGGGACCAAGACGTGCCGGAGTTCACCAATCTTTTCCATACCCTTCGCACAAAGTTGGGTATCAAGGATTCAGAGCAACATTTGATACTCAAATACCGTGGTTGCCTGCACAAGTACATCCAGGAAGAAATACAATTCTTGAACATCTCCTCGCTCGGCGCAGCATACTGATATGCCGTCAAGGTCGAGCAGAAGTTTAAACAAAAGAAGCGAGACTTTGGATCTGTGAATCCAAAGCAGGGGAAAGGTGCCCCTAAACCACAGAACAAAGGACAAAGCCAAGGCGGGATAGCCCAAGACAACCCGCCGAAGCTGCAAGCAAAGAACAGCGCCGTGAAGCCGAAAAAGGACACTAGAAAATGGTGTGAGTTCCATAAGAGCTCCACTCACAACACAAGTGAGTGTCGGGCCAAGCAGTCACTGGTGGCTGAGCTAAAGGTTTCAGAATCAGATGCATGTTCCGACTCCGAGTCAGAACTCGATAAGGGGAATGAAAAAGGGAAGCAGATCATTGATGCGGATCTCAACGCCACTGTTGCTACCGCAAAGATCCAGAAAAATGAACCCGAAGATCCAGAGGAGGAGGAGCGTCTCTTCCACTCCCAGATGTGGGTAAAGGGCTCCCCGATACAGTTCATTGTTGATAGCGGGAGTCAAAAGAACCTCATTTCGGTAGAGGTCGTGAAGCGGTTGGGCTTACTGACCACGACAAATCCACAACCATACACCATTGGGTGGCTTCACCAAGGACGAGATCTTCACGTGAGCTAGCAGTGTCGCCTTCCATACAACATCAAGCCCTTCACGGATGAGGTATTGTGTGACATTGCTCCCCTTGAAGTTTGTCATGTATTATTAGGACAGCCATACTTGTGGAAGTGACATGCTGTGTATGAATCAAGGCCCCGTGCTGTTATTATTACATTGGGAAATAAGTTGTACAGGATACCAGAGGTAGCACCACCTACCACCATCTCTTTGATTACTGCAAAACAATGCAGTAAGATCATTTCCAAAACCAGGAAATTTGTTTTCCTGATGATACGCCCTCAAGGAAAGAAGAAGATGGTGGCTGCGGCCTCTAGACGGGGTCCCTCTGCACAACAACTACAGATGGACAAGGTTGTGGAGGAGCACGAGGACATCTTCACCTCCCCTGCAGGGGTTCCTCTGAACTGTCAGGTCAAGCACTCCATCAATATGACCCCAGGTGCACCGCTACCCAATGTACCAATTTATCGGCGCTCCGTTCTGGAGAACAATGAAATCAAGAGGCAGATTCAGGAGCTCTTGTAGAAAGGTCACATTCGTCCAAGTTCATCGCCTTGTGGGAGCCCAATCGTGTTGGTACAGAAGAAGGATGGGACGTGGAGACTCTGTATTGACTATCGGGCACTGAACAAGATCACTGATCCAGATTTAAATAGGAACACAACAAATTACAGAGATAACCATATACACAAAGATGCAACGGAAATAATACTTCATTTCATTAATGGAAAACACTGAAATATGCTTACAACCAGAAATGGAAATAAACCAGCTAGGGCGATGGTAGCTTATCTCTAAGAAGAGATGTGGTGGCTACATGCCTCTGAACTGTGTTACAATGAGGCTCGAAGGCCTATTTATTGTTGAGAAACAATGGAAAACCCTTCGCATTCCAAAACCTAACCCTAGGAGATGAAACGCCAAACTGTGGGCCCCGTTTGGGTAAATTGGTACATCAACTTCCCGGGGTCGTAACTTTGGCATACGATCTTCGTTTGACGCGTACAATAGCTCATTAGAAAGATCTATCCGAGCACTACCACTTTGGGAAGGGCAACATTGGTCGATGGACCAATGTTGCCCTAGATTTCCCAAAAAACGTCGTTTAGGGCCTCAAAACGGCTCCAGAAGTTCAGGACCCGAAAAACTGCTAAAAATAGTAAGTTGTGCTACAATTAAGGAAACTGAAAATGCTAAGAGAAACAATGGTGGGGGTCCAGGTGGACTTGGCAGGTGGCCACCAATATCCACCTCGATCAACCTGCTCTAGGTGCTGCACTATTACCACACCCCCGAGATAGTTTTGGTCATCAAGCAGCTACTATGCTTGGTGCATGATGGGTGTCTATGGTTGGAGGAGCTGATACCCATCACTGATATGTTGATTCATAGAATAAAGTGCCTGCCATATACTGGTGAAAATCCAGCTATGATCTTTGGCGGAAAGGGTGGCAAGTAGGTGCTCACAGAATCAATGAAAGAGAAGTTCAAACTAGTGAAGAAGCCACACGGGTATGCTATTTCTAGCATCTGTGACACCATTGTGAAGGTGGAAACACAAATCCTTGCAGGGAAGGTGATGCAGAAGTGCTACGCCGATGAGGTGCTAACACTTGTCATCGCGCTTGCACAATAGTACGCAGAAGGAGTCCAGTTTAACTCGTCAGACTACCTTCATAGAGAGTTTCTGGTGAGCTGCTGCCAAGCACAAGAGAAAAGCAAGACATTCCACTACGCATGGCTCTTGCTGTCGATTGTGCTAGTAGTGTGGGAGATACCAAAGGAGATCCAGTTCCCTTCGGTCGCACCAGACCTTCCTGAAGCAGCGAAGTATGCTTCGCTGTGGGTGACCAAGGACGTGCAACGAGTTCAGGATAAAAAGATATTCTGGATCTTGATGGAGATGAATATCAGGATGGCCATCAATCGTAAGCTGTGACTGTCACCCACGGTATATGCTAAACTGCAGAGCTATGCTGAGTTTAAAGCTGTTTTCCATCGGATATCAATGAGGGCACGGAAGGACCCTGTGCATAAGTGGTACGATTTGCCGTACCTAGCCACAAAGGATGCCATCGATGTGATGCTTGAAAAATGGCCAGGGGAGTGGCGCACTACCATGGAGTTGGCGGTGGGTGGAAGCAAGTCTACCACATAGAAGAAGAAGGATGAGGCCAAGCTGAAGATGGCACAGCTGGTCGAAAAGAGGAAAAAGGAAGCCGCTGAGAAGGCCTAGGTGAAACAGGCAGGAAAACAGATAGGTGGAAATGAGCAGGGCTCTGACAAATGCGCGTGGTTGCCTTCACCTGAGGCCGAAGTGGAGGACATAGAGCAGCACGACGTAGGACCCCATAATATTTTTGACCGCATTAAGTGCCCAAGAGCGCTGAAAAACGGAGGGCCCAGAAAGAAATCCAAGGCGACCAAGACCTCGTTGGACCCTATCACATTGACGGAGGGCGACTCATATGACATTGGTGACATAATTAGAGATGTCACCATAGAGGCCCTACAACAATTTGAAAATAAGTAGCAAATCATCGTAGGGGCCATCTAGACTGGGCTGTAGGAGTTGCAGACCTGCGTGTTGCAAGTTGGTATGCTGTCCACCATCTTGGCTATCGACACGTCAGAGGCTGCTGATATGCTGCGAACGAAGGCTTCCAGTGTGATAGTGCTGCTAGATGGAGCACTAACCATGGAAAATGAGGTTGAAAAGCCCACTGTTAGCACCTTGAAGGGAGTTGGACTGAACCTGGCAACGCTTCTACGTGAAGCACTCCACCTTTTGCAGGATGGAGTAATTGTAGAGCTGAGGGCTTGTGAGCATCACACCCTCCAGGTGATCAACAAACATAGGATAAACAATGAACAGATGGCCCTACAGAGAAATGCTGCCATCACCGCCGAGGCTGAGGCGACCATCTAGAGCAAGAAGATCATACAGGTCGTGGAGGAGGCATGCAAAATGGTCCCATAGTTGGCCATTCTGGAGGAGGAGCCAGTCAAGGTCCGCATCTAAAAATTGGCCATAGGGGTGCGTGACACTTGGACAGAGATGGCGTGGGTTTAGTTGGAGTTGAACCTATAGATTACAGAGCTCCAGGTGAGGGCCCAGCCTTTAATTTCACCAGAGGTAAAGGAACGGTGGACGACCGTTGTCAAAAAAGCAGTCGCGGCGGTGGTGAGTGCAGTAGCAGACTACACACAATTGTTCGAACAATCGTTTGAGGTCTTGACTAGCTTGCAGGAGGACCGAAACATCTAGAAGCTAGAGACGAAAGCACGTGAACTCCAACAATGCTATGACGAAGTTAAAGGCATAGCGTGGACCGTCGCGCTAACACAAAGGTTAGCTAAGCTGTAGGAAGCTAAGCATATGAAGGAACAGGTGGATGCAATGCTGCACAAAGAAGTAGTCCTGAAGGCATGACTAAAACCATAGCTGAAGGAAGATTAAGCAGTCACAAGAAACATTGATGGCAAGCTTGTGACTCTGCAATTGAAGCAACAATAGCTTCAAGTTGACAACGCAGGGGTAGTAACCGAGAAAACAGTTGAAGATGCGAAGTAGGCAACAACTCATTGCATGGTCGAAGTTGCAATCATCAGGGTCGAGCTGGATGAGCTTCGCGCAAAGATCTCCGTGCTTACTGAGTGACTCAAGGGTGAGTCGTGATGTTTGTGTTGGGGGCCTGTTGGGAGCGGGATCCCCCAAGGGCAGTTTTGGGGCTAAAAGCCCATGTTAAGTCAACTTTTGTAATATAATTGTAAAGACTCTGTATTTGTGGTCACAGAGAGTGAAGGTGTTATGTGTCAAAAAGGATAGTCCACCCTTAATTTTTTAAAGTAAAGTCAGCTTTAAGAGACCTACCCATGGTTCGTGGACCATGGGATTATATAAAAAGAGCTAAGCTTTAAGTAGTTTAAAAAAAAAAAAAGAAATCAATCGAACATGGAATAGAGTCATAGCTTTGAAGCAAGAAGTCTAAGTCTTGGGTTGTATTGTAGATAGAGGCTCTGCAGCTGAGTGCGCGGACCCCTGCAGCTGTGTGCGCATGGTGGACAGAGTCTATAACACTTGGGAGATATTAATAAAAGGAGTTATTCTGCAATTTCTGTGTCTTTTTTCTGTTGACGAGTTTGGATATTTTATGTATAAATTTCCTTTATTATGCTTATATGATGCATGAATGAATGAAATTACACTGAATAATTGAAAAAAATTACAAATATTTGTTTACGCAGTGATAACTTCAAGTATTTGACAAGATAAGCAAATCACTTAGGATAATTAAGGAATTTGCACAGTTCGCTGCCCTAACAGTGCGAAAGTACCTGAGCCATAGGATAGAGCTGCGTGAAGGTTGATTGTATACTTTACGAAGGTATTAAGGACTAGAATAAAGGATTTGTCTTGCAAGCCCTAGAGCGAAACCACCTACGTGAAGGCAGGGATAGAAGAAACCAAATGACATCACAACCATCTCAGGGTGTGGAAACTTGGTTCCAACATCCCCCCATACTGCTTCGAGTGAGACTTTGGTCTGCGCTCCGTGGGATGATGCCGAAAGGGTTAGTAATGTATGGATTTGCTTGGCTAATTAATGCTGAACCTGGGTCAGCCCCCCTCAAGCCAACACCTTCTGTAATAGTGTGTTGATCGTGGGATAGTGTGCTTGCACTCTTTCCCACACCTGCTAGTCTTCAATCAAAAATTTTGTTTCATGTGTGGTTGTGGGATGCTGTTACACTAGCTCCCCATGCCACTGCTTAGCCTCCTTTGCCTACCTACTAGCATCGCCATACTTCTATTTAATTTTTTTCCTCCTTTTTTGTATATTTTTCCAAAGAGAAACATAGGCCTTTTCCTTGTTTTACTAGCTCATATAGCTGCATGGTCAACCCATTTAGGGTAGGTAGCTAAACCTACATGTTGAAATTAAATATCTCATCTTCCTTAAGCAATCCCCCTTCCCCAAGCTCTGGAATCCATGTCCCAATTCTTAGGCCCTTTTAATTATAATCAAAATATATGAAACATTTACAATGGGGAGAAATTAGCCTAGGGCTGTCACAAACCCATCCCCGTTGGAGGAACACTATCTTCGGTGTTCAATGACTAAGCACAAAATAAAATATGCTTTAAACCGAGAAAAACTATTTGGATCTTTATAATTACAAATCAACTTACATTTTAGTTTTCACATACATAGTTGCATTTCAAACAACTCAATGGATATATATACCCATTAAAATGGTCATGTTTTAGTGGCTCTTCTATAGTCATTGGTGCTTTTTCTATGCACTCTGATATCTTCTAGCTATTGTTGTTCCTCTTTTCAGTCAGCATCATTCACCCAACTATGAGCAGTTTGATGTCCTCCTGCATCATAACATTTAACCTCTCATGAGATTTTTCATAAAGAAAATTGCAATGAAATTAAGCATACCCTCATGAGTAAATCTCTTCACTAATTCAATCCTTTCAATATGACTTAGAAGTATGATCAATCATTATTTCACGAGAACTATCCTTGATAATGACCCATCAATCACACTATTATTTCACACATTTATTTACCAATTAGTAGTATGTTCATGAAATGGAAACATACTTACATATGTCATAAGGTCAATGTTGTGACAACCCACTGTATCCATGCAAGGCATACATGGTATTGGGATCAATGGTCCCAAATCTAGCCAAGGATTTGGTTATCTAATTCGTTTGTCCCTATGTGCTGCAACCTTGCTACCAAGATGGTTCTCAACCAGAATCATGTCTGCTAGACAACTTATCTATTCTTTTAATGCGTTATAATACAAGGGTACCTTTTTATGCATATACAAACTAGTCGTGTAGTTTCAAAGTTTAGGAAACCTCCCTTTTTATGTCATTCCCATGGATGTCCTATCATTGTCCATTTATTCCCATGGACTAGACCAACCTTCATGTCTATCATACTCCTCCTTCCTACCTTTAACAACCATATTTTTCACGCATTTGCTTTATTCAGGTCTAATTTCCTCATGGGATTCCACTCAGATCTTCCCTAAAGCTCCATTATCTTACTTCCACACCCAAAATTTTTCACAAAAACTAGGCATGGAAATCGAAAGTAAATTTTCAAAATAAACAAAGGGAAATCAACAAAATAAGGAAGTTAAAAAAAACAATTGTAAAAATTTCAAACAATGCAGCATTACCATGAGAAAATAAGCAACCAAAAGATAAACAATCCATGAAGCCAACAACTTAAAGCCACAACACATAAGCATTAAAGTAAAATGGTCCCAAATATTGACTCATTCCCCATGAATTCAATGTTCATGGAACTTTAGGCCATTGTGTCGCACGGAATAAGTCGATCTTGCGGACAAGATAGACCTTCCTAGAATCTAAAGAAGACCTAATGACAAGCAAACCAACCAGACACTATCTTTCTCTAAATATGCTTTAATAAACAATAGCAAACAAGTGTTTTTAGGGCCTACCTTTGGTCCAACGCAAGCTTGTGGATGCCCTCGCTCCTTTGATTCCAATGAGCTCCTTTTCGTGAATCTGCAAACACAAACAAGGCAAACAAATTAAATAGCACCTGAAAAACCAATTGCATAAAACATATTTAACATGAAAGTCAAGGAGTCCATGAAACAAATAACATAAGATACTTGTTGAGAAAAATGAGTTTGATTGTATTGATTCAAAAGAAGAAGAACCTTACAACCTTCGCCTTGAAGCTGTACAAGCTCCTCCCAGGGTCCAACAAGGAGTCTCCTCTACTTTGACAAGTTTCACTCACTCCCCAATGAAGCCAAAAAGGTATGTGATCTCTCCTCTTAAGCTCAACTAGGAAGTCTTAATTTCACCAGCATTTACCCTCAAAATGTTCAGCTTCTAACCTCCTTAGTCCTCACCCCAATGCCTGTATTTATAGTGAAATGGAGGGAAGTTACTAGGTCCTCCTTCAAAGGGATAAAGCCCTCCTTCAAAGGGATAAAGCCCTCCTTCAAAGGGATAGCTCCTTTAGTCAAGGGATTAGCTCCTTCTCTTTTGGGATGCATGAAACACCTCAGAGCGAACAATCCACGTCAAAATTCCTTCTAGAAAACTCTAGAATTAACCCAAAGTGAGTTTTTTAAGATAAAACTTTCGCCTTTTAACTTTCACAGGGGTCCGCACCTACACCGTTAGGGACAGAGCGGGTAGGTACGCAACTTTTGTACACATAAGGTGCGGAACCGCAGGTGACCATGAGAGAAAGTGCGGAACCAGAGTTACATTGATTTTTAATGTCTTTCTCCCATTTCCAAAGCTTGATTTGAAGAGCTGAGGTCTTAGACTTGCTTAGGAGGACAGTACAAGTGATGATAGACCCATACTGACTGTAAATAATCATTGTGACGATATTTTTGTGTAACAAATTGCCCCCTAAAGTGCGAATTCTGTAGTAGATGAGGATTTCATTTATCATATAGGAGGAGTGAAGTACTTTATCATTTCGAGGATCATCTTGTGGAGAGCCCGGTCGAAACCTGTAAAAGCATTCAATGCAAGATATATATATGAGATCATATCATCGCTGAGGTAGGCATTCCCATACTCAGATCAAAACTAACTAGAAAACTATCTACTGCTCTGATATAGGAATGATTTTGTAAAAAATCACAAGTATAGACTCATGTGAACACAGTATGGATGCAACCATATGTTTATGAATAGTCCACAATATAATGAATACAAAATTCCTCGCAGCCTGGATGGTGGAAACTAGATCTAGGGTCTTCATTTCTACTTCCCGAAATAGTACGATTCTATCCATGCGAATAAATGTGTTGATGTCGAACATGGTAGAAACCACTTGATTACCAGTCAATGATGTAAACTGTTAACAAGTGTGAGAGAAACCACCAGTGATGTCAATGGCTCTCAAAGTACCCGGTACAATCCATGAGATGTGAATAAATGTGTTGATGTCGAACATATCACGGAATCCTTCGATCGAAAGTCAATGATGTAAACTGTCGTCAAAGGCGAGAAGGCTGCCTTTGAGGCATGAAGATCTCAAGGTACTGACGATTCCTAGATCATCTTTCTAGATAATGAGCTGATGTCGATAGAAAGCGATCCGTCGTAGGCAAGCCCACAACACGAAATCATAGATCAAGTTGAAGAAATTTAGTTGCAAGGACTAACTCAGGGATGGTCAAGATGGATGACAGATATTTTGCAGATGAATGGCTTATTGGCAGTGACCTATTGAACACATAACGACACGACAGATGGCTTGGTGACAATTGACCCAAAGTTAATACCCAGAAACTGGCTGAAGACTTTCAATGTGGTTTGATCAACTGTTAGGCAAAGGATTTCCCAACCCAAGTGAATAAAAGTGTCATGTTCAAGAGTGATTACAAAGTATGACAAACAGACTCATTTTTCTCTCTTTTCCCCCACCATTTCTGGCAAGTACCTCTTTATTTTTGACAAGCTTGAGGAGGATAGAATTTGCTTGATTATAAGCTCATCCTTCGGATGAGTCCAACTTAGTTTAAATTCGAACCCTAAGAAGGAGTGGTTCGTTCCTATTTGTAATTGAACAGGTCCTTTACTGTGAAATTTTAACGAGTCCAGTATAGGAGAAACTCGGCGTTTTTCAATTTTAGACAGTCTGAAAAAACTTAAGAAGACTCCAGGGTTGACCTTTTTCATAAATTTGTGTCTCCCAAGCACGAAAAAGTACAAAATAATACTTGAGAGAACTGCTTGATCTTTTATGACCAAGGAGTACTTTTCGTTATTAGTGCCTTTGACCCGAAAAAGTAAAAAGCAATCAATGACACGTCGTTTTATAACCAATATCGAATTTGAAACGACAAAAATCCGGCGATCTTTTCATGTTTTTACAGCCGGAAAAGAGCTGTAAGTGGACCGTCTTTTAATTTCGTTTTAACGAGTTTAAAAGAAACACTCGGCAATCTTTTCATGTTTTAGGAGTCAGAAAAGAGCTTAAATATGACTCTACATGTTTTTCTGTCGAAAATGATAGATTTCACCTGAATAATCCTTTATTCTGCACAAAAACACAAACAATACTCATACTTGTTTGAAATAGATAAAAGCGTCGCAAAATACCTTTTCAAAGTGAAACATAAACAAATTTGCGATTTATTTACTCAAAAAACTTATAAAAAGGGCCTTTGTCGATTCAATTTTACCGTTTGAGTTTGGGTGAGAAAATAGTGCTTTTGCTTAGAAAACTTCCCGTGAAGATTGTGGAAAATCCAACCGTCGAAATCGAGCGCCGTCTTCTCCAGGCAATCCACATCATCCTACTCTTCATTTTCAACCGTTTAGTTTTTTGCTTTAGTCCTTCATTTTATTTTTTGGGAGGGTTTTTAGGCGCAAAACCTGCACACGGGGGTCCGCAGGTTTACCATTGCGGACCTGCGGACCCCGACTTTTTCTCCATTGGGAAAAAGCTTGGGGTCCGAACCTTCCGTGTAGACAAAGTGTGGACCCATGCACTGTGTCTAACACGGAGGGTGCGTACCCCGCCGCAAGGGTTTTGAACCCAAATATTCTCAAAAATGGACCAATCAAAATATTTTCTAGCAATTTAATTAATCTTTATACTTGATGCAGAGAGTACATCATGCTAGATTGGCGCGAACGAGAGCATGAGGACGTGGATGCTGCTGCATGGAATCATCAGCCTTCACTTGATGCTTTGAGGGCGTGCGGACTATACAAATTCTGGGCCATTCCTGGCATGAGGGCTCAGGTGGATTTCTTACAGTGGCTGGTTGACAGATGGAGCATACAGGACCAGTGCTTCTTCGTTGGCGACCACTAGCTCGAAATTGAGCTGGCAGACATTTATTTCTTGACTGGTTTGCCTAAGAGAGGCGAAGACTTGACTTTGCACGGGACTAGGCCAGGTGGCCAGTTTGTCGATAGCCTCTGGCTAGAGTACTGCAACAGCCAGGCTAGAGACAAAGGGATAGACATAAAGACCATATCCCGTCCTGAACTCATGGTGATTGCATTTACTGTCACCAGACTTTGCGGAGCTGCCGCATTACATATTGCCACCGGATCCCAGATGCGTATGGCAGTTGATTGCTTTCGAGGCACCATCTTCAACTGGTGCAATGCTGTGCTGGCCAATGTGAAAGGCCAACTGACCAGGGCCAAGAGCGGATGACTAAATACCTTTGGTTATGGGTCTTTGGTCGTGAGTTTTGGCCTGGAGAGGGTTCCTATGCTGATCCCACAGCACCTTACTGTTGGAGCTGGGCTTCCTCGAGAGCCCAAACTGATGCGATGGGTCACAGTCATGGCCCGTCACCCTGACGAGAGGACAGAGGTTGCTCGGTTCAAACCTGAGTATTTCCAATGGTTGGAAAACCAGGTATTTTCCATTCAGGACTTCCCTTATGCTGGGATAGATTTTCGTGGTGACCCAGACATGGCTCTTCCACCAGGAGAGTAGTGGGACGAGTCAGGTAAAATCCTTTTCAACTTTTTCCTATTTTAATTTTTTATTTTATTTTTCCATCGTCTCAAAACTGATAGTAAAAATTTCAAATGCAGATGTGGGTCCACAGTGACCAGCTGCTCTCCAGCCTTTCGATAGGAAGCAACCGGTTGCACCCGTGCCAGCCCCGCAGGACGAATCAGCAGAGGTTTTGGCCGAGTTGGAGGGTCATCTCGAGCGCTTGACAGGAGATATTCCTGAGACCACTATAGACGACATTCCTCGTCGACTTCAGCGCTATGTGATTGGAGTCCCGAGACCTTTTAGAAGGTTCCTTTGCAAGGTGGCCCGTGCAGTGGTTTCTTATAGAGATCATCACCAGTGATAGGATGATCGCCTATTGTGGGCACATGTGACATTTTGTTTTTTGTACTTATCATTTTTGCCGATCATAAGGTGTTTTTCAACCTATGATCGAGGACGATGTATTTTTTGACACACTCTTATATATATATATATCACTATTACCGGCTTATCTTGTAAATCACGTTATGGAATGATTTTAAATTCAAATGTATGATTATTGCAAATGTCTATTTAACATTCGAGAAGCAATTGCATCTGCTAATGTATTTAAAGACCTTGGAATATGCTGATATTCAATGTAATCAAATTCACGTTCCAAGAGATGCACTCTCAAAAATAATCTCAATAACACTGGATTTCTAATGGCATACACTCTATTAAGCTGTAATACAATGAGTTCAGAATCTAACCTCACTATCAAACTCCGAATCCCAAATGAAATAGATTCAGATAATAACTCAATCACTGCACTATACTCTGCAATGTTGTTTGTTGTTTGACCGAGGCTTACCCCATGCATAGAAACTAACTCGTCAGAGGGTGAATAGATAACCCAAGCTGCGGAAGAGATGTTCCGTGTATTACGACAAGCACCATCAGCAAATCCAATGTATGTTTGGAGAGGCATCGACATTTGCAATATCAAGAGTAACACCAAGATAAGCAGGAATAATGATGGAAAAACACTCTCTAAGCTAAGCACACTTTTTAAACTAAAACACACTAGATAGAAAGAAAAACTAATCTAACTAAAAAATCTCCATACCCATTCTTTTAAGCATAATACCTCTTCAGGTAAAGACCATTTCTGGGTTTACCTAAAGAGTCCCCGTCAAAGTCTACCAATTCATAGGCCCCTTTTTCTAGCTTTCGCTTGACAATATAGGGACCATGCCACATAGGAACGAATTTTCCAGCGCTTAATTTATCATTGGCTTGATCATATAATAACACTAGGTCTCCTTCCGAAAAATTTCGAGGGGTCACATCTCGATCATACTGAGCTTTCATACGTTTTGCGTGAGTCTCGATCGCGAATGCAACATCACGTCGATTCTCATCTAATTGAGCTAAGTATAAAAAACGCTTTTCCTCTTCGGAAGTGGTTGGAAGTAACTCGATGGCCATTTGTAGTGACGGGATTTCGCATTCAACGGGTAACATAGCTTCCAAACCATAGACTAGTTGGAAAGGAGTGAACCCTGTTGATGTTTTTACTGAAGTTCGGTACGCCCAAAGTGCTGAAAATAGCATGTTGTGCCAATTCGACCGATGAATCCCAATGATTCGTCGGATCATGATAACTAAAACTTTGTTGATAGATTCAGCCAGACCATTCGCTTGTGGATAATAAGGGGTTGAACTATCGTGACGTAAACCAAGCTGGCCTGTAAGTTCGGTCATCATAACGTTTCGAAAATGACACCCATGATCAGTGATTATTGCTTATGGGACACCAAACCTAGCAATTATATGATTGAACACGAAAATTGCAGCTGTTTTGCCGTCTGCCTCGAATGTAGGCATCGCCTTGGCCCACTTAGTAAAATAATCTACTGCAAGGATGATATACGCGTGCCCCCCGGTCGAGTGAGGGTTACATGTAATAAAATCGATACCCCATTTGGAAAAAGGACCAACGACAATTATAGGGTGGAGAGAAGCAGGTGGAGCGCGCATCTTACGATAAAAAATCTGGCAGTTGTGGCATTTTCGGACCATCGTAATACAATCTTTAAACAAGGACGGCCAGAAATAGCCAGCGCGCAATATCTTTTGGGCTGTGGCATACCCAGACATATGACAACATCTTATAATTTTCTGACGTTCCGACCTTGAAATTTCTGGCCGAAAGGATTGGGTCTGGAGATAGACGATGATATCCCCATACCACGGATCTAAAGTGCTGATTAGAAACAAAGATTCGTCCGCAATGGGCTCCTCTGCCACGGTTTCTGTGTCAGCACGCGGGAAGTCACACATTAACTCCGCAAAAACTAAAGATTTCTTAGACTTAGATTTCTCAAACTCCAAGTTGAACTCCTTCAGGATAACGATCCATTTAGAGTACTTGCCCCCTAGCAATTGTTTGGTCAAAATGTAGATCATAGGGTTGCAATCCGAAATTACCGTAGTTTTACGTAGTAAAATGTAGTGACGAAAACGTTGGACAGCTTGAACGGCTGCCAATGCCAATTTCTCCACATGTGAGTATTTTAGCTCAGTTGGATTTAACGTTCGACTAAGGTAATATATCACATGTTCCGTTCTGAATTCATCTTCCTGAACTAAGACCAGTCCAATGGTGGAATGGGAGGCGACGAGATACAAGAAGTAATCCCGGATGTAGTTGGGAGGATGCAACAACAGTGCATGGGTCAACGCGTGTTTGAGTGCATCAAAAGATTTCTAAGCTATCTCATCCCAATAGAATTGAGTGTTTTGCTTCAACAACTGGGTAAAACCCTTTGTAACCTTAGCATAGTTAGGAATGAATCGTCGTAAAAAGTTTGCTTTCCTCTACAAACTTTGGAGTTGGTGAAGACTCGAAGGAGGAGGCAATTTGATGATAGCTTCGACCTTTGAGGGATCAACGCGAATGCCGGCTTTCGAAACTACAAATCCCAGCAATCGAACCATTTCTATACAGAAGACACATTTGTGTGGGTTCAACCGAATACGATAATGCCTACACCTCATAAAGATTGCTCGTAAATGGACAAGGTGATCAGCTCGATGTAAAGAGTGAGCAGGCAAATCATCGAGATACGGTTGCACAATGTGTTTGATGTCATGAAACGCATAAGACATCGCCCTTTGAAAAGTTGCTCCGGCATTCTTAAGCCCAAAAGGCAATTTGCAATAAGAAAATGTCCCCCATGGACAAATGAAAGCCGTTTTTGGTTGATCGGCAGGTAGAATGTTGATTTGATTGTATCCAGAAAAACCGTCCATAAAGGAAAATATTTCGCTGCCGGCACAATCATCAATGATTTGATCGATATAGGGAGTTGGGTAATTGTCCTTTGGACAGGCTCGATTAATGTCCCTATAATCGATGCATATTCTTATTGTTCCCTGCTTTTTGTTAATCGGAACAATATTCGATACCCAATCCGTTAACGGGATCGGATAAATGAAACCTGCTTTCAACAGTTTTTCAACTTCTGCTTTAATTGCAGCAGCTTTTCGTGGGTGAATTTGACGCAAACGTTGTCGGACGGGTTTAGCGTCTGGGTAAGTCTTGATCTCATGAACAACAATCGCGGGATCAATTCCTGGCATTTCCTCATAGGACCAGGGAAACACGTTGCGGAATTCTTGAAATAGGACCTTATATAATTGAATTTCGTCATCTGTACACGAGGCACCTATATGAATGTTTTCAACAATTCCGGGCTTAACCGAAATGTCAATAGGAATAGTTCGAGAGATGTTTCCCAAATTTAACTCTGAATCGGGATGTTTCATTGGATTGTGAGGTTCCTTGACATATTCAGTTGTAAAAATTGATGAGAAATCATTTTCAAAACGATCATCCTCAGGTAAAAACAAAGATCTGTGATGGAGATCTTCCCATGGTAAATCATCTACACATAGGATTTCACGAATTTGCTCATCAGAGTGAACAAGTTCAGAAAACATAGTTAAATCCGAGGTCGATGTGAAAAGTGATTCCTCACGGACCACATTCATTAAGTCAATTTCGGTTGAACCCAGGTTGGCAAAAGACTGCACGACTTCATAGGCAATTTCATATGGACTCAAAGGCATGGAGTCTATCTCAGATTCAGAAGGGATGATCCAAGGATCATCATAAATAATGGTGTCTGATGTAATCATATGAATAGTTGCAAATGAAGATGATGTGTTGATTGGAGGAAAAGGAAAAGTTCCCAGTAAACCGACATCTTTAACTAATCCTACTCCAACATCCTTATATGGGATAGTCGTTTTACCAACATGCTGAATACTCTCCGAAGAGGTTGGGTCGGATGAAAAGTAAGCCAGCTGGTCTATTGTTACGATCTTTCCATTATGAAAACTTTATTATTCGAAAGACCAATGAAACGACCGCTGTCATAGCGTAAGACCAACTTCGACCCAAGAGAAGGTTGTAGTCTAGAGGGGCATCAACCACCTCCACATCTAGACTAACGGTTTTTCCTTCAACCCCTATAGGCAAATCCTGTAGAATGCCGAAAGGATGAAACCCACGGCCATCAAAGGTCTTAAGAATTGTCGGGGATTGATTTAGTGAGGGAGAACCAAGCGATCTCCAACACTGTATCGACATAATACACGTTGAGGCTCCCTCATCAATTACAGTCCAATGAATAGGCCTGTTTTTGACTATCACTGGGATCTGGAAAGGCATTTGATGAGGGACACGCGGTGTACTATTTTCTAGATCGAAAATTATTAGGTTCGCGTCCTGAACGTCAACAGCTCCTATAGCCGACAAAAGTAATTTACGCTGTGTTGGACATGATTGCAGCACTTCCAAAGCCGACATTGCTGAGGGTGAAACAGCTAAATCCTCAACAATGTTATAGTTCTGAGCCGCTCTCGCATGTGGATTGAAAGCTGACTTTCGAAGTATACCCTTGGCGGGCGTTTGATTACCAAGTCTGGGTTAGGTTTCTTGATCTGTAGTGGATCGGAACCGGGAGCTGAGGTTAATGGGTTAGAATGAGAAGATTCTACTTATTTACCATCAACAGGACTTTTACTACCATAATCTTGCGATCGAGTCGCAATCCTAACATGGGACATCATTAATATGGGTTCTTCATTGGCACTCGAGGAAGAACCTATCATCTTGCTGTCTTGACTTCGAAATGGATCCTTCAAAACAGCAAGAGTTTGGGAACCTTTGACGATCTTTGCAACCTCTACATGATGAGGGCAGTCTCTTGTAAAATGTTCATCGTCACAAATGAGACATGGATAACGAGGTTTGCGCTTTTCATCATTAGATTCCGCCTTTTCAGGTTTCTCCTTTAAACTTTTGTCCGTTTTATTCTTCTTCTTTCCTTTCTTCTTCCCACCGAATTTTGATTTAGCTGTAGATGACTCTACAACGTGAATATCGGTGGAAATCTCTGCAGAAGAATCTCCTGTTGGGGAATCAGGCAAGGTTATAATAGGAGAAGAATTCTTGGAGGATTTCTTCTTACCTTTAGTGTTAACCGTACCAATCATACCATCAGCAGCATGAGATCCCGAAGGAGCTGCAACGATTTGATTTGACTTGGGAAGATCAGGGCTCTTTTCATGTAACGTACCTGACCGAGTATAAACCAAGTCAAGGTACTGTGCTTGAGCAATGACTTGCTCCTCAGTAACCACTCCGGCTTTAGCAACATCTTCAGTGATCTTTGGCAACAAAGATTTTACAAACCACTCGGCCAAGATTTGATCCGGAATAAATACCTTCACTAAACGACGTCGACATCTCCACTCATGAATATGATCTGAAATGTATGTGGATGTCGACTGTTTTAGCGAAGTTAACAATTCCGTGCCATTGTCATATCGGACTGGCAACTGGAAATGAGTTAAAAACGAGGTAGCTAATTGACTAAAATTATAAAAAGTGCCTCGCGGTAACTCAATGTACCACTTGGCCGCGAGACCAATTAGAGTGCGCTGGAAAAGTCTAAGACGGATCGAATCATTTGTGATGGAGTTAGACGCACACCAGAGGTGGTAAGTCATCACATGGTTCGACGGGTCCTCTCCTGATTTACCTTCGAACTTGGGAATGTCACTGGGCAACTTATTCGACATTGGCGGCGAAAACGGAAGATAATTAATGGGATCGTTCGTTAGGCGCGACAAGTCTGGTAAGTCCAAAGTTGCGATAAACGGTAACTGCCGATTAGGATCCCTAAAACTCTGGGTCATGAGACCAGCCCCAGGAGGAGGATATCCGGGATAACTAGGAATAGGAATCGCATTCGGGATATTGTATCCTCTCGGAAAACAAGGATTAACCAGACTGTACTGGGGTTGTTGAGGTTGTTGATAAGTGTACCCAGGATACGATTGATACTGATAAACTGGCTGCTGGACAACAAGACCGAATTGGTACTGTCCTTGGTACAGTTGATAGGTGAATTGTGGTTGACTTGTGAAAACCGTACTTAAACCAGGTTGTCCTACAGGCATCTGAACCGTAGTTTGAATCGTGGATCCAGATGGTGGTAAAGATGTCTGAGGAGTAGATACAGGAACAGTAGAAACCAGAGCTGTCGATACTCCAGAAGTAGGTGGGGTAGATTGAACAGATGTTGCGGCAGTTGCAGCAGTCGTTTGAGATGGAGTACGAGGCGTAGTAGGCCCAGACTGAGAAACTACCGAAGGTACAAAAGTTTGAATGTTAGACTGGACTGGTTGCTGGGGTGTACCAGAAACTAAGGGTTGTCCAGTTTGAGATGACAACTGTACACTTGGTTGCAACACCTGTTGGGTTTGCGATGGATCCCATACTATGTTCATTCTGGGGTACTGACCCATAACAGGTTGAGAATATTGAGGACCATAACCGGGTTGAGGGTAGGATTGATAATTGAAAGGTACATTTCCCGTTCCTTGAACATAAGATTGACCTTGGGGTGGTTGGAAACCTTGGTTCGAGTACTAACCCTGGGGTAGATACCCTTGAGGCACGTACTGATACTGGGGTTGACCTTGAGGTATAAATTGATACTGGGGTTGACCTTGGGGTACATATTGAGTCTGGGGTTGACCTTGAGGAACGTACTGTACCGTAGGTACGTACTGTCCTTGAGGTTGCCCCCCAGATGCAAATTGTGTACCTTGAGGTTGCCCCCCAGGCGTTAATTGAGGCTGCCCCCCAGGCGGTAACTAGCCACCCTGAGGTTGAGAATTGGGAATAGAACCTGACATCATAAGAATGTCCTCTACGCTCAACGGCTTTGTACCATTGCTTCCAGTTAATAACCCTTGCTCAATGGGTTGAGGAGATGCTCCCGAAAAAGTTCCAGAAAGTGACTGATACCCAGAGGGAACAGAAGGACCGCGGTACAAAAAAGATTCAGGCGATTGAGTAAACATGGACGACTGGCCTGACATATTTACGGGAGTATAAAAACCTCTAGGATGATAAGGAGCACGAGATGGTGAAAAACTTAACCCTGGGTTTTCCAAATAATTAGTCAAAGAAAGATACCAAGTAGTACTCCTAGGCGGACTGTAAAAAATTGATTCACGCTCCCTTAGATCAAGAACCGGTTGATTTTCAGGGATAGGGATGCCTACTTCTTCTTTCGGAGCAATTTCTTCAATAGCAATAAGTCCAGAAGGAAGATCTTGGGTAATTACTCTTTCTACCCTAGGTGAATCAGGACCACTAGAAGTTGGAGAGACAAACCCCGATGTTGGAGTAACAGGTTCAGATATCTCAGGTTCTTCACTTATATCACTAGTAGATGAAAAGCTACCAGCAAGTTCAGAAACTGAAATCGATTGCGGATCGTAACCTATTACTAGAGTTTGGTAATCAGGATGTACAACCAATGAAGACTCTCCTTCTTCAGGTGACCCAACTTTACTACCACTAGGAGTTACGAGGAATTTCAAGCCTTCAAGCTGGCTCGGGACTTCTTCAGGAGGTTGGCCCCGAAGTCTACGGGACTTCCTCAATAAATCAGCCACGGTTACAAACTCAGGAGACTGGCCCCGAAGTCTACGGGACTGTCTTGGTAATTCAGCCACAGTTAAAAACTTTTAACTAATTCACACGCAAACAAAGTAAAATCTCAATGAAAAAGACCTAAAGCCTCTAAAGAACCAAACAAATTTGAATCACACGCCTAAAGAATCTAGAGATCAAACACACACAAACAGTAACTTTCCGGACCGAAAACACTAGTTCGTGATGAAATCCAACGTTGCAGAATTCAATACAGAAATGGCGGTTGGAACAGTTACCCCGGCAACCTGCTTAATGAATAGACTGGACCAAGTTCCTCCACTTAATCTTCTCGAGTGAAGTGAACCCCCCATAAAATCCAAGTGAGTCTAGCCGACGTCTGCTCCAGGTACAGTGGGATCTTCCCACCACTGTCACCTTAGGAAGAATCCTAAAGAATATGGCCACTAAGGTTACCAACTGAGACAAATACACCTGGGGGACCGTCTACGATTCGATACGCATGCAAGGGCAGAGTAGCAAGCTCAATCCCCTTGAAGGCTCCTTGACATAATCCAAGGTTTACCAACAAGTGACCCCAGGTTCCTCGATAATGGTTAATCCGAGGTTTACCGTTTTTAATACGTGAATATCTGGCGCCGTTCCCAATGAGGAAGGATTGATTCCCACACTGGTTCGGACACGATCTCGTGCTTCTCCTTTAAGAGGAGCTTTCCCAGAGCATAAATGCAACAATTGGATTTCTTCCTACCACAAGATATGACTACTTGTTTGTTTTTTCTGTCTTGGAGAGTTAATTACTCTCCTACTCCAAGACACTAGCCTAAGCTAAGTTGGTGTATCAGAGCCCTAGAAATAAAATGTTACTAGGTGAATTTTACTTTAAGCATTAATTTTAGTGGTTGTTGTTTAAGTCAAGAGATGGCGGAGATGAAACTCGTGGTGTAAAGACTTGACTCGAAATCACTAAAAAGATGCACCTAAGATGATTTAAACAATATTTTCTCTTCGATGAACTTCTAAACTAAGAAAGAGTTTGAGAATGCAAATACTTTGTAAACACAAATCTTTCTCAATTAAACAAATTAAAAGAAGAGCTTTTTCCTTTCCAAAGCACTCAAAACGAGACAACTAGTTATTTCACAAAAATTTCCCTTTTCTTTTCAAAGCACTCAACCACTACAAAAACAAACTTTTTCCAAAAGAGATTTTTTTTTTATATTTTTCATAAGACACTCAAAACTATGAAAATGACTAATCTTGAGTTCTACAAACTAGAAAAACCTATTTGAAGTCAAAGCTTACAAAGTGTCTTTTTGAGGATGTTTTACTTAGCTAAATGTGAGCTAAGGACTAATTTATGCAGAATCACAATTAGTCAAAAAACAACCAATCTTTCATTTTCTTTTAAAAAAAATGAAAATCCAAACTCTCAAACACAAGTTTTTCGAAGTTTTGAAATGAGAAAATACAAAGCGGATTCCTCAACAAGGGGAGATTTCATAAATGGTCAGACTCCTAAGAAGGCTGGTAGACACCAAGGTAATCTGAGGTCCCTACAGCTTCTAAGCTCAGAGCCACTACAGAACCAAAAATGAAAAACAAGCCCAACAAGCAAAACTCCTAGGAATTCCACCTAAAACCCTAACACTAATGAAATTAAACCAAGGAAAGTTTTTGATAGGGAACAAGCAGGTCTGGGCAATGGCTAAAACCTATAAACAAATTCTAAACTGATAAAAAAGAGAAAAATTTAAAATTTCTCAAATTTTTGACAGGGTACACAGGCAGCCTGTTTACGCAGGTGCATTCACGCTCTGTGTACAAAGAAAAAGTGCGTACAGGTACACACTGTGCTTAACTCAGAGGGTGCGTACTTCTCCCAAAACTATGAAAAATAAAAACTGACTCAAAATTAACTAAATTCACCCAATCCCACAATCATCAAGTCAAAAACAGAAACAAAAATACAGTTTCTCGGGTCAAAGGATAAACAAGGAAAACAACCAAGTCCCCAGCGGAGTCGCCATTTTGTCGCACGGAATAAGTCGATCTTGCAGACAAGATAGACCTTCCTAGAATCTAAAGAAGACCTAATGACAATCAAACCAACCAGACACTATCTTTCTCTAAATATGCTTTAATAAACAATAGCAAACAAGTGTTTTTAGGGCCTACCTTTGGTCCAATGCAAGCTTGTGGATGCCCTCGCTCCTTTAATTCCAATGAGCTCCTTTTCGCGAATCTGCAAACACAAACAAGGCAAACAAATTAAATAGCACCTGAAAAACCAATTGCATAAAACATATTTAACATGAAAGTCAAGGAGTCCATGAAACAAATAACATAAGATACTTGTTGAGAAAAATGAGTTTGATTGTATTGATTCAAAAGAAGAAGAACCTTACAACCTTCACCTTGACGTTGTACAAGCTCCTCCCAGGGTCCAATAAGGAGTCTCCTCTACTTTGACAAGTTTCACTCACTCCCCAATGAAGCCAAAAAGGTATGTGATCTCTCCTCTTAAGCTCAACTAGGAAGTCTTAATTTCACCAGCATTTACCCTCAAAATGTTCAGCTTCTACCTCCTTAGTCCTCACCCCAATGCCTGTATTTATAGTGCAATGGAGGGAAGTTACTAGGTCCTCCTTCAAAGGGATAGCTCCTTTAGTCAAGGGATTAGCTCCTTCTCTTTTGGGATGCATGAACCACCTCAGAGCGAACGATCCACGTCAAAATTCCTTCTAGAAAACTCTAGAATTAACCCAAAGTGAGTTTTTTAAGATAAAACTTGCGCCTTTTGACTTTCACAGGGGTCCGCACCTACACCGTTAGGGACAGAGCGGGTAGGTACGTAGCTTTTGTACACATAAGGTGCAGAACTGCAGGTGACCATGAGAGAAAGTGCGGAACCAGAGTTACATTGATTTTTAATGTCTTTCTCCCATTTCCAAAGCTTGATTTGAAGAGCTGAGGTCTTAGACTTGCTTAGGAGGACAGTACAAGTGATGATAGACCCATATTGACTGTAAATAATCATAGTGACGATATTTTTGTGTAACACATTGTACAAATGTATGTATTCATATATATAATCACATACAACAATCAATCCAAGACTTCTTTCTAAGGCTTAAAACAAGCTAATCAAGTCTTACTTTCCCCAGAATAGTACATAGGGAGATCTTTCCAATATGTTTATTTGCACATATGCCATGGAGCTTAAGGGGATGTCACTTCCTACTCAAATTCTTTCATCTCAAGCTCATGTCCCTATTGTTTGTAGGGATATTTTCTTTCTTTTATTGTCACCGAGTCTTCCTATGTGCTGTAACATGAAGTCAACTATTAGTGCATTAATGAAATGCAAATAAATATACTAGCTGCCATTTTTCCATTCTAATCCAAGCATGTTACCCTGAAGTTGTGCACACATCCTCAATTCTCATTAGTCACATGTCTCAATCTAGGACATAATTTAGCATTTACATTGGATTGATTTCAAAATTTAGAATTATGTATGTATTCATATCAACAGGATTACCATCCCGCCCTCATAGATTTTACAAATCAATCTTTGATCAATACCATCGGTAGTAATTAAAATCAACCATCATTATTAATTTTTAAATATTAGCTTCCTCGCTAAGGCCAACAGTAGCCCTTAAGTTATACCTATTTACCAAGGCCGACATTCATGCAATTTGTTGTCTCAAAGGTCAGTGAAAATGCATCTATATCACATCATCATTTTCTTTTTTTTATAATTTATAGTCGTCATATTTATGGAATGCATCATAGGTATACATACAATCTGCAATCAATATATGACCATCAATTACAGTGCTACACCTAGCACCCAGTAGCACAAACAAGCAACTCAACTTACAATCAACAACCATAGTGCTACAACCAACACCAGATAAGAAATCAATACATGATCAATAACCATAGTGCTACAGCTAGCATAAGTAAGCAATCATCTAGAAAAATTACTCTCTCATAGAGTCACAAAATACCTTATCTTCAATCTGCCAAGGATATTTGCCTCACACATGTGAACCATGGGTTCTCACATCCCAATCAATATATATATATATATATTCATCCAGAAACATGATAACTATACAATACATGCAACATAAGGATTTCCAAAAATTCTTCATATCATATAAGAATTCACATGCGTATTCATCCTAAGTGTGTAAGAATACACCACTTAACTAGTAGTGTGGGTACACTACAACTAACCACACACACAACCATGCAGGAATTTCTGCAAAATTTAAAGAATCAACAAGCATCCATGGTCACAACAATAAAATGTGCATACCTTCAATTTGCCTACTAACAAGCACATACAATACCATTGTATTTATCAATACATTCAATCATACCAGAAACATCTTTGTAGTTAGTGTTAAATTGTAGCAATAAAATGCTTCATTTGAATTGTGCCTTAGTCAAATGAAGAAATTCAAATTTACACTTCATGAGTTGTCAGGAAGTTAGTAGGAGTGACATGGCCAAATCACTTAGTTAATTCAATCAATTAGAGTTTGTGGGCTAGAAGTAGAGTTGTGTGCAAGTTGGTGGCTAAGATATAGCTACCTAGAGGTGTTATCTTTAGTGAAAGTCAATTATCTGAGATCTAGTTTAGAATAGAGTCAGTATGAGTTTAGTTGAGTTGTTATAAATTTTGTAAACTCAACTAACTCTCAG
This sequence comes from Pinus tabuliformis, assembly GCA_031772625.1. Taxonomy (NCBI): domain Eukaryota; kingdom Viridiplantae; phylum Streptophyta; class Pinopsida; order Pinales; family Pinaceae; genus Pinus; species Pinus tabuliformis. Next base: position 1,091,773,697 of record CM062805.1, read on the forward strand.
TTAACAAGTCAATTTACTAAAAATATCCCTAGTCATGCCTACAATTCGAATTGCCTAATGAAGTTGAAGAGAAAAGGCACATTGTAATTATCATTGTATACTAGTGAGTGTACCGTGTTTGTCTTGTATTTGTGCAAGGAAATAAGAGCTTCCCTATTCTTCAAGAGTAGGAATTGTGCAAGGAAATAAGAGGAAGTAGGAGGCCTATTTTGGCTAAGTATTTTCTAGAGCAAACTCAAGAGGAGATCAATATTGCAGTGCAGAGGGAGTTTCAAGCATTAAATTTGTAATTGTAATAGATCATTGTTCTCATTTGATATAATATAGAAATAGGAAGGGTTTTTCCCTATTGGGTTCTCTAGTAAAACTGTGTTCATTGTTATTTAATGATTGTATGTGTTTCTATTGACAATTTTCCTTCCACATAATTTAGTAGAAGAAATTTGTGTCTATTGATTTTAGTTTGATTTCATCAGTAGCTGCAAATTTCGAGTTATTTATATAGTTAGTATGTAATTCCACAATCAATATTATAATTAGTATCTAATCATATTCACATTTAGTTATAATTCTTGGATCTAGAGGTCCACTAATATCCAAATGTCCAATAATTGAACCTCTTTCTCTGTTAAATCTACAATAGGGCACCAATTTATCCCCAAGTTTCCATTGTTGAACCTTTTGCTTCATTTCCTTCTGTGATAGAGCCCATCCAGTCGAAGTGTTTAACTTGGTAGCTCTGATACCACTCTATAACACACCTTCTTACCACCCATATCCCACTAGGATAGAAGGGGGTAGTTACTATGATGACTCAACCTCCAAGGTCCAGTTATGGAAATGGCATCTAAATTTTTTGATCTTTTTTCAAACCTTTCAAAACCCAAAATAAAAAATTCCATCACATTTGTATCATCGAGACCTTTATGATGATATAATTTTTTCCACAATATGGCCCCCAAATCAAAAGTTATGGCCATTTAAACATTGGCTTACTAGCCTTTGCCACATCATTCTAACTTGCCATGTGGAACTCACGTGGCTATCCAATTCATTACCATGTCATCCCCTTGCAAGGGAGCATGTGACATTTCTATCAATAATTTCCATCTTTTCCTGTGCCACCCAATACTCACAAGACCCCCTTCCGTGGATTGCATAATATATGTATTAATAAGGTAAAACACCCCATCCTTTTCGGCCATATACATAATATATTTCACAACACACATCATAGCCAAGTCGGCCCTCAATTCCATGTCAACATGGGAATACAATTTTTGGATGTCTATCATGCGCCTCCATTGAAAATTTTTGGGTTTTGGGGAGTGGGACAAAACCCCTCAACGTTAATAGATGGAAAAGTCCTCATCCGGAGACATAAATCCCAAATTTATTTTTAAATTATCCTCTTTTAAATGGTAGATCAATTTCATCTTGAGGTGGCACCATACTGACATCACCCTTTCAGTCCTCCTAGGATAAAAGTTCCCACTCCGACATTTGTAGGGATATTTCCCATTTCCTCAGAACAAACTTCCCCGAGAATTCTCCAATGTGTTAGCTTTGAAACCGCCATGGTATCAAAATTGTAGGGTTCATCCCAACAACAATGAAGGCCCAACCTCTTCGATGGATCTTATCATGACACACATGCCAAACCTTTTATCTTCAGCCAAAATATTTGTGGCACATAGAAAGTCCTTGGTTTTCATATGATTGCCAAGGTGTATATGCAGTTTTCCGGGTTGTTTGGTAAACCTTTTGCCCAGTTCTCCAGAGTATTCACTTTCGTTCCTTTTCGAACTCCTTAAAAGAAAAGGTCCATCTGAGCACTTGCCCTTTTAGGCTCATTAAACCTCGAAAGAGATAGAGTCACCTTTTCGTCCTTTTCTCGACTCTTGAAACATGAAAAGGTCAAGTTTTGTTCCTATGTCATATAATTGACTGCCCATGAAATATTCCTAGTAACAGTTAGAGTTCTTCATTACAGTTCGATTGTTTTTCAGGCTCGTTGCTGATGGCAACATTCCCTGAGTCTACCGGCCAAGGTCTTCCCCCAGATGGGAACCCTGGTCCGTTTCCTTCTTTTGGAAATGCCGGTGCTCCGTATATGGCAACACTATCCTTGCCTGGGTTAACCATCGGTTTACGCATTTGGTTGTTTTCAACCTCGATGGTACCAAGTGTCATGACTCCTGTTCCACCATCTCCTTCGTTCAAACCATGACATGTTGATTCCAAGGTTGAGCCTACGGCTTCTTCCCCTGTTTCTTCCTCCTCCTCTCCTCCTTCGCCTGGTGAAAGTTTCACATCTAGTAACTAGGAGACTAACGTGAGGCCACCTGTGTAGCTATTGCTCCCAGTACATCTCAGGTCGGACCACCTTCTGCTCCTCTGCAAAAGGTTAAGTTTCCCTGTAAATTGTGCAAGGATGACCATATTCTTCGTGATTGCCCTAGCATCCCTAGGATCTTAGAAGTATGGTCTCACAATATGGCCTATCCCTCGTCGTCCTCTGAAGCTCATGGCGATGCTACCCTATCAAATGGAAACGGTAAGAAGAAAGGGAAGATTCGATTCCCTTGTAGGCTATGTGAAGGAAACCATCCCCTTCACCTTTGTCTGCTTATGGATAAAGCTTTTGTCGTTTTGGAAAGTATTATAGCTTCTTCACCCCAACTTCCTGTTGGTTATCAAAGGTTCTCTTCAGACCCTCTCCCCGTCGACAAAGAGATTGACTTAGATTCTTCTCCTGTTTGTCCTCCTCCTTCCGAGCCTAGCTGTGCTAAGCCTGTTCCAGACCAACCACTGGTCGGAAAGAGTGTCGACTTGGATTCACCACCTGTTGATCACTCCGTTCCCAAAGAACATCATGATCACATTGCTCGTGTTCTTCTTGTCTTGTCAGATTCTCCAGAGTCCAAGAATGACCCTCCTATCCCTGCTGATCACAAGAGTCCTTCTTTGGTTCCTGTAGAGCATGGGGGCAATCATATGATACACCCACCAAGTAGTTCAGTTGTTTCCTTCGGCTGGAGTCACTTGATTGCTTTCTGCCTTCCATCTTATGTGCCTTTCTAGATTACATTACATGCCTATGATAAGGCAGTACCTAGCACTGTCTTGGATGAGGGTGCGTTGGTTAGCTTCATGCCTTCCATTATTGGCAAGCTTTGGGCTCCCCACAGCTTGTGCAAGTCACGCAGAATCTATTGGCGTTCAACGGAGGAACGTGTCAACCTTTAGGGATCCTCCCAAAGTTTCTTGTTACTATGGGGGGAAAAACTGTCTATATAGACATCATGGTTGTCCAAGGTGTTTTAGATTTCAATCTTCTCCTTGGGCATGACTATGTTTATGCCATGGGAGCTCTTGTTTCTTCACTTGTTCGTGTGGTTTGTTTTCCACATGATGGAAGAATGGTGACTATTGATCAATTATCGTTCTTTAGTCCCCCAGTGCCTCCTACGCAGCTGTCATCTCCTCTCGGTTCTTGCTTGCAAATAGTACCTTCTTTGCCACAGGTCAATTATGTGGCTACTCGTTCTGTCTCCGCCTCTGCTGATGATCATGCAGATGGTATCATACATTATGTACTGGGGGCATTGGAACCTGATCTGTCATTGGTGTCTAATGACATGTGCTCCTCCCAGAGCGTAGTTCTTCCATCCCGTGAAGATCTCTTGGGAGCCATGTTCTCATATGGCCCATGAACTGGAGTCTGAGGAAAGTTCTTGATCTTGTGTCAACCTCGTTAAAAAATGAAAGAAGGGTTATGAGGATAGTTCTTTTACCATGTCAACCTCATTAAAAAATGAAACAACTCCCTTTCCAAATCGAGTCTTTGATTAATATTTCGTAAAATCCAAGTCAAGTCTTTCCAAGATCTCAAAAGTGAACCTTCATTCCATCCACCTCATTGAATGCAATGAAGCTTGGGGGGAATGTACCTCGATTTGTGTCATTATGCTGGGGGCATGTGAACTTATAACAAGCATAGTTTTTCGTTTCAAGCTTGTGTAAACATGAAACCGAATCCAAGCAGAGTTCTCCATGGTTCAAGCTTGTGTAAACATGAACCCATACCTGATTTACATCTCGTGATTGCCGTTTATCTGATAAATTTTGCTAGATGAGCCTTGGTTTTTTCATTCCATCACCACCATCTCTTTGGCTGATCATATGCTTTCACTTGGTTGTTTTTCCTTTCCTGAGGAACCACAACGATGAGTGGTTTTATTAGCCAGCCTCTTTACCATTACATGTTTTGAGCAGTTTTACCATTGCTGGAACCAGTTGCTACCATTTATACCACTCGTTCCTCTAGGACGAGTCTACTTTAAGCTCTTTTCTGACTCGTAAAAGATGAAAAGATTGCCGAGTATTTTTCCATTTTTGACTTGTTAAAGAGAATAAAAATGGAGGTCTGCTTTAAGCTCTTTTCGACCTTATAAACGCGAAAAGATTGCTGGGATTTTGTCGTTTCGGTTCTGAAATTGGTTATGAGATGATGTGTCTTCGATCGCTTTTCTACTTTTCTGGGTCAAGGTCACTAATCACGAAAAGTACTCCTTGATCGTAATGGTCAAACGGTTCTCCTAGGTATTGTTTTATGCTTTTTCGGGCTTGAGGGACACAAATCTATGAAAAAGGACCCCCCTGGAGTTTTCTTTTCCGTGTCTTTTTCAAAATCTCTAAACATGAAAAAGATGCCAAGTTTTACCTATCTCAGACTCGTTAAACCCTGATGGCATTGGACTCGTCACCATGACGAGACTCGAGCTTCTCCTCCCTAGGGCTCGTTAAACTATTACTAGGTTGGATTCAACCGAAGGTTGAACTTATATTTACAAGCATATGCTATCCCCTTCAAGCTTGTTTTAAAAAATAATTGGGGTACTTGCCAGCAATGGTGGGGGAAAATTTGGAAGTTGTCATTGATTACCTGTGGTAGCTAGTCACTCTTGAACATCGAAAATTTTGCTTCTTGTCGGGTTAGGATATCCATACATCGTCATTTTGCCTTCCAGGGTTTTGGGTTGCCATTTAGCCTTATTCCATTTGATCTGTGATGTCTCCATCAAGCCTCTGATCCCTTGGTACCTGAATGCTGCCACCCTCCGGAGTTGTGTCGCTGACATGTTCAAGAGTATAATCCTTCTGTAGTTCACATCCTTACCTCCTCTTCTGATACTCTATTTCACCATCTACAACTTGTTCTTTATCTCGTGTCATTGATGGGGGAAACATTATGGCCCTCTTGCGACGAATCCTCTCCTGTCGACATCAGCTCATTATCTAGGAGATTGATCTAGAGATCCCCTTTGGCACCTTGGAGCTTGCATGCCTCAATGGCAAGTTCTTCACACCTGACGGTCGACTTCCATCATTAGTCGTCAATTGGGTGATTCCACGAGTGTTCGACTTCAGCTCCTTCTTCACACTTCATGGATTGTACTAGATAGTACCTTGAGAACCATTGGCATTATTGGTGGTTTCTTTCATGCTTGTTAACGGCTTTCCTCATTTACTGGTAATCAAGCGACTTTCTATCATGCTCGACTTCAACACATCTGTTCACATGCTAGAATTTTTACTATGATCGGTTGGGTTTCAAGACCCCGGACTAAGATTACATATGTTCGAGTTGCATGGATTGGTTCGTGATTACATGACTCTTTGATGGATGGTTGCGACCATACCTTTATCATTATCATGGTATTCTTAGCTGGATGGCTGCGTCCATACCACAGACCTAGTTCGTATGTCTTTTGGATGGCTATGCCCATGCCTAGACTACATGTATTTCACTATCAGAGATATCAGTTGTACTTGTGCCTGCAGGTTCTTCTAGGTGGTGTTCATGTTCAAACAGTTTCATAAAGCATTTCACCCCTCCCACTCTCTCGAGCTTCATGCTTTAGGGGGAATCTGTTACATAGTAATTTGTCACTGTCCTCATCTCAGTCCCTCTACTGTGTCATGTGTCAAATAAACATGTTCATATCTTCCCACCAGTGTAAGAAGATTAAGCAAATGCTCTCTAATCCTGAATATTGACCCTTTTTGACTAAGTTTCTGCATTGTCTCTAGTAAACCCTCAAAATCTGCAATGATTCTCTATCATGCACTGTGTCGTTGCGACGTCATTGTTAGTCCCTAGTTCATGACCTGCGATGATCCAGATTTGGCGAATTAGTTCAAACAGTCAGCCTTTTGGATGTTTCTAGAGCTGGTTGTTGGGTCATTTTGGGTCGGCTTTCCGCCTCTTGGATGGTGGTTTCATCTCTTGTGCTACATTCCTTTGAGGATAAGCTCCTTCTCCCTCATTTCATGGAGGCTCCTCCTCCTATAAAATAACTCACTATTTCTATCATCTGCTAGTTGGTAAATTCTTGGATTGAGCAGTGTTGTTAGTGCTTTTGAGTTTGATAGATAGTTGGTGTGGGTGTGAGAAGTGTGGGATTGTTGATAGCTTGTGGAAGGTTGTGAAGTGCCCTTAACTTTGTGCTAAAACTTATGAGTGAGAGAGAAACTTTGTATGTTGGGAGATCCATCTTCAAAGAGTGAATGCTTGAGAAATACACTGGTTGGATCCTCTGAGAAGGCTTGCAACATCAAGACTTTGGTTGTAAGCTTGCTCTTATTTCATTATTAATACAATCAATGATGTTTTCCTATGTCTTGTATGTAATTTACTTGATAGCTCATGACTTCTTGACTTTGTGAGTAAATAGATCATTGTTGTTTTCTAGTTATGTGCTTTGTTGTATTTCCTTTGCATTGTTTTAGGTTGATCACTCATTGAGGAGAAGAAAGCAAAAGCTGGAGTAGCACAATGGAACTTCATCGACCACCAGTTGAGGTAGGTCTCCAACTATGACTGTTTAAGGAAATCTATTGTTGATCTGTCCTTGCTATGACTAGACCCACTCTAGGGCTAGAGGGGTTGCCTCTGTCCACAGAGGGAACACTTTCCTGCATCACAGTCGCAAGCTTCCTTGAAGGGTCCGATTAGTATGTCTCCATAAGCATTCACTCTCCAAGGTCTCCCAGAAAGCCTGATGACTCTCTCTCACCCAAAAGAACAATTATGAAACTAAGGCAATCACAACAAGGCTTCCTTCTTACAAAACCATTTTACACTCTCAATCCACAACATTAAAGGTAATCCAAACTGTAAGCTATCAATCCAACAAGCTAAGAAATAGCACACCAAAAATTCAACTGGCACTAGCTGATCATAGTCATGGAGGATGTTTTTATAAGAGGAGGAGCCTCCATAAATGAGGGGAGAGGAAGCTTACCTTCAAGGGAGGTTACTCAAAAGGCAGAACCACCATCTCAAATGAGGAGAGGTGAACTTCTTTGACCCAACAACCAGCTCTAGAACCTCCCAGAGGTATTCTGTTTAAACTAATTTGCCATATATGGGTCGTCGTAGGTCAAACACTAAGACTCAAAGATGACGTCGCGAGGCGTTAGTGCATTCTGGGTTATCGTAGCAGGCATGATACTGATGACTTGTGACGATCCCTAAAATCTGACCATCACTGAGAACATATGTACTCTTTCAACGGTGTCGCGAGGTTCTTGTTCACTTTGAGCCATCGTCGTAGGAAGGATACTGATGTCCTACAATGATCTTGAAACATAGGTAAAAAGGGTAAACTTTAGGATTAATAAGCATGGTTAATCTTCTTGAGTGATATGGAAGATGTGGACACATATTTTGATGTATGAAACAGAGCAGATGCCATTCAAGGATCCACTTTACCCGGGATCAGGGGATGTAGGGTCTGTGACAAAATATTGTGTAACAGTCTCCACAATAAGATCTTTGTGCCAACAGAGTGACTCGAGGGCGAGTCATGATCTTTGTGTTGGGGGCCTGTTGGGATGGGGTCCCCTAGGGTCAATTTTGGGGCAAAAGCCCAAGTTTTGTTGTATAAAATGTGAAGACTCTACAAGTTGTGGTTGCAGAGTGTGTAGATAGTTAAAGTGTCATAAAGGGTTTTACCCTTATTTTATGTAAGTTGAGCCAGCTTTTGAAGATCTACCCATGGTACGCGGGCCATGAGATTGTATAATAAGGTGTGTCTTAGAGAGTCTAAGGTAGAATACTGAGGAGGAAGATGAATGTAATGGGTCAGTAAGAGTAAGAGCGAAGAAGTCTTAGAGTAGAAGGAAGAATTTGCAGCTGTGTGCGTAGAGGCCTAGAGTAGAGTCCGTAGCTGAGTGCGCAGACCCCTGCATCTAAGTGTGCAAGGAAGTTGTGAGTCTATAAGATTGAACTGTTTATCAATAAAGAAGATTGTGTAGAAAGACATGTGTTATCTCTTTACTTCTGTTTATAAGAATGGGCCTTATGTTATAATGAGTTTGTGAAATAATGATGTATTTATGCGTGAATTTAAATGAATGATAGTGTTATGTGAACGCAATTACTGCTAACTATTTACGCGAAGATAATCTTGTTGTATGTTGAAGTTATCAAACACTTAAGCTAATTTGAGTAGTTACTAGGTTATATGTAATCTTTGATGCGCATAAGTAGCTGATTCACATATTCAGGGTCCACGAAAGATAGTCGTAATCATTCACGTAGGTTTAGAGACTGACTAAAGGGAGTTACACCGATAAGCCTTAAAGGCTTATCGATCTGCGTGAAGGTAAATTTAGGGCATAAAACGAAATCATGCTCATCTCTGGGTGCGGAAACTTGGTTCCAGCATCCCCCCATATTGCTTTGGGTGAGACTTTAGTCTGCACTCTCTGGATTGATGTCGAAAGGGCCATTAGTGTAGGGATTTTTTTGACCAAACTAACTCTGAACCTGGGTCAGGACCCACTAAGCCAATAGGTAATGTGCTACATTACCCTTCTCTTGTCTTGAAACATTACAATATCACTAGTCATATGTTTATGTTAAACCGAGAAGGAATGAAGGGGACTATGTTTAAATACATGATAAGTGGGGAAGCAGGAGTAATCCAAATGATGAATCAATACTCCCTGAAGAACTAGACCCTACACAAAGAATTTACCAAGGCAGAGAAGCTAGAGTTCTACCAGTGTGTCACCAAGTGTTGTCGCTGCGAAAAACACCCTCCAAAATTTTTCCTATACTTGAATTTTGGAGCCTACTGTGGATCTTGTGATTGGTCATTCTATAGTCAATTCCTGGTCGGTTAATACTCTATTAAGTATTTGATCTCCCTTCTTGGATTGTAAGTGTCGAAGTCACCTTCTCACACATGCTCAGTTCATAATGAATTCATGAGCACATTCCTTCATGCAAGATTGAACAGGCCTAACACAGTCCATCAAGACAATGCCTGTGCAATGTTTAATTCACGTCGACAGTCAATGCACATTATGATTGATAGTCTCTCACTTCTGGCTGCTGTTGTAGGGAAAAGTATCCGATTCGGATGACCCTATCCCACTCTAAGGGTGATAGTACCTCAGCAACAACTGTAAATAAAACTACTTAAGATTTACTTCTTTATGAAAGCAAGAGAGAATGAAGAAATGCACTAACCGTTGCCTTGCGCTTAATATTTGCTCCAATCTCTTCTCTTTGCTGCTTGCTCCTAGCTCTTTGCTCTTTTGCTGGCCCAACTACAATGAGATCCTGCAAAATAACAAAGAAGGAAACTACAAGAAGCATGCATTCATAACTGATTCAAGGATTAGCATAAATCAAATATACAATCATCACAATACATCATTGAAACAAATGCATATAGAAGAAGCTCAATAGATTTTATTAATGGAAGAAGTAAAGTTCTGAGAAGGTTACAACCATTGAAGGCCCCAATCCAGCAACACCTCCCAGCAGAAAGAATTTCTCCTCTTCACCTCCTTCAAGCAATCACCCAATAGTTCTATAGTGAAACCAACAGCATATCATTACTTTGCACAAAATTCCAGCCTCCTGAGCTCATAGGAGAGAGCTCAATATATAGATGAATTGAGAAAGGATGAGTCAGCTTGCAACTGGTGTGTAGCTGCCTTGTGTCCTCTCTCTCTTCAGTTGATCTTCAGTTCTTGAGTCCACTTGGAGAACCTTGCTTCCACTTGGAGAAACAGAGCCTCTGACTCATCACAAGGCGAAATCCCTGATCCAAGTGTCATTTTTGGAAGATTCCAGAGCAATGACTCAGTGTGCCACTTGTCTCATCTCGCTCAGCGCAGGTGGCCTTTGTTCTACCTGCTTTGCAACGCAGGTACACCATGGAGGAGTTGAGTTTCAGCACAGAAGCCTAGTGGAGCACCTGCTTTGATTTCAGGATTGCTTGTTTTTGAGTGTTTTCAGGTGGAGAACTGATCTGAGAGCTGTTGGTTTGCTGACCTTGTTCCTCTAGGGGTAGGAACATCATGTTTAGGGACTTTGGATCCCTTGGATTATTGACAATTCATGCCTGATGCTGCAAGGCACAAAATTGTCTATAACAGATGCCCCCTAAAGTATGAGGTCGTTTATCGGGTGAAATGCTTTATTAGGAGGATCCGAAGTTCATTCAATCTGCTGAGAAGTGTCCTGTAATAAGATACAATACAATACATTATTTTTCATACTTTTTCATGATCTAGCTGAGGCGGGCATTCCCATGCTCAACTTTATAAATTCATTTTGGTACATAGAACAGACGATTGTTTGATGGTAGACTGATAATTCTCTGCTGAAATTATCATCCTTTGAGAAGGATGATCGTCTGCTGCAATGATGTACACATCAAATGTCTTTATATCCTGAATATATATCGCAGCCCGGATGGATGAAACTAGATCCGGGGTCTTCAATCTCTTCCGATCTTCACTCGATGTACAAGTCAATCCATGTGAGAATTTCTTGAAGTCGAACATGGAAAGACATCGCTTGATTACCGGTCAATGATGTAAACCGTTAACAAGCGCGAGAGGAATCACCGATAAGGATGATGACCCTCAAGGTACAACAGTACAATTCACATGGTGGGAATAAAGGACTTGGCGTCGACCACCATGCAAAATCTTCTGGTCGAAGGTCATTGATGTATACCTGTCGCCGGAAGTGAGAAACTTGCCATTGAGGCATGCAAGCTTCAAAGTACTGAAGGGGTTGTTCCTAGATCAACTCCTTGGATAATGAGCTGATGTCGACAAGGAGCGATCCGTCAAAGGAGGGCCTTAATGAATCCCACATCAGTGACACGGAACGGAGCTAGTGATTGTGATGATGTGAAAACAAACTGTGATGTATGATTCAGGGTGGCGGTCATGAAATGGATGAAGGACAATGTATGGCAGTGGATGGGACACGGTTGACTCTTTGTAGAACAACATCTCTTGAACATATAACGACACTGATGTGATGGATCGGTAGCATTGCCCCAAATGTGGATGGTGTGGCGAGGACCATGGTGATGAGACCGGTGAATGAAACAACCCAACCCGATGTGATACGGAGGACAAAGTGTCATGTTCAAGAGCGACTTGCTACCATTAAAGCTGTGAGGTTCTCCCAATTTTTCCCCAGTCATTGCTGACCAGTACCTCTTTATTTTTGTCAAGCTTGAGGAGGATAACATATGCTTGTTCTATAACCTGCCCTTCGGGCAAGCCCATCGCTATGTTTTAACGAGCCTAGCGATAGGGAAACTCGTTCTCGTCTAAAGACAAGTTTGTCGCTATTTAATGAATTTAACGAGTCTAACGACAAGGATAACTCGGTCCTTTTCATTTTTAGAGAGTCTGAAAAGGTACATAAAGTCAACTCCAGAATTCCTTTTTCGTCATCTAATCCCTTAAGTCCGAAAAAGTATAAAACAATACAGAAGGGATGAATTTTCGATCGTTTTAACGAGCCGAACAAAACAAGCGCTCGATCTTTTTGTGTAATAATCCCTCAAATCCAAAAAGATTAAAATCTAGAGGAGGGATAGCTTTCCGGTCGTTTTAACGAGCTGGAAGGCCAAAACTCGGCAAACTTTTCATATTTTACGAGTCAGTGAAAAGAGCTCAAAGAAGACTCGTCTTTTGAGGAACGAGTGATGAACAGGGCAGCAGCAGATTCCAGGTACAGGTTGGAATATTCCAATCACGGCAGTGTCACAAGGATGGCTTAGTGAAATCACTCTTCGCAGCTGTTCCTCAAAATGGGTAAACAATCATATGGAGATGAACGATTGGCCAAATGAACGGATGGAGGTGACGGTACACAAACACGACCAATGGTTTTTATATGGCTGTCAAAGGTTACATTTACCAAGGTTATTTACCGGGATGGGTTCGTTTTTTAACGAGCTTGAACACTGCTCAAACTTATGTTTATTTTTTAACGAGCATGAACTATGTGCTAAAACTGCTCGGATCTTGCGTTTATTTTTTAACGAGCATGAACTGTGTGCTAAAACTGCTCGAACTTATGTTTATTTTTTAACGAGCATGAACTATGTGCTAAAACTGCTCGGAGATAAGTTTGCATGCCCCCAGCATAATAATGCAAATCGAGGTGCATGCCCCCCAAGCTTCATTGCATCCAACTCGGTGGTTGGAATGAAGGTTTACCTCGGGGATTTGTTTCATTTTTTAATGAGGTTGACACAAGATAGGAACTATCCTCGACTCCTTGTTTCATTTTTTAACGAGGTTGACACAAGATAAGAACCGTCCTCGGAGCCCACTGTATTTACAGTATTTCTTTTAGGGCGATGATCCATGCCGACAAAATATTCAGGAATCTTCCGAATCCAACCAGAAGATTGGATTAGATTTCATTTTGTAGGTTTCCACCGTGGCCACTCCCGCCCGATTACTTGGAGGCGGTAGGGCGAAAGTACCCATTAAGGCAGGGTCTTTTAGGAGACCTACTCCGATATTTTGGAGCAAATGATTCCTTCCATGGATCATTGGAATGCTTCCTGTAACTTGTGAACTGTTGGGGAGAAAAGTTTGTTGGTCGACGATTGTAATTCCTTCTTGGAAGGGAAATGCAATCTTCCTGAAGTAGGTCGACACAACCGCGGCCATGGCATAGATCCAGGGCCTTCCTAGTAGGATGTTGTAATCGAGGTTTCCATCAATTACTTCAACATCAATTCCTACTGTTTTTCCCCCCAGTTCAACTTGCAAGTTACTTAAAATCCCGTATGGAGTGTATGATCGTCCATCAAATTCTTTTAACGTCGTTGACGATTTCGACAAGGGTGGTGAGCCTAAATCTTTCCAGCAACTCATCGACATAAGACATGTAGATGCCCCCTCATCAATAATTGTTCGATGAACAGTTTTGTTGAGGGCTTTCACTTGAATAAGGAAAGCTAGTTGAGTTGGTAACTGAGGGTCATATCCTTTATGATCAAAAGCCACAAGATTGGAATCCATTGGGCCAAGCCCACCTATTGCTGATAATAAAGCTTGCTCTTGGGAGGGGCAATTTTGTGGTACCTCAAGTGTCGACATAGTGGATGGCGATTGGGCCAGGTCCTTTACTATATTATAATTCTGTGCTCCTTTGGCACGAGGATTAAATGTCGATTTGTGTACTACTCCCTTTGGCGACTTTATCATTGGCTCAGGAACGATGGGTGGCACAACTTCGGTCAAAGTTGTTGTTGAACTACTAGGTCGTTCATTAACCTTGTTGTTCGACAGCTTTGGATTCCCGTAATCTTTATTCCTTGTCAAAGCATTATTCTGTTGCTTTGAGGTAGACAACATAAGCACTTGGGATCCAGAAGCATTTTGATTAGCAACCAGATTTTGACCTGGATTAGGAAACGGATCAGTCAATACTGCTGGGGTTTTTGAACTCTTGAAGAGTTTCTTAACTTCAGCTATATGTGGACAATATTTCGTCCAATGATCCTCATCGCATATATGACACCCTGCCGGGGGTTTCCTTTTTCTCCCTGTCTTTTTCTTCTTGCCCCCTGGTTGCTTCAGTTTTTTGCCCTTGTCGGTCGACATGGCATTTACTTCCGAGGCAAGAAGTTCTTCATTTGCATTTTGACTAGAAATTTTGTGCTTTCCAATCACGCCATCTCCGGCGTGAGAGTCATTGTTTGATTTAGGAGGAGGAGGAATTGAAAATTCCGGTCTAGGAGCGTTGGGTATTTTGTCGTAGAGCGTGCCGGACTGAGTATAAACTAAGTCCAAATACTGTGCACGAGCAATAACTTGCTCCTCTGTTACGACTCCCCCCTTGGCCACATCTTCCGTTATAGCAGGAAGTAACGACTTTATAAACCATTCAGCTAACAGCTGATCGGGAACATATGTTTTCACCATCCTACGACGACGACGCCACTCATGTATATGATCAGATATGTGGGTGGCAGTCGTCTGTTTGAAGTTGGTAAGGAGTTCTGTTCCCGTTTCATACCTTATCGGTAATTGAAAATGGGTTAAAAAGGTTGTGGCTAAGGTACTGAAGTTGTCGAACGAAGCTCTAGGCAATTTAATGTACCATTTTGCCACTGGACCCGTTAACGTCCTCTGAAAGAGGCGAAGTCTTATCGAATCATCATTCAGGGTGTTCGATGAACACCATAGATGGAATGTCATCACATGATTTGACGGATCTTCACCCGAATTTCCATTAAATTTAGGAATGTCTGATGGAAGTTTATGCGGAATCGCTGGCCACCAAGGGGCATAAGCAATTGGATCATTCGTCAGCCGGTTTAGATCTGGTAATTCTAGAGTTGCTACAAAGGGCAACTGTTGATTCAGGTTAGGCGAAGCATATCCAGGATAAGATGGAATCGCCTGAGCAGTGGGTCTTTGCATACCAGCATAATGTTGGCAACTTTGACAAGGTTGATGGGCATAACCATTATAGTATGGTTGCCCATTACTTACAAAGACTTGTTGCTCAGGTCCTTGACATGATTGCTGGAATGGCGGTTGTTGAGTTCGAACCAGCTCTGGTTGTTGGACCATTTGCTGATGCCCAATACTATATGATTGACCAAGATGAGGAGTCACAGTACTTGTTTGATCCTGAGTCGCTCCGGATAAGGAGGCACTGACCTGAGGTTCCGATTGAGATGTCGAGACAAGAGGCTATTGTATGGCAACCTGAGAAAATTGGGGTTGACATACAGTAGGCAGCGCTTGTACTTGCGACGCAATCACCATACCAGGTATAGTGGCAACATTCGACACAGGGTGGACTGGTTGCATTGAATATGTAACTCTTGGTTGCTGAGGCAGTATTGGTATCCAACCACTGGATGTAATTCCAGTTTGACCTGAATTTTGTTGTAAACTCCCATATGGTTGTTCTCTAGGGGGGAACAATGAAAAGGCATACTGTCCTCCATATGGTGGCAATCCAGTACTTAAAGGGTAGATTGGCCTTTGAAGACACGTTGGATTGATTTGTTGAGTTTCAACATAAGAAATACCAGATGATAATCCGGACGAAGAAATAGGAACTAACCATGTCGTCGTCCCAGATGGGACTCCGGCTTGTTGTTGATAACTTGCCGGGACAGATGGTATACCATCGAACATTGTTGGGATAGCAGCAGGAGGCTCTGCCGTTGCTGTGTCGGATGACACAGTCCTGGATGTCGACGGTTGTTCAGACATATCTAGTCTATCCAAAAGATTTCTTAGCGATTCTACAGGAACTTCCACTTGTGGTGAACTAACTTCGAAGATCAACGAGGGAAGGGTGATGATTATTCCGCTTAAAATAAATTTTATAACGACGCTTTAGACACAACTTGCTTTTTCAGTTTTAAAGAGTCGAGAAAAAGCTAAAGATGACTCTAGTCTCCTTCGATGTTTTAACGAGCCCGAAGTGACAAATGCTCGGATGGACTTTTTCAGTTATAGAGTTTGAAAAAGGCCAAAAGAAACTGCTCTGGAGATCTAGGCAGAGGGTGTGCCAAACCTTTCGCAAAACCACAGAATACGTTTTACAGTACGGGTGGTCGATCTTCGTGAATGCTGTGTTCACTGCATTGCGATCAGTAGGGCGGCCGACACGGCTTCCTATGGATAAAAGATATATGCCTATAGGGGTCTCCCAATATATACGCGACGGTACGTGGGAGCACAAGTCCGTATTAGTGCCACCGACTCTCAGGAGGAATCACCCACCTTCGTAGAGATCGACAGTCACTATGTTTAACGACGCCGGAACACATCTCTACCTAGACTTCTATGTGTTTGCGTTATGTTACAAAGCATTGTTATGTAAATTGAATTTATTTTAATGTTGATCTTGTTTAGCAGTTTGCCTTTAAGGATCACCACGAGATGTATGTAACAAATTCCTGAATGCAGTCTAAGATGAGAAGCAAACTTTTCAATCTTTCAACTTTGAAAATCTTAACTACTGAGGGAAAAGAAAGACAAATCTTTTCACACAGATCATAGAGCACACACTAATGCAATTTTTCCTAAATCAGCATGCAAACAGTCAAATGCAAAATGCACAATGCATGTATTTTCTTTTCCCTTTCTTAATGTTGATGTATTACAAAAAGAAAGTTGTTATATAACTTTGATTTCGATTTCAAGCGAAAGTAAACAAGCTGGTCCAAAATCAAAAGACACCTTAAGATTTACTTGTTTAAACACTGGAAATGCATGAAATCAAACCATAATGACGAAAGTAAAAAGACTAATCAGCTATGGACAGCAAACAAGCTAACTCTTTAGACCAGCAAAATGCCTAACACAGGTTCAGATCTAAGAGGCCAAAGCAAGACTAGTTCACTTTCGTTATGGGAAATTGTAAATGATGTAAGAAATACAAAAGAACAAGTACAATTTCGTTATATAACAGAGGCGGAATGATGGCAAGTAAGGTTGGTTTCAGAACAGGTACAAGACTGGTAACTGGCTGCAAAATCTATAGTGAAAACAGGCAAGAAAAAGGGAGGAAACCCCAAATGCACAAGGCAAAATTGGGCCAACGCAGGTGCTGCACAGCCAGTCTGGCTCTCAGCGCAGGTAGCCCCTTTGGGACCTGCGTTGCAAAGCAGGTAGCATGTGTACTACCTGCTTTGGAAAACGAAAGTTGCGTTTTCTCAGTTTCCGGGTCACAATTTTCTCAAAAATTCACAGTTTTTGCTCAAATCAGAAGCTATCAGTCAAGCACACACTAAGGGATGACAAGGAAGATGAAAAGCTATCACTAAGAGCTTACAAGGATCCTTGTAGATCAGCTCTTCAAATCATGAACATGCTCAGAAATGAGTTAGAGTAGCTGCCCTCTACTTCGCTTTTGATATAGTCAAAAGCTTTTCGATTTGGTACTCTTTTGTTCAGGAAATGAATAGCAAAATACTACAAACAATCAAACAGATACGATCCCCAGTGGAGTCGCCAGTTTGTTGTAGGGAAAAGTATCCGATTCGGATGACCCTATCCCACTCTAAGGGTGATAGTACCTCAGCAACAACTGTAAATAAAACTACTTAAGATTTACTTCTTTATGAAAGCAAGAGAGAATGAAGAAATGCACTAACCGTTGCCTTGCGCTTAATATTTGCTCTAATCTCTTCTCTTTGCTGCTTGCTCCTAGCTATTTGCTCTTTTGCTGGCCCAACTACAATGAGATCCTGCAAAATAACAAAGAAGGAAACTACAAGAAGCATGCATTCATAACTGATTCAAGGATTAGCATAAATCAAATATACAATCATCACAATACATCATTGAAACAAATGCATATAGAAGAAGCTCAATAGCTTTTATTAATGGAAGAAGTAAAGTTCTGAGAAGGTTACAACCATTGAAGGCCCCAATCCAGCAACACCTCCCAGCAGAAAGAATTTCTCCTCTTCACCTCCTTCAAGCAATCACCCAATAGTTCTATAGTGAAACCAACAGCATATCATTACTTTGCACAAAATTCCAGCCTCCTGAGCTCATAGGAGAGAGCTCAATATATAGATGAATTGAGAAAGGATGAGTCAGCTTGCAACTGGTGTGTAGCTGCCTTGTGTCCTCTCTCTCTTCAGTTGATCTTCAGTTCTTGAGTCCACTTGGAGAACCTTGCTTCCACTTGGAGAAACAGAGCCTCTGACTCATCACAAGGCGAAATCCCTGATCCAAGTGTCATTTTTGGAAGATTCCAGAGCAATGACTCAGTGTGCCACTTGTCTCATCTCGCTCAGCGCAGGTGGCCTTTGTTCTACCTGCTTTGCAACGCAGGTACACCATGGAGGAGTTGAGTTTCAGTGCAGAAGCCTAGTGGAGCACCTGCTTTGATTTCAGGATTGCTTGTTTTTGAGTGTTTTCAGGTGGAGAACTGATCTGAGAGCTGTTGGTTTGCTGACCTTGTTCCTCTAGGGGTAGGAACATCATGTTTAGGGACTTTGGATCCCTTGGATTATTGACAATTCATGCCTGATGCTGCAAGGCACAAAATTGTCTATAACAGCTGCGTTTTTACTTTTATTTTGATGAGTTTTTCCAAACTATCTCTTTTTGTGCACCTTCGCTTTTGTGAGTGTTAATTTCATGTTCTTGAAATTCTCTTTTTCTTGCTTTAACTTTAATTAGTTTAGTTTTCATGTTATATTTTCTCTAGCATGTGTCACTTTCATTATCATTCGCATATCACAAGTGTCATTCACACTTTTATTTTCATATAACAAATGTCATCTTTTGGCATGGGAAGTGTCACTTATCATGTGAAGTGGAGTTTTGGTTTGTTTTAGGGGGTAATATTTGAGTTAATGAGTTGTTATTATCATGTAAACATGCATCACACTCATTTCCAAAGTTTCAAGCACTATCGCACAAGTGTCGTCACTGTCGTCGCATAGTGTATCTTTAGTGTCACACTTGGAGTAAGTTGTTCCAATTTTGTTCCATTTAGGAAAGTATGTTTCTCATGTGTTCTGAGTGTTCCATCTCATGTCTTCAAGTGAACTAAGTGTGTGACCATGTTCAAGTCTTGCTTTTGTTCAACTTTAGCTCACTAATCCAACACTTGGTAAAAACAGGGAAAAATCCCCGATCAGGCCACTCAACCTCATTCAACCATCCTAAACTACGCATTTCACAGTTTCAATCCTCAAGCAGCAACCGTATTGTTGGGCGCAACCCAACTTGGCCATATTTTGGGCAGATTTTGGAAAGAAATCCAGGTTTTGTGGAAGCGCGTAGTAGAAAGGATGTTGCGGAGTATGAAGTGAACTGTGCAGTAGAGGAGCGGAGCATGACGAAGACCGCATAGAAAAGGGACCACGTAGCATCGAGGCTTCGAAAATAAGCCCCTTCCTTTTTTTTAAAGCATTAAAATATTGTAAAAGTTTTGGGTTTTGGGCCATAACCCCTTGGATTTCAGAAACCATGGTATCGGGTCCATGGTAATGTAATGATGTAAATCCCTCATGTAATAGTATATATAGGGATGAATAATAAGAAGAGAGGAAATCCTATGATGATGTATTGGAACAAATCTGTGTTTATGTGATACTTTTTTGGTTTATACTTTGGAGGAGGGGCAAGGCCCCGCACCTCTGTTCGCAGAGGCTTGGGTCTACAGTTGATTGTGCAGACCGTCTGTAACTTTATGCACAAACACCCTGCAGCTGTGTGCATAGGGAATAACTATTTGTTGTATTGAATTCCAAATTATAAGAAACAGTTCTTGTGGATATAATCCCACATTGGGATGAACCACGGTAAAATATGTGTCTCAGTGTTCATTTGCTTATTATCTGTACTTTGTTTCAGTACTATATAGTTTATGAATGTTTATGTTATGCTTAAATGATGAATGTAACTCTGTGAAGTAAAGTATAAGTGTGAAGTTGTTTATTAATGTGGATTTTTTATAAGTATTAAAGTATAAAAAGAATACATGGGTGCCCTAACATAGTATCCCTTAGGTTACAAGAACTTGATTCTCCAACCTCCCATAATCACTTCGGGTGAGACTGCGATCTGATTGCAGGTTGTTGCCGAGAGGGCCAGTGGTTGAGGTTTTTGTTGGTGTACAACACACTTTGAAACTGGGTCCATCCCACCTAAGCAAACACTTACCTCTTGAAACTATGCAATGCACAGTCTATGCCTCCTAGAACTGTGCACTACGCAATCTCAGTGCTCAAGCCCAACCCATGACCTTCAGAACTACAAAATATTTATCTCTAACCTAGCCTGAACTATGAATTGCATAGTATTAGTCCTCAAGCCTCAACCTTGAGCTGTTGAGCTCCTCAACTATGTAGTCACCTAGCTTGGCCTCTCAGAACTACACATTGGGAAAATTCAAGTCTTAAGCCTCAAGATTGACCTCCTAAGCCCTTGAACTATGTAGTTAACTACCTTGTCCTTAAAAAACTTTGCATTGGGAAAACTCAAGACTTAAGCCCCAACCTTGAGCTATTGAGCCCCTCAACTACATAATACCTTGATCCTAGCCATCCTGAACAATGAATTTCACCGTATCAAGCCTCAGTCCCATACCTTAGCCTCATGAACTATGCAACCTTGAGTCATTCGCTCAAACAATCACCAGTTCAATCCCTAACAAGTGATTTTATGAAACATGTTAGATTAATTGTTTTTAGACTGATGTCGTCTTGTCATGAATGGATATCAATTAAAGGTACTCTATCTTATCATGACATGATGATGATGTAGGAAAAGGAGAAGGAGACCCTACTAGAAGACAATTATGGACCTAAAGTGACCAGATGATCATCAAGCGAGAAGATTTAGGAACACAAAATTACAACAAAAGACGAAATATCAAGATCACATTTAAGACTCAAGTCACGAGGAGCATGAATAATAATAACATGCACCATCTTTAAAGAAGACACAAAGGAACTAGAAGCAAAGGGTGACCTGATATTACCATGCCATTACAAATTCCATGTCATAAGTATCATGTCATGTCATGTCATGAGTCATAATGTGCGACATCATTTGGAGGATTATGTAAATTATATATGGGATAAATGCAATGTAAAGTGGAATCCTAAGAGTCATCCATGTAATTTGAAAATTCATGTAGGAAGTCTAAATGTCATAGAGTAATTGAACAGTCATGAGGGTAGTCCAAGAGTCATAAGGGAGGTGAATGGTCACCCCATGTATTATATATACACCCTCATTGTTCATGCAAAGGAATTTTCACCCTGGTTCTTCCTACCAGGCATTGGAGAGTAAGTTGTTTTGGAGGAGCAAGTGACTGCTCTAATGCTCCATTGTTGGGGCTAGTGGTGTTCACTATCTTGATGCATCTTGGAAATTTTACTTAATTTAGAAGATCGTTGAGCCAACACACTTTCATGCATATGTCATCAATATTGTAATATTATTCTTTGAATGTTTGTGATGTATGTTGTTTTCATATGCACTAAGGAAATTGAACTATTTCAGTGGCTTTGGTACTTATCTTGTTGAAGGTGTGTTGTATTTGCTTTAACAATCATTGCTTCCTTGTGAACTATTTCACTGGTTTATCAACGATTCACTCATATGTATATGCTCATCTGCGTTTTCTATATTAGTACTATTACTTATCTTTAAATGGACCACTTTTCTCTTCCCTTTTGGTAGAAGGACCTTGATACTTTCCGTAACTAAAAATTTCACAAGGCATACTCACATGCTGATCTAAAGATACTTATGTATTACTCTCTTATGCTAAACTTTGTAGCCAAGGAAAATATACAAGAATACATGGCAGCTGAGTTGATACTCTGGTTGGGGTTTCTACTCCAAATAGTGCGAGGTCTAATTGTGACTTCACATCGGGGAGACCCCCTTGGTTGACAGATTTCCAACATCGTTAATAGATCCTTTCAGATTTAAAAAGAAAGAGGCAACATGGTCTAGGTGCTAGCCACCTAGGAAGGGATACAAGAAAGAAAATCCCATCCATACTTGGAAAGCATGATGTTGGGAACGGGATCCCCCAAGGACAGTTTTGGGGCTAAAAGCCCATGTTTTGTGTCAAGTTTTGTAATAAAGTTGTAAAGTCTCCGCATTTTGTGGTCGCGGAGCATGAAGGTGTCATGAGTCATAAAGGGTTGTCCGCCCTTTTTTTGTAAAGTGTAAAGTCAGCTGTAAATATCCACCCATGGCCTGCGGACCATGGGATTGTACAAAAAGAGCTAAGTAAGTAAGCTCTAGGAGGTAGTAAGTTTGAAGTCTTAAGAGATAAGGAGGAAGTGTTTAGAGAAGTCTAAGTTTTGGGTCGTAGCATAGGTAGAGGCTCTGTAGCTAAGTGTGCAGAGGCCTAGGGTGGAAGTCTGTAGCTTAGTGTGTGGACCCCTGCAGCTGTGTGCGTAGGGCAGATAGAGTTTGTAATAGTCTGAAGATATCAATAAAGAAAATTATTCTACAAATTCCGTGTCTTTGTTTCCTATCAATGCATTTGGTTATATTGCGTTTTGGGTTTAATGTACAAATGTTCATGTGATTCACGAATGTATGTGACTATCTTAATTAAGAGAACTCAAGTAAGAATATTTGTTTATGTAGTGCTAACTGTGATTGTTTAGTAAGATAAATAAAACACTTAAGATAACTTAGGAACTCGTACAATATGCTATCATAGCAGCACGAAAGTACCTAAACTGTAGTTTAGGGCTGCGCAAAGGCCAATCATACTCCTTCGCGGAGGTACTGAAGAGCGGAATAAAGGGCTAGATTGATAGAGCCCTAGAACTTAGTGACCCACACAAAAGCAGGAAAAAAGGGTATAAATCGACATCACGACCATCTCAGGGTGCAGAAACTTGGTTCTAGCATCCCCCTATACTACTTTGGGTGAGACTTCGGTCCATGCTCCATGGATTGATGCCAAAAGGGCCAGTAGTGTAGGAATTTGTTTGGCTAACTAATGCTGAACTTGGGTTAGGCCCCATGCAGCCAACAAATGGTTCCGTTGCCAGGACTGGAATCTGCATAAGAGATGTGTGATGTTGTATCACTGGAATCCAACTAAGAAAGATATCAGAGACTGGTTGGATAGGAAGATCCAGGAATTCGCGGCACAGGAGAATAGAAATCTGCAACTGACAAAGGAACAGTGGTTGGATAGGTACCTATATATAGAAATCCATGAGATCTTTTTCTGTTCCTTCTTGGTTGAGTTATACGAGGGGATCGTGAAGCTAGAAGAAAGCCAAGAAAGGTGGAGACTTGACGGTCCTATTGTTTGGACCCCAGAGTTAGTACAAAAATTAGAAGCCTGTGGGGATAAGATCGCTCGTGCTGTCGATCATTGGCTCGATCACATCATAAGAGGATTTGTGATTGAATTTGCAGTCGACACCTCAGTTAGCTACAATGAGGTATAGCAACGCTTTTTCAATGGTCTGTGAGGTAAGTACTTGAAGTCTTTGAATACCTGGATTAAGATGTTATTTTGTGAAAAACGGGTTATGAAGCTATCTTGATGTTTGGGGCTACACAAAGTAGAAAGACTTACATGAATGAGGGAAGAAAGGGTCCTGAATATGATCCATTGATTTCACCTCCATTGGGTGACAAAGAGGGAGTAGTGTAGGCTTCTTTGTGAAGTGAAATTCAGTTAATAAGACAATGATTCCCATGACTGCCACCTCCACGCACACCACCTCCAACTTCACCATCATCACTTGTGACTTCACCCATACCACCACCACCTCCAGTGCAGTTCAGCATGACAAATTCTGATCCAGGTGGATATTGGTGGCCACCTGCCAAGTCCACCTGGACCCCCACCATTGTCTTTCTTAGCATTTTCAGTTTCCTTAATTGTAGCACAATTTACTATTTTTAGCAGTTTTTCGGGTCCTGAACTTCCTGAGCCGTTTTGAGGCCCTAAACGACGTTTTTTGGGGAATCCGGGGGCAACATCGGTCCATGGAATGGACCGATGTTGCCCGTTCCAACAATGATAGTGCTCGGATAGATCTTTCTAATGAGCTATTGTACGCATCAAACGGAGATCATATGCCAAAGTTACGACCCCGGGAAGTTGATGTACCAACTTACCCCCAAACGGGGCCCACAATTTGGCGTTTCATCTCCTAGGGTTAGGTTTTGGAATGTTAAGGGTTTTCCATTGTTTCTCAACAATAAATAGACCTTCGAGCCTCATTGTAACACAGTTCAGAGGCATGTAGCCATCACATCTCTTCTCAGAGATAAGCTACCATCGCCCTAGCTGGTTTATTTCCATTTCTGGTTGTAAGCATATTTCAATATTTTCCATTAATGAAATGAAGTATTATTTCCGCTGCATCTTTGTGTATATGGTTATCTCTGTAATTTGTTGCGTTCCTGTTCAAATCCGGATCAGTGGTATCAGAGCGGTCTGCTTTTTCTCTGTTTTTTCTTTGCATGTCCCCAACAAGGTCGGGATATAAGGAGTTAGGGTTTGAACTGGTTGAACCTTTGCAAGACCAGCCTCGCAAATCCCGACGGCCTCCCATGGCGGACGAGAAGAAAGATGAGGGGGCAGGAGATCCCATCAAAATCTTGCTTGAAGAAGCCCTCGAGCGACAACGGAACGCGATGATGGACAGCTTTTCCCAGATCCTTCAGTGGCTACCCAGAAGCAACACATCGGCTTCCAATAGCTACTCTGGAAACGCAACACCCTTTAAGGTACAAGTTAATTTTGAAATCCCCATATTCGAGGGTCAGATAGACGCAGATGCCGTAGATAAATGGTTAAATCTGCTAGAGGGTTATTTTTCTATTCATGAATTTTCGAGTCGGGAAAAGATTGTTTTTGCTCTCCTCAAAGCAGCCCCCCACGTCAAGCACTGGTGGGAAACCTACTGCGAGCAGAAGGATGAAAGTACTGGCTCACTATTTTCAGCCGCACCCACCTGGGATTCGTTCTGGGATGCCATCAAGGAGCGGTACTGTTGAAAAGTGTGCAACAAGAAATGCTTGTTGAGATTGCAACAAGATGATGGAGCTTAGTGAAAAGAGTCGCCTTCACTAAGTGGGCCCGCAGGCTATTTTTGGCGCAAGTCTATTTTTAGACTATGTCTATTTTTAGACATATGGATCATGTCTATGGATTGCAGGTTGTTGTTTATGGATGATTGGTCAAGTTGGGAAAAATAGATGGACTTCTATTTTTGATGAAAGTGTGAGTGATCACAGTGTGAGTGATCAAAGTCAAAAATAGAAAAGTCAAATATTATTATCTCACAATAATATTTGGACTATAAACTTAATCTTATTCTCTTGGAGCACTTCAGGATGAGCTACGGATGTGGTACATGCAGATCCCAGAGGGAAATATGTGGTTACCTATGGCATGACTAATATTTGCATGCATGACTTCAGTTAGAACTCAATCAATTGAGTTTGGTGGAGTTGATGGAGTTGTGTTCATTTTAGCTTTGTTAAACTGGTTGTATTTAGTCTAACTGGCAAATAGACTAGAGATGAGTTGGGTGAATTAGTTATTAATTAATTCACAAGTTATTAACTCATAATACAACTAATGAATACATCAGTTAACTCAGTTGCATGTCAGTGCATGTTCAGTTCAGCAGGGACAGGTGTTAGAGAATCAGATTGCTATCAGTTGTGACTATAGTTGTGCACCAGATCTTGCACAATAAAGGGATTGAGTATGCCAATGAGTTAGCTCACGTATTTGCCCACATTATAGCTTGTGCTCACGTCCAACAAAGTGTGAGTGACTATTTTGCAGGTGAAATACGAGTTTGGGAAGCCATTCTCATCAGTTCTTGAGCAGGTATTGAGCAGTGGAGGCAGGCAAGCAGTGGAATAGATTTGGAGATTAGATCTGAGCTGTATTGTGTGTAACAGGTGGAGCTGGTACTGTATTGCTTGTGATAAGCATTGTACTTTGTAATGTTACATGATTCAATCAATATAATATACAGATAGTGTGGGGTTTTTAGCGAGATGCTTTCCCCGAGATACATACTGTGTTAATGAGTTTGATTGATGCTTCTATGTGTGCCTGTGAATGTTTCTGCTTCTGTAAATTGATGATCAACGTAGAGGAGATTATGTATTATACATGTTCCGCTTAAATTGTATGATCAGGATAATCTCTGTTGAATATGTGTTAAATTATTCAAAATTTCTACATGGTATCGGAGCTAGATAATTGTAGAAAAAGTTTCTACATGGTATCAGAGCTGCTTGATTTGTAGAAGATATTTTTACAGGATATCAAGCGAGGATTGATCATCAGATCTATTATTCAAGAAGTGTTTACATTTTATTTCTTCAGGCAGATTCTGTAATCGGGCCAGGTAGCCTCTGGATTCATCCTTCTTTTGGAAGGTGAGATATCCGGTGAATGCCCATACAGTCGATCTCTGTACAAGAAATACTTTGTTCTCACAAATTCTAGATCGGAAGCGGTTGAGTTTTGAGCTGGTGGAATTCGTTTATTCCAAAGCAAGAGATAAACTCAGAAACATTCAGTGTGAGAATGGAGACAGTATGCCCAGGTATCTCACGAAGTTCACCCAATGCCGGGATGAGCTGGGAAGTGTGGGGGTGACTGTCGGATGAGGATGGTGAGTCTAGGACTCCTTGACCTTCCTAAGAGTTGGCATAGCTACCAGGACTCGGTGAATGGAAGGGAGAAACTGCCAGGATGGGAGAGACTTTGGTCGGATCTTGTGCAGGAGGAGATTAGACGGAGCACCAGAGACAGTTCTTCATCTATGCATGATGAGGAGAACTCTGCCTTAGCGAGTAAGGTGAAGAAGGGGAAGGAGAAGGTTTCTCTTTCCGAATCTTGTTCTTCCAGTGATGGGAAGAAAGCTGACAAGTCGAAGGTGCGATTCTTTCGTTGTCATGAGGAGGGT
Source organism: Pinus tabuliformis (assembly GCA_031772625.1). Lineage (NCBI taxonomy): Eukaryota > Viridiplantae > Streptophyta > Pinopsida > Pinales > Pinaceae > Pinus > Pinus tabuliformis. Next base: position 1,091,800,483 of record CM062805.1, read on the forward strand.
TCACGAGTCAAGAACCTGTATGCTCTTGAGGTTCAAGATGCATGCAAAGCCTTGAGTAGCGAGGCAACTGATGGAGACTTGGTGGTTGAGAGGGAGCGTATATTACCTCTCAACATGCAGAGCCAGAAGAAGTCTCAGACGATTGTGGAGGAGCCACGATTGGTGCAGCAGCTTCAGGAGGTTGTGGAGCAGCCACAACAAGGGAAGCTGAGAGGAGATCGAGTAGAGACATCTACTCATCCAAAGACCTCCAGTAGGGGGAAACTTCGAGCCAAGTGGGCTGAGGGATCGCATGCAGCCATACCTCCAGGTAGGAGGTGGGGTGATGTGGATTGATCGTCCCAAGGAGGAGGGGCAGGATCCTTGAGGTACCCAACCTCTTGGATGAGACCTTGCTACAGGAGCCCAAATGTGTAGTAGCAGGAACTGACTGATTGGGTAGAGACAGATGCGGATGGAGCGGCAGAGAGAGCGACAGTGCAGGGAATCCCAGGACAGCGCATAGCTAGCAGGCTACAGCAATGCGAGAGGCATAAGTGTTTTGCACAGTGCTAGGTGGCACAGAGAGGTGTGCAATGGTGCAAGATGCATGGAGATGTTGCAGTAGCGCAGATGTCAGAGAGGGAGCACTTGTCAGCAGCAGGTAGAGCTTCAGCATCAGAGGGTGTTTCTATCCCAACAGGGAGGTCAGTTGGGAGGTGCAGTGCGGATGCAATGCTGGGAGATAGAACCAGCAATAGCATGGATGCAGTCAGAGATCAAAGTGACAGAGGCTAGAGCAGTCAGATACTGAAGAGCACAGAGATGCAGAGTTTCAGTCGACAGAGGCAATAGCAGTCAGAGACTTTGATGATAGAGCAAGTGGACCGGCCAGATGTGTTGCATGGAGAACATTCCAGAGTTACAGGATCGGGTTTGAGAGGAAGCCTTTCTTGTTGAGAGGGAGTGTTGAAAAGTGTGCAACAAGAAATGCTTGTTGAGATTGCAACAAGATGATGGAGCTTAGTGAAAAGAGTCGCCTTCACTAAGTGGGCCCGCAGGCTATTTTTGGCGCAAGTCTATTTTTAGACTATGTCTATTTTTAGACATATGGATCATGTCTATGGATTGCAGGTTGTTGTTTATGGATGATTGGTCAAGTTGGGAAAAATAGATGGACTTCTATTTTTGATGAAAGTGTGAGTGATCACAGTGTGAGTGATCAAAGTCAAAAATAGAAAAGTCAAATATTATTATCTCACAATAATATTTGGACTATAAACTTAATCTTATTCTCTTGGAGCACTTCAGGATGAGCTACGGATGTGGTACATGCAGATCCCAGAGGGAAATATGTGGTTACCTATGGCATGACTAATATTTGCATGCATGACTTCAGTTAGAACTCAATCAGTTGAGTTTGGTGGAGTTGATGGAGTTGTGTTCATTTTAGCTTTGTTAAACTGGTTGTATTTAGTCTAACTGGCAAATAGACTAGAGATGAGTTGGGTGAATTAGTTATTAATTAATTCACAAGTTATTAACTCATAATACAACTAATGAATACATCAGTTAACTCAGTTGCATGTCAGTGCATGTTCAGTTCAGCAGGGACAGGTGTTAGAGAATCAGATTGCTATCAGTTGTGACTATAGTTGTGCACCAGATCTTGCACAATAAAGGGATTGAGTATGCCAATGAGTTAGCTCACGTATTTGCCCACATTATAGCTTGTGCTCACGTCCAACAAAGTGTGAGTGACTATTTTGCAGGTGAAATACGAGTTTGGGAAGCCATTCTCATCAGTTCTTGAGCAGGTATTGAGCAGTGGAGGCAGGCAAGCAGTGGAATAGATTTGGAGATTAGATCTGAGCTGTATTGTGTGTAACAGGTGGAGCTGGTACTGGATTGCTTGTGATAAGCATTGTACTTTGTAATGTTACATGATTCAATCAATATAATATATAGATAGTGTGGGGTTTTTAGCGAGATGCTTTCCCCGGGATACATACTGTGTTAATGAGTTTGATTGATGCTTCTATGTGTGCCTGTGAATGTTTCTGCTTCTGTAAATTGATGATCAACGTAGAGGAGATTATGTATTATACATGTTCCGCTTAAATTGTATGATCAGGATAATCTCTGTTGAATATGTGTTAAATTATTCAAAATTTCTACAGGTACTACCCTGTCGGGAGCTATGAGGATGAATACATAAAGTGGACCACGCTGCGGCAGGGAAGGGACCAAGACGTGCCGGAGTTCACCAATCTTTTCCATACCCTTCGCACAAAGTTAGGTATCAAGGATTCAGAGCAACATTTGATACTCAAATACCGTGGCTGCCTGCACAAGTACATCCAGGAAGAAATACAATTCCTAAACATCCCCTCGCTCGGCGCAGCATACCAGTATGCCGTCAAGGTCGAGCAGAAGTTTAAACAAAAGAAGTGAGACTTTGGATCTGCGAATCCAAAGCAGGGGAAAGGTGCCCCTAAACCACAGAACAAAGGACAAAGCCAAGGCGGGACAGCCCAAGACAACCAGCCGAAGCTGCAAGCAAAGAACAGCGCCGCAAAGCCGAGAAAGGACACTGGAAAATGGTGCGAGTTCCATAAGAGCTCCACTCACAACACAAGTGAGTGTCGGGCCAAGCAGTCACTGGTGGCTGAGCTAAAGGTTTCAGAATCAGATGCATGTTCCGACTCTGAGTCAGAACCCGATAAGGGGTATGAAAAAGGGAAGCAGATCATTGATGCGGACCCCAGCGCCACTGTTGCTACCGCAAAGATCCAAAAAAATGAACCCGAAGATCCAGAGGAGGAGGAGCGTCTCTTCCACTCCCAGATGTGGGTAAAGGGCTCCCCGATACAGTTCATTGTTGATAGCGGGAGTCAAAAGAACCTCATTTCGGCAGAGGTCGTGAAGCGGTTGGACCTACTGACCACAACACATCCACAACCATACACCATTGGGTGGCTTCACCAAGGACGAGATCTTCGCGTGAGCCAGCAGTGTCGCCTTCCATACAACATCAAGCCCTTCACGGATGAGGTATTGTGTGACATTGCTCCCCTTGAAGTTTGTGATGTATTACTAGGACAACCATACTTGTGGAAGCGACATGCTGTGTATGAATCAAGGCCCCGTGCTGTTATTATGACATTGGGAAATAAGTTGTTCAGGATACCAGAGGTAGCACCACCTGCCGCCCTCTCTTTGATTACTGCAAAACAATGCAGTAAGATCATTTCCAAAACCAGGAAATTTGTTTTCCTGATGATACGCCCTCAAGGAAAGAAGAAGACAGTGGCCGCGGCCTCCAAACGGGGCCCCTTTGCACGACAACTACAGATGGACAAGATTGTGGAGGAGTATGAGGACATCTTCACCTCCCCGGCAGGGGTTCCGCTGCACTGTCAAGTCAAGCACTCCATCGATCTGATCCCAGGTGCGCCGCTACCCAATGGACCAATTTATCGGCGCTCCGTTCTGGAGAACGATGAAATCAAGGGGTAGATTCAGGAGCTCCTACAGAAAGGTCACATCCGTCCGAGTTCATCGCCCTGTGGGAGCCCGATCGTGTTGGTACAGAAGAAGGATGGGACGTGGAGACTCTGTATTGACTATCGGGCGCTGAACAAGATCACTGTCCGTAATAGGTACCCGATCCCGTGGATTGATGACCTCCTAGACCAACTAAAGGGGGCGAAATATTTCAGCAAGATCGACCTGAAGTCAGGATATCACCAGGTACCAATCGAACCCTCCGATGTGTGGAAGACTGCCTTCAAATCCAAGGAGGGCCTCTTCGAATGGTTGGTCATGCCTTTCGGATTGACGAATGCTCCTGCAACCTTTATGAGGCTAATGGATGACATCTTGTGGCCATTCACCAACTCCTTTGTAGTAGTATACTTGGATGACATTCTGATCTTCAGCCAGAGTTGGGAAGAGCACCTCCACCACATCCGACAGGTTCTCCAAACACTGCGGCAACACAAGCTATGTGCCAATTTGGAGAAATGCACTTTTGGCATGAACCAGGTTTAGTATCTGGGATACATCATTGATGAACAGGGGGTGCATGTCGATCCAGACAAGATCCAAGTCATTCGGGATTGGCCCTCTCCAACCACTCTAATAGAGCTCCGCAGCTTTCTAGGTCTTGCCAACTTCTACCGCAGGTTTGTGTTGGGGTTTTCTCATATTTCTTGGCCCTTGAGTCAAGTCACCAAGGGCGGGGAAAAAGCAAAATTATTTTGGTCTGAATCTCAACAGAAGGCATTCAGGGAGTTGAAGGATCGCCTCTGCACGGCGCCAGTGCTCGCGTTACCAGATTTACAACAACCATTTGAGGTCGAGATAGATGCCTTTGACTATGCTATTGGGGCAGTCCTTACTCAACATGGACATCCAGTGGCATATCACAGTGAAACACTTTCAGACATAGTCCGGAAGTACCCCACTTATGATAAAGAGATGTATTCCATTGTACAGGCCTGCTGACAATGGAAGCATTACATTTTGGGGAAGAAACGGTCATCCACACAGACCACCGACCTCTGCAGTTCATACAGACCCAAGGGAAATTGCAGAATGATCGCCATCAGAAGTGGTCTACATACCTGCAACAGTTTCACTTGAATATCAAGTATAAAAAGGGCAGCACCAATAATGTTGCAGATTGCCTCAGCCGACCACCGATCATGGCGCTAACCACCGTGCTCAACTCTTGTGGGCACGAGACTTCTGATTGGCCACTTCTCTACAAAAGCGACCCAGAATTCGGCCACACATACCAGACACTCTTGGAGGGTCGGCAAGTTGCAGATTTTCACCTCCAGGATGCCCTATTATGCCACCTCGGTCACCTTTGTGTTCCTTCAAGCGAGCGTGCCAAGATGATTTGGGAAGCACACTACAGTCCGGCTACTGGGCATTTCGGGGTCGAGAAAACAGTGGCAATATTGCAAAATTATTTCTATTGGCTGAATCTTCGACATGATGTTGGGAAGTACATCCGATCATGTACTGCCTGTGCCATTGCCAAACCAGCCATTAAGAAGCACGGCCTCTATACCCCGTTGCCTACCCCTAGTCGACCTTTGGAATCCATCTCTGTGGATTACATGTCAGGCCTTCCTTCCACTAAGCATGGAAATGACTGTGTTTTTGTGGTCGTCGACAGGTTCTCGAAGATGGCCATTATGGTGGCCTGCAAGAAGAATATCACAACAGAAGCCACTGCTAAACTCTTCTTTAAACGAGTATGGGTGCACTTTGGGATCCCACAGTCTATCATCTCAGATCGGGACAATCGGTTTCTCAGCACATTTTGGTCCAGTCTCTGGTCAATGCTGGACACCAAACTCACGAAGTCCACAGCCTTCCATCCTCAAACTGATGGCCAGACAAAGGTTGTCAATAGGATGATTGTGCACATTCTGCGCATGTATAACTCAAAGCATCCACGCACATGGGACGAGAACCTCCCCTATGTTTAGCACAGCTACAACCGAGCTCTTCACAGCTCCACTGGCCATAGCCCTTTTCAGGTGGGTTTGGGGTTCCAGCCACTATACCCCATTGATGTGGCCATGCCACTTGCAGCTACTCACATGAATTCAGCTCATGTCCAGTCCGAAACAGATAAGGCCACCAGCTTCATTGAGCGCATCCAACATATTCGCCAGCAGGTCCATGACATTCTTGAGAAATCAAATGCCAAGTACAAGCAGCGACATGATCAACATCGGGTGCCACACAAGTTTCAGGTGGGCGACAAAGTCTGGTTGCATTTGCAAAAGGAACGCCTTACTGGAGCCTATCGGAAATTGAGACCACTCCGATATGGTCCTTACACCATTACTAAGGCTATGGGAGACAATGCATTTGAGCTCAGCATTCCCCCATTCCTTGGCCTGCACCCAGTGTTCAATGTGGACCGCCTTCGGCCATACTTTCCACCATTGCTAGACACATCTGACATTGCAGAACAGCTCAAACCCACAGAATTAAATCCAGATTGCATGGAACAAGCTGCAACTGATCCGGATTTAAACAGGAAAGCAACAAATTACAGAGATAACCATATACACAAAGATGCAGCGGAAATAATACTTCATTTCATTAATGGAAAATACTGAAATATGCTTACAACCAGAAATGGAAATAAACCAGCTAGGGCGATGGTAGCTTATCTCTGAGAAGAGATGTGATGGCTACATGCCTCTGAACTGCGTTACAATGAGGCTCGAAGGCCTATTTATTATTGAGAAACAATGGAAAACCCTTAACATTCCAAAACCTAACCCTAGGAGATGAAACGCCAAACTGTGGGCCCCGTTTGGGGGTAAGTTGGTACATCAACTTCCCGGGGTCGTAACTTTGGCATATGATCTCCGTTTGACGCGTACAATAGCTCATTAGAAAGATCTATCCAAGCACTATCATTGTTGGAACGGGCAACATCGGTCCATTCCATGGACCCATGTTGCCCCCGGATTCCCCAAAAAACATCGTTTAGGGCCTCAAAACGGCTCCGGAAGTTCAGGACCTGAAAAACTGCTAAAAATAGTAAGTTGTGCTACAATTAAGGAAACTGAAAATGCTGAGAAAGACAATGGTGGGGGTCCAGGTGGACTTGGCAAGTGGCCACCAATATCCACCTGGATCATTACATGGATTACATGTCAGGCCTTCCTTCCACTAAGCATGGAAATGACTGTGTTTTTGTGGTCGTCGACAGGTTCTTGAAGATGGCCATTATGGTGGCCTGCAAGAAGAATATCACAGCAGAAGCCACTGCTAAACTCTTCTTTGAATGAGTATGGGTGCACTTTGGGATCCCACAGTCTATCATCTCAGATCGGGACAGTCGGTTTCTCAGCACATTTTGGTCCAGTCTCTGGTTAATGCTGGACACCAAACTCACGAAGTCCACAGCCTTCCATCCTCAAACTGATGGCCAGACAAAGGTTGTCAATAGGATGATTGTGCACATTCTGTGCATGTATAACTCAAAGCATCCACGCACATGGGACAAGAGCCTCCTCTATGTTCAGCATAGCTACAACCGAGCTCTTCACAGCTCCACAGCTCCACTGGCCATAGCCCTTTTCAGGTGGGTTTGGGGTTCCAGCCACTATGCCCCATTGAAGTGGCCATGCCACTTGCAGCTACTCACATGAATTCAGCTCATGTCCAGTCCGAAACAGATAAGGCCACCAGCTTCATTGAGCACATCCAACATATTCGCCAGCAGGTCCATGACATTCTTGAGAAATCAAATGCCAAGTACAAGCAGTGACATGATCAACATCGAGTGCCACACGAGTTTCAGGTGGGCGACAAAGTCTGGTTGCATTTGCAAAAGGAACGCCTTACTGGAGCCTATCGGAAATTGAGACCACTCCGATATGGTCCTTACACCATTACTAAGGCTATGGGAGACAATGCATTTGAGCTCAGCATTCCCCCATTCCTTGGCCTACACCTAGTGTTCAATGTGGACCGCCTTCGGCCATACTTTCCACCATTGCTAGACACATCCGACATTGCAGAACAGCTCAAACCCACAGAATTAAATCCAGATTGCATGGAACAAGCTGCAACTGATCGGATCATGGACACACAGATCAAGAACACTCGCCAAAAGAATATCCAACTGTATCGAGTTGTCAAAGCAGGCCAACTCCTTCAGCAGGGCAAGTGGCTCACCAGGGAACAAGTTCAGCAGAAGTTTCCTCATCTCATGGAGGAGCTCAACGCAATGGGGACCATTGCTTCCTAAGGGGGGAGGAATGATCCAGGTGGATATTGGTGGCCACCTGCCAAGTCCACCTGGACCCCCACCATTGTCTTTCTCAGCATTTTCAGTTTCCTTAATTGTAGCACAACTTACTATTTTTAGAAGTTTTTCGGGTCTTGAACTTCCGGAGCCGTTTTGAGGCCCTAAACGACGTTTTTTGGGGAATTCGGGGGCAACATGTGTCCATGGAATGGAATGATGTTGCCCGTTCCAACAATGATAGTGCTCGGATAGATCTTTCTAATGAGCTATTGTACGCGTCAAACGGAGATCATATGCCAAAGTTACGACCCCGGGAAGTTGATGTACCAACTTACCCCCAAACGGGGCCCACAGTTTGGCGTTTCATCTCCTAGGGTTAGGTTTTGGAATGTTAAGGGTTTTCCATTGTTTCTCCACAATAAATAGGCCTTCGAGCCTCATTGTAACACAGTTCAGAGGCATGTAGCCATCACATCTCTTCTCAGAGATAAGCTACCATCGCCCTAGCTGGTTTATTTCCATTTCTGGTTGTAAGTATATTTCAGTATTTTCCATTAATGAAATGAAGTATTATTTCCACTGCATCTTTGTGTATATGGTTATCTCTGTAATTTGTTGCGTTCCTGTTTAAATCCGGAGCAGGCCAACTCCTTCAGCAGGGCAAGTGGCTCACCAGGGAACAAGTTCAGCATAAGTTTCCTCATCTCATGGAGGAGCTCAACGCAATGGGGACCATTGCTTCCTAAGGGGGGAGGAATGATCCAGGTGGATATTGGTGGCCACCTGCCAAGTCCACCTGGACCCCCACCATTGTCTTTCTCAACATTTTCAGTTTCCTTAATTGTAGCAAAACTTACTATTTTTAGCAGTTTTTCGGGTCCTGAACTTCCGGAGCCGTTTTGAGGCCCTAAACGACGTTTTTTGGGGAATCCGGGGGCAACATGGGTCCATGCCATTCCAACAATGATAGTGCTCGGATAGATGTTTCTAATGAGCTATTGTACGCGTCAAACGGAGATCATATGCCAAAGTTACGACCCCGGGAAGTTGATGTACCAACTTACCCCCAAACGGGGCCCACAGTTTGGCGTTTCATCTCCTAGGGTTAGGTTTTGGAATGTTAAGGGTTTTCCATTGTTTCTCAACAATAAATAGGCCTTCGAGCCTCATTGTAACACAGTTCAGAGGCATGTAGCCATCACATCTCTTCTCAGAGATAAGCTACCATCGCCCTAGCTGGTTTATTTCCATTTCTGGTTGTATGCATATTTCAGTATTTTCCATTAATGAAATGAAGTATTATTTCCGCTGCATCTTTGTGTATATGGTTATCTCTGTAATTTGTTGCGTTCCTGTTTAAATCCGGATCAAATTCAGTGCAGCTGCCTTTGTTTAAAGGCTTAGGAAATGAGGACCCGTACCATTTTTGGTTCGTTGTGAAAGTTGTGTGGGAAGCTCAAGGCATTACAAATGAACACAAGAATAAGGAAACACTGGTTAGTGCTCTGTAAGATTGCGTGCTAACCTGGTACATTAAGTACTCTAATGATAACCCAAATGCTGGAGTGGTAGACATCCAGACTGCACTGAATAAAGAGTTTAGTAGGCCTAAATCTAAAGCATAGTCAATTGTCGGGTTCAAGGAAATCATGATGAAACTAGGTGAGACACCTTGGGAATTGGATCAGAGGTTGAAATGTAAAATTCGGGAAGCTAATATGAACTTAACAGATGGAAAACACCATGAGTGGTTCATGGATTTGCTCCTGCCACACGTAAGGGTTGCGCTATCACAATAGAATATTACAACTAAGGTAGAGGCCTTGGAGATTGCAATGAGACTGCATGATACATCGATGCAAGATCCAAATCTAGGGGTTCAGTAGATCCATGCATAGTTGCAAAATATTTTCCTTGAAATGTAAAGTTTGAAGCAGGACAGAACAGTTCAACCAGAGGTGTACGAAGAGGTATGGTGCATGATTTTAACACCTGGATTGAACCTTAGGCTGAATAAGGCAATTCTAGGGTAACCACAAACCACGCTTAGCCAAATAGCTAGCCCTACTAGGCCAGGAGAGGGCTCTCTCCGTAAGGATCTTAGCCAAAATGACTGGATCAAGAAATTGATATTAGGCTAGGTATAGTATCACAGGGTTTTGATTTGATTTGTTTGAAGGGTTTTGCTGGATCAGAAAGAGCCAAACAATTAGGGCAAGGAAATTAGGTCAAAATTGTAGGGTGTTTGATGGGGCAAGGTAGGCACAATGATCAGAAACTTAGGGTTTGATGGATGAGGTGGAAATACAAGTGAGGAGATAGAAAGAGCATCTAAACCACATGGATTCTTCCCAAACTGAAGAAAACATAGACTGTGAAATGTCTACCCAAAATAGAGCATAAAAGATATGGATTCTACCTCTCAGACTTGTATACATTCACATAAAGGAAATGAAATGATGAAATGGAGTCAACAATACATTCTAACACATGAATACAAAAGAAAAACTAAACTAAGCATCATACCACATGGATCCCAAAGAAATAGCTGCAATTTTTCATTAATCTCCTGCTATAACTGATACAAAATGATATCTAATCAAAACATAAGCATCCCACTGAGTCCAACCCTTACAATGACTGAGGAAAAGAATCATATAGACCCCAAACAACTCATCCTAAGCTCAGGGAGTCAAATCCATGAGAGGAGGAGCTATTTCCAACAAAAACTGAAATTCTAACAAGAAAATGGGGTGGTCAAAGTGACTCATCCCTAATCTAAACAAACTGATACATTACACCTCATAAATTTGTTTTACCTAATGAATCTACCATAGTAAGCTCTAGAAGGATTATAATTACATTCAACTTATCAATTACAAGGGTAAGAACATAATCTGTCATGGTAGAAGTGAAGACTGGGTTGAATATGCAATTTTTTTGGCAAAGTGTCAAATGCATAGCACCAAGTGTCAGCGCGCAGCGCCAAGTGTAGGCGCGCCCTTCAACTTTAGCTACAATTTTGGAGGCTTTCCTGATGTCGAAATTGGGCCCACAATAGCTTGTTGGAAATCTCTTCCTATCTACTTTCTAGAACATCCTAAATTTATTAATTTGGATGTCATTTTCCTAGTAAAAAACTAAATCTCCCAACACTTCTTAGCGCGCAACACCCATGCCAAAAAGAGGGAAAAAATTCATTTTTTGGGTGTTTTTTTGACCTTTTGACCAACTAGTTTTCCTCCAAATGGTTATAAAATGTATAGGGTGTATGTAATCATCACTATAAACCCAAAATTTTTGACTTAGGGCTAATTGGATGTCTCAAAAAAGAGCACAACGCCCAAGGCGCTGCACGTTTTCCCCCCATGATTGTGCAAAAACTAGACTGAAAAACACAACAATTTCCTTCGAGCTCAAAAATGGTTCAACATGACCAAAAATGTATTTTTATGAATAATCAAAGGTTAGAGGCATGTAGGGATGCCTCAATAGGTATGTGAAGTCTCCTACTCTCCTCTTGCTTGGTCAATTTGTCAATTTTCTCATGAGCTCTTTGAGCTTGCTCCTTGCCACTTGGTTCCTCTGTGCATAATACTTGGCTATCTTCCTTTCTATCTCAACATCTCTGTTTTCTTTTTCCAAGAGGGTCTCCAAGTGTGTTTTCACCTTCTCAAGCCAAGCCTCTTTGTTCTCAGCTATGTCCTTGACCAATTACTCATTTAAAGTGAGTTGCTCCTCCAATTCTGCCTCCTTTTGCCTTTCAAGCTCTAAGGCTCTCTTTAATCCTCTTGTTCTTGGTCTTTTTCTCTATCCCTGTTCATCATCTAGCTCTCCATAATCTCCATAAGCCTCATCAAGCTGAAACTTGGCCTTCTCAACCTCCCTCTTTGCCTTGATGTACTTGGTTTGCATCAATTCCTGCTTGACCTCTAGTTACTTGTTTTCTTGCTCATAAAAGGAGATGATATATTTGGCCCTTTGTAAACTTGTCTCAAGCTTCCTGACTTTGGTATCCTTTTCTTTCAAGGTAACCTAAGTGATTTTTTATTTTTCCTCATCATCTGTGTTCACAAGGAGAAACTCCTTTTTAGTGTCATATTTTTCATGCTGCTATTTGACCTCTGCTTCCTCCACCATTTTCTCTTTTCCTTTAACCTTTAATGTTGATGATGAAGGTAAGGCCCCTCCCACTTTCTGTGGGGTAAACACCTACCTCTTTTCCCTCTGATAGGTCGAAGAAAATGACTAAAAACTGTTCCTCTGTGGTATATTATTCTGACCATGCTCAGTGTGTACATCATGTCCCTCACTGCCATCATGCTTATCATGTTCCTCATCACTATCATCATCTCTATTGGGTGAATGAATGGCTACATGAAATGGTGATGTAGATGGTGTGGAGGTGGCTGGTGAAGAAGGATCTGTTGAGGATGAGTGATAATTAAGCTGTGGTGGATGAGAAGAAGTAGATGGATGAGTGGAGGATGATGGATGAAAAATGGGAGCTGGCTGAGTAGGTGGTTCACTCAATATTTCATTAGCTATGAAGGCCTCCCAAGCAATGCCTAGTTGATCTAAGTGATGGAGGACTATCATTTTTATAAGAGAATGATGGAAAATAATATGCATCTAATGAGCTAGATCCCTTTTCTGAGCAATATATGTCATCTTGTCAATACTTCTGAAAAGGTAATATGGAAAACTGAGCATTCTTACTTTGGTAAAGTGCATGAGAAGCTTGATATGATATGAGTAGAGTCTGGAAAACCTTCCCTCACATGTGAAATACCTCATGATTATCTTCATTAATGGTGCATACTTGTCTAAGAGATAAGAGAAAGGGAAATTTTTTTTCTTATCATTTTTAGACCTTGTTTTAAGATATGGCTCATAAAAAATGTGAGGCAGATTTCTTTGCTTGAACCATTTCTCTCCTGCATTTGGAATTCTAGTGGCCTGTGATATGATGGTACGAGATATAGTGAATGTGACCTTAGCTAAAGTGACCTGGTTGTTTTGCGAATTGAGGATGAACTGCTTGGTTAACTGCTGATGAAAATTCACCCTTTAAACCCTTTGGAAAAAATGAAAACAACCCATGTACTTGAAACATGATACTGTAATGGTGATGCCATTAGTTCTATGGTATCAATGGGTTCAAATATGATAATTCTCCCTCCCTTCTTGGCTGGCCTCCTTGACTATATTTCCCCTTCTTCTGAACTAGTGTGACCCTCTTTTGCCATGTTTTTAAGGTGAACACTTGAGGGACTGATATGTCTGTCAAGATGAGTGAAATAGTGAGGGATATTGAATGAATTACAGGAAAGGATGATTTGAGGGTGACAAAGTCTATGAAGTGCTGTAATTCTGATCAAATAGATGATTTTGGAAACATACAAGAAAGCTTTGCCAGGGTTTTAAAATTTGGGGTGCCAACTTTCTTAATTGATGGAGAAAAAGAGATACTAGGCCACTTACTTGTTGTATGCAAGTAATAGAAGCCTTTGTAGCTTGAGCAGATGAAGAAAAGTGGTGTTTTGGTGCTCCTAGGGTTTTCTAGGCTTTACTAGCCAAACGTGCAGCACCAAGTGCCAGCGCACAGTGTCCTTGACAAATGCGCTCTTTAGTGCACAAGCACACAGCTCTGTTGAAATTTGCTCTGGCTTGGTCAGGAAAATGCACCCTTCACTACACAAGTGCATAGCACCACACTCAGGTGTGCAACGACTCTGCCCAGAGTTCAGCGTCCAACTGAAACGTGCAACACATTCCTAATTTTTTCAAATTTTCACTCAATTTCCTCTTTGCCAAGGAGAGCTTAGGGTGCAAAAGAGTTGACGAATTTTGAAAGATGCTTTTGAAATATTATATAGAGGATGAGTTTTATTTTTCCTTAGAAAAACCCACTTTATAATTTTTTTTTGGAACTTTTTACTTTGTTTTGAAATCTCTGTCTAATGCTTCTCTTTCTTTATCTCTTTTCAAGTGGATGATGCTTTGATTGAGTTGATTCTTCAATGATTCCTCTCTTGCGGCAAGGAGAAGTGCCTTGGGCAGCTTATGGGAACAATTATTACATAAAATGACTTGAATTACATCAAAAATATGAACAAACTAAAATACTCTGTTTCATCTAAAAAAAAAATGTTTTTGAGATGAAAATTACATCAGTGAAATAAGGATTTTGTACAATAACCATGACTAACTACCAACCATTCTTTATTTATTGGTGTTCCTCATACCTTTGCCGCCCTTTATTTGCAATAAAACAAAGCTTTTGACCTTGGAAATGAACCCTAAGATCGAATGGAGACATGATTGCCTTAACTCTAAAAATAATATAACTAAAACCATAACTAAATGAAACATGAAGAAGGGTAAGCAAATATACCTGATAAGGGAAAATTAGGATTTTTGAGAAGAAGAAGACAACCATCAATGGATCATTTTTGGGCATGATCTAGTGGAATGATAAAAAATTTTAGTATGAGACACCTACAATGAAAATGCAAAGAGCATATTTGATCCCTGATGGAAGTATGCATATACTGACACTAACATTGGCCTTATTGGGGATGGAAGATCCTTGGAGGTGTCAAGAACATCGTAGACCAAGTTCCTAGGTGATTGGGCCAATAGGGTCAAACAAATGAAAAATTGAAAACTTTTTGAATTTTTTGAAAAATGACTCGATACAAACTAAAAACTAACTAAAAACTGACTCTAGACTGACTCAAAAACCAACTAAAAACAACACAAAGCATTTAAGCTTTATAGCCTTCACTTTGGGCCCTAAGCTCAAATGACATTGTACCTCAAATATTGCAAGGAAAGTAAGCTGGTATATACAATGACAGTGAAACAAATTCAACAAGCTGCTTCAAAAATAATAGTGTTTCAGGAGCCTACCATTCACCGGTCCTCCTGAGCATTCTTGACCATCCATTTCCTTCAATAAATATGCATTCTTTCCTCGATAGGCTAAGATTTTATAAGGTCCTTTCCACATATTGTCAAACTTACCATGTTTCCCTTTTTCTTCATTTCGTGCATCCCATCGCAGCACTACATCTTCTAGCTGAAACTTTTCTACCTTGGTCTTGCGGTCATAAATTTTCTTTAACTTCTCTTGTAGCTAGAAAGTATTTTCAGAAACCTCTTCCCTTGTTTGTTGAAGGTGAATCATTTGATTGATTTGGAGCTGAATATCATCTTCTTCACTACCTGATTTTTGCAATAATATCATGATTGGGATTGCAAGTGATGTAGGAAACATTGTATTAGTACCATAAACCAATTCAAAAGGCAACATACCTATTGATTTCTTACTACTCACTCTATCGGCCCACAAAGCATTGACAAGCTTTCAATGCCAATTCTTCTTGTTTTCCTCCAACATTTTCTTAATAATGTTTACCAAGGATTTATTTGAAGACTCGGCTAGTCCATTTCCCTACAAATAGTATGCCATGGAATGAACCAATATGATGTTATACTTGTTGCAAAACTCAACCATTTTCTTCGACTTAAACGATGACGCATTATCTATAATAATTTTGTCAGGGCAGCCAAAATGAGACAAGATATTGGACTCTAAAAACTGAATGATTACCGTGTCCGTAGCTTACCTTAATAGAATGGCTTTGATCCATTTGGTGAAGTAATCGGTGGCTGTCAAAATCCATTCGTGTTGTGTTGATGATGTAGGATGGTTTGCCCCTATGAAGTCAAGCCCCCACTACTGGAAAGGTGCATTAACTACAATTGGCTTTAAAGGAAGAGGAAGCAACTTCCTTTCTCCTTGAAACACTTGACATTCATGGCAGCTCATGACTGTTTTATATAAATCTGAAAATAAAGATGGCCAATAATACCTTGCCTCTCAAGATTTTATTAGCTGTTGTTTTCCAAAACAAGTGACCCGCACAATCTCCTCTATGAAAATCATTCATTACCTGTTGAGCTTCATTTTAAACCAAACAATTAAGAAGAACCCCTCTCGGATCTTTCCAATAGAGAGCACTATCCAAAATGCATAATTTTGCAGACTTCAGTTTTAGTGATCTACCTTTACTTTTTGACATTCCAGGAGGCGGAGAAAGATGCTGAAGAACATATACTATATCAGAATACCAAGGTGAGTTGAGAAAAATTTTTGATACCTGAATGAGTGTGCCACCATCTTCTTCATCTGACATTATTGCAATAAGATTTATGTCTAGAGCATGAAGATTCGACTCAGCCATGATTTTTTCCAAGCCTTGACCTTTGATTAGTTTCATGGGCTTAATATGAAGATCATACTCTAACATCACTGCTATCCACTTACCTCTTCTTCCTTCTGGATCGGTTTGCATGAGGAAATCTTTGATAGCCGCGTTGGGAACATATGCTATGGTATGCAAATGCAGAATGTAAACTCAAAAATCCTTTAATGCCTTTATAAGAGCCAAAGCTTATTTCTTAATGATGTTATAGCAAAGAGCAGCATCTCTGATAGTTTGAATGAAAAATGCAATGTGCTGCTCCACTTGATCGTTCTTTTGCATCAACACCGTAGCCAAAGTATGCTCAAACACAAATGAAAATATAATAAAATCACGAGTATAATCAGGGTTGATCAAAACAGGGGCTGTGGTCAAAGAAAGCTTTACCAATTTAAAATATTTCATGGCATCTTCAATCCATTTCACACTGCGTTCCTTCTTCAACATATTAGTTAACTCATGCAAATGCTCAGCCAAATTTGGTATACATTTGCGTAAGAAGTTCATCTTACCATTGAAGGCTTGGATCTCCATTTTGTTGCATGGAAGTATATTTGCTGAATTTCCTCCACCCTAGAAGGATCAATATGAATACCATCTTTGGAAATTATATGACCGAGGAGCTTACCTTCCTCCATGGCAAAAATACTCTTCTTTGGATTTAAAGAAATCTCGAACTCTCTGCATTTCTGAAAAAAAATCCTCAGGTGGTGTAAATGCTCATCATCAGAACTAGAAAATACTGTCAAGTCATATAAGTAAACTGTTGGCATTATGGCACAGGTTTGGAGCTATTTCATGGGTGTTGTCCTTGATGACAACTCACTTTGATGACAGATCTCAGTTCAGGCTCTCATAATGAAAGAAACGATATATACGCAGGTTCATCTAGACGAAGACACATATATATGCGGGTTAGACGTTTCAAAGGCGCGTATGCGTATACACGCACTTTCACACAAGGAAAAGCGCGTACATGTTGGAGAAGTTACTTTTGGTCCGTGGTATTTGGTCCTTGGTAATTGAACCAATGGTTTTGGGCCATGGTATCATGTCAGAAGTGTTGATCCCAAGTATTGGGTCCATGGTTTTGTTTTGTTATGGTTTTGGACCATGGTATTGTGAAAGGCCTAAGACTATAAAAGAGGAAGGAGATCATTTGGCAAAGTATGATCTGAATTATTGAGTATCTGATAAAGTGCTAGATCTGAAATATTGGTGATTGGGTTATGGTGCAGATCTGGATCTGAATGAAAGAGGAACCTAAGAGCAAAGAGAAGGATAAGTTTTATATATGGGTCATAATCTTAAGGCTTGAATAATAATACCTTTGTATGATTTTGATCCGTTATATGTGGCACATTCTTGATCCATAAATCTGGTAATCTGGGTTAATTAATATTTGAAAGTGTGAATTATCCTTTATAGATCTATACGCAGGTTCAGTGAGGCGAAGGCGCGTATACATGCAGGTTCTGTGAGTAAAAACAACGTATACGCAGGTTGGCTCAAACACAGAAGCGTATGCACGCAGGTTTCTGGTTATTGAAGTAGCGTACATCTCTTAAGTTGTGTTCTAGCTACTTCTATTTATTGTTGCAGTGTTCAGGGTTCAGAATTTGGTGTGTGGTTACTGTTACTGTGTTCTGGGTACAACAGTCAGAGAAGTATCTATTTGATTCAGTGTTAATTGGTGAAAAGGAGATTGTTTGATTCTTGATGATTGATTGATGTTCATGGATCCAGTTTGAAAATTTATGAAACGTGGTCCCTGGAAGAAAGAGAAGGTTGTAGCCTTCTGTAGGCCAACACCTACGTACTAGTATCTTGGCTAGTGCAAGAGCTAAGGGGGTTGTAGCTCCCTTCTAGGAGAAGCTGGAGAATGAGAGAGGGTTGTAGCTCTCTGCAGGTAGCAGCCTACATACTGGTAAAGTACTGCACCAGTACATTGTAAAAAGAAGTTTCTAATTAAAGAAGATAGAGACGAATTGCAGCAGGTGGTTTTCACCCACATTGGGTTTCCACCTTATATCTTGTGTTCTTGTGTGTGATTGTCTTCTGCTCTGTTTCACTGTTTCTGGTTACTGTTTATCTGATTCTAATACACAGATTAATGATCAACATCTGTAAGATAAATTAATTATAAGTTTGCATGGTATACGTGGGTTTCCTTATCTATAGTTGCGTATATACGCGGTTTTCACTAATGGAAGTAGCGTATATGATCTGGGTTTGAAAAAGAAAATAATTGACTTGATAATACTGATTCACCCCCCCTCTCAGTATTATTTCCAACAATTGGTATCATAGCAGGTCCTTCAGAAGAAGCTTGATAGCTTGAAGGAAGATCTATCATCATCAGCAACTACGAGAGAGAAGCATCGATCAGGCCACCAATTTTTGATGGAACCAACTTTGTATATTGGAAGGTAAGAGTCACTGCCTATCTTCAATCCCTTGGTGCAGAAGTCTGGGATATCATAGATACAGGGTACACTTTTTCGTCAGCTACTCCTACAGATCCGGATGGTAAGAAGCAATATGAAACAAATACAAAGGCAGTGAATACTCTATTAGGATGTCTATCTCAATCAGAATTTGTCAAGGTTATGCAGTATAAATCCGCAAAAGGAATATGGGACAAGATCGTTCTGAGCTATGAAGGAGATGAACAGGTAAAACGAGCAAAACTTCAAACCCTCAGAATTCAGTATGAAAGTCTCAGAATGTACAATGATGAAAGTGTAGCTAACTATTTCCTACGTATAGATGAGATTGTTAATTGTATGAAAAACTTGGGTGAGGAAATAAAAGAAGTTGTTGTGGTTGAAAAGGTTTTAAGATCTTTGTCCCCTAAGTTTGAATCAAAGGTTTCTGCAATAGAAGAAAAGGAGAATCTATGGAACCTTACCATGTCATAGCTGCACGGAATTCTAACTGCTTACGAAATGAGGAAAGGAGGACCATCAGACAGAAGAGAAGCTGCTTTCAAGGCTTCAGGCAAAGGAGATTACTATGAGTCAGGACATATATCAGAAGAAGAGGAAGAATCAAATTTTGTCAAGAACCTTCAACGGGGTGCTAGAAGATTCAGAGGTAAGTTACCCTTCAAATGCTTTGCTTGTGGAAGAGTTGGTCACTATGCTGCAAAGTGTCCTCATAAAGACAAGCTTGATAAAGGTAAGGAACCTATTAGATGGAACAAGAAACATAATGTAAATAAGAAAAGCTATTACACTCATGAAGACAGTGATGGACTGTCAAATAGTGATGAAGATGAACAAGGTAATAATTATAGACTTCTAATGGCCTTTGAAGATGATGATTTCATGGATGCTATAGATGAAGAAGGTCTTTATGAAGAGATTTCTAGACTCAAAATTTGTTTAGAAGAAAAGAATGTGATCATAGTCACTCTACAATTTCAACTTGCTGAAAGGGAAAAACATCATGAAAAGTTAGAATGTGAAATTGTGGGACTTAGAAAAGAGATTGAGAAAACAAAAGCTCTTAAGCTTAGATTTGTTAAAGGATCTGACACCTTAGATGACATTATCAAAGCAAAACGTTCTCCACTAATCAAGACAGGTCTGGGATATAATGAAGAATCATCTCAAGCACAGAAGGCATCCACCTCCAAAAGTTATCTTGATGTAGCAAGGAGAAGTGAAAAGGTCGACAATCAACAAAAAAGGCACAATGCTGCTCTCCAGGTAAATCAAGGACAATTTACCTCAAGAATGAAAAAAGACTACCAGGTAAATCAGGGGCAATCGACTTTAAGGATGAGCAAAAGCTACAACCAGCCACAGGTAAAACCTTCTCAATTTGCCTCAAGAATAGATATCAATAGAAACTACAATCATTTGGTTGGTAGATTTGATAATCACAAGAGTTTCTTCAACGGCCAATGCTTTTCTTGTCATAACTTTGGTCACAAAGCAGCTCAATGTGTTGCCTATAAGACAATCATGACTAGAGAAGCTCATAAATAAAGGAGTATGACCGGGATCATGAAAAGGACCTACAATAACTTCTCTGCTCTTTAAAATGAAATAGAATGTTCTATTTGTAACAATTTCAGTCATGAAGATTCTGAATGCAGGAGCAGGTTTCAGCAGAAAACTCAGAAGGAGCAAGCCTCAAGTGCCAAAACATGGAGAATAAAAGAACCACAACCAGAAAGAAGTGGTATAGCCTTATATGCGGAAGGGCAGGAAAATCAATGGCATAGAAAATTTTAGGGGCGAATGTTCGCCCTTTGGCGAAATTAAGGGGTTTTAAATTTTTAGTGGGCGAATATTTTGTATCAGAGTACATTTTTACAAATCACCTCAAATAGCCCACCTTATTTTAAGGGAGAGGATAAAAAAGGTAAATTTAGCCCTTGAAATTAGGAGTTACAACCTTCCATTCGCCCATTTTCAAGAATAGGTTTTATTTAAGTGAATCCATTCGCCCATTTTCAAGAATAGGTTTTATTTAAGTGAATCCTATGGGCCAAAGGCCCAAATACCATATTTATAAAAGAGGTATGGTAAATTAATAAAAATATAAATAAATGAGAGCAATGGTAAATAAATAAAACATTTTTTATATTTACTCCATAAGTCACCTTATATACATGCAAGGGTGTAAACAAATAAAAATATAAGTAAAGTGGAGGTATGGTAAATAAATAAAACGTCTTTTTATACTTACTCAAAAAGTATGGTAAATAAATAAAAATATAAATAAACTAGACGCATGGTAAATAAATAAAACCTCTTTTTATATTTAGTCCATAACCCTCGTTCTATTTATGAAGGCTCAAGAAAGAGGTTTTATTTAAGTGAATCCTATGGGCCAAATACCATATTTGTAAAAGAGGTATGGTAAATTAATAAAAATATAAATAAACGAGACGTATGGTAAACAAATAAAACGTTTTTTTATATTTACTCCATAAGTCACCTTATATTTATGAACACTCAAAAAATGCATTATATTTAGGTGAAACCTATGGGCAAAATACTATGGGACAAATACCATGGACTAGATTGTTATTAATACCATGCAAAAAAACATTATTAACCCTAATATTAGTATTAATAAAAATAAAAATGGCACATGGTATTGACCCATGGTATTCACCAAAATGGCACATGGTATTGACCCATGGTATTCACCTAGAATGTAGCCTATTTAAATGGGGGAATTAAACCAGCATAGATCCATCTTTACTCTGGATCTACTAACCCCCGAGAGGTAACAAATATCGTGATATGCAAACTAGCATAGAGTGAAAAAATATTTGATCCGATCAAGAGTAAAAATGGATGTCATAATTTAATGTATGTTAAACATTTTAGCTTGGTTAAAGTAAAAAGTAAAATAAAAATCAACTATTAATTTTATTAATTTTTATAAATTACTAATAGTAATTTTTAAGCTCTAGGTTTATGATAACCCATGGTAATACCATGGTATTCATGTGAGCATAGACTATTTAAAGGGGAAATTCTATCATCTTAGATCCATCTTAATTCTGGGTCTACCAAGTGCTCAGAGGGATAAATAGATTTCATCCCCCGACGAGTGGTAGATGTGGAGTTAAGATGGATATAGGCTGGTTTTTATGATAATGTAGATATTAGATAGACTTAGGAAATTATATTGTAAAAACATCTTAAGGTGAATGGTTAAAGAATAGACATTGAACAAGTATATTTGTATACCTATGTTTTAAACTAAAACAAATCCAGGGCTAAAAGGAATGGATTGATTGCACTAGTCGTCCTTCTATAACTTTCCAACATATGCTGGAGTAAACAGATTGTAATTTGGGTAATTTTTCTAATTGCAAACAGGAACATACTTGTGTATTGGCAGGGTGGTTACGAGGTCCCTAGAAGTAATGAATTTGATTTTTTCTTGGTTTTATATATAGTATTAGGTTTTTTCTCATGCTTTCTGTGAATGGCACGGGTGAATTTTATCCTACACCCACTAGGTTATCGATATGTAATTTTGGTAATTTTGATTTCAAAATATTTTTTAAAGAAATGCAATGATTTCATTTGTGTACTCAATAAACACAAGATTTTATAATTGAGTAAAATATTCGCCATGCCTAGTGAGAGATTCGCCAAAAAATTATATATACATATCATATTATTGATAAAATCGCCTTCCATTTTTCCTACATACCATGGAGATTCGCCCATTTATTATACATGTAAATTTGGGGGGGTTCTTAAAATTTTCCCTGATCAATGGTACATCGATAGTGGATGTTCGAAACATATGACAGGTGATAAAGAAAAACTTTAGTGATATAGTGACTTAGAAAAGGAGAAGAAGGTCTCTTTTGGAAATGACACCCCTGCTCTCATAAAAGGTAAAGGTTCTATTCAGTTGAAAGAAAGGGTCAAAGCTAGAAATGTCATGTATGTTGATGGCTTAAAGCATAATCTATTAAGTGTCGGTCAGATGTGTGATCAAGGAACTGAGGTAGTATTTCGATCAAATGGATGTAGTGTTCGTGATCTTGATACAGGAAAAACAGTGATCAAAGGCATAAGAACTCCAAATAACTTATACATATTCAAAGAAGGACAACATCAATGCTATCTAAGCAAGAATGATGAACACTAGCTATGGCACAGAAGATTGGGGCATCTTAGCTTCTCACAGATAAGGAAAGCATGCAAATACCAGGCAGTTCGTGGTCTTCCAGACATCAGAATTCCAGACAAAACAATATGCAAATCGTGTCAGTTTGGTAAGAAAACCAGAACTAAATTCCCTAAGAAGGAAGGATTAGCTAGCATGCCACTTGAACTTTTCCATACTGATATATGTGGTCCATCTAGGAAAAGGTCACCTCGAGGAAAAGAATACTTTATATTATTCATTGACGACTTTTCTAGGATGTGTTGGATAGGACTTATGAAGCACAAAGACAAAGCCTTTGAAAAGTTCAAATCATTCAAAGACTTGGTGGAGAATGAATCAGATCACAAAATCAAATGCCTCAGGTCTGATAGAGGTGGGGAGTTTACCTCGAATGAATTCTTCGATTTTTGTGAAGAACATGGAATAAGAAGGGAATTCTCTACAGCTAGGACTCCTCAACAAAATGGAGTAGTGGAAAGGATGAACATAACGGTTCAACAAATGGCTCGTGCTATGCTTGATGAGTCTGGAACTCCCACAACCTTCTGGGGTGAAGCCGCATTTGCCGCAGTTGTTATTCTCAACAAAACAAATGTCCGGGTGAACAGAACTCAAACTCCTCATGATCTTTGGTATGGTGAGACTCCTTCGGTAAAATATTTCAAAATTTTTGGAAGCAAATGCTATATCAAAAATACTGATGAAAATCTTGGCAAGTTTGAACCTAGAGCAGATGAAGGCATTCTCCTTGGTTACTCTCCCCACAGTAAAGCCTACAAGTGTTAAAATAAAAGGCTTGGAAAAATTGTTGAAAGTATTGATGTTGTAATTGATGAAGAAGAAAACACTCCTAGGCAAGTAAGATCTAAAGATTTCAAAGCTGATGAGGACTATCCTTCAACATCAAATCAGACTTATGATTAAGAAGAAGCTCAAGAGGCACCAGAAGAACAAATAAGGATAGAAGATAAGACTCCATCCAGGTATGTTCAGAAGAATCATCCAAAATCTCAAATTTAGGGGCAGAAAGAGGCAGGTATACAAACAAGAAGAACAATTGTAGAAGCCTCAAGCTATTTGGCATTGCTCTCATCCACTGAACCACAAAATGTAAAAGAGGCATGCAAAGATGAATGCTGGGTCAAGGCAATGGATGAAGAACTTGAGCAGATCGAAAATAATAACACTTGGGAGTTGGTTCCTAGACCAAAAGATAAAAATGTCATAGGGACAAAATGGATCTTTAAAAACAAGTTGAATGAAAATGGGGAAGTTATTAGAAACAAGGCCAGACTTGTTTGTAAAGGGTATGCTCAACAAGAAGGGATAGACTTTGAAGAAACTTTTGCTCCAGTTGCTAGACTTGAGGCCATCCAAATGTTCCTTGCTCTCTCAAGCTTTCAGAAGTTTAAAGTATTTCAAATGGACGTGAAATCAACCTTTCTGAATGGAGACTTAGAAGAAGAAGTGTACATTGAGCAACTAGATGGTTTCATCCTTGGGAATGATCCAAATCTTGTATGCAGACTAAAAAAGGATATCTATGGTCTCAAACAGGCTCCAAGGACTTGGTACTATCATTTGTATAAATACCTTCATCAACAAGGTTTTTCAAAAGGATCGACAGATAGCAATCTTTATATAAAAATTGAAAATAACAAATTGCTAATACTTGTTGTGTATGTAGATGATATTATCTTTGGTAGCAATGAAGAAGCTATGAGTAAAAACGTTGCCTTGGTGATGCAGAAAGAAATCGAAATGTCATTACTTGGAGAGATGACATATTTTCTTGGTCTACAAATCCAACAAAATGAAGGCGGTATATTTTTATCTCAAACCAAGTACCTCAAGCAGATCTTGAAGAAATATGGCATGGAAGATTCGAAACCAGTATGTACCCCTATGGTTACAGGATGCAGCCTCAGTGAAAATGATGAATTAGCAGTAGTGCATCAACCAACCTATAGATCCATGATTGGAAGTCTGCTCTATTTAACAGGTACCCGACCAGACATCATGCATGTAGTCGGAATAGTTGGAAGATTTCAGGAAAATCCTAAGGAAACCCATCTTCAGGTAGTAAAGAGAATTTTCAAGTATCTTCAAGGAACTCAAAACTATGGACCGTGGTATCCAAGAGAGACAGATATCACTCTTCATGCTTATACAGATGCAGATTGGGCTGGATGCGTGGATGACAGAAAAAGCACAAGTGGTGGTGCATTCTTTATGAGTTCCAGATTAGTATCTTGGTTCAGCAAGAAACAGAGTTCGATTGCCCTATCTACACCTGAAGTAGAATATGTGGCTGTTGCATCTTGTTTCACACAACTCCTTTGGATGATGCAAACTTTGCAGGATTTTCAAATCACTTGTACTCCACCTATCTCCATGTTATGTGATAATACAAGTGCTATCAGTATCTCAAAGAATCCTGTCATGCATTCAAAGACTAAGCACATACCGATCAAGTATCATTTTCTCTGGGAACAAGTGTTGGAACAAAAGGTCAAATTGGAGTATGTTCCCTCTAAGGAACAAGTTGCTGATATTTTCACCAAACCATTGCCTAGGGAAACTTTTGAATACCTCAGACAAAAGCTGGGAGTAGTTGATGCATCATCTTGCTATTGAAACTTGTCTGTTTCAGAGAAAAATGGGTGTACGCGAGTTGCCTGAGGAGGATCCACGTACATATGCCGGTTCACGCAGAGACAGTTGCGTATATGGCAGTTTGAAAGAAATCAGTGGGGACAAACTCTGGTTGAAGAAAGTCTGATATGGGTCTGACATAGACCATCTGGCACAGGTTCAGGGGGAGCAGGTAAACTTCTGATAATGCATTGTTGGCATTACATTAGAAGCTCTTGGTTCAGGTTCACAACTGTTGATCTCAGGTGGAACAAATGTAGAAGGAGAAATGAAGGAAAACATGGTTTCTGATCTGAATAGTGATTGATAGATGCTGTTGATATCAGTTATTGGTGACTTTCATAAGTCCTGCTCTAAATATTTCGTCTCTATGTCATGAATCTCTTTTATGATGACAAGGTCATGTAACGACCTATTTTGGTTTCCCCACTATGACTGGGATGAATGATGTAATGTACTTGGTTGTCATATATAAATTTCTGATGTATCCCCACTTGGTTGGGTGATGGATGTATGTATAGAGTCTTTTAGTGATAGGAAGGTATTTTATGATGTATAAGTCATGATTATTCTTGAAGAACATCTTTTTGCAGATCTTGCCTACAGTCAGGGGGAGCATGGTCAGCACAACAGAGTAGAGATTTCAGCATATACTCAGGGGGAGCACAACCCTTTGCCCTTGATGACAAAGGGGGAGAATGACTTTGAGGATCTTGGGGTTGCCATCAAGTAAAAAGGGGGAGATTGTTGGCATTATGGCACAGGTTTGGAGCTATGGCATATGTGTTGTCCTTGATGGCAACTCACTTTGATGATAGATCTCAGTTCAGGCTCTCAGAATGAAAGAAAAGATATATACACAGGTTCATCTAGACGAAGAAGAATATATACGCGGGTTAGACATTTCAAAGGCGCGTATGCGTATACACACACTTTCACGCAAGGAAAAGCGCGTACATGTTGGAGAAGTTACTTTTGGTCCATGGTATTTAGTCCTTGGTAATTGAACCTATGGTTTTGGGCCATGGTATCTCATCAGAAGTGTTGATCCCAAGTATTGGGTCCATGGTTTTGTTTTGTTATGGTTTTGGACCATGGTATTGTGAAAGGCCTAAGACTATAAAAGAGGAAGGAGATCATTTGGCAAAGGAGGATCTGAATTATTGAATATCTGATAAAGTGCTAGATCTGAAATATTGGTGATTGGGTTATGGTGCAGATCTGGATCTGAATGAAGGAGGAACCTAAGCGCAAAGAGAAGGATAAGTTCTATTGATGGGTCATAATCTTAAGGCTTGAATAATTGTATCTTTGTATGATTTTGATCCGTTATATGTGGCGCATTTTTGATCTATAAATATGGTAATCTAGGTTAATTAATATTTGAAAGAGTGAATTATCCTTTATAGATCTGTACGCAGGTTCAGTGTGGCGAAGGCGCGTATACACACAGGTTCTGTGAGTAAAAACAACGTATATGCAGGTTGGCTCAATCACAGAAGCGTATGCACGCAGGTTTCTCATTATTGAAGTAGCGTACATCTCTTAAGTTGTGTTCTAGCTGCTTCTGTTTATTGTTGCAGTGTTCAGGGTTCAGAATTTGGTGTGTGGTTACTGTTACTGTGTTCTGGGTACAACAGTCAGAGAAGTATCTATTTGATTTAGTGTTAATTGGTGAAAAGGAGATTGTTTGATTCTTGATGATTGATTAGTGTTCATGGATCCAGTTTGAAAATTTATGAAACGTGGTCCTTGGAAGAAAGAGAAGGTTGTAGCCTTCTGTAGGCCAACACCTACATACTAGTATCTTGGCTAGTGCAAGAGCTAAGGGGGTTGTAGCTCCCTTCTAGGAGAAGCTGCAGAATGAGAGAGGGTTGTAGCTCTCTGCAGGTAGCAGCCTACGTACTAGTAAAGGACTGCACCAGTACATTGTAAAAAGAAGTTTCTAATTAAAGAAGATAGAGACGAATTGCAGCAGGTGGTTTTCACCCACATTGGGTTTCCACCTTATATCTTGTGTTCTTGTGTGTGATTGTCGTCTGCTCTGTTTCACTGTTTCTGGTTACTGTTTATCTGATTCTGATACACAGATTAAAGATCAACATCTGTAAGATAAATTAATTATAAGTTTTCATGGTATACGTGGGTTTCCTTATCTATAGTTGCGTGTATACGCAGTTTTCACTAATTGAAGTAGCGTATATGATTTGGGTTTGAAAAACAAAATAATTGACTTGATAATACTGATTCACCCCCCCTCTCAGTATTATTTTCAACAATTGGTATCAGAGCAGGTCCTTCAGAAGAAGCTTGATCGCTTGAAGGAAGATCTATCATCATCAGCAACTACGAGAGAGAAGCATCGATCAGGCCACCA
This sequence comes from Pinus tabuliformis, assembly GCA_031772625.1. NCBI lineage: Eukaryota > Viridiplantae > Streptophyta > Pinopsida > Pinales > Pinaceae > Pinus > Pinus tabuliformis. The sequence goes on from CM062805.1 coordinate 1,091,828,219, forward strand.
ATTTATGATGGAACCAACTTCGTATATTGGAAGGTAAGAGTCACTGCCTATCTTCAATCCCTTGGTACAGAAGTCTGGGATATCATAGATATAGGGTACACTTTTTTGTCAGCTACTCCTACAGATCCGGATGGTAAGAAGCAATATGAAACAAATGAAAAGGCAGTCAATACTCTATTAGGATGTCTATCTCAATCAGAATTTGTTAAGGTTATGCAGTATAAATCTGCAAAAGAAATATGGGACAAGATCGTTCTGAGCTATGAAGGAGATGAACAGGTAAAACGAGCAAAACTTCAAACCCTCAGAATTCAGTATGAAAATCTCAGAATGTACAATGATGAAAGTGTAGCTAACTATTTCCTACGTATAGATGAGATTGTTAATTGTATGAAAAACTTGGGTGAGGAAATAAAAAAAGCTGTTGTGGTTGAAAAGGTTTTAAGATATTTGTCCCCTAAGTTTGAATCAAAAGTTTCTGCAATAGAAGAAAAGGAGAATCTACAGAACCTTACCATGTCATAGCTGCACGGAATTCTAACTGCTTAAGAAATGAGGAAAGGAGGACCATCAGATAGAAGAGAAGCTGCTTTCAAGGCTTCAGGCAAAGGAGATTACTATGAGTCAGGACATCTATCATAAGAAGAGGAAGAATCAAATTTTGTCAAGAACCTTCAACGGGGTGCTAGAAGATTCAGAGGTAAGTTACCCTTCAAATGCTTTGCTTGTGGAAGAGTCAGTCACTATGCTGCAAAGTGTCCTCATAAAGACAAGCTTGATAAAGGTAAGGAACCTGTTAGATGGAACAAGAAACAGAATGTAAATAAGAAAAGCTATTACACTCATGAAGACAGTGATGGACTTTCAAATAGTGATGAAGATGAACAAGGTAATAATTATAGACTTCTAATGGCCTTTGAAGATGATGATTTCATGGATGCTATAGATGAAGAAGGTCTTTATGAAGAGATTTCTAGACTCAAAATTTGTTTAGAAGAAAAGAGTGATCATAGACACTCTACAATTTCAACTTGTTGAAAGGGAAAAACATCATGAAAAGTTAGAATGTGAAATTGTGGGACTTAGAAAAGAGATTGAGAAAACAAAAGCTCTTAATCTTAGATTTGTTAAAGGATCTGACACCTTAGATGAGATTATCAAAGCACAACGTTCTCCACTAATCAAGACAGGTCTGGGATATAATGAAGAATCATCTCAAGTGTAGAAGGCATCCACCTCCAAAAGTTATCTTGATGCAACAAGGAGAAGTGAAAAGGTCGACAATCAACAACAAAGGCACAATGCTACTCTCCAGGTAAATCAGGGACAATTTACCTCAAGAATGAAAAAAGACTACCAGGTAAATCAGGGGCAATCGACTTTAAGGATGAGCAGAAGCTACAACTAGCCACAGGTAAAACCTTTTCAATTTTCCTCAAGAATAGATATCAATAGAAACTACAATCATTTGGCTGGTAGATTTGATAATCACAAGAGTTTATTCAATGACCAATGCTTTTCTTGTCATAGCTTTGGTCACAAAGCAGCTCAATGTGTTGCCTATAAGACAATCATGACTAGAGAAGCTCATAAATAGAGGAGTATGACTGGGATCATGAAAAGGACCTACAATAACTTCTCTGCTCTTTAAAATGAAATAGAATGTTCTATTTGTAACAATTTCGGTCATGAAGATTCTGAATGCAGGAGCAGGTTTCAGTAGACAACTCAGAAGGAGCAAGCCTCAAGTGCCAAAACATGGAGAATAAAAGAACCACAACCAAAAAGAAGTGGTATAGCCTTATATGCGGAAGGGCAGGAAAATCAATGGTACATCGATAGTGGATGTTCGAAACATATGACAGGTGATAAAGAAAAACTTTAGTGATATAGTGCCTTAGAAAAGGAGAAGAAGGTCTCTTTTGGAAATGACACCCTGCTCTCATAAAAGGTAAAGGTTCTATTCAGTTGAAAGAAAGGGTCAAAGCTAGAAATGTCATGTATATTGATGGCTTAAAGCATAATCTATTAAGTGTCAGTCAGATGTGTGATCAAGGAATTGAGGTAGTATTTCGATCAAATGGATGTAGTGTTCGTGATCTTGATACAGGAAAAACAGTGATCAAAGGCGTAAGAACTCCAAATAATTTATACATATTCAAAGAAGGACAACATCAATGCTATCTAAGAAAGAATGATGAACACTAGCTATGGCACAGAAGATTGGGGCATCTTAGCTTCTCACAGATAAGGAAAGCATGAAAATACCAGGCAGTTCATGGTCTTCCAGACATTAGAATTCCAGACAAAACAATATGAAAATCGTGTCAGTTTGGTAAGCAAACCAGAACTAACTTCCCTAAGAAGGAAGGATCAGCTAGCAGGCCACTCGGACTTTTCCATACTGATATATGTGGTCCATCTAGGAAAAGGTCACCTCGAGGAGAAGAATACTTTATATTATTCATTGACGAGTTTTCCAGGATGTGTTGGATAGGACTTATGAAGCACAAAGACAAAGCCTTTGAAAAGTTCAAATCATTCAAAGCCTTGGTGGAGAACGAATCACATCACAAAATCAAATGCCTCAGGTCTGATAGAGGTGGGGAGTTTACCTTGAATGAATTCTTCGATTTTTGTGAAGAACATGGAATAAGAAGGGAATTCTCTACAGCTAGGACTCAACAAAATGGAGTAGTGGAAAGGATGAACAGAACGGTTCAACAAATGGCTCGTGCTATGCTTGATGAGTCTGGAACTCCCGCAACCTTCTGGGGTGAAGCCGCATTTGCCGCAGTTGTTATTCTCAACAAAACAAATGTCCGGGTGAACAGAACTCAAACTCCTCATGATCTTTGGTATGGTGAGACTCCTTCGGTAAAATATTTCAAAATTTTTGGAAGCAAATGCTATATCAAAAATACTGATGAAAATCTTGGCAAGTTTGAACCTAGAGCAGATGAAGGGATTCTCCTTGGTTACTCTCCCCACAGCAAAGCCTACAAGTGTTACAATAAAAGGCTTGGAAAAATTGTTGAAAGTATTGATGTTGTAATTGATGAAGAAGAAAACACTCCTAGGCAGGTAAGATCTAAAGATTTCAAAGCTGATGAGGACTATCCTTCAACATCAAATCAGACTTATGATTAAGAAGAAGCTCAAGAGGCACCAGAAGAACAAATAAGGATAGAAGATAAGACTCCATCCAGGTATGTTCAGAAGAATCATCTAGAATCTCAAATTTTGGGGCAGAAAGAGGCATGTATACAAACAAGAAGAACAATTGTAGAAGCCTCAAGCTATTTGGCATTGCTCTCATCCACTGAACCACAAAATGTAAAAGAGGCATGCAAAGATGAATGCTGGGTCAAGGCAATGGATGAAGAACTTGAGCAGATCGAAAAGAATAACACTTGGGAGTTGGTTCCTAGACCAAAAGATAAAAATGTCATAGGGACAAAATGGATCTTTAAAAACAAGTTGAATGAAAATGGGGAAGTTATTAGAAACAAGGCCAGACTTGTTTGTAAAGGGTATGCTCAACAAGAAGGGATAGACTTTAAAGAAACTTTTGCTCCAGTTGCTAGAATTGAGGCCATCCAAATGTTCCTTGCTCTCTCAAGCTTTCAGAAGTTTAAAGTATTTCAAATGGACGTGAAATCAACCTTTCTGAATGGAGACTTAGGAGAAGAAGTGTACATTGAGCAACCAGATGGTTTCATCCTTGGGAATGATCCAAATCTTGTATGCAGACTAAAAAAAGGCTCTCTATGGTCTCAAACAGGCTCCAAGGGCTTGGTACTATCGTTTGGATAAATACCTTCATCAACAAGGTTTTTCAAAAGGATCGGCAGATTGCAATCTTTATATAAAAATTGAAAATAACAAATTGCTAATACTTATTGTGTATGTAGATGATATTATCTTTGGCAGCAAAGAAGAAGCTATGAGTCAAAACTTTGCCTTGGTGATGCAGAAAGAATTCGAATTGTCATTACTTGGAGAGCTGACATATTTTCTTGGTCTACAAATCCAACAAAATGAAGGCGGTATATTTTTATCTCAAACCAAGTACCTCAAGCAGATCTTGAAGAAATATGGCATGGAAGATTCGAAACCAGTATGTACCCCTATGGTTACAGGATGCAGCCTCAGTGCAAATGATGAATTAGCAGCAGTGCATCAACCAACCTATAGATCCATTATTGGAAGTCTGCTCTATTTAACAGGTACCTGACCAGACATCATGCATGCAGTTGGAATAGTTGGAAGATTTCAGGAAAATCCTAAGGAAACCCATCTTCAGGCAGTAAAGAGAATTTTCAAGTATCATCAAGGAACTCAAAACTATGGACCGTGGTATCCAAGAGAGACAGATATCACTCTTCATGCTTATACAGATGCAGATTGGGCTAGAAGCATGGATGACAGAAAAAGCACAAGTGGTGGTGCATTCTTTATGGGTTCCAGATTAGTATCTTGGTTCAGCAAAAAACAGAGTTCAATTGCCCTATCTACACCTGAAGTAGAATATGTGGCTGTTGCATCTTGTTTCACACAACTCCTTTGGATGATGCAAGCTTTGCAGGCTTTTCAAATCACTTGTACTCCACCTATCTCTATCTTATGTGATAATACAAGTGCTATCAGTATCTCAAAGAATCCTGTCATGCATTCAAATACTAAGCACATACTGATCAAGTATCATTTTCTCCAGGAACAAGTGTTGGAACAAAAGGTCAAATTGGAGTATGTTCCCTCTAAGGAACAAGTTGCTGATATTTTCACCAAACCATTGCCCAGGAAAACTTTTGAATACCTCGGATAGAAGCTGGGAGTAGTTGATGCATCATCTTGCTGTTGAAACTTGTCAGTTTCAGAGAAAAATGGGTGTACGCGTGTTGCCTGAGGAGGATCCATGTACATACGCCGGTTCATGCAGAGACAGTCGCGTATATGGCAGTTTGAAAGAAATCAGTGGGGTCAAACTCTGGTTGAAGAAATTCTGATATGGGTCTGACATAGACCATCTGGCACAGGTTCAGGGGGAGCAGGTAAACTTCTGATAATGCATTGTTGGCATTACATTAGAAGCTCTTGGTTCAGGTTCACAACTATTGATCTCAGGTGGAACAAATGTATAAGGAGAATAGAAGGAAAACGTGGTTGCTGATCTGAATAGTGATTGACAGATGTTGCTGATATCAGTTATTGGTGAATTTCATAAGTCCTGCTCTGAATATTTCGTCTCTATGTCATGAATCTCTTTTATGATGACAAGGTCATGTAACGACCTATTTTGGTTTCCCCACTATGACTGGGATGAATGATGTAATGTACTTGGTTGTCATATATAAATTTCTGATGTATCCCCACTTGGTTGGGTGATGGATGTATGTATAGAGTCTTTTAGTGATAGGAAGGTCTTTTATGATGTATAAGTCCTGATTCTTCTTGAAGAACATCTTTTTGCAGATCTTGCCTACAGTCAGGGGAAGCATGGTCAGCACAACAGAGCAGCTATTTTATCATGTACTCAGGGGGAGCACAACCCTTTGCCCTTGATGACAAAGAGGGAGAATGACTTTGAGGATCTTGGGGTTGCCATCAAGTCCAAAGGGGGAGATTGTTGGCATTATGGCACGAGTTTGGAGCTATGGCATAGGTGTTGTCCTTGATGGAAACTCACTTTGATGACAGATCTCAATTCAGGCTCTCAGAATGAAAGAAAAGATATATACGCAGGTTCATCTAGACGAAGAAGAATATATACGTGGGTTAGACATTTCAAAGGTGAGTATGCGTATACATGCACTTTCACGCAAGGAAAAGCACGTACATGTTGGAGAAGTTACTTTTGGTCCGTGGTATTTAGTCCTTGGTAATTGAACCTATGGTTTTGGGCCATGGTATCTCGTCAGAAGTGTTGATCCCAAGTATTGGGTCCATGGTTTTGTTTTGTTATGGTTTTGGACCATGGTATTGTGAAAGGCCTAAGACTATAAAAGAGGAAGGAGATCATTTGGCAAAGGAGGATCTGAATTATTGAATATCTGATAAAGTGCTAGATCTGAAATATTGGTGATTGGGTTATGGTGCAGATCTGGATCTGAATGAAGGAGGAACCTAAGTGCAAAGAGAAGGATAAGTTCTATTGATGGGTCATAATCTTAAGGCTTGAATAATTGTATCTTTGTATGATTTTGATCCATTATATGTGGTGCATTCTTGATCTATAAATCTGGTAATCTGGGTTAATTTATATTTGAAAGAGTGAATTATCCTTTATAGATCTGTACGTAGGTTCAGTGAGGCGAAGGCACGTATAGACGCAGGTTCAGTGAGTAAAAACAGCGTATACGCAGGTTGGCTCAATCACATAAGCGTATGAACGCAGGTTTCTGGTTATTGAAGTAGTGTACATATCTTAAGTTGTGTTCTAGCTGCTTTGGTTTATTGCTGCAGTGTTCAGGGTTCAGAATTTGGTGTGTGGTTACTGTTACTGTGTTCTGGGTATAGCAGTTAGAGAAGTATCTATTTGATTCAGTGTTAATTGGTGAAAAGGAGATTGTTTGATTCTTGATGATTGATTGATGTTCATGGATCCAGTTTGAAAATTTATGAAACGTGGTCCCTGGAAGAAAGAGAAGGTTGTAGCCTTTTGTAGGCCAGCACCTACGTACTAGTATCTTGGCTAGTGTAAGAGCTAAGGGGGTTGTATCTCCCTTCCAGGAGAAGCTGGAGAACGAGAGAGGGTTGTAGCTCTCTGCAGGTAGCAGCCTATGTACTGGTAAAGGACTGCACCAGTACGTTGTAAAAAGAAGTTTCTAATTAAAGAAGATAGAGACGAATTGCAGCAGGTGGTTTTCACCCACATTGGGTTTCCACCTTATATCTTGTGTTCTTGTGTGTGATTGTCTTCTGCTCTGTTCCACTGTTTCTGGTTACTGTTTATCTGATTCTGATACACATATTAATGATCAACATCTGTAAGATAAATTAAATATAAGTTTGCATGGTATACGCAGGTTTCCTTATCTGTAGTTGTGTATATACGCGGTTTTCACTAACTGAAGTAGCGTATATGATCTAGGTTTGAAAAAGAAAATAATTGACTTGATAATACTGATTCACCCCCCCTAGTGTTATTTCCAGCTTAAACCACTAAGAAAACATCCTTTGTATGTTTTAACCACGTGCAGAAATTACCTTCATACGAATTCTAAAACACAAAAAAATAAAAAAATGCGAGAGCATAACACATAAAACACATATACACAGAGATTTCTCCTAGATCCCAAAACCAGGACTAGCAGCTTGATTTTTCATTATGTTCCTTTCAATGTATAATACATATTTATACATACCAAAGCATCCAATAACATGGACCGAAAACCATTGTTTCCAATACCATGGATCGAAAACCATTGCGTCCAAAAAACATGTGTGAAAATCATGCACAAAACCATAGGTGGGTTCGCCCAACCTAACATAGGGTCCAAAACCAAAATTTTCTAGGGCGCTGCCCCAGACCCCATAAAGTGGGGTTACGGGTACACCTAAAACCCCCTGTGACCCCCTCGCTACACAATCGACACAACGAAGGGGGCTCCTTCCCCCCTCTTAACCCCTGGTTAACTACGTGGGCTAGTCATGGAAAGAATATAACACAACCCAACATTCTACCACTTATTGGTTTCTTTCCACAGGGGGCCACAAGAGAGCTTAGTCATTTTTCTAGCCCTGAAATGCCCATTGTCTCTCTACACCAAGAGAACTTCTCAAAGCTCACAGATTTTGTCAATGCATATGCAATATTCTTCAAAGTGTCCACCTTTACCAGGAACACCTTTTTGTCTTCTATCATATACCTCACAAAGTGATACTAAACATCAATGTGCTTTGTCTTTGAATGATATGTGGGGTTCTTTGCCCAGAAAATTGCACTTTGGATATCATAGTCTATCCTTGTAGCTCCCTGTACTAACCCCATACTTGAACACAATCTCTGCAACCAAACTACTTCCTTGCTTGGATGAGTGGCTGCCATGTATTCTGCCTCTGTAGTTGATAGTGCCACTACAAATTGTTTCTTACTCATCCAAGTGACTGCACCTCCAAATAGGTTAAACACATACCCACTTGTAGATCTTCTCTGATCCAAATCTCTAGCCTAGTCTGCATCAACAAGGCCACGAATATCCAACACTCTGTCCAATCCTGGTCTTCCTTGGTAGCACAAACCATAATCACTAGTGCCATGCAAATACCTGAAAACCCGCTTCACTGTTGTCTAGTGCTCCTTCCCTAGTTTTGACATAAACCTGCTCAATACTCCCACTGCATGTGCAATGTATGGTCTAGTACAGACCGTTGCATACATTAAGCTACCAATTTCACTTGCATATGGAACACAGGACATGTCCTCTTCCTCTTCTTGAGTCTTGGGACATTATTCAGCAGATAACCTCACACCTATAGGAATAGGAACCTTCACCGGTTTACTATCTTGCATATTAAACCTCTGCAGTATTGTCTCGACATACTTCCTTTGGTTTAACCAGAGCTTCCTCTTTGCCTGATCTCTTTTAATTTCCATGCCCAAAATATAGTTTGCAGCACCAAGATCTTTCATGTCAAATTTGGAGGACAATTGGGTCTTCAAATCCTGGATAATTTCTTTGTCATTTCCAACCAGCAACATATCATACACATACAAGACCAGATAAATAAAATAGTCACCAATTAATTTAAAATATACACAGTGATCTGCTTTGCTTCTGGTGAAGCCAAGTCCCCATATAAATGTATCAAATTTTTGATACCACATCCTTGGTGACTGTTTTAACCCATACAGAGACTTCTTTAACTTGCATACTAGTTCTTTCTTACCCTTCACCGCAAAGCCTTGAGGTTGCTTCATGTATATTTCCTCTTCCAGATCCCCGTGAAGAAATGTTGTCTTCACATCCATCTGTTCTACCTCAAAATCAAAAGCAGCATCAACAGATAAAAGTAATCTAATAGAATTTACCTTGGCAACAGGAGAAAAAATATCACCAAAATCAATTCTTGGCACCTGGGAATAACCTTTTGCTACCAACCGAGCTTTGTATTTCTCCACCTTTCCTTTTGCATTTGTATTCTTCTTGAACACCCATTTGCTGCCAATGGGTTTCCTTCTAGCCAGCAACTTCGCTAGATCCCAAGCCTCATTTTTGTGCAAAGATTCCATTTCATCAACCATGGCCTCTTTCCAGAGTTTTCCATCCTATGAATCTACTGCTTCCTTCATAGTTCTAGGATCATCGTCAATAATAGATAAAGCAAAATTTGAAAAAAAATCAGATGGAATATACCTTTCTGGCTGCCTTCTTTCTCGAACTAATCTTCTCATACCTGGAGTTTGTGGCTATTCATCTTCTGATTCCTCCTCTGCTGTAGAGTCTGATTCTTCCTCCTTAAGATCAAACTCTATCTTCTCAGGTTCCTTTGGTTGGACTTCATGTTTAATAACATCTTTTACCTCTCTGGACACCACATCTCGGCTGTACACAACCTTCCGTGTGACTGGGTTCCAAAGCTTATAACCCTTTAAACCATCCTTATACCCAATAAAGATGCATTTTTCAGATTTACTATCCAACTTGGTTCATTTCTCCTTTGGAACATGTACATATGAATCACATCCAAATACCCTCAGATGTGAAAGAGAGGGTTTCTTACCAGTCCATACCTCTTGTGGAGTCTTATCCTCCAACGCTGATGAAGGTGACCTGTTGACCATGTAACATGCAGTATCCACCGCCTCTGCCCAGAATTCCATTCCTAACTCGGCACCACTGGGCATGCTTCTTGCCCTTTCCATCAATGTCTTATTTATTCTTTCTGTAGCTCCATTTTGCTGAGGTATATATGGAGTAGTCTTCTATCATGCTATACCACACTTCCAACAGAATTCTTCAAATTCCTTGCTGCAAAACTCTCCACCATTATCTGTCCTCAATACCTTTATCTTCTTCTTTGTCTGATTTTCCACAAGAGCCTTAAATTCTTTAAACCTGTCAAAGGCTTCAGATTTCTTCTTAAGGAAATATATCCATGCATTCCTTGAGAAGTCATCTATAAATGATACATAGTACACAAACTTACCTAGTGATGGAATGTTCACAAGTCCAAACACATCACTGTGCACAAGTTCTAATATCTGTTTCGCCCTCTTACTACCAGAGGGGAAACTCACCCGATTCTGCTTCCCATATACACAATTTTCATAAAAATCAAAATCCAGAGAGCTATCACTCATACCTTCTACCATACCTTTACCATGAAGTATTCGAAGGCCCTTCTCTCTAATATGTCCAAGCCTTTGATGCCACAACATGGTATTCTCTCCAGAGACCACTAGATTTTCTTCTCCACTTTCAGGAACCACAAAACTATTGCACCCATCAATAATAGTGCTACCTTGCAGCTTGTACAGAGTTCCAATTCGAACTCCCCACATCAATACCAGTGCTCCCCGAACCATTTTTTAGGTATCCTTCTTGAACACTGTTTTAACACTTGCATCATCCAGCTTGCTTACAGAAATCAGAACATGCAGAACACCCAAAAGTGTTCTAACCCTTCCACCTTGCAATTTCAACTTTACTTTTCCATGACCAATGATTCTAGCATTCCTATTATCCCCTAAAAAGACATCACCACCATCGTATTTCTCATAATCATAGAACCACTCTCTATAGGGAGTGAAGTGAAAGGATGCACATGAGTCAATCAACCATGCCTCATGATCTACATGTGTACTTGAAGAAGCCAAGTACACATCCTCACCTTCATCTGAGGTGGTTTTTGCCTATGTAGAAGGAGCATCATCAGATCCCTTTCCTTTATCAGGAGCTTTAGATTTATAGTCCCTTTTTAAGTTCCCTTCCTTTCCACATTTCCAATACACCACCTTTACAGGTTTTCCTGGAGATTTAGATCTCCCACTCGATGACTTATTTTTGTTTCTATTCTGGGACCATCCTCGTACAGACAAGGCATCACCATTCTAGCTCTCCATATTTTTCCGTCTCATCTCCTTTGTCAACAAGGCTTAGACTATTTCATCAAACTACAAGGCCGTTGCATTTCTACCTATTGCAATAACCAGACTATCCCACAAATCTGGTAGAGAACACAACAAACTGATGCACTTATCTTCATCTAAAATTTTAATATCAATAGACACTAACTGAATTACCACAGTATTAAATGCATTCAGATGCTCTGTCACCAAGTCTCCATATTTTATCCTCAGGTTATACAGCTTTTTCCGTAGGAGCAGTTTATTCACCAGAGACATAGATTGGTACAAAGTCCCTAACTTGTCTCAAAAAGCCTTCGTCGTAGCTTCCCCTGATACATTCAGCAATAATGAATCTGAGACACACAATCGTATTGTGCTCTTTTCCTTCTGATCCAACTTCTTCCATTCTTCATCGGACACTCTCGTTGGTTTAGTACCCGGATCTACCACAATCCATTGATCTTTATCCACCAACATATCCTCCATCTTGAGTGTCCACAACTCAAAACTTTGACCATTAAATTTCTCGATCTTTATCTTTCCACTGCTCACCATCTTCTTTCACCACCAGAATCGGTCTCGCAGATCTCCCACTGAACAGGGTCTACCACAGGCTGAAGCGAAACCCCTCAGCAAAAAAGGCGTCCCCTTGAAGACAAAACTACTCTGATACCAAATGTAGGTTTTAACCCCGTACAGAAATTACCTGCATACGAATTCTAAAACACAAAAAATAAAAAATGCGAGAGCATAACACATAAAACACATATACATAGAGATTTTCCCTAGATCCCAAAACCGGGACTACCAGCTTGATTTTTCATGATGTTCCTTTCAATGTTATAATACATATTTATACATGTCGAAGCATCCAATACCATGGATCGAAAACCATCGCGTCCAAAAAACATGTGCGAAAATCATGCACAAAAACATAGGTGGGTCTGCCCAACCTAATATAGGGTCCAAAACCAAAATTTTCTAGGGTGTTGCCCCGAACCCCATAAAGTGGGGTTATGGGTACACCTCAAACCCCCTGTGACCCCCCCCCGCTACACAATCGACGCAACGAAGGGGGACTTTTCCCCCCCTCTAACCCCATGGTTAACTACGTGGGCTAGTCATGGAAAGAATATAACACAACCCAACATCCTTCTTGTTAGCGAAAGCTATATCCATGGCCCGCTGAAAAGTGGCCCCAACATTCTTCAGCCCAAATCGCATCTTGGCATACTGAAAAGTCCCCCAAGGTGTTGTGAAGGCAGTTTTGTCTTGGTCTTTTTTGTGCACCAAAATCTGATTGTAACTTGAGTAGCTATCTAGTAGTGACATCTGTGATGCTCCAACTACTCTTTATAGAATGTGGTCCATCTTAGGAAGAGGATAATTATCTTTCAGGGACACTCTATTTAGGTTCCGGAAATCAATGCACAACCTTATCTCTCTGGTCTTTTTTTGTACCGGGACCAAATTTGAAACCCAATCAGAGAATCTAATTGGAACAATGATACCAGCTTTAAACAATCTATTTACCTCTTTCTCGATGGATGGCAACAGCTTTGGGTTGATCCTCCTTAACTTTTGTCTAAAGGGTTTTTGATCCAGCTTGATAGGAATGACGTGCTGAATGATGTTCTTGTCATACACTTTCAAATCTGAGTAATCCTATGAAAAAACATCAGAAAATTCAAAAAGCAATGTAACATACTTAGCCTTTGACTCGGGAGATAATGTTTTTGATAAATTAACAAGCTTGGGCTTGTCTGCTGTCCCAATGTTTACATCTTCAACTCCTTTTGTCAGTAGGAACCAAGGTTGGTTTTCTCGCCACATCATCTTGATTAAACAACTCCTCTAAAGGTATAAGACCTCTAGGAATAACATTATCCTTTAGCTGTAAAACATCCATCTGATTTATCTCGATTTCTTGTTCATCAGAATCACAAACATCATCAATGAAAGCATCCTTAAACTTCCCTTCATTCTGCAAAAAGGAATTAATTTCATTGTCATCCCAGAAAACCTACCAATATCTCAAATTATCAGGAACAATAGGCCTATGTTTGACATGAATTTCAAATTTATTGCTAGAATTCATTGGAATTTTTATATTGCTCGCTGCTGTAGCAAGTGAATCAGCAATGCTGTTTTGACTTATTGGAACTGCTGTCAATGTGTATTTTGGAAACATCTTCAAGATTTCCAGGACTATGTTCCTATAAGCTCTCATCCGCAGATGCTTTGCTTGATATTCTCCTTTGACTTGTTTAATCACTAACTTTGAATCACCATAAATGGAAATCCTTTTCGCACCAAGCTTCTTCAAAATCTTTAGACCTGTAATCAATGCCTCATACTCCGCTTCATTGTTAGAGCAATCGAAAGCTAATTTATAGGAACACACTCTAACATTACTTGGAACTTTGTTTGGCTGAAAAATAGGACTTCGAATCCAAATTCCAATACCCGCACCATCCTTACCCAAAGCACCATTGAAGTCCATGCTCCAAAGTCCATCTTCATCTTCCAGATGTTGGAATTCTGCTATTGTTTCAATCTTACCTTTGCTGGTTGCTTCATTTTTCTATTCTTCACTGACTTTCTGCTCCTATGGAGGCCACTCAGAAGGAATTGCCACTTTTTTCTTTTCTTGATTAAGAACTGCTCTAAAACACTCAAAAATTTCTGCTACATCATCTACTTCTACGAGTTGAATATCTACATCATTCAATCCACTATCATTGTACAAAATAAAAGACACTAAATCTGTATGTACAACATTTATCGGATGATTTATGGGCTTCTCTTTACTAGTGATCATATATTTCATCTTCTTTTCCTGGTACAACTTCCTCAATTGACCGAAAACAGGAATTGTAGCATAAGAGAAGTCAAATTGTAAAGTGCCTTTGAGTTTGGCTCCCCACGATCTAGACAACAACATACCAAATCGAGGTGGTATATCACCTACTACCAAATCCATCAAAACATTCTTGGCTGGGATTTGATCTAATGAAACCACTAAATCTTTGATGAGACCAGGGCAGTGATCTCTACTAGAATCAAATGAATACAAATCATGATACAATCGGGTGATATCTAGGCCCAACATTTTCATGATAGCCTTGGGCATCAAATTGTGAGAAGCTCCAGAATCAAGCATAGCATTATGAAGAATATACTCATGTAGTCTAAGACTCAAATAAAAGGGCGGGACCTCGCTATCTTCTTGCTGACCACCTATAGTTGGACCAAAAATAAGTTTAGGATGATCATCCTCAACATTCACGATGTCGGACAAAGGATCAATTTGTAGTATTCTAGACACATGGTGTTTGTAATGGCTATTCTTAAAAATCTCGGTCAAAGGAATGGACACTTTCAATTTAGAAATTTCACTTTCTAAATTAAAAGATGTGACTTTTTCTACCTATTTGACAATGATGTCCCTCTTATTTGTTTGCTCCCTCGTTATCAGATGATTTATGGGCTTCTCTTTACTAGTGATCATATATTTCATCTTCTTTTCCTGGTACAACTTCCTCAATTGACCGAAAACAAGGATTGTAGCATAAGAGAAGTCAAATTGTAAAGTGCCTTTGAGTTTGGCTCCCCACGATCTAGACAACAACATACCAAATTGAGGTGGTATATCACCTACTACCACATCCATCAAAACATGCTTGGCTGGGATTTGATCTAATGAAACCACTAAATCTTTGATGAGACCAGGGCAGTGATCTCTACTAGAATCAAATGAATACAAATCATGATACAATCGGGTGATATCTAGGCCCAACCTTTTCATGATAGCCTTGGGCATCAAATTGTGAGAAGCTCCAGAATCAAGCATAGCATTATGAAGAATATACTCATGTAGTCTAAGACTCAAATAAAAGGGCGGGACCTCGCTATCTTCTAGCTGACCATCTATAGTTGGACCAAAAATAAGTTTAGGATGATCATCCTCAACATTCACCATGTCGGACAAAGGATCAATTTGCAGTATTCTAGACACATGGTGTTTGTAATGGCTATTCTTAACAAGCTCGGTCAAAGGAATGGACACTTTCAATTTAGCAATTTCACTTTCTAAATTAAAAGATGTGACTTTTTCTACCTCTTTGACAATGATGTCCCTCTTATCTGTTTGCTCCTTCGTTACACTATCCTTTTTCTGATTGTCTTTCTCTTTTGCAGTTGTACTTGTTGATGGCTGATTTACCTTGCTAGGATTCTGATCGACATGCTCCTTTCCTCTTTTCTGATTGTTTGAGAGATCATTCTTTGACTGAACATCCTTCCTCTTTTGAATAGGACTGACCGGTACATCTCTGCTCCTCAAAGAGTATTGTTTCTGTTGTGCACTCAAAGCATTCATATAGCCACGCTGATAATCATCAGATTTGGTCTCCAAAACAACATCATTTGCTAAGATGTAGTCCTCATCCTTTAGAATGTCAGAACTTTCTGCATACTCCTCATCTTCGGTTAGAAATATAGGCATACCATCTGCAGTGAAGAAATGATTTGTTTCAATTACCAGATCTTCCTCCTCTTCTTCTTCCACTCCTTGAACATAATTATACTGTAACAAGGTTTTGATTTGGTGTTGTTGTTGTTGCGCTGGTTGTTCTGGTGCTTTTTGCTCTCTTTGCTTGATTCAGAATTAGGGTTGCTGCTGCCCTCTAAAGTTTGGGTTCTGAATATATGGTTCAGGTCTGTCTGAGATGGACAACTGGTCAACCATCCTTTCCATTGTTCGAATCAATGTATCCATTTTTGCATCTGAAGTAGATGTTTCTTCTTTCATGGTCACTCTTTTCTCTGATCTCATTCTTGCTCTTTTGGCTAGCAAGTTCTCTTCTACACTCACAACATTCTTTTGCATGTCTTCTAGAGTTGTAGGATCACGTTCACGTAACTGATATGCCATATCGGCATCAAACCCATCTAGAAACTTAAGAAAAGCTAATCCCTCTGGTGGTTTGATATTTGTAGGAATAGCATTGTATACTGCATTAAATCTCACACAATAGTCTTGCATGCTCTCGCCAACATTTCTTTTGATGTTCTCATATTCAAACAAAATCTGAAGGGGATTCTTCTTCACCTCCCACCGATCTAGGAACTGTCTCTGAAGGACAGGTAGAGTAGGCATAGAAGCTGCTGGTAGGGCTCTAAACCATTTCCAAACTTCTTGTCCAAAAATTCGTACAAATAGCCTAATCATCACATCTTCAATTTCAACTTCATGGAGGTCAAAGAAATCATTCATCTTGTCTACGTGCTATAATAGTTTGAGTGTTGTCGAAAAAAGGTATTTTGGTTTGATAATCAGAGGGCATGTCACCAAGATTTTGAGGAAAAACAAGGGGTGCATATCGGGCAGCCATAACTGGAGGTGGAGGAGGTGGTGGATTTAAAATAGGGATTAGGATATTCGGTATAATGAAAGGGGGATTAACAATAGTCTGAGTGGTGTGAACAGTCTTTGAAGAGGAAGGCAGAGGATGAGGGATAGTTTGAGTGGTAGTAGATGCAATGGAAGTATTTCGAAAATCTAAAGATGGCCTATGAATCTTATTTTGCACCCAAGTGTTTAAGTTTGA
Organism: Pinus tabuliformis; assembly: GCA_031772625.1. NCBI lineage: Eukaryota > Viridiplantae > Streptophyta > Pinopsida > Pinales > Pinaceae > Pinus > Pinus tabuliformis. The sequence continues at coordinate 1,091,844,905 of CM062805.1, forward strand.
AGAAAGGTTCTACAAGAGATCAAGAGTGTGAATAAGCTGTGACCCTGATTCGTTGTGTGAAAACAAATATTCAACAGGGTTATGAAGAGATATAGAGGAATCAACAACTGTCTAATCAATCCAATTTAAAGATTTACTGTGAAATAAACTCTGCTCAAAATTAATATCAAACTCAATGTCCTGCAAAGTTTCTAACCTTCCCGAGAGTGAATTAGCTCTAGGAATGAAATCCTTATTTGATTGTTCTCCAGTTAAAATGTATCTCTCTGCAACTTTCTTATATTTTCGGCCAATGTTTTGAGGATCATTGACAATGGTTGGAGAATTCAGATCTGGATTGGATCTGGTGTATTTTCTGGAAGCTAGTACGTCTAATTTTGAAAATCAAGATATTTCTTTACAACTTTCCAATTCAGGCTATGATTAAATTCTAAAAATCATCATCCACAAGCTTAAGAATTTAAATAAAATAGCTTACTGGGGTGATTAATTTCTAATCTTTCGTTCCCCAGTATGCTCGTGTTGAAGCCCCGAAAATCGGGTCTACAACAAGGGGGATACCCACCCGGTCCGGACCTTGGTTGGCAGCTCCTTATCCGTTTGGTATAGCGGGTCCGATTGGGGATATGGGACCAGTTTCCCAATCTATGAGTGTGTTTGTGTAGAATTTGATGTTCCTGATCTAACAGTTCCTAATTAAGATATTCTAATTTTAACTTTAATCTAATGCTATGCTATTGTATTCTAATAAGCAGTAACATCTAAGTCTATACTAACTCGGGATGTAATTCTTCTATTATGCGATCTAAAAAGATTTCAAATAACAACTGGTAATAAAGATCATTCAGCTATTATGAGAAAAGAAATCAATAAGGATGAACCACTTCGTATAAAAAGTTAGACGAAATAGTTGTGAAAAACATATCACATAATGAGCTATTCATACATTAAGCATAAATAAATAGCTATCACCGTACAAAAGTTCCAAATGATAATTCAGGCATTCATACAGTAATATATAAACAACTAAAAACTGTATATCACTTTAACACATAAGCAGAAATGGTTAAGAGATAAAAGTACCATTTATAACTAGTCCTACTCATGAGCTTCAAGCGACAATGATTTATCTCTCCTTGATCTAACATCCACTAAGAGTACAGAAGTGCAACATCAGTAGCAGATATTAAATACAAACATCAACAAATCCTATTCCATTCATTCATCAAAACCTCCTCAGAGGGTGCAAAAGTGCATGTTCTGAGGACAAGTTTTTGACAAATTTCTGGACCCTTCTCTAAATGCATGAGAAGGGTTTAAATACTACTAAACAAATCTAAAAATAACTTATTTACAAAAATTCAGGATGCGGTTTAAATGACCGTCCTTTTTCTAAGAAAAAATAAAGCAAAACTATTTCTAAAATTAAATCTAATATCTAACTATTTCTGCATTTGCTCCTTAACGTTGCAAGCATTCAATATTTGCTTGAGTAGAGTCGGCTGACTGTATTCCGCTTTTAGTTGAGTTAAGCAAATGGAATTGGCAAGAGTTGGCACCATCTTCTCAGCAAAATCGATGATATACTTGAGAGTCATCCACTGACTATGTGGCTTTACTGTGTATGCCCAGTAATAATCCCAGTTCAACTTGGTTAACCCCTTGGATTGCTTCTGCCTTTTCTTTAGATTTATGTTTCCAGTTTGTTTTTATCATTGCTTTCTTGCAATTTTCGGGCTTGCAGGTGACTGAGATTAGAAGCTTTCCTTCTCGAGCAATTTTCTCAGTGATGTAATCACGCATTGGAAACTGCCTCTGTTCTTTGATTCGGGCTTCTCTGATGCATTTTTCGCTTTTTGTGCCTCTTTCTCTTATTGGGTATAAAGCTCAAAATCTGTAAAAATAATGATTTCGTGAGCTCTTGACCCTGAGCATTAAACTGTCTATTTTTGATATCAGCATCGTTCAGTACCCATTTAACCATGGCTGTATATGAGAGATCTGTAATGGATGGCTTAGCAGAATTCTGTGAATCTGCGGTGCTACACTGTAATTTGTCACTGTCTTCCTGTCAGTCTTCCTACTGTGTCATGAGACCAAATTAATCATGCTCATGCTCTCTAATGTTTCCAAATGACCCACTTTGCCAAAGTGTTATAGACATTTTTGTGCCTTACAGCATGAAGCATGAAATGTCAATAATCTAAGGGATCCAAAGTCCCTAAACATGTTGTTCCTACCCCTAGAGGAACAAGGTCAGCAAACCACAGCACTAAATATCAGTTCTCCACCTGAAAACACTCAAAAACAAGCTAATTCTGGATCATGTCAACTGCTCCACTGAGCATCTGCGCTGAATGTCAACTGCTCCACTCTGTACCTACGCTGAATGTCAACTATAAAGAAGGCTACCTACGCTGGGCGAGTTTGGCCAAGTGGCACAGTCATTCCTCAAGGTGTCAATGCCCAGGAAGCTTCCAAAAATGACACTTGGATCAGGGAATTCGCCTAGTGATGAGTAAGAGGGTCTAGATCTCCAAGTGGAAGCAAGAACCTCCAAGTGGACTCAAGAACTGAAGAATAACTGAAGTGGGAGAGGACACTAGTCAGCTTCATGCCAGCCTCAAGCTGACTCATCCTTTCTCCAAAACTCCTATATATAGAGCTCTCTCATGAGGTCTAGGGAGGCTGGAATCTGGTGAATGTAAGGAAGTGCTGTTGGTTTGAGTATAGAACTATTGGGTGATTTGCTTGAAGGAGGTGAAGAGGAGATTTCTTTCTGCTGGGAGGTGATGCTGGATTGGGCCTTTTATGGTTGTATCACTTCCTGAACTTTACTTCTTCCATTAATAAAGCATTTGAGGTTCTTCTATATGCATGTGTCTCAATGGCGTATTGATACTTGTATATTTGATTTATTCTAATCCTTGAATCAATTATGAATGTATGCTTCTTGTAGTTTCCCTCTCTTGCCATTTTGCAGGATCTTGGTGTAGCTGGGCCAGTGAAAGAGCAAGGAGCTGGGAGCAAGCAGCAAAGAGAGAAGATTGGATCAATCATTAGCGGAAGACAACGGTTAGTGGATCTCTTTCTCCCCTTTCTTACATCTCATAAAGAAGTAATCTCGAATAGCTTTGCTTTGATTGTTGCTGAGGTACTATCACCCTTAGAGTGGGATAGGGTCATTCCGTATTGCATACTTTTCCCAACAACAAATTGGCGACTCCGCTGGGGATCGTATCTTGTTGGTTGTTTGTGTTTTTGCTATTCATTTCATAAACACAGGGAGTACCGAATCGAACTGCATTTGGATCTTTCAAATGCAAAGTAGAGGGCAACTACTCTAGCTCAGTTTCTTGGCAAGTTTATGATTTGAAGAGCTGATCCACAAGGACTCTGAACAGCTCTTAGTGATAGCTTTTCATCCTCCTTTTCATCCCTTAGTGTGTACTTGACTGATAGCTTCTGATTTGGCCAAAAACTGTGAATTTTTGAGCAATCTGTGACCCGGAAACTGAGAAAAACGAAAGTTTGAATCTTCAGTGCAGGCACTGTGAAGGCAGTCTGCATTTCAGCGCAGTTCCCGAAGGGGCTACCTGCGCTGAAGGTCAAACTGCCAGTGTACTACCTGCGCTGAACCAGTTTTGCCTAGTGCTACTGGGGTTCCCTCCTGTTTATTGCCCTGTTTTCACCCTTGTTTTTGCAGCCTGTTACCAGTCAATGTACCTATCTGAAACCAACTTTCCTTGCCACTATTCCGCCTCGGTTGTATAAAGAAACTGTGTTTGTTCTTTGTGTATTTCTTGCATCATTTGCAGTTTCCCATAACGAAAGTGAACTAGTCTTGCTGTGGCCTCTTAGATCTAGACCTGTGATAAGTGTCGTTTTGATCTTAAGAGTTAATTTATTTGCTGTTCATAGCTGATTGAGCTTTTGCTTTCGTCATATGGTTTGAATTTATATATTTCTAGTGTCGAAACAAGTAAATCTTAAGGTGTCTTTTGATTTTGGACAAGCTTGTTTGCTTTCACTTGAAATTGAATTCAAAGTTATACAACAACTTTCTTCTTGTATTGCACCAACATTAAGAAAGAAAAAAGAAATACCTGCATTGTGCATGTGCATTTTGACAGTTTGCATGTTGATTTAGGGAAAAGTGCATTAGTGTGTGCTCTATGATCTGTGTGAAAAGATGTTGTCTTTCTTTTCCCTCAGTAGTTAAGATTTTCAAAGTTGAAAGATTGAAAAGCTTGCTTATCATCTTAGACTGCATTTAGGAGTGTTACTATACATCTCGTGGTGATCCATAAAGGCAAACTGCTAAACAAGATCAACCTTAAAATAAATTGAATTTACATAACAACGCATTGAAACATAACGCAAACACATAGAGGTCTAAGCTAGAGACGTGTTCCGACGTCGTTAAACGTGATATCTTAGCGTTGAGTGGTTGGGTGATTCCTCCATGGTGAAGCGATAAGTATCAATACGGACTTGTGCTCCCACGTACCGTCGCGTATATATTGGGAGACCCCTATAGGAACAAAGCCTTTATCCATAGGAAGCCGTGTCGGCTGCCCTACTGATCGCAATGCAGTGAACACAGCATTCACGAAGATCGACCACCCGTACCGTAAAACGTATTCTGTGGTTTTGCGAAAAGTTTGGCACACCCTCTGCCTAGAACTCCAGAGTAGTTTCTTTTGGCCTTTTTCAAACTCTATAACTGAAAAATTCCATCCGAGCATTTGTCACTTCGGGCTCGTTAAAACATCGAAGGAGACTAGAGTCATCTTTAGCTTTTTCTCGACTCTTAAAAAGTGAAAAAGCAAGTTGTGTCTAAAGCGTCGTTATAAAATTTATTTTAAACGGAACATAATCACCTCCTATTCCTGCGTTGATCTGTAGGTTGAGAACATGGAACGCCCCAACCAAGGGATTCCACATGATGGAAATCCTAGTCCTTTCTCCTCTTGGGGAGAAGTTGGTGCGCCCCACATGGCCACATTGTCGCTTCCAGGACTGACAATTGGCCTGCCTATTTGGCTGTTCTCAACCAATGTAGTTCAGAACACCATGGTTCCTGAACAGTCGAGTCAACAGTTAGATCAGTCTAGAACTGCCCACCAGCCTTCTACTTCCTATAACTCTTCCTCCGATCCTTCATCTTCACAAGGTAGAGCCGGCAAAAGCCAAGCTCCCATGGAGAAGAAGGAGAAGAAGAAGAGAGAGAAGAAGAAGAAGGAGCCTAAGGCGACTGGGGGCAAGCAAAAGACATCTGACAAAAATCCACACACAGCACAGACCGGGCCTAAATCGCCATGTGTCATATGTAGAGGAGACCACTTCCATAGAGATTGTCCCTGTATTCCCTGGATACTAAGGGACTGGTCCCCTCGGTTGCACAATTCGGGAGCATCAACCTCTGATAGCCATGTTGAATGCTTACCGTCAACCAGCGAAAGTGAAGGTTCAAGACAAAGAGGGGGAGCAAGATCCCCCTGCAGACTGTGTGAAGGCAATCACGCCATCCACCGTTGTCCCTTCTTAGACGAAGCAAAGAGAGTTTTGGAAGATCGCCCGGTTTCACCGTTGAGACTTCCTCCTGGATACAAAAAACTCGTGCCAAGTCCTTCGTTGGTTGAAAATATAGCTGGCCTGCTCAAGTGGTCAGCTGAAGCGTCAGTCATTGAGAATGAACCTACTGAATCTAGACCGGACGAAAGTCCAAAGGTCGAAATGGCAGTTGACCCGGTTCTTCCTTCAGAGGTTTCACCCTCAAATGACACCGTCACTGAAGATTCATCTTCAAATGACACCCTCACTGAAGAGAATAAGGATGACACCATCCAGATTCTTTTCATCAACACCGACTTTGATGAGCATCAGGGCAATGCGCCCATTCCTTTATCGCAGGAAGGAACATCGTCAGGGTCATATCCGGCCGTGTATTCAGTCCCACCACCAAGCAACCTGGTTGTATCCTTTGATTGGAATCAACTAGGCAGACCCCGGTTGCCAGCCAGAATACCATTCAGAATCATAGTCCAAATTTATAGAATGGTAATGGATGGCACTATCATTGATGAAGGGGCATCTGTGAGTATCCTTTCCTATATTTCTTGGAAAGCACTGGGTTCCCCGGCGCTTTTGCCTGAGATAAGAAATCTCTCGGGTTTTGATAAAGGAACCAGTCGACCATTAGGGATCCTCCCCAATGTACCTGTTACATTGAAAGGGAAGACCGTTCAAATGAACGTGATGGTCGTTCAAGGACCCTTGGATTATAACCTACTCCTTGGATGAGACTATATATATTGCATGGGAGCTATAGTCTCCTCACTCTTTAGAGTAATGTGTTTTCCACACGAAGGAAGGATGGTCAAGCTTGTAGACCAACTTTCATTTCCGGGATCACGCATCACAAATAGTCACATACCAACCCTGAATGGTCTATTCAATCAAGAAATGTCTCCACCCCCAGTCCTCCTTCCCGATGAGTGCGAGTGATTCGGAAAGATGGGACTGGAACCGAGGGGGCATGCATCCTGGTTTGCTTCGGGCAGAGGAAACCTTGGGTATAAGGTAGAATTTCCGCGAGAGAATATGACCAGTCCGTACCCCGTCCGTGGATGGAAGAGGGGTTGTTCTGGAATAAGATTCTTTTGTTAAGGTTACTTGTTTGACAAGGGTCATTCACCATTGTCTACTTCGGTAGACAGTGCCAAGGAAATGTTTTCGTTTGATGGTGTTAACAAAACAATCTTTGGGTAACCAGAAAGAGGCAAGCCTCCCTCAATAACACCAATGTTTTGTCTATTGAGTAGTGTTCTTCTCTTGTCGCAAGTAGCTGCTCTCTTGTCGCAAGTAGCTGTTCTCTTGCGATCTTGCAAAAGAGCTGTCAAAAGTTGGGCCGACGGGAAGACAAGTACCGCGTAAGACCCGTTAAAAATAACGAGAAGACAAGTATCGTTAACATTAGACTAGCAAGACGACAGGTAGCTGTGAACACCCAAAGAAAAGCAGAGGTGGGGGAGAGGAGGGGCAGCCTTGAAATTGTATTTTATACCTGGGGGCATGCAAACCTTTTGGAGTGCAAGCTAAGAGCGGTTATTTATCTGTTTTTGGGATTAGCCATTTCCGAACTTGCATAAAGAAAGGATGAGAGGGAGCATAGCTTATGTGAGGCGCGAGCTCTATAAAAAATGGGATCTTACAGGAGACATTTCTTATCTTATGATTGGGATAATCGAGCAGTTTTACCGCGGAATTTATGCTCGTTAAAAAATGGAAAAGCGAGATCCGAGCAGTTTTAATACATAGTTCATGCTCGTTAAAAAATAAATATAAGATTGAGCAGTCAAGCTCATTAAAAAAAATGAACATACCCCGGTAAATAACCATTGTGATCGTAAATTTATTAGCCATGAAAAGCCTTGGTCGTGTTTGCACCTGCCACCTCCATTCCATTTGGCCAATCGTTCACTTCCATATGATTGTTCACCCATTTTGAGGAACAGCTGCGAAGAGTGATTTCACCTAGCCATCCTTGTGACACTGCCGTGATTGGAAAATTCCAACCTGTACCTGGAATCTGCTGCTATCCCTGTTTATCACTCGTTCCTCAAAAGACGAGTCTTCTTTGAGCTCTTTTCATCTGACTCGTAAAATATGAAAATTTTGCCGAGTTTTGGCCTTCCAGCTCGTTAAAGTGACCGGAAGAGCTATCCCTCCTCTAGATTTTAATCTTTTTGGACCTGAGGGATTATTACACAAAAAGGTCGAGCGCTTGTTTTATTCGGCTCGTTAAAATTATCGAAAACTCATCCCTTCTGTATTGTTTTATACTTTTTCGGACTTAAGGGATTAGATGACGAAAAAGGGATTTTGGAGTTAACTTTCTATACCTTTTCAGACTCTCTAAAAATGAAAAGGTCCGAGTTTTCCTTGTCGTTAGACTCGTTAAAATGATTAAATAGCGACAAACTTGTCTTTAGACGAGAACGAGTTTCCCTATCGCTAGGCTCGTTAAAACATAGCAATGGGCTTGCCCGAAGGGCAGGTTATAGAACAAGCATATGTTATCCTCCTCAAGCTTGACAAAAATAAAGGGGTACTGGTCAGAAATGACTGGGGAAAAATTGGGAGAACCTCAAAGCTTAATGGTAGCAAGTCGCTCTTGAACATGACACTTTTCCTCCGTATCACATCGGGTTGGGTTGTTTCATTCACCGGTCTCATCACCATGGTCCTCGCCAAACCATCCACATTTGGGGTAATGCTACCGATCCATCGCGTCAGTGTCATTATATGTTCAAGAGATGTTGTTCAGAAAGAGTCAACCGTGTCCCATCCACTACCATACATTATCCTTCATCCACCCATGATCGCCACCCTGAATCATATTTCACAGACTGTTTTCACCTCCACTAAAATCATTAGCTCCGTTCCGTGTCAATGATGTGGGATTCATTAAGGCCCTCCTTTGACGGATCGCTTCTTGTCGACTTCAGCTCATTATCCAAGAAGTTGATCTAGGAACACCCCCCTCAGTACTTTGAAGCTTGCATGCCTCAATGGCAAGTTTCTCACTTCCGGCGACAGGTATACATTAATGACCTTCGACCAGAAGATTTTGTGTGGTGTTCGACGCCAAGTCCTATATTCACACCACGTGAATTGTACTGCAGTACCTTGAGGGTCATTATCATTATCGGTGATTCCTCTCGCGCTTGTTAATGGTTTACATTATTGACCGGTAATCAAGCGATGTCTTTCCATGTTCGACTTCAGCGCAATTCTCACATGGATCGACTTGTACTTAGAGTGAAGATCGAACGAGTTTGAAGACCCCGGATCTAGTTTCATCCATCCGGGCTGCGATATATATTCAGGAAACATAAAGACATTTGACATGTACATCATTGCAGCAGATGATCATCCTACTCAAAGGATGATAATTTCAGCAGAGAATTATCAGTCTACCATCAGACGATCGTCTGTTCTATGTACTAAAATGAATTTATAAAGCTGAGCATGGGAATGCCCGCCTCAGCTAGATCATGAAAGCAGAATGAAAAATAATGTATTGTATTGTATTTTATTACAGGTCACCTCTCAGCGATTGAATGAACTTCGGATCCTCCTGATAAAGCATTTCACCCGATAAACGACCTCATACTTTAGGGGGAAACTGTTATAGACATTTTTGTGCCTTACAGCATGAAGCATGAAATGTCAATAATCTAAGGGATCCAAAGTCCCTAAACATGTTGTTCCTACCCCTAGAGGAACAAGGTCAGCAAACCACAACACTAAATATCAGTTCTCCACCTGAAAACACTCAAAAACAAGCTAATTCTAGATCATGTCAACTGCTCCACTGAGCATCTGCGCTGAATGTCAACTGCTCCACTCTATACCTGTGCTGAATGTCAACTGTAAAGAAGGCTACCTACGCTGGGCGAGTTTGGCCAAGTGGCACAGTCATTCCTCAAGGTGTCAATGCCCAGGAAGCTTCCAAAAATGACACTTGGATCAGGGAATTCACCTAGTGATGAGTAAGAGGGTCTAAATCTCCAAGTGGAAGCAAGAACCTCCAAGTGGACTCAAGAACTAAAGAATAACTGAAGTGGGAGAGGACACTAGTCAGCTTCATGCCAGCCTCAAGCTGACTCATCCTTTCTCCAAAACTCCTATATATAGAGCTCTCTCATGAGGTCTAGGGAGGCTGGAATCTGGTGAATGTAAGGAAGTGCTGTTGGTTTGAGTATAGAACTATTGGGTGATTTGCTTGAAGGAGGTGAAGAGGAGATTTCTTTCTGCTGGGAGGTGATGCTGGATTAGGCCTTTTATGGTTGTATCACTTCCTGAACTTTACTTCTTCCATTAATAAATCATTTGAGGTTCTTCTATATGCATGTGTCTCAATGGCGTATTGATACTTGTATATTTGATTTATTCTAATCCTTGAATCAATTATGAATGTATGCTTCTTGTAGTTTCCCTCTCTTGCCATTTTGCAGGATCTTGGTGTAGCTGGGCCAGTGAAAGAGCAAGGAGCTGGGAGCAAGCAGCAAAGAGAGAAGATTGGATCAATCATTAGCGGAAGACAACGGTTAGTGGATCTCTTTCTCCCCTTTCTTACATCTCATAAAGAAGTAATCTCGAATAGCTTTGCTTTGATTGTTGCTGAGGTACTATCACCCTTAGAGTGGGATAGGGTCATTCCGTATTGGATACTTTTCCCAACAACACAAAGTTCTGCTATCATCACGACTGTTGTAAAAATAAACGCGCTGATGAGCGCTCCAAAACAAGCCGAATGCGCTGCCAGCGCGGAAGTACACGTGATTCCCGCGCTGGTCGAATTTCATGAGACATCGCGTCTGTTGCTCATCTTTGATCACGCTGACATGACTTTCTTCATTATTCAACAGCGATGTCAACACTCCAGTGTAGTTATTCACCTGCGATGATCCAGTCTGGGCGAGTTTGTTCTAACAGCCGGCCTTCCAGATGACTCCAGACCTGGTTGTTGGCCTTGTAAATGTCGCCCTCCCTTCTCTGGCATGTCTGTTTCATCATTTGAGCCACCTTCCTTGGAGATAAGCTCATCCTCCCACCATTCATGGAGACTCCTTCTCCTATTTAAGCCTCCACCATTGCCATGAGCTGCTAGTTTTGAATTCATAGTGTTTGGAGTGTTGCTGATAGTGTGTGAGCTTGATAGGTAGTTGGTGTGACAAGTGTGGGATTGCTAGAGAGCTTAAGGAAGGTTGTGAAGTGTTTCTTTCTTGTGTAACTTGTGTGAGAGAGAGTTTTGTCTTGGGAGGACTACCTTCAAGGGTGAATGCTTGAGGGACTTGCTAGCTGGACCCTCTTGAGAAGGATTTGACGTGAGAACTATGGTTGTATTCTTCTTTGTTTATCAATAATAGACGACTATCATTATGGTTCCACTCTTATTGTCTTTGTGATGGTGTTTGAGTTATATACTTTCTGACTGATATATAGTTGCATCTACTGGATTTTATGCTTGTGTTTGTATCGTTCTTTGCATGTGCAGGTGTCCGTGCACGAGGATCGTGAGGATTGTGATCAGCTGGGGCAAAGGAACGGGAGCATCAACTCTTCTACAAGTATTACTGTTGGAATCCAGGTAGGCCTTCATCATTGGTCTTTAATTTGCAATTAGGAACCTGCGTGTTAGCGTTGTTTGATTGTTGCTAGACCCTATTTGGACTAGTAGGGATCGCCTCTGTCCACAGAGGGGATTTACCTCCACAACAATTTGGCGACTCCACTGGGGAGTTTTACCTTGTTGTTTGATTTGTAAACTTTAGACGGAGCCTGAAGCATGGCCAGATAGCCTTCGAAATGCTATTGCTCTGCATTAGCGAAGTAGATCAACACCACTTCAGTCAATCTCCAGTTTGGTTTACGAACTGAATAGCTTGGAGCTGGCTTTTGTCCTTTTTGTTCATTTTTTCCTTGAGTTTGATTTTTGCTCTCTTTTCAAAGTTTGGGGATTAGTTCTCTGTTTTTTGGGTTTCCTGGTTCGGTCTGGGAGGTGCCTTGATTGTTTAAAGACTGATTGCCTTGGTTTGGGAGTTTTTGGCTTGATTGTGGTCATTTTTTAGCATCATCGCGGTTTATAATTAAACAGCTGTGCTGTCATCGCGTAGCCCTTTCTGTGATTTCCAGATCATCACGTTAATACACCAAACAGTTGCGACAGTTCTGAAAATCGGACCATCGCGGGTAAGGCATGTACTTCCGCACTGACATCGCATTGTTGCTACGCGTAGTTTCTGATCAGCGCATTGTTGCTGTGTATCACCCGTGCTGATTCCTGTAGAATTGAATTTCTTCAATTCTGCCTCCTGAGCCTGTTGGTCTTGCTATCCCCTGTTGTTTTCACTTGGTTTATGACTTGATTTTCATTGTTTGAAGATTGAAACACTTTCTTGTGAGTCTTGTTGAGCGAACCTTACTTTTTGTCTTGTGACCTAGTTTTATCATTCCAAGTTTGTTGGATCAGCTTTGCTTGGTTACTTGTTTACAAAGGTTCGTTTGCTGCTTGCTTGTGGTTTGGTGAAGCCTTCCTCTTCGCTTGCTTTTGCTTGGTTGTTTAAGTGATTGTTGTTGAACCAGTCTTGATATTGTTTCGATTTCTTCTTACTACCCGGACACGGATCATAGTTGTTTGGGGTCAAGCGATTCTTTTCACATTTGTTTGTCATTATTTCTCAAAAGTTTGTTTAATGCACTTTGCCATCAACAAAAAGAAAATCTCTTTTGCTTTGTATTAGTTAATGAGAACTAGAAGCTTTTCATTTTGATTAATGATTAGTAATCTTGGAGAAAAGTTTGTGAATTTTCATTAGCTGCATTAGGGAAGCTATTTGTTGTTTTGTGATCATTTCGTTTGTGTGAAAGTCCTCTAACCCTCTCGTAATTAGCATTCATCGAATGGAATGACATATTTTGGCATATAGTTTGCCTTTAGGCAATTTTGAGAGATTTCATACGGTAAGGCCTGAAAACCGAAACCTAATTCAAGATCAACCTTAAAATGAACTGAATGAACTTAAAAACGCATTGGAACATAACGCTCACTGTTTAGAGGTCTAGGCTAGAGACGTGCTCCGGCGTTGTTAAACCTAGTCACTTTTTTTTCACTTAAGGTTGGGTGATTCCTCCTTCTGTGACGCAATAAGTGGTCTAGCACGTATTTGAGCTCCCACGTACCATCGAGTATATGGGGAGACCCCACTAGGTTATCATCCTTTATCCACAGGAAGCCATGTCTGCCGCCTTACAAGCCGTAACGCACCGAACACAGCATTCGAGAAGATTGACTGCCGTACGGGAAGTCATTGGTTTTCATATGACTGCCAAGGTGTATATGTAGTTTTACGGATTTGTTTGGTAAACGTTTTTGCCTAGCTCTCCAGAGTAGTCAGTTTTGATCCTTTTCAGACTCCTTAAAAGAAAAGGCTCATCTGAGCATTTGTCACTTCGGGCTCATTAAACATTCGAAGGAGACTAGAGTCATCTTTTTGTCCTTTTCTCGACTCTTAAAAAATGAAAAGGTCAAGTTGTGTCCTTGCGTCTTAAAATTTATTCGGCCGCGATTAACATTACCCGGTTAGATCTTGTGTGTGTTAGTTTGAGTAGGGTCCTTTCTCGTTAGTTTCCTTAGGTTTTGTTTTGAAGTTTGTCATCCTAGCTGAATCATCGATCCCGTCTCCCGTTCCAAGTGATCAAGGGTCTCCGTCTTCTATTGCTCCTGAGGTACCGGTTGTGAGTGATACTCTCCCTGTCATGCCGAGTATCCAACCGATTAACTCTCGTGCTCCAGACGACGAGGGCTACGAAATTCATTGGAACCCCATTTGGGAGCCTGACGAAGACGATATTCCTTTTACCCCTCCTGGTTTTTTGACCCCAATGTCTACCTCTCACATGGATGAGACATCTCCTAGAGTGAGTGAGACACCCGTTTTGTCGAGTATCGAAACTCCTATCCCGGCCACATCTCCGGTACCCTCACGCTATAAGTTATTGAGGGATAATGCGGGTACTAGGATCTCTGCTTCCAGTACCATGTGGGACCTCCGCATCACTCCCACTACGGGATCTTTTGTTTCACAAGTTCACAGTACACCTGTCACTTCAGTTCCAACTGTTCCGACTCTTTGTGTAGCACATTCAACATCGGTTGTTAGTGCTGTTACGACATTTTCAGCTGTGACTATTGGTGCTGGTCCGCCTCACGGCCAAGTGAGTAGTGGCCAGCCGGCACATACACCCAGAGTTGTTCATCCTGCACAAAGCGCACCGCCCTCTTCTGGTCCCGTTCCAGGAGGGGGGCCATATGATCAATATATGCAAGCTATCCAGGATCCGAACGCGCAAGGTCCGTTTTATTACTACGATTCTACTAGTCAGTTCCTTTATCTTTCCAGACCCTTGCCTACTCAAATTGTTGTTGAGGTCTCGGTACCATTATCCATTGCTTGGGGCGCCACCACTTACCATGGGGGCCAAGCAATGCCTGCACAGCTTCAGGGACCGCCTAACCAAGGCCAGCCGTCTTACGTGCAAACCCCCCAAGGGCAGCAATATTACGGCCAGTCTCACCTAGGCCAACCTGGGGGCCCACAAGGACAACCCTATCAGGGACAACCTTCGGCCGCTGGTGGTCCATCTTTCACTTATCTTACTCAACCTTCTGGTAATCCGGGGCAACCTGGTATCTAGCAAGGTTACCTGTCTGGGCAACCAGGACAACCTTACATCCAACAAGGTCAACCTGGTGTCCAGCAAGGTTATCCCTCTGGACAAGCAGGACAACCTTATATGCAACAAGGACAACCTGGAATCCAGCAGGGGTACCCTTCTGGGCAGGGTGGTCAGCCTTACGTACAGCAAGGCCAACCCACTGCCCAACCTAGTCATCCATCTGGACAAGTTGGTCAACCTCAGGGTCAACCGGCCGTCCAGCCCGCTCAACCATCTGTTCCGCAAGGACAACCCTCGGTTGTACAAGGGCAACCTAATACCTAGCAATCTCATCCTTCTGGGAAAATGGGTCCGTCCCAAACCCAACCAGGACAACCTTCCGGCCAGATGGTCCAAGCTCAACCTGTTCAAGGACATCCTTATGGGCCCCAGACTCAAACTGGTCTTCAGATGCAAGGTGGGTTGCAATCCCAACCTTCTTACCAAGCGCAGCGTGGTCACTAGGCTCAGTATGGAGCTCAGCAACCGTATGGTTACCAGTAACCCCAGGGACAAACTCAGTTGGCCCCGTATCAAAATTATCAACAAATGCAGGTCACCCCTTATCAGAATTTTCAGCGACAATATGTTGCTCCTGCTAGTCAAGTTGCTAATCCATGGGGTGCTAGGGGTCAGATCCAGAGTCAACCGTCTGTTTATGGACAGAGCCCCTATGGACAGAATCCCTATGGGCAGAACCCTTATGGGCCAAGCCCGTCCGGACAAAGTCCATGGGGGCAACCACCACCTCGTTGGAACTCTGGTACTACCTCTTTTCCATGGCCACAGATGTCCTTCAATCCTCAGTTACCTTTCTTAGCGACATTGGAACTGCCAGATGTGTCCAAATTGACTAATGATACCATTCTTCATAATCCATATTGGCCACCAGTTCCAACCAAGATACCCGGTGATTGCTCGAAATTCGATGGCAAAGCTGGAGAGGACCCTCAAGCCCATGTCATGACCTATCACCTTTGGTGTTCGTTAAACTCATGGCTTGATGATTCCATCTGGCTCTGCCTCTTCCAAAGGACTCTCACCGGCTCGGCCGCTAAGTGGTACATTGAGTTGAATCGTGGATCCTTTCAAGATTTCAACTCATTAGCAATGGCATTTCTGACTCACTTTCAGTTGCCCATTCGGTATGAGATAGGGACGCATCTCCTTACGTCTCTTAAACAGGACACGACCACGCATATATTCAATCATATACATCAATGGAGATGGCGTCGTCGTTTGATCAAGTTCTGGATTCCTGATCAGCTCATAACCGATTGGTTTACAACCTCCTTTGTCCCTGCAATCACGCGAGACATTGCTATGGGAGCTTGTGTAACTGAAGAGCAAGCTATTGCACATGCTCAGTACCTCGACTTAGTTTATTCTCAGTCAGGTACCTTATATGATTATTTGCCAGACGCCCCGAGACCCAGAACATCCAAAGCTCCGCCAAAGCCATCTGTTGACAGTGTTATTGGCTCTCTAAACGCATCTTCAAAGAAATCATCCATGAACCCTAGGAAGAAAAAACCGAATGCTCCTAATGAAAACACTTCTCAGGGTCAATCTAATTCTGGGAACACTTCCGAGGTTAACGCCATCCAGTCCACCATGGTGGATAAATCCTCGAAAGGAAAGAAGAAGGGGAAAGCTAAGAATAAATCTGAGCAGCCCAGACAGGACTCCCCTAAACCTCCACCCGAGGAAGGAGCCAAACGTAAACCCAAGTATCCTTGTCTTATCTGTGACGAGGATCACTATACTAAAGACTGCCCCAGGTGGTCCGAAGTTAGTCGATTGTTGAAAGGTGCTCCTGGGACTCCTGCTGTGCTTAAAGAACCTTTCCTCTCACAACAAACTCAAATGGTGGCAGATCCATCACAACCCTCTTTTTCATTTGGCTCTCAAGTATTTATGGCTGGGACGATTCCCGTCCACATCACTACTCGGGCAAAAGAATATCCGTCGCATGCTGGGAAAGAGCCTGAGGTCCCCTCCAGTGCTCCTCTGTCTAGTTCTAGTCCACTCCATATCGAGAGACCTAGCACTGGGACGCCCATCCGACCCCCTCCAAAAGGTGTACTCCGGAAGTCTTCTTACAACCCTAATGCTCGTGCTGCCCAGCACTACAGCATAGTTGAGGACTTAGCTCAGGCTCCGTCTACTATGTCTGCCTTAGAAGTGCTCCAGAGCTGCCCTTCCCAGAGGAAGTCCTCGTTATCGGCCATCGGTGGCATAGACCCGGCTGACTCGGATCTGATTTCTTTTGACCTCGAAGGCCATACATCGAGATTGCCTCACCAAATCGCTTTCCTCATACAGGTCATTATCAACACTAAAATGATTCATCATACAATCATTGATGAAGGTGCTTCAACTTGCATCATGTCTGTTGCCTATTGGAAAGCTATTGGTTCTCCGACGCTGAGCCAGTCTCCTACAACATTGGAAGCCTTTGATGGAAGAGAGTCTCGTCCTTATGGTATCCTCCAACGGTTGCCCATCTCTTTGGAAGGGAAGACGATCGAAGTGGATTTCGAAGTTGTCGATGCTAATCTTACCTACAACCTCCTCCTTAGACGTAGCTGGACATACGCCATGCAAGCCGTGGCTTCCTCTCTTTTCCATGTCATTCGTTTCCCTCATCTGGGGAAGATTGTCACCGTGGACCAGCTATCCTTCTTCACCCCCTCTTCCGAAGGCAGCGTGCCTTTCGTGGAGCATACCTCCAAATCATGTGAGAGTGTGGGAGCCAGACTCTTTAAAGATCCCGCCCTGATGGGTGTCTTTTCCCTCCCACCTCCTAATCTTGCTCCTATTAATATGATTTCCGTGCGCTCTGATCCGTGGGTCCTCCCTCCCGCTAATCAGATATAATCTTGGGCCGATATGATGCCGTTGAGTCCTTCCGAGCTCAACTACGTCGAAATCGTTGCTGCATCGGCTCCCCCTCCCGAACCTGCTCCTCCGAGCAACGTTCCTGACTCGTATGTTCATTCCCCTTGGCTTGGAGATGACGCTACTTCGGATCCGTTAAAGGAAATATTTCCTTTCGATGAAGCCATTATCGAGACCATGTCTCTTGAGGAACCTCCTTGGTCTGATCATCACCACCGTTCCTCGTTTCTCCCTGCCCATCAGGAAATGATCACCTGTCTCGAACGGTTTGCTTCTTGTATCCCATTTCAGCCCCTTCAAATACCTATTCAAGTTTATCAAGTGTCCTCTGAAGGAAATATGGGAAACATTACGCAGACCCAACCCACGACATCTATGCAAAACCAAGGATTGTCGAGCATATTCACATTGGAGTCACTTGTACTTCGGAGGAAATTCAGCTCTACACCGATCTTTATCGTGAATTTCGTGATGTCTTCACATGGTCCTACGAAGAAATGCCCGACATTGACCCTAGCATAGTGGTGCATGAGATACCTATGTATCCGGGTGCCAAGCTTGTTCGTCAACGTCTACGCCCCGTGCACCCCCGAAAGGCTGCAGCCATTAAAGTAGAAGTTGAAAAGCTTCTCAAGGCTGGTTTCATTTACCCCATTCCACTTACGAATCGGGTTTCTAACATCATCCCTGTGAACAAAAAGCAGGGTACCATTCGAGTCTGTGTTGACTACCATGATATCAACCGGGCCTGTCCTAAGGATAACTTCCCAACGCCCTTCATCGACCAGTTCATTGATGATTGTGTAGGGAGCGAAATCTATTCATTTATGGACGGTTTTTCTGGGTATAACCAGATCAATATTGCGCCCGCTGATCAGTATAAGATTGCCTTTATTTGTCCTTGGGGCACCTTTGCTTACAAAAAGCTCCCTTTCAGTTTGAAGAATGCCGGTGCTACCTTCCAATGTGCAATGTCCTATGCTTTTCATGACATTCGTCACATTGTACAACTGTACCTGGATGATCTACCAGCTCATTCAGTCAAATGCTAGGATGACCCTTCCCATCTTCGTGAAATCTTTCTCTGCTGTCGACACTACCACATCAGGCTCAATCCTCATAAATGTGTCTTCTGCGTTCAATCAGGCCGACTACTCGGGTTTATCATATCCTGAGAGGGTATCCATCTGGATCCCCTCAAAGTCGAAGCTATTCTGAATCTTCCTCCCCCTGCTTCTTTGCAGCAGCTGCAGAGCTTGCAGGGCAAAGAAAATTTCTTGAGACGATTCGTTCCGAACTATGCCGAAGTGGCTAAAGGCTTTACATGGTTATTGAAGCGAGATACCCCCTTTCATTGGGATGCTATCGCTCAAGAGTCTTTCGAGCGTCTCAAGGGCCTCCTTGTTTCTGCTCCATTATTGCAACCTTCGAATTACCATCGTGATTATACTCTGTATTTGGCTGCCGCCGATACCACTATCGGCATGGTTCTCATGCAAGACGACGATGATGACACTGAGCATGTCATATATTACCTCAGCCGCAACCTTTTAGACACGGAAGCTCGATACGCTTACGTTGAGAAGTTGGCATTGGCCGCCATTTGTGCTGTCCAACGTTTCTGGCATTATATCTTGTTGCACACCACGACCGTGATTTCTGATTGCAACCCGATGACGTACATTTTGTCACATCAGTTGCTGGGGGGCAAATACTCAAAGTGGATCGTCATCCTCCAAGAGTTTGACTTGGAATTCACTGCTGCCAATTCTAAGAAGTCCCTGGTCTTTGTTGAGTTACTTTGCTCTTTGCCATCTCCTTCTGCACCCTCTCAATCAGAGGATCATATCCCAGACGAAACTCTTTTTCTGATCAGCACCCTCGATCCCTGGTACAGGGATATTATTGTATATTTGCAGACGTCCTCTTTCCGTCTCGCTGTATCCAAGGATGCTCAGCGATGGATCCGTCATCAGTCTCAACCCTACCGTATTATTGGGGACACCCTGTACTGTCTCGGCATTGACTCTATCCTCTGCCGATGTCTAACTCTCGAGGAAGCTGAGCGAGTCCTGAATGACTGCCACTCTAGCACCTGTGGTGGTCACATGTCTGGATATGCCACAACTCAAAAAATCCTCCGCGCCGGTTATTTATGGCCCTCCATTTTTAAGGATTGCATTCTTGTCGTCCGTTCGTGTCATGCGTGCCAGATATACCAGCGGAAGATGCGTACGCCACCAGCTCCGCTGCACCCTGTTGTCACTATTGGCCCTTTTGCAAAATGGGGCATTGATTATACAACCTGTAAACCTCGCTCGGCCGGGGGGCATGGGTTTATTATCGTTGCCGTCGATTACTTTACAAAATGGGCCGAGGCGATGCCCACATTAACTGAAGACGGTCACACAACGACGCAGTTTTTGTTCAACCATGTTATTACATGGTTCGGAGTTCCTCAGGCTATCATCACGGATCACGGGAAGCATTTCCGTAATCACATGATGACCGAACTAACAACCCAACTAGGCTTACGCCATGATAGTTCAACCCTGTACTATCCTCAGTCCAATGGCCAGGTTGAAGCCGTTAACAAGATTTTGGTTATGATGCTTCAACGTACCGTTGGCATGCATAAATCTAATTGGCATTTGATGTTGTTTCTCGCCTTGTGGGCCTACTGAACCTCTGTGAAGGATGCCACCGGTTTCACCCCATTTCAACTAGTTTAAGGACTGGAGGCTACCCTTCCTATCAAATGCGAAATCCCTTCGTTAAAATTAGCCGTCGAGTTGCTTCCCAACACTACTCTGGTAGATGAATGTCTTCTTTACCTAGAACGGCTGGATGACACCCATCGCCTAGCCTCTCTAGCTATCGAAGAACAAAAGAAGAGAGTTAAAACTCGCTTCGACCATACCATCCATCCTCATTCCTTTGTTGAGGGAGATCTAGTCTTGCTATACGACCAAGCAAATGACAAGCTGGGGGCAGGCAAACTCGAGCCCATGTGGCTATGCCCTTATATTGTAAAGAGATTTTTGCAGAAAGGGGCATATGAGCTAGTTGGCTACAAAGGTAATCCTCTCGATAAGCCCCGCAATGGGCTGTACTTGAAAAAGTACTATGCATGATTCCATGCACTTCGATTTGTACATGCGTGTGTTTCAACAAGTGTGTTATGTGTGTGTGTTTTCATGTTTTTGGCTTGGTGTGAAGGCGTGATTGCCGCTTATTGTGTCTTTTTGCTTCTTGTGCAGATGTCTGGTGCACCTTATGTTGGTTTCGCTGACGGTGTCTGCCGCAGCACTCGCAATTTGTCTTCTGCGGCGTGGGTGATCTACGATCCTCACGGTGAGTTGATAGATCTTCAAGCTGTGTGTTTAGGCTGTACCACAAACAATATCGCTGAATATAGTGCTGTGATTGAATTATTAGCCGAGGCAATTAATCTCAATATTCCTACATTGGTTGTTAACCTGGACTCTCAACTTGTCATCCATCAGCTCAATAGGCGATATTCCGTCAGAGACCGTCACATTTTAAGGTTTTATTTACGTGTTAAATTGTTAGAAAGGAATTTTGATTTCATTACATATCAGCATATTCCACGACGATTAAACACATTATCTGATGCATTGGCTAATCATGTATTAGATAGACATTTGCGTAATTTATAATCAAAACATCATACAAGCAAGCACATAAAAGCACAATAATAAACCATAGGAATATGTATATATATATATATATATATATATATATATATATATATATATATATATATATATATATATATATATATATATATATATATAGATACATATCGTGTGGCGCACCAAGGCGCTCAAAAATAAGTGTACATGTCTAGATAGGGCTTGTGTTATCTGTACATCTGAGACACATGTCTCTCAAAAAATCACCAGTAGGAAATAAAGGCCTAGATATCTATTGCGGCGAGTGGTGCTCCCTATAATCCACCGCCGCTCGTGCCACCCACCTCAAAAGGCGGTGCATCCTAGGTTCTACTCCCACTGTATGGATTTGAGACACTATGGGGACCTCCTCTATCCCCTGGTAATCTGGAATTCTTGACAGCAATCCCTCGAGGTTCCGTATCACGGTCTCCATCGTATCATCTCCCGGAGGAGCCAGGGCCAGAGCTCTAATGCCCTGTGCATCCCTCCATGCCTCTGGGGCTAGGACGAGAGGTCTCGTCAGTCCTACATCTGCATACCATAGCATTCATCGTTAGGACATGTACATGAAAAAAATAAAAAAACATCGCAAAATAAAAAATAAAAAAATGAGATCAAGTGTCTTACCACCGTCATCCCACTGCTCTCCAGCAGGCAGCGGCATGTCTGGGTCTCCACGGAAGTCTAGGCCAGCATACGGCCAGTCCTCCACAAAAATAGTCTGCCTCTCCAACCACTCTCGGAAGTATACCCCCCATGCCACTGGTTGACCGCCACCTCCTCGTGGCATGACATGGCCCCATCATGTGGCCCTCATCTCTCGAGGGCCTCTAGGTGGGTCCACGACCATATCCTATAGTTGCAATGCCGGCACCTGCTCCAGCATGAGCAGGAGTAAAATCGACCCGTAGCCAAACTGCTTCGACTCACCACGACGACAGTTGGTCAGTTGTCTCTTCATATTTGTCGCTACTGCCGCTGCCCAGTTAAATATGGTAGGATTCAAGCATTCGAGAGCCAGTCGAAGATGGGTCTTCGAGGCCTCGTGTTGGGCCTGGGAGCCCACTGCCCGAGTCACCATGAAGAGCACAGTTCGAAGGATGATGTCTGCCACCGTAGGAATTGCTATCTTCCCACTCCGCGACTTGCGTGCCTGTGGGCACACCTGAGCCATCAACATGTCTAGAGTATCACCACCGGGTCGCTGCCCCTCCAGAATAGGCATCTCACCTCGACGTGATAACCTGGTCAAAAAATAGATGTCTGTGTAATCAAAATCGATGTCTTGGCCTCGGATAACAAACTTCCCATCAATGGGGTTCCAGGCTCTGATCAAGAGTTCTAGAAGGTCAGGCTGTGCTCGCAGGCGCAGAGTTAAGAAGAATTTAAGCAACTCGCACCCCCGCAATGCATTTCGGCACCCAGCATCGGCAAATGCCGCTATGTCCTCGTTATCATGAGTGCGTTCCTGCCAAACAAATGCCATTATACCCTGCATGATCAAAAAATTTCATTAGGGCCCGACTCATAAAGTTTCATACGTTAATTTTATCAAAAAACTTGTTGCGCGGCGTCAGTGCAACTGTTTTAAAAATAGTCGCGCTGATCATGGGCACCTTTGATATTTTTTTCGGGTCAGCGCGGAAGTACATCACACTTCCGCATTGATCCGGGAGTGGTCTGTGGAAGTTTTTTTCGATTAGCGCGGACCCGATAGGGAAATCCGCGCTGACTGAGAGCGGAATGCATTTCAAAAAATCCGCTCAAACAACCACTTCCCACCGTTAAAATGCAGCAAAAAGACTTCAAAATGGAGCATAAGGGAAGATGAACCTACCTGGAACTGACTGCAGGATGGTTGATGCACGTACGAGGTGGAATTTGGCTCGTCAACCTCACAGCTCCAAGTCGTTCTCCAAAGCTCCAAATGGTAACAATGGTAAAAATTTTGTTTACCCCCCTATTTATGGTAAATTTTGAAAATTAAATATTATTTTTCATAAATATGGGTTTTTTATGATGGTTTTTACCATATGCTTGGTTCCGATATAGTTTTACTATGTTTTTATGCATGTTGTCTATATTATTTCGAACAGGTTTACGCGTGCGGTGTTCCTTGTGCAGATTCTCATGCTGGTGGAGTTACGACAGTTCTATACACACTTGGTCCCGAAACGTCGTCTTTAAGCTCTTTTTCGACGTGAAATAAGAAAATATAGCCGAGTCTCCCTCTCGAATCGTTAAAAGAAGCGAGAGGCAGTCGTCTTTAAGCTCTTTTTTCGACCGTTTAAACTTAAAAAGATCGCCGGGTTTTTGTCATTTCGAACTCGTTATTGGCTACAAAACGACGTGCTTCTGACCGCTTTTCTACTTTTTCGGGTCGAAGTCACTACTTACGAAAAGTACTCCTCGATCATACTGGTCGGGCGGTTCTTTTGAGCATCGTTTTATACTTTTTCGAGCTCGAGAGACAAAACTTTACGAAAAAGGACCCCCCTGGAGTTCACTTTTCTGCTGTCTTTTCAAACTCTCTAAATAGGAAAAGACGCCGAGTTCTTCCTTTGTCAGACTCGTTAAAACTTAATGACATCGGATTCTGTCAAAATGACGCCTTCCAAGCATATGCTATCCCCATCAAGCTTGTCATCAAAAAATAATCGGGGTACTCGCCAACAATGGTGGGGAAATGGAACCACAATCATTGTCGTGTCGGCAGTATGTCGCTCTTGAACATGGCACTTGTCTGCATTCGTGTCTGGGTGGGAACCTCTCATCTTGTTTTACACTAGCCTCCGTGGGTTTAGGTTATCCTGTTTGATCTCTCATATGCTCATTGCCTTGTCACCATGACCCTTGATCATTTAATGTCAAATACTTCCAAATCCATTGTTGTACCGCCGATATGTTCAAGAGAAGTTGACCTCTGCAGAATACTCAACCTCCCTCTGATACCTCACACAAAATATCTTATCCTTCTCTGTCTCATGTCGATGATGTGGGAAACATTATGGCCCACCTTTGATCAAGGTCACTTCCTATTGACTTCAGCTCATTATCCAGGAAATTTACCTAGAGACTCCCTTTAGGTGCCTTGGAGCCTGCATGCCTCAATGGCAGGTTCTTCGTGTTCGACGCGAGGTTTTCATCATTGGCCTCTGATCGAATGATTCTGTGGGTGTTCGACGCAAACTCATTGATTCACACGCCGTAGATTGTACCTATAGTACCTTGAGGACCATTGTCATTATTGGTGGTACCTCTTGCGTCTGTTAACAGTGTTCATCATTGACTGGTAATTAGACGATGTTCTGGCATGCTCGACTTCAACTCCTATATTCGCATGCTTGAACTTGTACTTTGTTTGGGTCGAGATGGAGTGCAAGACCTTGGATTTTGTCTATTAAGATCCAGGTTGCAATTTTGTGGATTATTATGATCATTACATGACTCATTGATGGATGGTTGCGCCCATACCTGAGTCTTCATGGCTGGCTGCGACCATACCTTTACTATCATCATGGTCTCATTAGCTGGGTGGCTGCGTCCATACCACATAACTCTTTCGTATGTCTTTTGGATGGCTGCGCCCATGCCTAGACTACATGTAGTTGATTATCAGAGATATCAGTTGTACTTGCGTGCAGGTTCTTCCTGGTGGCATTCTAGTTCAGTCAGTTTCGTAAAGCATTTCACCCCTCCCACTCTCTCGGGCTTCATGCTTTAGGGGGCATCTGTTACACAGTAATTTGTCACTATCTTCCTGTCAGTCTTCCTACTGTGTCATGAGACCAAATTAATCATGCTCATGCTCTCTAATGTTGCCAAATGACCCACTTTGCCAAAGTTCTGCTATCATCGCGACTGTTGTAAAAATAAACACGCTGATGAGCGCTCCAAAACAGGTCGAATGCGTTGCCAGCGCGGAAGTACACGTGATTCCCGCGCTGGTCGAATTTCATGAGACAGCACGTCTGTTGCTCATCTTTGATCGCGCTGACATGAATTTCTTCGTTATTTAGCAGCGATGTCAGCGCTCCAGTGCAGTTATTCACCCGTGATGATCCAGTCTGGGCGAGTTTGTTCTAACAGCCGGCTTTCCAGATGACTCCATACCTGGTTGTTGGCCTTGTAAATGTCGCCCTCCCTTCTCTGGCATTTCTATTTCGTCATTTGAGCCACCTTCCTTGGAGATAAGCTCATCCTCCCACCATTCATGGAGACTCCTTCTCCTATTTAAGCCTCCACCATTTCCATGAGCTGCTAGTTTTGAATTCATAGTGTTTGGAGTGTTGCTGATAGTGTGTGAGCTTGATAGGTAGCTGGTGTGACAAGTGTGGGATTGCTAAAGAGCTTAAGGAAGGTTGTGAAGTGTTTCTTTCTTGTGTAAACTTGTGTGAGAGAGAGTTTTGTCTTGGGAGGACTACCTTCAAGGGTGAATGCTTGAGGGACTTGCTGGCTGGACCCTCTTGAGAAGGATTTGACGTCAGAACTATGGTTGTATTCTTATTTGTTTATCAATAATAGACGACTATCATTATGGTTCCACTCTTATTGTCTTTGTGATGGTGTTTGAGTTATATCCTTTCTGACTGATATATAGTTGCATCTACTAGATTTTATGCTTGTGTTTGTATCGTTCTTTGCATGTGCAGGTGTCCGTGCACGAGGATCGTGAGGATTGTGACCAGCCGGGGCAAAGGAATGGGAGCATCAACTCTTCTACAAGTATTAGCATTGGAATCCAGGTAGGCCTCCATCATTGGTCTTTAATTTGCAATTAGGAACCTGCGTGTTAGCGTTGTTTGATTGTTTCTAGACCCTATTTGGACTAGTAGGGATTGCCTCTGTCCGCAGAGGGGATTTACCTCCACAATAGGGATTTACCTCCACAACATGCGGCTCTGTTGCATGCGGTGTCTATTTACAAGGGTGCCATTTCTCTATCTTTGGACATTGGAGCCTTACCCTTTTTCCCCATAGTTTCCTGCACATTGCTTTGTCTAACTTTTGTTCTTCGTTCCTGCAGTTCACAAGTGAGGTGAGAGTAATGATAATAAATAATGACAGGAAAGCTTTAAATGCCACGGATATGCAAAAACATGCCACCTTACGTGAACTGGCTCTTCGGAAAACACAAAACCATATTTTATTAACCACTGGCATGTAACTCATTAATTATCATTAAAGCGCGTAACCGGTTCTTGGTTTATGGAAATTTTTTTTCTTGAATATTGAGCTAGGAAAATCTGTGACGGAATGTTTCTGCGATTTGCATTGCAGTATTGCATGTCACTGTATCGAATTACCGCAATATCATCGTGTTGTTTTATCACAAGGTTTCTTGATCGCAGTATCGCAATGTCGTGAGATCGCAATATCGCAAGATCACAGATCGCATAATCGTTTAATCGTTATGTGTATTTTATGTGATTTTGCGATATCGCATATCAGCGATTTTAAGGTTTTCCAACGTGAGTGCTCATTAATGCATGTGATGCGATGGAGTTTCGCGTCGCAATCTCGCATTTTTTATCATTTTGGCTCATAAGAAGGTGCCCTATCATTCTTTGCGTGATGTGATATTTCTTAAGGAGTGAATTTTACTTTCTTCATCATGAAACTTAAGCTTTTCTAGATTTTTCAAAATTATTTTCCTAAGTCCATGATGGTAAGTTTTATCCAAAAGGAAATATAAGCACTAATTGATTTTTTTAAAATTTTTTTAACTAAGGGTCCCCACTTATATAGTGTTATTGCCAATACTAAATAAGGAGGGGGGTTGTTGGTGGCCACAACAATTGGCGATTCATTTGGAAGAACTAGTTATCTCTTTTTTTCTATTGAATTTTCTAAACTTCCAAAACAATTTTTTTTTCAGAAAGTTAAACTTTATTATGGAAAGATAAAGTACATTATGCTCTAACCTGTCAATGAGATTTTGTTTCAACTATTTTAAACTTTGATTATTTTCTTCCTCAGGCTAGTCCTTGTATTTACATCAGTCATTACTTGGTCTGTAAATATAAAACAAAGTCTTCTCTGTAAACCAGTTTTAAATATGCTCATTTGTCGTAGGTAGAGCCTTTGCTGCCAGCAGGCATTTATAGCCTCGACAGGGTTACCTATTACCCAGCAATGATCCTGTATCCTACTTAAAGCAACCTACAACTCTCAAAGAAGATTCCACACCCACACTTATTGCTTTGATTTTATTTTTACTCTTAAAGAACAATGTCTTATTTTGATAGCCAATTTATGACACAGTCATTCACTTGATTTATAACTTTGCTGAACAAGCTGGCTCGTGATGAGACCCCTTGTCTTTTGATTGCAACAATCTTGAGTCATTGCCCTGTTGTGGTGTACAGTATTTGGCAAAGTCAGCAAGTTATAATATCTGTGATTATGATAAGCCGGCTCGTGATGAGACCTATTATTCTTCAAGATGAAGTGTATCCTTGGGTTGTTCCTTTGAAAGTTGTGATTTCCTTAGCAGGGAGGAAGTTATTGTTTCCTTAAGATAGCTCGGGATGAAAATAGTAGAGTTTTTGGAAATAGCTGTTCTACAAAGAATATTTATTTTGTTACTGATACCTTTCATTGTACTGACATAAAACAATTTCTTCACTAAAGGTTGTTTTCATCAAACTTTATGAAGTTGAAACTAGTATCATACTTAGGCTAGAGTCTTTAACTGTATCTTTCAATAATAAAGATCAATTTTCCAAAAGATTTGCTATTTATACAAGCGAAAAAATCAAAATTTGAAAGAGAATTGGTGTCTTATTCGTAAATGCCTAATGTAACCACTCACAACTGGTTTTATTATGAAAAGAAAAACAATTACTCTACAAAAATAGAAGAATAATCTTCTATGGAAAATATTTCTTGAGAATTTTTCCGTTAACAGGCAAAGAGTCTCTCTTACCTGCTAAATCCTGTAACACAAATGTTGATGGACCTATGACTTCTACAATTTGAAAAGGAACAAGCCACATTCTTTGAAATTTTGTATGTTTCCCTTTCTCTTCATGAGCCTTGTCCCATTTTAAAACTAAGTCTCCCATCTGAAAATCTTTTCTGGTCATTATGTTTGAATCAAAAGAGGATTTTACTAGTGCTTGATGATGAGCATGGGTTTTCTTAGCCTGTTCTTGTTGTTCTTCTAATTTGATTATTTCCATTTGTCTTAGCTGTAAGGAGGAAGTTGGTACTTCATCAATGTATTGAACTAGAGACAAAGAGGGAATTGCTAAATGAGTCGGAAGAACCACTTCTTTCCCATAAACTAAATTAAAGGGAGAAGTGCCGATAGAAGCTTTTTGCGTTATTCGGTCTGCCCATAAAGCATATATTAAAGCCTTATGCCAATTTTTATGATTTTGGTCAACTGTTCTTTTGATAATCCTGATTAGGTTTTTATTTGTAGACTCAGCTAACCCATTGCCTTGTGGGTAATAATTGGCCAAATATTTAAGTTTGAATCCTCTTTTAAGTGAAAATTCAGTCACTACATTTCTAGAAAAGTATGATGCATTATCAAACATTAAAGTGGAAGGAAATCCAAACCTGGTGATTATAAATTGATCTATGAACTCAATGATATTTTCAGCATTAGCTGTCTTGAGTGGAACTACTTCTACCCACTTAGTAAAATAATCTGTTGCTGTAAGGATATATCTATGCTGCTTAGAAGAGTGAGGAACGATCTCACCTACTATGTCCAATCCCCACTGACTGAAAGGTTGCTCAATGTTAATTGGCTGTAGTGGAAAGAATGCTTTCTTTTGTCTCCCAGTAGTAGTTTGGCAGACTTGACATTTCCTCACGTAATTGTGCAAGTCTTTAAATAACGTGGGCCAGTAATAGCTTGCGCGCAAGATTTTATGGGCAGTTGCATCTCCAACATAGTGTCCGCCTGCTGGCCGATCGTGGAGTTCCTGCAAAACTTTTTCAGCTTCAGATTTCTCAAGACATCTAAGAAGAACAGAATCATAATTTATTCTAAAAAGAATATCATTTATGAGCTGATATTGTTTGGCTTTCAACCTTAAAGCTCTTTTCTTAGTATGATCGAGGTGTGAAGGAGCATACCCATTCTTAATATAATAAATGATATCAACGTATAATGATTATGCATTGTTTAGGCTTACCTCGTACATTTGTACCTCTGCAAATGGAATTTCAGAAATTTGCGACGCTCCAGCCAGCATTTTGCAAAAGCCTTGACCTTTTACAATGTTCGCTGGTTTAATTTCTATGTCATATTCCTGTAAGGCAGTAACCCAATTGGCCCTTTTCTCACCCACATCCTTCTGTACTAGAAGATTCCTTACCGCTGGAAACAGTACTATAATTTTTGTATGGGTTTTGAGTAAAAAAGGTCTGAAGTATTTGATTGCTTTGAAAACAACATAAGCCTGTTTCTCCACATATGAATAGTTTAATTCAGCGCCCTGTAAATTTGAACTGAAAAAAGAAATTGGGGCTTCCGCTTTTTCTTGATTTGCTTGAGTGAGTATCGCAACATATGACCTATTTGAGGCAAATGTATATAAAATAAAAGGCTCTAAAAAATTCGGAGTTGCTAAAGATGGAGCATTAATAATAGCTTGTTTGATCAGGTTGAATGCTTCGTGTTCATCTTGGCCCCATTTAAAATTTGAGTTCTTTTTAATCATGGCTTGCAAAGGAGACACGATTCGTGAAAAATCTGGAACAAATCTCTTTACAAAGTTGATCTGACCAAGGAAAGATTGCATGGCTTTTTTGTTGTGAGGTAAGGATATTTCAGAAATCTCTTTGATTCTGTCGGAATCGATGTGAATTCTAGATTTTGACACTATGAATCCTAGAAGTTTCCCTTTACTTAATGCGAAAAAGGATTTTTTCGGGTTAAGTGAAATTCCATACCTTAAACAAAGTTGGAAGATTTGTTTTAAATCTCTAATATGGTCGCTTCATTTCTTGGAATACATTGTTATATCATCCAAATAAATTACTACAGATTTATTGACTAAACCTTTGAATGCGATGTCCATGGCTCTCTGAAATGTGGCACCAGCATTAATCAAACCAAATGGAATATTTCGATATGCGTATGTGCCCCATTTAGTTCTGAATGTGATTTTTAATTGATCATCAGGATGTACCAACACTTGATTGTATCCTAAAAATCCATCCAAGAAAGACATTAATTCTGAGCCCGTCACTGCCTGCAATATCTGTTCCATAGGTGGTAAAGGAAAATTATCTTTTTGGCAGGCCTTGTTAAGGTTTCGAAAGTCAATGCAAATCCTAATATCTCCATTTTTCTTTCTAACAGGTACCATATTGGAGACCCATTTAGAATGTCTGACGGGAAAGATTATTCTGGCTTTCAATAATTTATTGAGTTCAGTCTTTATTTGATTTTCTAAATTGGGATGGATCTTTCTCAACTTTTGTTGGATAGGTTTTTAATTATCGATCATTGGAATAGTATGTTGGATGATGGAAGTGCCGTATGTTTTGAGTTCATCATAGTTCCAAGCAAAAAAAATTTATATTGTCTCAAAAGACGAATATACGCTAATTTTTCTTTAGGGGCTAGGCTGAGACCTAGATTAATGTTTTGTGGTTTGGCATCGGTTCCTAGGTTTACTAATTCGTAATTCAAAGTTGAACTTTGGAGTTTTGAATTGGTAGATCTTTTAAACCGATCTTTCAAATTGTACAGGTCTTCTAACTTGACTACCGACTTCGGTATAGCATTGTTAGTGCTATCTTGTTGCAATTGTTGATCATGTTGGTCTTCGTCAATTATTTGATTGGAGTAGGATCCTTCAGATGTGAGGAAATTTATGATATCAGGATCATCGTTGAATACTCTCCAATTTGTGATGTTATCAGGAATAGATGGTCTAAAGATTAATTCTATTGAGAGTCTATTTGGACTGAAATCTTCTGAAGGAATAAGCTTAGAAGCCACGTTAGCTAAAAGGTCCGCACTTGCATTCTAGAGTCTGGGAATTGAAGAAATATTAAATGCTATAAAATGCTCAGTCAGATCTTGAACTAAAGATTGATAATGTTTTAAATGACCTGATAAGCAATGTATAGTATTACGTACCTGTCTGACTACAATTTCAGAGTCTCCGAAAACTTGAAGGTACTTGACATCTAACCCGATTGCTTTGTACAACCCTTGGACCAAAGCCTCATATTCTGTTGTATTGTTGGTGCAATCAAATTCAAGTCTGCATTTTAGCATAATTTTATCTCCTTCTGGACTAATTAGAACGCATCCTGCTCCTGGTCCTTCGTTAGATTTAGAACCATCAAAAAATAATTTCCAAAACAAAGATTTATTTACAGGACTATCTAAAAAATTGATACATTTTGAACTATCTGTTTGAGAAAAATTTTCGACCTGGGACAAAATAGAATGTTCTAAGTAAGGTGACATATGAGCATTAAAATTTCCGAGGAAAGAATCTACTGAGTAATTTCCAATAATGCTACTGTTATATGCTACTGGTTCATTTTCCCCCTCTAGCTCCGTTACTATGTATTTCTGATGTAGTTCTCGTTCAACTTTTATTTGATTTGGTTTACCATTGTAGGGAAGCCACATGTGTGACCAGTCAGTTGCGAAGTATCCATGAAGTTTTTCTGACCAATCCCTGCTAAGAATTAAGCCATAAAATTCTGGAATATCAGCAACTAAAATGTCAATAACTTGACATACCTTTGGGTTGGATGAAAGCCTTATGGTTACTTGATTTAGTTTGCCCATCACTTCGACTTGAGATCGATCTAGCTGAACTATGCGCACAACGGATTTCTATGGTTGAACGTTTAATTTGGCACATATGGAATTTGGTAAAATATTCGATGAAGCACTAGAATCCACTAAGCAATTATACACATTTTTATTGAAAATTTCATAAGGAGAAACGGGGGAGTATGAGATCTCGATCTTCCTCCAATTAGAGCGATGTCATTTGGATCAATCTTATTGGTCGCATTAGTTGGAGGTCTTCCCATGTTATGGGAAGCTTGAGAAAGTACAGCGGTAGGCAAAGGTGCAACTGGCACAACATGTAATTCTTTCAACATTATCTTTTATTGATGATTTAACTTGCTCAATTTGTAAAGAGTGATGTTGGCCCTAGTATTTTTCATATCTTCTATAATATTTTACTCCATTTCATCCGAAATGATCAGTGTTTTAGATGGAGTTGATGAATCTGTTTGGACTGGGCTGGTTTGAGTCGCTTTAGATGTCGTTTTCTTTGTTGCGACTTTATCCTTTATTGCAGAGCTTGCGCTCTTTGGCTTAGGGATAGTTTGGGGAGGATCAAGCTGATTTCTACTTCGTGTGCTAACTGGGAATACTTCTTGATCTTCTTCTTGTGGGAGGATGAAATCCCACATTCCTTGTAACTCTACAACTTCTTCTTCATCGGTTTGCCCTTCAGTGGCAATTTCCTCTTCCTCTTCTTCGGATTCAGCATTTGTAATAGCATTGGGTGGCTTTGAATCCGTTGAAGGGCCTCTTTTAAAAGCTCTGTAGGGATTTTTTGAAGAAGTTTCTGCTACTTGCTTCTTGATGTCAACCATTTCATTGGACATGGTCTTCAGAACTTTTTGCAATCCTTCCAAATCGAATGGATCTTTTGTTTGTTTCTTCTTGGAATCTTCCTTGAAGGTGACTTTCTTGGATTTCCGTTCCTCTATCGTGGATTTCTTCTCTAGGGCTATTATATGTTTCTCTACTACTATTGCTTCTTTCATGTTTTCAGCTAAGGTTGTTTTATTAGCCCTGTCCACGAAGATTGCTATGTTTGATGGTAAAGCAGTGATATACCATTCACTTCGTACTTCTTTGCTAGGCTGGGAAGCAGTAAGAATTTTGTTTAGGATTTTATCGAAACGTAAATTGAAATCTTTGATAGGCTCTCTTGACTAGGCCCTAAGGTTGGATAGGTCGTTGATTAGCGTTGCCGTAGACCTGTCATCACCAAACTTGGTCAAGAATTGCTCTTGGAAGATGTCCCAACTAGTGATAGATCTAGAGGGTAATGAGAAATACCATGATCCGGCTGTTCCTTGCAGAGTATAAGGAAAAAGTCGAATGACAACATCTTCATTAGTAACCCCATTGAGATTAATGGATAGCATAAAGTTGTTTATATGCTCTTCTGCTAGCATTCCTGCCTTGGGATTAAACTTAGGCAGCCATTTGTCAGGATGGGCCGGTATTTGACTCAAGGGTGCAGGCATTAAGACTGCCCCAGGGTTATTCCATGGAGATTGGGCCATTGCTGAACTACTAACAGAGGAAAGTGCAGAAGATGATCCCTGCGGTTGGGAAGATGAGGATATTATGATTGCAGATGATTGAGGAGGAGTTGTGGGGGTTCCAGTGGGCGGATGGACAATGATCTGAAGTGGAGGAGTGGATGGTTGACTTCACGGTGAAGAAGTTGAGATGTATGATGATGATGAAAGAGTCTCGCTATTGGACTCCTTAGGTGATTTCCTTACTCTTTTCCTTTTGGGAAGAGGTAATTCGGTTGGTTGAACGCCAAACTTTTCACTCTTTAATCTGGTCAAGGGATGAGCATGGTTATATTGCGAAGTCATGCTGCCTTGATATTTATCAGATCTTTGAGGAGAAATAGAAAATTGCTGAAGTTTGTGAATCAGAGATTCGACTTCAGGGGGTTTGTTACACAAAAATATCGTCACCATGATTATTCGCAGTCAGTATGGGTCTATCATCACTTGTACTGTCCTCCTAGGCAAGTCTCAGACCTCAGCTCTTCAAGTCAAGCTTTGAAAATAAGAGAAAGATATTAAAAATCAATGAAACTCTGGTTCCGCACTTTCTCTCACTGTTACCTACGGTCCTGCACCTTCTGTTTACAAAAGCTCCAGACCTGCCCGCTCTGTCCCTAAAGGTGTGGGTGCGGACCCATGTGAAAGTCAAAAAGGCACAAGTTTATTCTAAAAAACTCACTTTGGGTTAATTCTAGATGATTCTAGAAGGAATTTTGACGTGGATTTGCCGCTCTTAGGTGGTTCATGCATCCCAAAAGAGAAGGAGCTAATCCCTTGATGAGAGGAGCTATCCCTTTGAAGGAGGACCTAGTAACCTCCCTCCATTACACTATAAATTCAGGCATTGGGTTGGTTGCTAGAGAGGTTAGAAGCTGAACATTTTTGAGGGTAAATGCTAGTGAAATTAAGACTTCCTAGTTGAGCTTAAGAGGAGAGATCACATACCTTTTTGGCTTGATTGGGGAGTGAGTGAAACTTGTCATAGTAGAGGAGACTTCTTGCTGGACCCTGGGAGGAGCTTGTACAGCGTCAAGGCACAGGTTGTAAAGTTCTTCTTCTTTTGAATTAATACAATCAAACTCATTTTTCTTAACAAGTATCTCATGTTATTTGTTTCATGAACTCCTTGACTTTCATGTTAAATATGTTTTATGATATTGGCTTTTCAGGTGCTATTTAATTTGTTTGCTTGTTTGTGTTTGCAGATTCGCGACAAAGGAGCTCATTTGGATAGAAGGAGCGAGGGCATCCATAAACTTGCGTTGGACCTAAGGTAGGCCATAAAAACACTTGTTTGCCTTTGTTTATTAAAGCATATTTAGATAAAGATAGTGTCTGGTTGGTTTGCTTGTCATTAGGTCTTCTTTAGATTCTAGGAAGGTCTATCTTGTCTGCAAGATCGACTTATTCCGTGTGACAAAATGGCGACTCCGCTGGGGACTTGATTGTTTTCCTTGTTTTTACTTTGACCTGAGAAACTGTGTTTTTGTTTCTGTTTTTGGCTTGTTGTGTGTAAAATTGGTTAGAGTTTGTAGATCCAAGGTTATTTTTCGTTTTTCATAGCTTTGGGAGAGGATCGCACCCTAGCCTTTTGACACAGTGCGTACCTATCCGCACCTTTGCTTTTAGCACAGAGCGGGACTGCACCTGTGTTAACTGTGGGCCTGCGGACCCTATCAAAATTTTGAAAAACCTAAGATTTCCTCTGTTAGTCAGCTTAGTTTTTGTTTAGAAATTGTTATCCACTGCCCAGACCTGCATATAACTTGTCAGAAGCTTTCCTTAGGTTGATTTCATTAGTGTTAGGGTTTTAGGTGAAATTCCTAGGAGTTTTGCTTGTTGGGTTTGTTTTTCATTTTGGTTGTGTAGTGGCTCTGAGCTTAGAAGCTGTAGGGACTTCAGATCACCTTGGTGTCTACCAGCCTTCTTATGAGTCTGACCATTTATGAAATCTCCCCTTGTTGAGGAATCCACTTTGAGTTTTCTCTTTACAAAACTTCGAAAAGCTTGTGTTTAAAAGTTTGGATTTTCATTTTCAAAAAGAAAACAAAATTGGTTGTTCTTGATTGATTTGTGATTCTGCATAAATTGGTCCTTAGCTTACATCTAGCTAAGTAAAACATCCTTAAAAAAGACATCTTGTAGGCTTTGACTTCAAATAGGTTTTTATAGTTTATAGATCTCAAAGTTAGTCATTTCCATAGTTTTGAGTGTTTTATAAAAAATATAAAAAAATCTCTTTTGAAAAAGTTTGTTTTTGTAGTGGTTGAGTGCTTTGAAACGCAAAAAGGAAATTTTTGTGAAATAACTAGTTGTCTCGTTTTGAGTGCATTGGAAAGGACAAAAGATCTTCTTTTAATTTGTTTCTTAAGAAGGATTTGTGTTTACAAAATATTTGCATTCTCAAACTCTTTCTTAGTTTAGAAGTTCATCGAAGAGAAAAAGATTGTTTAAATCATCTTAGGTGCATTTTTAGTGATTTTGAGTCGAGTCTTCATACCACGAGTTTCATCTCCGCACATTTTGACTTAAACAAAAACCAATAAAATTAAACGCTTAAAGTAAAATTCATTTAGTAACATTTTTATTTCTAGGGCTCTGATACACCAACTTAGCTTAGGCTAGTGTCTTGGAGTAGGAGAGTAATTAACTCTCCAAGACAGTAAAAACAAACAAGTAGTTGTATCTTGTGGTAGGGAAGAAATCCAATTGTTGCATTTATGCTCTGGGAAAGCTCCTCTTAAAGGAGAAGCATGAGATCGTGTCTGAACCAGTGTGGGAATCAATCCTTACTCATTGGGAACGATGCCAGATATTCACGTATTAAAAATGGTAAACCTCGGATTAACCATTATCGAGGAGCCTAGGGTCACTTGTTGGTAAACCTTGGATTATGTCAAGGAGCCTTCAAGGGGATTGAGCTTGCTACTCTACCCTTGCGTGCGTATCGGATCGTAGACTATTCCCCCAGGTATATTTGTTTCAGTTGGTAACCTTAGTGGCCATATTATTTAGGATTCTTCCTGAGGTGACAGTGGTGGGAAGATCCCACTGTACTTGGAGCAGATGTCAGCTAGACTCACTTGGATTTTCTGGGGGGTTCTCTTCACTCGAGACGGTTAAGTGGAGGAACTTGTGCTAGTCTATTCATTAAGCAGGTTGCCGGGGTAACTGTTCCAACCGCCATTTCTGTATTGAACTCTGCGACGTTGGATTTCATCACCAACTAGTGTTTTCAGTACGATAAGTTACTGTTTGTGTGTGTTTGATCTCCTAGATTCTTTAGGCGTGTGATTCAAAATTGTTTGGTTCTTTAGAGACTTTAGGTGGTTTTCATTGAGATTTTACTTTGTTTGCGTGTAAAGTAGTTAAAAGTTTTTAACCGTGGCTGAATTACCGAGGAAGTCCCGTAGACTTTGGGGCCAACCTCCTAAGTTTACACCGAGCCAGCTTGAAGGCTTGAAAGTCCTCGTAACTCCTAGAGACAGTAGAGTTGGGTCACCTGAAGAAGGAGAACCTTATTTGATAGTACATCCTGATTTTCAAGTGTTAGTAGCAGATTATAATCCAGAGTCAGTGTCTGTTTCCGAAGTTACTAGTAGCTTTTCATCTACTAGTGATATAGATGAGGAACCTGAAATATCCAAGCCTGAAAGTGAATTTGCTGCTACTCTGACATCGGGGTTTGCTTCTCCAGCTTCTAGTGGTCCTGGTTCACCTAGGGTAGAAAGAGTAATCACCCAAGATCTTCCTTCTGGACTTATTTCTATTGAAGAACTTGCTACTCCAGAAGAAGAAGTAGGCATCCCTATCCCTGAAAATCAACCTGTTATTAAACTAAGGAAGTGTGAATCAATTTTTTACAGTCCACCTAGGAGTAGTACTTGGTATCTTTCTTTGACTAATTTCTTAGAAAACCTAGGGTTAAGTTTTTCACCACCTCGCGTTCCTTATCACCCAACACCTAGAGGTTATTATCCTCCGTTAAATATGTCAAGGCAGTCGTCCATGTTTACTCAATCGCCCGAATCCTTATTGTACAATAGTCCTTCTGTTCCCTCTGGGTATCAGTCACTTTCTGGTACTTTTTCGGGAGCATCTACTCAACCCATTGAGCAAGGGTTATTAATTGGAAGCAATGGTACTAAGCCGTTGAGCGTAGAAGACATTCTCATGATGTCAGGTTCTATTCCCAATCCTCAACCTCAAGGTGGAAAGTTACCGCCTGGGGGCAACCTCAAGGTACGCAATTTGCATATGGGGGTCAACCTCAAGGATAGTACATACCTACGGGACAATACATTCCTCAAGGTCAACCCCAGACTCAATATGTACCCCAAGGTCAACTCCAATATCAATTTATACCTCAAGGTCAACCCCAGTACCAGTACGTGCCTCAAGGGTATCAACCCCAAGGTCAGTACTCGAACCAAGGTTTCCAACCACCCTCCGGTCAAACGTATGTTCAAGGAACGAGAAATGTACCTTTAAATTATCAATCCTACCCTCAACCCAGTTATGGTCCTCAATATTCTCAACTTGTTATGGGTCAGTACCCCGGAATGAATATAGTGTGGGATCCATCGCAAACTCAACAGGAGTTGCAACCAAATGTACAGTTGTCATCTCAAACTGGACAATCCATAGTTTCTAGTACACCCCAGCAACTAGTCTAGTCTAACATTCAAACTTCTATACCTTCGGTAGTTTCTTAGTCTGGGCCTAGTACACCTCGTACTCCGCCTCAAATGACTGCTACAACTGCCGCAACATCTGTTCAATCTACCCCACCTACTTCTGGAGTATCGACAACTCCGGTTTCTACTGTTCCTGTATCTACTCCTCAAACATCTTTCCACCGTCTAGATCTATGATTCAAACTTCGGTTCAGATGCCTGTAGGACAACCTGGTTCAAGTACAGTTGTCACAAGTCAACCAAAATTTACTTATCAACAATACCAGGGACAGTACCAATTCGGTCCTGCTGTGCAGCAGCCAGTCTATCAGTATCAACCGTACCCTGGGTACACTTATCAACAACCTCAACAACCCCAGTACGGTCCGGTTAATCCTGGTTTTTTGGGAGGATACAATATCCCAAATGCAATTCCTATTCCTAGTTATCCTGGATATCCTCCTCCTGGGGCTGGTCTCATGACCCAGAGTTTTAGGGACCCTAATCGTCAGTTACCGTTTATCGCAACTTTGGACTTACCTGACTTGTCGCGCCTAATGAACGATCCCATTAATTATCTTCCGTTTTGGCCGCCAATGCCGAATAAGTTGCCCAGTGACATTCCTAAGTTCGAAGGTAAATCAGGAGAGGACCCGTCGAACCATGTGATGACTTACCACCTCTGGTGTGCATCTAACTCCATTTCGGATGATTCAATCCATCTTAGACTTTTCCAGCGCACTCTAATTGGTCTCGCGGCCAAGTGGTACATTGAATTACCGCGAGGCACTTTTTATAATTTTAGTCAGTTAGCTACCTCGTTTTTAACTCATTTTCAGTTGCCAATCTGATATGACAATGGCACGGAATTGTTAACTTGGTTAAAAGAATCGACATCCACTTAAATTTCAGATCATATTCATGAGTGGAGACGTCGACAACGTTTAGTGAAGGTGTTTATTCCGGATCAGATCTTGGCCGAGTGGTTTGTAAAATATTTGTTGCCAAAGATCACTGAAGATGTAGCTAAAGCCGGAGTTGTTACTGAGGAGCAAGTAATTGCTCAAGCACAGTACCTTGACTTGGTCTATACTCAGTCAGGTATGTTACACGAGAAAATCCCCGATCTTCCCAAGCAAAATCAAATCGCTGCAGCTCCTTCGGGATCTCATGCCGCCGATGGTATGATTGGTACAGTTAACACTAAAAGTAAGAAGAAATCTTCCAAGAATTCTTCTCCTATCATAACCTTGCCTGATTCCCCAACAGGAGATTCTTCTTTCCATTGTTTCCATTTTCGATCTAGAAAATAGTACACCGTGTTTGCCTCATCAAATGGCTTTCCAGATCCCAGTGATGGTAAAAAACAGGCCTATTCATTGGACTGTAATTGATGAGGGAGCCTCAACATGTATTATGTCGATACAGTGTTGGAGATCGCTTGGTTCTCCTTCGCTAAATCAATCCCCAACAATTCTAAAGGCCTTTGATGGCCGTGGGTTTCATCCTTTTGTCATTCTACAGGATTTTCCTATAGGGGTTGAAGGAAAAATCGTTAATCTAGATGTGGAGGTGGTTGATGCCCCTTTAGATTACAACTTTTTCTTGGGTCGAAGTTGGTCTTACACTATGACAACGGTCGTTTCATCGGTCTTTCGGGTTATAAAGTTTCCTCATAATGGAAAGATCGTAACAATAGACCAGCTGGCTTACTTTTCATCCGACCCAGCCTCTTTTGAAAGTATTCAGCATGTCGGTAAAACGACCATCCCGTATAAGGATGTTGGAGTAGGACTAGTTAAAGATGCCGGTTTACTAGGAACTTTTCCTTTTCCTTCGATCAACGCATTGTCTTCATTTGCAACCATTCATATGATTACATCAGACACCATTGTTTATGATGATCTTCGGATCATTCCTTCTGAATCTGAGATAGACTCATTTGGTGATGTCATGCCTTTGAGTCCGTATGAAATTGCTTATGAGGTCGTGCAATCGTTTACCGACCCATTTTCAACCGAAAATGACTTCATGAATGTGGTCCGTGAGGAATCACTTTTCACATCAAGCTCGGATTTAATCACGTTTTCTGAACTTGTTCACTCTGATGAGCAAATTCGTGAAATCCTATGTGTAGATACCATGGGAAGATCTCGATCACAGATCTTCGTTTTTACCCGAGAATGATCGTTTTGAAAATGATTTCTCATCAATTTTTACGACTGAATATGTCAAGGAACCTCAGAATCCAATGAAACATCCTGATTCAGAGTTGAATTTGGGAAACATCTCTCGAACTATTCCTATTGACATTTCAGTTAAGCCCGGAATTGTTGAGAACATTCATATAGGTGCCT
This sequence comes from Pinus tabuliformis, assembly GCA_031772625.1. Classification (NCBI taxonomy): domain Eukaryota; kingdom Viridiplantae; phylum Streptophyta; class Pinopsida; order Pinales; family Pinaceae; genus Pinus; species Pinus tabuliformis. Next base: position 1,091,885,153 of record CM062805.1, read on the forward strand.
CGTCTATAGATGATGAAATTCAAATATATAAGGCCCTATTTCAAGAATTTCGTGACGTGTTTTCCTGGTCCTATGAGGAAATGCCAGGAATTGATCCCGCAGTTGTTGTTCATGAGATCAAGACTTACCCGGACGCTAAACCCGTCTGGCAACGTTTGCGTCAGATTCACCCAAGAAAAGCTGCTGCAATTAAAGCAGAAGTTGAAAAATTACTCAAAGCAGGTTTCATTTATCCGATCCCGTTAACAGATTGGGTATCAAATATTGTTCCGGTTAACAAAAAGCAAGGAACAATAAGAATATGCATCGATTATAGGGACATTAATCGAGCCTGTCCAAAGGACAATTACCCAACTCCCTATATCGATCAAATTATTGATGATTGTGCCGGCAGTGAAATATTCTCCTTCATGGATGGTTTTTTCGAATACAATCAAATCAATATTCTACCTGCCAATCAACCAAAAACGGCTTTCATTTGTCCATGGGGGACATTTGCTTATTGCAAGTTACCTTTTGGGCTCAAGAATGCCAGAGCAACTTTTCAAAGGGCCATGTCTTATGCGTTTCATGACATCAAGCACATTGTGCAACCATATCTCAATGACTTGCTTGCTCATTGATTACATCGAGCTGATCACCTCGCCCATTTACAAGCAATCTTTATGAGGTGTAGGCATTATCGGATTCGGTTGAACCCACACAAATGTGTCTTCTGTATAGAAACGGGTCGATTGCTGGGATTTGTAGTTTCGAAAGCCGGCATTCACGTCGATCCCTTGAAGGTCAAAGATATCGTCAAATTGCCTCCTCCTTCAAGTCTTCGCCAACTCCAAAGTTTGCAAGGGAAAGCAAACTTTTTACGACGATTCATTCCTAACTACGCCGAGGTTACAAAGGGTTTTACCCAGTTGTTGAAACAGAATACTCCATTCTATTGGGATGAGATAGCTCAGAAATCTTTTGATGCACTCAAACACGCGTTGACCCATGCACCGTTATTGCATCCTCCCAACTACAACCAGGATTACTTCTTGTATCTCGCCGCCTCTCATTCCACCATTGGAATGGTCTTAGTTCAGGAAGATGAATTCGGAAATGAACATGTGATATATTACCTTAGTCGAACTTTAAATCCAACTGAGCTAAAATACTCACATGTGGAGAAATTGGCATTGGCAACTGTTCAAGCTGTCCAACGTTTTCGTCACTACATTTTACTACGTAAAACTACAGTAATTTCGGATTGCAACCCTATGATCTACATTTTGACCAAGCAATTGCTAGGGGGCAAGTACTCTAAATGGATTGTTATCCTATAGGAGTTCGACTTGGAATTTGAGAAATATAAGTCTAAGAAATCTTTAGTCTTTGCGGAGTTAATGTGTGATTTCCCGCGTACTGATAAGGAAACTGTGGCGGAGGATACCATTGTGGATGAATCCTTGTTTCTTATCAGTACTTTAGATCCATGGTATGGGGATATCATCGTTTATCTCCAGACCCAATCCTTTCGGCCAGAATTTCAAGATCAGAACGTCGGAAAATTCGATTCCAGTCCCAACAATATAGGATTATTGGAGATACTCTTTATCGCCATGGGGCGGACTCTATTTTTCAACGTTGCATAACTCAAGAAGAAGCTAAAAGGGTTCTAAATGACTGTCACTCTAGAGCATGTGGCGGTCATATGTCTAGGTATGCCACAGCCCAAAAGATATTATGCGCTGGTTACTTCTGGCCGTCTTTGTTTAAAGATTGTATTACGGTGGTCTGAAAATGCCACAACTGCCAAATTTTTGATCGAAAGATGTGCTCTCCACCTGGTCCTCTCCACCCTATAATTGCCGTTGGTCCTTTTTCCAAATGGGGTATCGATTTTATTACATGTAACCTTCACTCGGCCGGGGGGCATGCGTATATCATCCTTGCGGTAGATTATTTTACCAAGTGGGACGAGGCAATGCCTACATTTGAGGCAGACGGTAAGACAGCTGCAATTTTCGTGTTCAATCATATAATTGCTAGGTTTGGTGTCCCACAAGCGATAATCACTGATCATGGGCATCATTTTCGAAACGTTATGATGACCGAAATTACAGGCCAGCTTGGTTTGCATCATGATAGTTCAACCCCTTATTATCCACAAGCTAATGGTCTGGTTGAATCCATCAACAAAGTTTTAGTCATCATGATCCGATGAATCATTGGGATTCATCGGTCGAATTGGCATAACATTTTATTTTCAGCGCTTTGGGCATACCTAACTTCAGTAAAAACATCAACAGGGTTCACTCCTTTCCAACTAGTCTACGATTTGGAAGCTGTGTTACCCATTGAATGTGAAATCCCATCACTGCAAATGGCCATCGAGTTACTTCTAGCCACTTCCGAAGAGGAAAATAATTTGTTATACTTGGCTCAATTAGATGAGAATCGATGTGACGCTACATTGGCAATCAAGACTCACACAAAACGCATGAAAGCTCAGTATGATCGAAATGTGACCCCTCGAATTTTTTCGGAAGGCGATCTAGTCTTAGTTTAGGATCAAGCTAATGATAAATTAGGCGCTGGAAAATTCATTCCTATGTGGCATGGTCCCTATGTTTTCAAGCGAAAGCTAGCAAAAGGGGCCTATGAATTGGTAGACTTTGACGGGGACTCTTTGGGTAAACCCAGAAATGGTCTTTACTTGAAGAGGTATTATGCTTAAAGAATGGGTATGGAGATTTTTAGTTAGGATAGTTTTTTCTTTCTAGCTGGTGTGTTTTAGTTTAAACAGTGTGCTTAGCTTAGAGAGTGCTTTTTTCGTCATTATTCTTGCTTATCTTGGTTTTACTCTTGATATTGCAGATGTCGATGCCTCTCCAAACATACATTGGTTTTGCTGATGGTGCTTGTCGTAATACACGGAACATTTCTTCCACATCTTGGGTTATCTATTCGCCCTCTGATGAGTTAGTATCTATGCATGGGGTAAGCCTCGGTCAAACAACGAAAAACATTGCCGAGTATAGTGCAGTGATTGAGTTATTATCTGAATATATTTCATTTGGGATTCAGAGTTTGATAATGAGGTTAGATTCTGAACTCGTTGTATTACAGCTTAATAGAGTGTATGCCATTAGAAATCTAGTGTTATTAAGATTATTTTTGAGAGTGCGTCTCTTGGAACGTGAATTTGATTATATTGAATATCAGCATATTTCAATATGTTTAAATACATTAGCAAATGCAATTTCTTCTCGAATGTTAAATAGACATTTGCAATAATCATACATGTAAATTTAAAACCATTCCATAACATGATTTACAAGGTAAGCCGGTAATATATATATATATATATATATATATAGGAGTGTGTCAAAAAAATACATCGTCCTTGATCATAGGTTGAAAAACACCTTATGATTGGCAAAAATGATAAGTACAAAAAACAAAAATGTCATATGTGCCCACAATAGGCGATCATCCTATCACTGGTGATGATCTCGATAAGAAACCACTGCACGGGCCACCTTTCAAATGAACCTCCTAAAAGGTCCCGGGACCCCAATCACATAGTGCTGAAGTCTACGAGGAATGTCATCTATAGTGGTCTCCAGAATATCTCCTGTCAAGCGCTCGAGATGATCCTCCAACTTGGCCAAAACCTCTGCTGATTCGTCCTGTGGGGCTGGCGCGGCTGCAACTGGTTGTTTCCTCTCGTAAGGCCGGAGAGCGTTTGGTCGCTGTGGACCCACATCTGCATTTGAAACTTTTGATATTAGTTTTGAGACGATAGAAAAAAATAAATAAATTTAAAATAGGAAAAATGTTGAAAATGATTTTACCTGAGTCATCCCACTACTCTCTTGGTGGAAGATCCATGTTTGGGTCACCACGAAAATCTACCCCAGCGTAAGGGAAGTCCTGAATAGAAAAGACCTAGTTTTCCAACCATTGGAAATACTCAGGTTTGAATCGAGCAACCTCTGTCCTCTCTTCCGGGTGACGGGCCATAACTGCGACCCATCGCATCAGTTTTGGCTCTCGAGGAAGCCCAGTTCCCAACTGTAAGGTGCCGTGGGATCAACATGGGAACCCTCTTCGGGCCAAAACTCACAACCAAAGCCCCATAACCAAAGGTCTTTAGCTGTCCATTTTTGGCCCTGGTCAGTTGGCCTCTTAGATTGGCCAACACAGCATCGCACCAGTTGAAGATGGTGCCTCGAAAGAAATCAACTGCCATACACATCTGGGATCCGGTGGCAATATGTAATGCGGCAACCCCGCAAAGTCTGGTGACAGTAAACGCAATCACCATGAGTTCAGGATGGGATATGGTCTTTATGTCTATCCGATTGTCTCTAGCCTGGCTGTTGCAAAACTCTAGCCGGAGGCTATCGACAGACTGGCCACCTGGCCTAGCCCCAAACAGAGTCAAGTCTTCGCCTCTCTTAGACAAACCAGTCAAGAAGTATCTATCCACTAGCTCGATTTCAAGCTGGTGGCCACCAATGAAGAAGCACTGGTCCTGTATGCTCCATCTGTCAACCAGACACTGTAAGAAATCCACCTGAGCCCTCATGCTAGGAATGGCCCAGAATTTGTACAACCCGCACACCCTCAAAGCATCAAGTGAAGGCTGATGATTCCATGCAGCAGCATCCACGTCCTCATGATCTCGTTCATGCCAATCTAGCATGATGTACTCTCTGCATCAAGTAAAAAGATAAATTAAAATGCTAGAAATTATTTTGTTTGGTCCAATTTTGAGAATTTTTGGGTTAAAAACCCTTGCGACGGGGACCGCACCCTCTGGGTTAGACACAGTGCGTGGGACCGCACTGTTATAGACATTTTTGTGCCTTACAACTCCAAGCATGAAATGCCCATAAACCAAGGGCTCCTAAGTCCCTAAAAGTGTTGTTCTAACCCCTAAAGGAATAAGGTCAACAGGTTACAGCTTCTCCCAGAAGTTCTCCACCTGAAACCACTCAGAATAAGTCAAAACAAGATCATTTCAGCTGCTCCACTGGCTAGGTGCGTTGCATTGCACCTAAATACACTGGCTAGGTGCGTTGAAATGCACCTAAATACACTGTGAGGGTGCGTTGAGCGAGAAATGACAAATGGCAGTGTCATTCCGCGAGGTGGAGAGACAATGGAAGCTTCCAGAATCTTCTCCTATGACACTTGCCTCACTGAATTCGATCAAGGATGAGTAAGAGGCCTTCAGTCTCCAAGTGGAAGCAAGAACTGATAGAGAGAAGACACTAATCAAATCACAAGCTGACTCATCCTCCTTACACATATCTATATATGGATCCCTCATCCTAGAGATCCAGAGGCTGAACTTTTGCACATTGTAAGGAATTGCTGTTGGTTTTGACACAAACATCAGAGTATTGGGTGATCTATGCTTTGTTGGAGGTGAAGAGGGGCTTCTTTGTTGGGAGGTTGATGCTGGGTCAGGAACCATCGGTTGTAACTCCTCTTGGATCTTTTCTTGTTTATCAATAGAAACTATTTGAGTTTTTCCTCCATGCTTTTGTATCATTGATGCTTGTTACATTTGTATGGTTAACTTAAATCTGATCCTAAGTTGTTTATGAATATAGATCCATGTCTTTGTATAGTGTTCTTCTTCTGTGATCTTACAGGTACTTGGTGAAGCTGGGCAAGTAAGGGAGTAGGTAGCTGGAAGCTGTCAAAGAAGAGAGGGATTGGGTCAAAGGATTAACGCAAGACACAGGTTGGTTCTTTCTATTCCTCTCTATCTATAGTTCATAAAGGAAATACAAAAGTATTTTTTCTCTGTTTGTTTCTAAGGCAGCTTTCACATCTTAGTGGGATAGAGCAGTTCTAAATAGACACCTTTCCCGGTAACAAAATGGCGACTCCGCTGGGGAATGTCTAATTAGTTTGTTTGTGTATCTCTTTGTTGTTTGTTTCATAAACTTATAAGTAGCATTCGAACTGCATTTGCCATAACAAATGCAAAGTAGACATCTGCTGCTTCAATCCATTCACTGGATCTGTTTATGATTTGAACATCTGATTCAAAAACTATCTGATTGCCCTTGTGATAGCTCTTAGACCCTCCTTAGATCTACCCCTGATTGTGCATTACTGATTGCTTTTACTCGGCCAAAAACCAAAGACTGAACTGCAAACTGTGACCCAGAACCCGGACAGATTCTTGTTTCTGGCCCAGCGCAGGTACTGTTAAGAGATCCTGAATTTCAGCGCACTTCCCGAAAGGGCAACCTGTGCTGCAATGCAGTTTCTCTGTGTTACAGGTGCGCTGATCAGACTAGCCCTGTGCAGCTGAGGTTCTTGTGCTTCATTCTCTCTAGTTCTATCTCTGAATTTTGCTGCCTATGATCAGTATATTTCTGTTTAAAACCCCTTTTCCTTGCTGTTATTCCGTCTCCTTTGTACAAAAGAACTGTAGATGTTTTTGTGTGTTTGTTGAGTCGTTTACAGTTTTCCATTGCAAAAGTAGAATAGTCGTACTGTCGTCCTTTGATTTAGATCTGTCACAAGTGTCGATTTCGATCATAGGAGAAAGTTTGATTGCTGTTGATGGTCGATTATACTTTTACTGTTGCCTTTGGTCTGAGTTTGTGATTTTCTAGTGTCAAGTACAAGCGTTCATTTCAAAATCGCAAGGGGTCGTAATCGTCTCTATCTTTTGATTTCGAAAAGAAGCTTGTTTGTGTTTGTCGCTTGAAAGCAAATTCAGATTTGTACATCAACTTTCTTCTTAGCATCAATACTAAGAAAGTCGAAAACAAATACATGCATGTGCATTTGCATATAGACAGTCTGTTTGGCTTGGTTTAGGAAAGTGCATTTACAGTGTGCTCTTTGCTCTTTGTGAAAAGCTTGTGTCTTTCTTTTCCTCTAGTAGCTAGGATTTTCATTGCACAAAAGAGATAAAAGTTTGTTTATCATCTTTAGATTGCATTTTAGGAATTACATCTACATCTCATGGTGAACCCAAAAGGCAAACTTCATAAGCAAGATCAACTTAAAATAAATTCAATGAATCTAACAACGCTTTGGAACTTAACACACAACATTTAGAGGTCTAGGCTAGAGACGTATTCCGGCGTCGTAAAGCTTGGTAACTGTTGTCCTCACTGATGGTTGGGTGATTCCTCCACTTTGAGACGATAAGTGCCAGTACGGACCTGAGCTCCCATGTACCGTCGAGTATATTTTGGGAGACCCCTATAGGCTTAAATCCTTTATCCATAGGAAGCCGTGTCTGCCGCCCTATCGATCGCAATGCACTAAACACAGCATTCGGGAAGATTGATTGCCGTACCGTAAAACGTATTCTACAGTTTTGCGATTGGTTTGGTACTCCCTCTACCTAGACCTCCAGAGCAGTCCCTTTCGTTCCTTTTTAGACTCCTTAACGGAAAAGGTCCATCTGAGCACTTGTCACTTCAGGCTCATTAAAAATCGAAGGAGACTAGAGTCATCTTTTGTTTTTTCTCGACTCTTAAAAACTGAAAAAACAAGTTGTGTCAAAGCGTCTAAAATTCATTTAATTCGGAAACATACCTTCCCTTTATTTTAGTTGATCGCGTAATCCGCAATCGTGGAAGAAAGTCAATTGAAACCCCGTCGTTCGCGGAGGCTTACGAGTCAACCGTCTTTGTCTCTGGAATCGAAACCAGTACGGACAAAGCGAACTCGTTTAACTGGTTCCAAATCTCCTATCAAAGTTAGAACAAGTGTTCCAACGACATCAGAGACTCCGGTTACTCCAAACATTTCTGGAATCCCTGCCTCTACAGAAGAAGTTCAACAGCCACAGAAGGACAGTGATACTGATCCTAGTTTGAGAATAAACACTTGTGTTACCGAACTAGTTCCATCTACAACCAGTTCGGAGAGTCTTACTCTTCAAACATCTGTCGCTGTCGATTTCACACCTTCTTCGGCACCATAAATATTTTACGGACCTGACGGTCTTCCCCTTCCACCTGGTCTGATTGCAATAGAGGAAATTGTAGAATATCCTCAAACAAGTACTCCAACGCACTTTGGAGTCGGGATCACTCTATATCCTTCTTCATCAGAAGTTAGTCTACCACCAGCGGAAGCTCCCGTAGAATCGCTAGGTAATCTTTTGGATAGACTACAAATGTCTGAACAACCATCAACATCTAGGATTGTGTCATCTGACACAGCAACGACAGAACTCCCTACTATCACTCCGACAATGTTCGCCGGTAAACCATCTGTCCCGACTAGCTCTCAACCGCTAGAAGGAGCCCACTCAGGGGCTATTTCAACAGTATGGTCCGTTCCTGTTTGTTCATCTGGAATAATATCCGGAAACTCTTATGTTGAGTCTCAACAAATTGATCCATTTGGAGGTCAATTTGGGCAGTCCGGTCCCCAAGGGCAAACAATTCCCCTGAGTTCTGGATTACCACCGTATGGGGGACAGTATACCCTTTCATTATCCCCTCTGGGAGGATATCCATACGGGAGTTCACAACAACATTCAAGCTACACTGGAATTACCTCAAGTGGTTGGGTACCTGTACTACCTCAACAACCAAGAGTTGTGTACTCGATGCAACAATGCGTACCTATGTCGAATATCCCGACTACGCCAGCTATTGTGACGGTGTCGCAAGTTCAAACGCTGCCTGTTGTATGCCAACCTCAGGTTTCTCAGGTTGTAATGCAACAGCCCCATGAACCTGCGACTCAACCACAATCACCGACTAGTGGAGCGACACAGGTCCAGACGGGTACAATTACCCCTCACCTTGGTCAAACGGTTAGTATCGCGCAACAGCACATGGCTTCACAACCATTGCTGGTGCAATACCAACAAGCGCAATTCCAACAAGTATACCAAGGTTCTGAGCAGCAAATCTTTGCGAACAGTGGACAACCGTACATTCAAAACGGTCAAAATCAACCATTCTACAATGGTCATGTCCACCAACCTTACCAAACATACTAGCATCAAATGCATTATGCTGGTATGCAAAGACCAACTGCTCAGGCAATCCCATCTTATCCTGGGTATGCTTCACCTAACCTGAATCAACAGTTACCCTTTGTGGAAACCTTAGAGTTACCTGATTTAAATCGGTTAACAAATGATCCAATTGCTTACGCCCCTTGGTGTCTAGTGATTCCGCATAAAATTCCATCAGATATTCCTAAATTTAATGGAAATCCAGGTGAAGATCCATCGAATCACGTGATGACCTTTCATCTATGGTGTTCATCAAACACCCTAAATGATGATTCGATAAGACTTCGCCTCTTTCAGAGGACGTTAACGGGTCCAGCGGCAAAATGGTACATTGAATTTCCTAGAGCTTCATTTGACAACTTCAGTACCTTAGCCACAACCTTTTTAACCCATTTTCAATTACCAATAAGGTACGAAATGGGAACATAACTTCTTACCAACTTCAAACAGACAACGACCACTCACATATCTGATCATATACATGAGTGGCGATGTCTTCGTAGGATGGTAAAAACGTACATCCCCAATCAGCTCTTAGCTGAATGGTTTATCAAGTCATTACTGCCTTCCATCACGGAAGATGTGGCAAAGGGGGGAGTCGTAACAAAAGAGCAAGTTATCGCTCGTGCACAATATCTGGACTTGATTTACACTCAGTTCGGCACGCTCTACAACAAAATACCTGATGCCCCTAGACTGGAATTCTCAATTCCTCCTCCTCCTAAATCAAACAATGACTCTCATGCCGGCGATGGCGTGATTGGCACGACAGACACGAAATCGACAAAGGCTACATCCAAAAAGGCCCGTAAGATTTCAGGTCAAAATGAAAAAGATGAGCTTCTTGCTTCGGAAGTAAATGCCGTATCGACAGACAAAGGCAAAGAAACCAAACAACCAGGGAGCAAGAAAAAAGGCAAAGGGAAGAAGAAGAAACAGGAGGAATCATCACTTGAAAAATCTTCTTCAAACCCTCCTGGAAATAGGAAACCAAAAAATCCATGCTTAATATGCGATGAGGATCATTGGACAACAGATTGTCCACACAGAGCTGAGGTTAAAAACTTCTTCAAGAATTCAGAAACCTCCGCAGTGTTAACTGATCCGTTTCCAAATCCAGGAACAAATCTGGTTGAAAGTAGAAATGCTTCCCCGTCTCAAGTGCTAATGTTGTCGGTTTCAAAACAACAAAATGATGCTTTGATATCGACAAGGAACAAGAATTATGGGAATCCACCGCTGTCGAACAACAAGGATAAAGATCAACCAAGTAGTTCGACAACAACTTCGACAGAAGTTGTGCCACCCACCATTCCTGAATTAACGATAAAACCACCAAAGGGAGTAGTACACAAGTTGACATTTAATCCCCGCGCTAGAGTGGCACAACATTATAACATAGTGGAAGATTTGGCCCAATCGCCATCCACTATGTCGACTCTTGAAGTACTACAAAATTGCCCATCCCAAAGGTAGGCTTTATTATCGGCCATTGGTGGGATTGACCCAAAGGATTCCAATCTTGTATCCTTCGATCATAAAGGATACGATCCTCAGTTACCAGCTCAACTAGCTTTCCTTGTTCAAGTGAAAGCCCTCAACAAAACTGTTCATCGAACGATAATTGATGAGGGGGCATCTACATGCATTATGTCGATGAGTTGCTAGAAAACTTTAGGATCTCCAACCTTGTCGCGATCTTCGACGACATTAAAAGCATTCAACAGAAGGACATATACCCCATATGGTATCCTAAATAACTTGAAAGTTGAACTAGGAGGGAAAACGGTAGAAATAGATGTTGAAGTCATCGATGGGAATCTTGATTACAACATCCTACTAGGAAGACCATGGATATATGCCATGGCAGCTGTTGTGTCGACCTATTTTAGAAAGATTGCATTTCCCTTTCAAGGAGGGATTACAATCGTCGATCAACAAAACTTCCTCCCCAATGGTTCTCAAGTTACTAGAAGCATTCCCATGATCCATGGAAGCCCCCATTCACTTCAGAATATCGGAGTAGGCCTACTAAAAGATCATATACTAATGGGAACTTTCGCTCTTCCACCTCCAATCAATCTGGCGGAATTAGCGTCGATAGGAACCTGCAACATGATATCTTCTATAAAGATCTCAGAAAATGATATCGATAGCAATCAATATTCCTAGCATGGAAGGCAAACCCAAATCAACGCTCATCAAGCGTTTGGATAGATAGGTCTAGAGAATATGGTACTCCTTCGGATCCTTGGTCGCGAGTGCATGTCACCGACGAAGGAATTGTCCAATCTATGGTAACTGAAGGAGCACCATGGAATGATTCCCACCATCGTTCTCTTCTTTCGGATTATGGAGAAGATACTCAAAATGACCTTTATCATCCTTCAGTCTTTGATTTTCTGTCAAATACTGTAAATACGGTGGATTCTGAGTGAAACTTGTCCAACATTGAAGAGACTATAGCCATAAATATCTCGACCAAAACAGATGTTGTAGAGAATATTTATGTTGGAAAATGTTGTTCTCCTTCAGAACTGGAAATATATAACGTTCTTTTTCACGAATTCAGAGATGTCTTTGCTTGGTCATACAGTGAAATGCCAGGCATTGACTCGAGTATCGTTGAACACGAAATTAAGATGTATCCAAATGTCAAACTAGTACGACAATGGCTAAGACAGGTGTACCCCAAGAAAGCTGCTGCCATTAAGGCAGAAGTCGAAAAACTTCTCCATGCTGGTTTCATCTACCCGGTTCCTCTAACTGATTGGGTATCGAATATTGTCCCTGTTATGAAAAAACAAGGGACAATTAGAGTGTGCGTCGATTATAGGGATGTAAATCAAGCTTGTCCAAAAGACAACTACCCTACACCCTTCATTGACCAGATAATTGATGAATGTGCCGGATGCGAAATCTTTTCATTCATGGATGGATTCTCCGGGTATAATCAAATAAATATCCGCCCACAGGACCAGTCAAAGACTGCATTTATTTGTTCGTGGGGAACATTCGCATATCGAAAATTACCCTTTGGTTTAAAGAACGCAGGGGCGACGTTTCAGAGGGCAATGAATTATGCCTTCCATGACATCAAAAACATCGTTCAACCATACCTCGAAGACCTTCCAGCTCATTCGTGAAAGCGGACTGATCATCCACAACATTTAAGAGCGATATTTCTACATTGCCGACACTACAAGATACGACTCAATCCGCACAAATGTGTATTTTGCGTCAGTTCTGGTCGTTTACTTGGCTTTGTAGTCTCCAAGGATGGGATTCGTCTCGACCCATGTAAGGTCCAGGACATCATAAATTTACCTCCACCTTCGAATTTGCTTCAGATTCATAAACTCCAAGGGAAAGCAAACTTTCTGAGGAGGTTCATTCCAAATTACGCCGAACTTGCTAAAGGTTATACACGTCTTTTGAAAAAGGAGGTACCCTTTGTCTGGGACTAGGTTGCGCAAGCTTCCTTTGATGCTTTAAAAGATTCCCTAATGAAAGCATCATTAATGTACGCCCTTGATTATCAAAGAGATTTTAACCTGTATCTGGCTGCAGCAGATACGACCATCGCAATGTTTTTAGTTCAAGAAGTCGATGGAATTGAGCATCCTATATATTATTTAAGTAAAAACTTAAATGATACAGAAAGCAAATATTCTTACGTTGAAAAGATAGCGCTTGCAGCTGTTCAAGCAATACAAAGATTTCGACACTATGTCCTCTTTCGGAAAACTACCATTCTGTCAGATTGCAACCCCATGACTTATATATTGTCGCGACAGTTACTGGGGGCAAATACTCAAAATGGATAGCAATCCTACAAGAGTTTGATCTGGAATTTGTAAAATCCAAGTCAAAGAAAGCTCTAGTTTTCGCAGAATTATTGTGCGATCTCCCATCGTCGTCCAACGATGAAACATCCGAAGAATCAATCGTAGATGAAAGTTTGTTTCTGATATCTACAAGCAATGAGTGGTATGGGGATATAATCATTTATCTCCAAACCCAAAAATTTAGGCCAAACACCTCCCACTCTGAACAAAAACATATTCAATACCAAGCAAAAGACTACATGATCGTTGGTGATACACTTTACCGTCGTGGTATCGATACAGTTCTGAGAAGGTGCCTCACCCATGAGGAGGCCGAAAAAGTCCTGAATGAGTGTCATTCAGGCGTGTGTGGGGGGCATCAATCTGGATATGCTACAGCACAAAACTTTTTACGAGCAGGATACTTCTGGCCAACAATGTTCAAAGATTGCATAACTACAGTCAGAAGTTGCCATGCTTGTCAAATTTTTGATAGCAAAACCAGAAGACCACCCGCACATCTCAGCCAATAGTTGCTGTTGGGCCATTCGCCAAATGGGGCATCGATTTCATGACATGTAACCCCACCTCGACCGGGGAACATGGGTATATCATAGTCGCAGTTGACTATTTTACCAAATGGGCCGAGGCGATGCCTACATTAGATAATACTGGTGAAACAACTGCCCTCTTCTTTTTCAATCATGTAGTCGCCAGATTCGACGTACCACAAGCTATAGTCACAGATCATGGATCACATTTTCGCAATCACATGATGGTCGAATTAGCTGCCAAACTAGGGTTGTTTCACAACAGCTCTACTCCATATTATCCGCAAGCCAACGGACAAGTTGAAGCGATCAACAAGGTCCTGAAATGCATGCTGCAAAGGATGATCGGAGTTCACAAAAGAAGATGGCACCTAATCCTGTACTCAGTTTTGTGGGCTTACCGAACATCGGTAAGGAATGCAACCGGGTTCACACCCTTCCAACTAGTATATGGCCTGGAAGTAGTCTTACCAATCCAGTGTGAAATCTCGTCTCTCAAACTCGCAATTGATCTCCTCCCTGGAACTTCAGAAGAAGAGGCTCGTTTCTTGGAATTAATCCAATTGGATGAAACCTGTCGTGACGCCGCTTTGGCTAACGAAGCCCATAAGAAATGAGTCAAGGCGCAGTTCGACAAAAATGTCAAACCCCGTGTCTTCTCAGAAGGTGACTTGGTCTTGCTTTACGACCAAGAATCCGATAAATTGGGAGCAGGTAAATTTAAGTCTTTATGGATGGGCCCCTATATTGTTAAACGAGTGTTAGCAAAAGGAGCCTACGAGTTAATGGATTATGATGGAATTCCACTAGCGCAACCTCGCAATGGGTTGTACCTCAAGTGTTACTATGCGTAATGGTAACCAATATGATTTTGTTATGTTTTTGTTTTCGCTAAAGTGTTTATTTTGGTCAAGTAATCCACTTTTTACATTTATTTTAGATGTCAAACCTATTGGAGTCATGTGTTGGATATGCTGACGGAGCAAGTCGTAGCTCGCGGAACCTGTCCTCTGCAGCCTGGGCCATTTTTGATCCAAGCAGCGAGTTAGTAAGTTTCAGAGGTGTATGTATTGGTCGATCAACGAATAACATCGCTGAGTATAGCGCGTTGATAGAGCTTCTCTCTGATGCCATCACTCATGGTATACGCCAACTAATTGTCAGGCTAGACTCACAACTCGTAATACTACAACTCAATGGTATACATTCCGTCCGAAACCCAACTATTTATCACATGTTCCTAAGGGTTAAGATTTTGGAAAGACAATTTGATCTTATTCAATATCAACATATTTCCAGAAACTTAAACACATTAACTGACTCATTAGCAAACTATGTGTTAGATAGACATTTGCAACATTTATGAAAAGAAACACATCATCAATGTTTTGCATGTGGATCATGTAGCTCAACCAAAATAAAACTCCGAAAATCAAAAATATATATAACTGTTTATGGTTTACACATAATGTTCTGTAACCAAGACAAAATCGGTCAAACGACCCAAAAACTCAAAATGCTAGGGGCACCCTAGTCTAATGATGCTCGTGATAGCAAGTCACAGCCTGTGCGATCATGCGTAGGAGACGAGTCCATCGTCCGGGCACACCAGTAGTATGCCGCTGTAACCGCAAAGGTAGCTCGTTAGTCCTCACATCTAGAATACCGAGAGTGAGGCCCTCAACCTGCTCCTGAAAAGCTGTGAGAGTCTCGGCCACATCGAGGTCACGAAGAATAGCCCTTCCGACGGTCTCTCCTGCTGGGGCAGCAGTTGGTACTCTCAGGTGAACTACTGGATGAACGGGACCAACATCTGCATGTACACATGAGTTTGATTAAAGTCTTGATAGAATAAAGAACAAGGACATTATATATAAAAAAAAAAACGATAAACAGCAATATGGTCAAAGATTTTACAAATGGCGCCCCACTACTCGCCATCCGGCAGTACTAAATATGGATCACCCAGAAGTCCATGCCAGTGTATGGATACTCAGAATAAACCATCTCCTGACGATCAAACCACCTGAAGAAGGTATCAGAAAATGAAATCTGAGACTGGCCAGCATGCCTAGACATATGGTCAACCCATCTCTGCATACTTGGTTCAGTAGGAGAAGGTAAATTGAGTGCAATGTACTGCGGCTGCACCAGTGGTATCTTCTCCAAGGCAAAGGCGGTCAAAATAGAACCATACCAAAAGTTCTTCAACCTCCCACTCTTTATCTTGGTCAGCTGTTCTTTCATCACAAGAAGTACTGCGTCGCACCAGTTGAACACCTTCGGTTGGAGGTATTCCAAGGCATGCTGCATATAAGATCGATTGCCTACATGAAGAGACGCACCACCGGCCATCCTACCAAAAGTAAACAGAATAGTCCTAAGGGACCTATCAATGACATCACGGATGATGATCTTGCCGTCTTTACTCGGCTGAGATCCTTCTCTGCAATACCGGTGGACATAATCTCTCACAGAATCGCCTCCTCGAGCCGAACCTGACAAAGAGATGGGGGCACCCCGCCTCAACAAGCTAGTCAAGAAATAGATGTCTACTGCAGTCAAGGGGATAGATTTGCCCCTGATCTGGAAAACCTGATTGGTAGGATCCCAAGCATCGAGCAAATACTGCAGTAAGTTTATCTGCTTTCTCATGCTAGAAATGCGGAAGAACTTCAGCAAGCCACAATTCCGCAGCGCGTTCACTGTAACTGGATCATGTAGGGCAAGCATGTCCTCTTCTTCATGCTCACGTTCTCGCCGTGTAATGGTCATCTTACTTCAAAGATCTCTGAAAAACAAACAAGAGAGGAGTTAGGTCCTGATTTTGGTGAGAAACAGGCAAAAGTTTCATAAAAAATTGTGCACCAAATTCCCTTTTTGCGCCCAACGCACCTGCAGCAGTGTTCTAGGTGCATTGAATGTCAGATAGCCTTTAGATAGGCCAACATTCAACACAGGTTTTGATACACTGAGGGTGCGTTGATGGCAGAACGAGTTCCTTAAACCCCAGGGGCTCAGAAAAGCTAGGAATCAAGCTCAAAATGAAAAATGGAAACCATGAAATGAAAGAGCTCAGGTTTAGCTCCTACCTGGTGCAGACAGTGCCGAGAATTGTCCACAGAATCTCCCGAAATCAACTGATGAAAATCGAGGGGGAAAAGCACCTCCAAAGCTCCAACAAACCAAGTTCAAATGAAATGGTAAAATGAGAGGTAAAAAACACTTTTTAATTACTTTTACGTAGTTCAAAGTAAAATATTAGTGTTTTAACTCGTTTTCAAGCAAATATTGTTCATTTCTGACTAGTTTGATGAAGCAGTTGAAAATACAGTACGATCTTTGAAAGGACAAAGCTATTTATGGTAAAATCAAAACAAGACCATCTAATCGAGCAGTGTTACCGCAAGGTTCAAGCTCGTTAAAAAATAAACCCGCATCGAGCAAATGTTTCCACCCGCGTTTAAGCTCGTTAAAAAATGAACTATTCCCCGGTAAATAACCACCGTGAATGTAGTACTTCAGCCATTAAAGCCTTGGTCATGTTTGCACCGTCACCTCCACTTTTTCATTGGCCGATCATTCACCTCCATTTGATTGTTTACCCATTTTGAGGAACAGCTGCGAAGAGTGATTTCACTAGCCATCCTTGTGACACTGCTGTGATTGGAAAATTCCAAACCTTACCTGGAATCAGCTGCTACCCGTTTTATCACTCGTTCCTCAAAAGACGAGTCTTATTTAAGCTCTTTTCAACTGACTCGTAAAATATGAAAAGATTGCCAAGTCCTTGGCCTTCCAGCTCGTTAAAGGGACAGGAAGTGCTATCCCTCATCTAGATTTTAATATTTTTGGACCTGAGGGATTATTACACAAAAAGATCGAGCGCTTGTTTTATTCGGCTCGTTAAAGCTATCGAAAATTCATCCCTTATGTATTGTTTTATACTTTTTCAGACTTAAGGGATTAGATGATGAAAAAGGAATTTTGGAGTTAACGTACCTTTTCAGACTCTCTAAAATTGAAAAGGACCGAGTTATCTTTGTCGTTAAACTCGTTAAAAAGATTAATAGCGACAAACTTGTCTTTAGACGAGAACAAGTTTTACTATCGCTAGGCTCGTTAAAACATAGCGATGGGTTTGCCCGAAGGGCAAATTATAGAACAAGCATATGTTATCCTCCTCAAGCTTGAAAAAAATAAAGAGGTACTAGTCAGCAATGACTGGGGAAAAATTGGGAAGAAAACTCAAAGAATCTTTATTGGTAGCAAGTCGCTCTTGAACATGACACTTCCACTCCGTGTCCGAGTCGGGTTGGGTTGTTTCATTCACCGGTCACATCGCCATGGTCACGCCATACCATCCACATTTGGGGTTAATGCTACCAATCCATCACATCAGTGTCGCCGACATGTTCAAGAGAAGTCATCCAGAGAAGCCACCTATGTCCCACCCACTACCATACATTATACTCCATTTTTTCATGATCACCACCCTGAACCGTATATCATCAGATCGTTTTCACCTCCATCAAAATCATTTGCTCCGTTCCGTGTCATTAATGTGGGATTCATTAAGGCCCTCTTTTGACGGATCACTTCTTGTCGACATCAGCTCATTATCCAAGAAGTTGGTCTAGGAACACCTCATTCAGTACTTCGAAGCTTGCATGCCTCAATGGCAAGTTTCTCACTTCTGGCGACAACTTTACATCAATGGCCTTCGACCGAAAGATTTTGCGTGGTGTTCGACGCCAAGTCCTTTATTCACACCACGTGAATTGTACTGCAGTACCTTGAGTATCATTATCATTATCGGTGATTCCTCTCGCGCTTGTTAACAATTTACATCATTGACTGGTAATCAAGCGATGTCTTTCCATGTTCGACTTCAGAACATTTCTCACATGGATCGACTTGTACTTCGAGTGAAGATCGGACGAGATTGAAGACCCCGGATCTAGTTTCATCCATCTGGGCTGCGATATATATCTAGGGAAATAAAGACATTAAATGTACATCATTGCAGCACAGATAATCATCCTACCAAAAGGATGATGGCTCTATCAGAATCATCAGTCTACAATCAGACGATTGTCTGTCCTATGTACATGAAAATGAATTTATAAAGCTGAGCATGTGAATGCCCGCCTTAGCTAGATCATGAAAAACAGTATGAAGATAATGTATTGTATTGTATCTTATTACAGGTTTCCTCCCAGCATTGAAAGAACTTCGGATCCTCATAATAAAGCATTTCACCCGATGAACGGCCTCATACTTTAGGGGGCAACTATTATAGAAATTTTTGTGCCTTGCAGCTCCAAGCATGAAATGTCCATAAACCAAGGGCTCCTAAGTCCCTAAAAGTGTTGTTCTAACCCCTAAAGGAATAAGGTACTTGCCAGAAATAGTGGGGGAAAAGAGAGAAAAATGAGCCTGTTTGTCATACTTTGTAACCGCTCTTGAACACGACACTTTTATTCACATGGGTTGGGAAATCCTTTGCCTAGCAGTTGATCAAACCACATTGAAAGTCTTCAGCTGGTTTCTGGGTATTAACTTTGGGTCAATTTTCACGAAGCCATCTGTCGTGTCATTATGTGTTCAAGAGGTCACTGCCAATAAGCCATTCATCTGCAAAATATCTGTCATCCATCTTGACCATCCCTGAGTCAGTCCTTGCAACTAAATTTCTTCGACTTGATCTATGATTTCGTGTTGTGGGCTTGCCTACGACGAATTGCTTTCTATCGACTTCAGCTCATTATCTAGAAAGATGATCTAGAAATCGTCAGTACCTTGGGATCTGCATGCCTAAATGGTAGGTTTCTCGCCTTTGATGACAGGTTGCATCATTGACTTTCGATCAAAGGATTCCGTGACATGTTCGACATCAACACATTTATTCGCATCTCATGGATTGTACTGGGTACTTTGAGAGCCATTGACATCACCGGTGGTTTCTCTCACACTTGTTAACAGTTTACATCATTGACTGGTAATCAAGTGGTTTCTACCATGTTCGACATCAACACATTCATTCGCATGGATAGAATCGTACTGTTTCGGGAAGTATAAATGAAGACCCTGGATCTATTTTCCATGATCCAGGCTGCGAAGAATTTTGTATTCATTATATAATGGACTATTCATAAACAGATGGCTGCGTCCATACTGTGTCCACATGAGTCTATACTTGTGATGTTTTACAAGATCATTCCTGTATCAGAGCAGTAGTTAGTTTTCTAAGTCAGTTTTGATCTGAGTATGGAATGCCTACCTCAGCGATGATATGATCTCATATATATATCTTGCATTGAATGTTTTTTACAGGTTCCAACCGGGCTCTCCACAAGATGATCCTCGAAATGATAAAGTACTTCACTCTTCCTAAATGATAAATGAAATCCTCATTTAATACAGACTTCTCACTTTAGGGGGCAATCTGTTACACAAAATATCGTCACCATGATTATTCGCAGTCAGTATGGGTCTATCATCACTTGTACTATCCTCCTAGGTAAGTCTCAGACCTCAGCTCTTCAAGTCAAGCTTTGAAAATAAGAGAAAGATATTAAAAATCAATGAAACTCTGGTTCCGCACTTTCTCTCACTGTTACCTGCGGTCCCGCACTTTCTATTTACAAAAGCTGTGGACTTGCTCACTCTGTCCCTAAAGGTGTGGGTGAGGACCCCTGTGAAAGTCAAAAAGGCGCAAGTTTATTCTAAAAAACTCACTTTGGGTTAATTCTAGATGATTCTAGAAGGAATTTTGACGTGGATTTGCTGCTCTTAGGTGGTTCATGCATCCCAAAAGAGAAGGAGCTAATCCCTTGATGAGAGGAGCTATCCCTTTGAAGGAGGACCTAGTAACCTCCCTCCATTGCACTATAAATTCAGGCATTGGGCTGGTTGCTAGAGAGGTTAGAAGCTGAACATTTTTGAGGGTAAATGCTCGTGAAATTAAGACTTCCTAGTTGAGCTTAAGAGGAGAGATCACATACCTTTTTGGCTTCATTGGGGAGTGAGTGAAACTTGTCAGAGTAGAGGAGACTTCTTGCTGGACCTTGGGAGGAGCTTGTACAACGTCAAGGCATAGGTTGTAAAGTTCTTCTTCTTTTGAATTAATACAATCAAACTCATTTTTCTCAACAAGTATCTCATGTTATTTGTTTCATGAACTCCTTGACTTTCATGTTAAATATGTTTTATGATATTTGCTTTTCAGGTGCTATTTAATTTGTTTGCTTGTTTGTGTTTGCAGATTCGTGACAAAGGAGCTCATTTGGATCGAAGGAGCGAGGGAATCCAAAAACTTGCGTTGGACCTAAGGTAGGCCCTAAAAACACTTGTTTTCCTTTGTTTATTAAAGCATATTTAGAGAAAGATAGTGTCTGGTTGGTTTGCTTCTCATTAGGTCTTCTTTAGATTCTAGGAAGGTCTATCTTCTCCGCAAGATCGACTTATTCTGTGTGACAAGGTTCAATAGTAGATTGTTCTGAAATGTCAGGGTTTGTAGCAACAGTTGATGCTCCAGCGACTTCTAACTCTGGATTTAAGTGTAATGGAGAAGTCGGGGGAGATGGTGAGGGCGATTTAATCTCAGAATGGTATTCAGATTTAGATTTACTTGCCATTCATAGTTCAGGGCCTCCTTCTAGCACCAAATATGTTGAAGCCCCGAAAATCGGGTCTACAACAAGGGGGATACCCGCCCGGTCCGGAACTTGGTTGGTAGCTCCTTATCCGTTTGGTATAGCGGGTCTGACTGGGGATATGGGACCAGTTTCCCAATCTATGAATGTGTGCATGTGCAGAATTTGATGTTCCTGATCTAACAGTTCCTAATTAAGATATTCTAATTTTAACTTTAATCTAATGTTATGCTACTGTATTCTAATAAGTAGTAACATCTAAGTCTATACTAACCCGGGATGTAATTCTTCTATTATGCTATCTAAAAAGACTTCAAATAACAACTGGTAATAAAGATCATTCAGCTATTATGAGAAAAGAAATCAATAAGGATGAATCACTTTGTACAAAAAGTTAAAACAATTGTGAAAAACATATCGCATAATGAGCTATTCATACATTAAGCATAAATAAATAGCTATCACCGTACAAAAGTGCCAAATGATAACTCAAGCATTCATGCAGTAATATATAAACAACTAAAAACTGTATATCACTTTAACACATAAGCAGAAATGGTTAAGAGATAAAAGTACCATTTATAACTAGTCCTACTCATGAGCTTCAAGTGACAATGATTTATCTCTCCTTGATCTAACATCCACTAAGAGTACAGAAGTGCAACATCAGTAGCAGATATTAAATACAAACATCAACAAATCCTCTTCCATTCATTCATCAAAACCTCCTCGGAGGGTGCAAAAGTGCATGTTCTGAGGAAAAGTTTTTGACAAATTTCTGGACCATTCTCTAAATGCATGAGAAGGGTTTAAATACTACTAACTAAATCTAAAAATAACTTATTTACAAAAATTCAGGATGCGGTTTAAATGACCGTCCTTTTTCTAAGCAAAAATAAAGCAAAACTATTTCTAAAATTAAATCTAATATCTAACTATTTCTGCATTTGCTCCTTAACGTTGCAAGCATTCAGTATTTCCTTGAGTAGAGTCGGCTGACTGTCTTCCACTTTTAGTTGAGTTAAGAAAACAAAATTGGCAAGAGTTGGCACCATATTCTCAGCAAAATCGATGATATACTTGAGAGTCATCCACTGACTATGTGGCTTTACCGTGTATGCCCAGTAATAATCCCAGTTCAACTTGGTTAACCCTTTGGATTGCTTTTGCCTTTTCTTTAGCTTTCTGTTTCCAGTTTGTTTTTATCATTGTTTTCTTGCAATTTTCGAGCTTGCAGGTGACTGAGCAATTAGAAGCTTTCCTTCTCAAGCAATTTTCTCAGTGATGCGCGATTAGCGCCTATCAGAAACTGCCTCCGTTCTTTGATCCGGGCTTCTCTGATGCGTTTTTTGCCTTTTGTGCCTCTTTCTCTTATCAGGTATAAAGCTCAAAATTTGTAAAAATAATGATTTCGTGAGCTCTTGACCCTGAGCATTAAACTGTCTGTTTCTGATATCGGCATCGTTCAATACCCATTTAACCATGGTTGTATATGAGAGATCTGTAATGGATGGCTCAACAGAATTCTGTGAATCTGCGGCTTTGTTGCATGCGGTGTCTATTTATAAGGGCGCCATTTCTCTGTCTTTGGACATTGGAGCCTTACCCTTTTTCCCCATAGTTTCCTGCACATTGCTTTGTGTAACTTTTGTTCTTCGTTCCTGCAGTTCACAAGTGAGGTGAGAGTAATGATAATAAATAATGATAGGAAAGCTTTCAATTCCACGGATATGCAAAAACACGCCACTTTACGTGAACTGGATCTTCAGAAAACACAAAACCATATTTTATTAACCACTGGCATGTAACTCATTAATTATCATTAAAGTGCGTAACCGGTTCTTGGTTTATGGAAAAACTTTTTCTTGAATATTGAGCCAGGAAAATCTGCGATGGAATGTTTCTACGATTTGCATTGCAGTATCGCATTACCGCAATATCATCGTGCTATTTTATCGCAAGGTTGCTTTATCACAGTATCGCAATGTCGCGAGATCACATATCACCTAATCGTCTAATCGTTATGTGTATTTTATGTGATTTTGCAATATGCGATATGCGATATCGCATATCGACGATTTTAAGGTTTTCCAACGTGAGTGCTCATTAATGCATGTGATGCGATGGAGTTTCGTATCGCAATCTCGCATTTTTTATCATTTTGGCTCATAAGAAGGTGCCCTATCATTCTTTGCGCGATGTAATATTTCTTAAGGAGTGACTTTTACTTTCTTCATCATGAAACTTAAGCTTTTTTAGATTTTTCAAAAGTATTTTCCTAAGTCCATGATGGTAAGTTTTATCCAAAAGGAAATATAAGCACTAATTGATTTTTTTAAAAAATTTTGACTAAGGGTCCCCACTTATATAGTGTTATTGCTAATACTAAATAAGGAGGGGGGTTGTTGGTGGCCACAACAGGTCGCCACTCTGTTAGCACCTGGATTGAACCTGATGGAGAATAAGGCAATTCTGGGGTAACCACAAACCACACTTAGCCAAGTAGCTAGCCCTACTAGGCTAGGAGAGGGCTCTCTCTGTAAGGATCTCAGCCAAAATTACTGGATCAAGAAATTGATATTAGGTTAGGTATAGTAGCACAAGGTTTTGATTTGATTTTTTTGAAGGGTTTTGCTGGATCAGAAAGAGCCAAACAATTAGGGCAAGGAACTTAGGTCAAAACTGCAGGGTGTTCGATGGGGCAAGGTAGGCACAATGATCAGAACATTAGGGTTTGATGGATGAGGTGGAAATATAGGTGAGTAGCTAGAAAGAGCATCTAAACCACATGGATTCTTCCTAAATTGAAGAAAACACAGACTATGAAATGTCTACCCAAAACAGAGCATAAAAGATATGGATTCTACCTCTCATACTTCTATACATTCACATAAAGGAAATGAAATGATGAAATGGAGTCAACAATACATTATAAAACATGAATAAAAAATAAAAACTGAACTAAGCATCATACCACATATATCCCAAAGAAATAGATGCAATTTTTCATTAATCTCCTGCTTTAACTGATACAAAATGATATCTAATCAAAACATAAGCATCCCAATGAGTCCAACACTTACAATGACTGAGAAAAAGCAACATATAGATCTAAAAAAACTCATCCTAAGCTCAGGGAGTTGAATCCATGAGAGCAGGAGCTGTTTCGAACAAAATCTGAACTTCTAACAAGAAAATGGGGTGGTCAAAGTGACTCGTCCCTAATCCAAACAAAATGATACATTACACCTCATAAATTTGTTTTACCTAACGAATCTACCCTAGTAAGCTTTAGAAGCATTATAATTACATTCAACTTATCAATTACAAGGGTAAAAACATCATCTATCATGGTAGAAGTGAAAACTGGGTCGAATCTCCAAAATTTTGGGCAAAGTGTCAAACGCGTAGTGCTAAGTGCAGGTGCGCCCTTCAACTTTAGCTGCACTTTTGGAGGCTTTCCCAATGTCCAAAATGGGCCCACAATAGATTGTTGAAAGATATGCCTATATACTTTCTAGAACCAATTGAATTTATGAATTTTGATTTCATTTTCCTAGTCAAAAACCAAATCTCCCAACACTGCTCAGCGCGCAGCACCCAGGCCAAAAAGAGGGCATAAAACTAATTTTTTTGGGTGTTTTTTTGACCTTTTGACCAACCAGATTTCCTCCAAATGCTTAGAAAATGTACAGGGTGTATTTAATCATCACTAGAAACCCAAAAATGCTGACTTCTTTATGATTGGATATTCTCAAAAAAGAGCGTCGCGTTTACCCTTCATGATTGTGCAAAAACTAGACTGAAAAACACAACAATTTCCTTCAAGCTAAAAAATGGTTCAACATGCCCAAAAATGTATTTTTATGACTGATAAAATGTTAGAGGCATGTAGGGATGCCTCAGTAAGTATGTGAAGTCTCCTCCTCTCCTCTTTCTTGGTCAATTTGTCAGTTTTCTCATGAGCTCCTTTGAGTTTGCTCCTTGCCACTTGGTTCCTCCATGCATAATACTTGGCCATCTTACTTTGTATCTCAACATCTCTGTTTTATTTGTCCAAGAGGGTCTCCAATTGTGTTTTCACCTTCTCAAGCCAAGCCTCTCTATTCTTAGCTATGTCCTTGAACAATTTCTCATTTAAAGTGAGCTACTCCTCCAATTCTGCCTCCTTTTGCCTTTCAAGCTCTAAGGCTCTCTTTAACAATCTTCTTCTTGGTCTTTTTCTCTGTCCCTGTTCATCATCCAGCTCTCCATAATCTCCATAAGCCTAATCAAGCTGAAACTTGGCCTTCTCATCCTCCTTCTTTGCCTTGATGTACTTGGTTTGCATCAATTCCTGCTTGACCTCTAGTTGCTTGTTCTCTTGCTCATAAAAGGAGATGATATATTTGGCCCTTTGTAAACTAGTCTCAAGCTTCCTGATTTTGGTATCCTTTGCTTTCAAGGCAGCCTGAGTGATTTTTTATTTTTCCTCATCATCTTTGTTCACAAGGAGAAACTCCTTTTCAGTGTCATGTTTTTCATGCTGCTGTTTGACCTCTGCTTCCTCCACCATTTTCTCTTTTCCTTTAACCTTTAATGCTGATGACGAAGGTAAGGCCCCTCCCACTTTCTGTGGGGTAAACACCTACCTCTTTTCCCTCTGATAGGTCGAAGAAAATGGCTAAAAACTGTTCCTCTATGGTATACTATTCTGACCATGCTCAGTGTGTACATCATGTCCCTCACTGCCATCATGCTCATCATGTTCCTCATCACTATCATAATCTCTATTGGGTGAATGAATGGCTACATGAAATGGGGATGTAGATGGTGTAGAGGTGGCTGGTGAAGAATGATCTATTGAGGATGAGTGATAATTAAGCTGTGGTGGATGAGAAGAAGTAGATGGATGAGTGGAGGATGATGGAGGAAAAAGGGGAGTTGGCTGAGTAGGTGGGTCGCTCAATATTTCATTAGCTATGAAGGTTTTCCAAGCAATGCCTAGTTGATCTAAGTGATGGAGGACTATCATTTTGATAAGAGAATGATGGAAAATACTATGCATCTGATGAGCTGGATCCCTTTTTTGAGCAATATATGTCATTTTGTCAATACTTCTAAAAAGGTAATATGGAAAACTGAGCATTCTTACTATGGTAAAGTGCATAAGAAGCCTGATATGATATGACTAGAGTCTAGAAAACCTGCCCTCACATGTGAAATACCTCATGATTATCTTCATTAATGGTGCATACTTGTCTAAGAGATAAGAGAAAGGGAAAAAAAATTTCTTATCATTTTTAAACCTTGTTTTAAGATGTGGCTCATAAAAATTGTGAGGTAGATTTATTTGCTTGAACCATTTCTCTCTTGCATTTGGAATTCCAGTGGCCTATGATATGATGGTAGGAGATATAGTGAATGTGACCCTGGCTAAAATGACCTAGTCTTTTTGCGAATTGAGGATGAACTGCTTGGTTAACTGCTGATGAAAATTCACCCTTTCAACCCTTTGGCAAAATTGAAAACAACCCATGTACTTGAAACATGATACTGTAAGTGGTGATGCCATTAGTTCTATGGTATCAGTGGGTTCAAATCTGATAATTCTCCCTCCCTTCTTGGCTGGCCTCCTTGACTGTTTTTCCCCTTCTGAACTAGTGTGGCCCTCTTCTGCCATGTTTTTAAGGTGAAAACTTGAGGGACTGATATGTCGGTCAGGATGAGTGAAATAGTGAGGGATATTGAATGAATTACAGGCAAGGATGATTTGAGGGTGACAAAGTCTATTAAATACTATAATTTTGATCAAATAGATGATTTTGGAAACATACAAGAAAGCTTTGCCAGGGTTTTAAAATTTGGGGTGCCAACTTACTTAATTGATGGAGAAAAAGAGATACTAGGCCATTTACTTGTTGTATGCAGGTAATAGAATCCTTTATAGCTTGAGAAGATGAAGAAAAGTGGTATTTTGGCACTCCTAGGGTTTTTCGGGCTTTACTGGCCAAATGCGCAGCACTAAGTGCCAGTGCGCAATGTCCTTGACAATCGTGCCCTTCAATGCACAAATGCACAACGCCATTCGAATTTTCTCTGGGTCGGTTGGGCAAACACGCCCTTCACTGCACAGTTGCACAGTGCCACACTCAGGCGTGCAACAACTTTTTCGAGTGCACAACATCCAACTGAAATGCGCAACGCCTTCCTGATTTTGTCAAATTTTCACCCAATTTCCTCTTTTCCAATGAGAGCTTAGGATGCAAAAGAGCGGATGAAGTTTGAAAGATGCTTTTTAAATCTTCTATAGAGGATGAGTTTGATTTTTCCTTAGAAAAACCCACTTTATAATGTTTCTTTGGAACTTTTTACTTTGTTTTCAAATCTCTAACAGATGCTTTTTTTTCTTTATCTCATTTCAGGTGGATGATGCTTTGATTGAGTTGATTCTTCAATGATTCCTCTCTTGCAGCAAGGAGAAGTGCCTTGAGCAGCTTATGGGAACAATTATTACATAAAATGACTTGAATTACATAAAAAATATGAACAAACTAAAATACTTTGTTTTCATCTCAAAAGAAAAATGTTTTTGAGATGAAAATTACGTTAGTGAAATAAGGATTTTGTATAGTAACCATGACTAACTACCAGCCATTCTTTGTTTATTGGTCTTCCTCATACCTTTGCTACCCTTTATTTGCAATAAAACAAAGCTTTTGACCTTGGAAATGAGCCCTAGGACCGAATGGAGACATGATTGCCTTAACTCTAAAAACAATATAACTAAAACCATAACTGAATGAAACATGAAGATGGGTCAGCAAATATACATGATGAGGGAAAACTATATTTTTCTGAGAAGAAGAAGACAACCATCAGTGGATCATTTTTGGGCATGACCTAATGGAATAATAAAAAATTTCAGTATGAGACACTTGCAATGAAAATGCAAAGAGCAGATTTGATTCTTGATGGAAGTATGCATATACTGACACTAACACCTGAAATGCAAGGGTTAGGGGCATGACAAAGACCATTGCCTAGTCTTTGCAAACTATATTGTAGGAGGGGGACTGATGCCTTTGAGTCTAAAAGCTCAAGCAGGACCGAGCACAGGCCCTGTGTTGTGGTGCGCTATATGTCAGGTAGCAGGAAAACATATGATGGATAGCTGTCATTTGCTGTAAAAGTTTGTACAAACACCGCAACAACTGTTCTTCAAATTATGCAGGTAAGTAGGGCATGAAGAGTGCAACTACAGAAGCTATGAATTGATGTTGGGAAGAACTCCCGCCTATAGGGTTCAAATAGAAACACAGCCCCCTGTCCAGAGTGCAAGGATGGCGCGAACGGGTTTTCAAGGGCCTAGACAAGGCAGAGGTAGGGGAGGACCTAACAGAGGTTGGGGACAACTGATATGCTACAATTGCGGAGGACTAGGACCCTATCCCTGTGATTTCACTAACCCAATGCATCCGTCGTGGAAATATTGCACTCTGTTTGATCATGAAACAGAGGACTATCCTACGCTGATAGCAAGGATACGCAACAAAGGGGCACTACCACCTCAACTGACTCAGAACCTGCAGATGATGAGGTCTGAGCCTCATGAAGAGGATCCAAATGTGAATATAGTTATCCAAAGTGGAATTGCAAAAGGGGATGATAAGGGGAAACAACTTGAAGACAACGCATGGGTTCACAAAGCTCCAGTGAAGGAGGCTGAATTTGATTTGGACCGTGCACACGAAACATTCATGGAAGCAAAGAAGAGCTTCGCTGAGGCATCCACCTCAGGAAGCAAGGATAAGCCAAATTAGGAGATGGACCCTTCTATGCTTACAACCTTTCTAGAGACCTGCATGAAGATTCTACGTGATATCAAGGCCCTGAAGGGATTACAGGAGATTATAAATAGATGTGCTGAACACACTTTGGGTGAACCGCATGTGGTATGAAAGATTGGTAAGCATAAAACAAGGACATGATGAGAGATGAGACTGACTGTGCATATAGGAGAATACAAAATGGATTAGGTTATTTTGGATCTGGGGTCAGACGTGAACGTCCTACCAAAGTAGACTTGGGAATGGATGGGAAGACCCGCACTGTAGTGGTCTCCAATTCAATTAAGGATGGAATATCAACAAAAGATCATCCCCATGGGGCATCTACAAGGGGTGACTATAGATATTGAAGGCACAAGCGCGCTAGCTGACTTTGAAGTAATAGAAATTGTGGATGACAACAACCCCTACCCTGCGCTCCTTGGCATTGATTGGAATACTAATATGAATAGGGTAATCAACCTAAAGAAGCGAAAGATGATGTTTGAGAAGAAATCACTCTACATAATAGTACCCCTAGATCTTGCTGAAGGATCACGTTATACTGAACCCGTCCGCGATTATGAGAGCGATGACGATTTGGACTGTATATATAAGATAACAATGCGAGATCAAGATTGGGTGAATCCAACAAGAGATGGATGAATTACGTGGTATCACGAGAGTTCCTACACCTCAGACTTTGATGAAGAATTAGAGCACTGGCAGAATCAATTACATGAATTAACCACACTGAGCTGTAACATGATGAACCAGTTTTTGAGTTATGAAATGGGTATGTATTTACTATTAATTTCATCACCTTTTTCCTTGTTTCTTATCTTTTTCATATCTTAATGCACTAATATATTGATTGATTATGATAAGAAATGGATGAACTACTCATAGTTAAGATTTAGCCATAGTAACTGACTTTTACTCTTCTTTATGCAGAAAAATGATGAAAGGAACAATTGTTGTTCCCTAATGATGGAACAACATAAACCAACAAATTAAGGATGGAACATGTTGGTTGCGGACAAGGCTGAGGGTGAATCAAGAGGATCAACGTGAAAAAGGAAAGGTGTCTAAAGTTAGCAATTCATTGTGAATCCCTCAGGATCAGGAGATCCTGAGGGATTGCATTTATCTTTAATCCCTTTCTGATTATAAAGAAAAGGATTGTAGGAAGAAAGGGGAAGATGGATCTTTGTTATTTCAAATTGTAAATTTAATTTACGGACACGTGCTATTGGAGAATGCAATCATATTATAATGCTATTCAAGTTCAATGATTAATATATAATTGAAGTTTCTGTTCATTCGTATTCTCTGAAGTAGCTTAGCAATTTTCGCTGGTGGCTAAGGGCCCGGCCTTTGGTGGATTCAACTGCTTTCTTGTGTTATATATTTCTGATTCTTGAAAGTTTGATTTGTTTGATAATTTTTCTATTTTTTGTGAGTTCATCTTATTCGTTAAATTACTGCTTTCTTGTATTGAAGTAGTGCATTTCCTTTACATGTTTTACAGCACTATCATTGGATTCGATTTATGCTTATTCCAGATTCAATTATTTAGATAAAAATTCGTCTTGATTTAATCAACTGTAAGAGTTTGGTTATCGCTATTGAAATCTAAGATTGACATCACTTCTATCTGGATTGCTTTGTAGAGATTGAGTATGATTTAGATTAAAACAACTAATAAGAGATGAGTTATTACTACTGTGCTCTCGGTTGATGCTATTGTTAATTGAATTGCTTGTGTGAGATTTGATTATGATTCTAGTAGAGGATTGAGTCTTGAATCTTAGATGTCATATTTCCTTTAATGATTGCAATTTGAGTTTATTAAATGAATCCATTTACTCTTGTATCAAATGTCTATACTTCCTTTTAAGAAACATTACTCTTTGGATTCATAGCATGCACATATTGTGTACACTCTTTGAATAAAAGGACTTTCTCGGGTTGATGATTAATGTGGGGTAATTAGTAGTTTTAGAAGACACCTGTTATCAGCCAACATTTTGGCGCCATTGCTAGGGAGAGTGTTGCCATTTTAGAAAGAGTGATGTATATCTGATAATTGTTGTTGGGAAAGAATTGGGTATTGAAAATGGAAGGTAAGAACCTACGTAACGAGCAAGTAAAATGCTTACTCCTTCGCCCGCTTTTCAACACAATTATAGAAAAAGGAATTAGGTGTTTGATGTTTGTCTGTTGAGAGAGAATAGGGTATTAAAAATGAAAGGTAAGAACCTGCATACGGAGCAAGTAAAATGCCTTCTCCCCCGCCCACTTTCCAACAAAATTGCTAGGAACTTAAGGCAAAAGTAAACATTTGAATTTTCACATGAATGACTAAGAAGAAAAGACTAGAAAATAATACAATTCCACATCCCAAACTTGAAAAATCTAAGGGACTAGTGACCCTTGGACGATCAACTTTTATCGACGACATCTTAAGAAAATTTGAATCTCAGCCATTAGTAGGTCCCCGAACGATTGCTTCCAGAAAACCTATTGTCTCCCTTCGGGCCACAGGCTCACCATCTATAGCCCACACTAAGGTCCATAGTAAAATTGAAGGGACTGAGCAGAGTTTTCAAGACATTGAAAATTCACGACCAATTCCCTCACAAGAAGGGAATTCTTGTAACATTCATGAAGGAGGGGAGAAATAGGGGAAACAGAGGAACCAAGATCCCCTCAGGTAATAATTGAGTAGAGGACACCCAGTGTCCCAGATCAAGGGAGTGCTATTAGGATCATTCCCACCTCTTCTAGACAACCCAGGGATAACTCTCTAGCTCTAGAAATCCTGGAAGGGTACTGACATATCTTTGATCAAATGGCCAATAATCCATAGGCACCCCAGACTTTTACATTATAGTATCCTATTGTTGACACAGTTGTCAACGCCCCCATGAAAGCTATCCCTCTACAAAATATTCCCACCTTTCATGGACTCACTTCAGAAGATCCAGATGCGTTCCTGTTTGAATTTGACGTCTTATGTCGGGGTTATGATTACACCACCGACCCCCAGAAACTGAAGCTGTTTCCCTCCACTTTAAAGGGAGCAGCCTTACGTTGGTTTATGGGACTAGGTGGGGGCACCATAAATGATTGGGATGAAATGAAAACTACTTTCCTTAAAAAATATTAGGATTATTGCAGATCTAGAGAACTAAAAGATGAGATATTCCAAATGGTAGCAAGACCTAGTGAAACTTTGGAAGAGTATGTGGAGCGTTTCCAATATAACCTCCAAAGGTCTCCCTATGCAACTCTGCCTTTGCTTGATAATGTGCTAAAAACCATGCTGATTAAGGGGATGAAAGACCAGTGGATAGAGACATTAAATATTATGGGTAAAGGTGATATCTATCAAGAAGAATATGCTAACATTATTAATTTGTGTATCAGGTGCTCGAGGGGTAGTACAAGACTAAAACCAGCTGAACGTGATATGATCACTAGGGACAGCAAAATCTCTGGCGAAAGCATTACTCGTACTGAAATCGACAACCTGCTGGAAGATTTCAAAACATATATCCTGGGAACCTTGACAACACAATTAGACATCATGCAAGGCAAGTAGAAGTAGGCTGAAGTAGAACAGACCCTGGTAATTTTTTTCCCTCGATGTAGGAAGAAACATAGTCATAAAGAATGTCCACTGGATATGGTATAGACCTATGCCATATGCACTAAATAACATGCTACAAAAAATTTCCCATCGCTCCCAGGACTAAAAGTGGTCCTCAAAGAGGAAGAGGAAGAAACAGAACCAGTCTAACTGTTAAATCAGTGTCGCTAGTGGAAAGCATGACAAACAGGTATGCCTACTGACCCACCTTCATTCTTTCAGCCCCACAATATAATTCTCAGCAATACACAGGAGCTACATGGAAAAACTAGCCACCTTTTCCTAATTGGACACCACAAGCATTTTTTATGCCACCTTGGTCTAATCAATCAAATCCAAACAATAGTTGGCCAAATTCCTCTTACTTTCAACCATTCTGGAAAAACAATCCATATCCATCTCAATGGTCCCCCTCCACTTCACAAAACCAAAACTAGAATTCAAACTAGCAAAGACCTACAAACAAGCCAGCAGGAACAATCCCCCTGCCTCAACCTACGCTACCTGCACCTTACACATTGCAATAGAATCCTCAACCCAATTTATGACCACAACTCCCAGCCTCGCCCAACCCAAATCCAAATAATAGACCAGTCCAGTTAGTACAAATTATTGAAGGGCTGGATCCAGAAATTAAGTTGAGAGAGTGTAATGAACTCAAATTAAGGTCTGGATGGATAATCGAGTCAGAAGGTGATAAAAATATACAATCAGAAGAACTGATGCCTGTAGAAAAAATACCTTAAATGGAGAATGCAGTTAAATAGAAAAGCCACCATTAGACTATTACCCCTTCTCCACCATTCCCAGAAAGATTGATTATACCCCGCCCAATCGAATATCTTGATTTTGATCTCCTGGGAGAATTAAAAAATCTTTGTGTAAAAATACCCCTCCTCCAGGCTACTTAGGACATTCCAATCTATGCAAAAACCATTAAGGAATTGTGTACCAAAAATCCTACGAGGAAAATAAAAGAAACACCAACTATCCACATAGTCAGAACTTTGTCTGATTTATTATTAGGTAGAGAAACACTGGTGAAATATGAGGACCCAGGAAACCCTATAGTAATAGTACAAATAAATGGATGTTCCTTTCCCAATGCATTAGTCGATCTAGGGGTAGCCATTAATATTCTCACAACAACAACCTGTTAAAGAGTTGGCATCACAACCTTAGATCTGACTACAACCTTGCTGGAACTTGCTGATCGATCAGTTGTCAAACCAGAAGGGACATTACAAGATGTAATGGTGTCTGTAGATTCTTGGGAATACCTAGAAGATTTCCTAATTATTAATCCTAGAAACTGGTTAGATGGACTTCCTGTAATATTAGGAAGACCTTGGCTAGCGATCACAGATGCTTATATAAGCTGTCAAACAGGTAGTATGGCTATAGCAAGAGGAAGTAATGTGAAGAACCTAACTTTATATCCTCCAGCTCAGCCAAGCCTAACTATAATAAAAACTAGGAAACAACCTATAACATATTTAATTGAAAATATTCAATCACCACTAACTGTAGCAGACGCTCTTGAATTTAAGAATCAAATAGAAGATGATATTATTAACACTTATATTAACCACCCAGCTTCCATATCTAATCTAAAATGTCACATGATTGAACCAGCCTTGGATAACGAAATTGAAGAAGTGTTTGCTGATTGGGCCCTAACCCAGGTTCGAAAGAGTTATTAGCCAAACAAATCCTGTAGCTACTGGTCCTTTCAGTAGCATCCCATGGAGCACGGGCTGAGGTCTCACCCAAGGTAGTAGGGGAGGGTTCTAGAACCAAGTTTCCACACCCTTGGGATGTTTTGATGTCATCTGGAGGGGTCGCAAACCGTTCTATGGCCTCACACCACTCTATACTATTATCAGGCTTCCATGCAGGTGTATTTTCTTATTAGTGAACTTATTACAGATTTGATCTTCTTGTTACAGTCTTTAAGCAAACATTTACCAATAAAACCTAGTGTGTACAATTATAAAAGGATATAAATTCATATAACAGATGCATAAACCAGAATACAACAGATCCGCGATATTTCAGAACCAGCTTATCTTTATTAATATCTTCTTTCCAATACAACCTTCTTTTTGTCCTGCACACATAGCTGCAGGGGTCCGTGCACACAGCTATGGACTTTATCATGCCTCCGTGCACACAGTTGCGGAGCCTCTATCTACCCACTAACACCCTTGACTCGAACTTATAGATGTAGAACTCTGATCACTTTCACCAACCCATAATACATCAGATCAAATCTAGAACAAAAATTGCCTTCTACCCTTAGAGCCTCGCTCTATTTATACATTCCCATGGTTTGCGGACCATGGGTAGACTGACTTACTTTTTATTATTCTATATTATTTTTGGGTGGACAACCCCTTGACTCGACCTATTACATTTCACACTCCATGCATTTCAGAGATTTACAATATTATTTCCCTAACTTCTAGGCTTTAAGCCCCAAAACCGTTACGCGGGGCCTCCGCTACCCAATAGGCCCCCAACACAATCATCATGACTCATCCTGAGTCACTCGTCGGTGCGGCGATACACACTGCCTGGGCTTCGCTGTCCACCATCCCTGTGAGTGACACACTTCGTGCTGCTGCTCCCTCTTTGTCTCCTGCAACTCGTCTACTAGCAACTGCTCCATTGCCTTCACTAATTTGCGCAACCGATGATGCCCATTATGATCTACTCAGTTAACATAGAGCACCCGCTCATAGGA
This sequence comes from Pinus tabuliformis, assembly GCA_031772625.1. Classification (NCBI taxonomy): domain Eukaryota; kingdom Viridiplantae; phylum Streptophyta; class Pinopsida; order Pinales; family Pinaceae; genus Pinus; species Pinus tabuliformis. The sequence continues at coordinate 1,091,920,402 of CM062805.1, forward strand.
TTTTAGCTCAAGCTGGCGTGCCATGTATGGGAATTCTTCATGCTAACATAGCAAGTCTCCAATTTCTGGTCACCTATACGCACTATCTGCTATATCTTGTGTTGCAATTTTGCAAGACAATTGTTGCTATTCACGAGATCGTAATCTTCAAGGTGCATGAGAGACGAACTATTAATTACAATTCCATCCTTTGGCTCTGTATTTACAGGCTTTCTCTTATTTTCTATGGTTCACCGGCCAGTCCATGGGTTAGGCAGCGGCATCCGGACTAGTTCTGCTTCGTGTCTAAGAATTTCCGGACATCCCCTACTGATGGTGTTAAACTCTCTGTGGTGCCCTTGATTGTCGACACCATACAATCCAGAAAGTCCTGCATCTCCATTGGCCGTATCACAACCCTTGGGCTTACTCCTTGAGCGTAAATATGAATAACTCCATATTGGTGGGGAGGCACAATAGCTTACTTTCCTCAAAATCCCAAATAGTTTGGCGGATGCCCCCCGGTTATTTATAAGTGTTTCAAAATTCAAATTTGTCAGTTCCCTCCTTTTTTGGTGTCGTGACATTAAGCCTGAGGTAGATCGTTCCAGATCTGGCTTTTACCACATCTCTTAATTGTCCGTCACCCGCTCCCTTTTTCCATAACTTAGACATCTTGTCATGAATAGTATTAGCAATGGGCACCTTTTTGCTTGTCCACACAACAGTGCAACCCTTTCTGTGCAACCACGACCCAGGTGACATACCAATTCTACGTGCCCCTTGATTTTCACGCAGCTTCCCCACAGACTGCTTTAACGTCCCGCGCTCTCTTTCAACTACCTGGAGCAGTGAGATTGTCCTTCGGTTAGTCATGCGGTCGACCCACCCGTGTAGAGCTTCAGGTGACTGCCATTTACTCTACTGGGGAAAGGTTCTCCATTCAGCTTGGCAAGCTGGACCGTGCCCCCATCTGTGACTTCTTGTACTACATAGGGCCCCAACCAATGCATTCAGAGCTTTCCAGGGAATTTCTCGAACTTGTTGTCATAGAGTAATACTAAATTATTTTCTTTGAACACGTGCATCTTGATATGGCGATCATGCCAAGATTTTTCCCGCTGCTTCTGTACCTGTTGATGGAATCCTGCCAAAAATCATTCCTCCTCAAGTTCTTCCAGTTGTGCAATCCTCTCTTCCAAAGCCGTGCGGTCTGCCATGCTTGTCGTTGCTGCGATGTGCAAACTGGGTACAATGTATTCTATTGGCATGATGGCTTCTTTTCCATAGACTAACTGGAAAGGCATCTAACCTGTCAACTTCTTGCATGTTGTTTGATATGCCCATAGCACGGCAGGTATATGCAAATCCCAATCATTCTGCTGCACATTACATACCTTTGTCAACGCAGTCTCCAAGATTTTGTTGAAAGCTTTAATGGTCCCATTTGCCTGTGAATGGTACGGTGTGCTTTGTTAATGATATATCTGGAACTCCTCAGTGAGTGTGTTGATAGTCTCATTCAGGAAGTGCATTCAACAGTCGCTCATTAGTATTTTGGACATCCAAACCGTGTTAACACATTCTCGAACAAAAATTTCACAACTGTAGCATCCATGCAGTCCTTAACCAGTTGTGCTTCCACCCATCAGGTCAAGTATTCTGTCGTAGTGATGATATAGCGCACCCCCATCTTTCCTAGAGGTGTGATAGGCCCTACAAAGTCAATTGCCGATTTCTCGAATGGTTGTAGCATTTTCTGTGGCTTGAGTGGCATCACATCCCTCTGTGATGGTTTCCCTATTCGTTGGCATACGTCGCAGGCCCGATAGTACGCTTTGGAGTCTTGATGTAGAGTTGGCCACCATAGTCCTGCGCGAAGAAGCTTTTGTGTTGTGGTGCATCTTGCATAATGTCCTCCTGTAACCCCCCCATGTGCTTTGGCAAGGATCTATCCTTGCTGAAATTTTGGTACATATCTACGTAATATTTCATCGTTGCCCATTTTGTAGAGGTGTCCTACAATAATAGTAAAGTCTAGTGCGCGTATCACTAGTTCCTTATTTTGCTGAACTGAATACCCCTGTGGCGCGGTTCTTGTGGTTAAGAGGTGGATTATATCCTCAAAATGGCCATCCATGATGCGTACTGCATAAAGCTGTGCATCAGGTAGTCCCTCCTCCAGGTTTTTGGGTTCTTCACCATTCTCAATTTGAGACAGGTGATTTGGGCCTACGTTTAGACACCCCGGCTTTATGATGACTTCAAAATCATATTACTGAAACAATAACAACCACATACAAATGCGCCCCCCCCTCCCCCCCAACACAAGCTTATTCACTAGGTATTTTAGAATGGAGTGATCAGTATACATCTTAAAGTGTCCTCTGAGTAGGTAGTGGCAGTATTTCTAGAGCGCGTATACCATTGACAATCCCTCACGCTCAGTAGTGGAGTAGTTCTTCTCAGCTTTGGACAATCATCGACTTGCGAACTCAATTGGGTGATCAATTCCTTCTACCCCTTCCTGTGTGAGTACTGCGCCCAGTGCGATACACAACATGTCAACATGCACGTGAAATTCGATGTCCCATTTTGGAAAGACCAATAGAAGAGATGATGCCATCTTTTCCTTGAGCATTTCCATACTTTTGTTACATTCCTCATTCCAACAATAAGTAGTGTCCTTTTTCAACAACTGTTCCATTGGTTTCGTGATCTGCACATAGCTCTTGATGAATTTTTGGTAGTAACCAGTGTGTCCCAACATGGCGCACAACTGCTTGACACTTCGCGGCGCTTGCAGATTGAGTATGACAACAATCTTTGCCGGGTTTATCACAGGCCTTGCTTGCAGACTACATGGTCGAGCAAGTTCCTAAAGGGGATGAGGAAAGTACACTTCTTTATATTTAGCACAATTTGGTGCCATTGGCAAGTATCCAACATTAACTGTAAGCTCACGGTATGTTTCTTAACTAGCCCAAATACAGTCCAATAATCAAGATATACCTCTAAGAACTTATGTATAAATTCCTTGAATGTAGCTACCACAACGAGCGAGAATATCGCTGGTGCATTCTTTAGTCTAAAGGGCATCACCATATACTGAAAACAGCCCCATTTGGTAGCGAACGTTGTTTTACTCCTATCCTCCGGCACAATCTTGATCTGGTGGTACCCCGAGAAACCATCAGTAAAGGAGTAGGCTTCTTGTCCTCCAACATTTTCCAGGACTTTGTCTGTAAATGGTGTTGGGAATGGATCGTTAACACATGCATCATTGAGCTTCCTAAGATCCACACAGATGCGTATTTCTCCCTTCTATTTTTTCTCCTGTACAACCATAGGACTTACCTAGTCAGATTCTTCTACTGGTTCAATTATTCCTGCTGCAAGAATTTTATCCAATTCTTTGCGAACCTTTGCTTTATATTTTGGATTCAACTGATAGGACCACTGCTTGACTGGCTTTGCATATGGTTTCAGAGTTATCTTCATCATCCCCAGGTCGCTGAGGATTCCTTTTAATTTTGTGATTTTGGTCGGGAATAAATCTTGATATTCGTGAAGTAACTCGACAACCTTATCCACTGTTGCATCATCCCAATAGTCCCCAAGTGTGGCATACTTTGGTTCCTTCTCCATACCAATGTTCACTTGTTTCATTTTCAGTGACGTGGTGATGTCGAGGTCCTCGATCGCTGGTCCGTGCACCTCGTGACTCCCCTCTATTTCAGGGGTCCTCCTCATGATCTTCGACTTGTACGTTGTAACATTCAAGGGTGCGCCTCAACTGGTGCAACCAGTCTGGTTGCACTATTTATTCTAGTTCCAATGGTACTTTGAAAATGGTGGCCTTTACTACTTGCAACGCATCATCAACAGTGTCCATACATTGGTCCTAAAATAAGAATGTTAATAAAAACCCTTTGTGCAAGATATCCCATTTACCTGTACCATGTCGGAGCTCTGTTTCAGTGTACCAATTCCTTGGGATGACATCTAGGGTATGATAAAATAAGTGTACCCACTCCGGTTGAGGTTCTTCTCCATAGGCTTGGGCCCATCTGGTAAGGTGCATGCACGGGTCATCACGTCCATCGTATTTCTTAGTTATTCATAGTTCCAGCTTCCCAAATATTATTTGCATCATGCACCTGCAGCCACACCAATCTTCAAAGGTTCCTTCATGTGTTCCCCACCAATGGACAGGCATAGCGCGTAATGCACATTTTAAGCATCACATCGTTGGTGCTTTGGTGCTGTGCTTTCAAAATTGGTCAGGAATTCATCTACTACTATCAACCCATCATACATTGGCAGTTTGCGATCCTCAGCGCTTATGCAATACAACAACCTAGTAATCATATTGCAATTTAGCATTGTTACTCCATTCAACTGATTATGCCACCGCTCGACTTCCTCATATGAATCTTCAGTGAAACACTCTATATGCTCCCACGAAATTCTTCCTTCTGTAGTTGGATTGACCCAATCTTGATTTCGTGCAGTAATCTTGTAGATACAATCCATTTCATCATCACTTCCTTCGTCGCGCACGGGTTTAGTGTAACGGGGTCCTTCAGCCGGGTCTAGCGGAATGACTACATGGAGTGATTCTTCTCAAATATCATTTTCCCGCTTCTTTAAATTAATAACCCCATTCATATCGATGGCCTAGTCTATCCCTAACAACGCAGGGTAAGGGCTACTTTCATCCACGATTTCTATTACCTCAAAGTCCGTTTGGGTTCTCGCGCCTTCAATATCTACTATAATTCCTTGCAGTCTTCCCGTGGGCAGGATCTTCTATTGGTTCGCCATCCACAATTGAATATGAGACCATTGTAGTGAGGGCTTGCCCATGCACTCCAAAGTCTGTTTAGGTAGTACATTTTCATCTAATCCTAAGTCCAGAATGATCTGATCCATCTCATAGTCGCCAATCTGCGCCATTAATCGCATTTCCTATCCGGTACGCGAAGCATGTTTCCCCAATTTTTGGACCACGCGAGGTTCACCCGACCTTACACACCTAGTTATTAGCTCTTATAATCCTTTAACTACCCTATTGTCATGAAGCAATTTCATGCATGTCTCTAAAAAGGTAGTTAGTATCAAGGTATCCCTTTCTGGTTTGGGTTGATACTTACTACCTGGGGTAGAGACCTCCGCGAAGCTCTTCCTAGATTCTAGACATGTCTCCTTGTAGACCCCTACATATTCCTTGGTTAGTTTCCCCTTATCCTCCCCTGTGGCCGTGACACTTCTGAGCATCATGTTCATGTTAGGGTCTTCCTCGCGTGGTTTATACCTCATCATCTGGACATTCTATGTCGCCGTAGGTTGTGCTGCCCTTTTCTCACAAAGCTACGCTATCAGTGTGGGGCAATCTATCATTTCATGATTGAACTACTCGTAGTAGGGGTACGATATTCTGGTCGGGTTGGTACAATCTCGCGCGTAGTTCCCTGGTCCTCCACAGTTGTAATAGATTAGCTGCCCACAACCCCTTCCTGGCCCTATTCCTCCTTGTCATTGTCCTTGCCCTTGGAACCCACCGCACGCTATCGCCATGACTGGATCCTGACCTCGCGTCTCTATCTGCATCTTGTAAGCAGGAGTGTGATCCATCAGTAATTCATAACTACATCAGTCTCATTCATCGTGGCCCACCGATCTACAAAAATTTTCAAAATAGATGCTGGGGGGTCTGGGTAAACTTTTGTAGTAGATGACAGTTGTCCGTGTTGTGCTTTCTTCCCACCTGACAGATTATGCACCAGAGCGAGGGTACCACGCTTGGCCCCGCTTGTGCCTCTGGTCACAATGGCATTAGTCCCCCTGGTGTCAAGTAGTTTGTGAATATCGGACAATGATCCTTATCGTGGCCCTGGCCTTTACACTTTACGCACCACACCTCCTTGTGTACTTCTGGCCTGGGTGCCTTTTCCTGTCTGAGACTTTGCATTTCCAAGCATAGACTTTGTATTTTCACGTGGATCTATTGAACTCCCAACCCAAGATCTTGTATTGGAGTCTCATGCAACCTCATCGCTATTTCTACCACTTCAACCCAGGTTGAGATCTTCTGCTATGACAACACTGTCCTCAGGTGTGGCGTTAAAGACACCACAAACCATGCATGGTGTTGTGCATCCGTTAGCGTCATGTTAGCTTCTCGGATCGTACTCTTTAATCTATGATCCAAATCCCAAGGGGTTTCTCCTGGTATCATCATGATCTCCTTGAATCATATAATCGACAGCATTTCTGATTTCGGTCGACTAAACTCCTTTTTTAGTGCATCGTGGATCTCTACTATTCTGTCATTGGGGTGATTGCTACAGTGGTTAATATACCAAGTTAGCGCGCGATCTTGTAGTGCACTTACCAGGGTAGCCTTTTCAATATTATCGTCCGTAACTCCATGTGCTTCCCATACTACCCTTACTACAAAGCAAAAATGTTATGGATCTTCACTTCCTACTCCTTTGAATATGGGCAACTTGATTGCGTTCGCCATGCTAAACTTCTGGTTTGCGCGCAGGTTTACTAAGGCCACCTACGAACTTGTACCGCTTTTGATCCAATCAATCTTCAATCTCTTTCTTCATAGGGTTCCAGACTCCCGACATCAATCATCCCTTAGGCAGATCCCGGTCCTAGCAACGGAACCATTTGTTGGCTTATTGGGCCCTGACCCAGGTTTAGAAGAGTTATTAGCCAAACAAATCCCACAGCTATCGGCCCTTTCAGCAATAGCCCGCGAAGCGCGGGCTGAGGTCTCACTCGAGGTAGCAGGGGAGGGTGCTAGAACCAGGTTTCCGCACCCTTGGGATGTTTTGATGTGGTCTGGAGGGGTCGTGAACCATTCTGTGGCCTCGCGCTACTCTATACTATTATCAGGCTTCCGCGCGGGTGTATTTTCTTATTAATGAACTTATTACAGATTTGATCTTCTTGTTACAGTCTTTAAGAAAACGTTTACCAATAAAACCCAGTGCGCACACTTATAAAAGGATATAAATTCATATAACAAATGCATAAACCAGAATACAACAGATCCGCGATATTTCAAAACCAACTTATCTTTATTAATATCTTCTTTCCAATACAACCTTCTTTCTGTCCTATGCACATGGCTACAAGGGTTGATGCACATAGCTACGGAGCCTCTATCTACCCACTAACACCCTTGACTTGAACTTACAGACATAAAACTCTGATTACATTCACCAACCCATAATACATCAAATTAAATCTAGAACAAAAACTGCCTTCTACCCTTAGAGCCTCGCTCTATTTATACATTCCCATGGTCTACAGACCATGGGTAGACCGACTTACTTTTTATTATTCTATATTATTTTTGGGTGGACAACCCCTTGACTTGACCTATTACATTTCATGCTCTGTGCATTTTGGAGATTTACAATATTATTTCTCTAAATTCAAGGCTTTAAGCCCCAAAACTGTTACGTGGGGCCTCCACTACCCAACAAGAAGATCCCTTAAAATATGTCAATGACCAAACAATACCAACAAAAACTATTTATAATAACAAAACCATTGAAATTGAGCCAGGGAATGTCCTAAACATTAACAAAAACCTGACTGATGACCAACAACAGAGGCTTATTCAACTCCTTAGAAAATATAAAGAGGCTTTTGCTTGGGATTACCTGGATATGAAAGGGATTGACCCCCAATTATGTATGCACCACATCTATACTGAGAAAGATGCAAGACCCATTTGACAACCTCAATGAAGATTAAACCCTCACCTAAAGGATGTTGTTAAAGACGAACTATAGAAACTGTTAGATGTAAATTTCATCTATCCTATATATGATAGAAAATGGGTTTCTCCATTAGTTGTGGTTCCTAAAAAGAATGGGAAGTGGCGTATATGTGTCGATTATAGAGAGCTTAATAAAGCAATGCAAAAATATCACTTTCCCCTCCTGTTCATCGACCAGGTTTTAGAAACATTGGCAGGTAAAAAATTCTTCTCTTTCTGAGACGGCTTTAGTGGCTACAACCAAATCCAAATTTCCCCTGAAGACCAAGATAAGACTACCTTCACCTGCCCCTCGGGGACGTTTTCTTACAGGGTATTACCTTTCGGATTGTGCAATGCACCTGCCACATTACAAAGATCCATACTTATCATTTTTGCAGACTTGATAAACGAGGGACTTGAGGTGTATATGGATGATTTTACACCCTATGGAGATGACTTTGAGCTGGCATTAGAGATGCTAGAGAAAGTCCTGCAAAGATGCATTGCTACTAGGCTTTGTTTAAGCCATGAGAAATGCCACATGATGATGACTAAAGGCCTCATCCTGGGTCATTACATCTCAGCAGCTAGAATTTAGGTAGATCTAGCAAAAATTCAGATAATCCTCTTAATACCTACACCCTGCACTCAAACTAAGGTATGTAGTTTTTTGGGATTTTCTCGATATTATTGAAGATTTATAAATAACTTCTCCCAAATTGCTACACCATTATATGCTTTGACAGGAAATACTGATTTTATATGGACTGACAAATGTGACATTGCCTTTGAAGAGTTAAAACGGCTAGTATCAACAGCCCTAGTATTACAGGGCCCAAACAGGGATTTACCATTCCAGATTTCATCTGATGCATCAGATACGACCATTGGAGTAGTTATCGTCTAAGAGGAAGATAAGAAACCCTATGCGATATACTACATCAGCAAAAATTTAACTCCTACGGAGTTGAATTACAACGTGATCGAGAAAGAGTTTCTAGTTGTAATCTATGCTATTAACAAATTCAGACACTATATAACAAGATACCCTGTGGTTTTGTATACTGATCACTTTGCTATCAAATATTTAGGTAATAAACCTATTATGAATGGTAGAGTGACACGATTGTTAATCCTTTTGCAGGAATTTGACATAACAATCAAGGATCGACGAAGAAAGGAAAATCTGGTGGAAGATTTCCTCTCACGTGTGCCAAAAACAGACGACATAGTGGCAGTAGAAGACCAGTTCCCTGATGAGAACCTATTTGCTGTAACTTTGAAAACACTGTGTTACGCAGATGTTGTAAATTACCTAGCAGTGGGAAAATTACCCAAGCACCTGACGCCCAGAGAAAGAAAATTAATAGTGCAATGCAACACTCGGTTCTCATGGATCGGAGGCTACCTTTTTCACACAAGAGCTGATATGCATATCCGTAGGTGTGTTTGAGAAGACAAAATCTACGATATCCTAAAAGCTTGCCACGATGGACCTTACAGTGGACACTTTGTAGACCGCAGGACTAGACATAAAGTCTTATAGATGGCTATTATTGGCCCACCATTTTTAAGGACGCCAAGGAATTTGTCCAGGCATGCGATAACTGCCAAAGAATGGGCTGCCTTGGCCAGTCTGACGAGATGCCCCTACATCCACAGTTAGTCATCGCACCTTTTGAACATTGGGTGTTAGATTTTATGGGCCCAATAAACCCATCGTCTAATCAAAAGTCATATATACTAGTTGCAACAGAATATGTGACTAAATGGGTGGAGGCAGAAGCATTACCAAGGGCAATCGAGGATACAGTAATCCATTTTCTTTTCCAAATTTTCATGTGGTATAGCTTGCCTAGAGAAATAATTACAGATGGAGGGCCACAATTTGTAGGCCATAAGATTGCTGCTACATTAAAAAATCATCACATTTTACACATAATAACATCTCCATACTGTTAACACCCAGGTTGTTCCCTTTGACTCCTGAGGGAATACGGCCGGGGTAACCACTAACCAAGCTTTGGATTACAGGTTTTAGCCTACCTGTAATCAGAGAGCGCTCTCTCTTTCAGTTTTAACTTTACTTTTGAGAATTTTAGGCTAGTTATGAGGTGGAAGTTTGTTTGAATTTTGGTTGCAGACTGTTGTTCAAGGAAGGGCATGCAAATATGAAGGAGAGTTCAATCCATTGGGCATGTGGAGTCCAGAAATAAGTAGGTTTTGATGTCTGTGATAAAGAAAGGTTCACTACAAGGCTAGATGGGTATTCATGATACAAACTTTGATTTTTAGCAAAGAAAACAGTATAAATTACACCAGGAAAGGCAATTAAGAGTTCTTTCACAGTGCAATACGAAATGAAGAACAAATCCTACTCAGCAGCAACAGAGAATTACTGAATAAAGACTTATCATGTGACTAGAGCAAATGGGAGCATTTAAGAATTCCACAGTTGCAGCTAACCTTGAAGAAAACATATTTGGCAGTAAGGATTGAGTTTAGGGTGTCTTTAATGGACAAATCCTGAACTAGTCTTTTACCTTTCTACCAAGATTAAACACCATACATCACAGACAGATTACAGAAGAAATAAAACATAAATACAGTTAGAAAACACTTATTGTATCACGCCATAACATGAGAATCTTGTAGCAGTTAGTAATTTCATCACAGCACATCCGAGCCAAACATATCTCCCGGAAACCAATAGCTCCTTGGTATTATATCTTCCAGAGGAAATACAGCCGAGTTCTCTTGAACAAATGAGTAACAGCAACCCCCAATAAACGGCACGGGGGTGCATATATACAAAAATATCACAAAAATATCTTAGTTCTGAGTTATTGCACAATAACTGATTTTACCAACTTCAAAGATATATATTACAAAATTAAAAGCTACTTTAATGAATACATAACAGCTGCTTGCTGTTTGTCAGAAGTTCTTGACTTTTGAGGGCAACTGGCTCTGCAGGATGCTTTGCATTGATTCTGAATAATACGCCTTTATTGCTCTGTCGTGCTGTAGCTTTCTCAGCCCTGTCATTTGCATCTGTCGGTGTTGCTTTAGTGGCCAAATTGGTTTGCTGAGTTGGCTCTGTCCACTCATCTCCAGTCATAGTAAATATATCAACTATCTGAACATGATGATTTATATTTGATGTACAAAAATTTGATGAAAATCTGTTTATTCACAGCAATGTCTGTATCATGCTTGTCCACCATTCCTGAGTAGGCAACTGATGTCTCAAAATTGTGCCTAAGGTTTCATCTGCCTCAGTATATTTGTAGTAATTTGGAGGCACTTCAAACAGATGTCTAATCTCATTCATGATAAAAAACAAATTCTCTATTCTATCATAGAGACTCTGCCCAGATGCAGGCCCTGTTTCCTCTGGGGTACTTGATGTTGCAGTGATCTGATTTGTAGCAAATGTATTTACCCTCTTGGCATAATTTTCATGGGATAGTAACCTTCCTGCACTGTTTAGTAAACTGGGAAGGCCTCTATTATGCAATGCTGTAAATTTCTCCATGAATTTGTTCACCTCTGTCTGCATTTCTTGGCATCTTCTATCCAATGTTTGCACAAGATTTCTCAAAGTGAGCACCCTTTTAACTAATAAAATGGTATCAGTCCTGTTATAGATACCCATTGCTGCCAGCTGAGGGCCTGTGCGGTTGTTCAGGACATTGATAATCCTATTGGCTATCTCAGGCATATTGCCTAGAGATGCTCTTGCTCTTTGACTTTCCTTGTGGGCCCTGCCTATGAGATCTATGTGCTCATGGATGGTTTCAATATATTGCCATTGATCTGTTATAGACTGACCAATATTGGCCCACAGGACTTTCTTGATTTTAGCCACCACTTTGTCAAGAGAGAGCTCTTTCTCCAGTTCTTTTATTTTCTTCTCCAGAGCCCTTACTTCCCTTGTTCTTTCAGCTACACTTTGCTTGGATTTATCATATTTTTCATTAACTGTGGCTAATTTTTCTTTAGTCTGATTCAGTTCTGCCATCTGTGCTTCTAAAGCTTCAATCTCTTTCATCATCTTCTGCATGCTTAGGCTTGGTCCCTGATCTGGTGTTGTTGCTGGTGCTGATGTTGATGGGCCTGCCTCTGGTGTTTGTTCTGTGGGAGGACTTATAATTTGAGGAGTTTCCTCAAGGTTAATCACTGGCTGAGGGGGCTCAGATGTCTGCCCTCCTTCTTTCTGTTTCAGGGCTGCCTGTAGTGCACCCTCTGTTGCTATCAATTTCCCTTCTGTTTCTACTAATTGCTTGTGTAAAGTTAGTAGCATGGCTGCTACATCTTGGTCCTTTCTCTGCTGAGCAACATCTTTTGTTTGAGGGTGAAGGGTTGCTGGAATTTTGACCATCTTCCTCAAAGCTGCTATATCTGCCTATTTTTCCTTTAATAATGCCTGCACAACTTTGGGATCACTTGGGTCGTGCCCAAGCTCTATAATGATATCTTCCAAAGACCTAATCCTGTTGTCTTTGGCTTGAGAAGATGCTTTCTCCAATTCTAATTGGGCAGTAGTATTATGGAGACTATTTTGCAATTTCGGAGCCAGAAAGGTTTTGTCTGCAAGAGTGGAGTAGACCATCTCACCCGTTTGCTTATGTAGCTCTATTTGGTCCATTGGGTGGATGTCCTTTGAAAATACCTCAAGGTTGGTTCTTATGTAATCTGCAGCTGACTGTGGCTGCAACATGGTAGGCATGAAATGACTCATAGTCATCTTCCCCTCTGTGATGTCATATGCTGACATAAGCCTCTGCTGATTTGTGGGAGCCATCTTGAGCAAGTGATTGTAAAGCTGGAGTCTAACTGGCTCATTCCTCTTCTTAATATCAATAAATTGCTGTTTTATGCTGGATTATGCCCTTCTTTGCTGGTTTGAGGAGCTGACCTATCCTCCAAGTGTTCTTTCTTGTTCCTGTTGGAAGGAACTGGCTGATGCTTCCATGCTAGGGGGGCCCATACCCATGGATGGCCCAATAGGCATCTCTTTTTCAGAAAGAGGATTTAATCTTTGCCTTTTCTCCCCTTGTTGACTTGTTTACGTAGTGAGGGGAGTGTCTTGCTGTTTATCTCTCTTCCTGGTTCTCTCTTCATTCTGTTAGCACTTGAAATTTCACCTCAGGCTGAAAAGGCAAATCTCAAAGCTACATCAAACCATTCAACCTCGTAGCTAGCCCTACGGGGCAGGAGAAGGCTCTCTCCGGTCAATCTCGGTAAATTTTCAATGGGAAGAGATGACCAATCAAGGTAACACTGATATTAGGCTAGTAAACTGATTAGAAAGATTGATTTGTGTTTTTTAATTAAACAACGGGGTTTTTCTGGGCTGCATGGGCAAAATCACAGCTTCAAACAGAGAAATATAATGAACAACACAGGTTGACGACTGAGGCGAGGTAGGCAAGGAATTTAGCATCAAATCTAGTTTTAAACGGGATGGCAAGACTGGTGAGGAGCTAAGGAGGGAAAATAATAACTTTGAATCCTCCTTAAACAGTAGAAAACATTAAACATGAACAAACTTATAGGCAGAGCATATAATACTATGAATTCTACCTAAACACTTCATCTGTTCACTCAGAAATGATTATGAAGTGAAATGAAACATAACAGATTACATATGAAACAAGAGAAAAACTAATGCTAAATCATCATGCCACAGGGATCTCAGATGTTAGAGCTGTGAAATTTCATTAAAAATCTATGTCATTGACTGTACAATGAAGCTCAATTTCTCCTCCAGCTCTCAGCCCTCAGAAAACTCTCCCCTCTCTCCACAAATGAATTTTTTTTAATACAATAAATACATGCTGCTAAGGAAAAACAAATCGACTCCCTAAAACCTCTACGTTGTTTCACCTGAAATTACATAAAATTATGAAAGGGCGTTTCATCTATTCTAAACATGGAACAATGTTCCTCTACATCTTTTGATAATTGGCCAATTAAGAGATACATCTGGAGCGCAAATCTCCATAGGACCAGGATTGGAAATCTTAAACCAAATCGCAATATTTGGATGTGATAGATAGCCCTGATTTAAGTTCGGTTTGCCACGCTGCATTTTCCATTTTAATAAAACAAATTTAAGCTAAAATCCTGTCCTTTCAGCTCATGGTGACAACTGTACTGAGAGAGATTTGCGTGGTTTGGTTGCATTCGATAGCCCACAATCCACCTTCTAAGAGCCACATCGCCTGCAATCCCACAAAATCTCCAAAGAATCCCAACAATCTTTGGCAGAAATCATGGAACAAACTCCTGTCTGTCGCAGGCTCCCCATTACTGAAACTCATCATCTGTGCACGTTGCTAACAGTGTTCCAAGATTTGGAGGCATAAAAGTGTTATTTTTTCCTTAAACATAAAATACTTGGCCTACATTTAGGAGGCTCTCATGAGGAACATTAAAAATAAAATTATTTTCCATGCATATCCTCTGAAGGAAAGCATAGATATAATCTATTGCAATTTTCTTCAGCGAGCTAGATTCCCTTCTTGTGCTTACTACAGTATTACCCAGAATATGCACCACACCAGCATCCCTGATTGTTGTGGAGATGCTTCGGAGACAATTAAATTCTGTGATGATTCTACTGAGACCATGCCTAAAGACATCAGATTCGCATTTTCTGTGTCTAAAGTAGGTGCCTGTTGAGACTCTTCACATAAGCTATAATTCTCTGAACATGTGAAAGTCCTTGGGCCCAATGCGCCTAACAAGAAAACGCTCTGCTTGCGGAACTGTATTAACTGGTAGATGCTTTACACAGACAAATACAACAATAGAATGTATAGCAGGAAGATGAGTAATGAAATGTGAGAACATGCGAGGAACTCCATTCACAAGTTCTGTATACAGAAGGTCAATCCCCGGAACTCGAACCAAACCAAGGCCAGGACCTAAACCCAGAATCCATGCCATTGAAACCTTGGTCTCTATTTCAAATTCATATATTTTTTTTTTCCTGTACCATAATGCCAGATATACATGATAATAAGAGACACAACAGCAATCACAAGTGGAACCAAACCTCCTTGGTCAACCTTGAATAACATAGATGAGAAATATACCAGCTCGACTTATAGTGAACAATCCATCAATGAAATTTGTTTTCGTATGTTGAAAGGATTCCAGCGCAATTGTGTTGGTGTTGCAGGTAGGTTTGGCTGCAAAGGAGGTCCTCCCCAAAATGTCACGGCATGTGTCTTTAGATTAATCGAATATACGTTTTCATGCTGCCACCATGTCGCTAATGCGCCAGTTTGTCAATCGCAGCAAAGCCTTTGTGCAACTGGAAGAATCCTTGGCTGTTTGTTGTGGTTTATGGAAGTTTGATTCTTATCGATCAACTTGAATTTCTTTTGCAATATTATAAGTAAATCCAGACTCTTTGCAAAAGCGCACCCAATTCACTTCAAATCCCACCCTTGCAATTTCAAGAATATAGTCCAACACTGTGGATTCTTTGATTGGAACAGGTCTTTTATTCTAGACGAGAGTTTTCAACACTAGGAAGAAATTATTGAACATCATGTAAACTCTTTGATACGCAGTTGTCTGTCACAAGCATTGGATATTTCAACAATTACAGTGTCATCATTTTTGGAAGAGGCTGTTTCCAAGGCTCTTCATCCATCCTCATATATACGTGGTCTGTGGCACCCTAATGAAATTCAAATCGAACACTGGTTGGGGGTCGTTATCCTCTGTCTCATTCATGTCTACAAATAGCTGGCTCATAACCCTGTCTCCTACAGATATTGCACCACTGCTATGTTCCCGTGCAACAGCCAGACCATCTATCTCATCAAAAAACAAATAACTGAGGGAGCTGCGGCTCTTGCTTTTGCAAATAAAGACCGAATGTATTCTTCAGATTCTCCAACCCATTTGCTGTAGTTAGAGCCCCTGCGCACAGGCTTTTATGATTTATTTCTTCCATACGATGCCCAGCCTTTAATACGCTATTGTAATCAAGACCCCAAGGAAATCGACCTCTTATCGCTTTGTCTTTCTACCTTTGTTACAGTTACATCAAAGTCACATGGATCCACTCGATTGAGAATACTCATGTACAACCAACCAAATGAATGTGTCCTCTGAAATTTGAATCTTTGCTACAAGGAAAGCTCACACGGTCATCAAGGAAGAAGAGCGCTCAGTTTAGCCTTGTTTACAGTAAGATGCATCTGCCTTGCTTTAGGAGTAGCGTCCATTCTCAAATTTTTTTGAAGTTCTAGAAGGAAATTTCTGTGCTCTTTAGATATAAAAACATCACTGGCTTTTAGAGTAGATATTTGTGCTGGTGAAACTTTTACTCTGTTCTGAGATTGGACTGGAATATAATTCAGAAGGCTTAAATTGTGCTTCATCGAGACCAGCTGGTCCTCCTCCAGTTTATCATCATCAAACCTTGGGGTTTGACACTTTTAAATTTTGACTTTTACCAGAACCTTTTGCACGTCCTAGATTAGAACCTAAGACATATTCTGCATACTTGACATTTCCATATCACTGCTAACTGGATTATCAACAATATCTTTTTCAGGCACATCATCTCTTCTTGAATTCTTAATTCCATTTGAAATTTTACATGAAAGTTTATTGGAATCTTGACTTTTTGAAGTTTTATCTGATTGAATACCAGCTGCCCTGAGCAACATGTTTGATGCTTCCTTACTGCAACTTTTTAGTAGACCTGATGCTTCTCTAGGTGTTCGGACAATTCCTTGCAATCTGCCACATTGCATCATCTTTCGCAGAGGCACTTCCAGATCATCCTCATTGCGTTCTTTAGCCACATTTTCATCAAAATTTATCTTTTTCTTCTGGTTTTGAGTTAGCGGAACTGTTTGGCCCATATTTGATGTTTTCTAATGCGCAAAAACATGAGTACCAGCAAGGCCTGCACTCAAATGTCTTACATCTGCCTGAATGTCAATTTCTTTGCTCTCCTCAAGTGGTTTGTATAGAACAGTCGGAGGTGAGATAGGCATACTACAGTCCAATGAAGGCACCAAATCCTGAACTAACTCCTTCGTGATTGAGAGACCAAGATCACACAAGGCATAGAGGTTCTCTGATTTGGAATTTTCAACTGCATCTTCCGCATGTTTGATGCTGTGAAGTTTGTTTGGGATTTCCAGTGAGACCTCTCCAAATCGCTTGTAACTTGCTTTTCCTCTGATTGTTGATGATGTTTTGCTTTCTTTTGTTTGTGCAGGGATAAGAGCTTGAAGTCGCTGCTGCCTTTGAAGGGCTGAAGAACAAATTACATAATCTAAAGCAACACATTGAATGATTTCTTCTTCAAAACAGGGTTTTGAAGAAGAATCAATCTCTGACATGAGACAGAGTCTAACATCGGCTCCACTTGGGATGGCAGCTGCCGCTCCGTGGAGGTGCCAAGAACCGCAGAACTTTGGGAGAGCAGACAGTGCCTCCACCCATTGGGCAATGGAGTCAATATTTACACAACTCTTGACTTAATTTTCAAACTGAAACTGAACTCAAACAATCTTCAAGCAAACTAAAATAAGATGCTGCCCTTATGGCTACTTATTTATTTACACAACCTACTCTAATCTGTTGTACAAACAATAGATCAGGTAATGCTAAAATGCCATATTAACCATTCAAGTAAACCTGACAATGAAGCCGCTTGAGAATGCTGCCACCAGGACACAGATGCAATTGTTGGGAGCCCTTCATGCACGTACTGAGCCTGGTCACGGAAAATACAGCCTGATCTATCAATCAAACTGAAAAATGCGTCCATGTATGCCGCAAAAGGATCACGAAAGCCGGACTCTATTGGCTGCCCCAACTCTGCAATGCATACTTCCAGCTGCACATTGTCAATGTAAACATCTGTAGGCAAGTCTGTTATTTCTTGTTGCGAAGGAGGAAGGATTTCCAAGAACTTTTTAGGGTCTTTGAAATCATATGACTAAATTTGCTCGTCGAGACACTGAATCTCCTTTTCAATTCTTTCAACAATTAACTCACAGGCACCAATTTTAGCTTCAGGAGAGAACTCTGGAGATTTCAAACTTTGAAAGAAGTCACTGAAAAATTCTTCATTAATTTCAATATCCACTAACAATTCTCTAACTCCGTTTAGAGCTTCACAAAATGCAGGGTTTGCCCAATACCCTACCATTGCATGAATGGATCAGCAAGCGTTGGAATGTCTGGATCGAGTTGGAGTCGCCAGGTGAATGGTTCAGCCTGCGTAAGTGTCTGACTGCTGTCCACCATCAACATCAGATCTGCACCTTGACTGCATGTATTGGGACAAGACAATCAACAAGTTGAATGTTCTCCCCAGTATGGTCGCCAGTATGTTAGCACTTGAAATTTCACCTCAGGCTGAAAAGGCAAATCTCAAAGCTACATCAAACCATTCAGCCTCGTAGCTAGCCCTACGGGGCAGGAGAAGGCTCTCTCCAGTCAATCTCGGTAAATTTTCAATGGGAAGAGATGACCAATCAAGGTAACACTGATATTAGGCTAGTAAACTGATTAGAAAGATTGATTTGGGTTTTTTAATTAAACAACGGGGTTTTTCTGGGCTGCATGGGCAAAATCACAGCTTCAAACAGAGAAATATAATGAACAACACAGGTTGACGACTGAGGCGAGGTAGGCAAGGAATTTAGCATCAAATCTAGTTTTAAACGGGATGGCAAGACTGGTGAGGAGCTAAGGAGGGCAAATAATAACTTTGAATCCTCCTTAAACAGTAGAAAACATTAAACATGAACAAACTTATAGGCAGAGCATATACTACTATGAATTCTACCTAAACACTTCATTTGTTCACTCAGAAATGATTATGAAGTGAAATGAAACATAACAAATTACATATGAAACAAGAGAAAAACTAATGCTAAATCATCATGCCACAGGGATCTCAGATGTTAGAGCTGTGAAATTTCATTAAAAATCTCTGTCATTGACTGTACAATGAAGCTCAATTTCTCCTCCAGCTCTCAGCCCTCACAAAACTCTCCCCTCTCTCCACAAATGAATTTTTTTAATACAATAAATACATGCTGCTAAGGAAAAACAAATCGACTCCCTAAAACCTCTACGATGTTTCACCTGAAATTACATAAAATTATGAAAGGGCGTTTCATCTATTCTAAACATGGAACAACGTTCCTCTACATCTTTTGATAATTGGCCAATTAAGAGATACATCTGGAGCGCAGATCTCCATAGGACCAGGATTGGAAATCTTAAACCAAATCGCAATCTTTGGATGTGATAGATAGCCCTAATTTAAGTTCGGTTTGCCACGCTGCATTTGCCATTTTAATAAAACAACTTTAAGCTAAAATCCTGTCCTTTCAGCTCATGGTGACAACTGTACTGAGAGAGATTTGCGTGGTTTGGTTGCATTCGATAGTCCACAATCCACCTTCTAAGAGCCACATCGCCTGCAATCCCACAAAATCTCCAAAGAATCCCAACAATCTTTGGCGGAAATCATGGAACAAACTCCTGTCTGTCGCAGGCTCCCCATTATTGAAACTCATCATCTGTGCACGTTGCTAACAGTGTTCCAAGATTTGGAGGCATAAAAGTGTTATTTTTTCCTTAAACATAAAATACTTGGCCTACATTTAGGAGGCTCTCATGAGGAACATTAAAAATGACATTATTTTCCATGCATATCCTCTGAAGGAAAGCATAGATATAATCTATTGCAATTTTCTTCAGCGAGCTAGATTCCCTTCTTGCGCTTACTGATTGTTGTGGAGATGCTTCGGAGACAATTGAATTCTGTGATGATTCTACTGAGACCATGCCTAAAGACATCAGATTCGCATTTTCTGTGTCTAAAGTAGGTGCCTGTTGAGACTCTTCACATAAGCTATAATCCTCTGAACATGTGAAAGTCCTTGGGCCCAATGCGCCTAACAAGAAAACGCTCTGCTTGCGGAACTGTATTAACTGGTAGATGCTTTACACAGACAAATACAACAATAGAATGTATAGCAGGAAGATGAGTAATGAAATGTGAGAACATGCGAGGAACTCCATTCACAAGTTCTGTATACAGAAGGTCAATCCCCGGAACTCGAACCAAACCAAGGCCAGGACCTAAACCCAGAATCCATGCCATTGAAACCTTGGTCTCTATTTCAAATTCATATTTTTTTTTTTCCTGTACCATAATGCCAGATATACATGATAATAAGAGACACAACAACAATCACAAGTGGAACCCAACCTCCTTGGTCAACCTTGAATAACATAGACAAGAAATATACCAGCTCGACTTATAGTGAACAATCCATCAATGAAATTTGTTTTCGTATGTTGAAAGGATTCCAGCGCAATTGTGTTGGTGTTGCAGGTAGGTTTGGCTGCAAAGGAGGTCCTCCCCAAAATGTCACGACAGGTGTCTTTAGATTAATCGAATATACGTTTTCATGCTGCCACCATGTCGCTAATGCGCCAGTTTGTCAACCGCAACAAAGCCTTTGCGCAACTGGAAGAATCCTTGGCTGTTTGTTGTGGTTTATGGAAGTTGATTCTTACCGATCAACTTGAATTTCTTTTGCAATATTATAAGTAAATCCAGACTCTTTGCAAAAGCGCACCCAATTCACTTCAAATCCCACCCTTGCAATTTCAAGAATATAGTCCAACACTGTGGATTCTTTGATTGGAACAGGTCTTTTATTCTAGACGAGAGTTTTCAACACTAGGAAGAAATTATCGAACATCATGTAAACTCTTTGATACGCAGTTGTCTGTCACAAGCATTGGATATTTCAACAATTACAGTGTCATCATTTTTGGAAGAGGCTGTTTCCAAGGCTCTTCATCCATCCCCATATATACGTGGTCTGTGGCACCCTAATGAAATTCAAATTGAACACTGGTTGGGGGTCGTTATCCTCTGTCTCATTCATGTCTACAAATAGTTGGCTCATAACCCTGTCTCCTACAGATATTGCACCACTGCTATGTTCCCGTGCAATAGCCAGACCATCTATCTCATCAAAAAACAAATAACTGAGGGAGCTGCGGCTCTTGCTTTTGCAAATAATGACCGAATGTATTCTTCAGATTCTCCAACCTATTTGCTGTAGTTAGAGCCCCTGCGCACAGGCTTTTATGATTTATTTCTTCCATACGATGCCCAGCCTTTAATACGCTGTTGTAATCAAGACCCCAAGGAAATCGACCTCTTATCGCTTTGTCTTTCTACCTTTGTTACAGTTACATCAAAGTCACATGGATCCACTCGATTGAGAATACACATGTACAACCAACCAAATGAATGTGTCCTCTGAAATTTGAATCTTTGCTACAAGGAAAGCTCACACGGTCATCAAGGAAGAAGAGCGCTCAGTTTAGCCTTGTTTACAGTAAGATGCATCTGCCTTGCTTTAGGAGTAGCATCCACTCTCAAAACTTTTTGAAGTTCTAGAAGGGAATTTCTGTGCTCTTTAGATATAAAAACATCACTGGCTTCTAGAGTAGATATTTGTGCTGGTGAAACTTTTACTCTGTTCTGAGATTGGACTGGAAGATAATTCAGAAGGCTTAAATTGTGCTTCATCGAGACCAGCTGGTCCTCCTCCAGTTTAGCATCATCAAACCTTGGGGTTTGACACTTTTAAATTTTGACTTTTACCAGAACCTTTTGCACGTCCTAGATTAGAACCTAAGACATATTCTGCATACTTGACATTTCCATATCACTGCTAACTGGATTATCAACAATATCTTTTTCAGGCACATCATCTCTTCTTGAATTCTTAATTCCATTTGAAATTTTACATGAAAGTTTATTGGAATCTTGACTTTTTGAAGTTTTATCTGATTGAATACCAGCTGCCCTGAGCAACATGTTTGATGCTTCCTTACTGCAACTTTTTAGTAGACCTGATGCTTCTCTAGGTGTTCGGACAATTCCTTGCAATCTGCCACACTGCATCATCTTTCGCAGAGGCACTTCCAGATCATCCTCATCGCGTTCTTTAGCCACATTTTCATCAAAATTTATCTTTGTCTTCTGGTTTTGAGTTAGCGGAACTGTTTGGCCCATATTTGATGTTTTATAATGCGCAAAAACATGAGTACCAGCAAGGCCTGCACTCAAATGTCTTACATCTGCCTGAATGTCAATTTCTTTGCTCTCCTCAAGTGGTTTGTATAGAACAGTCGGAGGTGAGATAGGCATACTACAGTCCAATGAAGGCACCAAATCCTGAACTAACTCCTTCGTGATTGAGAGACCAAGATCACACAAGGCATAGAGGTTCTCTGATTTGGAATTTTCAACTGCATCTTCCGCATGTTTGATGCTGTGAAGTTTGTTTGGGATTTCCAGTGAGACCTCTCCAAATCACTTGTAACTTGCTTTTCCTCTGATTGCTGATGATGTTTTGCTTTCTTTTGTTTGTGCAGGGATAAGAGCTTGAAGTCGCTGCTGCCTTTGAAGGGCTGAAGAACAAATTACATAATCTAAAGCAACACATTGAATGATTTCTTCTTCAAAACAGGGTTTTGAAGAAGAATCAATCTCTGACATGAGACAGAGTCTAACACATTCAATGGGGTTTGGAGCACCGAGGCATCCACTACTGTTTCCTTCCTTGGAGGCACACTTTCTTGAGCCTGCTTCTCTATAGATATAGGGGCCTCAGCCATTTCTTCTTGCTGTTTGGGCTGCTATTTCTGTTGTTCTGCTGTTGGGAGCGGCTGATCCTGCTCCATCTCTTTTCCCTTTTCTGTGCTAGATGCTTGAGGAATAGTTTGAGCTGCTTGGTGGGGAGCTGTAGAAGATGAGGCAGCTGCTCCAAGTTGAATATGAGGAAGAGAAAAAACCTGCCCACAATGTTCCAAGTCAGCTTCCTTTTCAAGTTTCTTGGCTTATTTTAGTGCTATTTCCTCTTTAGTACTTGCCTCTTCTAGAGTGCCCTCTTTCCATCTTAACAGATTTGCATATTTTTCAATATGAGGCAACCTGACATGATCATAGCTAGCCAACTTATATTTGACCCTTCTAAGACTAATGAAATTATTGGGATCATAGGGTATCCAGAGGAAACTGGTTTGCAACCCGAGGCACTGCAGGATCTTATCTACTTCTTGCCATGGCTCTTCTCTTTTATTGTAAATAAATGGGCCTATCTTATTTCTGACTTTAATTGTACCTTCTTATTTTTGTTGTGGAAATGGACCATGTCTGCATTTCCAAACTGTCTAAAATACTCTAAGGCAAAGAGTCTCATAGGGACATATCTTGGTAGCCTATATGGGGCTAACTCACAACCATATATTCTGATCACTGTATGGTGTTGGTAAAAGTACCAATCCCCAATGCTGTAGGCCTTTGAGAGCTGGAGGATTCTTTGCATCTCATCTGTCAATCTTGGAGGAGGGGAACTCAACAGCAAGGACATGGCTGGATGGATAAACAGGTCTATGAATTCACAGTAGTTATATGGTGAAAAAGATATGTGATGAAAGACTGAAGACCAAAATACTACAGACCTTTGGTTCCCTTGGGCATCAAACTTCTTGAGAGTAATAGGGAAGCTATCAGGCTGATAGAATAGAAACAAGTGATAGATGTAAGAAGTGTATCTAAATATCCTTTCCCTCTCTAGATTCATCAATTGCTCATGAATTTTATTGGCAATGTATGCAGCATAATCATAGTGAACAGAAGGAGGCTTCCCAGGGGAGAAGATAGACAACATGGCCAGAATGGTTTCATCAACATCCTCAGATGATCTGTATCCCAGGACATAACTGATCATATCCACAAGCATTTTGCCCAACTCATTGAGATATACATTTCCTATAGGAGGGGTCCTCACAGTTTGAGAGCCTGATTGAATGAATAATTGATTGATCTTTATAATCTAGGCACTGGACAGCTTGCCTCCTTGCTTTATCAAATCCATCATGGAGATAGGAGTCAATGGTTTTGTAGTATGAAATTGCAGCATTTGATTTATGGCCTCAGGGGTGACATGGAACAAAACTGAGCCTGAGGAACTGACGACAGCTCTCTGACATGGGTCATAGTTGGCACTGCATCGATGTATCAAATCTGGGAGGATATTGACTTGAGGGCGATTGAAAATAGGCAAATTAGAGTCCCAAATCCCTAGGATATCATTTCCACTGAGATGTTTGGCTTTAAGATCATTGAGTACATGAATGTGGTATTTGCTGTAATCTGGGATTCCCTCTGCCATTTGGTAGTCTCTGTCGGCCAAGGGCAGCCACTCTAGCTCTCTTTATGGGGCATTTAGAGGTGCAATGTTCAATGCCATTGGTGTTTCCATGATTTTTGTGTGTTTTAAGCAGAATTTTAGCGAATTGCGGGCAAATGCAACGCTTGCACAGTAGGTTGATACAAACTTGGAGGATTTGCAGTGACCACAGGGTAACTGAGGTACAACTGGGCACAATTGGCTGATATGAGGGCAATTGACTTAGTTGTAGGGCAATGCAGCTTAAATTCTCGATGAAATTGGCAGTTTTACGGTGTTTTAACAGTGCAGAACGGAATAGACCAGGCGCAGGAAGAATGTAGTAAATACCTGGTCGCAACACAATGGCGGAGGCTTGGTTCGAGTTGACTTGTAGGCGGCCACGACACTGGAGTGAGTTTCAGCAGGTTGGCGGCAAAATGGTCGTGAAAATGCATGCAGGGAGCACAGTGGTCTTTTGTCGAAAAGTACGAAAAAACCGTGATTTTTGGCCAAATATGGACATTTTGGGCTTTGGCGTGTTTTTTGGATGACGTCAGCATGACGTCATTGGGTGGGGTCGGGTACGGAAAGGTGACGTGGCGGTCTGTGAGTGGTCCACGTGGATGGGGGACGTGGCGGACAGCTCAGGGTGATGGTGAATGGAGCGGTGATGCGACGCTGAGGTGGCAGTGACGTAGGCGTGACATGGTGGGCGGTAAACAAAGGTGGTAAGCGGTAATATCGAACCGCTTGTTGTACGGATGCGGTTTTGGCAGGAGGCCGCCCGATACAACGCAGGAGCGACGCGTGTCCGAGCCCTGACGTCACCCTCTGACAAATTTCGGGTGCTATCGTCCGGGCATCGGAGGCGGTCCGAAATTGATGTGAGCCGTCGGATGGGAGGGCCCAGATCCGACGGACGACGGGTTGTGTAGATGATCGGACAATACGGCGGGGAAGCGGAGAATAAACAAATATTTTTCTAGAAATGCGCGCCAGGGCGGGACTTTAGTCTTCGGCCGGTTTTTTTGGGTTTTTCAATGTTTTGTTGGCAAAATTGGGTTTTTTGACATTTTTGCAAAATGGGGTTAGGGCTATAAATCAAGCGGATCTTGATTTAATCCCAAAGCACTATATTAGCGCTGTCTTGCCTTTAGCGCTTTGATTTCTTTGCACTTCGACCCTTTAGGACTATAAGGCTATATTGCCTAAGGGAAGGGATATATACATATTTTGGGGCTTTCTATATACAATAGTAATATGATGATAGGGAAAAGGGGAATTAGGGAGTTAAGTATAGATAGGGTTAGTAGTTAGTATTGGATGGGGAATATAGAAGAGAGGAGGCAAAGACTAAGTTTTTAGAAAACAAACTTAGTTAGGAGAGTAGATCAAAATGAAAAGATTTTTACACAGGAAATGTGGCTCTTCTATACAACAAGGATCAACAAAAGAGTTTGACTTCTGCAATGAACAAAGGTGGTATTGGGATGTTAGCAAGGATTTTGATGGGGATGACTGGGGAGTTAGACATGCTTCACTTTGTTGCTACAAAACTGCTGAATAGGAAGATTTGCACTGGCCACCATGTGTTTCCTTTGCTTAGGCCAGTGATATGAAAGAAATCATGCTTCTGCAACCCCATCTACCTACCCATTCTATTGCCTAGCATTTTTTATTACTTCAAGAAGGGTGCACTTAGACTTGCAAACCCTCATGTGCCCTTTTCTTTTCCTTTGGCATTTTCTTTTGATTTTCTATCTAAGGCTAGCCTTATTACTTCCAAGGTCCCAGATTAAGTAGTTGGGAACCTTCATTCTCTACCTAACTACTGATCTACCAAGATTGAACAGTTTGGACAAATTTCTTTCTCTAATCTACAACAATAAATTTAAATATGGCATGACCCAGCTTAGACTGTTGGATTACCCATTCAGAAGTAGGACAGCATCAAGCAACTGCAGATAGGTGTTTTCCACACAAATATGAGATCTTTGCACCATCAGAGTAGAGCATATTTGCACTTCCCCTGCCAATCATGAAAAATGAAACCTATTGGTATAGGTAGCTAACAGTGGCTCCACTTGGGGATGGTTTTTCTACTTTGAAAGACCAAGAACAACAGGTCAGAATGCCTTGGCCCTTGACTTCTCATCAAAACTTGAAAGCTTTCTCTTTGGATTTCAAAACTGGAATCTGTCACCATTGTGGAACTTCTGAAATAAAAGCCTTTTCCTGCTTATTTACAACACTTCTGAGGCTGGACTATCTATATGCTGAAAGAAAATAGTATATACAACTGATAATGTACAGGGCAGAGCCATGCTATATACATGGAAAGTAATCAAAATAGTGCTTTAACATCCGGCCATTTACAGGGCCCTCTTCAGCTTCAGTGCCATCCAAATTCTTCAAGAAATAAGTGTTATTTCCTTGCACTGCTTGAATTACAAAGGGTCCCCTCCAAAGGGAGTCAAATTTGCCATGCTTTCCTTTGTCTTCTCTCCTTGAATCCCATTTAAGCACTTTATCACCAGTAAAGAAATCTTCAGCCTTGGTTCTTCTATCAAAGGCTTTCTTCAGCTTCTCTTGTAGGACTTGGACTCTGCTATACACTTGATCTCTGGTTTGCTGTAAACATATTATCTGGTTTAATCTTCTTTGCATGTCATTTGGTTCAGCCTGACTTTCTTGAAGTAGCTTCATGACAGGGACCCCTAATGATGAAGGGAATTTGGCTTCCATTCCATAAACCAATTCATATGGGTTGACCCCAATAGATCTTTTGGTTGTTAGCCTGTCTGCCCACAAGGCATTTACAAGCTTCTTATGCCAATTTTTCTTATTTTCTTCCAGTATCTTCTTAATGATGTTGATAAGAATTTTGCTAGATGATTTAGCTAAACCATTGCCCTGAGGGTAGTATGCAGTAGAATGGCCCAAAGTAATGTGGAATTTGTGGCAAAAGTTTACCATCTTCTTGGATCTGAAAGCAGCAGCGTTGTCTATTATAATCTTGTCAGGACAACCAAATCTGGAAGGAACTGAATGATAGTAGAATCATTTGCTTGTCTGCATGGAACAACCTCAACCCATTTAGTAAAGTAATCTGTGGCTATTAGAATCCATTTATGTTGGCCTGAATATGAAGGATGAATTTCCCCAATGAAGTCCAAGCCCCATTGCTGAAAAGGCCTTTCTGTTGCAATAGGTTTTAAGGGAAGTGGTAGTAACTTTTGTTTTTCCCTCAAACACTTGACACTTGTGACATGTAGTGGTGAAATTTTTAACATCAGAGAACAGAGTGGGCCAATAGTAACCTGCCCTTAATATCATATCCACAGTGGACTTCCAATACAAATGTCCACCACAATCACCTGCATGAAATTCTTTCATAACATTGTTAGCCTCATCCATATTTAAGCAATTCAGCAGTATACCTTCATGATTTTTCCATAGTAAGTTACCATCTATAACACAAAATCTTGAAGCTTTCATTTTTAGAAATCTAGATTTGGTTTTGGACAATCCTGGGGGAGCACACAGGTTCTACAATATATAACAGATATCAGAATACCACAGGGATTGTTCAAAGGCCACATTGATCTTTGGAGTCGCCAGCTCCGGTTCATTGTCCAGTTGGTTAATATCCAGGGCTTGGAAGTTTGCTTCAGACATCAATTTAGCCAAACCTTGCCCTTTTATCAGTTTTGTAGGTCTTATCTCAATTTCAAATTCCAGTATGTTAGCAATCCATTTTCCTCTTCTACCCTCTAAGTTTTCTTGAGTCAGTATGTCTTTCACAATGGGATTTGGTACATAAGCAATAACATGGGAGTATAGGATGTAGATCCTAAAGTCTTTGATGGCTTTGACCAAAGCATAAGCTTGCTTTTCCAAGATTTGATATTTCAGAGGTGCATCTCTAAGGGCTCTACTAAAGAAAGCAATAGGTTTTTCATTCCCTTGATCATCTTTCTGCAATAAGATAGTAGCAATGGTATGCTGGGAGGAAAAAGAGAAAATGATAAATTCTCTGTCAAATTGAGGATTTGTTAAGACTGGGGTTTGGGTGAGGGCCAATTTAATACCTTCAAAAGCTTGATTTGCTTCTACTGTCCACTTTACTTTTGAATCCTTTTTTAGCATGTTGTTTAGTAATCTGATCAATTCTACTAAGTTTGGGATAAATCTCCTTAGAAAGTTGATCTTTCCCAAGAAGGCTTGTAATTCTTTAATATTTCTTGGATGGGGCATTTGCAAGATGGCCTGTATTCTGTCTGGGTCAATTCTAATGCCATCCTTTGAAATGATATGACCCAACAACTTACCTTCTTCCAAACCAAATAGAGACTTCTTAGGATTTAAGGAAATCCCATATTTCCTACATGTTATGAATATTTGTCTCAAGTGTTTCAGATGTTCTTGGTCAGACTTTGAAAAAGGTGTGAGGTCATCTAAGTAAATAACAAGGAAGTCACGAATCTCTTTAGCAAAAGCAATATCCATTGCTCTTTGAAATGTAGCTCCTGCATTTTTTAACCCAAAAGGCATTTTGACATACTTGAAAGTTCCCCATGGGGTTGTGAAAGTTGTTTTATCTTGATCATCAGGGTGGACTAGGATCTAATTGAAACCTGAAAATCCATCAAGTAATGAGATTCTTGAAGCCCCCACCACTCTTTGGAGAATGTGATCCATTTTAGGTAAGGGATAGTTGTCTTTGAGGGATACTTGATTCAAATTCCTTAGATCAACACAAAGCCTAATCTCCCTAGTTTTCTTTCTTGTGGGGACCAAATTTGAGATCCAGTCAGAAAACCTGATTGGTGCTATGATACCGGCTTTAAACATTTTTTGTACCTCTTTCTCAATTAAAGGGAGAAGCATAGGATTGATCCTTCTCAATTTTTGTTTGAATGGATTTTGATTAGGCTTGAGAGGAATGGTGTGTTGAATAACAGAGGTGTCATAGGACTTCATATACTCATAACTCCATGTAAACACATCTTGGAACTCTTTAAAGAGGTCAATGTATTTGGGCTTCTGGTCAGGAGGTAAAGATGCAGACAATTTTATTATCTTGGGTTTTTCAGTAGTTCCAATGTTGCATTCTTCAATGACAGCATTAAGGGGTTGCATTTTTGGTTTTCTAGGAACATCATTTGAGTAAAAAATGTCCTCCAACGGAGTCAGGCCTGTTGGTAGAAAATTGTCTTTTAGCTGTATGATTTCTGCCTCTGCACCAGTTATTTCATCAAAATGCAATTGTTTAAGTTCTTGTATCTTTTCCTTGTCAAAGGTTGTTGGACAAAGTATTAGATTTGCTGTCTTGGGTGATATAGCTATTTGGTCCTGTTCACTTAGTGGTTGTGTGTCTTTCACAGAGTCAACATCAATGTTCAAACCTGAAAATTCATGCTGCAAGGTTAAGAAACTATTTATCTGTGCATCATCCTCAAATACTTGCCAATATTTAACATTGTTTGGGATAGAAGGTCTGTGTTTTATCTCAGCTGTAAAGCAGTGGTTGGGTTCAAAAGGCAATTTGCATGTACTGGAAAATGTAGCTAAACTGTGTGCATGAAGGTTGTGGGTCCTAGGTATTTTGGTCATCTGAAATTCAGTGAAAGCCTTAAGTATTTCAATAGCAGCAGACCTGTATGATCTTAGTCTTTTGTCATTGGTGACAAAATTGCCTTTCACTTGTTGAATAATTAGGTCCGAGTCTCCCATGATTGAAACTTTTGTGGCCTGTAAGGATTTTACCAGTATGAGGCCTAGCAGAAGAGCCTCATATTTTGCCATTTTATTAGTACATCTGAAATTAAGCCTATAGGCTCGACCTTCTGCATGATTGCTTTGTTTGTTATGAATCCACACTCCAGCTCCTGCCCCTAATTTGTTGACTGATCCATCAAACTCAAGAAACCAAAGGATCTCTTGATTTAGGGGATTTTCAACATCTTCTCTATGACTTGGGATTATAAGCTGGAGGTCTTGTTTTTCATCTGGTTTGTCCTCTAGAATTGTCTCATCAATTGATTTCTCAATCTTGATTTCTTGGGAACTTGATCGCTTACTCATATGCAGATCTTGTTCAAGTAAGACAGATTTGTCATCACATATTGGACTTATATCATCATTGAACAGAATGAAGGAATCCATGTCAGAATGGACTGCATAAATAGGGAAATTTTGAGGTTTTTCTTCACTGCTCACCATGTATTTCATGAGTGACTCTCTGTATAGCCTCTTTGGCTGCCCAAAAACAGAGATAGTGGCATATGACATATCCAATTACAGGGAACCTTGGAGTTTGGCTCCCCATGATCTTGATAACAACATTCCATATTTGGGTGGGATATCAGCAACTACAACATCCATTAAAATTGTCTTATTTGGGTACTGGACAAGGGACACACATAGATCTTTTATCAGGCCTAAACACTTAACTTGGCTGGAGTCAAATGAAAATAGGTCCTTATATGGTCTTGTGATGTCTAGATTCAATCTCTCCATTACTAACTTAGGCATAAGGTTATGAGAAGCGCCTGAATCAAACATTGCATTGTGTAATATCTTATCATGAATATGCAAGCTGACATAAAAGGGTAAGATTCCAGTAGCTCCTGTCTTTCCATCAACCTCTGGACCGAAAAGTAGTTCTGGGGTGTCATCCAACACATTGACATCATCTTTATTATGGGTCAGTTGAAGGGACTTCTTGATTTGTTGTTTGTAAAGGTCATGCTTGGCTAGCTCTGCAAGAGGAATGGCTATCTTTAATTTACCAATTTCAGCTTCTAAGTCAAAAGGTTTTTCAGACTGGATCTTGGTGTTCTGGTTAACAACTTTTTCTTTGTTAATTGAGTTTTTAGAGGCTGCTTCTTGACCTCCAATCTGATCTTGAGGTTTGTCCTTTTTGTTCACCTTTTGAAAAGTGTTGCTTAGATTGTGCTGTAAAGGTGGTGTAACCAGTGGTTGTTGATTTGAGGGAAATGCTTCAGTCACCTCTTCAACTGTTACTTCATTTGTAATTGAATCAGTTTTGTCAATTGGCTCTGTGATAATAGCTTTCTTAGGCAGTGGGGTGTCCTTTGTTTTCTCAGGCTGTGTCACATTTATAGTTCTGCTTCTCAATTTGTATTGCTTATGAACTTCAAAAACAGCTGTGTGATAGCCTTGTTTGAAATCAAATGATTCACCTGATTTGGTTTGGAACTGATTTATGTCTTCATCTTCATGATCTTCTTGACTTAGAAAAACTTGCTGATCATCGTTCAGGCCCATCAAATTGATGTGGGTATCATCTATCTGCTCATTAGAAGTGGATGCTTCAGCATAGTTTTCTTGGAACGGAGGTCTAATCTCTGGTTCAGAGCTGGCCTTGCCAACATTAGGATTTTGATTTCTTCTAAAATTGGGATTCCTAATAGGATTGTTCTGTGGTGCTTCCCATGATGACTTCCTCTCAACTGATTCTACTCTGTCACCTAATCTATGCATACCAGTGATTATTGCATCTAATTTCTGATCCCAGCCTGAAGGCTCTTCTTTGAAGGTAGTCTTTCTTTCAGTTCTGGTCCTATTTCTCTTAGCTATCAGGTTGGCTTCTACACTGACTGCTATGTCTTGCATCTCAACTAAAGTTCGGGGAGCCCTTTCTCTTAATTGGTATGCCATATCTGAATCAAACCCATCAGGAAAGGTGTATAGAGCTAGATCAGGTGGGGGTCTGAGATTTTGGGGAATATCATTGTAGACATTGTTGAACCGAGAACAATAGTCCAAGACAGTTTCTTGGGGACCTCTTTTGATAGTATTGTATTCAGATAAAATATGAAGTGGATCCTTTTTCTTCTCCCATCTGTTGATAAAGGTTTGATACAGGGCTTCAGGGTCAGCTATGGAGTTTGCTGGGAGTGACCTAAACCATGATCTTACATCTCCTGTTAGGCTTTGCACAAAAATTTTCATTCTAACCCCATCATCATCTATCTCATAATTTTCAAAATAGTCCTGCATTTTCTTAGTATGTTGAAGGGTTGGATAAGAGCCAGTACCATCAAAATATGAAATCTTGCTTTGGTAGTCTTGAGGCATAGGCCTTGGATTGGCAGGTAACTGCAGTGGGGCATATCTATTAGCCATGTTTGGTGGGACAATAGGGGTAACAGGAGCGAATGGGACAAGTGGAGGAAAGGGGATGAGAAGGGTATGTGTAGTTAATGGAGGGGTTGAAAGGACACCTTGTGAAGTAGATGAAGAACTAGGAGGTTGTGGAACAGTGGTATGAGGATGTGGAGAAACCTTAGCAGGGGTCAGAATATTAGTTTGAAATCCTGCTTCAGAACTTGAATCTGATAAAGTCCCTTCTGATTTGTGTTTCTTAAGGATTCTTGAAATCAAGTTTGGGTTTTGAAACTCAAGTGATGGATCTGGATTTGGGTTAGATCTTGTATAGCGAGTTTTCTTCTTAGGAGCCAGTTTCTATGATTTTATTTGGGAGGATTTCTAAGAGATAGTGATATTTGACAAGGACTGATCAGGTATAACACAACTGCATGGAACTTAAGACTGAATAAAGATTGACTGAGGCAGTTTTTATGTACTCCTGCAAATGCAAAGCAGAGGCAGTTTCTAAGGCTATCTGGCTGTCACTCAGGCTTTATCTACAGTATTAAGAATCAGACAGGGGGTTTATGAATTTCATTCAGGGCCCCAGTGGAGTCACCATTTATGTTAACACCTAGGTTGTTCCCTTTGACTCTTGAGGGAATATGGCCGGGGTAACCACTAACCAAGCTTTGGATTACAGTTTCTAGCCTACCTGTAATCAGAGAGGGCTCTCTCTTTCAGTTTTAACTTTACTTTTGAGAATTTTAGGCTAGTTATGAGGTGGAAGTTTGTTTGAATTTTGGTTGCAGACTGTTGTTCAAGGAAGGGCATGCAAATATGAAGGAGAGTTCAATCCATTGGGCATGTGGAGTCCAGAAATAAGTAGGTTTTGATGTATGTGATAAAGAAAGGTTCACTGCAAGGCTAGATGGGTATTCATGATACAAACTTTGATTTTTAGCAAAGAAAACAGTATAAATTACACCAGGAAAGGCAATTAAGAGTTCTTTCACAGTGCAATACGAAATGAAGAACAAATCCTACTCAGCAGCAACAGAGAATTACTGAATAAAGACTTATCATGTGACTAGAGCAAATGGGAGCATTTAAGAATTCCACAGTTGTAGCTAACCTTGAAGAAAACATATTTGGCAGTAAGGATTGAGTTTAGGGTGTCTTTAATGGACAAATCCTGAACTAGTCTTTTACCTTTCTACCAAGATTAAACACCATACATCACAGACAGATTACAGAAGAAATAAAACATAAATACAGTTAGAAAACACTTATTGTATCATGCCATAACACGAGAATCTTGCAGCAGTCAGTAATTTCATCACAGCACATCCGAGCCAAACATATCTCCTGGAAACCAATAGCTCCTTTGTATTATATCTTCCAGAGGAAATACAGCCGAGTTCTCTTGAACAAATGAGTAACAACAACCCCCAATAAACTGCGCGGGGGTGCATATATACAAAAATATCACAAAAATATCTTAGTTCTGAGTTATTGCACAATAACTGCTCTTACCAACTTCAAAGATATTTATTACAAAATTAAAAGCTACTTTAATGAATACATAACAGCTGCTTGCTGTTTGTCAGAAGTTCTTGACTTTTGAGGGCAACTGGCTCTGCAGGATGCTTTGCATTGATTCTGAATAATACGCCTTTATTGCTTTGTCGTGCTGTAGCTTTCTCAGCCCTGTCATTTGCATCTGTCAGTGTTGCTTTAGTGGCCAAATTGGTTTGCTGAGTTGGCTCTGTCCACTCATCTCCAGTCATAGTAAATATATCAACTATTTGAACATGATGATTTATATTTGATGTACAAAAATTTGATGAAAATCTGTTTATTCACAACAATGTTTGTATCATGATTGTCCACCATTCCTGAGTAGGCAACTGATGTCTCAAAATTGTGCCTAAGGTTTTATCTGCCTCAGTATATTTGTAGTAATTTGGAGGCACTTCAAACAGATGTCTAATTTCATTCATGATAAAAAACAAATTCTCTATTCTGTCATAGAGACTTTGCCCAGATGCAGGCCCTGTTTCCTTTTGGGTACTTGATGTTGCAATGATCTGATTTGTAGCAAATGTATTTACCCTCTTGGCATAATTTTCATGGGATAGTAACCTTCCTGCACTGTTTAGTAAACTGGGAAGGCCTCTATTATGCAATGCTGTAAATTTCTCCATGAATTTGTTCACCTCTGTCTGCATTTCTTGGCATCTTCTATCCAATGTTTGCACAAGATTTCTCAAAGTGAGCACCCTTTTAACTAATAAAATGGTATCAGTCCTGTTAGAGATACCCATTGCTGCCAGCTGAGGGCCTGTGCGGTTGTTCAGGACATTGATCATCCTATTGGCTATCTCAGGCATATTGCCTAGAGATGCCCTTGCTCTTTGACTTTCCTTGTGGGCCCTGCCTATGAGATCTATGTGCTCATGGATGGTTTCAATATATTGCCATTGATCTGTTATAGACTGACCAATATTGGCCCACAGGACTTTCTTGATTTCAGCCACCACTTTGTCAAGAGAGAGCTCTTTCTCCAGTTCTTTTATTTTCTTCTCCAGAGCCCTTACTTCCCTTGTTATTTCAGCTACACTTTTCTTGGATTTATCATATTTTTCATTAACTGTGGCCAATTTTTCTTTAGTCTGATTCAGTTCTGCCATATGTGCTTCTAAAGCTTCAATCTCTTTCATCATCTTCTGCATGCTTAGGCTTGGTCCCTGATCTGGTGCTGTTGCTGGTGCTGATGTTGATGGGCCTGCCTCTGGTGTTTTTTCTATGGGAGGACTTATAATTTGAGGAGTTTCCTCAAGGTTAATCACTGGCTGAGGGGGCTGAGATGTCTGCCCTCCTTCTTTCTGTTTCAGGGCTGCCTGTAGTGCACCCTCTGTTGCTATCAATTTCCCTTCTGTTTCTACTAATTGCTTGTGTAAAGTTAGCAGCATGGCTGCTACATCTTGGTCCTTTCTCTGCTGAGCAACATCTTCTGTTTGAGGGTGAAGGGTTGCTGGAATTTTGACCATCTTCCTCAAAGCTGCTATATCTGCCTCTTTTTCCTTTAATAATGCCTGCACAACTTTGGGATCACTTGGGTCATGCCCAAGCTCTATAATGATATCTTCCAAAGACCTAATCTTGTTGTCTTTGGCTTGAGAAGATGCTTTCTCCAATTCTAATTGGGCAGTAGTATTATGGAGACTATTTTGCAATTTCTGAGCCAGAAAGGTTTTGTCTGCAAGAGTAGAGTAGACCATCTCACTCGTTTGCTTATGTAGCTCTATTTGGTCCATTGGGTGGATGTCCTTTGCAAATACCTCAAGGTTGGTTCTTATGTAATCTGCAAATGACTGTGGCTGCAACATGGTAGGCATGAAATGACTCATAGTCATCTTCCCCTCTGTTATGTCATATGCTGACATAAGCCTCTGCTGATTTGTGGGAGCCATCTTGAGCAAGTGATTGTAAAGCTGGAGTCTGACTGGCTCATTCCTCTTCTTAATATCAATAAATTGTTGTTTTATGCTGGATTCTGCCCTTCTTTGCTGGCTTGAGGAGCTGACCTCTCCTCCAAGTGTTCTTTCTTGTTCCTGTTGGAAGGAACTGGCTGATGCTTCCATGCTAGGGGGGCCCATACCCATGGATGGCCCAATAGGCATCTCTTCTTCAGAAAGAGGATTTAATCTTTGCCTTTTCTCCCCTTGTTGACTTGTTGATGTAGTGAGGGGAGTGTCTTGTTGTCTATCTGTCTTCCTGGTTCTCTCTTCATTCAATGGGGTTTGGAGCACCGAGGCATCCACTACTGTTTCCTGCCTTGGAGGCACACTTTCTTAAGCCTGCTGCTCTGTAGATATAGGGGCCTCAGCCATTTCCTCTTGTTGTTTGGGCTGCTCTTTCTGCTATTCTGCTGTTGGGAGTGGCTGATCCTGCTCCATCTCTTTTCCCTTTTCTGTGCTAGCTGCTTGAGGAATAGTTTGAGCTGCTTGGTGGGGAGCTGTAGAAGATGAGGCACCTGCTCCAAGTTGAATATGAGGAAGAGAAAAAACCTGCCCAAAATGTTCCAAGTCAGCTTCCTTTTCAAGTTTCTTGGCTTCTTTTAGTGCTATTTCCTCTTTAGTACTTGCCTCTTCTAGAGTGCCCTCTTTCCATCTTAACAGATTTGCATATTTTTCAATATGAGGCAACCTGACATGATCATAGCTAGCCAACTTATATTTGACCCTTCTAAGACTAATGAAATGATTGGGATCATAGGGTATCCAGAGGAAACTGGTTTGCAACCCGAGGCGCTGCAGGATCTTATCTGCTTCTTGCCATGCCTCTTCTCTTTTATTGTAAATAAATGGGCCTAGCTGATTTCTGACTTTTAATTGTACCTTCTTATTTTTGCTGTGGAAATGGACCATGTCTGCATTTCCAAACTGTCTGAAATACTCTAAGGCAAAGAGTCTCATAGGGACATATCTTGGTAGCCTATATGGGGCTAACTCACAACCATATATTCTGATCACTGTATGGTGTTGGTAAAAGTACCAATCCCCAATGCTGTAGGCCTTTGAGAGCTGGAGGATTCTTTGCATCTCATCTGTCAATCTTGGAGGAGGGGCACTCAACAGCAAGGACATGGCTGGATGGATAAACAGGTCTATGAATTCACAGTAGTTATATGGTGAAAAAGATATGTGATGAAAGACTGAAGACCAAAATACTACAGACCTTTGGTTCCCTTGGGCATCAAACTTCTTGAGAGTAATAGGGAAGCTATCAGGCTGATAGAATAGAAACAAGTGATAGATGTAAGAAGTGTATCTAAATATCCTTTCCCTCTCTAGATTCATCAATTGCTCATGAATTTTATTGGCAATGTATGCAGCATAATCATAGTGAACAGAAGGAGGCTTCCCAGGGGAGAAGATAGACAACATGGCCAGAATGGTTTCATCAACATCCTCAGATGATCTGTATCCCAGGACATAACTGATCATATCCACAAGCATTTTGCCCAACTCATTGAGATATACATTTCCTATAGGAGGGGTCCTCACAGTTTGAGAGCCTGATTGAATGAATAATTGATTGATCTTTATAATCTGGGCACTGGACAGCTTGCCTCCTTGCTTTATCAAATCCATCATGGAGATAGGAGTCAATGGCTTTGTAGTATGAAAGTGCAGCATTTGATTTATGGCCTCAGGGGTGACATGGAACAAAACTGAGCCTGAGGAACTGAGGACAGCTCTCTGACATGGGTCATAGTTGGCACTGCATCGATGTATCAAATCTGGGAGGATATTGACTTGAGGGAGATTGAAAATAGGCAAATTAGAGTCCCAAATCCCTAGGATATCATTTCCACTGAGATGTTTGGCTTTAAGATCATTGAGTACATGAATGTGGTATTTGCTGTAATCAGGGATTCCCTCTGCTATTTGGTAGTCTTTTTCAGCCAAGGGCAGCCACTCTAGCTCTCTTTGTGGGGCATTTAGAGGTGCAATGTTCAATGCCACTGGTGTTTCCATGATTTTTGTGTGTTTTAAGCAGAATTTTAGCGAATTGCGGGCAAATGCAACGCTTGCACAGTAGGTTGATACAAACTTGGAGGATTTGCAGTGACAACAGGGTAACTGAGGTACAACTGGGCACAATTGGCTGATATGAGGGCAATTGACTTAGTTGCAGGGCAATGCAGCTTAAATTCTCGGTGAAATTGGCAGTTTTACGGTGTTTTAACAGTGCAGAACGGAATAGACCAGGCGCAGGAAGAATGTAGTAAATACCTGGTCGCAGCGCAATGGCGGAGGCTTGGTTCGAGTTGACTTGTAGATGGCCACGACACTGGAGTGAGTTTCAGCAGGTTGGCGGCGAAATGGTCGTGAAAATGCATGCAGGGAGCACAGTGGTCTTTTGTCGAAAAGTGCGAAAAAACCGTGATTTTTGGCCAAATATGGACATTTTGGGCTTTGGCGCGTTTTTTGGATGACGTCAGCATGACGTCATCGGGTGGGGTTGGGTACGGAAAGGTGACGTGGTGGTCTGTGAGTGGTCCACGTGGATGGGGGACGTGGTGGACAGCTCAGGGTGATGGCGAATGGAGCGGTGATGCGACGCTGAGGTGGCAGTGACGTAGGCGTGACATGGTGGGCAGTAAACAAAGGTGGTAAGCGGTAATATCGGACCGCTTATTGTACGGGCGCGGTTTTGGCAGGAGGCCGCCCGATACAACGCAGGAGCGACGCGTGTCCGAGCCCTAACGTCACCCTCTGACAAATTTTGGGTGCTATCGTCCGGGCATCGGAGGCGGTCCGAAATTGATGTGAGCCGTTGGATGGGAGGGCCCAGATCCGACGGACGACGGGTTGTGTAGATGATCGGACAATACGGCGGGGAAGCGGAGAATAAACAAATATTTTTCTGGAAATGCGCGCCAGGGCGGGACTTTAGTCTTCGGCGGGTTTTTTGGGTTTTTCAATGTTTTGTTGGCGAAATTGGGTTTTTTGACATTTTTGCAAAATGGGGTTAGGGCTATAAATCAAGCGGATCTTGATTTAATCCCAAAACACTATATTAGCGCTGTCTTGCCTTTAGCGCTTTGATTTCTTTGCACTTCGACCCTTTAGGACTATAAGGCTATATTGCCTAAGGGAAGGGATATATACATATTTTGGGGCTTTCTATATACAATAGCAATATGATGATAGGGAAAAGGGGAATTAGGGAGTTAAGTATAGATAGGGTTAGTAGTTAGTATTGGATGGGGAATATAGAAGAAAGGAGGCAAAGACTAAGTTTTTAGAAAACAAACTTAGTTAGGAGAGTAGATCAAAATGAAAAGATTTTTACACAGGAAATGTGGCTCTTCTATACAACAAGGATCAACAAAAGAGTTTGACTTCTGCAATGAACAAAGGTGGTATTGGGATGTTAGCAAGGATTTTGATGGGGATGACTGGGGAGTTAGACATGCTTCACTTTGTTGCTACAAAACTGCTGAATAGGAAGATTTGCACTGGCCACCATGTGTTTCCTTTGCTTAGGCTAGTGATATGAAAAAAATCATGCTTCTGCAACCCCATCTACCTACCCATTCTATTGCCTAGCATTTTTTTATTACTTCAAGAAGGGTGCACTTAGACTTGCAAACCCTCATGTGCCCTTTTCTTTTCCTTTGGAATTTTCTTTTGATTTTCTATCTAAGGCTAGCCTTATTACTTCCAAGGCCCCAGATTAAGCAGTTGGGAACCTTCATTCTCTACCTAACTACTGATCTGCCAAGATTGAACAGTTTGGACAGATTTCTTTCTCTAATCTACAACAATAAATTGAAATATGGCATGACCCAGCTTAGACTGTTGGATCACCCATTCAGAAGTAGGACAGCATCAAGCAACTGCAGATAGGTGTTTTCCACACAAATATGAGATCTTTGCACCATCAAAGTAGAGCATATTTGCACTTCCCCTGCCAATCATGAAAAATGAAACCTATTGGTATACGTAGCTAACACATACCACCCGCAGGCAAACGACTAGGTAGAAAGTACCAACAAAGTAATCGAGGCCATACTAACAAAGACAGTCGCCTCGCATAGACATGACTGAGCTACCTGATTGCTAGATGCCCTGTGGGCATATCACATGACTTGGAGGAATACCATAGGATACTCCCCATATCAGCTAGCGTTTGGCAAAGAACCTATCTTCCCAATACAATTTGAAATTCAGACATTGAGGATAGCCCAACAAGTAGGGCTGGATTTGAATGAAGCATAGGTTAATAGACTACATCAAATCAATGAATTGGATGAAATCCGCCTATTAGCTCTTTAGCATACCGCACTAATCCAACAACATAGAGAAAAATGGCATGATGCCCTCATCAAGAAAAAGATATTCCATGAAGGTGATTGGGCACTTCTGTATGATTCTAGGTTCTGGGATTTCCCAGGCAAACTCCAGACTAGATGGTTAGGTTCCTATGAGATACAAGAGGTGCACGATAATGGCACCCTTACATTAGCCACCATTGATGGGTCTGGCTATTATTTTAAAGAAAATGGACATCGAGTACGCCTCTACCACAAACCACTTACAAGGGAATCCTTTTGCCAACAGATACATGAAGATTCTATAATACAAATTCTCGCCGAAGAGGGAAACTCTTTGACAACACCAGTCTAGTGAATAATTTATTTTTTTGAAATTTGTACATAAAATTGCTTTTCTGATTTCTTTCTATTTGAATGGATTTTCTTAGAATAGTATATTGTTTATTAGTTTTTTTCCTATTTCTCTTTTATTGTTCCCTATAGAGAACAACACTTTTTTTCGTGAGTATTTTTCTTTTTTGTTCCCTATAGGGAACAAAATTTTTGCATGTGTATTTTCCTTTGTTGTTCCCTATAGGGAACAGCTATTGTTTCCTCTAGGGAACAAAATTTTTCATGAGAATTTTCCTTTGTTGTTCCCTACAGGGAATAGTTGTTGTTCCCTATAGGGAACAAAACTTCTTATGTGTATTTTGCTTTGCTTTTCCCTACAGGGAACAACTGTTGTTCCCTCTAGGGAATAGAACTTTTTGCGTGCATTTTTCTTTGCTGTTCCCTATAGGGAACATCAATTTTCATGTGTATTCTCTTGCTGTTCCCTACAAGGAACAACATCTTTTTGCGTGTGTTTTCTTTGCTGTTCCCTACAGAGAACAGTTTCTATTCCCTACAGGGAACAACACTTTTCTGCGTATATTTTTCCTTGTTGTTCCCTATAGGGAATAGCTGTTGTTCCCTCTAAGGAACAACACTTTTTGCGTATTTTTCCTTGTTGTTCCTTACAGGGAATAGTTGTTGTTCCCTATAAGGAACAATACTTTTTGTGTGGGTTTTATTTTGTTGTTCCCTTCAGGGAACAACACCTTGTGAGTATTTTTGAGAACACCTTTTTCTCTTCCTTGCATGATCATCCCTAGACCATCCCAGTTTACTCTTTATGATCCTCTTTATGGCATAAAAGTACAAATACATATTTAAGGACAACAAGTATGGAGTCTACTGGAACAGGAAAATATCTTGAATATTATCATCTTTAACAAAATTGAGATGTGTTGATCGAGAAAGAAAGGACACATTTATCTATATCACTTCACTGACCTCATTTCCATTATAAATCAAAATGATTGATTATCTGTATCATGCTAGTTCTCCCCTATCCCATATAACTCTCTTTGTTTATTATCAATAACATTATGCGTATATTTTTTTTCTATTGATATGTTCAAACTTCTTCCACCATCCCTACTCTTAAGGAGTGCTGAGCCACCCTCTATATATAAATTAGGGAGTGTATATATATTCACTAACAATTTCATAATTGTTTTCCACAGATGGAGGATAGGGGGTCTCATCACGAGCCAGCCTACCATGATCATAAGGAAGGAGCGAAGTGGAATTCCCACTATGGCCACCACACCAGGGATATGATCCAATGGATGCATCAAGAAATAAAGTCCTTGGAATAGGAGGTCTCATTACGAGCCGGCCTGATCACTTTCGCTACTTCCTAGTGAATGGAAATGTGCTCATCTAGTTACCAAGCCATCACATTGGTCTCTATTGTGGATATCATAAAGCACTTCCCCAATTATACATAGAGGACCATGGTTCCCAAGGGTTAGAAAACAACTCTGTCGAGGCTATAGATGCTTGTAGGAAATAGAAGCTCTGCTAATGGTATTGAAGTTTTATTTTACATCAATAATTATTATAATGCCCTCTTCTTATGTTTTCATCTCTTCTATAGAGAGATTATGTCCCTAACTTATCTTTAACCTTTATGCATGAGTTAATATTTTTAAATCAATCACAACAGTTTTAAGCAGAATAACAATGGTGAAGTTTTATTTCCTGTGTATGCTGTCCTTTTTCTTTATCGCATCACCTCACGGAACCTTATCACTTATTGATAATTCTCGTTACATGCCTTGATATCATCACTCCAATACCCTTTATGATCCTTTCATTAATATGTGTACCTTGCCACTCTCATTACCCAATCCATCACCCTTGTACTTCGCCACCAGCACGTTATCCTTTCATTCATTCAGTCGTAGGCGGCCTATTATTTCGAAGGGGGGCGAGGACCTCTAGTGTACCTATGCATGCGCTGTCATCTTTTCATTTGATTTTGCAGAACAATATGACATCCCATGATCACTGAGCATGTGGCATTATAACATTCCTTGATAATGGTATGTATGTTTATAAAGTATCCCCTGATAGAGCCATTACAACCATTTGTTGTTCCATCACTCGGCTCTGTTCATTGATGTGCTTTCTCCGCTACACTAATCATTTGTAGTTAACTAGCTTAAATGGTTTAAATCTCTTAACGCATTCCAAAGACAAGAACATAGATTGGATCGTTGGGTAAGAAGTGAACCCAAGCACCCTTTGCAAATGCTTGCCAACCATAAGAGTCTGATGACAAGGGAAGGGGTGATTAAAATTTTGGTGCCTATTGATAAGGAGATTATACAAAATGGGGTATCATATTTTCACTCCATTCAAGAGAGCTCTCTGGCTACATCCAAGCTCAGGTGGACGGTCTCCACTAGTAGTGTGCAGGATAGGGAGCCATTTAATTACAGAAATGTTAAAGTAGCTACGGCCCGTTTTGTCAGTTATAGCAACCTTATTTTGAGAGAAGGACCTTATTGGTTAGTGTTGTTGGGAAAAGTATCCAATACGGAATGACCCTATCCCACTCTAAGGGTGATAGTACCTCAGCAACAATTGAAGCAAAGCTATCTAAGATTTCTTCTCTATGAAAGTAAATAAGGGGAGAAAGGGATCCACTAACCGATGTCTTCCGCTAATGGTTGATCCAATCTTCTCTCCTTGCTGCTTGCTCCCAGCTCCTCGCTCTTTCACTGGCTCAGCTACACCAAGATCCTGCAAAATGGCAAGAGAGGGAAACTACAAGAAGCATACATTCATAATTGATTCAAGGATTAGAATAAATCAAATACACAAGTATAACAATACACCATTGAGACACATGCATATAGAAGA
The DNA here is from genome assembly GCA_031772625.1 of Pinus tabuliformis. Taxonomy (NCBI): domain Eukaryota; kingdom Viridiplantae; phylum Streptophyta; class Pinopsida; order Pinales; family Pinaceae; genus Pinus; species Pinus tabuliformis. The sequence goes on from CM062805.1 coordinate 1,091,963,648, forward strand.
ACCTCAAATTCTTTATTAATGGAAGACGTAAAGTTCAGGAAGTGATACAACCATAAAAGGCCCAATCCAGCATCACCTCCCAGCAGAAAGAAATCTCCTCTTCACCTCCTTCAAAGCAAATCACCCAATAGTTCTATACTCAAACCAACAGCACTTCCTTACATTCACAAGATTCCAGCCTCCCTAGACCTCATGAGAGAGCTCTATATATAGGAGTTTTGGAGAAAGGATGAGTCAGCTTGTAGCTGGCATGAAGCTGACTAGTGTCCTCTCCCACTTCAGTTATTCTTCAGTTCTTGAGTCCACTTGGAGGTTCTTGCTTCCACTTGGAGATCTAGACCCTCTTACTCATCACCAGTCGAATTCCTTGATCCAAGTGTCATTTTGGAAGCTTCCTGGGCATTGACACCTTAAGGAATGACTGTGCCACTTGTCCCAACTCACCCAGCGCAGGTAGCCTTCTTTGCAGTTGACCTTCAGCGCAGGTAGATAGTGGAGCAGTTGACATTCAGCGCAGATGCTCAGTGGAGCAGTTGACATGATCCAAAATTTGCTTGTTTTTGAGTGTTTTCAGGTGGAGAACTGATATTTAGTGCTGTGGTTTGCTGACCTTGTTCCTCTAGGGGTAGGAACAACATGTTTAGGGACTTTGGATCCCTTAGATTATGGACATTTCATGCTTCATGCTGTAAGGCACAAAAATGTCTATAACAGTTAGGTTGTCGGTTTCGTAGCCCCATCATTTGGTATCCTCCTGAAGGTTATCGGGCTATCTACGAATTTCCTGAGGGAAAGGAAGGGCCCGCCTTTGCACTCCTAGCTCAACATCATGGTTTTAGACCACTTTTTGATGCTCCTTATCCAGCCTACTCTTTAACTGTACTGCATTAGAATTACTTACTTTTAATGAGGGCATGAAACAGGGTAAGCAGGGGAGTATGTTGAGTTACGAAATGGGTATGTATTTACTATTAATTTCATCACCTTTTTCCTTGTTTCTTATCTTTTCATATCTTAATGCGCTAATATATTGATTGATTATGATAAGAAATGGATGAACTACTCACAGTTAAGATTTAGCAATAGTAACTGACTTTCACTCTTCTTTATGCAGAAAAATGACAAAAGGAACAGTTGTTGTTCCCTAACAATGGAACGACATAAACTAACAAATAGAGAATGGAACGTGTTGGTTGCGGACAGGGCTGAGGGCGAATCAGGAGGATCAACGCGAAAAAGGAAAGGTGTCTGAAGTTAGCAATCCGTTGCAAATCCCTCAGGATTGGGAGATCCTGAGGGATCACATTTATCTTTTACCCCTTTCTGATTATAAAAGAAAAGAATTGTAGGAAGAAAGGGGAATATGGATCTCTATTATTTCAAATTGTAAATTTAATTTACAAACTCGTGTTGTTGGATAACACAATCATATTGTAATGCTATTCAAGTTCAATGATTAATATATAATTGAAGTTGCTGTTCATTCGTATTCTCTAAAGTAGCTCAGTAGTGTTCACTGGTGGCTAAGGGCCTGGCCTCTGGTGGATTCAACTGCTTTCTTGTGTTATATATTTCTGATTCTCACAAGTTTTATTTGTTTGATAATTTTCCTGTTTTCTGTGAGTTCATCTTATTCGCTAAATTACCGCTTTCTTGTATTGAAGTAGTGTATTTCCTTTACATGTTTTACAGCACTGTCATTGGATTCAATTTACGCTTATTCCAGATTCAATTATTTAGATAGCAAGTCGTATTGATTTAATCAACTATAAGAGTTTGGTTATTGCTATTGAACTCTCAGATTGACATCACTTCTATTTAGATTGATTTGTAGAGATTGAGTATGGTTTAGATTGAATCAACTAAGAAGAGATGAGTTATTGCTACTGTGCTCTTGGCTGATGCTATTGTTAATTGAATTGCTTGTGTGATATTTGATTATGATTCCAGTAGAGGATTAAGTCTTAAATCTTAGATGTCATATTTCCTTTAATGATTGCAATTTGTTTTTATTAGATGAATCCGTTTACTCTTGTATCAAAGGTCTATACTTCCTTTTAATAAACATTACTCTCTGGGTTCATAGCATGCACATATTGTGTACACTCTTGGAATAAAAGGACTTTCCGAGGTTGATGATTAATGTGGGGTAATTAGGAGTTTTAGAAGACACCTATTATCATCCAACACCGGTCACTACACTGTGTGTCGTCAGAGGTAAGAAATATTCCCACTTATAATGGCTTGAATGATGTAGATATATTTTTGGATGCATTTGAGAGGGAGGTACCAGAGAAGCAACACTTCCAGGCTTTGGACTAGGAACTGCGTGCTACACCCACAAGATGCTGGGGTATGCACAAGGGTAGCTTTGATGATTGGCATGAGTGTAGGAGGATGATGAGAACACACTTTGGGAAGCCGAAGGTACGAATGACAGACAAATATGATGGGAGGGATGATCCACATGCACACTTGGCCAAATGGGCCGAGGCTTATGGAGCAAAGCTGTTACAGGGAAAAGTGTCTATGCAGAACTGCTAATCCCACTAAGGTGTGGTAGCTACCTTAGAAACAAACAAAGTAAAGCTACTTTCATTTTTCCTTTATGAAATATAGATGAGAGAATAATAAAGGAGACCAACCTCTGTCTTGCGCTTGGCTCCTAGTTCGATTCCTCTCTCTTCTGATAGCCCTTTGCTACTTGCTTCCTTGTACACCCAGCTTCATAGAGTACCTGTAGAATCAAAGTATCATAACATTATACAAGAACATGGATCTATTATCATAAACAATCTAGGATCATATGTAAATTGACCATACAAATGCATAAAACATGAACGACACAAGAGTATGGAGGAAAACTTGAATAACTTTTATTGATAATCAAGAAAGAGCCAAGAGAGTTACAACCAGTTGTTCTAACCCAACATCATCCTCGCAGCAAGTAAGCCCTTCTTCACCTCATACAAAGCTTAGATCACCCAACACTATGATGTTGTCTCAAGAAACCAACAACAATTCCTTACAAGATGCAAAATTCTAGCCTCTGGATCTCTGGGATGAGGGATCCATATATAGATATCTGTAAGGGAGATGAGTCAGCTTGTGATTTGATTAGTGTCTTCCCTCTGATAGTTCTTGCTTCCACTTGGAGATTGATTATCTCTTACTCATCCTTGGTCGAATTCAGAGAGGCAAGTGTCATAGGAGAAGTTTTTAGAAGATTCCATGCCTCTCCACCTCACGGAATGACACTGCCATTTGTCACTTCTCGCCCATCGCACCCCATAGAAGGGATTTTTGAAATGCAATGCACCCACAGAGTGTACTTAGGTGAGATGCAACGCACTTTGCCTATGGAGCAGGTGAAATGATCCTGTTTTGACCAGTTCTGAGCAGTTTTTCATGGAGAACTTCTGGGAGAAGCTGTAATCAGTTGACCTTGTTCCTTTAGGGGTTGGAACAACACTTTTAGGGACTTAAGAGACCTTGGTTTATGGAAATTTTATTCTTGGGGTTGCAGTGCCCAAAAATGTCTATAACAGTTGCCCCCTAAAGCATGAGGTTGTTAATCTTTTTTGATGTCGGGTGAAATGCTTTATCATGAGGATCCGAAGTTCTTTCAAGCTGGGAGAAGACCTGTAATAAGATACAATACAGTACATTATCTTCATAATATTTTCATGATCTAGCTGAGGCAGGCATTCCCATGCTCAACTTTATAAATTCATTTTCATGTACATAGGACATACAATCGTCTGAGTGTAGACTGATGATTCTGGTAGAGCCATCATCCCTTTGATTGGATGATTATCTGTGCAGCAACGATGTACATTTGATGTCTTTATTTCCCTGAATATATATCACAACCCGGATGGATGAAACTAGATCCGGGGTCTTCAATCTCGTTCGATCTTCACTCGAAGTACAAGTCGATCCACGTGAGAGATGTTCTGGAGTCGAACATGGAAAGACATCGCCTGATTACCAGCCAATGACGTAAGCTGTTAACAGGTGCGAGAGGAATCATCGATAATGATAATGACCCTCAAGGTACTGCAGTACAATTCACGTGGTGTGAATAAAGAAATTGGCATCGAACACCACGCAAAATCTTTCGGTCGAAGGCCATTGATGTAAACCTGTCGCTGGAAGTGAGAAACTTGCCATTGAGGCATGCAAGCTTCAAAGTACTGGAAGGGGTGTTCCTAGATCAACTTCTTGGATAATGAGCTGATGTCGACAAGAAGCAATCCGTCATAGGAGGGCCTTAATGAATCCCACATCAATGACACGGAACGGAGCAAATGATTTTAATGGAGGTGAAAACGATCTGGTGATATAAGGTTCAAGGTGGCGGTCATGAAAGAATGGAGCGTAAATGTATTGTAGCGAGTGAGACACAGGTGAATTCTCTGAGTGACTTCTCTTGAACATATCGGTGACACTGACGTGATGGATTGGTATCATTAACCCCAAATGTGGATGGTGTGATGGGACCATGGTGATGTGACTGGTGAATGAAACAACCCAACCCAACTTGGATGCGGAGTGAAAGTGTCATGTTCAAGAGCGACTTGCTACCAACAAAGTTTCTTCAAGTTTTCTTCCCAATTTTTCCCCAGTCATTGCTGACCAATACATCTTTATTTTTGTCAAGCTTGAGGAGGATAACATATGCTTGTTCTATAATTTTCCCTTTGGGCAAACCCATCGCTATGTTTTAACGAGCCTAGCGATAGTGAAACTTGTTCTTGTCTATTATGGACAAGTTTGTCGCTATTAGGTTTTAACGAGTTTAACGACAAAGATAACTCGGTCCTTTTCAATTTTAGAGAGTCTGAAAAGGGACGTAAAGGAAACTCCAAAATTCCTTTTTCGTCATCTAATCCCTTAAGTCCAAAAAAGTATAAAACATTACAGAAGGGATGAATTTTCGATACTTTTAAGGAGCTGAACAAAACAAGCGCTCGATCTTTTTGTGTAATAATCCCTCAGGTCCAAAAAGATTAAAATCTAAAGGAGGGATAACACTTCTGGTCCTTTTAACGAGTTGGAGAGGCCAATGGCTCGGCAATCTTTTCATATTTTATGATTCAGTTGAAAAGACCTTAAAGGAGACTCGTCTTTTGAGGAACAAGTGATAAAATTGGGTAGCAGCTGATTCCAGGTAAGGTTTGGAATTTTCCAATCATGGCAGTGTTACAAGGATGGCTAGCGGGATCACTCTTCGTTGTTGTTCCTCAAAAGGGGTAAACAATCAAATGGAGGTGAATGATCAGCCAATACAGAGTGGAGGTGATGATGGGAACACGGACAAGGCTTTTAAAGGCTGAAGTATTACATTCACGATGATTATTTACCGGGAATTGGTTCATTTTTTATTGAGCTTAAACGCTAGGGGAAACATTTGCTCATTGCTTATGTTTATTTTTTAACGGGCATGAAGTCTGCGTTAAAACTTCTCGATTAATCCAGTCGTATAATAAGAATGTCTCATATATGAAAATGAAAATTTTTAGAGTTTTTCCCCACATCCTTTCTTTATGCAAGTTAGGAAACGACCAATCCTACGAGTTTAAAGGGTTAGAGGACCTACAAATTTAAAAAAATAAATAGTCGCTCTTCGCTTGCACGCCAAAAGGTTTGCATTCCCCCAGGTATAAAATAAAGCTTCAAGGTCACCTTTTATTCTACCGACAAAACATTTGTTTTATCAGGAAAGGTCTACCTCTTTCAGGTTACCAAAGATTGTTCTATTCACAGCGCAAACAAAACACTTCTTCGGCAATGTATACCGAAATAGACAAAGGTGAGATAATCCACTCACATAACTTTGACGAGGGAATCTTATTCCAGTCTAACCCCCTTTTCCAATCACGGACGAGAGTACAGACTAGTCATATATCTCTCACGGAAACCTACCCTATACCCGAAGTTTTCCTGCCGAAGCAGACCAGGGTGAATGCCCCCTAGGTTTCAGTCATGTCCCCCGAATCACTCGCGCTCATCAGGAGGACGGACTGGGGATTGATGAGACATTCTTTATGTGAAAAGACCATTCAGGGATGGTATATGACTATTTTCTATGTGTGATCCGGGAAATGAAAGTTGGTCTACGAGTTTGACCACTCTTCCTTTGTGCAGAAAACACATTACTCTAAAGAGTGATGAGACAATGGCTCCCATGCAATAAATATAGTCTCATCCAAGGAGTAGATTATAATCCAGGGGTCCTTGGACTACCATTACGTTCATATGAACGGTTTTCCCTCTCAATGTTATGGGCACATTGGGAAGGATCCCTAACGGTTGACTGGTTCCTTTGTCAAAGCTTGTTAGATTGCTCATCTCAGGCAAAAGCGATGGCGAACCAAGTGCTTTCCAAGCAGTCGATGAAAGGATACTCACAGAAGCCCCTTCATCTATGATGGTACCAGCCATAACCATTCTACGTATTTGAGCAATGATTCGGAATGGTACACTAGTCGGTAAACGGGGTCTGCCTAGTTGTTATAGACATTTTTGGGCCCTACAACCACAAGCATGAAATTTCCATAAACCAAGGGCTCCTAAGTCCCTAAAAGTGTTGTTCTAACCCCTAAAGGAACAAGGTCAACATATTACAGCTTCTCCCAGAAGTTCTCTGTGAGAAACTGCTCAGAATTGGTCAAAACAGGATCATTGCAGCTGCTCCACTGGCTAGGTGCGTTGCATCTCACCCAAATACACTGTGAGGGTGCGTTGCATTTCAAAATTCCTTTTTGTGGGGTGTGATGGGTGAGAAATGACAAATGGCAGTGTCATTCCGCGAGGTGGAGAGGCAATGGAAGCTTCCAGAATCTTCTCCTGTGACACTTGCCTCACTGAATTCGACCAAGGATGAGTAAGAGGCCATTAGTCTCCAAGTGGAAGCAACAACTATCAGAGAGAAGACACTAATAAAATCACAAGTTGACTCATCCCCCTTACAGATATCTATATATGGATCCCTCATCCCAGAGATCCGGAGGCTGGAATTTTGCATATTGTAAGGAATTGCTATTGGTTTCTTGAGACAAACATCAGATTGTTGGGTGATCTAAGTTTTGTTTGAGGTGAAGAGGGGCTTCTTTGCTGGGAGGTTGATGCTGGGTCAGAACAACTGGTTGTAACTCCTCCTGGCTCTTTTCTTGTTTATCAATAAAAGCTATTTGAGTTTTCCTCCATGCTTTTGTATCATTGATGCTTGTTACATTTGTATGGTCAATTTACATCTGATCCTAGATTGTTTATAGTTATAGATCCATGTCTTTGTATAGTGCTATGCTTCTGTGATCTTACAGGTACTTTGTGAAGTTGGGCGTGCAAGGGAGCAGGTAGCTGAGGACTATCAAAGAAGAGGGGAATCGAATCAAGAGATTAGCGCAAGACAGAGGTTGGTCTTTCTATTCCTCTCTATCTATAATTCATAAAGGAAAAACAAAAGTAACTTTTCTCTGTTTGTTTCTAAGGTAGCTGTCACACCTTAGTGGGATAGAGAAGTTCTATATAGACACTTTTCCCTGTAACAAAATGGCGACTCCACTGGGGAAGTTAATTATTTTGTTTGTTTATCATTCTTTGTTTTTTGTTTCATAAACTTACAAGTAGCATTCGAACTGCATTTTCCATAACAAATGCAAAGTAGACAACCGCTACTTCAATCCATCTACTGGATCTGTTTATGATTTAAACAAATGATTCACAAACTATATGATTGCCCTTGTGATAGCTCTTAGATCCTCCTTAGATCTACCCCTGATTGTTGCATTACTGATTGCTTTTTGCTTGGCCAAAACCCAAGAACTGAACTGCAAACTGCAAACTGTGACACGGAACCCGAACAGAGTCTCGTTTCTGGCCCAGCGTACGTACTGTTTAGAGATTCTGAATTTCAGCGCACTTCCAGAGTGGAGAACCTGCATTGCATTTCAGATTCTCTATGTTACAGGTGCGCTAATCAGACTAGCTCTATGCAGTTGTGGCTTCTGTGGTTCATTCTTTCCAGTTCTATTCTTGAATTTTGTTGCCTGTGATCAGTATATGTCTGTTTGAAACCCCTTTTCCTTACTGTTATTCCGATTCCTTTCTACAAAAGAACTGTAGATGTTTTTGTGTGTTTGTTGAGTCATTTATAGTTCTCCTTTGCAAAAGTAGCGTAATCGTACTGTCGCCCTTTGATTTGAAACTGTCGCAAGTGTCGATTTCAATCGTAGGAAAGAGTTTGATTGCTGTTGATGGTCGATTATCCTGTTACTATTGCTTTTGGTCTGAATTTGTAATTTTCTAGTGTCGAGAACAAGTATTCATTTCAAAATCGTAAGGTGTTGTGATCGTCTCCATTTTTTGATTTCGAAAAGAAACTTGTTGATATTTGTCGCTTGAAAAGAAATTCAGATTTGTGCATCAACTTTCTTTTTAGCATTCACATACTAAGAAAGTCGAAAACAAATACATGCATGTGCATTTGCATATAGACAGTCTGATTGGCTTGATTTAGGAAAGTGCATTTAGAGTGTGCTCTTTTCTCTTTGTGAAAAGATTCTGTCTTTCTTTTCCCTAGTAGCTAGGATTTTCATTGCATAAAGGAGATAAAAAGTTTGTTTATCATCTTAGATTGCATTTTAGGAATTACATCTACATCTCATGATGAACCCGAAAGGCAAACTTCATAAACAAGATCAACTTAAAATAAATTCAATGAATCTAACAACGCTTTGGAACTTAACGCACAACATTTAGAAGTCTAGGCTAGAGACGTATTCCAGCGTCATAAAGCCTGGTAACTGTTGTTCTCACTGATGGTTGGGTGACTCCTCCACTTTGAGACGATAAGTGCCAGTACGGACTTGTGCTCCCACGTACCGTCGAGTATATTTTGGGAGACCCCAACAGGCTTAATCCTTTATCCATAGGAAGCCGTGTCTACCACCCTATCGATCGCAATGCACTTAACACAACATTCGGGAAGATTGACTGCCGTACCGTAAAAAGTATTCTGCAGTTTTGCGATTGGTTTGGTAATCCCTCTACCTAGATTTCCAGAGCAGTCCCTTTCGTTCCTTTTCATATTCCTTAATGGAAAAGTTCCATCTGAGCACTTGTCACTTCAGGCTCATTAAAAATCGAAGGCGACTAGAGTCATCTTTTGTTTTTTCTCGACTCTTAAAAATTGAAAAAACAAGTTGTGTCAAAGCGTCTAAAATTTATTTTAAATGGAATATTCATTACCCTTTCCTACGTTGATCTTGGGCTGAGAAAATGGAATTCACCAACCAAGGAATTCCCCTTGGAGGAAATCCTAGTCCCTTCTCCTCTTGGGGAGATGTTGGTGCACCCCATATGGCCACATTGTCGCTTCCAGGACTGACAATTGGTTTGCCTGTATGGCTCTTCTCAACCTCTGTCGTTCAGAACACCACAATTCCTGAACAATCGAATCAGCAACTAGATGAGTCCAGAGTTACCCACCAACCTTCTACTTCCTCTAATTCTTCCTCTCCTCCTTCCTCTTCGCTTGATGGGGCTGGTAAAGCCAAAAGTCAAGTACCTAAGGAGAAGAAGGAAAAGAAGAAGAAAGAGAAGAAGAAGAAGGAGCCAAAAGCGAATGGGGGCAAACGAGTGTCGTCTAGCGAAAATCCACACACTGCACCGACCAGGCCTAAATCGCCATGTGTCATTTGCAAAGGAGACCACTATCACAGAGATTGTCCTTGCATCCCTCGGATCTTAAGGGACTGGTCTCCTCGTATGCACAACCCGGTGTCGTCAACCTTTGATGATCATGTTGAAAACACACCGTCGACTAGTGAAAGTGAAGCCCCAGGACAAAAAGGAAGATATAGATTTCCTTGTAAACTGTGTGAAGGCGATCATGCCATCCACCATTGTCCCTTCTTAGACGAAGCTAAAAGAGTTTTGGACGATCGTCCAGTTTCACCGTTACGACTTCCTCCTGGATATAAAAAACTCTTGCCGAGTCCGTCACTAGTTGAAAATCCGGCTGGCCCGCTCAGGTGGTCGGCCGAAGCATCTATCATTGAAGATAAACCATCTGAACCCATACCAGACGAAAGTCAAAAGGTCGAGGTGGAAGTTGACCCGGTCTTGCCTTCAGAGGTTCCATATTCAGATAATACAGTCACTGAAGAGAACAAGGATGGCACCGTCCAAATTCTTTTCATAAGCACAGACTCCAACGAACATGGGGGCAATTTACCCGTTCCTTTACCGTAGGAAGGAAGTTCGTCAGAGTCGTACCCGGTCGTCTATTCGGTCCCACCTCCAAGCAACCTAGTTGTCTCCTTCGACTGGAATCAACTAGGCAGACCCCGTTTACCAGCTAGTGTGCCATTCCGAATCATTGTTCAAATTTATAGAATGGTTATGGCTGGTACCATCATAGATGAAGGGGTTTCTGTGAGTATCCTTTCCTCAATTGCTTGGAAAGCGCTTGGTTCGCCATCGCTTTTGCCTGAGATGAGAAATCTAACAGGCTTTGATAAGGGAACCAGTCGACCGTTAGGGATCCTTCCGAATGTGCCCATAACATTGAGAGGGAAAACTGTTCACATGAATGTTATGGTAGTTCAAGGACCCCTGGATTACAATCTACTCCTTGGACGAGACTATATTTATTGCATGAGAGCCATTGTCTCATCACTCTTTAGAGTGATGTGTTTTCTGCACAAAGGAAGAGTGGTCAAGCTCGTAGACCAGCTTTCATTTCCTGGATCACGCATAGCAAATAGTCATGTACCATCCCTGAATGGTCTTTTCACATAAGAAATGTCTCAATCCCCAGTCCGTCCACTCGATGAGTGCGAGTGATTCGGGGGACATGACTGAAACCCAGGGGGCATGCACCCTGGTCTGCTTCAGCAGGAAAACTTCGGGTATAGGGTAGGTTTCCGCGAGAGAATATGGCTAGTCTGTACCCACGTCCGTGATTGGAAGAGGGGCTTATTCTAGAACAAGATTCTCTTGTCAAAGTTATGTGAGTGGAGTAGCCTCCTTCACTCACCTTTGTCTATTTCGGTAGGCATCGTCGAAGAAGTGTTTTGTTTGCACTGTGAATAGAACGATCTTTGGGTAACCTGTAAGAGGTAGGCCTCTCTCGGTAAAACAAATGTTTTAAAGGACTAAAGAAGGGGTAACCTTGAAACTCTCTTTTATACCTAGGGGCATGCAAACCTTTTGGCATGCAAGCGAAGAGCGACTATTTTTTTTTTTTTAAATTTGTAGGTCCTCTAACCCTTTAAACTCGTAGGATTGGTCATTTCCTAACTTGCATAAAGAAAGGATGTGGGGAAAAACTCTAAAAGTTGTCGTTTTTATATGAGACATTCTTATCACACGACTGGATTATTCGAGCAGTTTTAGCACATAGTTCAAGCTCGTTAAAAAATAAACATAAGCCATGAGCAAATGTTTCCCCCTGCGTTTAAGCTTGTTAAAAAATGAACTATTCCCCGGTAAATAACCATCGTGAATGTAGTACTTCAGCCATTAAAGCCTTGGTTGTGTTTGCACCGTCACCTCCACTTTTTCATTGGCCAATCATTCACCTCCATTTGATTGTTTACCCATTTTGAGGAACAGTTGCGAAGAGTGATTTCACTAGCCATCCTTGTGACACTGTCATGATTGGAAAATTCCAAACCTTACCTGGAATCAGCTGCTACCCGTTTTATCACTCGTTCCTCAAAAGACGAGTCTCCTTTAAGCTCTTTTCAACTGACTCATAAAATATGAAAAGATTGCCGAGCCATTGGCCTCTCCAGCTCGTTAAAGGGACAGGAAGTGCTATCCCTCCTCTAGATTTTAATCTTTTTGGACCTGAGGGATTATTACACAAAAATATCGAGTGCTTGTTTTGTTCGGCTCGTTAAAAGTATCGAAAATTCATCCCTTCTATATTGTTTTATACTTTTTCGGACTTAAGGGATTAGATGACGAAAAAGGAATTTTGGAGTTACCTTTACGTTCCTTTTCAGACTCTCTAAAATTGAAAAGGACTGAGTTATCTTTGTCGTTAAAATCGTTAAAAAGATTAATAGCGACAAACTTGTCTGTAGACGAGAACGAGTTTCACTATCGCTAGGCTCATTAAAACATAGCGATGGGTTTTCCCGAAGGGAAAATTATAGAACAAGCATATGTTATCCTCCTCAAGCTTGACAAAAATAAAGAGGTACTGGTCAGCAATGACTGGGGAAAATTGGGAAGAAAACTTAAAGAAACATTGTTGGTAGCAAGTCGCTCTTGAACATGACACTTCCACTCCGTGTCCGAGTCGGGTTGGGTTGTTTCATTCACCGGTCACATCACCATGGTCACACCATACCATCCACATTTGGGGTTAATGCTACCAATCCATCACATCAGTGTCGCCGATATGTTCAAGAGAAGTCATTCAGAGAGTTCACTTGTGTCTCACCCACTACCATACATTATACTCCATTCTTTCATGACCGCCACCCTGAACCTTATATGACCAGATCGTTTTCACCTCCATTAAAATCATTTGCTCCGTTCCGTGTCATTGATGTGGGATTCATTAAGGCCCTCCTGTTACGGATCACTTCTTGTCGACATCAGCTCATTATCCAAGAAGTTGATCTAGGAACACCCCATTCAGTACTTTGAAGCTTGCATGCCTCAATGGCAAGTTTCTCACTTCCGGTGACATGTTTACATCAATGGCCTTCGACCGAAAGATTTTACGTGGTGTTCGACGCCAAGTCCTTTATTCACACCACGTAAATTGTACTACAATACCTTGAGGGTCATTATCATTATCGGTGATTCCTCTTGCGCTTGTTAACAGTTTACATCATTGATTGGTAATCAAGCGATGTCTTTCCATGTTCGACTTCAGAAAATTTCTCACATGGATCGACTTGTACTTTGAGTGAAGATTGGACGAGATTGAAGACCCCAGATCTAGTTTCATCCATCTGGGCTGCGATATATATTCGGGGAAAATAAAGACATCAAATGTACATCATTGCTGCACAGATAATCATCCTATCAAAAGGATGATGGCTCTATCAGAATCATTAGTCTACACTCAGACGATTGTCTGTCCTATGTACATGAAAATGAATTTGTAAAGCTGAGCATGGGAATGCCCGCCTTAGCTATATCATGAAAATAGTATGAAGATAATGTATTGTGTTGTATCTTATTACAGATCTCCTCCCAGCATTGAAAGAACTTCAGATCCTCATAATAAAGCATTTCACCCGACATCAAAAGATTAACGACCTCATGCTTTAGGGGGCAACTGTTATAGACATTTTTGGGCCCTACAACCCCAAGCATGAAATGTCCATAAACCAAGGGCTCCTAAGTCCCTAAAATTGTTTTTCTAACCCCTAAAGGAACAAGGTCAACAGATTACAGCTTCTCCCAGAAGTTCTCCATGAGAAACTGCTCAGAATTGGTCAAAATAGGATCATTGTAGCTGCTCCACTGGCTAGGTGCGTTGAATCTCACCCAAATACATTGTGAGGGTGTGTTGCATTTCAAAAGTCCCTTCTGTGGGGTGCAATGGGCGAGAAATGACAAATGGCAGTGTCATTCCACGAGGTGGGGAGGCAATGGAAGCTTCCAGAATCTTCTCCTATGACACTTGCCTCACTGAATTCGACCAAGGATGAGTAAGAGGCCATCAATCTCCAAGTGGAAGCAACAACTATCAGAGAGAAGACACTAATCAAATCACAAGCTGACTCATCCCCCTTATAGATATCTATATATGGATCCCTCATCCCAGAGATCCGGAGGCTGGAATTTTGCATATTGTAAGGAATTGCTGTTGGTTTCTTGAGACAAACATCAGATTGTTGGGTGATCTAAGCTTTTTTTGAGGTGAAGAGGGGCTTCTTTGCTGGGAGGTTGATGCTGGGTCAGAACAACTGGTTGTAACTCCTCCTGGCTCTTTTCTTGTTTATCAATAAAAGCTATTTGAGTTTTCCTCCATGCTTTTGTATCATTGATGCTTGTTACATTTGTATGGTCAATTTACATATGATCCTAGATTGTTTATGGTTATAGATCCATGTCTTTGTATAGTGCTATGCTTCTGTGATCTTACAGGTACTTTGTGAAGCTGGGCATGCAAGGGAGCAGGTAGCTGAGGAATATCAAAGAAGAGAGGAATCGAATCAAGAGATTAACGCAAGACAGAGGTTGGTCTTTCTGTTCCTCTCTATCTATAATTCATAAAGGAAAAACAAAAGTAACTTTTCTCTGTTTGTTTCTAAGGTAGCTGTCACACCTTAGTGGGATAGAGCAGTTCTATATAGACACTTTTCCCTGTAACACTAGATGATTCTAGTCAAAGGAAACAACTAGATTGCTTGGAGGTGGGAGCGAATAGATGGCCAGGTACGACTCTGACGAACTTCCTTCCTGCGGTAAAGGAATGGGTAAATTGCCCCCATGTTCATCGGAGTCTGTGCTTACGAAAAGAATTTGGACGGTGTCATCCTTATTATCTTTTGTGACTGTATCATTTGAAGATGGAACCTCTGAAGGCAAGAACGGGTCAACTGCCGCCTCGACCTTTTGACTCTGGTATGGGTTCAGATGGTTTGTCTTCAATGATAGACGCTTCGGCCGACCACCTGGGTGGGTCAGCTGGATTTTCAACTAGCGACGGACTCGGCAAGTGTTTTTTATATCTAGGAGGAAGTCGTAACGGTGAAACCGGACGATCGTCCAAAACTCTTTTAGCCTCGTCTAAGAAGGGACAACGGTGGACGGCATGATCGCCTTTGCACAGTTTACAAGGAAATCTATATTTTCCTTTTTGTCCTGGGGCTTCACTTTCACTAGTCGACGGTGTGTTTTCAACATGATCATCAGAGGTTGACAACACCGGGTTGTGAAAATGAGGAGACCAGTCCCTTAAGATCCGAGGGATGTAGGGACAATCTCGATGATAGTGGTCTCCTTTGCAAATGAAACATGGCAATTTAGGCATGGTCTGTGCAGTGTGTGGATTTTCATTAGACGACGCTTGGTTGCCCCCTTTCACTTTTGGCTCCTTCTTCTTCTTCTCTTTCTTCTTCTTTTCCTTCTTCTTCTCAGGTACTTGATTTTTGGCTTTACCAGCCCCATCAAGCGAAGAGGAAGGAGGAGAGGAAGAATTGGAGGAAGTAGAAGATTGGTGGGTAACTCTGGAATTGTCTAGTTGCTGACTCGATTGTTCAGGAATTGCGGTGTTTTGAATGACAGAGGTTGAGAAGAGCCATACGGGCAAGCCGATTGTCAATCCTGGAAGTGACAATCTGGCCATATGGGGTGCACCAACATCTCCCCAAGAGGAGAAGGGGCTAGGATTTCCTCCAAGAGGAATTCCTTGGTTGGTGGACTCCATTCTTTCAACCTAAGACCAACGTAGGAAAGGTGATGATTATTCCGTTTAAAATAAATTTTAGACGCTTTGACACAACTTGTTTTTTCAATTTTAAAGAGTCGAGAAAAAACAAAAGATGACTCTAGTCGCCTTCGATTTTTAATGAGCCTGAAGTGACAAGTGCTCATATGGACCTTTTCTGTTAAGGAGTCTGAAAAGGAACGAAAGGGACTGCTATGGAAATCTAGGTAGAGGGATTACCAAACCAATCACAAAACTGCAGAATACTTTTTATGGTACGACAGTCAATCTTCCCGAATGCTGTGTTCAGTGCATTGCAATCGATAGGGCGACAGACATGGCTTCCTATGGATAAAGGATTAAGCCTATTGTGGTCTCCCAAAATATACTCAACGGTACATGGGAGCACAAGTCCGTACTGGCACTTATCGTCTCAAAGTGGAGGAATCACCCAACCATCAGTGAGAACAACAGTTACCAGGCTTTACGACGCCGGAATACGTCTCTAGCCTAGACTTCTAGATGTTGTGCGTTAGGTTCCAAAGCATTGTTAGATTCATTAAATTTATTTTATAGTTGATCTTGCTTAAGAAATTTTCCTTTCAGGTTCACCGCGTGATGTAGATGTACAATTCCTAAAATGCAATCTAAGATGATAAACAATCTTTTATCTTCTTTGTGCAATGAAAATCCTAGCTACTAAGGAAAGAAAGACAAAATTCTTTCAACAAAGAGAAAAGAGCACACACTATATGCACTGTCCTAAATCAAACCAATCAAGTAGTCTAAATGCAAATGCACATGCATGTATTTGTTTTCAGCCTTCTTAATATGTGAATGATAAAAAGAAAGCTAATGTGCAAATATGAATTACTTTTCAAGCGACAATTACTAACAAGTTTCTTTTCAAAATAAAAAATGAAGACAATCACAACACTTTGCGATTTGGAAATGAATACTTGCTTTCAACACTAGAAAAACTACAAATTCAGATCAAATACAATAGTAACAGGGTAATCAACTATCAAGAGCAATCAGACTCTCTTCTATGACTGAAAACGACACTTGCGACACTTTCAAATCAAGAAACGACAATACAATTACGTTACTCTTTTGCAAATGAGAACTGAAAATGACTCAACAAATACACAAAAAAATTTACAGTTCTTTGCGTAATGGAGGTGGAATATCAGCAAGGAAAGGGGTCTCAAACTGAGGTATACTGACTACAGGCAGCAAAATTCATGAATAGAACTGAAAAGAATGAACACAGAAACCAAAACTGAGGAACAATGCCTAGTCTGATCAGCGCACCTATAACACAGTGAACTTGAAATGCAGCGCACCTACTACACTCGGGAAGTGCGCTGAATTTCAGATTCACAGAACATAGACTACGCTGGGCCAGAGACGAGACTTTGCTTGGGTTCTGGGTCAGAATTTGCAGTTCAGTTCAGGGATTTTGGCCGAACAAGTGGTAATCAGTAAATCAACAACAGGGGTATATCTAAGGAGGTTACTAGAGCCACCACAAGGGCAATTAGAGAGTTTCTAAATCAGTTGTTTAATTCATAAAAAAACCTGGAGATTGACTGAAGCAACATTTATCTACTTTTCATTTGCATAGAAAATGCAGTTCGAAAGCTACCTGGCTCAACTTCAGGCTCCGTCTGTAAGTTTATAAAGTAAACAACAAGGTAGATAAACAAACAACCTAGTCGCTCCCCAGCGGAGTCGCCATTTTGTTACAGGGAAAAGTGTCTATGCAGAACTGCTAATCCCACTAAGGTGTGGTAGCTACCTTAGAAACAAACAAAGTAAAGCTACTTTCGTTTTTCCTTTATGAAAGATAGATGAGAGAAGAATAAAGGAGACCAACCTCTGTCTTGCGCTTGGCTCCTAGTTCGATTCCTCTCTCTTCTGATAGTCCTTTGCTACTTGCTTCCTCGTACACCCAGCTTCACAGAGTACCTATAGAATCAAAATAGCATAACACTATAAAAGAACATGGATCTATTATCATAAACAATCTAGGATCAGATGTAAATTGACCATACAATTGCATAAAACATGAACGACACAAGAGTATGGAGGAAAACTTGAATAGCTTTTATTGATAATCAAGAAAGAGCCAAGAGAGTTACAACCAGTTGTTCTGACCCAGCATCATCCTCTCAGCACGTAAGCCCTTCTTCACCTCATACAAAGCTTAGATCACCCAGCACTATGATGTTTTCTCAAGAAACCAACAACAATTCCTTACAAGATGCAAAATTCCAACCTCTGGATCTCTGGGATGAGGGATCCATATATAGATATCTATAAGGGAGATGAGTCATCTTGTGATTTGATTAGTGTCTTCCCTCTGATAGTTCTTGCTTCCACTTGAAGATTGATGATCTCTTACTCATCCTTGGTCGAATTCAGAGAGGCAAGTGTCACAAGAGAAGTTTCTAGAAGATTCCATGCCTCTCCACCTCGCGGATTGACACTGCCATTTGTCACTTCTCACCCATCGCACCCCATAGAAGGGCTTTTTGAAATGCAATGCACCCATAGAGTGTACTTAGGTGACATGCAATGCACTTTGCCTATGGAGCAGGTGAAATGATCCTGTTTTGACCAGTTCTGAGCATTTTTTCATGGAGAACTTCTGGGAGAAGCTGTAATCAGTTGACCTTGTTCCTTTAGGGGTTGGAACAACACTTTTAGGGACTTAGGAGCCCTTGGTTTATGGAGATTTTATGCTTGGGGTTGCAGTGCCCAAAAATGTCTATAACAAAAGCCCCAACCTGAATGGGTGCACTTGTTCTATCACACCTTGGATGTCATCCTGATGAATTGGTACTTAGAAACAGAGCTCCTCCATGGTATAGGTGAACGGGATATCATGCATGAAGGATTCATAATGTCATTTAGTTTTGAAGATGGGTTTGACTGTATTGACGAAGCGCTACAAGAAGTGAAAGCAACAATATTTATGATACTGTAGGATCCATTGGATCTGATTCAAGCCGATTGGACCACTCAACTAAGCCACACCTTAGAATTCTATAACGTGACAGCTGAAGAAGAAGATGAGGATTCACGAAAGATTAACATCCCTAAAACATAAGGTCATCGCGAGGTTGAGGGACCACAGGTTGAGAATCCTAATATAATCGCGCCATTAAAAACAAAATAGGTAAATATTGGTATGGAGGCAAAATCTAAATTTGCGAAGATTGGAGATTACTGGGATGACGTGACAATGGATAAGGTCACTGAATTGCTCGGAGAATACCCGAATTTGTTCACTACCAAGTTTATGGATCTAAAAGGGATAATAGGAGACCTGGGTGTTATGAAGATCAAGTTAAAACCTGACGTGAATCCAGTTAAGAAAAGACATTACTGCCTCAATCCGAAGTATAAGGAGAAGGTCTACTTAGAGCTAGACAAGATGCTCGCGGTAGGCATCATTGAGCCCATAGAAGAATCTGATTGGGTAAGCCCATTGGTGGTACAAGAAAAGAAGCAGAAGGATGAAATAAGGATATATTTAGATCTCAGGAAGTTGAATGACGCTTGCGTACATGATCCTTTCCCAACTTCATTCACTGATGAAGTTGTTATCACAAAACCAAACCCTGATAGGCTGCTGATTAGGAAGACTTTGAGTAACTATTTCAAACCAATATTTTGGCTGAGGCTTAGCCTCCTCAACCTGAGAGGGCTCTCTCACTAGGTTAAAGATTTTAATTTAAGGATTAGATGGCTAACTCTATGGAAAAATCAAACAAAAAGGTATAAATGGTTGAAATGTCAATCAACAAACATCCATTGGGCTATGGAGTCAAAATATGTTTCAGTACAACAACAAGATCAACTTAACATGGAAGTCAGGGCATAAAGAGTCTTTAATATATCAGTAAAATAGAGACATAGTGCAAGGAAGATAGTTTATAAACACATGAAGGAAGTTAGAGAATTATCAATTAATTCTAGGTAACATGTGTCTATACCACTGCAAGTAAGTGAATGAAGAAATCCATGAGAAAATCAAACATTAAAAACCCTATTTGAATCCTGAGTAGTAAAGCCAATATCTCTGTATTAACATGAAAACATACAGTCTGCTACAATAACACAGTGTGCTTGTTTCTTTTGAAAATTTCCAACCCTGAGGCCTTCCACCTCTTGTCCTTTATAGAGTTATCATTACAATCTTGGATTCCCTGGTCCAACATGAGAGGAATTCAAATTTCCTATCTTGACACCTATTCATTCCTCAAACAGACTATTAATTATAAGTAGCAGTTACCTAACAATCTTAGAGTCCTAATACAATTAGGAGTACAACTCCTTATTATGATTGTAACAACTTAAACTAGGAATTAAATTTGATACTTGACAGCTGCTCCTCCTTAACTTTGACCTTGGTGTTGTCCATAACCCTCCTGCTAGCCTTCAATAACTTCTCCTTCATCTATCCTGAAAACTAGGAAAATGTCCCCTGCAGTGTAGCCTTGGTCTTCAATGGTGTTCCTCAAATCTCCTGCTGACCAAACTAGCCCTTTTAATCATATAACATATGTTGAATTAGCCATAGAACCTTGCTCTTACACTTGTGCAAAAATTAAACTCCTTGAAGTTGCATGAAGAAAGTCAAGCTGGATGTGCTACGAAATAAACTGTTGTTTTTGTAGCGCAAAACTTTTTTCTTGCATATATTTTTCATTCCTTGAGTTTTTCCTTTACTTGGGCTTCAAATCTTCTCAAATGATATCCTCACATTTCTCAAGCAACATCCCTCTTTAGAAATAAACCCTTCTTTCCTTTGAAGATTGATAAAAAAAAAACCAAACTGCACCTACAACAGTTTCGTAGCACACTACGAAACTGCTGTGCATGTCAGCTACAACAGTTTCGTAGCTCACTACGAAACTGCTGTGTGAATCAATTTACACAATTTTTTCCAAAATCTTTCCTTGTAAGGATTATTCACAATTGTTTCATTATGTATATATGCCACATATACCTAAAATCACCCGTCCTTGAAAACTTTTCAAAAAGTAATGTCTTTGTTTCAACCAAAATTGTTGTTAGGATTTCATCACTTACTTTCTTGTTCATTTGTGCTGAGGCTGACCTCCAAATTTGCTTAGCTAAATTTCAAGGTCTTCAATTTGTCTTTTCATCACCTTGATATTAGTTCTTAGTCTGTCGTTGATCCATCTGATATACCTTGCTTCCTTGATTGCAGGGACAATCCAGGTGAAGTATTGATCATCCCTGCTAACTACTTCAGGTTTTGAAACTTTTCCATCTTCCCACAGTGTTATAGACATTTTTGTGCCTTACAGCTCTAAGCATGAAATGTCCATAAACCAAGGGATCCTAAGTCCCTAAAAGTGTTGTTCCAGCTCCTAAAGAAACAAGGTCAACAAATTACAGCTTCTCCCAGAAGTTCTCCACCAGAAATTGCTCAGAACTAGTCAAATCAGGATCATTTTAGCTGCTCCACTAGCTAGATGCATTGCAAAGCACCCAAATACACTGGCTAGGTGCGTTGCAACACACTTGAATGCACTACCAGGGTGCGTTGAGTGGGAAATGACAAGTGGCAGAGTCATTCCACGAGGTGGAGAGACAATGGAAGCTTCCAGAATCTTCTCCAATGACACTTGCCTCACTGAATTCGACCAGTGATGAGTAAGAGGCTCTCAGTCTCCAAGTGGAAGCAAGAACTGACAGAGAGAGGCCACTAATCAATTCATGAGCTGAATCATCCTCTTTGCATACATCTATATATGGATCCCTCACTAAGAGATCCGAAGGCTGGAATTTTGTACATTGCAGAGAATTGTTGTTGGTTTTGAGATAGAGATCAGAGTATTGGGTGATTTATGCTTTGTTGGAGGTGAAGAGGGGATTCCTTTGCTGGGGGGTTGATGCTGGATCAGGAATCATCGGTTGTAACTCCTCCTGGACCTTCTTGTTATATCAATAAAACTATTTGAGTTTCTCCTACATGCTTGTGTATCAATGATGTTTTGTTATATTTGCATGTTTAGCTTAAATCTGATCCTAAGCTATTTATGAATATAAATCCATGTCTTTGTGTAGTTTTCCTCTTCTGTGATCTTGCAGGAACTTGGTGAAGCTGGGCAAGTAAGGGAGCAGGTAGCTGGAAGCTGTCAAAGAGGAGAGAGATTGGATCAAAGGACTAGCGCAAGACACAGGTTGGTTCATCCTATTCCTCTTCGTTTATAGTTCATAAAGAAGAATACGAAAGTAGTTTTCTCTGTTTGTTTCTAAGGTACTGTCACACCTTAGTGGGATAGGGGCGTTCTGAGTAGACACTTTTCCCGTTAACAAAATGGCGACTCCGCTG
Organism: Pinus tabuliformis; assembly: GCA_031772625.1. Taxonomy (NCBI): domain Eukaryota; kingdom Viridiplantae; phylum Streptophyta; class Pinopsida; order Pinales; family Pinaceae; genus Pinus; species Pinus tabuliformis. The sequence continues at coordinate 1,091,985,436 of CM062805.1, forward strand.
GGGATTGTGTCTAGTTAGTTTGTTTGTGTTTCTCTTGTTGTTTGTTTCATAAAAACAGAAGTAGCAATCGAACTGCATTTGCCATTATCAAATGCAAAGTAGACACCTGCTACTTCAATCCATTCACTGGATTTGTTTATGATTTGAACAACTGATTCACAAATGATCTGATTACCCTTTGTGATAGCTCTTAGACCTCCTTTAAATCCACCCTCTGATTGTGCATTATTGATTGCTTTTACCCGGCCAAAAACCATAGATTAAACTGCAAACCGTGACCCAGAACCCAGATAGAATTCTTGTTTCTGCCCCAGCGCAGGTGCTGTAAAGAGTTTATGCATTTCAACGCAGTTCCCGAGAGGGAAACCTGTGTTGCAATCTAGTTTCTCTGTGTACCAGGTTCGTTGATCAGCTTAGCCCTGTGCAGCTGAGGTTCTTTGCTCATTTTTTCCAGTTTTGTCTCTGATTTTTGCAGCCTGTGGTCAGTGTGTGTGTCTGTTTAAAAACCTCTTTTCTTTGCCTTAATTCTGCCTCAGTTGTATAAAAGAAACTGTATTTGTTTTTGTGTGTTTGTGGCGTCATTTACATTTTCCCATTGCAAAGTAGAATAGCCATACTGTTGTCCTTTGATTTAGATCTGTTGTAAGTGTCGATTTTGATCTTAGGAGAAAGTTTATTTGCTGTTGACAGTTGATTATGCTTTTACTTTTGCCTTTGGCTTGAATTTGTGAATTTCCAGTGTCGAAACAAGTGTTTACTTCAAAATCATAAAGTGTCGTAATCGTCTCTACCTTTTGATTTCGAAAAGAAGCTTGTTTGTGTTTTTCACTTGAAAACGAATTCAAATTTGTACAACAACTTTCTTTTTAGGCATCAATATTAAGAAAGTGAAAAACAAATACATGCACATGTGCATTTGCATATTGACAGTCTGTTTGGCTTGATTTAGGAAAAGTGCATTTACAGTGTGCTCTTTGCTCTTTGAGAAAAGATTGTGTCTTTCTTTTCCCCTTGTAGCTAGGATTTTCATTGCTGAAAAGAGATAAAAGCTTGCTTATCATCCTTAGATTGCATTTCAGGAATTACATCTACATCTCGTGGTGAACCCAAAAGGCAAACTTCATAAGAAAGATCAACTTAAAATAAATTGAATGAATCTAACAACTCTTTGGAACTTAACGCACAACATTTAGAGGTCTAGGCTAGAGACGTATTCCGGCGTCGTAAAGCCTGGTAACTATTGTCCTCACTGATGGTTGGGTGATTCCTCCACTTTGAGACGATAAGTGCCAGTACGGACTTGTGCTCCCACGTACCGTCGAGTATATATTGGGAGACCCCTATAGGCATAAAACCTTTATCCATAGGAAGCCGTGTCGGCCGCCCTACTGATCGCAATGCACCGAACACAGCATTCGGGAAGATTGACTGCCGTACCGTAAAAAGTATTCTGCAGTTTTGCGATTGGTTTGGTACGCCCTCTACCGAGACCTCCAGAGCAGTCCCTTTCGTTCCTTTTCAGACTCCTTAACGGAAAAGGTCCATCTGAGCACTTGTCACTTCAGGATCATTAAAAATCGAAGGAGACTAGAGTCATCTTTTGTTTTTTCTCGACTCTTTAAAACTGAAAAAACAAGTTGTGTCAAAGCGTGTTAAAATTTATTTTAAGCGAAATATTCATCGCCTTTTCCTACGTTGATCTTTGGGTTGAGAAAATGGAGCCTACCAACCAAGGGATTCCCCTTGGTGGAAATCCTAGTCCCTTCTCCTCTTGGGGAGATGTTGGTGTGCCCCATATGGCCACATTGTCGCTTCCAGGACTGACAATTGGCTTTCCAGTATGGCTCTTCTCAACCAATGTCGTTCAGAACACCACTATTCCTGAACAATCGAATCAGCAATTAGACGAGTCCAGACTTACCCACCAGCCTTCTACTTCCTCTAATTCTTCCTCTCTTCCTTCCTCTTCGCTTGACGGGACTGGTAAAGCTAAAAGCCAAGTTCCTAAGGAGAAGAAGCAAAAGAAGAAGAAAGAGAAAAAGAAGAAGGAGCCAAAGGCGAATGGGGGAAAACGAGTGTTGTCTAACGAAAATCCACACACAGCACCGACCAGGCCTAAATCGCCATGTGTCATTTTCAAAGGAGACCACTTTCACAGAGATTGTCCTTGCATCCCCCGGATACTAAGGGACTGGTCTCCTCGTTTGCACAATCCGGTGTCATCAACCTCTGGTGATCATGTTGAAAGCACACCGTCAACTAGTGAAAGTGAAGCCCCAGGACAAAAAGGGAAAGCTAGACTTCCCTGTAAACTGTGTGAAGGCAACCATGCCCTCCACCGTTGTCCCTTCTTAGACGAAGCTAAAAGAGTTTTGGATGATCGTCTGGTTTCACCGTTATGACTCCCTCCTGGATATAAAAAACTCTTGCCGAGTCCGTCACTAGTTGAGAACCCAGCTGGCCCGCTCAGGTGGTCGGTTGAAGCGCCTATCATTGAAGATAAACCAACTGAATCCATACCAGATGAAATTCAAAAGGTCGAGGCGGCAGTTGACCCGGTCTTGCCTTCAGAGGTTTTATCTTTGGATGATACAGTCACTGAAGAGAACAAGGATGACATCGTCCAAATTCTCTTCATCAACACAGACTCCGATGAACATGGGGGAAATTTACCCATTCCTTTACCGCAGGAAGGAAGTTCGTCAGAGCTATACCAGGCCGTCTACTCAGTCCCACCTCCAAGCAACGTAGTTGTCTCCTTCGATTGGAATCAACTAGGTAGACCCCGTTTACCAGCAAGCATACCATTCCGAATTATCGTTCAAATATATAGAATGGTCATGGCTGGTACCATCATAGATGAGGGGGCTTCTGTGAGTATCCTTTCCTCTACTGCTTGGAAAGCGCTTGGTTCGCCATCGCTTTTGCCTGAGATGAGAAATCTGACAGGCTTTGATAAAGGAACCAGTCGACATTTAGGGATCCTTCCCGATGTGCCCATAACATTGAGAGGGAAGACAGTTCACATGAACGTCATGGTAGTTCAAGGACCGTTGGATTATAACCTACTCCTTGGACGAGACTATATTTATTGCATGGGAGCCATTGTCTCCTCACTCTTTAGAGTAATGTGTTTTCCGCACGAAGGAAGAGTGGTCAAGCTCGTGGACCAGCTTTCATTTCCCGGATCATGCATAGCAAATAGTCATATAACGTCCCTAAATGGTCTCTTCACACAAGAAATGTCTCAACCTCCAGTCCGTCCTCCCGATGAGCGCGAGTAATTCGGAGGGATATGATTGAAACCCAGGGGGCATGCATCCTGGTCTGCTTCGGCAGGAAAACTTCGGGTATAGGGTAGGTTTCCGCGGGAGAATATGACTAGTCTGTACCCCGTCCGTCAGTGGAAGAGGGGTTATTCTAGAATAAGATTCTCTTGTCAAAGTTATGTGAGTTGGCGGGCATCGTCACTCACCTTTGTTTATTTCGAGAAACATCGCCAAAGAAGTGTTTTGTTTACACCGTAAATAGAACAATCTTTGGGTAACCTGTAAGAGGTAGGCCTCTCTCGGTAAAACAAATGTTTTGGTGGAAAGAAGTAGAGGTAACCTTGAAACTCTGTTTTATACCTGGGGGCATGCAAACCTTTTGGAATGCAAGCGAAGAGCGACTTTTTATTTTTTAAATTTATAGGACCTCTAACCCTTTAAACTCGTAGGATTGGTCGTTTCCTAACTTGCATAAAGAAAGGATATGAGGCAACACACGAAAGATTGCCGCTTTTATATGAGACATTCTTATCATATGACTGGATTAATCGAGCAGTTTTAGCGCATAGTTCAAGCTCGTTAAAAAATAAACATAAGACCGAGAAAATGTTTCCACCCGCGTTTAAGCTCGTTAAAAAAAGAACTGTCCCCCCGGTAAATAACCACCGTGAATGAAGCATTTCAGCCATTAAAGCCTTGGTCGTGTTTGCACTGTCACCTCCACTTTTCCATTGGCCGATCATTCACCTCCATTTGATTTTTTACCCATTTTGAGGAACAACTGCGAAGAGTGATTTCACTAGCCATCCTTGTGACACTGCCATGATTGGAAAATTCCAAACCTTACCTGGAATCAGCTGCTACCCATTTTATCACTCGTTCCTCAAAAGACGAGTCTTCTTTAAGCTCTTTTCAATTGACTCGTAAAATATGAAAAGATTGCTGAGTTTTTGCCTTCCAGCTCGTTAAAGCGACATGAAATGCTATCCCTCCTCTAGATTTTAATCTTTTTGGACCTGAGGGATTATTGCACAAAAAGATCGAGCGCTTGTTTTGTTCGGCTCGTTAAAGCTAATCGAAAATTCATCCCTTCTGTATTGTTTTATACTTTTTCGGACTTAAGGGATTAGATGACGAAAAAGGAATTTTGGAGTTATCTTTACGTACCTTTTCAGACTCTCTAAAAATGAAAAGGACCGAGTTATCTTTGTCGTTAGACTCGTTAAAAAGATTAATAGCGACAAACTTGTCTTTAGGCGAGAACGAGTTTCACTATCGCTAGGCTCGTTAAAACATAGCGATGGGTTTGCCCGAAGGGAAAATTATAGAAAAAGCACATGTTATCCTCCTCAAGCTTGACAAAAATAAAGAGGTACTGGTCAGCAATGACTGGGTAAAAATTGGGAAGAAAACTCAAAGAAACTTTATTGGTAGCAAGTCTCTCTTGAACATAACACTTCCACTCTGTGCCTGAGTCAGGTTGGGTTGTTTCATTCACCGGTCACATCACCATGGTCACGCCATACCATCCACATTTGGGGTAAATGCTACCAATCCATCACATAAGTGTCGCCGACATGTTCTAGAGAAGTTATCCAGAGAAGTCACCCGTGTCCCATCCACTACCATACATTATACTTCATTCTTTCATGACCGCCACCCTGAACCATATATCACCAGATTGTTTTCACCTCCATCAAAATCATTTGCTCCGTTCCGTGTCATTGATGTGGGATTCATTAAGGCCCTCCTTTGACGGATCGCTTCTTGTCGACATCAGCTCATTATCCAAGAAGTTGATCTAGGAACAACCCCTTCAGTACTTTGAAGCTTGCATGCCTCAATGGCAAGTTTCTCACTTCCGGCGACAGGTATACATCAATGACCTTCGACCGAAAGATTTTGCGTGGTGTTCGACGCCAAGTCCTTTATTCACACCACGTGAATTGTACTGTAGAACCTTGAGGGTCATTATCATTATCGGTGATTCCTCTCGCGCTTGTTAACAGTTTACATCATTGACTGGTAATCAAGCGATGTCTTTCCATGTTTGACTTCAAAACATTTCTCACATGGATCGACTTGTACTTCGAGTGAAGATCGGACGAGATTGAAGACCCTAGATCTAGTTTCATCCATCCGGGCTGCGATATATATTCAGGAAAAATAAAGACATTGAAATGTACAACATTGCAGCACAGATAATCATCCTACCAAAAGGATGATGACTTGATCAGAATCATCAGTCTACCATCAGACGATTGTCTGTCCTATGTACATGAAAGTGAATTTATAAAGCTGAGCATGGGAATGCCTGCCTCAGCTAGATCATGAAAACAGTATGAAGATAATGTATTGTATTGTATCTTATTACAGGTCTCCTCCCAGCATTGAAAGAACTTTGGATCCTCCTAATAAAGCATTTCACCCGATAAACGACCTCATACTTTAGGGGGCAACTGTTATAGACATTTTTGTGCCTTACATCTCTAAGCATGAAATGTCCATAAACCAAGGGATCCTAAGTCCCTAAAAGTGTTGTTCCAGCTCCTAAAGAAACAAGGTCAACAAATTACAGCTTCTCCAAGAAGTTCTCCACCAGAAATTGCTCAGAACTAGTCAAATCAGGATCATTTCAGCTGCTCCACTAGCTAGCTGCGTTGCAAAGCACCCAAATACACTGGCTAGGTGCATTGCAATGAACTTGAATGCACTACCAGGGTGCGTTGAGCGGGAAATGACAAGTGGTAGAGTCATTCCACGAGGTGGAGAGACAATGGAAGCTTCCAGAATCTTCTCCAATGACACTTGCCTCACTGAATTCGACTAGTGATGAGTAAGAGGCTCTCAGTCTCCAAGTGGAAGCAAGAACTGACAGAGAGAGGCCACTAATCAATTCATGAGCTGACTCATCCTCTTTGCATACATCTATATATGGATCCCTCACCAAGAGATCCGGAGGTTGGAATTTTGTACATTGCAGAGAATTGCTGTTGGTTTTGAGATAGAGATCAGAGTATTGGGTGATTTATGCTTTGTTGGAGGTGAAGAGGGGATTCCTTTGCTGGGGGGTTGATGCTGGATCAGGAATCATCGGTTGTAACTCCTCTTGGACCTTCTTGTTATATCAATAAAACTATTTGAGTTTCTCCTACATGCTTGTGTATCAATGATGTTTTGTTATATTTGCATGTTTAGCTTAAATCTGATCCTAAGCTATTTATGAATATAAATCCATGTCTTTGTGTAGTTTTCCTCTTCTGTGATCTTGCAGGAACTTGGTGAAGCTGGGCAAGTAAGGGAGCAGGTAGCTGGAAGCTGTCAAAGAGGAGAGAGATTGGATCAAAGGACTAGCGCAAGACACAGGTTGGTTCATCCTATTCCTCTTCGTTTATAGTTCATAAAGAAGAATACGAAAGTAGTTTTCTCTGTTTGTTTCTAAGGTACTGTCACACCTTAGTGGGATAGGGGCGTTCTGAGTAGACACTTTTCCCGTTAACACACATGGCCTTTATTCTTTTGAAATTGGCTTTCTCAACTACATGTTTCCTTGCCCTTTTCTTAAGTTTGGCAATCTCAAGATTGGCAAGTTTTAATTTCTTCTTGACTTCTTCATAATCATTTTCTTCTTCTTGAGTATTGACTGCTCTGTTTTTGTCATCTTCGTGCATGAGTGATGGTTGCATTATTGGAACTACGAGCTTTCCAAAAAATTCTGATATCTCCCCTGTCTCACTTACCTCTGGCTCTGCCTCCTGTAACCTTTTGGACTACCTAGTCATAGGCCTTCTAGGCATAAAAACAAATTCTGAAACTTGATCATCAAATTGTAGCTTTTTAGAGGATTTCATCCTTTTTGACTTGCCCTCACCTAATTCAATGAAGTCTGCTTGGACCAGAGGGGACTCTTCAATGTCAATAGCCTAAAGAAGATCATTCAAATTGCCCTTGGAGACTGGGCTTTCATTAGTGGCCACTGTTTTACCCTTTTCTTTGGCTATTTGACTTCTAGTTACCCTTCTCTGGTATGTTTCACCAATGGACTACTTTTGTTCTGCTTCCTTAATTTGAACTTTCTTCTTCTGTGAATGTTGAGGATGTTGCACAAAATATTGTCACCATGACATTCTATAATCAGTGTGAGTCTATCACCACTCATACTTTCCTCCTTTGCAAGTCTTAAACCTCAGTTCTTCATGTCAAGCCTTGAAAAATAAGAGAAAGCCCTTAAAAGTCTCTAAAACTCTGGTTCCGCCCTTTCTCTTAGCATTACTTGCGGTCCCACACCCATTGGTCATGTCCCCTGCATACCTGACCGATATGTCTCTGTGTAATGGCTGCGGACCCCTGTAAAAGTAAAAAAGGCGCAAGTACATTCTTAAAAACTCACTTTGGGTTATTTCTGGAAGCTTCTAGAGGGAATCTTGAGGTGGCAAGTTCACTCCTTTAAGGTTCATGCATCCCATACCTTAAGGAGATAACCCCTTGATGTGAGGAGCTTATCCCTTTGAAGGAGGACTCTATCCCTTCATAGGTGGACCTATAACTTCCTTCCTCTGCACTATAAAATGAGGCATTGGGCTGGTTACTGAGAGGTTGAAAGCTGAATATTTTTGAGGTGAAATGTTGTTGGAATTTAGTTTTCCTAATTGAGCTTGAGAGGAAAGATTACATACCTTTTTTTATCTCATTGGGAAGAGTGTGAGGCTTGTCAAAGTAGAGGATATTCTTGCTTGGGCCCTGGGAGGAGCTTGTACAACATCAAGACACCAAAGGTTGTAAAGTTATTCTATTTTCAAATTTAATACAATCAAGTTTATTTTTCTCAATAAGCTGTGTTTTATGGTTTATTTCATGGATTCCTTGATCACCATGATGAATATGATTTATTATATTAGCTATGTAGGTGTTATTTGATGTGTGCTTGTTCGTAATTGCTTGTTCTTAAAAAGGAAACTTGTTCGGACGGTCGAAGAATGGCCGCCACAAACTAGCGTTGGACTTAAGGTAGGGTCTAAAACACCTCTTGGTTTTTATTCATAAATCGCAATATATTTAGAGAAAGGTAGATTTGCTTGTTCTGCTTGTCACTAGATATATGTTGATACTAGGGAGATCGGTCTTGTCCGCAAGAATGATTTATCCGACCGACAAATTGGTGACTCCACTGGGGACTTGAATTTGGTTTTTTGCCTTTCCTTTTTTCTTTGACTTGAGAAACTTTTTCTTGTTTCTGGTTTTTGCTTGATGTGTGTGGGATTGGGTAGTTTTTAGGATCTGGACTATATTTTGTTTTTTTCGAAATTTTGAAGAGGACCACACTTTCTTTTACAAGACAGTGCGGACATCCCCACACTATTCCTTTAGTGCATAGAGCGGTACCGCATCTGGTTCTACTGGAAGCCTGCACACCTTGTCAAAATTTTTGAAAAGCCTAAATTGTTTTCGTCCAGTTAAGCTTAGGATTTATTTACGCTTTTTAGTCTCTGCCCAGATCTACATGTGTCCTATCAAAAATTTCTTGTAAGTGAGTTCCATTGGCATTTTGGTTTTAGGTGATATTATAGAAGATTTGTGTGCCTGGATTGATTTTCGCTTGGTCTTTGTAGTGACTCAGAGATTAGAAGTCTAAGAAACCTTAGATCACCCTGGTCTTTTTGGTCTTCTTGATGAGTCTGACTGATTTGTGAAATCTGCCCTTGCTGAGAAATAGATCTTGTTTCCTCTTTGCAAAGTTTTGAACGAACTTGTTTGAAATTTTTGAATTTCATTTTTATAAAAGAAAACATAGCTGGGTGTTTTTTGATTAATTTGTTATTCTGAACGAATTAGTTCTTAGTTTATTGAATAACTAAGTAAAACGTCCTCAAAAAGAAATTTTTTAAGGTTTTACTTCAATTAGGTTTTTAGAAATTTTTAGATCTCAAGCATAGTTTTTTATAGTTTTGAGTGTTTTCTAAAAATTTTAGAATCTCTTTTGAAAGAAATTGTTTTCTGTAGTTTTTGAGTGTTGAAAAAGAAAGGGATTTTTTGTGAGCAGAATTAGTAGTCTCGTTTTTAAGTTTATTTAAAGAGACAAAAAGATTTTCTTTTCATTTATATGTTGAAAGAAAGATTTGTTTTTCAAAGAATTGCATTCTCAACTCATTCTTTAGCTAGAAATTCATTGAAGAAAAAGAATTGTTTATCATCTTAGGTGCATTTTTAGTGTTTTGGAGTCGAGTCTTCACACCATAAAGTTTCATCTCCATTCCTATTGACTTAAGAAACAACCCATAAAAATAATGCTTAAAGAAAAATTAATCTAGCAATCTTTTTATTTCTAGGGCCCTTATCACCAACATAGCTTAGGCTAGTATCTTGGAGTAGGGAGTAATTAACTCTCCAAGATAGTTAAAACAAACAAGTAGCTATATCTTGCGGTAGGAAATAAATCCAATTGTTGCATGTATGCTCTGGGAAGCTCCTCTTAAAGGAGTCAAGCATGAGATCATATTTGAACTAGTGAGGTAATCAATCCTTCCTCATTGGGAACGATAGCAGATATACACGTATTAAAAACGGTAAATCACGAATTGACCATTGTCAAGGAGCCTGGGGTCACTTGTTGGTAAACCTCGGATTATGTCAAGGAGCCTTCAAGGGGATTGAGCTTTGTTACTTTGCCCTTGTGTGTGTATTGGATCATAGATTGTTCCCCCAGGTATATTTGTTTCTGTTGGTAACCTTAGTGGCCATAATCTATAGGATTCTTTCCTAAGGTGACGGTGGAGGGAAGATCCCACTGTACTTGGAGCAGACATCGACTAGACTCACTTGGACTCTCTAGGGGGTTCTCTTCACTCAAGACAGTTTTGTGAAGAAACTTGTGCCAGTCTGTTTCATTAAGCAGGTTGTCGAGGTAACTATTCCAACCGCCCTTTCTGTATTGAATTCTGCGAAGTTGGATTTCATCACCAACTAGTGTTTTTGGTATGGAAAGTTACTATTTGTGTGTGGTTTGAACTCTTAGATTTTTTAGGTGTGTGATTCAATTGTTTGTTTCTTTAGAGACTTTAGGTGGTTTTATTGAGATTTTCTTTGTTTGTGTGTGAAGTAATTAAAATATTTAATCGTGGCTGAATTACCGAGACAATCCCGTAGACTTCAGGGGCAACCTCCTGAGTATTCACCAAGCCAGCTTGAAGGGCTATGAGCTCTTGTAACTCCTAGTGACAGTAGAGTTGGGTCATCAGAAAATAGAGAATCTTCTTTAATTGTTCATCCTAATTATCAAGTTCAAGCAACATAGTATATTTCTAAACCAATTTAATTTTCCGAAGTTACTGGTAGTATTTCTTCTACTAGTGAATTAGCTGAAGAACCTGAAATTTCTGAGCATGAAACTAAACCTGCTACTACTCCATCCTCAGGATTTTCTTCTCCAACTTCTAGTGGTCTTGGTTCACCCAGGGTAGGAAGGATCATTACCCAAAATCTTCCTTCGGGACTCATTTATATTGAAGAACTTGTTAGTCCAGAAGAAGATATAAGTCTCCCTGAAAATCAACCAACTTTAGAACTTAGGGAGCATGAATCAATTTTCTACAGTCCACCTAGGAGGGACGCTTAGTACCTCTCATTGATCAACTTTTTAGAAAATCCGGGTCTTAGTTTTTCACCACCTAGAATTCCTTTTCATCCAACACCTAGAGGTTATTATCCTCCCTTGAATATGTCGAGACAGTCATCCATGTTTTCCCAATCACAAGAAACATTTTTATATGGTGGTCCTTCTGTTCCTTCTAGGTATCAGTCACTCACTGGTACTTTTTCAAGAGAATCTCCTCAACCCATTGAACATGGGATATCAACTGGTAATAATGGAACTCAACCGTTGAGTGTAGAAGAAATTTTTATGATGTCTAGTACTATTCCAAATCTGCAACCTCAAGATAGTCAGTTACTGCCTAGGGGCAACCTCAAGGTACTCAATTACCTCTTGGGGGGCAACCTCAAGGTAGTTAGTTACCACCTGGGGGGCAACCTCAAGGACAGTACATACCTTCGGGACAGTACATACCTCAAGATCAACCCCAGACTCAATACATACCTCAAGGTCAACCCCAGTATCAATATATACCTCAAGGTCAACCGTAGTTTCAATACGTGCCTCAAGGTTATCAACCTCAAGGTCAGTACCCAACCCAAGGTTTCCAACCACCTTCTGGTCAATCATTTGTACAAGGAGCTGGAAATGTACCTTTGAATTATCAGCCCTACCCTCAACCCGGTTATGGTCCTCAATATGCTCAACCTTCTATGGGTCCATACCCTGGAATGAACATAGTGTGGGATCCATCTCAAACTCAACAGATTTTGCAACCTAATGTGCAGTTGTCATCTCAATCTGGACAACCTTTGGTTTCTGGTTCAACCCAGCAACCTATCCAGCCTACTATTCAAATGTCTACACCTGGTGTAGCTCATCAGTCTAGGCCTAGTTCACCTCAAACTCTTCCTCAAACGACTGCTGCAACTATTGCAGCTTCTGTTCAATCTACCCCACCTACTTCTGGAGTATCAACAACTCTTGTTTCTACTGTTCCCTCATCAACTCCTCAAGCATCTTTACCTCAGTCGGGTTTGTTAAATCATTATTACCTAAAATCACTGAGGATGTAGCTAAGGTAGGAGTTGTTACTGAAGAGAAAGTAATTTCTCAAGCTCAGTACCTTGACCTCGTTTATACATAGTCGGGTACTTTACACGAAAAAAACCCCAACCTTTCGAAACAAAATCAAATAACTGCAGCTCCTTCAGGGTCTCATGCTGCTGATGGTATGATTGGTTCAGTTAATACCAAAAGCAAGAAGAAATCTTCGAAGAATTCTTCTCCTATTATAACTTTACCAGATTCCCTGACAGGAGACTCTTCCGCTAAAATTCCTGCCGACATTCAAGTCGTAGAATCATCTATGGCCAAATCAAAATCCAGTGGTAAAAAGAAAGGGAAGAAGAAAAATAAACAAAACTCAAAAGAGAAATCAGATAAAACTGAATCTACTGACGAGAAATGTAAACCTTGCTATCCTTGTCTCATTTGTGACGAGGAGAATTTTACAAGAGACTGCCCACATCGCGCTGAGGTTGCGAAAATCGTCAAAGGTTCTCAAATGCCTGCTATCTTGAAGGATCCTTTTCCTATTCAAGATAGTCAGATGATTGGTTCTTCCTCAAATGCCTCAGAAGAACCCATAATGATGATGTCTCATGTCAGGATTGCGACGTGATCGCAAGATTATGGTAGTAAAAGTCCTGTTGGTGGTAAGGGGTGTAGAATCTTCTAATTCAAACCCATCAACTTCAACTCCTTCTGGTTCTGATCCGCTACAGATCGAGAAACCTAACCCAGACTTAGTAATCAAACCGCCTGCTAAAGGTATACTTTGGAAGTCAGCTTTCAATCTGCATGTGAGAGCTGCTCAGAATTATAACATTGTTGAAGATTTAGCTATTTCCCCTTCAGCAATGTCGGCTTTGGAGGTGCTGCAATCATGTCCAGCACAGTGTAAATTGCTATTGTCGGCTATAGGAGCTATTGATATTTAGGATTTGAACCTTATAATATTCGATTTAGAGAATAGTATACCTCACTTACCTCATCAAATGGCTTTCCGAATTCCAGTGTTAGTAAAAAACAGACCTTGCTTTCGGACTGTAATTGATGAGGGAGCTTCTACGTGTATTATGTCGATCTAGTGTTGGAGATCGCTTGGTTCTCCTACACTCAATCAATCCCCGATGATTCTCAAGGCTTTTGATGGCCGTGGCTTCCATCCTTTTGGCATTCTACAAGATTTACCTATAGGGGTTGAAGGCAAAACTATTAATCTAGATGTGGAAGTGGTTGATGCCCCTCTAGATTACAACCTTCTTTTAGGTCATAGCTGGTCTTATGCTATTACTGCTGTTGTTTCATCGGTCTTTCGGCTTATAAAGTTTCCTCATAATGGAAAGATCGTAACCATAGACCAGCTGACTTATTTTTCATCCGACCCAACCTCTTCTAAAAGTATCCAACATGTCGGTAAAACAACTATCCCTTATAAGGATGTTGGGGTAGGATTGATTAAAGATTCTGGTTTACTAGGAACTTTTTCCTTTCCTCCTCCTAACATATCGCCTTCTACTGCAACCATTCATATGATTTCATCAAACACTATTGTTTTGGATGATCCTTGGATCGTACCTTCCGAATCTGAGGTGGATTCATTTGTTGATGCAATGCCTTTGAGTCCCTATGAAATTGCATATCAGGTTGTACAGTCGTTTTCTGACCCTTGTTCAACCGAAATTGATCTAATGAATGTGGTCCATGGAGAATCACTTTCAATATCAACCTCAGATTCAACAACTTTTTCCGAGCTTGTTCATACTAATGAGCAGATTTGTGAACTTTTGTCTGTTGATGATTTACCATGGGAAGATCTTCATCATTGATATTCATTCTTACCTGAGCTTGAACATTTTGAAAATGATTTTTCATCTATTTTTACTACTGATTATGTCAAAGAACCACAAAATCCATTGCAACATCCAGATTCTGAGTTAAATTTGGGAAATATTTCTCGAATGGTTCCTATTGACATTTCAGTTAAACCTGGAATTATTGAAAAAATTCATATAGGTGCTTCCTATACAGACAATGAAATCCAAACTTATAAAGCCCTATTTCAAGAATTCTGCGACGTGTTTGCCTGGTCATATGAAGAAATGCCAGGAATCGATCCAGTAATTGTTGTTCATGAAATTAAAACTTACCCAGATGCTAAACCTATCCAACAAGGTTTGCGTCAGATACATCCGCGAAAAGCTACAACTATTAAAGCTAAAGTTGAGAAATTACTTCAAGCAGGTTTCATTTATCCAATTCCCTTAATGGATTGGGTATCGAATATTGTTCCTGTTAACAAAAAGCAAGGAATGATAAGAATATGTATTGATTATAGGGATATTAATCGAGCTTGTCCTAAAGACAATTATCTAACCCCCTATATCGATCAAATTATTGATGATTATGTCGGCAGTGAAATTTTCTCCTTTATGGATGGTTTTTCCGGTTACAATCAAATCAACATACTCCCTGCTGGTCAACCAAAAATGGCATTCATTTGTTCATGGGAAACATTTGCTTATTGCAAATTACCTTTTGGATTGAAGAACGTTGGAGCCACTTTTCAAAGAGCTATGTCTTATGCGTTTCATGACATCAAGCACATTGTGCAACCTTATCTCGATGATTTACCTACCCATTCATTACGTAGAGCCGATCATCTCACTCATTTACGAGCAATATTTATGAGATGTAGGCATTATCGAATTAGGTTGAATCCACACACATGTGTTTTCTGTATAGAAATGGGTCATTTACTGGGATTCGTTGTTTCAAAAGCTGGCATTCGTGTCAATCCTTTGAAGGTTGAAGCTATTGTCAAATTGCCTCGTCCTTCGACTCTTAGCCAACTCCAAAGTTTGCAAGGGAAAGAAAACTTTTTACGTCGTTTCATTCCTAACTATGCCGAGATAACAAAGGGTTTTACCACGTTGTTGAAATAGAATGATCCATTCTTTTGGGATGAGATAGTTGTTGGCATTATGATACAAGTGTTGTCCTTGATGGAAACTCACTCAGAGACAAGTACAAGTGATGGCAACTTGATCAGAGGACAGATCTCAGTACAGCAGGACAAGAAAGAGATATACGCAGGCTCAGTAAGGAAAATCAGCGTGTACACGCAGGTTGGCTTCGGTAAAAGCGCGTACATGTGGAAAACTTATCTTTGGTCCGTGGCAGTTAGTCCTTGGAAGTTGTGCCTATGGTTTTGGACCGTGGTATTGTGAAGGGCCTAAAGCTATATAAGGAGAAAGATCATTAGGCCAGATGAGGGAGCAAGAGTGTGTGAGTGATGAAGATCTGAGGAAGTGTGAGATCCAAGTGCTGGTTATGGGTTGGTGATCTGAACCAAGGTTTCACTCATGTGGAGGATGATGAATGATGGAACGAGATCTCAAGGCTTGGAATGATTATCTTCATATGGTTTGACTGTGAATAGACTAGATCTATTGACGCATGTTTATTGTTATGATCTGGGTATGTTTTGATATAGCTGCGGAGCTTTAAGTTTGAATTTACAGATCTGTACGTGGGTTGTCTTTGGTAAAAGAGCGTATACACGCAGGTTGGGTTCGTTGAAGTAGCGTATACAATGTGAAGTATGAAGATGGAGTTGGATCTGGTTGTTGTTATGTTGTCTGTGTTCTTGACAGGGTTTCAGTGATTTAGTATTGGGTGATTCAGATATTGATGATGTAGGTTGTACTCCAGTATGAAAATGTATGAAACGTGGTCCCGGGAAGATCGTAGGCCGGCACCTACGTACTGGTGAACATATCAGCCAGTACAAGAGCCAGGGGGTTGTAGCTCCCTTCCAGGAGCAGCTGGAAAACGAGTGAAGGTTGTAGCCTTCTGTAGGGTTGGCACCTACGTACTAGTAAATGGATCGGCTAGTACAAGAGCTATGAGGGTTGTAGCCCTCTGCAGGTTGTAGCCTGCGTGCTGGTAAAGGACTGCACTAGTACATTGTAAAAGAAGTTTCTTATTAAAGAAGAAAGAGACGAATTGCAGCAGGTGGTTTTCACCCACATTGGGTTTCCACCTTATATCATGGTGTTCATGTGTGTGGCTTTTGTGTGATGATCTGTTCTGTTATACTGCACCTGTTTACTGTTAATATGGTTAATAATGTTCTGATGCATTTACTGAAGATAAGCTAACTGAATCATAAGATTTCTGGATATACGCTAGTTGCTTTAGACACAGTAGCGTGTACACGCGGGTTCACTTAACTGAAGTAGCGTATATGTTTCTGAGTATGAAATTGTAAAGGTTTTACTGATCTGATAATACTGATTCAACCCCACCTCTCAGTATTATTTCCAACAATAGCTGACAAATCTTTTGATGCACTTAAACACGCGTTGACCCATGCACTGTTATTGCATCCTCCCAACTACAACCAGGATTACTTCTTGTGCCTCACTGCTTCTCATTCCACCATTGGGATGGTTTTAGTTCAGGAAGATGAATTCAACAGTGAACATGTGATTTACTATCTTAGTCGAACTCTGAATCTGACTGAGCTTAAATATTCGCATGTGGAGGAATTGGCCTTAGCAGCTGTTCAAGCTATCCAAAGATTTCGTCATTACACTTACTACGCAAAACTACCGTAATTTCTGACTGTAACCCTATGATCTATATTTTGACCCAAAAATTGCTAGGGGGCAAGTATTCGAAATGGATTGTTATCCTGCAGGAATTTGACTTGGAATTTGAAAAATCCAAGGCAAAGAAATCTTTGGTTTTTGCGGAATTGATGTGTGATTTCCCGCGTGCTGATACTGAAACTGTGGCGGAAGAGTCCATTGCGGACGAATCCTTGTTTCTTATCAATACTCTTGATCCATGGTATGGAGATATCATTGTTTATCTCCAAACCCAATATTTTTGGCCTGAAAATTCATGATCTTAGCGGCGGAAATTACATTTCCAATCCCAAAAATACAAAATCATTGGAGATACACTCTATCATCGTGGGGTAGATTTTCTTTTCTGGCATTGTTTAACTCATGAAGAAGCTGAAAAGGTTCTAAATGACTATCACTCTGGAGCATGTGGCGGTCATATGTCTGAGTATGCCACAACCCAAAAGATATTGCGCGTTGGTTATTTTTGGCCATCTTTATTTAAAGATTGTATCTATGTGGTCCGAAAATGCCACAATTGTCAAATTTTTGATTGAAAGACGCGTGCTCCACCCGCTCCTCTCCACCCTATAATTGTCGTCGGTCCTTTTGCAAAGTGGGGTATCGACTTTATTACATGTAACCCTCACTCAGCCGGGGGGCATGCGTATATCATCCTTGCGGTAGATTATTTTACTAAGTGGGCCGAGGCGATGCCTAAATTTTCGATAGATGGAAAAACTGCTGCGATTTTCATTTTCAATCATATAATTACTAGATTTGGTGTTCCTCAAGCGATTATTGCCGATCATGGGAGTCATTTTTGAAACATCATGATGACTGAACTAACAGATCAACTTGGCCTGCATCACGATAGCTCTACT
The DNA here is from genome assembly GCA_031772625.1 of Pinus tabuliformis. NCBI lineage: Eukaryota > Viridiplantae > Streptophyta > Pinopsida > Pinales > Pinaceae > Pinus > Pinus tabuliformis. Next base: position 1,092,002,876 of record CM062805.1, read on the forward strand.
CCATATTACCCATAGGCTAATGGTCTAGTTGAAGCTATCAACAAAGTTATAGTCATTATGATCTGATGAATCATTGGCATTCATAGGTTGAATTGGCATAACATGTTATTTTCAGCGCTTTGGGCATATCGAACCTCAGTAAAAACATCAACTGGTTTCACTCCTTTTCAACTGGTTTACGGTTTGGAAGCTGTGTTACCCATTGAATGCGAAATTTCGTCATTGCAAATAGCCATAGAATTACTCCCAGTCACTTTCGAAGAGGAAAAACGTTTGTTGTACTTAGCTCAGCTAGATGAGAATCGACGTGATGCTGCATTAGCAATCAAAACTCATGCCAAATGAATTAAAGCTCAGTACGATTGAAATGTTACACCTCGTAATTTTTCGGAAGGAGACCTAGTCTTACTATACGATCAAGCAAACGATAAGCTAGTGGCTAAAATTTGTACCTATGTGGCATGGTCCTTATGTTGTTAAGCGAAAGCTGGCAAAAGGGGCCTATGAATTGGTAGATTTTGACAATGTCTCTTTGGGTAAACCCAGAAATGGTATTTATCTGAAGAGATATTATGCTTAAATCTAGGTGTGGAGATTTTAGTTAGATTAGTTTCTTTCTAGCTGGTGTGTTTTAGATTAGAAAAGTGTGCTTAGTTTAGAGAGTGTTTTTATCATTATTCCGGCTTATCTTGATTTTACTGTTGATATTGTAGATGTCGATGTCTCTTCAAACATACATTGGTTTCACTGATGGTGCTTGTCGTAATACACTGAACATTTCTTCCGCAGCTTGGGTTATCTATTCACCCTCTGATGAGTTGGTATCTATGCATGGGGTAAGCCTCGGTCAAACAACGAACAAAATTGCAGAGTATAATGCAGGGATTGAGTTATTATCTGAATCCATCTCATTTGGGATTTGGAGTTTGATTGTTAGGTTAGATTCTGAACTCGTTGTATTGTAGCTTAATAGAGTTTATGCCATTAGAAATTCGGTGTTATTAAGAATCTTATTTTTGAGGGTTCGTCTCTTGGAACGTGAATTTGACTACATTGAATATCAGCATTTCAAGATATTTAAATACATTAGCAGATGCAATTTCTTCTCAAATGTTAAATAGACATTTGCAATAATCAAACAATAAATTTAAGAACATTTCATAACATGTTATACAAGAAAGCTAGTAATAGTGATATAGCATAGCATAGAAGTGTGTCAAATATACATCGTCTTCGATCATAGGTTGAAAAACACCTTATGATCGGCAAAAATGATAGTACAAAAAGCAAAAATGTTGTATGAGTCTACAAAGGCGATCATCCTATCACTGGTGATGATCACGATAAGAAACCACTGCTCGGGCCACCCTACAAAGGAACCTCCTGAAAGGTCCTGGGACCCCAATCACATAGCGCTGTAACCTAAGTGGAATATCATCTATGCTAGTCTCTGGAATATCTACTGTCAAACGCTCTAGATGATTTTCCAATTCGGTCAGGGTCTCTGTAGATTCGTCCCATGGGGCCGGTACTACTGCAGCTGGGTGTCTCCTCTCATAGGGCTGGAGAGTGGTTGGTCACCATGGACCCACATCTGCATTTGAAACTTTTACTATCAGTTTTGGACGATTTAAAAAAAAAATTATTTAAAACTTAGAAAATGTTGAGAATGATTTTACCTGAATCATCCCACTGCTCTCTTGGTGGAAGAGTCATGTTTGGGTCACCACGAGAATCCATCCTAGCATAAAGAAAATCCTGAATCATGAAAAGTTGGTTCTCCAACCAACGAAAATACTCAGGCGGAAATCGAACAACCTCTGAACCCTCCTTAGGATGACAGGCCATAACTGCAACCCAACGCATCAGCTTAGGCTCTCGAGGAAGTCCAACTCCAACGGAAAGATGCTGTGGGACCAACATCGGGACCCTCTCTAGACCAAAGCTCACAACTAGGAAACCATATCCAAAGTTTTTTAGTTGTCCGTTATTTGCTCTAGTTAGTTGGCCTTTTACATTCGCCAACATAGCTTCGCACCAGTTGAAGATGGTGCCTCGATAACAGTCTACTGCCATTCGCATTTGGGATCCAGTAGCTACATGCAGAGCTGCACTTCCGCAGAGTCTGGTGACAATAAATGCAATCACTTTAAGTTCAGGACGGGAGATAGTTTTGATATCGATCCCTTTGTCCTTTTTTTGGTCATTACAAAACTCTAGTCAGAGACTATCGACAGACTGGCCACCTAGCCTAGTCCCGAATAGAGATAATCATTCACCTCTCTTGGGCAAACCAGTCAGGAAATAAATGTCCTCTAGCTCGATTTCGAGCTGGTGGCCACCAATAATGAAACACTGGTCCTGTATATTCCACTTGTCCACCAGCCACTGCAAAAAGTCTACTTGGGCCCTCATGCCAGGTATGGCCCAGAATTTAAATAGCCCGCATGCCCTCAATGCATCCAATGAGGGCTAATGATTAATTGTGGCAAGGTCCACATTTTTGTGCTCCCGTTCCTGCCAAATGAGCATTTTGTATATCCTACATTGCAAAAACGACAGATTAGAACATTTTAGTTCAAAAAAAATTTGGGCGGAAATGAAAAAGTTGAAATTTTATAACCTATTTCACGGGGTCTACACCCGCTAGTTAGGGACAATGCGTAGGTCCGCACTCTTCCCAAGCAATAGGTGCGGGACTCTGGCTCTTTCCTTTGTAGGAAAATTTTAGGGTCCGCAGGTTTCGCATGTTGTGCCTGCGGACCCCTGCGAGCGGTTTTTTAAACTAATTTTTCCTTAAAAAATCAAAATGGAAGCCTAAAAACGAAATTCAAATGGTTGAAATGCAAGATTAAACTGATGTGGATTACCTGGAGCTGATGGTTTTCGATTCCAACGGACGGATTTTCCGCAATCTTCACAAGAAGTTTCTTACCCAAAAGCTCTCTTTTCTCACTCTGAAGTCAAATGGTAAAAATGAGTTTACAAAAGCCCTTTTTATAAGCTTTTTTGAATAAATTAATTTTTAATTTGTTTATTTTTCACTTTATAAAGGTAAATTTTTGATGCATTTTTATTTATTTTAAACATGTATGAGTAATGTTTGAGTTTTTGTGCAAAATGTCGGATTTTTTAGGGAAAATTGATCATTTTCAACAAAAAACATTCGAGTCCTCTTTAAGCTCTTTTCTGACTCGTAAAATATGAAAATATTGCCGAGTTTTTATTTTTAAGCTCGTTAAAATGGAATTAAAAGGACGGTCCACTTACAGCTCTTTTCTGACCGTATAAACGTGAAAAGATTGCCAGGCTTTTGTCGTTTCAAGTTCGATATTGGTTATAAAATGACGTGTCGTTGATCGCTTTTTTACTTTTTCGGATCAAAGACACTAATTATGAAAAGTACTCCTTGATCATAATGGTCAAGCGGTTCTCTCAAGTATTATTTTATACTTTTTCGAGCTTGGGAGACACAAATTTACGAAAAAGGACAACCATGGAGTTTTCTTAAGTTTTTCTTCTAACTCCCTAAAATTGAAAAACATCGAGTTTCTCCTATACTGGACTCGTTAAAATTTAACAGTAAAGGACCTGTTCAATTTTAAAACAGGAATGAACCACTCCTTCTTAGGGTTCGAATTTTAAACTAAGTTGGACTCATCCGAAGGGTGAGCTTATAACTAAGCAAATATTATCCTCCTCAAGCTTGTCAAAAATAAAGAGGTACTTGCCAGAAATGGTGGGGGAAAAGAGAGAAAAATGAACCTGTTTGTTATACTTTGTGTTTTAGAAAAGAATTTAACCACTCTTGAACACGACCCTTTTTGTTCACTTGGGTTGGGTCCTTTGCCTAACAGTTAATCAAACCATATTGAGAGTCTTCAGCCGGTTTTTGGGTATTAACTTTGGGTCAATTGTCACCAAATCATCTACAGTGTCGTTATGTGTTCAAGAGGTCAGTTTGAATAAACCATTCATCTGCAAAATGTATGTCATCCATCTTGACCATCCCTGAGTTAGTCCTTGCCAAATATATTTCTTCAAACTTGATCTATGATTTCGTGTTGTGGGCTTGCCTATGATGGATCGCTTTCTATCGACTTCAGCTCATTATCTAGAAAGATGATCTAGGAATTGTCAGTAACTTGGAATCTGCATGCCTCAATGGCAGGTTTCTCACCTTCGACGATAGGTTGCATCATTGACCTTCGATCAAAGGATTCTATGACATGTTCAACATCAACTCATCCATTCAAATTTCATGGATTGTATTGAGTAGTTTGAGAGCCATTGACATTACTGGTGGTTTCTCTCACACTTGTTAACAGTTCACATCATTGACTGGTAATCAAGTGGTTCCTACCATGTTCGACTTCGACACATTCATTCACATGGATAGAATCGTACTATTTTGGGAAGTAGAAATCAAGACCCTGGATCTAGTTTCCACCGTCCAGGCTGCGAGGAATATTGTTATTCATTATACAGTAGACTATTCATAAACAGATGGTTGCACCCATACTGTGTCTACATATGTCTATACTTGTGATGTATTACAAAATCATTCCTATATCAGAGTAGTTTAGTTAGTTTTCTAGTTAGTTTTGATCTGATTATGGGAATGCCTACCTCAGTGATGATATATTCACATATATATATTTTGTATTGAATATTTTTACAGGTTCCGACCAGGATGTCCATAGGATGATCTTTGAAATGATAAAGTACTTCACTCTTCTTAGATGACAAATACTATCCTCATCTATTACAGACTTCGCACTTTAGGGGGCAATCTGTTGCACAAAATATTGTCACCATGACATTTTGCAATCAGTGTGAGTCTATCACCACTCGTACTTTCCTCCATTGCAAGTCTTAAAACTCAGTTCTTCATGTCAAGCCTTGAAAAATAAGAGAAATCCCTTAAAAGTCTCTAAAACTCTGGTTCCACACTTTCTCTTAGTCCCTGCGGTCCCGCACCCACTGGTCATGTCCCCTGCCTACCTAACCGCTCTGTCTTTGTGTAATGGGTGCAGACCCCTTTAAAATTCAAAATGGCACAATTACATTCATAAAAACTCACTTTGGGTTATTTCTGGAAGCTTCTAGAGGGAATCTTGAGGTGGCAAGTTCACTCCTTTAAGGTTCATGCATCCCATACCTTAAGGAGCCAACCCCTTGATGTGAGGAGCTTATCCCTTTGAAGGAGGACTCTATCCCTTCATAGGTGGACCCGTAAATTCCTTCCTATGCACTATAAAATGAGGCATTGGGCTGGTTACTAAGAGGTTGAAAGCTAAATATTTTTGAGGTGAAATGTTGTTGAAATTTAGTCTTCCTAATTGAGCTTGAGAGGAAATATTACATACCTTTTTTGATCTCATTGGGAAGAGTGTGAGGCTTGTCAAAATAGAGGAGATTCTTGCTTGGACCCTAGGAGGAGCTTGTACAACACCAAGGCACCAAAGGTTGTAAAGTTCTTCTATTTTCAAAGTTAATACAATCAAGTTTATTTTTCTCAATAAGCTGTGTTTTATGGTTTATTTCATGGATTCCTTGATCACCATGATGAATATGATTTATTATATTAGCTATGTAGGTGTTATTTGATGTGTGCTTGTTTGTTATTGCAGGTTCTTAAAAAGGAAACTTGTTCGGATGGTCGAAGCGTGGCTGCCACAAAATAGCGTTGGACTTAAGGTAGGGTCTAAAACACCTCTTGGTTTTTATTAATAAATCGCAATATATTTAGAGAAAGGTAGATTTTCTTGTTCTGCTTGTCACTAGATATCTGTTGATACTAGGGAGATCGGTCTTGTCCACAAGAATGATTTATCTGGCCAATAGAGGAGTATCCTGAACAACCAATGGTGTTCTAGTCACTGGCTCTTTAACTTGCTTTCTAGCCTTTAGTTTAACAAACCTGCTTGACATTTCTTCTGCATGGTGACTAATCACTGGCGATGATATTTCCTTAGCCCTAGGGCTAAGTCCTGTTTTAGCTCTAAAACCAGACATAAAGAGAAATGAAGACCACTCTCTATCTACCTTCTGAAGTTCATGCAAGACAATTAATTTAAATAAGCCATGATGGAACAATGATGTTTCACATGCCTCTTTCTTCAACTGTATTTTATCAGACATCTTGCTTAAATTCTGAAACAAAAAGAAAGGTAGATCTAGAGATATTATCCCAGTGAAATGCAATAGGAGTTTGAAATTATAAGAATATACCTTGTGGTATCTTCCTTCACAGGTGAAGTACCTTTGTATGCATGAGAGTAGGTTGGCATATGAATCTTTGACATAACCCCTTGGCACTGCTTTAGTTAAATCTGTTTCTACAAACTCTGGATTCAAGAATATCTTGCAAGGTTCCATTTCAAACTTGAAATTCTTAAACCACTTTTCCTGACCTCTTGGAATTTCTGTGACTAAAGATATAACTTCCGGAGAAATTGGCAATTCTAAAACTCCAACCTTTGTATGTAAACCTGTGAAATTTAGAGCAAATTCCTTGGTCACTTGGTTATGTCCTCCCTGTAGTTTCTCACAGAACCTCCAACAACCTACTTTTTTGAATGCTTCTTCAACTGTTTTATCCTTCATAGGAGCATCTAAGCCTTCAGGTTCAGTTCTCAAACATCGACTTGACCTGTGATTTCTTCTTTTCCGACATTTTTTCCTTTGAAAACCCTATAGATAGAAGATCTTGGAAGAAACTGCCTCACTTGAGTTTGATGAAGAGCTACCTCGCTTGAAGAATTCTGGTCTCAACTCACCCTGGGATTTTTTTACTTGAACTTAAGAACATCATCAAGTGTTTCTTGCATGAATATGACCAAGAAAACATGAATATGGCCAGGATCAACTAACCCTTTCCTTTTTTTGAAATTTGAAATGACTGCGAGCAAATGACCCCTAACGAATCTAATGATGGATATGAATGGTTGCATGTGAGAGGTAAGGTTCATGGACTAACACCTGATGATGAAATTTTAATTGATTCTAGTGGACTTGACAATTAGACATGATTGTTCATGAATCCCTGATTTTGTAGCGTATCTAGTGTAAATTCAGGGTTTTGCACTATGAAACTTCCTAACTATGAATTCCTAATTTCATAGCACAAGTAGTGTAATTTCAAGACTTTGTGCTACAAAAATGCCTAGACAGTTTTGTAGTGCGTTCAAAAGTTTGAAAGGACCTGTGATGCAGGAAAGTGTTCCCTTTGCGGACAGAGGCAACCCCTCTAGCCCTAGAGTGGGTCTAGTCACAAACAAGGACAGATCAACAATAGCTTTCCTTAAACAGTCATAGTTGGAGGCCTACCTCAACTGGTGGTCGATGGAGTTCCGTTGCGCTGCTCCAGCTTCCGCTTCCTTCTCCTAACGAGTGATCAATCTGAAACAATGCAAAGGAAATATAACAAAGTACGTAACTAGAAAACAACAATGATCTATTTACTCACAAAGTCAAGAAGTCATGAGCTATCAAGTACATTACATACAAGACATAGGAAAACATCATTGATTGTATTAATAATGAAATAAGAGTAAGCTTATAACCAAATTCTTGACGTCACAAGCCTTCTCAGAAGGGTCTAGACAGCATGTTCCTCAAGCATTCACTCTTTGAAGATGGATCTCCTAGCACACAAGTCTCTCTCACTCACAAGTTGTACACAAGATTAAGGGCACTTCACAACCTTCCACAAGCTATCAACAATCCCACACTTGTCACACTCACACCAGCTATCTAGCAAACTCACAAACACTAACAACACTACTCAACTAGCCAACTATCAGCAACCATTCCAAAAAACTAGCAGCACATAGCAATGGTGAGAGTTTAAATAGGAGAAGGAGTCTCCATGAAAGGTGGAAGAGTGAGCTTATCTCCAAGGAAGGTAGCACAAATGATGGAACAACCATGCCAGATAAAGTAGGGCGACATAAACTATGCCAACAACCAGGTCTGGAGTCATCTGGAAGGCTGACTGTTGGAACAAATTCGACCAATCTGGATCATCGCGGGGGCATAACTAATCTTATGCGCTGACATCGCTATTGAACAACGTAGCTAGTCAGGTCATCGCTGAAGATTACAAGCGACCTCGCGCTGGCACATAAAATCGGACCATCGCGGGAATCAGGTGTACTTCCGCGATGGCAGCGCTTCTGGATTGTTTAAGAGCACCCTTCAGCGCATTTATTAAGCCAACAGACGCAATGAGGCAGATAACTTAGGAAAAGTGGGTCATTTGGCAACATTAGAGAGCATTTGTCTAACATGAGCATGAATGATTTTGGACACATGACACAGTAGGAAGACTGGGATGAAGACAGTGACAAATTACTATGTAACAGATGCCCCCTAAAGTATGAAGCCCGAGAGAGTGGGAGGGGTGAAATGCTTTACGAAACTGGCTAAGCTGTAACACCATCTAGAAGAAACTGTACGCAAGTACAACTGATATCTCTGATAATGAAGTACATGTAGTCTAGGCATGGGTGCAGCCATCCAAAAGACATACAGAATAGGTCTGTGGTATGGATGCATCCATCCAGCTAATGAGACCACGATGATGATGAAGGTATGGTTGCAGCCATCCATGAAGACTCAGGTATGGTCGCAGCCATCCATCAATGAGTCATGCAATCATAAACCAATCCACGCAGCCCGAACATGTGTAATCTGAGTTTGAGGTCTTGAACCTATCTGATCATAGTACAAATTCTAGCATGCAAATAAACGTGCTTGAGTTGAGCATGCTAGAAAGTCACTTGATTACCGGTCAATGATGAAAACTGTTAACAAGCACGAGATAAACCACCAATAATGCCAATGGTTCTCAAGGTACTGTCTAGCACAATCCACGAAGTGTGAAAAAGGTGCTGAAGTCGAACACTTGTGTAATCACCCAATTGATGACCAATGATGAAAGTCGACCATTAGGTGCGAAGAAATTGCCATTGAGGTATGCAAGCTCTAAGGTACCAAATGGGATCTCTAGATCAATCTCTTGGATAATGAGCTGATGTCGACAGGAGACGACCTATCGCAGGAGGGCCATAATGTTCCCCCCATCAATGACACGAGATAAGGAACAAGTGGTAGATGGCGAAACAGAGTATCAGAGGAGAAGGCGAGGGTGTAAACTGCAAAAGGATTATACTCTTGAACATGTCAGCGACACGACTCCAGAGGGTGGCAACATTTAGGTACTAAGGGATCAGAGGCACTACGGAAAAGGCATGAATCAGATGAAATGAGGCTAAATGACAACCCAACCCGGGGAAGGCCAAATGACGATGTATGGATGTCCCAACCCGACAAGAAGCAAAAATGTCGATGTTCAAGAGTGACTAGCTGCCATAGACAATCAATGATAAACTTGTTGTTGAGTCCAACCTAGTAATAATTTAACGAGCCCTAGGAAGGAGAAGCTCGAGTCTTGTCATGGTGACGAGTCCAATGTCGTCAGGGTTGAACGAGTTTGATATAGGTGAAACTCGGAGTCTTTTTCATGTTTAGAGAGTTTGAAAAAGACATGGAAAAGAAAACTCCAGGGGGGTCCTTTTTCGTAAGTTTGTGTCTCTCGAGCCCGAAAAAGTATAAAACGATACTCGAAAGGACCGCCCAACCATTACGATCGAGGAGTACTTTTCGTAACTAGTGACTTCGACCCAAAAAAGTAGAAAAGCGGTCAGAATCACGTTGTTTTGTAATCGATAACGAGCTTGAAATGACAAAAGCCCGACAATCTTTTCGTTTTTACACGGTCGGAAAAGAGCTTAAAGGCGACTGCCTCTTACTTCATTTAACAAGTCAAGAGGGACAACTCGGTTATCTTTTCATTTTTCAAGTCAGAAAAGAGCTTAAAGATGACTTTTTCAGATCAAGTGCTCACGAAGCTGACATAATTCCACTACGTGAAGTTTTGCACAAAGCACGTCAAACGTGAACCCATTTGATATAAAATGAACAATATACAGAGAAACATAGTTGAAAAACCACATTTTAACTCACCATGTGTCAAGAAATGAGAAAAAACCCACATTTACAAAATATAATTTTTAAATTTCCAAAAATTACTATAAAAAGGGGTTAATCCAACCATTTTTACCATGGTTACTGTTCATTTCAGTGTGGAGCATTTTGGAGCAACAAAGTTGGTGAGCTAAATTCGGCTTTATCTGTCCATCATTCACCCCGAAACTTGTTCCAGGTAAGTAGTCCTTGTCCTGCGCTTCAATTCCATACCTTTTTCATGCATTTTGAACGTTAAATGTGTTAGTTAAGGCGGGCTTTTGGACCGAGCTCCGCCGCTCGGTCATCGCGGGTATAGCCTTTGGGTCCGCAATGGCCAAAAAAATTGACACATAATGCGCTCCGATCATTGCGGAAAAGTGATGTACTTTCGCGATGACTGCGAAAAAATACAACTAGCGACCTCGCGTCATTGCGTCAATTTTAAAAACAGACGCGAACTTATTTTTAATGCAAATTACACGTTGAATCTGGTAAATGAAGTGCTAATTCAATTTTTCTCATCATGCAGGTGATAATGGTGTTTGTCTAGCAAGAATGGATGCATGATGACAATGATATAGAAGCTTTTGCCAATGCGGGGTGCCGAAATGCATTACGAGCATGCAGATTGCTCAAATTCTTCCTAACTCTGCATCTCTGATCATAACCTGATTTGCTGGAGCTACTGATTCGGGCCTGGAATCCCACAAATGGGAAATTCATCATCTGAGGCCGGGATATCAAGTTTGATGCTACAGACATATTTTTTTGACCGGGCTGTCCCGTCGAGGTGAGAGGCCCATTCTGGAGGGGCAGCGACCCGAGGGTGATTCTTTAGAGATGCTGATGGCTCAAGTGTGCCCACGGGCATGCAAGACGAGGAGTGGGAAGGTGGAAATCCCAATAGTAGACGACGTAGTCCTTCGTGCTACACTTTTCATGGTGACATGGGTAGTGGGCTCCCAAGCCCAACATGAGGCTTCGAAGACCCATCTCCGGCTAGCTCTCGAATGTCTCAATCCAACCATGTTTAACTGGGTAGAAACGGTGACGGCAAACATGAAGAGGCAACTCACCAACTGCCATCGAGGAGAGACGAAGCAGTTTGGTTATGGATCCATCTTAGTCCCGCTCATGCTGGAGCAGGTGCTGGCACTGCAGTTATAGGACATGGATTTGGATTTTCCCAGACCACATGAGACTAGGGCCACATGATGGGCACACGTCATGCCATGAGGAGGTGGCGGATGACCAATGGCGTGGGGGACATTGTTCCGGGAGTGGTTGGAGCACCAGATGATCTTCATGGAGGATTGGCCGTATGCCGTCATGGACTTCTGCGGAGATCCTGACATGCAACTGCCTGCTGGAGAGTAGTGGGATGATGGTGGTAAAACACTTGATCACATTTTTTTCATTATTATTTTTATAATGTTTTTTTATTATCTTTTTTTCATGTATATGTCCTAATGAAAAATGCTATGGTATGCAGATGTAGGACCAGTGAGACTCGTCGGGCTAGCTCCAGAGGCGCGGAGGGATGCGCAAGGTATTGCAGCACTAGCCTTGGCTCCTCCAGCTGATGATACAGTGGAGACAGTGGCTCGGAACCTTGAGGGTCTAACAGCAGGGATTCCAGATTACATGGGGATCGAGGAGGTCCCCATAGCGTTCCAGATCCACACAGTAGGAGTGGAACCCATGGTGCACCGCCTGTTGAGGTGGGTAGCATGGGTGGTGGTATGCTATAGGGAGCATAACCCACCACAGTAGACACCTAGGTTTTTATTTCCTGCTGGTGATTTTTGAGAGACATGTGTCTCAGATGTATGGAGAACACAGACTCTATTTGGACATGTACACTTATTTTTTGAGCGCCTCGGTGTGCCACACGATATATATATATATATATATATATATATATATATATATATATATATATATAGGAATATGTATATATATATACATATTCCTATGGTTTATTATTGTGTTTTACATGCTTCTTGTATGCTGTTTTGATTACATGTTATGCAAATGTCTGTCTAATACATGATTAGCCAATGCATCAGTTAATGTGTTTAATCGTCGTGGAATATGCTGATATGTAATGAAATCAAAATTCCTCTCTAAAAATTTAACACGTAAATACAACCTTAAAATCCGATGGTCTCTGACAGAATATGGCCCATTGAGCTGGTGGACGACAAGCTGAGAGTCCAGGTTCACCACCAATGTACGAATACTGAGATTAATCACCTCGGCCAGTAACTCAATAACAACACTATATTCAGTGACATTGTTCGTGGTACAACCTAGACAAACACCTTGAAGGTCTATCAACTCACCATGAGGATCATAGATCACCCACGCCGCGGAAGACAAATTGCGAGTAGTGCGGCAGGCACCATTAGCAAAACCAATGTAAGGTGCACCAGACATCTGCACAAGAAGCAAAAGACACAATAAGCGGCAATCACGCCTACACACCAAGCCAAAACATGAAAACACACACACAACACACCTGCTAAAAACACACGTATGTACAAACCAAAGTGCATGAAATTCATGCATAATACTTTTTCAAGTAAAGCCCATTTCGGGGCTTATCGAGAGGATTCCCTTCATAATCAATTAGCTCGTAGGCCCCTTTTTGAAAAACTCTCTTTACAATATAAGGCTCGTGCCACATGGGCTCGAATTTGCCTGCCCCCAGCTTATCATTCGCTTGATCGTAGAGCAGGACTAAATCTCCTTCAACAAAAGAACGAGGATGGACAGTATGATCAAAATGAATTTTCACTCTCTTCTTCTATGCTTTGATAGCTAGAGAGGCTAGCCGATGGGTCTCATCCAACCATTCTAGGTAAAGAAGGTGTTCTTCTACCGGAGTAGTGTCGGGGAGTAATTCGATGGCTAATTTCAAAGAAGGGATCTCGCACTCGATTGGAAGGGTAGCCTCCAGTCCGTAAACTAATTGAAATGGAGTGAAACCGGTGGCATCCTTCACAGAGGTTTGGTAGGCCCACAAGGCGGAGAACAACATCAAGTGCCAGTTAGACTTGTGCATGCCAATGGTACGTTGAAGCACCATAACTAGAACCTTGTTGACGGCTTCTACTTGGCCATTAGCCTGAGGATAGTATGGAGTTGAACTATCATGTTGCAAGCCTAGCTGGGTTGTTAGCTCAGTCATCATGTGATTACAGAAATGCTTCCCGTGATCAATGACGATAGCCTGAGGGACTTCGAACCGTGAAATAACATGATTAAACAAAAATTGCGCCATTGTGTGACCGTCTTCAGATAATGTGGGCATCGCCTCGGTCCATTTTTTGAAGTAATCAATGGCAACGATGATATACCCATGCCCCCCGGCCAAGTGAGGGTTATAGGTCATATAATCAATGCCCCATTTTGTAAAAGGGCCGACGGTAACAACAGGGTGCAATGGAGCAGGGGGCACATTCATCTTCCACTGGTATATCTGGCACTTGTGACAGGAGTGGATGGCAAGAATGCAATCCTTAAAGATGGAGGGCCAAAAATAACTGGTGGAGGATCTTTTGAGCAGTAGCATATCCGAACATGTGACCACCACAGGAGCTAGAATGGCAGTTGTTTAGAACTCGCTCAGCTTCCTCGAATGTTAAGCATCGACAGAGAACAGATTCGGCATCAAGGCGGTACACGGTGTCCCCAATAATACGATAGGGATGAGACTGATGACGAATCCATCGCTGAGCATCCTTAGACACTGTTAGCGCTTGGAATTCACCTAGGCTGAGATAGACAAACTCTCAAGGCTACATCAAACCATTTCACCTCGTAGCTAGCCCTACGAGGTATGAGAAGGCTCTCTCGGGTCAGATTTGATAGATCTTTCAATATGATTAGGCTGACCAATTAAGAATAAAGATTTTAGGCTAGTAAATTGATAGGGGGGTTGATTTAATGATTTTTGGGGTTTTTGGTGGCAATTGGAGGGAGTGCAATTCAGGGTGTGGGGATTGAGCACAGTTTTTGCAGGGGGATCTTTGGGGCAAGGTAGGAACTTGTGCTGATGCCTTTGGCTTGGATGAGTGATCAGGGAAGAAAGAGAGGAGGTTAAAGAGGGCAAACAAGGACTTTGAATCCTCTTTAAACAGTGGAAAACATAGATATTGAACAGAATTAAAAGCTGAGCATGGCATGCATGAATTCAAACTTTATCACTTCATCTTGTTCAATTAGCAGCAAAGAAAGAGAGATGTAACACATAAACAAACTTACAGTAACAATTAGAAGACACACCATCAACACAATGATCCACAAGAATCCACAATGAAGTCTGCAAAACCCTGGCCTTCCTTTCCTTAAATTGCAGAAGTAGATGTACAATACACAATAATGCTTTCTCCCACAAGAGTCCAACCATGAAAATGAGAAGGAGAGAGCATAATATAGACCATCTAGACCATCTAACTCCTTTCCCCACCTCTAGGGGTCGAGCTCAGCTTCCTAGGAGCAGTTTGAACTAATTCTAAACTAAGAACTAGAAAATAGGCAGCCAAACAACTTGCCTCTATTACTTAGCTAACTCATCCATGCATTAATTTTTCACTTTTTACATCATGGAAGCTTCTAGAAGGGTAAAGAGAGATAAAATCTATCAAAGTGCCATGAAAATATTACATTTATCCATCATCTACAAGTAAAAATGGTCAACCATAGTCAAAACAGTGTTTTTTGACCGAAAATGGCAATTCTGGCAAATCTGGAAGTTCTGGTCGCGCCCCTGGAAGTTCTGGTCGCGCCCCTTTACAGCTGTTTTTGAGTGGGTTCCACTGGTCCAAATCAGGTGCAAGATGGCTCATTGGAAAGCTTGGCCTGTCTACTTTCCATAACAAGTAGAATTTCTGAATTTGGTGTTGATTTGACCCCTCAAAAACCATTTCTCCCAAGGTCACTTTCTGCAACTCAAAAAGTGGGCAGAAAGTCATTTTTTAGGTGTATTTTGAGCTTTTGGAGGCTCAAAACTCAAAATCAGGCTTCTCCCAAGTATTGGTAATTTTTATTTTTGAATGCCCTTTCCAAAAATGCCAAGTTTGCAAAATTCCGAGCAGCCCTTCAAACTGGTCTCACCCGGGGTGAGACCAGTTCTTGGGAAAAACCTGTAATTGGCACAAAAAATTCACAAATGACAAAATTTTCTCCAAATTTCTTGAAATTTGGGCTGGGAGTCCCCAATCAAGTACCATGCTCAGTCAAAGAGGCTTTGGCCAAAATTTGGAGTGGATCGGGCGTTTTCCTTCGTTTTTGTGCTTTGGCCAACCGTCCTTGGAGCACCTTCGTTCTCGCCGGTATTTTTGACATTTCTCTCAAACCATGACACCTGTGTAAAAATTGAAAGAGGTTTTTCTTCCTTGGCATGTTGTGGACAAACACCTCTCTCATTTTTGCAAAATTCATCTTTTATTGCTTAGAAACGGCTTTTGAGTGAAACTTGTCCCGATGTGTGAAACAAGGGATTTTGTCGAAATGGAGCGAAATGAAGGGGATAGAGGGATTCTAAATTCTTGGGGAAATTTTTGGGAGTGGGGAGGGATGTTAGGAAGCAGGGGAAAGTGGAATCTTAGAGATTGAGTGAGGGGAAGGGGTCGAAAAGGACAAAACACAGGCCAAACCTAGAAAATTGCCATGTTGTAGCTAGAAACTAGGGTTTGTGCAAAAATGAGGAATTTGGCGGATCTAAGGGATGGGAAGTGTTTGATAAGGTACTTTAAGGATAGGGAAAGGTGTATGAACATCAGGAAACAAGTTTTGCCGGTGATTTGACCATCCAAGTGAAATTGCCTTCAAAACCCTAGGAGAGGGAAATGACCTTGCCTAGGTGCAACTGAAGCATGAAAAAGGTGTGAAATGACTCATTAGACACTGACATGATAATGACAACCCTCTGAATGATGATAGGCTCAGCTGAATGATGACATGGACTGACATTTGGGCAAACCCTAGACCTAATGCCTAGTGACCAAATTTTGCTTGAAAACTCTTTGAAATGACAAAATTTGACCTTGAAACTTTAAAATCACTTTGAAAGAGCATATTTGATCACTGGAGGAAGGCTGGAAAGACTGACACTAACATTGGCTCCAATGGGGATGGCAGCTCCTTGGAGGTGCCAAGAACCTCAGACCTCTTGGGAGAGCAGACCAGTGCTTTTTTCATTGGGCAATGGAGTCAACTTATTCACACCTTTGACACAAAACTTTGACACATTTATTGAATGAAAAATTGACTGAAACCTAACTGAAACTTGACTCAAACCGACTCGATGGCAAACTGAAATAACTTGAAAAAACTCACTCAATAGACCAAACACAAATGACTCATGACCGACTTAAAACAGAACTTTACAAAGCTTTTTGAAGGGCAGCAGTCCATCAAGATTTGAAATCATGATGACAACCACCGGTGTTTCTTACAAGACTATATACATCAAACTATATCAAAATGCCAATGTAACCAATCAAGCAAATGCCTTCTTGACTGATCCTCCCAATCAGATCTCATGATCAACAATAGATACTGGTAACCGGGCATCCAAAAACATAGCTGACCATGATCTCCTTCATCACTGAAGACTGCAATAAACACTATCACTGCTGGCTGCAACAAACTTGCTAGAGGATCGTGAAAAACATGAGGATTTTCCATTGCCACCTCCTGCTGAAAGAACAAGGTTTCCTTTGCTTCAAATTCTGATCTACCTTCATCATGTGCTTCAGTAAAAGTATGCTCATGGGCTTCAAAAATCTCTGAACAAATAGATGAGCAGATCTCTTCTTGGAAAAACATTTCGGCACATGAAACATATGAAGAATCTGAAAGGTAATCCTGTATGCTATAATCTTCGGTGGTCAGACAATATGGTAGGTGATCTTCATATGATATGACAGCCGGATTCTCATTACATTCTTCAATCATAAGGAAAGAAACTTCAGCTGATTCTTGAGGTGCAAAAATGACAGTTCTATCATCTACCATAAATTCATCCAAAGGAACTGTTTCACTTACTTGAATGAAGATGTCATCTTGATTTTCATGAACTGACTGAATTACCTCCTCATGCAGGCTTTGCATGCTGTCTTCTTCTGTGGGCAGATCTGAAATGAGCTCTTCTCTTTCACCATCTTCAGCCATATAACAAATTTCAACCTGCTGATCTATAAAGCTGCTTACAAGACTGTCATCCTTTTCAGAAGAGGAAGAAGGTCCACCATCATCTTCTTGACCATGTGTGCACTGCAAATCTGCATTAACTTGAGCTGGAGCAAGACCTCTCAAGAGCTGATCTATCTCCTCTTCGGACAAAGGAGATAATGCCTTTTGTTTTCTTCTGCTCAAACAGTGATTGTCTTCATTGATTTCAAGTGAAGGAGTATACAGATTTTCCTCATACTGCTGATCCATTTCATGCAATTTCTGTTGATTGTCAAGAGGCGAAATTTTTTCATTTTCCACCATACTAAGATCTTGGTCCTGCTGCAAATTTTCATGATCGTCTCTATGGGAATCCTCTAGGTTCTCTTCATGTTGCTGAAATGGATTCTCATACAAAGCCTCCATGATCTCAACATCCATAAAATTATCATCTTCATAATACTTCTCAAGGCTTTCAATAAAATTATGTACATGGCTACAACAGTTCTGAACTAAAATCAAAGATGGATATGATTCTTTATACTTTTCAAAGAACACGGTATGAAAATCCCTTAAACAATAAATTGAAGCAGATGGCAAACTTTCATACCAGAATCGGGCTTCATCTTCCAGAGTAGCCATAAACATTTTCATCAAACAGTCCTCAGGAAAATTGATCTTTAACTTGCGAACATGCATATGAAATCTAATCAAATGTAAAGCAGCATCCTTCTTACCATCAGCGTTAAATGTGGGCAGCTTCCTTGACCAATCTACCTTGGGCATCTTATTCGGAAAACCTGGAATGTGATCTCGGCTCAAGGGAGCATATCTTCTTGCAATCTGATACATCTTGAGAAATCTCAAAGCTACTGATCTCTCTGCAGTGAAGTCACCATGAAGCACAGGTTGCTGGATTCTTCAGTGAAAGGAGTCGCCAGTGAATGATTTCAGCCTTTCAAGTGTCTGATCGTTGTCCACTATCAACAATCAGATCTGAACTTGATATATGTACTGGGGTGAAATGCAAATGAAGTGGTCGTATTCACAAGCTCACGGAGATTGACTGAAGCAGCGTTTATCTACTAACGCTGATGTAAAACAAGAGCGTTTTCGAAGGCTCCTGGCGTAACTTCAGGCTCCGTCTAAGACTTATGAAACAAACACATCAATCAACAGACAATTTTGTTCTCCCCAGTATGGTCGCCAATATGTTAGCGCTTGGAATTCACCTAGGCTGAGATAGACAAACTCTCAAGGCTACATCAAACCATTTCACCTCGTAGCTAGCCCTACGAGGTATGAGAAGGCTCTCTCGGGTCAGATTTGATAGATCTTTCAATATGATTAGGCTGACCAATTAAGAATAAAGATTTTAGGCTAGTAAATTGATAGGGGGGTTGATTTAATGATTTTTGGGGTTTTTGGTGGCAATTGGAGGGAGTGCAATTCAGGGTGTGGGGATTGAGCACAGTTTTTGCAGGGGGATCTTTGGGGCAAGGTAGGAACTTGTGCTGATGCCTTTGGCTTGGATGAGTGATCAGAGAAGAAAGAGAGGAGGTTAAAGAGGGCAAACAAGGACTTTGAATCCTCTTTAAACAGTGGAAAACATAGATATTGAACAGAATTAAAAGCTGAGCATGGCATGCATGAATTCAAACTTTATCACTTCATCTTGTTCAATTAGCAGCAAAGAAAGAGAGATGTAACACATAAACAAGCTTACAGTAACAATTAGAAGACACACCATCAACACAATGATCCACAAGAATCCACAATGAAGTCTGCAAAACCCTGGCCTTCCTTTCCTTAAATTGCAGAAGTAGATGTACAATACACAATAATGCTTTCTCCCACAAGAGTCCAACCATGAAAATGAGAAGGAGAGAGCATAATATAGACCATCTAGACCATCTAACTCCTTTCCCCACCTCTAGGGGTCGAGCTCAGCTTCCTAGGAGCAGTTTGAACTAATTCTAAACTAAGAACTAGAAAATAGGCAGCCAAACAACTTGCCTCTATTACTTAGCTAACTCATCCATGCATTAATTTTTCACTTTTTACATCATGGAAGCTTCTAGAAGGGTAAAGAGAGATAAAATCTATCAAAGTGCCATGAAAATATTACATTTATCCATCATCTACAAGTAAAAATGGTCAACCATAGTCAAAACAGTGTTTTTTGACCGAAAATGGCAATTCTGGCAAATCTGGAAGTTCTGGTCGCGCCCCTGGAAGTTCTGGTCGCGCCCCTTTACAGCTGTTTTTGAGTGGGTTCCACTGGTCCAAATCAGGTGCAAGATGGCTCATTGGAAAGCTTGGCCTGTCTACTTTCCATAACAAGTGGAATTTCTGAATTTGGTGTTGATTTGACCCCTCAAAAACCATTTCTCCCAAGGTCACTTTCTGCAACTCAAAAAGTGGGCAGAAAGTCATTTTTTAGGTGTATTTTGAGCTTTTGGAGGCTCAAAACTCAAAATCAGGCTTCTCCCAAGTATTGGTAATTTTTATTTTTGAATGCCCTTTCCAAAAATGCCAAGTTTGCAAAATTCCGAGCAGCCCTTCAAACTGGTCTCACCCGGGGTGAGACCAGTTCTTGGGAAAAACCTGTAATTGGCACAAAAAATTCACAAATGACAAAATTTTCTCCAAATTTCTTGAAATTTGGGCTGGGAGTCCCCAATCAAGTACCATGCTCATTCAAAGAGGCTTTGGCCAAAATTTGGAGTGGATCGGGCGTTTTCCTTCGTTTTTGTGCTTTGGCCAACCGTCCTTGGAGCACCTTCGTTCTCGCCGGTATTTTTGACATTTCTCTCAAACCATGACACCTGTGTAAAAATTGAAAGAGGTTTTTCTTCCTTGGCATGTTGTGGACAAAAACCTCTCTCATTTTTGCAAAATTCATCTTTTATTGCTCAGAAACGGCTTTTGAGTGAAACTTGTCCCGATGTGTGAAACAAGGGATTTTGTCGAAATGGAGCGAAATGAAGGGGATAGAGGGATTCTAAATTCTTGGGGAAATTTTTGGGAGTGGGGAGGGATGTTAGGAAGCAGGGGAAAGTGGAATCTTAGAGATTGAGTGAGGGGAAGGGGTCGAAAAGGACAAAACACAGGCCAAACCTAGAAAATTGCCATGTTGTAGCTAGAAACTAGGGTTTGTGCAAAAATGAGGAATTTGGCGGATCTAAGGGATGGGAAGTGTTTGATAAGGTACTTTAAGGATAGGGAAAGGTGTATGAACATCAGGAAACAAGTTTTGCCGGTGATTTGACCATCCAAGTGAAATTGCCTTCAAAACCCTAGGAGAGGGAAATGACCTTGCCTAGGTGCAACTGAAGCATGAAAAAGGTGTGAAATGACTCATTAGACACTGACATGATAATGACAACCCTCTGAATGATGATAGGCTCAGCTGAATGATGACATGGACTGACATTTGGGCAAACCCTAGACCTAATGCCTAGTGACCAAATTTTGCTTGAAAACTCTTTGAAATGACAAAATTTGACCTTGAAACTTTAAAATCACTTTGAAAGAGCATATTTGATCACTGGAGGAAGGCTGGAAAGACTGACACTAACAGACACATCGGGACGAAAAGAGGAAGTTTGCAGATAGACAATGATATCCCCGTACCAGGGATGTGCTAATTAAGAATAGAGTTTCATCTGGGATATGGTCCTCTAACCGAGAGGGCGCGGTAGGAGATGGAAAAGAGCAAATAAACTCAACAAAAACGAGGGATTTCTTAGACTTGGCGGTGGTAAATTACAAGTCGAACTCTTGGAGGATGACGATCCACTTCGAGTACTTGCCCCCCAGCAGTTGACGCGACAGAATGTATGTCATCGGGTTACAATCAGAAACCACTGTCATAGTATGCAACAAGATATAATGGCAGAAATGTTGGATGTTACAAATGATGGCTAATTCCAACTTCTCGACGTAAGCATATCGAGTTTCTGTATCTAGAAGATTGCGGCTGAGATAATACTTGACATGCTCAGTGTAATCATCATCATCTTGAATGAGAACCATGCCAATAGTGGTATCGATAGCGACCAAATACAGAGTGTAGTCGTGATGATAATTCGGAGGACACAACAATAGAGTAGAAACAAGGAGAACCTTGAGATGCTCGAAGGACTCTTGAGCAATGGTATCCCAATGAAAAGGGGTATCCCGCTTCAACAACCACGTGAAACCTTCAGCCACCTTGGCATAGTTCAGAATGAATCGTCGTAAAAAATTCGCTTTGCCCTACAAACTCTACAATTGCTGCAAAGAAGCAGGGAGAGGAAGATTCAGAGTAGCCTCGACTTTAAGGGGATCCAAACGGATGCCCTCTCGGGAGATGATAAACCCAAGAATTCTGCTTGACTCAATGCAGAAGACAAACTTATGAGGATTAAGCCTGATACAGTAGTGTCGACAGTGGAGAAAGATTTCGCGAAGATGGGCGGGATGGTCCTGGCATTTTGCTGAATGAACTGGTAGATCATCCAGGTACGGTTGCAAAATGTGTTGAATATCATGGAATGCGTAAGACATTGCACATTGGAAGGTAGCACCGACGTTTTTCAAACTGAAAGGGAGCTTTTGTAGGTGAAAGTGCCCCATGGAAAGATAAAGACAGTCTTGTGTTGATCTGCGGGTGCAATATTAATTTGGTTATATCCAGAAAAATTGTCCATGAATGAATACATTTCGCTCCCAGCACACTCATCAATGAGCTGGTCAATGAAGGGTGTGGGGAAGTTATCTTTGGGACAGGACCGATTAATATCACGGTAATCAACACAGACTCGAATAGTACCCTACTTTTTAGTCACAGGGACGATATTGGAGACCCAATATGTGAGTGGGATGGGGTAAATAAAACCAGCCTTAAGAATCTTTCCAACTTTCGCCTTAATGGTCGCAGCCTTTCGGGGGTGCATGGGGTGTAGACGCTGGCGAACAAGATTAGCACCAAGATACGTCGGTATCTCATGCACCATGATACTAGGATCGATGCCAGGCATTTCTTCGTAGGACCAAGCAAAGACATCACGAAATTTGCGAAAAAGATCAGTATAGAGCTGAATTTCCTCCGGAGTACAAGTTACTCTGACATGGATATGCTCGACAATCCCTGGTTTAACAGAGATGTCAATTGGCTGGGTTTGTGTGATGTTCCCCATGTTCCCTTTAGAATACACTTGATGAACTTGAATGGGTGTCTGAAGGGGTTGGGATGGGAGACAAGGAGAAAACCGCTCGAGACAGGTAAGCATTTCCCGGTGGGAAGGGAGAAACGAGGAATGATGGTGATGATCAAACCAAGGGGGTTCCTCGAGAGACATGGTCTCGATAATAGCTTCATCAGAAGGAAATATTTCCTTTAAAGGGTTTGAAGAAGTGTCATTTCCAAGCCAAGGGGAATGAGTGTATGAGTTAAGAGCCCTGCTCGAAAGAGCAGGTTCAGAAGGTGGAGCCGATGTAGTAACAATTTCGATGTAGTTGAGCTCGGCAGGACTCAATGGCATCTCATCGCCCCATGAGTCTATCTGATCAGTGGGAGGGAGGACTCAAGGATCAGAGCAAACATAGATCATATTAATAGGAGTGACGTTAGGAGGTGGGAGTGAAAAAACACCCATAAGGGCAGGATCTGCGAAACCAGAGATTCTGGGTTCGATCCCCAGCGGAGTCGCCAATTTGTGATGGAGGAAAGTGTTCCCTCTGCAGACAGAGGCAACCCCTCTAGCCCTAGAGTGGGTCTAGTCACAAATAAGGACATATCAACAATAGCTTTCCTTAAACAGTCATAGTTGGAGGCCTACCTCAACTGGTGGTCGATGGAGTTCTATTGCGCTGCTCCAACTTCCGCTTCCTTCTCCTAATGAGTGATCAACCTGAAACAATGCAAAGGAAATACAACAAAGCATGTAACTGGAAAACAACAATGATCTATTTACTCACAAAGTCAAGAAGTCATGAGCTATCAAGTACATTACATAGGAAAACATCATTGATTGTATTAATAATGAAATAAGAGTAAGCTTACAACCAAAGTCTTGACGTCACAAGCCTTCTCAGAAGGGTCTAGCTAGCATGTTCCTCAAGAATTCACTCTTTGAAGATGGATCTCCCAGCACACAAGTCTCTCTCACTCACAAGTTTTACACAAGATTAAGGGCACTTCACAACCTTCCACAAGCTATCAACAATCCCACACTTGTCACACTCACACCAGCTATCTAGCAAACTCACAAACACTAACAACACTGCTCAACTAGCCAACTATCAGCAACCATTCCAAAAAACTAGCAGCACATAGCAATGGTGAGAGTTTAAATAGGAGAAGGAGTCTCCATGAATGGTGGAAGAGTGAGCTTATCTCCAAGGAAGGTAGCACAAATGACGGAACAACCATGCCAAAGAAAGGAGGGTGACATAAACTATGCCAACAACCAGGTCTGGAGTCATCTGGAAGGCCAACTGTTGGAACAAATTCACCCAATATGGATCATCACGGGGGCATAACTGATCTTATGCGCTGACATCACTATTGAACAACGTAGCTAGTCAGGTCATTGCTGAAGATTACAAGCGGCCTCGCGCTGGCACATAAAATCAGACCATCGCGGGAATCAGGTGTACTTCCGCGATGGCAGTGCTTCCAGACTGTTTAAGAGTGCCCTTCAGCGCATTTATTAAGCCAATAGACATGATGAGGTAGATAAACTAGGAAAAGTGGGTCATTTGGCAACATCAGAGAGCATTTGTCTAACATGAGCATGAATGATTTTGGACACATGAAATAGTAGGAAGACTGGGATGAAGACAATGACAAATTACTGTGTAACAGGACCAGACACATGAAACTTTAAACATGATATGGGATCCATAAAGGGTTAGACAATGTTGATGGAATTTATTTGATGATGGAAATAAGACTCTAACCCTATGACTTAGACTCTAAAACATAAAATTGACTTGACCATGACTAACACAAAAACTTAGGAACCATGTAGGTTTTCCAAATTTTCTTAAGAAACTTTTACAGTGATAACATAAGTGTTGGACAATGTAGGTGGTCATGAAGCGTATTCCTTCACTGATGAATTATCTGGGTACTATCAGATCAATATCACACCAGAGGATAGAAGCAAGACAACCTTCGTGACTAAGTGGGGATGTTTTCAGTACACGCCCTTCAGATTAAAGAATGCGCCTGTGATATTTTCACGCGTAGTCATTCCTACTTTCAAGGAATCTATTCATAAGTTCCTAGAAGTGTACTTTGATGACTAGACTATGTTTGGGTTGGTGAAATGCCATGTGGAAAGTTTGTGCCTGATGCTAGATACTTGTCGAAGATACCAGATTGCGCTCAATCTAAAGAAATACCTGTTTGTGTTCCTTTTGGGATTCTATTGGGTCATGTGGTTTGTAGATAGGGATTGCTGGTAGATCCTGTGAAGATCGAGGTGATACTTTACTTGGAAGCATCGAGGAGTGTGAAACAGTTGTGCGCAACCTTAGGACATACTAGGTATTATAGGAAGTTTATCAAGGGCTATGCCCAAATCACCGCGCCTATGGAAAAGTTGTTGAGAAAGGACATCACGTTCTGTTGGAACGAGGACTGTAAGAAAAGCTTGGATGTATTGAAAGAAAAGATGGTCACTGTGCCATTTTTAGTCTTCATGGATTAGAAGAAGGAGTTTCATGTACATGTCGATGCAACATGTATAGTGCTGGGAGCAGTATTGACATAGGCTGGCAGAGGAGAATTGGACCATCCTATAGCATTCACAAGCAGAAGGTTATCCAAGGAGGAGAAGGAATATTCCACCACCGAGCGTGAAGGGTTATCTATGGTATATGTGCTTCAGAAATTTAGACACTATTTGTTGGGTGGCCATTTTAAGATGTATATAGATCATTCCACGTTGAAATACCTAGTGAATAAGCCTGTGTTGGGGGGGAGAATCTGCAGGTGGTTGATATTGTTCCAGAAGTATGATTTTGAAGTTATTGTGATGCTTGGATGACTGAATGCGGGATGAGACCATCTATCATGCAACGAAATAGGGGAAGAGCCCACTAATTTGGAGGAGGGATTTCCTAACGTGTAGCTATTTTTAGTGCACATCGTAGATGGTCATTTTGAAGATATCATACACTTCCTAATGACAGGAACTGCCCTGGAAGGATACACCATCCAGCAAAAGGAGTTAGTGGTGCATGGGGCAGATTTTTCTATCATTTCTAGGCATTTGTATAAAATGGGGTCCGATAAAATATTGCAACGATATGTACTAGAGTTTGAAAGGAGTAGTATCCTCACGGATGCTCATGGGGGCGCCGCGGGAGGAAATTATGCAGGAAGAGTGATCGCATAGAAGATTCTACGCGTAGGGTTGTGGTGGCCAACGCTTCATCAAGACTCAAAAAATTACTGCAAGATGTGTGATGTGTGCCAAAGGACTAGCAGGCAGTTGCGGAGGGATGAGCTACCTCTGAATTCATAGATGACATTACAACCCTTTGAAAAATGGGCGATAGATTTTGTGGGACCTGTTTAGCCCCAAGGGAAGAAGACGGGAGTGCAGTACATTATCACTGTGATGGAGTATTTGACTCGATGGGCGGAGGCACAACCTGTAAAGGATTGTATAGGCGTGACTACTACAAAGTTGCTCTTTGATTATGTATTGATGTGATTCAGGGGCCCAAATATTTTGATGAGTGATCGCGGTATGCACTTTCTGAATGAGACGATCAGCGCACTGACGGACGAATTTCAGGTATATCACCAGAAAAGCATGCCTTATCACCCACAGGCTAATGGGACAGTGGAAGCATTCAATAAGGTGTTGGAAAATACACTAACCAAGGTTTGCAATGCTCAGTGAAGTGATTGGGACCTATGCATACCCGCAGTACTATGGGCCTATTGGGCGACATGCAAGAAGTTGAATGGAAAAGCACCCTTTAGGCTTGTATATGGTGTTGAAGTGGTGATGCCCATGGAATACATTATGCCTAGTCTACGCACAGTAGCACTCACAGGTATGATGGATCGCGGAGCCTTGGAAGAGAGGCTCGCGCAACTAGCTAAGTTTGAGGAATAAATATTTTTAGCTGGATTTCACCAACAGGTCCAAAAGCATTGTGAAAAACCATGGCATGATCGACACATTAAGCTGTGCACCTTTAAGGTAAATGACCTGGTTTTGTTATATGACAGAAAGTTTGATAAATTTCTAGGGAAATTCAGAATGCACTGTTTAGGGCCCTATGTCATTAAGGAGATTATCGATGGAGGAGTGGTTTATTTGGTCAAATTGAATGGAGATCCCTTCCCAGGAAAGGTGAATGGAAGTCGATTGAATTCATACACTGGTGGTCTAGCCATGTGACTATATGAAGATATCATAGTCTTAGCTCTCCAAGCTGCTGAAAGGAGGCGTGGGACTAAAAACTACATTGCCTAGGTTGGGGAGCTGCACGAATGGAGGGTTGTAAGAAGCAAGGAATTGTCAAAAGAAGCTGCTCCAAAGGTTGCTGAAGTATTAGCAGAAGTCCCCAAATCACCAAGGACCTTGAGACCAAAGCCCACCCCAACCAAGGAGAGTGCGAAGGATAAGAAGGGAAATCAACCTATAATACTAGTGCGCGCATCACTGAGAAGAAACCCACCGAAGGAGAAACCCACTGCATAGGAAAAGGGAAAAGCCATCAATTTGGAGCCAGAGGAAGAAGAAATTGAAGACATTCCACTGGATGATGAGGACGTGGGGATAGACGTGGAGGAAGTTGAAGTCTAGGGTGCTGAACCTATCACTCGGTTTCCTAAACATGTCCCTCCACGTAAGGGCAAGACCAAGGTGCCAAAAGATATTGATGAAAGCAAGGCCCCCTTTCAAACCTCTCTGCTTCCAGATGAGATTGTATTCGAATGACCATGCATGGGGCGGGTTCATCTATTAAAACTCGAATACTGGGACTTGGTTGACCATGAGAAGTTCCTGCACTTGGCGACCAAGAAACGGATGCATTGCATTATCGACACAACCATTAGGATGACCGCATTGGAGCCACGGAGGTGGCTCAGAGGAGTAGACAAGGCAGGTCTGCTCAACTTGCTATGGTTGCCTTCAACTCATCCAAAAGTAAAGGATTAATGTGCAACTGTTGTCATTGAGGTAATAGTGATGGTTGACAGTGCAGTAGCGGACTACACACAACTCTTTGAACAGTCGTTCGAGGTCCTGACAAGCTTGCAGGAAGACCCTAATGTACAGCAACTGGAGATAGAAGCGCATGAGCTGCAGCAGCGCTATGATGATGTTAAAGGCACAGCACGAACCGCCGTGCTCACACAGAGACTGGAAAAGTTGTAGGAGGCTAAGCAGTTGAAAGAGTAGGTAGATGCAGCGCAACACAAGGAGGTAGTGCTGAAGGCATGATTGAAGCCTTGGCTGGATGAGGCTTACACGGTCATAAGCTCTATTGAAGGAAAGCTTGCGACTCTGCAAGCAACTCAGTAAAATATCCAGGCCGAAAATTTAGGAGTAGCGACCAAGCAGATGGTTGAAGACATGAAGCAAGCCTCCACACAGTTCATTGCCGAGGTTGTGGTCATACAGGTCAAGTTGGGAGGTCTTCGCGCTAATATCTCCACACCCATAGAGTGACTTGAGGGCGAGTCACGATGTTTGTGTTTGGGTCTTGTTGGGAACAGGATTCCCCCAAGGATAGTTTTGGGGCTAAAAGCCCATGTTTTGGGTCAAGTTTTGTAATAAAGTTGTAAAGTCTCTACATTTTGTGGTCACGGAGCGTGAAGGTGTCATGAGTCATAAAGGGTTGTCTGCCCTTATTTTGTAAAGTGTAAAGTCAGATGTAAAGATCCACCCATGGTCCATAGACCATGGGATTGTATAAAAGGAGCTAAGAAAGTAAGATCTAGGAGGTAGTAAGTTTGATGTCTTAAGCGATAAGGAGGAAGTCTTTAGATAAGTATAAGTTTTGGGTCGTAGTGTAGGTAGAGGCTTCGTAGCTGAGTGCGCAGAGGCCTAGGGTGGAAGGCCATAGCTAAGTGCGCAGACCCCTACAGCAGTGTGTGCAAGGTAGATAAAGTCTGTAATAGTTTGAAGATATCAATAAAGAGAAGTATTCTACAAATTATGTGTCTTTGTTTCCTATCAATGCATATGGTTATATTTCATTTTGGGTTTAATATACAAATGTTCATGTGATGCGCGAATGTATGTGACTATCTTAATTAAGAAAACACAAGTAAGAAGATCTGTTTATGCAGTGCTAACTGTGATTGTTTAGTAAGATAAATAAAGCACTTAAGATAACTTGAGAACTCATACAATATGTTGTCATAACAGCATGAAAGTACCTGAACTACAGGTTAGGGTTGCACGAAGGCCAATTGTACTCCTTCGTAAAGGTACTGAAGAGCGGAATAAAGGGCTAGACTGGTAGAGCCCTAGAACTTAGCGACTTGCATGAATGCAGGAATAGAGGGTATAAACCAACATCATGACCATCTCACGGTGTGGAAACTTGGTTCCAGCATCCCCCCATACTGCTTCAGGTGAGACTTCAGTCCACGCTCCACGATCTGATGCCAAAAGGGCCAGTAGTGTAGGGATTTGTTTGGATAACTAACACTGAACCTGGGTTAGGCCCCATGTAGCCAACACATGAATTGAAGATTGATGGTGCAGAAGGCAACAAATCCAAGAAAATAAATAGGAAGGAAAACAAGGTCACAATGAGAGGTGGAAATCCACTAAGTACTCTAGAAAGGAGGTCAGCTAGTCATGAGAAATTGTCTAGTGCTACAACTAAAATATATTACTAGTAGAGAAGGAAAATAAATGACTTTGTGCTAGAATAATTTGAGAAGGAAAACCTCCTACATTCATTGGAGAGGTGAAGAAGGATAAGGAAGTAGAGGCATGGATGATAAGGATGAAGTATTTAGAGTGCATGATTACTATGAGAACATGAAGAAAAGGGTATCCATCTTCATTTCTGAAGGGAAAAGCTAATATATGGTGGGAAGATTTGAGGAATGTAAAACATATCATAGAGAAATATCTATCTTGGAGGAGTTTTGAAAGGTATTTTAGGGAAAAGTACCTATCTGAAGGATACTATGAAAAATGATCAAATAAATTTTATGAGCACAAACTTGGGAAATTGTCAGCTGATGAATATAAAACTATATTTTTAGAGCTACTGAGATATGTACTTTACATTAATAATGAGAAAACAAAGTTTAAGAGATATATCAGTGGTTTGCCTCAGGAATTTAGCGACATAAAATAATTTAATGAGCCTAAAACATCATAGGATGGCATCAGGAAAATGAATTATTTCTATGATAAATCTAACCATAAGATTGAGTTCATGGCATGGAAAATGAAGGGAAAACATAGTTTTATAGAGAATGGATCAAATTCTGTGAGAGGAAATGTGAATTTTTCTACTTCTGCCAAGCATGGGTATCAAGAAAAAAACACTATTGCTGATAAGGGTTGATTCACTAATATCGCTAGACCTAAAGTGGAGAGGTTTAGAGGAGGACCTATATAATTTTGGGCATGTTGGGAGAACCAATGTAGAGATACTATTATCACTGAAAATAGGATGGTCCAAGGATGTACTGTACGGTCCCGCCTTACCAGCCATCAATACAATAGAGAGGCAAAGGTCCCACTGAACAAAAGACTCAAAATACGAATTTTTTTTAGTTGTATCACTGGTGCTTTCAACAATGTTTAATCTTCAATAAAAATGGTGTCAACAACAACATTACATCAAAATCCTCCCATGGACTATCATGAGTAACCATGTGAACTAGAATTTATACTTCAAGGAAGCAATGCCCCTTTCACTAATTTTATTACAATATTTTAATTTTTATTCCAAACAAAATTTATAAGCACTAACTCGAGTGCTACAACGATTATTATAACCAATGTTTAAAATCAAGAGCTATTAGCCTTAGATATGCAATTCATTTTATATGTATATGTACTTCACATTAATCATAGATATAGATTAACACTTTACATAGAGTCTCATTGTAACTTCTCTAAAAATAACCCTAGAGTATTGGGGTTATAATAACATAAATTTCAACTTCACTAGATTGATTGGAGCTTATAAACTATCCACAGAGCTATGGAAACAAACAATATATCAAATCTCTTCCATTATAGGCTGAAAACAGACTTTTCATGGATTATTTTTCTTGAAATATGATTGAATTCTCCTAAAAACAAATTGAAAACAAATTGAAAACAAACATAATATTTCTACTACAATCTTTAATCTACATATCAATCCAAATAATCCATGCTATCCCTTTCGTTGGAAACACTAGCATTGAGAGGCTATTATGATTCAAGTAAAACACATGTATATACATAGAAAGAGTATATTCAATCAAAATAGAGCATGGGATCTGGATATAGCCTTAAATATTTTTTAAAAATATCTATTTTAATTTTATATATTGGAGAACTTGTTCTCATAGTAATAATATGCTCCATATATACCTTGTGTAAGGTGGTAGCGCCACGTGAGTTCCTCATGGGCGAACCTTGCTGATGTGGCGAGGTTAAGGGGACCAAAATTTAAGAGAGTAACTTGTGATCCAGGCCTCAAAATCTCGAGGATAAAATTATATCGTGAAAAATCTCTTGAAGATATGAACATGATGGCATATCCCAAAGTTATTTTTTCTAACTTTGGGGAAAGGAGAAATTTTGTAACCACATTTGCATGATGAGATGACGGAGGTTGGTTTATTTAATGGTAACACCTCCAATTCAGTTGGGATTAATCTAGGGGGTTGGAAGGGAGACTTAGAGGGTGGTATCAAAGTGCGTAGGTTCAACATTTGGACTAGATGGGCCTAGGAGGATAAAATATATAGATCAGTTATAGAGTGTAGTAATTCCTAGTGATTTTTTGTTGTGTGCAATGTGTGTTTCTTATATTGTTTGATTATGAATTTCATACTAACTTGATGACAGGTGTTACAGAATATCCTCATAGCCATATGCTTATGGCAAATTTTACAAGGTGATAATGAGCATGTTTTATTTTATTGCAGATTGACTAAGAATTAACTGCGTATGAAAACACATAAGAAGACACTAGGAATGAGAAAAACAATTGTGCAACACAACCTCGATAAATTTCACTAATGTCAGGAAGAAGAGTTAGTCAAAAATAGGATATAGGAAAACTCCCATGACTGGATAAACACTATTATAAGTACAAGAGCTGAGTTGAGAAGTTATAAGGTTGACAATGAAAGGATTTTCATGTCTTAGAAATAATATGAGTTAGTAAACAAAATTATATTGTAGAGAATTTCATATTTACAAAGAAAGAGGCAACATGATCTAGGTGTCAGCCACTTAATAAGGGATAAAAGAAAGAAAAATCCATCTAGACTTGGAAAGCATGAATTAAAGATTATTGACGTAGAAGGAAACATATCCAAGAAAATAAATAGGAATGAAATAAAGGACACAGTGAAAGGTGGAACTCCAACAAGTACTCCATAAAGGAGGTGATGTAGTCATTAGAAACTCTCTAGTGCTACAACTAAGATATATTACTAGCAAAGAGGGAAATGAGAGGAATTTGTGCTGTTAGAGCCTAGATTTACCTCAGGCTGAAAAGGTAAGATTCTAGGTCCACATCAAACCACGCTCAGCCTCATAGCTAGCCCTACGAGGACAGGAGAGGGCTCTCTCTGGGTCAATCTTAGAAAAATATAATCAGATGGGGCTTGAGATGAATGATTTAACAACTAATTTTAGGATAGGTATGAAGTGCAAGGATTTGATTTGATTTTTCGGGGGTTTTTTTGTTGGGAAAAGGGAAAGGCAAATTTGGGTTCGGGGATGAGGCCAAATTTTTGTAGAGTCCTGGTTGGGGCAAGGTAGGCAGTAGTTTTGATGCTTTAGATTCAATGAATGGATAGAAAATACTGTTGAGGACCTGAAGAGGGAAAGAGGCTACAAGGATCCTCTCCAAACAGATGAAAACATGTAAAACTAAACAAAGTTTAAGGCAGAGCACAACAAACTCATGGATTCTACCTTTGTCACTCAATTTGTTTAATTTCAGAAGAAAAGAGAAGGGAAATGGCATACATAAAACATCAATGAACTTACAATTACATGAAGAAAAATACCATCAAAACATAGAGCCACAAGGATCCCAGCAAGTGCTACAAAATCCTGGTCTTTCCTTTGCCAAAAATGCAGAAATCAAATGTACAATGGAGTGCCAAGCAATCCCAAGTGTCCAACCATGAAAATGACTTAGAAATTACATAATATAGACAAGCCAAACCTATTCTCTTGCCTCTAAGGGTCGATGTCATCATTCTAGGAGCTGTTTCAACCAATTCTAAACAAGGAACTGAAATCTAGGCAATCAAACAACTTGCCCCTATATGCTAGGAAACTGATTCATTCATTTAATTTTCACTTTTTAGTGAATGAATCCTCTAGAAAAAGTAAATATGTGCCAAAATTACATCATGTTCATGAAATTACATCAAGGAAGATCAAGAGTAACATCAAAAAGTAAAACTAGTCAAAACTGGGCAAATTTCTGAGCTGAAGAGTGAAAATGAGGCCAAATTTCTCTATGCGCTGCGCCCAAATTCTCTAGGCATTGCACCACTTTGGAGCTGATTTTGAGGCACTTCCCAAAGTCCAAATTGAGCCCAAGATAGCTTGTTGGAAATCCCTTCCTATGTAATTTCCTACCCAAGTGGAATTTCTGGATTTGGTGTCCATTTTCCCCTCCAAACGTCAGTTCTACCAAGATTACTTCCTGTGTGTCGAAATAGGGGCAGTGAGGTCATTTTTTGAGTGTTTTTTGACCTTTTGAGGGCCCAAAACCTGCCCAAATTTCTTGGCCATGAACAAGAAACCATAATTTTTCATGCCAAATCCAGAAATGCAAATTTTTTGTAATTTGGAGCTCCCTAGCAAAAGCGAGTGCCACGTGGCACAGCGCATAGAGAGGAAAACCTTGTGTTCAAAATTTCTGTGCATAGCACCTTTTTGAAGACCAGTTTTGAGGGCCTTCCTTGTGTCCAAATTGGGTGTAGGATAGCTCGTTGGAAAGGTATTTGAGTATACTTTCCAAATCCACTAGAATATTTTAATTTGGAGTTCAGTTTCCCTGTCAAAAATCAAATATCCCAAAACTAGTCAAAATGTGCCAAATGAGGCTGCCTCAAGGCAGGGTGTTGTTGCAGTCAACTTTTGAAGGTGTTCCTCAACTCCAAATTGAGCTCATGATAGCTCATTGGAAATATATTTGTGTCTAGTTATCCTTTGAATCAACATGAAATTCATTTGGCCAACCAATCTAGGAGAAAACTTGATTTTCCCAAGGTCACTTCAGAGGTGCATCAATTCTCCCGAGGCGACTGTATTTTTGACATTTCTCTAAAACCATAACACCTGTGTAAAAAGTGAGGGAGGTTTTCCTTCCTTGGCCTATTTTGGACAAAATTATCTCTCTTTTTTCCCAAATTCATCTTTTCTTTCTCAGAAAAATCATTTGAGTAAAACCTACCCCGATGTGTGGAACAGGGTACTTGTTGAAATGAAGCAAAATGAAGGGGATAGGGGGCTTCTAAATTCCTGAGGAAATTTTGAGAAGTAGGGAGGGATGTTAGGACACTGGGGAAAATGGAATTTTAGAAATTGAGTGAGGGGAAGGGGTCCAAAAGGGCTAAACACAGGCCCAACCTAGGAAATTGTCACGTTGTAGCAAGAAACTAGGGTTTGTGCAAAAATGAGGAATTTGGGGGATATCAGTGATGGGAAGTGTTTAATAAGGTACATTAAGGATAGGGGAAGGTGTATGAACATCAGGATACAAGTTTTACCGGTGATTTGACCATCCAAAAGAAATTGCCTTCAAAACCCTAGGAGAGGGAAATGACCTTATCTAGGCGCAATTGAAGCATGAACATGGCATAAAATGACCCAGTGGAACTTGGCATGATGGAGAAAACCCTCTAAAGGATGGTACACTCTGCTGAATGGTGACATGAAGCTCTTGGGACAGCCATTAGGGTTTGGGAATTTTTAACTAGGGTTTGGGATAATTAGGACTAGGGATTTGGGAAAATGGGGATAGGTATGACTAAATATGGGAGTTAGGAAATGGGTGATAAGCTGAAAAAATAAATGGAGGAATGAAAAGTGAAGGAGTGGTAGAAGGGAGAAAAATGACAAGTACAAAACCCTAGGCAATGGCTTTTGAGAGATTGCAAGATATTAGGGTTTGGATTTTCTTTTACACAACCACCATAAACTTTAAGAAAAACTCCTTCACTAGCAAGGAAAAGAGCTTAGCTTACTTGCACATTAGAAGGTTTGAGCAATTTTGGCAATTTGAGGAAGTTTTGATAGTTTTGGGACCCTCTGGCTGTATGCACCACACCTCACCAATGCGTTGCGCCCATGTTAAAATGCACTGAGTGTTGAGGCCCAGTGCACCGCGCCTCCTGCCCAGTGTGCCGCACCAGTAACTTACAAATTTTTTTTACCCAAGCTTCACACTCATTCACCCAAATTGTTTAGCTTTGGTTCTCTTTGCTCTCTTGCGTGTAAATGAACTATTGAAGCACAAGAATATTTCCTATGGCATGAACTTTGATTCTTCATTTGGCAAACCCACTTTTGTAATGTTGTAGACTTTGGCACTTTCACATAACTCTATTTTTTGTTGTTTCCTTTGATTTTTGACTGAAATGATGAAACTCTTGGCAATTTTTTTGTAGGGATGATGGCATTGAATTTCAGCAAAGGATGACTAGGGCTGCACTAAAGAACTGTAGAACTTGAAAAACCTTAAAAATTACATATTTATTACAAACCATAAATTTGACGATTTCTTCTTCAAAACAGAGTTTTGAATAAGAATCATTCTCGAGCACTATTGATAATGAAAATTTTGGAATGAAAACTTATTGGGGACATCCTCATGTGCTTGCTGACATTATTGGACACTCTGAAGACAAAATTTGTGAAACCCTAGACCTAATGATTGACATGACTCTTGGCTGACCAAAATACCATCCGTAATGACTGTAAAATTGACTTTGATGAAATTTGATGATCAGACACAAACCAGAAGGTACATGACATGAGGGAAATGAGTGACAAGACTGTTCCGTCAGAAAATCGATGCTCCTAATGGAATGTAAATGACTGGACTGAATGAGACACCTAAAAATGAAATGGGACAAAGATTTTTTGATCTCTGGCGGAGGGATGAACAGACTGAATATAACATGTGCTAGAAGAATTTAAGAAGGAAAAGCCTCCTACATTTGATGGAGAGGTGAAGAAGGTTGAGGAAGAAGAGGCATGTGTTGTCATTTACTTCTCACTCACTACTTTGCAAATGATCAGTGGTATAGGATGCATGAGAATAGTGAAGTTGAAGCCATTTCTTGAGCCACATAAGTTATTAGAGCTTGATGATATCCTCTACATTGCATAATACTCAGAAAAATATTTTTGGTGGTATATAGAAGTCTCAAAAAGGGTTCCTAGATCAGAAGATAGAGCATGTAGAAGATTTCCGCTGAAAAGCCCAACTGCTAGAGGAAAATGGCTAAGTTTGGAGAAAAAATCGCAATCGGGACCTAGGAGGCTCATCACATATCGCATATCAGCATTAAGAAAGGTATGGAGGATTGACAGAGCAAGAAACAATGATTTTCTGATCGTTGATATTGCATATTGGTAGTCGTTGGGTCAGGGCTCAACATTTATCAAGGGTTGGGCCAAAAAGTGTTAAAAAGAAAATGGTTAACAAAACAAGGTAGGATGACCTCTTTTCTATCTCCTCTAGAAGGGGTCCATGTGTCACACTACCCACAATCCTGCATCCCTGTTGGGTGCGGGATCCCCCAAGGGTAGGTTTTGGGCTAAGAGCCCATATTTTGGCCAAATTTTGTAATCCAAGTGTAAAGACTCCGCATTTTTTGGTCGTGGAGCACATAGATGTTAAAGAGTCATAGGGTTGTACGACCTTATTTTGGAAATGTAATTTCAGTTGTAGAAGATCTACCCATGGTTCGCGGACCATGGGATTGTATAAAAAGAGCTAAGCTCTAAGTGGATAGAGACATCGAACATGTAAGAAAGTGATAATTCTAATCAGAAGTCCAAGTTTTGGGTCGTAGCATAGGTAGAGGATCTGCAGCTCAGTGTGCAGAGGCCTAGGGTAGTAGTCTGCTGCTGAATGCGTGGACCCCTGCAACTGAGTGCGCAGGTCGGGTCGAGTCTATAATTGTCGGGAATTATCAATAAAGAGAAGTATTCTACAAATTCTGCGTCTTTCTTTCCTATTTATGCATCTTGTTATGTTGGGTATGAGTTTCAATTATAATGCTTATATGAGGCATGAATATATGTAATTGTGTTGGTTAAGTGAAAGCAAGTAAGAAAATATGTTTATGCGAAGCTAACTAAGATATATTAGTAAGATAACTAAGACACTTAACCTAGTTTGGGAGATATCACAGTTCGCTGCTCTAGCAGTGTGAAAGTACCTCAACCCTAGGTTAGGGCTGCAAGAAAGCTGATTG
The DNA here is from genome assembly GCA_031772625.1 of Pinus tabuliformis. NCBI lineage: Eukaryota > Viridiplantae > Streptophyta > Pinopsida > Pinales > Pinaceae > Pinus > Pinus tabuliformis. Next base: position 1,092,039,762 of record CM062805.1, read on the forward strand.
TACCCCTTCGTGAAGGTATTGAAGGGTGGAACAAAGGGCTAAGAAACCTGAACAAAGGAAGGTATAGTTGGAATAAACCGACATGACAACCATCTCAAGGGTGCAGAAACTTGGTTCCAGCATCCCCCCATACTGCTTTGGGTGAGACTTCAGTCTGCGCTCCGCGGGCTGATGTCGAAAGGGCCAATAGTGTAGGGATTTGTTTTGCTAACTAATGATAAAACTGGGTTAGGCCACCTCAAGCCAACAAATGGTTCTATTGCCAGGACTAGAATCTGCATAAGAGATGTGTGATGTCATATCACTGGAATGCAACTAAGAAAGAAATCGAAGGGTGGATGGACAGAAGGATTCATGAGTTTGCGGCACAAGAAAACAGAAACTCACGACTGTCAAAAGAATAGTGGTTGGACCAATACCTGTATATGGAGATCCACTAAATCTTTTTCACCTCCTTTCCTACTGATATATACGAGTGGATCACGAAGCGAGCAGATAGCCAAGGAAGGTGGAAACATGGTGGTCCTATTGTGTGGACCCTAGAGCTAGTGCAAAGGTTGGAAGCATCAGAGGATAATATCACCTGTGCTGTTGATCATTGGCTCGATCACGTCGTAGGAGGATTTGTTACTGAAGTTTTAGTCAACACCTCAATCATCTATAGCGAGGAAGAGCGACACTTTTTCAAAGGACTGCGAGGTAAGTACATAAAATCTTTGAATACTTGGATTAAAATGATGTTGTGCAAAAAATGGGTTATGCATCTGCCTTGATGTTTGGGACTACGTGAAGCAGAAAAAATTACAGAAACGAAGGAAATAAGGGTTCGGAGTATAGCCCCTTGATTTTACCTCTGCAAAGAGATGAAGAGGGGATAGTGAATGTCTCTCTGCAAAGCGCTATTCAGTTAATAAGACAAATGATTCCCATGAATACGACCTCTACCCACACCACCTCTGTCTTAACCACCATCACCTCCAACTTCACCCGTACCACCTCCACCTCCACCACGGTTCAGTATGGCAAATACAATGAAGTTTCCTTTGTTCAAGGGCTTGGGAAATGAGGACCCGGACCAATTCAGGTTCGTTGTGAGGGTTGTATGGGAAGCTCAAGGTGTTACAGATGACCACATAAAGAAGGTGACACTGGTTAGTGCTCTGCAAGATCATGCGCTAACCTAGTATATTAAGTACTCTAACGATAACCCGAATGCTAGAGTAGCATACATCTAGGCAACACTAAATAGGGAATTTAGCAGGCCTAAATCTAAAGCGCAGTTAATTGTGGGATTCAAAGAGATCGCGATGCAACCAGGTGAGATGCCTTGGGAACTAGATCAGAGACTGAAATGTATGATCTGTGAAGCCAACATGAATTTGACAGATGGACAGCATCGCGAGTGGTTTGTGGCTTCGCTACTAATGAGCCTAGGTATTGTAGCAAGAATGCTGCAACTCCCAGGGCTACCAGCCTTACTTATCAACCCAGGGTTCATACAAGGGGGTGACTGTATTATATACACAAGTAGAAGTGAAGGTACTGCCTGTTGTCACTGCTCATCTGGAAGGAGACCCCAGAGGTTCCAGGACAGACTTCTATAGGGTCAGAAGAAACTTGATTTTGATGGAAGGAGAGCAAACCTAGTTTAGGGGAGAGCTATTCTAATGCAAAAATGAAGAAAGCAATCATGTAATGCTAATTTCCTAATTTGCAGATGTAAAAACATAAAAAATTAGACTAAGGGTTAAACAATGGAAACTATGCTAGATCTGTGTCTAAGAGGAAGCACGGTCGGAGATAAAAATGGTGGAAAGGGGACGTAACAAGAAACAATGCATAAGAACCATTGGATCAGGATGGTGGAAAGCGAATGAATGGTTGAGATCAGATCACAGGAGGGTACGTAGGTAGATGGCCGAACATGGTCAACTAACGGGATGGACGGCTGAGATTATATTGTGGAATCAATCGGAAGATGGACGATGGAGATCATGGGCAAAATGAACTTGCAAAAATGGCACGTGAAGCGACAACCATCAGATCAGGAGATAGATCGACGACAGAGATAGAAGTGAGCAAAATAAAATGTGTGAAAATGGGAGAGTGGGTTTAGAGGGTGGTAAGCGGAATATCACGTGCCCTCAAAGTTGTAAGAAGTTTTGTAGAATTTCACGCGATTAGCCTCCCCGACTGACACGTAGCATGGGGAAACTGCTCATATCGCATGCCCTCGGCTAGATAATGGTCGAATAGGAGATCCACACAATATCGCGCGAAGGCCATCGGATCTGGCAAGGAAAATCTATGATGGGGAATGGACCGAGTAGGTTGGTGAGCGGGTGTGCGATAGCCATCGGATCAGCTGAGGCAGATCGACGGTAGGGATTTAAAGGGTGAAAAGTCAAATGAAAAAAGGAATTTGAATGGTGATTGGTCTGTTTTACTATGTAAAGCGATTTACCAGAAAATTCGTTTAAACATGAATTTAATAGCTTCTGCTCATGCATTTTGTGCTGAAGGGGAATGACATGGGAATTTGAGTGAGGTCTGAATGACAGAAAGAGAGAAAATCGAGCTGATGACTATTAACGTGGTGTTGGCTTGTATTTTACCTGTTATTACTCAATTACTTAACTTATCTATGTAGGACTAGTGATAATTAACAGTATATCTAGAAATCTTATAAGTGTGTGTGATAAGAAAAATAGTATAAATGAATAGAATGCAATACACACAAGAAGATCCATAGAATTTGGAATCAACTTCTCTTTATTATTCTTTGTTCAAGGTTACAAACACAACACCACCCTGCGCACTCAGCTACAGGGGTTCGCGCACTCAGCTGCAAACTCTACTAGGCCTCTGTGCACTCAGTTGCAGAGCCTCTTCCTACTACAATGACCCAATACACTTAGACTCTTACTCTATCCTCTATCTCTTTCTTTGCTCCTTTTCCTTAATTAATTAGCTATTTTTTACAAATTAGAGCCACACTCTATTTATACAATTCCATGGTCTGTGGACCATGGGTAGGCCAACATAAAATTACATTACATTACAAAACTTAGGGCGGACAGCCCTATGACTCAACCTATACTTCATTCTCCGCGCCCACAATTTGCAGAGTCTTACAATAAATTTGACCAAAACCTGGGCTTTGAGCCCCAAAACATGCTATGGGGGGATTCGATGCCCAACAGGCCCCCAACAAGCCCTGGCAACGGAACCATTTGTTGGCTTGTATGGGCCTAACCCAGGTTAAAAGGTGATTTAGCCAAACAAATCTCGATACTATTGGCCCGTTCGGCAATAGTCCGCGAAGCACGGACTGAGGTCTCACCCAAAGTAGTATGGGAGGGTGCTAGAACCAGGTTTTCGCACCCTAGGGATGTCTGATGAGCTTCTAGTGGTCCGCGGTTTGACTTTGTGCACATGTCCCTACACGCATCTATTAGTCCCTTGCAACCTATGATGCTACCTTCGCACAGCCGTACTCGGGGTGCGATCCATATTACACCTAAGTTCCTTACTATTTAACCTGTTATTACTCGATTACATAACTTATATGTGTAGGACTAGTGATAATTAATAGTATATCTAGCAATCATATAAGTGCACGTGATAAGCAAAACAGTATAAATGAATAGAATGAAATACACACAAGCAGATGCACAAAATTTGGAATCAACTTCTCTTTATTATTATTCATTCAAGGTTACAGACTCGACACCGCCTTGCACATTTAGCTGCAGGGGTCCGCACACTCAGCTGCAGACTCTGCTAGGCCTCTGTGCTTTTAGCTGCAGAACCTCTTCCTACTACTATGACCCAATACATTTAGACTCTTACTCTACCGTCTATCTCTTTCTTCACTCCTTTTCCTTAATTAATTAGCTATTTTTTACAACTTAGAGCCTCGCTCTATTTATACAATTCCATGGTCCATGGACCATGGGTAGGCTGACATAACAATACATTACATTACAAAAATTAGGGTAGACAACCCTATGACTCAACCTATACTTCGCGCTCTATGCCCTTAATTCACGGAGTCTTACAATACATTTGACTAAAACCTAGGCTTTGAGCCCCAAAACATGCTATGGGGGGATTTGATGCCCAAGAGGCCCCCAACACAAACATCGTGACTCGCCCTCGAGTCACCTTGTTGCCACGACAATCTTCGCACGAAGTCCCTCCAACTAGTCCCATACTGCTCGGAGGTCCATAGTGCACTGTTGTACAATTTGCTGGACCTGCTGTATTCGCTCTTCCGATGCTTCTTTGTGAGGATCAAATCCCTGCCTTAGCGTGTAGAGCCCCTGCATCTGTGCGATCTTGCCCTCAATATCTGTCATAATGGTGAAGGCCTCATCAATCCATGGCTGGAAAAGCACTTTGAGAAGTGCCTCTTTCTGTCTTGCGGCATCCATCTGCTCTTTCAGTGCCCTTGCTTGCTTCATCTTTGCTAGTCGTTGAGTTAGGTCAACTGTCTGCACAGTTTCCCTTACATTGTCGTACTACTCCTGAAGCTCGCATGCCTCTATTTCCAGGTGCTATATGTTGGGGTCCTCCTGCAAGGATGTGAGGACTCCAAAGTCTTGGTCCAACATACCAGTACAGTCCTGCACTACCCATCCAATTTCTTCCAACCCTGTTTGGATAGCGCTAACGCGCTGCTCTCTAACTTCCAGGAATATGGAAGGCTGTGCCTTCAACCGCAGCTTGGCAATTTGGATATTCAGCTCCAGATACACTCACGTTGTTTCCTCACATGCGTTTCAGACTCCACTTGCCAAATAGTGGATTCGCATTTCTGTTGGTAGGTCTACAGCAATGGACAACTCTAGGACTCACTGACACGCTTCATCCACTTTTTGTACTAACTGTTGGATTTGTGACACCATTTCGTCATGCTATAGGTTGAGATGTTAGATGTTGATCTTTTGCTCACTCATCACCTGAATCACGTGGCCCTCCCTGGCACAAAGCTCTACTGTTATTCCATCTTGCAGTTGGTATAGTGTGTCTCGTGGAAGGGTAGCCAAATTAAGGCCAAGTCCCTTGATCCTGCCAACCGTGACTCTATCGATCTCATTATTTGCTGTTAGCACCCATTCCGGTAGCACTATGGTATTATCCATCCTTGCACATAGCATTTGCTCTGCTACTGATGTGCCTGCTGTGGTGTAGGTGGCTACAGTTCCTTCCTATGGGGGCTGCACCTATAGTTCCTATAGCTGCATCGTTAGGGCCCCCAACATAGTCTGCTACTCTGACATGGCTTCAAGGAGTGCTTCCTTGGTGACCTCGCAAACCGTGTCGCTGATGTCGCAGAGATCACCTTTTGTTAACGTGATCAGGTCGATGGCCAATTTGGAGGCCTTAACCTTTTTCCATGGACTCGATCTCTCTGTGACGTGTGGCCTTTTGAGTTGGGTGGAAGTTGTGCCTGGGTCTGCGCCTTCCTATGCAAGGTTTGTGTCCTCTACCTCATGTCCTGTAGACACTTCTTGGCCCTCCTCTACTTGCATTGTTGTGGCCCCTGTTGTCTGCGCTGTTGCTGCTACTTCGGTGGCCTTTGCCTGCTCTGTGTCTACCTTTGCTGCCTCATGGACTGCCCTTACATTTGCTGCCGCTTTTTCATTGCGCCTCTTCTCGACTAGTTGCGTGATGCATAGCTTGGCCTCATCCTTTCTTTTCTTTTCTATAGTCCTATCCAACTCTACCAAATTTGGGGCGCACCACTCGGGAGGCCATGATTCTAACACTGTAAAAATTGCATCATCAATGGTAATGAAGGGGAGCTTGGTCCACTGCTACGCTAGATACTTTCGTGCATTGATGTAAATATTATGCATGTCTGCCTTGAAGTTTGCAAAGCTCCACAGACTGTTGTGCACTGTGGGGGATAGGTGCAACTGCCTATTAATCCACATTCGGACTCTCACCTCCATGAGCACCCAGAAGATCTTTGTCTCGCAAATCCACTTCGTGTCCTTGGTAGCATAGAGTGACACATACTTTGTGGCCTCTGGTAAGTCCTGCTTAATGCTCAGGAATGGACTGTCCTCCAGTAATTCTCTTGCTACCAGCAAAATGGATAAAAGCAACCATGCGTAGTGGAAGGTATTACCCTTCTCTTAGGCTTCCTTGCAGTTGATCAAGAATTCCTCATAGTGGAACTTAGCCCAATTGAATTGGACCCCCTCTATGCATTGTTCGGCCAACACAACTACCGGTGTTGGTACTTCATTGCCACGACATTTTGCATTACCTTCCTAGCTAGAAGTTGGGTAGCTACGTGCACCCCTTTATCCTTGATACTGCTAATGGCATAACCCATCTTTTTCTTCTCGAGCTTATATTTCTTCTTCATGGTTTCCACGAGAGCCAAATTGCTACTTTTTCCTACTATCATCATGGGGTCCTTTCCTTTACAGGGAAGCCAAGAAATTTTGTGGATGAGATCCACCGTGATAGGAATAGGCTCCTCTAGCCATAAGTACCCATCATGCATCAGGCAAAGAAGCTACCTGATGACGAAAATAGTGATGGGCGCGTGGTGAAAGTGTGGTATCCATAGCAGATGAAGTAATTCTACCTTCTCCACACCACGCAGCCATTTTTGCGGCTCTAATGTTGTGACTGGCCCCTCCGTTCTTTGCTTCATGAGGTTCTCCATTTTTAAGTGTGGGAACTTCTCGCTGTTTGCAATGTCCTAATCTTCGAACTTCATTGTGGGCACGCGGCCCAAGTGCAAGCCCTCAATCATAATTACATCAGGGAGGAGTGGGGTTTGGAGTGTGATCTTTGTGGCATCCAAATCCTTTGGTATCTTGGTTTTCCCTTTTTGTGGAGGGACGTACTCAGGCAATTTCACTGCAAAGTGCACGGGCTGGATGTCCTCTTCCATGTCCTCTACTTCCTCTACCTCAGCAATGAGAGTCTGCAGGTCCTCATCCTCATCATCTGTCTCATTGGTGACAACCTTACCCTTTTCTTCCATTGAGAGCTTACTGAACTACAGATTCCTCGAGGACATGTGGAATGGTCTCGCTGTCTACTTATATTTTTTTAGTCTTGGTTTCCGAGTGATTTTGGGATTTCCTGCACAACCTTAGTACCTTCGAGAACCTCATGTACCGTGGGGTTCTACACGGCCTCGTCGACGGTTCCTTCTGCAAAGCTCAAACCTCTCCTAGTAGCCACCATCTTTTTTGAACTGTCTATGGTCGTTCGTGAACTTCGGGGCTCGAATATCGCTTGGCACTCAACACTCTATGCTCTAATCAACTGCTCAAATCTCAAGTGAACAAGTGTTGTCTTGTGTGTTAAAATTGGCAACCAGGGAAAAAATTCATGTGGGTCATCTTATTCATGGCTAATAATATTTTTATTAGATTCCTCTCGTCGAGAGGTGTAGGATTGATATAAAGATCATCCAATTCCGATAAGTATTCATGGAGATATGAATTTATTTTGATTATGGAATTATTATCAAGCCGACCTACAACTCATGTAGGCTCAGAAGCCCAATAGTCGCATATATTCACCCACCAACGTTGTGTATAAATATAAGAGGACTTTTCCTCATTTAGATTCACTCATCTCATCACATGTCTCTCTCTCTACTGCGCAGATATGAGTCTCTTCTCTATTGCGCTGAAATGGCTCTCTCTCTCTCACACACATGTGAAGCCGGAAGTTGTTGAATTTGAAGCTGCAACTGCAGAAGTAAATATTGACTTGCGTGGCCTAGAAGATCTCCTCTTTGGAACTGCGCTGTAGGTTCATCTGAACCTCCTTTGAAAGCTGCAACTTTTGGTGGTGGAATGAAGTCAATCTGATGAACGGTTTGCAAGATATCGACTGCCCTAGTTTGAAGCCGGAAACTGATGAAACTGAAGCTGCAACTGCAGAAGTAAAGATTGACTTGCGTGGCCTAGAAGATCTCCTCATCTAAACTGTGCTGTAGGTTCATCTGAACCTCCTCTGGAAGCCAAAACTTTTGGTGGTGGAATGAAGTCAATCCGACTGTCGGTTTGTGAGATATGGTCTGCCCTAGTTTGATAATGAAGCCGCAAATGCTGACGCTACTGATCTAGGGTTTGCTACTGCTGATATGAATCAAATTTATTGTACTATTTCTCTCTGCTGAATTATTGAAGATAAAAGAAGATTTGATCAAAGGGTTTCCCCACACATTGTGGGGGTTTTCCCTGGCTAGCTGCTACATCTTGTGTCTCTTGTCTTGGCTTGTTTTCTGTCGATCGTTTAATGTTCTCTCTGCACTTTACTTTATGTACATGTGATTGCTAATCAGTGGAATATAATAAGAAAAAGAAGTAAACTGTTATAAGCATAGAACATACCATAACTTAACATGGTATCAGAGCCGAGGTGAAGACAAAGCCCGAGCAAGAGCAAGAGCAATCATTGAAGAGAAGATTGGCAAGGCTATCCTAAAAGAACTATGGGGTCCTCAACACTCTTTCCTGCTGAAGACAAGCTCCGTGAGAAAGCTGACTATCACAGATGGAAGATGTCTATCGATCTAACCCTTGAAGATCAAGGAGTGTTGGACCATGTAAGAGGCAATATTGTTGAGCCTTCATCAAATGCATCTGCTGCTGCCTGGAACAAATGGAAAAATGGAGAAGTCAAAACAAAGAAGATCATCCAAGACTCTATCGACAAGCGCTTGGTGGCCTACATCTCTGATCTAAACACCTCCAAGGAAATCTACGACAGACTGCAAGGTGATCAATCTTCCGACTTTGAGGAGCTCTCAAGAAGCCAACACCAGGGAACCGAAAGAAAAGGATGATGAATCAATGCCTGATGTAGAAGAACCCATGGATCTGATTGATCCTCCTCCATATGAGCCTTCCTCTTCTAGGAAGAGGCCTTCATGGCTTAAGGGGTTACTTGATGATGCTAAAGGACATGCTGCACCCTGAGGAACCTTCCGTCAAAGTAAGAAACTTAATAGGTATCAAGGATACCTGACCATCATGAGCACGATCATACAAAATGAGCCTTCTTCATTCTCAGATGCCGTCAAGCATCAAGTATGGAAGGATGCTATGACCATAGAATATGAGTCTATTGTGGAGAATGATGTCTGGGAAGTAGTTCCCAGACCCTGGACAAGACAATTGTTACTTCAAAATGGCTTTACAAGATAAATCATGCAGCATATGGAAGCACGGAAAAGTATAAGGCTTGTTTTGTTGCTCGAGGTTTCTCCCAAAAGGAAGGTATAGACTATGATGAGATATTTGCACCTGTTGCCAGATATACGACCATCCGCTCGATCATAGCCCTTGCCTCTTCACAAGGATGGAACCTACATCAGATGGATGTCAAGACTACGTTCTTGCATGGCTCGATCAAAGAAGAGGTCTACGTGGAGAAACCCGAAGGATTTGAGATTTATGATCGAAAATCTCATGTATACAGGTTGAAGAAAGCTCTCTATGGGCTGAAGCAAGCACCCCGAGCATGGTATGAGAGGATCGATAGCTACTTGATGAAGCTGGGATTCACTAGGAGTGAAGCCGATCCTAACCTTTACTTTAAGGTTGAAGATGACAAGCCTCTCATACTGGTATTGTATGTGGATGACCTCTTTCTAATAGGTGCAGACCCTCTCATTCACAAATGTAAGAGGGAGCTGGCCTCTAAATTTGAAATGAAATACCTAGGACTGATGCACTACTTCCTAGGACTTGAAGTATGGCAGAAGCCAAGGGAAATTTTCCTATCTCAAGGGAAATATGTGGTAAAGATATTGGAAAGATTTGGTATGATGGACTGCAAGCCTGTGACTACCTCGAGGATCTTAAATTTTAGAAGTTATATGGTAGTGATGTCGGACCAGATTTGGGAAATGCCTCTGAGTTTCATAAACTCATTCGCATTGATGTTCTTGGTGAACCTCCGTCCGAACATATTTTTTGCAGTTAGCATTGTGAGCTCATATTTGGTTGAGCCTCACTGGATTGATGCCAGGACTCTTCTGAGATGTCTTCAGGACACAATCTCTCATGGATTAAGATACACTGCCGGAGATGTAAGACTACTTGGATATACGGATGTTGATTGGGCAGGCAATGTGGTGGACCGTAAGAGCACTTCCGGGTGATGTTTCACCTTGGGATCTGCTTCGATATCCTGGATGAGCAGGAAGCAGAAGTCGGTGGCTTTGAGCACTGCCGAAGCAAGATATATTGTTGCTAGCATAACCTCGTGTGAGGTAGTCTGGTTGCGAAAGCTCTTCAGTGAGCTGTTTGGATTTACATTGGATACCACTGTGATTCTCTATAACAACCAGAGGTGGGATTCGATTATTGAGGAATCCCATATTCGTCGATTGCTCCAGCAGATAGAGATCATCTTGGATATGGTAAGTTGATGAGCAAGGAGGCTCCATCGCATTAAGATGATGTACAGGTTGATACACCTTGTCAAAGCCCCGAGGAAAGATCTAATCTGTGATTTTCCCAAACGACTTGGAGTCGGTAAGAAACCCTTGTACAAGGGTCCTGCATGTTGCATACATTGAGCTCTGGGAGCTCTGAGGGCTTGCGGTTATTACTGGAGCAACATATGACCACAGGGTGACTCACCCTCCCCTGGTGGTGCACACTGGAACAAGATGATTCGCTCTCTTGTGGGACAAGATGATTCGCTCTCTTGTGGAACAGGATGATTCGCTCTCCTGTGTAGCAGGATGATTAGTTCTCCTGTGAGGCCTGGATTGATGTTTTCTCCATGGTGATTGTAGCAGGATTGATGTGTTCTCCTGTGAGGCATGGATTGATGTGTTCTCCATGGTGATTGTAGCAGGATTGATGTGTTCTCCTGTGAGGCCTGGATTGATGTGTTCTCCATGGCGGCATGGATTGATGTGTTCTCTATGGCAATTGTAGCAGGATTGATGTGTTCTCCATGGCAATTGTAGCAGGATTGATGTGTTCTCCTGTGAGGATAGGATTGATTAGTTCTTCTATTGAGGCATCCTACCCATGCAGCCTGGGACTCATGGGAAGTACCTCTCATCTGATCAATGAGCAGGGAAATGAAGTTAGGGACCATAGTAGTACCGATGGACGCATCGTTGTAACTACCGTACTCCCTACGCTAGGATGACCTCCATTGATCTGGGATCAATGATACTGGTCTGGGACCAGTTGTAGGAGTTGTACCATACTATGACGCTGACTTCGGGTCGGTTGAGACTGGTCTGGGATCAGTGGTACATACTCTGAGACTGACTTTGAGTCAGTGGAGGATGATATTGGTCTGGGACCATTGGAGTTGTACTCACTATGACGCTAACTTTGGGTTGGTTGAGACTGGTCTGGGACCAGTGGTACATACTCTGAGACTGACTTTGAGTCAGTATGATACATCCTCGATCATTTCTTCTTCTTCATAATTCGGACAAAAGCAGAGTAGAAGAGAACAATGCAAGAGTAGAGCAGAACAAAACAAAACAGTACAGATCAGTGTAGGGAAGAACAAGACAAAGGAGAACAGGAAAAATAGAGCAGAGTAGGGCAAGGGTCAGGCTATACAAGGCAGTGCTTTTGATGGATGAATAGTAACGACCGATAGACAGATTGCAGATGAAGTTCTCCATGGTTGAGAGGGAGTGTTAAAATTGGCAACCAGGGCAAAACTTCATGTGGGTCATCTTATTCATGGCTAATAATATTTTTATTAGATTCCTCTCGTCGAGAGGTGTAGGATTGATATAAAGATAATCCAATTCCGATAAGTATTCATGGAGATATGAATTTATTTTGATTATGGAATTATTATCAAGCCGACCTACATCTCATGTAGGCTCAGAAGCCCAACAGTCGCATCTATTCACCCACCAACATTGTGTATAAATATAAGAGGAATTTTCCTCATTTAGAGTCACTCATCTCATCACATCTCTCTCTCTCTACTGCACAAATATGAGTCTCTTCTCTACTGCGCTGAAATGGCTCTCTCTCTCTCTCGCACATGTGAAGCTGGAAGCTGTTGAATTTGAAGCTGCAAATGCAGAAGTAAAGATTGACTTGCGTGGCCTAGAAGATATCCTCTTTGGAACTGCGTTGTAGTTTCATCTGAACCTCCTTTGAAAGCTGCAACTTTTGGTGGTGGAATGAAGTCAATCTGACGAACGGTTTGCAAGATATCGACTGCCCTAGTTTGAAGCAGGAAACTGCTGAAACTGAAGCTGCAACTGCAAAAGTAAAGATTGACTTGCGTGGCCTAGAAGATCTCCTCATCTGAACTGTGTTGTAGGTTCATCTGAACCTCCTCTGGAAGCCAAAACTTTTGGTGGTGGAATGAAGTCAATCCGACTGTCGGTTTGTGAGATATGGTCTGCCCTAGTTTGATAATGAAGCCGCAAATGCTGATGCTACTAATCTAGGGTTTGCTACTGCTGATATGAATCAGATTTATTGTACTATTTCTCTCTCGTGAATTATTGAAGATAAAAGAAGATTTGATCAAAGGGTTTCCCCACACATTGTGGGGTTTGTCCCTGGCTAGCTGCCACATCTTGTGTCTCTTGTCTTGGCTTGTTTTCTATCGATCGTTTAATGTTCTATCTACACTTTACTTTATGTACATGTGATTGCTAATTGGTGGAATATAATAAGAAAAAGAAGTAAACTGTTATAAGCATAGAACATACCATAACTAAACATGGTATCAGAGCTGAGGTGAAGACAAAGCCCGAGCAATAGCAAGAGCAATCATTGAAGAGAAGATTGGAAAGGCTATCCTAAAAGAACTATGGGGTCCTCAATGCTCTTTCCTGCCGAAGACAAGCTCCATGAGAAAGCTGACTATCACGGATGGAAGATGTCTATCGATCTAACCCTTGAAGATCAAGGAGTGCTGGACCATGTAAGAGGCAATATTGTTGAGCCTTCATCAAATGCATCCGCTGCTGCCTGGAACAAATGGAAAAATGGAGAAGTCAAAACAAAGAAGATCATCCAAGACTCTATCAACAAGCGCTTGGTGGCCTACATCTCTGATCTAGACACCTCCAAGGAAATCTATGACAGACTGCAAGGTGATCAATCTTCCGACTTTGAGGAGCTCCTCAAGAAGCCAACACCTGGGAACTGAAAGAAAAGGATGATGAATCAATGCCTGATGTAGAAGAACCCATGGATCCGATTGATCCTCCTCCATATGAGCCTTCCTCTTCTAGGAAGAGGCCTTCATGGCTTAAGGGGTTACTTGATGATGCTGAAGGACATGTTGCACCCTGAGGAACCTTCTGTCAAAGTAAGAAACTTAATAGGTATCAAGGATACCTGACCATCATGAGCACGATCATACAAAATGAGCCTTCGTCATTCTCAGATGCCGTCAAGCATCAAGTATGGAAGGATGCTATGACCATAGAATATGAGTCTATTATGGAGAATGATGTCTGGGAAGTAGTTCCCAGACCCTGGACAAGACAATTGTTACTTCAAAATGGCTTTACAAGATAAAGCATGCAGCAGATGGAAGCACGGAAAAGTATAAGGCTCGTTTTGTTGCTCGAGGTTTCTCCCAAAAGGAAGGTATAGACTATGATGAGATATTTGCACCTGTTTCCAGATATACGACCATCCGCTCGATCATAGCCCTTGCCGCTTCACAAGGATGGAACCTACATCAGATGGATGTCAAGACTGCGTTCTTGCATGGCTCGATCAAAGAAGAGGTCTACGTGGCAAAACCCGAAGGATTTGAGATTTATGATCGAAAATCTCATGTATACAGGTTGAAGAAAGCTCTCTATGGGCTGAGGCAAGCACCCCGAGCATGGTATGAGAGGATCGATAGCTACTTGATGAAGCTGGGATTCACTAAGAGTGAAGCCGATCCTAACCTTTACTTTAAGGTTGAAGATGACAAGCCTCTCATACTGGTATTGTATGTGGATGACCTCTTTCTAATAGGTGCAGACCCTCTCATTCACAAATGTAAGAGGGAGCTGGCCTCTGAATTTGAAATGAAAGACCTAGGACTGATGCACTACTTCCTAGGACTTGAAGTATGGCAGAAGCCAAGGGAAATTTTCCTATCTCAAGGGAAATATGTGGTAAAGATATTGGAAAGATTTGGTATGATGGACTGCAAGCCTGTGACTACCTCGAGGATCTTAACTTTTAGAAGTTATATGGTAGTGATGTCGGACCAGATTTGGGAAATGCCTATGAGTTTCATAAACTCATTCGCATTGATGTTCTTGGTGAACCTCCGTCCGAACATATTTTTTGCAGTTAGCATTGTGAGCTCATATTTGTTTGAGCCTCACTGGATTGATGCCAGGAATCTTCTGAGATGTCTTCAAGACATAATCTCTCATGGATTAAGATACACTGCCGGAGATGTAAGACTACTTGGATATATTGATGTTGATTGGGCAGGCAGTCTGGTGGACCATAAGAGCACTTCCGAGTGCTGTTTCACCTTGGGATCTGCTTCGATATCCTGGATGAGCAGGAAGCAGAAGTTGGTGGCTTTGAGCACCGCCGAAGTAGGATATATTGTTGCTAGCATAACCTCGTGTGAGGTAGTCTGGTTGCGAAATCTCTTCAGTGAGCTGTTTGGATTTACATTGGATACCACTGTGATTCTCTATAACAACCAGAGGTGGGATTCGATTATTGAGGAATCCCATATTCGTCGATTGCTCCAGCAGATAGACATCACCTTGGATATGGTAAGTTGATGAGCAAGGAGGCTCCATCGCATTAAGATGATGTATAGGTTGATACACCTTGTCAAAGCCCCGAGGAAAGATCTAATCTGTGATTTTCCCAAACGACTTGGAGTCGGTAAGAAACCCTTGTACAAGGGTCCTGCATATTGCATACATTGAGCTCTGGGAGCTCCGAGGGCTTGCGGTTATTACTGGAGCAACATACGACCACAGGGTGACTCACCCTCCCCTGGTGGTGCACACTGGAACAAGATGATTCGCTCTCTTGTGGGACAAGATGATTCGCTCTCTTGTGGAACAGGATGATTCGCTCTCCTGTGTAGCAGGATGATTAGTTCTCCTGTGAGGCCTGGATTGATGGGTTCTCCATGGCGATTGTAGCAAGATTGATGTGTTCTCCTGTGAGGCCTAGATTGATGTGTTCTCCATGGCAGCATGGATTGATGTGTTCTCCATGGCAATTGTAGCAGGATTGATGTGTTCTCCTGTGAGGCCTGGATTGATGTGTTCTCCATGGAAATTGTAGCAGGATTGATGTGTTCTCCTGTGAGGCCTGGATTGATGTGTTCTCCATGGAAATTGTAGTAGGATTGATGTGTTCTCCTGTGAGGATAGGATTGATTAGTTCTGCTATTGAGGCATCCTACCCATGCAGTCTGGGACTCATGGGAAGTACCTCTAATCTGATCAATGAGCAGGGAAATGAAGTTAGGGACCATAGTAGTACCGATGGACGCATCGTTGTAACTACCATACTCCCTACGCTAGGATGACCTACATTGATCTGGGATCAATGATACTAGTCTGGGACCAGTGGTAGGAGTTGTACCATACTATGACACTGACTTCGGGTCGGTTGAGACTGGTCTGGGATCAGTGGTACATACTCTGAGACTGACTTTGAGTCAGTGGAGGATGATATTGGTCTGGGACCATTGGAGTTGCACTCACTATGACGCTGACTTTGGGTTGGTTGAGACTGGTCTGGGACCAGTGGTACATACTCTGAGACTGACTTTGAGTCAGTATGATACATCCTCGATCATTTCTTCTTCTTCATAATTCAGACAAAAGCAGAGTAAAACAGAACAATGCAAGAGCAGAGCAGAACAGAACAAAATAGTACAGATCAGTGCAGGGCAGAACAAGACAAAGGAGAACAGGCAAAATAGAGCAGAGCAGGGCAAGGGTTAGGCTATACAAGGTAGTGCATTTGATGGATGAATAGTAACGACCAATAGACAGATTGCAGATGAAGTTCTCCATGGTTGAGAGGGAGTGTTAAAATTGGCAACCAGGGCAAAACTTCATGTGGGTCATCTTATTCATGGCTAATAATATTTTTATTAGATTCCTCTCATCGAGAGGTGTAGGATTGATATAAAGATCATCCAATTCCGATAAGTATTCATGGAGATATGAATTTATTTTGATTATGGAATTATTATCAAGCCGACCTACAACTCATGTAGGCTCAGAAACCCAACAGTCGCATCTATTCACCCACCAGCGTTGTGTATAAATATAAGAGGACTTTTCCTCATTTAGACTCACTCATCTCATCACATCTCTCTCTCTCTACTGCGCAGATATGAGTCTCTTCTCTACTGCGCTAAAATGGGTCTCTCTCTCTCTCTCACACATGTGAAGCCGGAAGTTGTTGAATTTGAAGCTGCAACTGCAAAAGTAAAGATTGGCTTGCGTGGCCTAGAAGATCTCCTCTTTGGAACTGCACTGTAGCTTCATCTGAACCTCCTTTCAAAGCCACAACTTTTGGTGGTGGAATGAAGTCAATCCGACGAACGGTTTGCAAGATATCGACTGCCCTAGTTTGAAGCCAGAAAATGCTGAAACTAAAGCTGCAACTGCAGAAGTAAAGATTGACTTGCGTGGCCTAGAAGATCTCCTCATATGAACTGCACTGTAGGTTCATCTGAACCTCCTCTGGAAGCCGAAACTTTTGGTGGTGGAATGAAGTCAATCCGACTGTCGATTTGTGAGATATGGTCTGCCCTAGTTTGATAATGAAGCCGCAAATGCTGATGCTACTGATCTAGGGTTTGCTACTGCTGATATGAATCAGATTTATTGTACTATTTCTCTCTGCTGAATTATTGAAGATAAAAGAAGATTTGATCAAATGGTTTCCCCACACATTGTGGGGTTTGTCCCTGGCTAGCTGCCACATCTTGTGTCTCTTGTCTTGGCTTGTTTTCTGTCGATCATTTAATGCCTAATCTGCACTTTACTTTATGTACATGTGATTGCTAATTGGTGGAATATAATAAGAAAAAGAAGTAAACTGTTATAAGCATAGAACATACCATAACTTAGCATTGTGGCTAGCCCCTGGAGTTTTATAGTGCCTTTTGAATTCAAATTCAACCATTCCCCCCAATTCTGAGCCATCAATGCTTTCTTGGTGTTGGCTTGTATGGGCTTGACCCAGGTTCAGAGGTGGTTTAGCCAAGAAAATCCTGGTACTACTGGCCCTTTTGGCAACAGTCCGTGAAGCGCAGACTGAGGTCTCACTCGAAGTAGTATGGGAGGGTGCTAGAACTAGGTTTCTGCACCCTGGGGATGTCTGATGAGCTTCTGGAGGTCCACGGTTTGACCCTGAGCACACGTTGTTATGCGCACTTGTTATTCCTTCACAACTTGTGATGCTACTTCCGCGCAATGCTACTCAGGGAGCAATCTATATTTTACCCAAGTTCCTTGCTATTTAATCTGTTATTACCTGATTCTTTACTTATTTGTGTAAGACTAGTGATTATTACAACATATCCAGCAATCATATCAGTGCGCGTGATAAACAAAACAATATAAATGTAAAGAAGGCAATGCACAAGCAGATACACAGAAATAGGAATCAACTTCTCTTTATTATTCTTCGATCAATATTATAGACTCAACACCGCCCTACGCACTCAACTGTAGGGGTCCGCGCACTTAGTTGTGGACTCTACTAGGCCTCTGCGCACTCAGCTGCAGAGCCTCTTCCTACTACTATGACCCAATACACTTAGACTCTTACTCTGTGCTCGAACCATGCATATTCTTCTCTCTAATTCGCTATCTTTACAACTTAGAGCCTCGCTTTATTTATACAATCCCATGGTCTGCAGACCATGGGTAGGTTGACATGACTTTAGGTTACATTACAATACTTTAGGGTGGAAAACGCTATGACATAACCTATACTTCATGCTCCGTGCCCGCAATTCGCGGAGTCTTTCAATACATTTGACCAAAACCTAGGCTTTGAGCCCCAAAACATGCTGTGGGGGGATTCCATGCCCAATAGGCCCCCAACATAATCATTGCGACTCATCCCGAGTCACGCTATTGGTGTGGTGATTTTGGCATGGAGCCCCTCCAACTGGTCCCGTACTGCTCGGAGTTCCACAATGCATTGTTCTGTAGTTTGTTGGACCTTCTTCATGTGATCTTCTGATGCTTCTTTGTGAGGATCAACTACCTACCTTAGCATGTAGAGGCCTTGCATCTGTGCAAGATTGCCTCAATATATGCTGTAATAGTGAAGACCTCATCAATCCATGGCTGGATGTGCGCTTTGAGAAGTGCCTCTTTCTGTCTTGCAGTATCCACCTTCTCTTTCAGTTCCCTTGCTTGCTGCATCTTTTCCAGTCGTTGGGTGAGGACCATTATCTACACAGTTCCCCTTACATTATCATACTACTCCTGAAGCTTGCACGCCTCTATTTCTAGGTGCTGTATGTTGGGGTCCTCCTGCAAGGTTGCGAGGATGCCAAAGGCTTGGTCCAACATACCGGTACAGTCCTACACTGCCCATCCAATTTCTTGCAATCCTTTTTGAATAGCACTAACGCGCTACTCTCTAACTTCCGAAGGAGTGGAAGGCTGTGCCTTCAGCGCAGCTCAGAATTCTGGAGATTCAACTCCAGCTGCACATGCATTGTTTCTTCGTGCGTGTTTCGGAATCCACTTGCCATACAGTGGATCTGCATCTCTATTGGTAGGTCTGTAGCGATGGAAAGCTTTGGGACTTGCCGACATGCTTCATCAACTATCTGCACGATCTTCTGGTTCTGTGACACCAATTCGTCACACTACAGGCTGAGCTGTTCAATGTTGATCTTTTGCTCACTCATCACCTAAATCGCGTGGCCCTCCTTGGCATGGAGCTTTGATTTTATGCCATCCTATAGTTGGTACAATGTGTCTCATGAAAGGGCAACCAAATTAAGGCCAAGTCCCTTGATCCTACCCACCGCGGCTTTGTTGTCCTCTTTCTCTATTGTTAGTGCTCCTTCTGGTAGCACTATGGTGTTGGCCATCTTTGCTGGTAGCATCTGCTCCACTTCTGATGTGCCTATTGCGCCATAGGTGGCTATGGTTCCTTCCTGTGGGGGCCACACCTGTAGTTCCTGCAGCTGTGCCCTTAGGGCCCCAAACACAATCTACTTCTTCGACATGGCTTCCTAGAGTGCTTCCTTGGTGACCTCGCGAACCATGTCGTAGATGTCGTAGAGGTCACCTTTTGTTAACATGATCAGGTTGATGGCCAATTTGGAGGCCTTGACCTTTTTCTGTGGACCTGATCTCTTTGTGATGCATGACCTTTTCAGTTGGGCAGAAGTTATGCCTAGGTTCGCGCCTTCTTCTATGAGGTATGTGTCCTCTGCTTCCTATCCTATAGACAAGTCCTGACCCTCCTCGTCCTGTTTTGTGGTGGCCCTTGTTACCTGTGCTACTGCTGCTACTTCGGTGGCCTTTGCCTACTACGCGACTGCCCTTGTTGCCTTGCAGGCAACCCTTACCTCCGCGACAGCTTTTTCATTATGCCTCTTCTCAGCCAACTTCATGATGTGCAACTTGGTCTCATCCTTTTTTTTCTCTGCTGCTGTCCTATCCAGCTCCACCAGATTGGGGCACACCACTTGGGGGGGCATGATTCTAACACTGAAAATATTTCATCATCAATGGCGATGAAGGGGAGCTTGGTCCATTGCTGCATCAGATCCTTATGTTCCTTGATGTAAACATTATGCATGTCTGCCTTAAAGTCTGCAAAGCTTCGTAGACTGTTGTGCACTGTGGGGGATAGGCGTGGTCGTCTATTGATCCACATCTGGCTGCTCGCCTCCATGAGCACTCAGAAGATCTTTATCTCGTGAATCCGCTTTGTGTCCTTGATGGCCCAAAGTGACATGTACTTTTCAGCCTCTGGTAAGTCCTGTTCAATTCTAGGGAACTGACTGTCCTAAAGCAGTTCTCTTATTACCATCAAAATGGACAAGAGCAACCACGCATAGTGGAAAGTCTTGCCCTGCTCCTAGGCTTCCTTGCAGTTGGTTAAGGATTCCTCACAGAGGAACTCAACCTAGTTGAATTGGACCCCCTCTACGCATTGTTTGGCCAGTGCAACTACCGGCACTGGTACCTCATCGCCACAACATTTTCTCATTACCTTCTTAGCCAAGAGTTGGGTGGCTACGCACACCCCTTTATCTTTGATGCTGCTGATTGCGTAACCCCTATTTTTCTTCTCAAGCTTGTATTTTTTCTTCATTCCCTCTGCGAGCACCAAATCTCTGCTTTTTCCTGCTATCACCGCGAAGTCCTTTCCCTTACAGGGGAGCTGAGAAATTCTATGGATGAGATCCACGTGATGAGAATAGGCTCCTCCAGCCATAAGTACCCATCATGCACCAGGAAAAGCAGCTACCTAATGGTGAAAATAGTGATAGGTGCCTGGTGAAAGTGTGGAATCCACAGCAGATGAATTAATCTGGCCTTCTCTATAGAAATTTCACCTGTAGAACAAACCGATATATGCAATGTCCTAAAGCATAATACTTGTTCTACTTCTACAAAACATTAAGCGGAAGCATAATCGAATTCATGAGCAACATAAAGTAGAAACATGCATAACTGATCAAGAGAAATAATCACACATAACACAAGATATATCTAGGGGAAAGCACCAGCATAAAACCCCAACCATGTATTATCAATCAAGTGGAGATCCTCAACAACATACAAAAAGAATCAGCTCAATAGCTATTCTGCTCTCTCTGTAATCAGAAGACGAAGATCATAGACTACCTAGACCTCAATATATAGGCCACAAGTCCTCCAATATCCTATAATACGTATTTCTCTTAGAAATAGATCCTTCTACATACAAGGAATACTTACTAGAAATATCCAAGCATCTGATAGTACACTATCTCTCATCTGATCTCAACTGGGTCTCTGACAGAACTGGCATGCAACAGTTATCCATGAGTGAATTCTTAGTTATCTAAAATAATAGTTGTCACATGCATGCAAGCATTAACAAACTATATTTTATTATTTTAACAACTTGTTAAAATAATCTAACTGGAATTGACTAGTTAGAATTAAGTCAACTGATTCTCTCATTATAGAACTCATACTTATTCCCTCAATCAGTGGGACAACTCATGTACATGCTCACAAAGACTTCAAATTCGAATTTCCTTAACTAATTAACTCAACTGAATTAATTAATTAATATTTTGCAATTGTTGTTAAGACCAAAATTAATTTTACTTCCTATAGATAGACTAGGGACTGCTATAAATAGGAAGGGACCCATAAATGCTATTTTTAGAACTTTCTATTTTAGCAGTTTCACCTCTCACCCAATGTGGCCAATGACCTCACTGGCCAAACTGCTATTTTTAGACATGCTATTTTTAGCAGGTCTATTTTTAGCACATTCTAAATTTATCATTTCTTGTTGCACACTTTTCAACACTCCCTCTCAATAAGAAAGGATTCCTCTCGAACTTGATCCTATAGCTCTAGAATGTTCTGCATGCAACACATCTACTTGGTCCACTTGCTCCAACAAAACTTGGAACAAAAACACTCCCAATTGACCACTCTATTGGGCTAGGAACATACTCTGATGCTAAAGCTCTACCTGCTGCTGAAAAGTGCTCCCTGTCTGACATCTGCGCTACTGCAACATCTCCATGCATCTTGCACCATTGCATACCTCTCTGTGCCACCGAGCACTATGCAAAACATTTGTACCTCTCGCATTGCTGTAGCCTGCTAGCTATGCGCTGTCCTGGGATTCCCTGCATTGTCGCTCTCTCTGCTGATCCATCCGCATCTGTCTCTACCCAATCAGTCAGTTCCTGCTACTCCACATCGGGGCTCCTGTAGCAAGGTCTCGTCCAAGAGGTTGGGTACCTCAAGGATCCTGCCCCTCCTCCTTGGGACGATCACTCTATATCACCCCACCTCCTACCTGGAGGTATGGCTGCATGTGATCCCTTAGCCCACCTGGCTCGACGTTTCCCCCTACTAGAGGTCTCTGCATGAGTAGATGTCTCTACTCGATCTCCTCTCAGCTTCCCCTGTTGTGGCTGCTCCACAACCTCTTGAAGCTATTGCACCAATCGTGGCTCCTCCACAATCGTCTCAGAATTCTTCTGGCTCTGCATGTTGAGAGATAATATACCCTCCCTCTTAACCACCAAGTCTCCATCAGTTGCCTTACTGCTCAAGGCTTTTCATGCATCTTGAACCTCAAGAGCATATAGGTTCTTGGCTCGTGAACCAATCTACTTTACCTGTCTAGTGATGATGTGTCTAAGGAAAACCTTTCCCTTACTGAAGAATACATCCTAGCCTCTGTCTTATAGCATCGCGATCGACACCAAGTTTCTCTTCAGTCCTGGTACATACCTAACATCGGTCAAGGTAAGGCAAGATCCATGATCCCTTTGAAAAATAACTATGCCTACACTTGAGACATTATACTTCTCATCATTACCCATCGCTATGAGTATCTGGAGATCTTTCTCCTCCAAAGTACTGAACAAACTCTTGTCATTGGTCATGTGGAAAGAAGCTCCACTGTGAAGAAACCAACCATTTCCCACAATGGATGAAACCATGCATGCGAAGAGTGTGAAATCCAACTCAAACTATGAAGTAAGTGCCTCACCTTCAGATTCTTCCCCGGATCCCTTCTTGGATTTCCTCCATGGAAAATTTGCAGCATAATGGCCCACCTCATGACAACGAAAGCATCACACTTTCGAATTGTCAACCTTCTTCCTATCATTGGAAGAACTGGATTCGGAAAGAGAAACCTTCTCCTTCCCCTTCTTTGTCTTACTCGCTAAGGCACAATTCTCCTCATCATGCATGGATGAAGAACTATCTCTGGTGCTCTGTTTGATCTCCTCCTGCATCAAATCCGACCATAGTCATTCCCAATCTGGTAGTTTCTCCCTTCCATTCACCGAGTTCTAGTAGATATGCCAGCTCTTAGGAAGGCCAAGGAGTGCGAGACTCACCATATCCTCATCTGATATCACGACCCCTACACTTGCAAGCTCATCCTTGCATGTGATGAGCTTGGTCAGATACATAGAGATCGTCTCATCCTTTTCACACTTGATTTTTTGAAGTTTTTCCTTCATTGCCAGCTTCCTCTAATCACTGCTATTCTAATATAAATCTTTCAATGTTTTCCACATTGCATGTGGAGTCTCCTTCCCATGGAGGCTTGAGACAATGTGATCTCACAGTCCCTCCAAGAGAATCCTCTTAGCTCTAGCCACACACTTCCTCCATTTCACCTGCTCAGTCTTGTCAATAGGCTTAGGAATTTCTTGATCAATGAAATCCTTAAGGCCATTATCTTCCAAAACTACCTCCATGAAATCCTTCCAAGCTATATAGTTTGAGCTGCCATCAAGGGCATACTCAAGCCTCAAACCATAGAATGCCATCGATGAAATAGATGTGATAAGAACTTGAGATCTATATCGTGAATAATAAATGTCGAATTTCTCCTGTTAGTATATTGTTCTTGCTTGATCACCTGTGCTTTGATACCATGTAGAAATTTCACCTGTAGAACAAATCGATATATGCAATGTCCTAAAGCACAATACTTGTTCTACTTCTACAAAACATTAAGCGGAATCATAATCGAATTCATGAGCAACATCAAGTAGAAACATGCATAACTGATCAAGAGAAATAATCACACATAACACAAGATATATCTAGGGGAAGGCACCAGCATAAAACCCCAATCATGTATTATCAATCAAGTGGATATCCTCAACAACATACAAAAAGAATCAACTCAATAGCTATCATGCTCTCTCTGTAATCAGAAGATGAAGATCATAGACTACCTAGGCCTCAATATATAGGCCACAAGTCCTCCAATCTCCTATAATATGTATTTATCTTAGAAATAGATCCTTCTCCATGCAAGGAATACTTACTAGAAATATCCAAGCATCTGATAGTACACTGTCCCTCATCTGATCTCAACTGGGTCTTTGACAGAACTGACATGCAACAGTTATCCATGAGTGAATTCTCAGTTATCTAAAATAATAGTTGTCACATGCATGCAAGCATTAACAAAATATATTTTATTATTTTAACAACTTGTTAAAATAATCTAAGTGGACTTGACTAGTTAGAACTAAGTCAACTGATTCTCTCATTATATAACTCATACTGATTCCCTCAATCAGTGGAGGAAATTAAGGATAAATTCCTCAATCAGTGGGACAACTCATGTGCATGCTCAAAAAGACTTCAAATTCGAATTTCCTTAACTAATTACCTCAACTAAATTAATTAATTAATATTTCCAACTATTGCTAAGACCAAAATTAATTTTACTTTCTATAGATAGACTAGGGACTACTATAAATAGGAAGGGACCCAGAAATGCTATTTTTAGAACTTTCTATTTTAGCAGTTTCACCTCTCACCCAATGTGGCCAATGACCTCACTAGCCAAACTCCTATTTTTAGATATGCTATTTTTAGTAGGTCTATTTTTAGCACATTCTAAATTCAGCATTTCTTGTTGCACACTTTTCAACACTCGACACCACGTAGCCATTTTTGCGGCTCTAGTATTGTGATTGGCCCCTCCGTGCTCTACTTCATGAGGCTCTCTATCTCTAAGTGTGGGAAATTCTTGTTGTCCATGAGGTCCCAATATTCAAACTTCATTGTGGGCATGCGACCCAGGTGCGAGCCCTCAAACACAATTCCATTGGGGAAGAGTGGGGTCTAGAATGTTCTTTTAGTGGCATCCAGGTCCTTTGGTATCTTAGCTTTCCCTTTCCGTGGAGGGATGAACTCGGGCAATTTCACTGCAGAGCGCACCAGTTGGATGCCCTCTTCCATGTCTTCTTCTTCCTCTATCTCATCAACAAACGCCTGTAGGTCCTCCCCCTCGTCATCTATCTCAATGGTGATAGCATTGCCCTTTTATTCCAATGAGAGTTTACTGAACCGCGGATTCCTCAGGGACATTCAAACTGGTCCAGCTGCCTGCTTATCTTTCTTGGGCCTCAATGTCCAGGGCGATTTTGGGATTTTCGATGTGACCCCAATGTCTCCGGGAACATCATGTATCATGGGGTTCTACGCGGCCTCATCAGTGGTTCCTTTTGCAGAGCCCAAACCTCTCTTGGTAGCCATCATTGTGTTTGAACTATCTATGGTCATTCGTGAACTTCGGGGCTCAAATATTGCTCGGCGCTCAACACTCTATGCTCTAATCAACTGCTCAAATCTCAAGTGAATAAGTGTTGTCTCGTGGCTAGCCCCTGGAGTTTTATAGCACCTTTTGAATTTAAATTCGACCGTTCCCCCCAATTTCGGGCCATCAATGCTTTCTTAGCAGTAGATTGCCCCAAATCTTGCCCTTAATTCATGTCTTAAATGCCTGCCACTTCTCCCTTTTGCCTTAAATCAGACATCTTGTCATGAATAGTGACACCAACGGTCACTTCCCAGCCTACCCGCATGGCAGTGTAGCCCCTCGTGTACGCTCGCAACCCTTGTGACATGCTGATTCTGCATGCACCTCCCTCATCGTGCACCTCCCAAATAGACTCTTTTATAGTCATGTGCTCTCTTTCAACTACCTAGAGTGCTAAGACTATGCTCCCGACAGCTAGTCAGGTGGTCATACCACTTGTGTGAGACTTCAACTCACCTTTCAGTATAGTCCACAGAAACTCCTCAATTGCCTTCACAACACCTGGCACCACGCATTCTACTATATGTAGTGCACTCCCCTGGTTACTACGTTTGGTGAGGTGCGGTCGTAGCCATGGCTGCATAGTCATAAATTCCCAGTGACAATCTTCTAATCCTTTGGTATGATCATCTGCACCTTGTCTTGTTATCCTTGGTTGCTTGACAAGACCTGCTTGCTTGATCTTGTTTTCCAGCCTTTTGATCTCGGCATCCATCAAAATTCTTTTCTTCCCCAGTCGTACGCGGTCCTTTTCGAGTTTGTGGAGTCTAAGGTTCCCTCACCAAATGGCTTCCTGAATCTCTATGTGTTCGACCTCACATAACCGTGTGATTTCTTCATCCTGGTCTTTGCGTACTATCACAACTATAGGAACTATTACGTGTGGATCCTTGTTTGCATTCTCTTCAGAAATTATGGTCCCTACTCTGTTTCACACCTTCAAAATCTTTTCTACGGTCAGGGTTTTGCAGATGATCCTATAGGCCCATCGAACCGCTGGTACACACAGGTCCCAATCAGTGCATCTTGCCTGGTGAAACTTATTTAGTACTTCACACACCCTATCGAATTCTTTGTCATGGATAATTGGTAGTGCGCATTGCCTTTCCTACTACTGCAGTTTGTTCTGATTCTCTATTCTGGGAGTGGTGTGCACTTGTGTAGGTTGTACAACATATGTCTATACCCATTAGGAAATGTGGGCACGCAAATTGTTTTGCCCCTACTGACTGGCTCTCATTCAGAGCTAGGGTTTTCCAAAACGTAGGTGCATCATCCTTCTGCATCCACCCAGTCCTAAAAACATTCTTGATGCGTACCCCACCATCGTGCGGGAGTTGCATGCAGCACCCATTTCAGAGCATTGAATCGCTACTGTTCTGGTACTGCGCTTTCAAATTTGCTCAGAAATTCATCCACTGCTGTTAATCCATCATATGTCGGCAGCTCCCTTGCCTCTTCTGTCATGAAACATAGTGATCTAATCATCATGTTGCAATGAAGTGTAGTTACTTCATGTAGCCAATTCTGCCATCGTTCTACCTCTTCGTCTGAATCTAAAGTGCAAGAGCTTTCATGCTCCCACAAAATTCTTCCATTTGCAATCAGATTCACCCAATCATGTTCTCGCGTAGTTATCTTGTAAATACAATCGAGATCATCATCACTATCATCGTCGCGCACCGGTTAAGTGTATCACGCTCCTTCAGCTAGATCGAGCGGTACTACTGCGCTTAGTGATTTTTTCTCAAAGATAATTTTGTGCTTCTTCAGATTTATGACTTCATTCATATTGATGGCCCAGTCTATTCCTAGTAGTGCGAGATAGGGATTATTATCATTGAAAATCTCTATCACTTCAAAATCCGCCTGCGCACTCGCACCTTCAATGTCTACTATTACCCCTTGCAATCTTCCCATGGGAAAAATATTTTGTTGGTTCACCATTCGTAACTGGATAGGAGACCACTATAGCACAGGTCTGCCCATGTGTTCCCATGTTTGTTTTGGCAGTACATTCACATCTAATTCGAGATCTAGGATTACCTGATCCATTTCATACACGCCAATTTGCGCAGTCAACCTCATTTCCCTTCCTGTGCGCAATGCATGCTTTCCAAGTTTTCAGACCACGTATGATTCTCCTGACCTCATGCACCTAGTGATAATTTCCTGTAGTCCTTTCACTGCCTTGCTATCATGTAGCAGTTTCATGCATATCTCCAGAAAGGTAGTGAGCATTGAAGGATCCATCCCTGGTTCTAGTTGATCCTTACTACTTGAAGTGGAGGCCTTTGTGAAGCTCTTCTTAGCTTCCATGAAAGTCTCCTTCACGTGTTCTAAATCAAATTTGGGTTCCTTTGTAGGAACCTTGTGAACCCACACACTTTCTTCTAGCTGCTTTTCTTTATCATCGCTCGTGGTCATACCACTCTTGAGAATCATGTTTACATTTGGGTCTTCTTCGTGCGGCTCAGACCTCATCATCTGCAAACTCTGAGTCGGAGGGGGCTGGATTACCCCTTTTCGCACATCCTCGCTATCAGTGAAGAGCAGTCTTCTACCTCATGATCAAAATGAGTACAAGACCAACATGATGTCCTTGTTAGATTTTTACAAACATGGGCATAGTTCCTGACCCTCCGCAATTGTAGCAAATTAGTTGTTTGCGACCCCTTCTTGGTCCCATTCCACCTCGACCCCGACCATACCCCTAAAATCCAGCACGTGCCATCCCTGCATTTGGGTCAAGGGCTCCTGTTTCGGTCTACACCCTGTAGATAGGAGTCCAATCCATCATTAGTTCGTAGCTTTGGCAGGTGCGTTCATCATGGCCTACCGACCTGCAGAAATTATAAAACAATTGTTGGGATGTCTACGTATACTTCTGCAATAGATGACAATTATCCGTGGTGTGTTTTACTCCTATCTGACAGATTGTGCACCATAATGCAGGTGTCTCACTCGACCCTACTTGTGCCTCAAGTCTTAATGGCATCGGCCCTCCTCCTACCAAGTAATTCGTGAACACTGGACAGTGGTCCTTGTCATGCCCTTGGCCTTTGCATTTTATGCACCATAACTCCTCACACGCCTCCTGTCAAGGTGTCTTGTCCTGTTTCAAAATTTGCATTTCCAAACACAAATTTTGTAATTGCGCGTGGATTTTTTGGAATCCTAAACTAGGGTCTTGTATAGGAGTCTCATGCAAGCTCATCGCCATTTCTAAAGCTTCCGCTTGGGTGGAAATATTTTGCTGTGATAGCACCGTTCTTAAGTGTGGTGTTAGTGATGTTACAAACCATGCACGATGCTTTCCATTTGTCCACGTCATATTGGCTTCACGAATCATGCTCTTCAGCCTTTGGTCCAGATCCCAGGGGGTCTCGCTCAGGAGCATCGCGATCTCCTTAAACCTGATGATTGATTGTGTTTCTAACTTTGGCTTGCTAAATTCCCTGTTCAGCACGGCTTGGATTTCTGCGATTCCTGCATTTGGGTGGTCATTAGAATGCTTGATATACCATGTTAATGCACGATCCTGTAGCGCACTCACTAGCGTAGCCTTCTTAATATTGTCATCCATGTTGCCTTGTGCTTCCCATACTGCTCTTACCACGTACCAGAATTGGTCCGGATCTTCATTCCCCACTCCTCTGAATACCGGTAGTTTGATCGCACTCACCATACTAAACTATGGTGGTGGCAGAGGTGGGGTGGGTGGAGATGGAGGTGAGGAGGGTGAGACAGGGGATGGTGTGGGTAGGGGTGGTAAATTCAGAATTCATTGCCTTATTAAACTGATCGCGCTTCTCGAAGAAACTTTCACGAGCTCTTCCTTGCTTTCCCACGAGGGTGAAATTAAGGGACTAGTTTCTAATTGTTCGCTACCTCCGCTTCTGTAGATCTTCCCACTTCACGTAGCTCCAAACATTAATTTATTCACATAAATTTCTTTTCACACAATAGCATCTTAATCCAAGTGTTCAAAGATTTAATATACTTACCTCATGGTCCCTTGAGGATACGTCGCTCCGCCTCACTGTAGCTGATGTTCATGTCTACCGAAAACTCAGTGATACATCCTCCTATTATTCAGTTGAGCCAATGGTCCACAGCTCGCGCAATCTTATCTCTTGACGCTTCTAGTCTGCGCACTAATGCCAGAGTCCACACTATTAGTTTGTCGAGCCTACACCTTCCTTGGCTGTCTGCTAACTTTGAGATCTACTCATATAGCTTAGAAGGAAAGGATGCAAAGAAAATTTCATGGATTTCTATATACAAGTAGCGCTCCAACCACTGTTCCTTAGATACTCGCAGATTTTCGTTTTCCTATGTGTTGAAGCCCCGAAAATCGGGTCGACAACAAGGGGGATACCCACCCGGTCCGGACCTTGGTTGGCAGCTCCTTATCCGTTTGGTATAGTGGGTCCGACTGGGGATAATGGGACCAGTTTCCCAATCTAAGGGGTGTGTGTGTGTAGAGTTGGATGATGCTGATCTAGGAGTACTTAAAGCTAATTTAATTCAAACTTCTAAACTAACTCTCTGCTATTGTAATCTAATAGGAAACAACACATCTAATCTATGCTAACCCGGGGTATATTTATTCCATTATGCGATCTAAAGAGATTTCAAACAATAACTGGTAATAAATATCATTCAGCTATCATAAGAATAGAAATCAATTAAGATAAACCACTTTGCATAAAAAGTTAAGCAAAACAGTTGTGAACAACATATCGCATAATAAGTTATTCATATATCAAACACAAATAAATGACTCCACCGTACAGAAGTGCCAAATGGTAACCCACACATTCATGCATTAACATATAAACAATTGAAAACAGTATATCACTTTAAGAATATGAGCAGAAATGGTCAAGAGATAAAAGTACCATTTATGACTAATCCTACTCACAAGCTTCAAGCAAAAACGATTTATCTCTACTTGTTCTAACATCTACTAAGAGTACAAAAGTGCAACATCAGTAGCAGACATCAAATGCAAACATTAATAAATCTCGATCCATCCATTCATCAAAACCTCCTCTGAGGGTGTAGAAGTGCATGTTCCGAGGACAAGTTTTTGACAAATTTTTGGACCCTTCTCTAAATGCATGAGAAGGGTTAAAATACTACTTCCTAATTTTAATAACAGTATTTTACAAAATTTAGGATACGGTTTTCAAATGACCGTCCTTTTTCTAATCTAATTAAAAGAAACAACAACATTCTAAAATCAGGCTACTTCTGAATTTGGTCCTTAAAGTTGCAAGTGTTCATCATGGGCTTGAGGAGAGTCGGCTGACTGACTTCTGTGCTGAGCTGGGCTGCGAAAACAGCATCTACGAGAGCTGGCACTACTTTTTCGGCCGCGTTTGTGATGCATTTCACTGTCATCCATTGACTGTGTGGTTTGACCAAGTATGTCCAGTAACATTCCCAATCCAACCTGTTTAATGCTTGGATTGCCTTTCCCTTTGCCAGCGCTTTCTGCTTCCATTCTGCTTCCAGTTGTAACTTATTCGGTAGGTACCCCGGGGTGGTCTCTGCGATTAAATTGGTCCTGTGTAAATTCTCATTTACACAGTCGATAAGAATGCTTGCCTGTGTAGCCGCTGTCTCCGCTGCTCGCTCCGCCTGCCTGATTTGGTCATCCCATTTATTAAAGAGCATTTCTTTATGATTTTCGTTTATCCTGGGTGCACCTGCTCTTTTCCCTACATCTTCATCCTGCCAAGTTAAGTATTCCATCACCCGCTTGTCACTCTGCTCATAGTCACTCCGCAAGTCTACCACTTGATTGGTGATTTTATTGCTCAGCTCGCAATAGTGACTCCACTGTGATATTTTATGTCCCAACTCTTCCTGTTGTTGCAGTAGTTGCTCATTTAAGCCAATAGATTCTGAAATAAATTCTGCCAACTTAGGCTCATCTTTATGCATTTCCTGTAAATTCTGTAATTGTTTTCCTTTCTCATCTAGACTTCTTTGATAGCCTATCTGCATCTGCTGAAAGTCTTCCTGCAGCTTCTCGAGCTGTTTGGAAGCTTCAATATTAGCATTGGCTTGATGCAACTGTCGTTGTAGCAGCTGTATTTGATCTTCTTGTTCTTTCAATAGTTGCTGAACTTCCGACGCCTTGTCAATAGTTGCAGAAGCATATGCTCCTGCAATCTGAGACAACTTAGTGAGATTTTCAGTCGGGTTGCTGTTGGGGTCTTTCCATAAGACGTCCAAATGTTCAACATCTTGTGACAGTGTACTTTCTAGTTTTCTTTTCTTCCTCTGTCTCCTTACAACTGCTTTGTGTTGGGGACTATAGAATACATCCAATGGGGGAATTTCTTCTACATTAAATAGAAGCTCAGAAGGCGGAGCGATAGGAATGTGCTCCGTTTCTGTGACACTGCTGACTATGGTCGAAACCACTTCTTGCACTACCTGCATATTGTTCATAGGTGTTTTGGGGGCTTTTCCTTCAAGATTGATCAATTCATTGAAGGTTTCCCATTCTTTGTCCAGTTCTGTTGTGACGAGTGGTGCTTCGATGACAGGAGGGGGGACATCTCTTGGCAGGGAGGCGATAACTTGTTGTTGTGACATTGCACTTGACTGAGCTGTATCTTTAGTTGTTTCTTCGTTTCTTCCTTGGTCACATCCAGACTCTTTAGGATGTTCTAGTACTCCTTGCGTAGCATTGGATTTAGATCTGGAAGTGCTAGAGTTTCCACTGAGGCTAATGCTTGGAGTTGGCTCTCTGGCAGGCAGTCGCAGCTTCTCTAGAGGAACATTGGCCAGCCTTCTTTCCCTGTATAACATGAATCATTGGAGGTCTTCTGGAGACAACCTCGACCGAGCTTCCCGCAAAATTTCTTGGAGTGAGCTTCTACCCTGAAACAAATCATCAAACAAATCTTTCTTTCCAACGAATACTTTTATTTTGACGTTCGTTGTGAAATCTTGGGCAACATCATTTGGGTCAAATGGCCTTGCTGGGAATTTAAATAATTCTAGACACGTCACATTCTCTACTTCGGTGAAAGCGTGTCCTATATCGAACAATGAGAAGGCCCCACAAGCTACAGGAAATTAAGGCCATATGGCCTTCTTTTTGTCCTTTAGGTCTTTGGTCAGGCCGCCTTCTGAACAGGTTTGATAAGAAATTTCCCAAGCCAAAAGTTTATCAGGAATATATAGAGGTAGGACATGTGGAGGTACAGTGCTTTCAAACACTCTAATATAGGTAAACCATTCTTCCCCGAACCATCTTGCGATGGGGATGATGTCTATTTGTGCCTCGGGTGAGCACCTCGGGGGGTCTTCATCATACATTATTCTATACAAGGGCAAAATAAGCCCGTGGCAAATCTGGTAGAAGTGAGGGACGAACTGAGAATCCCATAACACCTTATGATAAACATGGATAGGTAATGGGTCCTGGGTAGTCCATTTCCAACCCATAATGGGAAATTTAGACACATAACAAATAGAATCCATAATATATGCAGACAGATAAAAAGGAGGATAGATCCTCTGAGACAAGGATCTTTTGGACTGGTAATTGATAACAGCCGTGTATAGATTATCAAAAAGGATCTTGGCCCAATCCATAATATCGGCGTTTGTGGCAGCATCAATTAATGGTAGCCATTCAGACGAAAACTTATTGATATCCGGCATCCCAAATAACCTACAAAGCATGGCCGCAGCAAAACAATATGGATAGGTGAGGGAACCAGTGATGTACATACCATTTTTGTCCCTTTTGAGCGGCTCCTCTTTTCTGGACCAATCCTTGGTGGTCTCTGATAGGTCTGGGTTCTCGGCCGCAAATTTCTTGACGAATTGTGCATTGTAAGTCACCTGCAGTTCAAGAAGATGATACATAAGCTTCAAATCTTGCGCAGCGAATGATCCGATGAGCCCGTGTCCTTGAACTTTGAATTGTCTGTTGTTCATGTCTGCATTATCAAGTATCCACTTGATCATATCCATATATGGTAGAATTTTGGGTCTTGCTGCTATCCTGTGAAGAAATGAACATGCCAGCTCCTCTAAGGATGCCTCGGAAGAGCGTTGTGAGCCCGCGACAGCAACAACGTTCATTATTCTAGGATTTTCCTCCTCAAGCAGCCTGTACATGCTTTCCCATGTCGATATCCCTGCGTCTCTGTTACAGGCTGTATCTGTATACAAAGGCGCCATCTCCTTCGTCTTTTCCTTCGCTTTAGAGCTTTGGGCTTTATTTTTCTTTCCCATTTCTTACTGCGTTTGGGTTTGAATCGTCTTGGCTCTTCGTTCCTGCAGATTACGAGTGAAATGGAAATGACTGATTCAGAAAGGTGATGGGAGAGTTTTAAATGCAACAGATGTATCAAATATGCCACCTTACGTGAAGTAATTCTCTATAAAGGCACGCGTCTTTACTTCCATTAATAACTGACAACTAATTCATTTACTATCATTAAAAGCGCATGATTTGGAGTCAGATTATGGTAAGTGGCTTTTTCCTTGAATGGCGTGCCCGAAGGATTCGTAATGAAGTGATTTATGATTTTCTTACGTAACCTCGCATATCGCGCCATCGCAGATCGCACCATTGCAAATCACAGCAATCGCAATATCGCAGATCGCAGAAGTTTGATGTTTGCCAAGTCCTGCCGGCTCATTTCTGCGATATGCGATCTTGCGATCGGCGTTATCGCAGATCGGTAAAATTTTTAAGTTTTTCCTTATGAGCATTACTTTGTTGCGACGCGATGTTATACTGAACACAAGGGTCTTGCGCATATTGGTATTAAAGGGAAATGGGGGCATTTCCTATCCTTTTTTGCAACGCGACTTTAAAGATTTTCTCCTTATCATAGACTTAGGTTTAAAATATTCTAAAGACCTACCTAAGCTTATGATGGTAACCTTATTTTAAGGAAAGGAAACTCTTTCTCTTAAAAATTAACTAAGGGTCCCCATTCATTTAGTATTTTGGTCAACACTTAAATGAACAAAAAGAAAAAAGGGGGGGGTTGTTGCCGGCCACAACACTATGCCACGACCTCGTGAATCTTTTTGTCCAACCACTCTTCAATTTCTTTCTTTGTTGGATTCCAGTGGCACAACATCAGACATCCCTTATGTAGATCTCGATCCCGGCAATGGAACCATGTGCTGGCTTGTATGGGCTTGACCCAGGTTCAGAGGTGATTTAGCCAAGCAAATCCTAGTACTATTGGCCCTTTCGACAATAGTTCGCAGAGTGCGGACTGAGGTCTCACCCAAAGTAGTATGGGAGGGTGCTAGAACTAGGTTTCCACACCCTGGGGATGTCTGATGAGCTTCTGGAGGTCCACGGTTTGACCCTGCGTGCATGTCGCTACGCGCACTTGTTATTCCTTCGCAACCTGTGATGTTGCTTCTGTGCAGCCCTACTCGGGGCACACCCGTATTATACCCAAGTTCCTTTCTATTTAATTTGTTCTTACCTGATTACTTAACTTATTTGTGTAAGATTAGTGATTATTACAACATATCCAGCAATCATATCAGTGCACGCGATAAATAAAATAGTATAAATGTAAAGAAGGCAATGCACAAGCAGATACACAGAAATAGGAATCAACTTCTCTTTATTATTCTTCGATCAAGATTACAGACTCGACACTGCCCTGCGCACTCAGCTGTGGACTCTACTAGGCCTCTACACACTCAACTGCAGAGCCTCTTCCTACTACTACAACCCAATACACTTAGACTCTTACTCTATGGTCAAACCATGCATATTCTTCTCTCTAATTCGCTATATTTACAACTTAGAGCCTCGCTCTATTTATACAATCCCATGGTCAGCGGATGATGGGTAGGCTGACATGACTTTACATTACATTACAATACTTTAGGGTGGAAAACCCTATGACTTAACCTATACTTCGCACTCCGTGCCCGCAATTTGTGGAATCTTTCAAAACATTTGACCAAAACTTGGGCTTTGAGCCCAAAAACATGTTGTGGGGGGATTCCATGCCCAACACTTGGCAAAAGATTGTCCCAAATATTGCCCTTAATTTGCGTCTTAAATGCCCGTTGCTCTCTCCCTTTTTCCTTAAATCAGACATCCCGTCATGAATAGTGACACCAACGATCACTTCCCAGCCTACCTGCGTGGTAGAGCAGCCCCGCATGCGTGGGTGCGAACCTTGTGACAAGCTGATTCTGCGTGCACCTCCCTTATCGTGTAGCTCTCAAACAGACTCTTTTATAGTCTTGCACTCTCTTTCAACTGCTTGGAGCATTGAGAATGTGCTTCCTATGGCTAGTCAGGTGGTCACACCACCTGTGCGAGGCTTCAATTCTCCTTCCAGTATAGTCCGTAGAAAATCTTGAATTTCCGTCGCGACAGCTGGCACCGCGCATTCTACCATATGTAGTGCACTCTCCTAGTTACTGCGTTTGGTGAGATGCAGTCGTAGCCATCGCAGCAGAGTCATAAATTATCGGTAACAATCTTCTAATTCAGTGGTATGATCATCCGCACCTTGTCTTGTCATCCTTGGTTTATCAACGGAACATGCTTGCTTGATCTTGTTTTCCAGCCTCTTAACCTCGGCGTCCATCAAAATGCTTTTCTTCCTTAATCATACCTGGTCTTTTTCAATTTTTCGAAGTCTAAGATTCCCTCGCCGAATGGCTTCCTAAATCCTTATGTGTTTGACCTCGCGTAGCTATGTGATTTCTTCATCCTGGTCTTCGTGCACTATCACCTCTGCAGGAGCTATTAGGTGCGGATTCCTCTTTGCATTCTCTTAAGAAATTACAGTCTCTACTCTATTATGCACCTTTGGAATCATTTCCATAGTCAGGATTTTGCACATGGTCCTATAGGCCCATCGAACCACTGGTACGTGTAGGTCCCAATCAGTGTGTCTCGCTTGGTGAACCCTATTCAGTACTTCGCACACCCTATTGAATGCTTCTCCATGGATAATTGGTAGCATGTGTCACCTTTCTTACTGCTGCGGTTTGTTCTGATTCTCTATTCCAGGAGTGGTGTGCGCTTCTGCGGGCTATACATCATATGTCCGTACCCATCGGGAAAGGTGGGCATGCAAGTTGTTCCGCCCCTGCTGACTGGTTCTTTTTATGAGCTAGGGTTTTCCAAACCGTAGGCACATCATCCTTTTGCATCCATGCCAATCCTCAAAACTTCCTTGATGTGTACCCCACCACCGTGCGGGCATTGCGCGCAGTGCCCACTTTAGAGCATCGAACCGCTACTGCTCTGTTACTGCGCTTTCAAATTTGTTCAAGAATTCATCCACCGTTGTCAACCCATCATATTTAGGTAGATCCCTTTCCTTTGTTGTCACGCAGCACAGTGATCTAACCATCATGTTGCAATTAAGCGATGTCACTTCATGCAGTTGATTCTGCCATCGCTTTATCTCTTCGTCTGAATCCAAATTGCAAGAGCTTTTGCACTCCCACGAAATCCTTCCATATGTAGTTGGATTCACCCAACCCTCTTCTTGTGTGGTTATCTTGTAAATACAATTGAGATCATCATCACTATCATCATCGCACACCGGTTCAGTGTATCGCGCTCCTTCAGCTAGATCTAGTGGTACTACTACGCGTAGTGACTTTTTCTCAAAGATCATTTTGCGCTTCTTCATATTTATGACTCCATTCAT
This sequence comes from Pinus tabuliformis, assembly GCA_031772625.1. Lineage (NCBI taxonomy): Eukaryota > Viridiplantae > Streptophyta > Pinopsida > Pinales > Pinaceae > Pinus > Pinus tabuliformis. The sequence continues at coordinate 1,092,076,765 of CM062805.1, forward strand.
ATCGGTGGCCGAGTCTATTCCTAGTAGTGTGAGATAGGGATTATTGTCATCGACAATATCTATCACTTCAAAATCCATCTGCATGCTTGCACCTTCAATATCTATTGTCACCCCTTGCAATCTTCCGATGGGTAAGATATTCTATTGGTTCACCATTTGTAACTAAATAGGAGACCACTATAGCATGGGTCTACGCATGCATTCCCATGTTTGTTTTGGCAATACATTCACGTCTGATCTGAGATCCAGGATTGCCTGATCCATTTCATACTTGCCAATTTGCACAGTCAACCTCATTTCCCTTCCTGTGCGTAATGCATGGTTTTCAGGTTTCCGAACCACGTGTGATTCTCCTGACCCCACACACCTAGTGATAAGTTCTGGTAGTCCTTTTACTGCCTTGTTGTCATGTAGTAGTTTCATGCATGTTTCTAAAAAGGTAGTGAGCATTGAAGGATCCATCCTTGGATCTAGCTGATCCTTACTACCTGAAGTGGAGACCTCCATGAAGCTCTTCTTAGCTTCCATGAATGTCTCCTTCACGCGTTCTAATTCAAATTCAGCTTCCTTTGTAGGAGCCTTGCGAACCCACACACTTTCTTCTAACTGCTTACCTATATCATCGCCAGTGGTCATACCACTCCTATGCATCATGTTTACATTTGGGTCTTCTTCGTGTGGATTAGACCTCATCATCTGCAAATTCTGAGTCAGAGGGGGCTGAAGTACCACTTTTTTGCGCAGTCTCTCTATCAAGGTAGGGTAGTCTTCTGCCTCATGATCAAACTGAGTACAATACAAACATGATGTCCTTGTTGGGTTTGTACAATCGCGGGCATAGTGCCCTAGCCCTCTGCAATTGTAACAAATTAGTTGTCTGTGACCCCTTCCTGGTCCCATTCCACCTTGTCTCGACCGCACCCCTGAAATATAGCACACGCCATTCCTACATTTGGGTCGAGGGATCATGTTTCTACCTACACCTTGTAAGCAGGAGTTTGATCCATCATTAGTTCATAGCTTTTACAGGTACGCTCATCATGGCCTACCAACCTACAGAAATTACAAAACAATTGTTAGGACGTCTGCATATACTTCTGCAATAGATGACAATTATCCGTAGTGTGGTTTCCTCCTATTTGACTGATCACACACCATAATGTAGGAGCCACACTTGGTCCTTCCTGTGCGTCAGGTATTAATGGCATAAACCCTCCCCCTACCAAGTAATTCACGAACATTGGACAGTGGTCCTTGTCATGCCCCTGGCCTTTTCATTTTATGCACCATACCTCCTCACGTGCCTCTGGCCGAGGTGTCCTATCTTGTTTCAAACTCTGCATCTCTAGACACAAATTTTGCAGTTGCACATGGATTTGTTGGACTCCTAGACCAGGGACTTGTATAGGGGTCTCATGTAATCTCATTACCATCTCCAAAGCTTCAGCCTGGGTGGAAATTCTTTTCTGTGACAGCGTTGTCCTCAAGTGCAATGTCAGTGATGCTACAAACCACATTGCGCGGTGTTGTCCATCCATCAATGTCATGTTGGTTTCATGAATCATACCCTTTACTCTTTGGTCCAAATCCCAAGGGGTCTCACCCGAGAGCATCACAATCTCCTTAAACCCGATGATTGATTATGTTTCTGACTTTGGCCTGCTAAATTCCTTGTTCAGCACAGTCTGTATTTCCGTGATTCCTGTGTTTGGATGGTCGTTAGAATGCTTGATGTACCATGTTAATGTGCAATCCTGCAACGTGCTCACCAGCATAGCCTTTTGATATTGTCATCCATGACTCCTTGTGCTTCCCATACTGCTCTTACCATCAACTATAATTGGTCCAGGTCTTCAATCCCTATTCCTTTGGATACTGGTAGTTTGATCGCACTCGTCATACTGAACTATGGTGGTGGCAGAGGTGGCATAGGTGGAGATGGAGGTGAGGAGGGTGAGACGGGTGGCGATGTAGGTGGAGGTGTTAAGCGCGAAATTCTCTACCTTATTAGACTAACCGCGCTTCTCGGAGAAACTTTCGCGAGCACCTCCTCGTTTTCCCACGAGGGGGAAATTAAGGGACTAGTTTCTAATTCTTCGCTACTTCCACTTCTATAGATCTTCCCACTTAGCATAGTCCCAAACATTAATTTATTCACATAACCCTCTTTTCACACAATAGCACCTTAATCCAAGTGTTCAAATATTTAATATACTTACCTCGTGGTTCCTTGAGGAAACATTGCTCTGCCTCACTATAGTTGACGGTCATATCTACCACGAACTCAGTGATAAATCCTCCTATAATTCGGTCGAGCCAATGGTCCAGAGCTCGCACGATAGTCTCTCCTAATGCTTCTAGTCTGCGCACTAATTTCAGAGTCCACATGATTGGTTTGTTGAGCCTACACCTTCCCTGACTGTCTGCTAGCTTCACGATCCACTCATACAACTCAGAAGGAAAGGATGTAAATAAAATTTCATGGATTTTCATATACAAGTAGCACTCCAACCACTGTTCCTTAGATACTCACATATTTTTGTTTTCCCGTGCTGCGAAATCGTGAATCTTCTTGTCCAACCACTCTTCAATTTCTTTCTTTGTTGGATTCCAGTGACACGACGTCAGACATCCCTTATGCAGATCGCGGTCCTAGCAATGGAACCATTTGTTGGCTTGTATGGGTCTAACCCAGGTTCATAGGTGATTTAGCCAAACAAATCCTTGTACTACTAGCTCTTTTGGCAACAGTCTGCGGAGTGTGGACTGAGGTCTCACCCAAAGTAGTATGGGAGGGTGCTAGAACCAGGTTTCCGCACCCTGGGGATGTTTGATGAGCTTCTAGTGGTCTGCGGTTTGACCCTACACACACGTTACTACGTGCATCTGTTAATCCCTCACAACCTGTGATGCTGCCTTTGCGCAGCCCTACTCAGGGCGCGATCTATATTATACCCAAGTTCCTTACTATTTAACCTGTTATTACTCGATTACTTAACTTATCTGTGTAGGACTAGTGATAATTAACAGTATATGTAACAATCATATAAGTGTGTACGATAAGCAAAACAGTGTAAATGAATAGAATGAAATACACACAAGTAGATCCATAGAATTTGGAATCAACTTCTCTTTATTATTCTTCATTTAAGGTTATGGGCTCGACACCACCCTGCGCACTCAGCTACAGAGGTTCGCACACTCAACAGTGGACTCTAGTAGGCCTCTGCGCACTCAGCTATAGGTCCTCTTCCTACAACTACGACCCAATACACTTAGACTCCTATTCTATCCTCTATCTCTTTCTTCGTTCCTTTTCCTTAATTAATTAGCTATTTTTGACAACTTAGAGCCTCGCTCTATTTATACAATTCCATGGTCCACAAACCATGGGTAAGCCAACATAACATTACATTACATTACAAAACTTAGGGCGGACAACCCATGACTCAACCTATACTTCGCGCTCTGCACCTGCAATTCACGGAGTCTTACAATACATTTGACCAAAACTTGGGCTTTGAGCCCCAAAACATGCTATGGGGGGATCTGATGCCCAACAAGGGGCAGAGTGATAATGAACTCAATGACTATGTTTAAACTACAAACCCTTTTTGAAAACCAAAACCCTATGTTTTTGGGGTTGCTGCAGGGTTTCTTCCTCACATCATGGTCCTAGAGGGAGGAGGTGAGGCCAAGACACCTATAAGAAACTTTGTGGATATTTTCTTTGCTACCAGGCTAATTGAAAGCATAAATGAAGCAAACTAAATCACAACTAATCTATTCTGCACTACTGTAATGAGACTGCAACTGTTCAAGCAAATGAACAGAAAATAGGAAGCTTCTTAAGTACATGAACAGGAAAGCCATAAATCTGTGCTAAACCATTGCAATGAAAATGCATCTATTTAACCAAATGAACAATGAAACCATGCATCTATGCTAGTGCTATAATGGAAATGAACTACTTGAGTAAATCAACAGAAAGCATGATTCTATGCTAGAATACAATACAAGAAAGAGGAGCTTTGGAGGCTAGGGTTGGGCCCTAACCCAAGAGCTTCAGCTCTCTGAGTTAACTCAGTGCTGGCTCAAATCAAAACTCATCTTCATTATCAAAGAACACTATATTACATTAAACTATTACAAGTCAAACAAGTCTGAATACTTGCTAACTGACTAACTGACTATTTGTTGGCTAGCTGACTAAAAAAACCAAGGTCCTAAGCCTCTCTATTTATATATCTAAAGTCTCAATGGCTTCCCTCAAAATTATGGAGGTACAACTCCCAACTTAATGGTAACTTGTCCTTTCACTTTCACTAGCTCAGCTACCTTCTAGTAGGGAGACTGCTTGTACTTCCACTTGCTTTGTTGTCTTTTAGTACTCCTGATTTGGCTATTTGTACTTTTAGCTAATGGAGGAATATTCGAATGGATGGGCAGTAAATGAGGAGGATTTACCTCCTATAATTCCTCTCCCTTGTCCCATTTGAGTTTTTACTGAGGTCTTTTACCATAGTTCCTTGCTTTTATCCTTTATTCCTGCATTACATGCACATTAGACCACAAAGAAAAATATCCAACTCTAACTCAACCCATAAGCAAAATATAATCAAAAGTGTGAAATAAATTGTAAGAATAGTTGGTTTGAATAAGCTAGGAGGTGAATTAAGGCCAATTAACGCCCACATAATTACTCAATGATGAGGCCCATCAGCTACTATTGCACTTAAGGAGTGCGTTGTCATAGCAGAAGATAACAACTCTGGCGGAGGCCTTGGAGATTGCCATGAGACTACATGAGACTCCAATGCAAGATCCTAACCTAGGAGTTCACCAGATCCATGCGCAATTGAAGAATTTGTGCCTTGAGATGCAAAGTATGAAGTAGGACAGTACAGTTCGACCAAAGGAGGTATGGTTCTTGAAATGCAAGAGTCAGGGTCATGACAAAGACCATTGCCTGGTCTTTGCAAATTACATTGCAAGAGGAGGACCGATGCCTTTAAGGCTGGAAGCTCAAGCAGGACCTAGCACAGGGCCTACATTTTGGTGTGCTATCTGTCAGGTAGCAAGAAAACATGCCAAGAATCATTGTCACTTGCTACAAAAGTATGTACAAGCACCATAACAGTTGTTCTGCAACTTTTGTAGGTCGGTAGGACACGATGAGTGAACTTGCAGGAGCTATGAATTGATGATGGATAGAACTCCGACCTATATGGTTCAAGCTGAAATGCGACCCCTTGACCAAAATAAGATGGCGCAGATAAGATTTCAAGGATGGTGCGTACGTTTTCTTTACCAGGCCTATCAACAATAGTTAAATCAAACTGCTGCAATAAGAGTAACCATCTTATGATTCTAGCATTTACATCTGGTTTATTCATTAAATATTTAATTGCAGCATGATCAGTATGCACAAATGTTTGATAGCCTATAATGTAATGCCTAAACTTGTTCAATGAATTCACAACAGCCAAGAGTTCTTTTTCAGTCACAATATAGTTTAGCTTGGCCTTTGATAGGTGTTTATTGATGAAATAGATGGCATATGGAAATTTCTCTTCTATCTGTCCTAAGATTGCTCCTATGGCTTTATGTGAGGCATCAACATGAATGTGAAAAGGGAGGGCCCAGTTTGAGCCTCTAAGGATTGGTGTAGTGGTTACCTTACCCTTTAAAATTTCCAAGGCCTCTTGACAGCTCTTTGACCATATAAATTCAGAATCTTTGGCCAATAAACCAAATAAAGGAGAGGATAGCTTGCTGAAGTCTTTTATGAATCTTCTGTAATATCCAGCTAGCCATAAGAAGCTCCTAACATCTTTCTACTTTTGTGGAGGTGGGACCCTTTGGATGAGGGCTACCTTGTTTGGGTCCACCTGCAGTCTTTGCTAAGATATGGAATGACCTAGCACAGTCCCTTCAGTCATTAAGAATTCACATTTTTCTGGACTGAGGGACAGGTTCATCTCAATGCATTTGCATAATACTTTTCCTAAGTTAGTCAGGGCCTCCTGGAAATCATAGCCATAAGTGTTGGGTGTGGAGCCTGATTATCTTCTATATTCAAAGGTATCGCCGCATTGGACCCCAGTTCGTAATGGGGCGGAAATGCTGCCCATAAAATATTCACTGTAGGGGGGTTTCACGGGGGGCAGCTACGACTTTTGGGAGCCCCCCCTGGTGGGGGGATCGGGGGCAGTGCCCTTGAAGCTAAGAATAGATGTAAAATTGCCTTGTAAAATGTTGAAATTTCGTAGTCAATCTGGGCCATTCATTAGGCGGAGATTTGACGGTAGAAGTTATGTTAAATTTAGGGTTTTTTGCCCTAGAAGGAAACCCCTCGCTATATATGAGGGAATTGTATTTCATCTATGCATATCTGGATTTTGAGTGAGGAAGAGAGAGGAGATTGAGAGTGAAGAGGGAATTACATTGGATCTACTATAGGTTGTATCTCAGTAGTTTGTTGGATAATATAAAAAGAAGGACTGGCTATTTCTCTGTGGATGTAGCCCAAACTGGGTGAACCATGTATATCTATGTCTCTCTTGTTTTATGAATTTTCTGTGTTTATATTTCTGCAATATTTTATGTGTTCCATTGCTCTGTAATATATAATTCACTAACAACTAGTATCAGAGCCGAAGGTATTTTTGGCTCATAAACTCACAGGAGAGAAGGGTTCCTGGTTCGAGTGGGAGAAATGGCGAAAGATGGTAGATTTAGTTTTGAAAAATTTAATGGCAAAAACTACCAACTGCGGAAGATGCAGATGGAAGATTATTTGTACCAGAGAGATCTGTACCAACCATCGAGCGGAAAGACAAAGAAGCTGACGAGTATGATAGACACAGAATGGGATATTCTCGACTAAAAAGCACTTGGAATAATACGACTGTGCCTAGCAGCGTCGGTAGCATTTAATATTTCAAAGGAAACGACAACAGAGGGTTTAATGTCGACATTGGCCAAACTATATGAAAAACCCTTGGCCTTAAATAAGGTATTTCTTATGAAGCATTTATTTAATATGAAGATGTCAGAAGGTGGATCTGTTGCTGATCATTTAAATGAGTTTAATACCGTTACTAGCCGGTTAAGTTCTGTAGGGGCAACTTTTGATGATGAAGTTAGGGCTCTGTTATTTCTGTGCTCATTGCCAGAAAGTTGGAATGGTTTAGTTATGGCCATTAGTAACTCTGTCTTTGGATCTAGTACCTTAAAGTTTGATTATGTTGTTAGTGTAATCCTTAGCAAGGAAATGTGATGGAAAAGCTTCAGTGAGACATCAGGTAATTCTTTGACTGCAGAGACTAGGGGAAGAAAAATGGAAAGAGGAAAGAGCCCTGGATATTGCAATAAGTCAAGAAAAGGTAGATCCAAGTCTGTTATAAGAATATTTGGGCACATCAACCCCAAACTCATATGTCAATGATATTAGGGCTCATAAACCCCTAAAAGAGCTATTTTATACCCTAAAGAAACTTAGTCATCTGAATAATTCATTCCCCAAAAGTTCCATCTCAAAAATCATCTAGAAAGTGCCTAAAATTGAACCATATCTGAAGGCCTTGTGTTAGGGTAAGATGCATGTCACCTGCTGCACTGTCAAAATAAGATGCATCACAGTTTGGCCCTTTAGTAAGTGTGATGGGTGAGGTTGGATATATTTCTGGGACAGTTTGTTAGTCGATTGCTCATGGGATCTTCTAGAAACTTCTCCTATGCCACTTGCCTCTCTGAATTCGCCCAAGGATGACTAAGGGAACTAGGAAACCATCTCCAATTCCCCTCTCTTGTGGAACTAATTTCAACAAATGGAATGGCATTCATCATCCCCAATGATGACTCACCCTCTTGCAATCATCTATAAAAGGATCTCCCATCCAAGAGATCAAAAGGATAAATTGTTGTGAATTGTCAGGAAGTGTTGTTAGTTTCAGTATTGAGGAGAGAGCATTGCATTACTATTGGTGTGTTCTTGCTAATTCATGAGGTGAAGAAGGATTGAAGCTGGGAGGATGGCACTAGATTAGACAACTGGGTTGTAATTCTCCTTATTATCAATAAATTTCTTCATGATTTTCCAAATTGATTGTGTTAATTGTAAATGATTTCATATGTTCATTATATCTTTGATTCTATAATGTTTATGTTGTGATAGATCACAATGCTTTGACAGTTCATTTTTCTGTAGCTGTGCAGGTACTCTCCAAGCGTGTTAAGTATGGGGAGGAGTTACGGGATCGGTCAAAGGAGAGGGAGATCAAGCGAGGATCAAGGGAAAGTTCCAAGTTGGTCCTCTACAATATTAATACACTAAATATTATTTTAGTATTAACACAATCAATGTATTATTATTATTAGTATATTAATAGTTCCTTATCTTGTGCCAACCTCATTAAAAAATGAAACAAAAGGGTATGAGCAGAGTTCCTTGTCTTGTCTCAAGCTCGTTAAAAAAAATGAAACAAGGACCCCTGGAGCAAAGTTCCAAGTCGAGTCTTTGATTAGATCTCGTAAAATCCTAGCCGAGTCTTTCACTTGATCTCGTATATGAACCTTCATTCCATCCACCTAATAACCACGAGTAGTCTACTTAGGTGAATGTAATGAAGCTTAGGAGGCATGCACCTAATGGTAAAGTTAGGTTCCTCATTCGAGCTTGTAGATTATGTGAAGGGAATCACCCCATTCACCTTTGTCCCTATCTGGACAAAGCCAAATAGGTGTTGGATAACCATCCTGCTTCACCGCAGTGACTCCCATCTGGTTATAGGAGACTCTCCCTTTCATCATGCTAGGGGCATGTAAACCAATTTCAAGCATAGTTTTTCCTTGTTTCAATCTTGTGTAAAAATGAAACCAGTATCAAGCAAAGCTTTTTCTCATTTCAAACTTTTGTAAAAATGAAACTAGTTCCAACCATAGTTCCCTATGGTTCAAGATTGTCTAAAAATGAACCCATTTTCAATTTTTAACCCTTGTAATTTCCATTCTATCAGCCTCTTTTATCAGATGAGCCTTGGTATCATTCCATCACCACCATCTCTTTGGCCGATCATACACTTTTACTTGGTTGTTTACCCTTTTTGAGGAATAGTTGCAATGAGTGGTCTTATTAGCCAGCCTCTTCACATCAATCAACATGTTTTGAGAAGTTCCAACATCACTAAAACTAGTTGCTATCCCAGACACCACTCGTTCCTCAAAATAGAGTACTCTTTAAACTCTTTTCAGACTCTCTAAACAAGAAAAGATAGTTGAGCGCTTGTCCATTCCATCTCATTAAAGTATTGGAAACGACATCTCTCTTGTATTATTTTATCCTTTTTTGGACCTGAGGGATTACTTTACGAAAAATAACTTATAGAGTTTTCTTTTCGTCTCTTTTCAAACTCTATAAATATGAAAAGGATCAAGTTATCCTTGTCGTTAGACTCATTAAAATAATAGTGACAAACTTGTCCATCTAGACAAGACCGAGTTTCATCGTTGCTAGACTCGTTAAAAAATCAAATAGCTATGGGTTTTCTTGAAGGGCGAATTATAGAACAAGAATATGGTATCCTCCTCAAGCTTGATAAAAATTAAAGAGGTACTGGTCAGCAATGACTGGGGAAAAAGGGGAAAATATTGAAGAATTTATGGTAGCAAGTCGCTCTTGAACATGATACTCTCACTTCATCTTCGTGATTAAGTTGGGTTGGGTTATTCCATTCACCAGTCATCATACCATCCATATTTTGGGGTTAACGCTACTAATTCATCTTAGTGTCACCGATATGTTCAAGAGAAGTCATCCAGTTAATGTCTCATACACTGCAATACCTCCAATCTTCATTTTTCATGACTACCATTCCTGGAACTTATGTTGTCAGTTCATTTTCACCTCTAGAAATCATTTGCTTCATTTCATGTCATAGATGTGGGATACATCAAGGCCCTCCTATGACAAGTCGCTTCTTATCAACATCAACTCATTATCCAAGAAGTTGACTTAGAAACACCCTTCCAGTGCTTTGAAGCTTGTTTACATCAATGGCAAGTTTCTCTCTTTCGACGATAGGTTGACATCAATGGCCTTCAACCGAAAGATTTTGCGTGGTCTTCAGCATTGGGTCATGTATTCACACCACGTGAAATGTACTATAGTACCTTGAGGATCATTATCATTATCGGTGATCACTCTCGCGTCTATTAACAGCTCACATCATTGGCTGGTAATTAGGCGATGTCTTTCCATGTTCGACCTCATAACATCTCTTCACATGGTTTGACTTGTACATCAAGCGAAGATTGAATGAGTTTGAAGACCCTGGATCTAGTTTCATCCATCTGGGTTGCGATATATTCAAGGATACAAAAACCTCAAATGTACAAAAGCTCTACACAAATGGTCATCCTAATCATGGATTATGACTCTATATCTGTAGAATCACAAGTCTGTATCTGCAGACGACTATTTGATCTATGTACATGATATGAAAATTTATAAAGCTGAGCATGGGAATTCCTCCCTCAGCTAGTTCATGAAAAATCATATTATCATGATGTATTGTATTGTAATTTATGCAGGTCACCTTCCAGTTCAAAAATTCTGATCCTCATGATAAAGCATTTCACCCAACATGAACATTTACAACCTCATGCTTTAGGGGGCAACTGTTATAGACATATTTGGGCACATCAACCCCAAGCTCATATGTCAATGATATTAGGGCTCATTAACCCTTAAAGGAGTTGTTTTATACCCTAAAGAAACATAGTCATCTGAATGCTTCATTCCCCAAAAGTTCCATCTCAAAAATCATCCAGAAAGTGCCTAAAACTGAACCATATCTGAAGGCCTTGTGTTAGGGTGAGATGCATCTCACCTACTACACTGTCAAAATAAGATGCATCATAGTTTGGTCCTTTATTAAGTGCGATGGGTGAGGTTGGATATATTTTTGGGATAGTTTGTTAGTTTGTTGCTCATGGGATCTTCTAGAAACTTCTCCTATGCCACTTGCCTCTCTGAATTCGCCCAAGGATGACTAAGGGAACTAGGAAACCATATCCAATTCCCCTCTCTTGTGGAACTAATTTCAACAAATGGAATGGCATTCATCATCCCCAATGATGACTCACCCTCTTGTAATCATCTATAAAAGGATCTCCCATCCAAGAGATCAGAAGGCTGAATTGTTGTGAATTGTAAGGAAGTGCTGTTAGTTTCAGCATTGAGGAGAGAGCATTACATTACTGTTGGTGTGTTCTTGCTAATTCATGAGGTGAAGAAGTATTGAAGCTGGGAGGATGGCATTGGATTAGACAACTGGGTTTTAATTCTCCTTATTATCAATAAAGTTCTTCGATATTTTTCCCAATTGATTGTGATAATTGTAAATGCTTTCATATGTTCATTATATCTCTGATTCTATAATGTTTATGTTGTGATAGATCACGATGCTTTGACAGTTCTTTGTTGTTGTAGCTATGCAGGTACTCTCCAAGCATGTTAAGTATGGGGAGGAGTTATGAGATCAGTGAAAGGAGAGGGAGATCAAGCGAGGATCAAGCGAAAGTTCCAGGTTGGTCCTCTACAATCTTTCTCTTATCTATCACTCATAGGAAAGATCATTGAATTGCTTTAAAATGTTGTTTCTAGGTTAGATACCAAACCTAGAGGGTTATTCATTCGACATGACACTAATTTTCCCAGAAACAAAGTCTAGATCGGGGATATTGTGCTAGAAATGCGGGAAGAAAGGACACCTGAATAAAGACTGCAAGTCTCGAAAGGGAAAAGAAGGAGATGCATAACAAGAAAATAATCATGAAGCGAATGTAACAGGTGATGTGTTGCAAGATGCTTTGATTCTTTCATTAGAAAATATTATTGATGCCTGGGTGGTCGATTCAGGGGCCTCATTCCATGCCACACCTGATAGGAAACATTTTTATGATTATTTTCAAGGAGATTTTGCACAGGTTCGATTGGGTGATGATAAACCCTGTAAAATCATTGGAATGGGTACAATTTTCATAAAACAACAAAATGGAAATTAGTGGCTATTGAAAGAGGTAAGGCATGTTTTAGATCTAAAGAAAAATCTGATTTCAATAGGGAAGTTGGGAGGTGAAGGTTGCATAACTACTTTCACAGATAAAACTTGGAAGGTCACTAAAGGATCCCTGGTAATAGTGAAAGGAGAAAGGTTGGTACATTGTATTTATGCAATGGTATTTCTATTTCTATTAATGCTTTAACCTCTACAGGAGAAGATACAACATTGTGGCATCATAGGCTCGGGCAGATGAGTGAGAAGGGGATGCAGAGTCTTCACTCAAGAAATTTGTTGCTAGGTTTGAAGCATGTTGATTTAAAATTTTGTGAGAATTGTGTTTGTTACACTAAAATTTGTTACCATGACTATTTTTAGTCAGTATGGCTCCATCAACTGTCATACTGTCCTCCTTGGCAAGTCTTATACCTCTGCTCCTCATGTCAAACTCCAAGAAAGAGAGAAAGTCCTTAAAAATCAATATAACTCTGGTTACGCAGTTTCTCTTACCCTTAACTACGTGTACGCACCTTAAGTTCATAATACCTACGTACTGGTACGCTCTGTCTGTAAAGGTATGGGTGTGTACTCCTGTAAAGGTCAAAAGGCGCAAGTTTTACTTCAAAAAAGTTACTTGTGGTCGAATTTAGAGCATTCTAGAAGATGGTTTGACGTGGATTGAGCGCCTCCAGATGGTTCATGCATCCCAAAGAAAGAGGAACTTATCCCATCAAGAGGGGAGCTATCCCATTGAAAGAGGGGCTTATCCCATTGATGGTGGACCTGATTAACTTCCTCCAAAGCATTATAAATACAGGCATTGGGCCTGTTATCACTGAAAATTCTGTTGCCAAAAATTTTTAGCCTAGCTTAAGGACAAGGTGTTTTCGCAGCGCATGAATCCTTTTTAGCAGTTTCGCAGCGCTACCTGTTTAGGTGATTTCGTAGCGCGCTACGAAACTGGGGATTTGTTCGAATCCATAGCAACTGTCATGCAAAATAGCTCTGGGGTGTATGCATTTTACAGGTGGCTTTTGAATAAGGTGCCAATCATAAGAAGGAAAGCATATCAAGATTTAGAAGATGCTGGTCGTGGTATAGTGCCTTAGAAGATGCATCATTGGAAAGGGAGGTTTTTCAGACTTCTGCAAGTGATTAATTGAGAGCTCTTTCTATATTAGAACGCTTGGAAGAACCCAACAGTCGTCATATTTCACAACTATGTTTTAGAAATGAAGCTGAGACATCCAAAGATGAAAGTTCTGGCAAATATGCACAGACAAATAATGTTCCCGAGGGAGATCTCCATACTGGTACATTGGCTACAACTGCTGTGGACGAGGTTGATGTGCTTAAAGGTCTAATGTCAGATCTTTCAGATAAGATTGAAGATATCAAGGCGATGATGTCAGCTCCACCGTTGTCTGAGGTTCTTCAGGCTCTTTATGATGATAAGAACGTTTCTCAGGATAAAAATGCTTGTATAAGTGTGAATTCCTCTCGTGAAGTAGAAGCTGGTTATCGACTAAAAGGTAGTGCATGTGTCATCTTCAAGTATACATGGTTGTGGGATCGTGTACGTGTCAGTGATGAGTTTTTGAAATGTTAAGATTTGGCAAACGGTACTAGCTGTTCGTTCATTAGTTCTTTCACCGACAAAGGCACCGGCACATAAATTTTCATACACACAGGAAACTATTGAAAGGGTGAGAGCTCGTCTGAGAAAGGAGTGTAGTAAAACACAGGAAGATCTCAACGAAGATAACGTGCCAAAGACAGTGGAGGGCGCTCCAGGTAAGCATACCCCACAGGATGCATTGCCATCAGATGATGAAGCTGCACTACCACCCTCAAAAAGAATTCATCGTGCTTTAGAGGCAATGTCCGCATATGCTGCTGAAGCTGCTTCCGTTTCTGATGAAGTTGATGCCATAAGCATGGAAACACAAGACGATGGTAAAACTGTGTCTGTTTGTGTGAATAATGGCAATGAGGATGTTTCAAGGACAGAAGAGCATGCAAAAGGTGAAGTTTTATTGGTTCCAAAAGATTAAAGATGCTTGACGGAGAATACAAAGATCCTTGAAGAATTGATCCAATTAAGGCATAAGATGGCACGCGGGCTGGGATATTCTAATTATGCAGAATATGCACTAGAGAATCAGATGGCTAAAACACCTTTTAAGATTATTCTGAAGCGGTTTAGGGCTATCAATGATGCTCGGGTGCAAAAGCGCAAGGCTGGACTTGACAGAGCTCTACAGCGCCATATTTCCTAAACCAAATCTGGATGTGGGTCCAAGAACAGTTATGTTCCTCTATCATTCGGTTGTGTGCATCTGAAAGAGATTATTGTATCTGATTGCCCTTTTATCAGCGATAGAGGACTTCAAATTGACCGCCTCACAGTGTCTAGAACTTGCTCCTTTAGCAGTAAATGAAACCAGAGTTTCTTCTTTCGGAATCAAAAGTTTTTTTTCATTGCTGCAAACAATTTGCAATACCTTGACCTTTCTCTTCTAACGATATCCAATGAATTATTTCTTTCCATGGGAGAGCCTCAACTTCGTTTGAAAAGTTTGATTTTAACTGGGTATAAAGGTATCACTGCAGCAGGAATCTTAGATTCAAGCTTCTTTTGCCTGCTAAAGGATTATCACCATTTAGAGGAACTTGAAATGGAGAGTACTGGTTTGAGATGGGGTACTTCACAAATGGTTTCAGACTAGGAGTGCTGGAAACTAAAGTCTCTCAATGTTGCGACATGGATGCAAACTCTTCAGTTGCAGTAACAGTTAAGTGACATTCATAAACAGTTATATCTGATCTAGATTTGGGCATATCCCTGGAATTCAAATGTTTGCTAAGATGAAGGTTACCGTCTTGATAATTGCCTTAACAGCTCTGACTATGCTTTGCCAAGTATTTTATAGATACCCAAAGAGCTTATGTTATATTCAAATATCTCTGAAACTTATAACATCAATGCCATGGAATTAACATTCTGCAAAATATAGTTCTTTGCCTGGACACAGTAAACCTATTTGGCAGCCCTGGTTCTAAATGTGAATGATGCAGTGATTTTTATTGAGTATGGTCTCAAGCAGTAAATTCCTCAATGCAAATATACTCTGTTTTAGCAAAAACAGCAGTTTCGTAGCGCGCTACGAAACTGCTGTAGGTGCTGTTTTATAAGAAAAACAAGGAGTTTAATGATGAGGTCAGCAAATTTTTGAAGGAAAAGCCTCAAGGACATAATGGAAACCATAAAAGACTCCCCTAGCTATTCAGAGAATGACAGGTGTGCGTTTTGGAGAAAAGGTGAAATATTTTGTTTTTGGCTAAAGCCTTGTTAAAGGTACTTTATGACCGAATTGTTAGGGTTCTGGTAGGGTTACCGAAGTTTTTGGTTTGTACACCTGTTCAGTCCACAAGGCTTCCATCTCATTGGAAAGTATGGTGATATGCGTTGTTTATGAAGAATTAGAGAGCAGCGGACATGTTCTTTAAGAAATGAAGAATGTTGGGAGACAGGGACCGTGAAAACAGAGCACATCTTTTGGTTAATTAATGAGCCATCTGCGCAACAAGAATCCAAAGCCAGCTCGTTCAGTGTATTCTCCTCCAAGATACTTCAACCAAAGTAGATAGAGGACATGTGTCAAGACTCAGAAAAGCATCATGCTACGAGGAGGACAGATTTTGGGTTTTGAGTAAATTAAGATCATTTGTAATTACAGTTCAGCAATCATGTAATTAATGAATTAGTTATACAATAGATAAGGATAGTTAATAGCAACCTTCGATGCTCCCCTCATGCTGGAGGAGGAAGCTCGAGGTGGTTAAGCATGTAGTCCTATATATGTATCAAACTGGGATGTAATTGGGGTTGGATGTCTTTTGGAAAAAACAGAGTTTATATTGGCTTATGTAAAGACTTGTTATAGTAATATAATAGACTACTTTGTTCTTCTCAGGATTCATACTTTGTTCAGATGCTCAAGATGTATGTGGCTTTGTCTTATCTTTTATGTTTTCCAGCTCTATAGATATACAATCACTCTGAATTCACCTAGTTGCTCAGATTTTCTGTGTATATTTATGAGTTGAGGTTCATTTGAGAAATGTTTTGAGTGTTTAGACTTTACATGCCCTGACTTCCATGAATGTGTAGTTTATGGTTTACTGAAATGGTGTTTGACTCCATGAACCCAATGGAAGAAATCTTATGTTGCCTGTCCAACCAGCATGTTTATTAAAGTTTTCATTTCAAGAGTTAGCCCTCTTAGTGTTAATCATAATCAGTAGTTTGTTTTGAGAGAGCCCTCTCAGGTTAGGGAGGCTAATCCTTAGCCAAGAGTCTGGTCTGAAATAGTTACATAAAATCTTACTGATTGGCAGCCCTCAGTACCTGATTTTGTGATAACAGGGCCAGAGGGAGGGGAGGTTGAAAGCTGAACATTCCTAAGGGTAGATGCTGCTGAAATTAGGACTCCCTTATAGAGCTTGAGAGGAGAGATTCCCATCCTTTCTTAGCTTCATTTGGAAGTGGGTGAGCTGATCAAAGTAAATGAGAACTCTTGCTGGACCCTGGGAGGGACCTGCACAACACCAAGGCACTGGTTGTAATGGTTTCTTTTATTTCCGATTAATACAATTAAGTTCATTTTTCTCAACAAGTTGTTATATCTAATTTGTTTCATATACTCCTTGGTCTTTATGATGAATATGTTTTATTATATGAGTTATTCAGGTGCTATGTAAACGTTTGCTTGTTAGTGAATGCAGGCTTCAAGGAGAAGGAGGAGCTCATCTGGATCGGAGAGGCTTGGCTGCTACAAACAGCGTTGGACTAAAAGGTATGCTTTAAACACCTGGTTGCTTGTATTTTAAATGCATATTTAGGGAAAGATAGTGCTTGATTGTTTTGTTTGTCACTAGAAAGCCTTAGCTTCTAGGGAGGTCGGTTTTGTCCGCAAAATTGACTCTTTTCGCATGATAAAATGGCGACTCCACTGGGGAATCCATGGATTTGATTGATTTCTCTTTTGATTGATACGTTGATTTGAGAAAAGTTGATTTCTTTCTGGTTTTTGGCTGATTGACTGTGAATTTGGGTGGAATAGCTTAGGGTTAAGTTAGTTTTTATTTTTCTTGGTTTTGAGAGTAGTACGCACCCTCTGCGTTAAGCACAGTGCGTACCTGTACGCACTTCTGCTTTGTACACAGAGCGTGGCCGCACCTGTGCAAACAGGCTGCCTGCGTACCCCTGTCAAAAGTTTAGAAAATTCCATTTTTTCCTTTTTACCCATTAGATTTTGTTTATAGTTTGTTTTTGCTGCCCAGATCCATTGGTTATCTGTCAGAAGTCTTCATCTAAGCTTGTTTCATTAGCATCAAGGGTTTTAGTGAAGTTCATAGAAGTTCTAGCCCTAGGTTTGATTTTTGTATTGGTCCTGTAGTGACTTTGGCTTTAGAAGTTGTAAAAACCTTGGATATCCCTGGTCTTTTCAGTCTTCTTAGGAGTCGGACCTTTCATAAAATCCACCTTTGTGAGAAACCTACCTTTGTGTTGTCTCTTTGCGGAATTTCGAGAGAGCTTGTTTGTTAAAGCTGTGAATTTCATTCTTAAGAAAAAGAACAAAAGCTTTTCATTTTTGTTTTTGACTGGTTTATGATTCTGCATGAACTAGTCCTTGGTTGAATTGTAACTGAGTAAAACATCCTGGAATTATATTTTGTAGGCTTTTACCTCATTAGATTTGCTTTTAGGTAAATTTCTCTTAGATTTGCTTTTAGGTAAAATTGATTTGATTTTCATAGATTTTTTAAAGTTGATTTTTGTTAAGTAGTTTTACATGCTTTGTTAAAATAGGGAAAAATACAAAAATCTCTTTTGAGGAAAGTTTGTTTTAGTAGCGTTTGAAGTCTTTGAAAAGAGAAAGGAAGTTTTCGTGAAATAATTAGTGGTCATGTGTTGTATGCTTTGGAAAAGATAAAGAGATTGTTTCTTTGATTTTCATTGCCAAGAAAGTTGTCTTTATAAATTTTGCATTCTCCAACTCTCTTAGCTAGGGAATTCATTGAAAAGGAAAGATAGTTTAAATCATCTTAGGTGCATCTTTTTAGTGGATTTGAGTCGAGTCTACACACCATCAGTTTCATCTCCACTACCTTTTGTCCTAAAGAAAAGCCATAAAAATTAACGCTTAAAGTAAAATTAACTTAGTAACTTTTTATTTACTAGGGCTCTGAAACACCAATATAGATCAGGCTAGTGTCTTGGAGTAGGAGAGTAATTAACTCTCCAAGATAGCAAAACCAAACAATTAGCTCATCTTGTGGTAGGATAAATCCAATAGTTACATTTATGCTCTGGGAAAGCTCCTCTTAAAGGAGAAGCACGAGATCGTGTCCGAACCAGTGAGGGGATCAATCCTCCTTCATTGGGAACGACGCCAGATTAACCTCGGATTAACCATTGTCGAGGAGCCTGGGGTCACTTGTCAGTAAACCTTGGATTATTTTCAAGGAGCCGACAAGGGGATTGAGCTTGATACTCTGCCCTTGCGTGCTATCAGATCATAGACTGTTCCCCCAGGTATATTTGTTGCTGTTGGTAACCTTAGTGACCATTATCTTTAGGGTTCTACCCAAGGTGACGGTGGAGGGAAGATCCCACTGTACCTGGAGCAGACGTCGGCTAGACTCACTTGGATTTTCCGGGGGGTTCACTTCACTCGAGACGGTTAAAGTGGAGGAACTTGTGCCAGTCTATTCATTAAGCAGGTTGTTGGGGTAACTGTTCCACCCGCCACTTCTGTACTGAATTCTGCGATGTTGGATTTCATCACCAACTAGTGTTTTCGGTCCAGAAGGTTACTTTTTGTGTATGGTTTGACGCCCTAGATTCTTTAGGCGTGTGATTCGAATTTGTTTGGTTCTTTAGAGACTTTAGGCGGTTTGCTTTGAGATTTTACTTTGTTTGCGTGTGCAGTAGTTAAAAGTTTTAACTGTGGCTGAATTACCGAGACAACCCCGTAGACTTCGGGGCCAGTCTCCTGAGGTTGTAACTGTGGCCGATTTGTTGAGGAAGTCCCGTAGACTTCGGGGCCAACCTCCTGAAGACGTCCCGGGTCATTACGAAGGTTTGAAAGTCCTCGTAACTCCTAGTGGCAGTAAAGTAGGTTCACCTGAAGAAGGAGAGTCTTCGTTGGTAGTTCATCCTGATTACCAAGCTTTAGAAACAGGTTATAATCCTGAAGCTATTGCAGTTTCCGAGCTTGCTGGTAGTTTTTCATCTACTAGTGATATAGGCGAAGAACCTGAGATATCTGAACTTGTTACTCCAACATTGGCGTTAGTCTCTCCAACTTCTAGTGCTCCTGATTCACCTAGGGTAGAAAGAGTCATCACCGAAAATCTTCCTTCTGGTTTAATAGCTATTGAAGAACTTGCTCCAGAAGAAGAAATAGGCGTCCCTATCCGTGAAAATCAACCTACTATTGATCTAAGGGAGCGTGAATCCATTTTTTACAGTCCACCTAGAAGTACTACTTGGTATCTTTCTTTAACTAATTATTTGGACAACTCAGGGTTAAGTTTTTCTCCACCTCGTGCTCCTTATCCACCTAGAGGTATTTATACTCCTGTAAATATGTTTGGTCAGTCATCCATGTTTACTCAATCGCTTGAATCCTTTTTGTACGGCGGTCCTTCTGTTCCCTCTGGGTATCAGTCACTTTCTGGTACTTTTGCGGGAGCATCTCCTCAACCCATTGAACATGGGTTATTAACTGGAAACAATGGTAATAAAACGTTGAGCGTAGGAGACATTTACATGATGTCAGGTTCAATTCCCAGTTCTCAACCTCAAGGTGGCCAGTTACTGACTGGGGGGCAGCCTCAATTAACGCCTGGGGGGCAACCTCAAGGTACACAAATTGTCTCTGGGGGGCAACCTCAAGGACAGTATGTACCCATGGTGCAGTACATTCCTCAAGGTCAACCCCAGCCTCATTACGTACCCCAAGGTCAACCTCAGTATCAATTTATACCTCAAGGTCAACCCTAGTATCAGTACTTACCTCAAGGGTATCTACCCCAAGGTTAGTACTCGAGTCAAGGTTTCCAACCACCCCAAGGTCAATCTTATGTTCAAGGTACGGGAAATGTACCTTTCAGTTATCAATCCTACCCTCAATCTGGTTATGGATCTCAATATCCTCAACCTGTTATGGGTCAATACCCCAGAATAAACATAGTGTGGGATCCATCGCAAGTTCAACAGGTGTTGCAGCCAAGTGTACAGTTGTCATCTCAAGCTGGACAACTCTTAGTTTCTGGTTCACCCCAGCAACCAGTCCAGTCTAATATTCAAACCTCTGTACCTTCGGTAGTTTCTCAGTCTGGGCCTATTGCACCTAGTACTCCATCTCAAACGACTGCTGCAACTACCGCAACATCTGTTCAATCTACCCCACTTACTTCTCGAGTATCGACAGCTCCGGTTTCCACTGTCTCTGTATCTACTCCTCAGACATCTTTACCATCATCTGGATCCACGATTCAAACTACGGTTCAGATGCCTGTAGGACAACCTGGTTTAAGTAGGGTTGTCACTAGTCAACCACAATTCACTTATCAATCGTACCAGGGACAGTACCAATTCAGTCCTGCTGTCCAGCAGCCAGTTTACCAGTATCAGCCATATCCTGGGTACACTTATCAACAATCACAACAGCCCCAGTATGGTCCGGTTAATCCTGGTTTTCCGGGAGGATACAATATCCCGAACGCGATCCCCATTCCTAGTTATCCTAGATATCCTCCTCCTGGGACTGGTCTTGTGACCCAGAGTTTTAGGGATCCTAATCGGTAGTTACCGTTTATCGCAACTTTGGATTTACCAGACTTGTCGCGCCTAACAAATGATCCAATAAATTATCTTCCATTTTTGCCGCCAATGCCAAGTAAGTTGCCCAGTGACATTCCCAAGTTCGAAGGTAAGTCTGGAGAGGACCCGTCAAATCATGTGATGACTTACCACCTCTGGTGTGCCTCTAATTCCATCTCGGATGATTCGATCCGCTTACGTCTTTTCCAGCGTACTCTCATTGGTCTGGCGGCCAAGTGGTACATTGAGTTACCACGAGCCTCTTTTTATAATTTTAGCTAGTTAGCTGCCTCGTTTTTAACTCATTTTCAGTTGCCGGTCAGATATGATAATGGCACGGAGTTACTAACTTCATTAAAACAATCGACGTCCACATATATTTCCGATCATATTCATGAATGGAGACGTCGAAGGCGGTTAGTGAAAGTTTTTATCCCGGACCAAATCTTAGCTGAATGGTTTGTTAAATCATTGTTACCGAAGATTATTGAAGACGTAGCTAAGGCCGGAGTAGTTACTGAGGAGCAAGTGATTGCTCAAGCGCAGTACCTTGACTTAGTTTACACTCAGTCAGGTACGTTACACGAAAAGATCCCAGATCTTCCTAAGTCAAATCAAATCACTGCTGCTCCTTCGGGATCTCATGCTGCTGATGGCATGATTGGTACGGTGAACACTAAAAGTAAGAAGAAGTCTTCAAAGAATTCTTCTCCTATTATAACCTTACCAGACTCCCCGACAGGAGATTCTTCTGCTGAAGTTTCCGCTGATATTCACGTTGTAGAGTCATCTACAGCTAAATCAAAATCCGGTGGGAAAAAGAAAGGCAAGAAGAAGAATAAAGCAGACAAAACTCCAAAGGAGAAAACTGAAAAATTGGAAACCAATGACGAAAAGTGCAAACCTCGATATCCTTGTCTTATTTGTGAAGAAGATCATTTTACAAGAGATTGCCCTCATCGGGCAGAGGTTGTGAAAATCGTCAAAGGTTCCCCAACTCCTACTGTTTTGAAAGATCCATTTCCAAAGCAGGAGAGTAAGATGATAGGTTCTTCCTCGAGTGCCAGTGAAGAACCCATATTGATGATGTCTCATGTAAGGATTGCGACTCGATCGCAAGATTATGGTAGTAAAAGTCTTGTTGATGGCAAAGAAGCAGAATCTTCTCATTCTAATCCATCAACCTCAGCTCCTGGTTCCGATCCACTACAGATCGAGAAACCTAACCCGGACTTAGTAATCAAACCGCCCGCCAAGGGTATACTTCGAAAGTATGCTTTCAATCCACATGCGAGAGCGGCCCAGAATTATAACATTGTTGAGGACTTAGCTGTTTCTCCCTCAGCAATGTCGGCTTTGGAAGTGCTGCAATCATGCCCAGCACAGCGCAAATTACTTTTGTCGGCTATAGGAGCTGTTGACGTTCAGGACCCGAACCTAATAATCTTTGATCTAGAAAATAGTACACCGCGTTTGCCTCATCAAATGGATTTCCAGATCCCAGTGATAGTCAAAAACAGACCTATTCATCGGACTGTAATTGATGAGGGAGCTTCCACATGTATTATGTCGATACAGTGTTGGAGATCGCTTGGTTCTCCTTCACTAAATCAATCCCCGACAATTCTTAAGGCCTTTGATGGCCGTGGGTTCCATCCTTTTGGCATTCTATAGGATTTGCCTATAGGGGTTGAAGGAAAAACCGTTAGTCTGGATGTGGAGGTGGTTGATGCCCCTCTAGACTACAACCTTCTCTTGGGTCAAAGTTGGTCTTACGCTTTGACAGCGGTCGTTTCATCAGTCTTTCGAGTAATAAAGTTTCCACATAATGGCAAGATCGTGACCATAGACCAGCTGGCTTACTTTTCATCCGACCCATCCTCTTCAGAGAGTATCCAGCATGTCGGTAAAATGACTATCCCATACAAGGATGTTGGAGTAGGATTAGTTAAAGATGCCGGTTTACTGGGAACTTTTCCTTTTCCTCCAATCAACGCATTGTCTTCGTTTGCCTCCATTCATATGATTACATCAAACACCATTGTTTATGATGATCCTTGGATCGTTCCTTCTGAATCTGAGATAGACTCATTTGGTGATGCTATGCCTTTGAGTCCATATGCAATCGCCTATGAAGCTGTGCAGTCTTTTACCGACCCGTGTTCAACCAAAATCGACCAAATGAATGTGGTCCGTGAGGAATCACTTTTCACATCAACCTCGGAGTTAATAGCATTTCCCGAAGTTGTGTCATCTGACGAGCAACTTCGTGAAGTCCTGTGTGTAGACGATTTACCATGGGAAGATTTCCATCACAGATCTTCGTTTTTACCTAAGGATGATCATTTTGAAAATGATTTCTCATCAATATTTACAACTGAATATGTCAAAGAAGCTCAGAATCCAATGAAACATCCTGATTCAGAGCTGAATTTGGGAAACATTTCTCGAACTATTCCCATTGACATTTCAGTTAAGCCTGGAATTGTTGAGAACATTCATATAGGTGCCTCGTGTACGGATGACGAAATTCAGACATACAAGGCCCTATTCCAAGAATTTTGTGACGTGTTTGCCTGGTCCTATGAGGAAATTCCAGGAATTGATCCCACAATTGTTGTCCATGAGATCAAGACTTACCCGGACGCTAAACCTGTCCGGCAACGTTTGCGTCAGATTCACCCACGAAAAGCGGCTGCAATTAAAGCAGAAGTTGAGAAGCTGTTGAAAGTAGGTTTCATTTATCCGATCCCGTTAACGGATCGGGTATCGAATATTGTTCCAGTTAACAAAAAACAGGGAACAATAAGAATATGCATCGACTATAGGGACATTAATCGAGCTTGTCCAAAGGAAAACTACCCAACACCCTATATCGATCAAATAATTGATGATTGTGCCAGCAGTGAAATATTTTCCTTTATGGACGGTTTTTCCAGTTACAATCAAATCAATATTCTACCTGCCGATCAACCAAAAACGGCTTTCATTTGTCCATGGGGGACATTTTCTTATTGCAAATTACCTTTTGGGCTTAAGAATGCCGGAGCAACTTTTCAAAGGGCGATGTCTTATGTGTTTCATGACATCAAACACATTGTGCAACCGTATCTCGATGATTTGCCTGCTCATTCATTACACCGAGCTGACCACCTTGTCCATTTACGAGCAATCTTCATGAGGTGTAGGCATTATCGTATTCGGTTGAACCCACTCAAATATGTCTTCTGTATAGAAGTGGGACGATTATTGGGATTTGTAGTTTCGAAATCCGGCATTTGCGTCGATCCGTCCAAGGTAGAAGCTATCACCAAATTGCCTCCTCCTTCGAGTCTTCGCCAACTCCAAAGTTTGCAGGGGAAATCAAACTTTTTACGACGATTCATTCCTAACTACACCGAGGTTACAAAGGGTTTTACACTGTTATTGAAACAGAACACTCAATTCTCTTGGGATGAGATAGCTCAGAAATCTTTTGATGCACTCAAGCACACGTTGACCCATGCACCGTTGTTGCATCCTCCCAACTACAACCAGGATTACTTTTTGTATCTCGCCGCCTCCCATTCCACCATTGGAAAGGTCTTAGTTCAGGAAGACGAATTCGGAACGGAACATGTGATATATTAGTCGGACGTTAAACCCAACTGAACTAAAATATTCACATGTGGAGAAATTGGCATTGGCAGCCATTCAAGCTGTCCAACGTTTTCGTCACTACATTTTACTCCGTAAAACTACAGTCATTTCGGATTGCAACCCTATGATCTACATTTTGACTAAACAATTGCTAGGGGGCAAGTACTCCAAATCAATTGTTATCCTGCAGGAGTTTGACTTGGAGTTTGAGAAATCTAAGTCTAAGAAATCTTTAGTTTTTGCAGAGTTAATGTGTGACTTCCCGCGTGCTGACACGGAAACTGTGGCAGAGGAGCCCATTGCGGACGAATCTTCGTTTCTAATCAGCACTTTAGATCCGTGGTATGGGAATATCATCGTCTATCTCCAGACCCAATCCTTTCGGCCCGAAGTTTCAAAGTCGGAATGTCGGAAAATTCGATTCCAGTCCCAACAGTATAAAATTATTGGAGATACTCTTTATCGCCGTGGGGCAGACTTGGTTTTTCGACGTTTCTTAACTCACGAAGAAGCTGAAAGGGTTTGAATGATTGTCACTATGGAGCATGTGGTGGTGATATGTCTGGGTATGCCATAGCCCAAAAGATATTGCGCACTGGCTACTTCTGGCCATCCTTGTTTAAAGATTGTATTACTACGGTCCGAAAATGCCACAACTGTCAGGTGTTTGATCGAAAGATGCGCGCTCCACCTGCTCCTCTCCACCCTATAATTGCTGTTGGTCCTTTTGCCAAATGGGGTATCGATTTTATTACATGTAACCCTCACTCGGCCGGGGGGCATGCGTATATCATCCTTGCGGTAGATTATTTTACTAAGTGGGCCGAGGCGATGCCTACATTCGAGGCAGACGGCAAGACAGCTGCAATTTTCGTGTTCAATCACATTATTGCTAGGTTTGGTGTCCCACAAGCGATAATCACTGACCATGGTCGCCATTTTCGAAACGTTATGATGACAGAACTTACAGGCCAGCTTGGTTTGCGTCACGATAGTTCAACTCCCTATTATCCACAAGCGAACGGTCTGGTTGAGTCCATCAACAAAGTTTTAGTTATCATGACCCGACGAATCATTGGTATTCATCGGTCAAATTGGCACAACATGTTATTTTCAGCACTTTGGGCGTACCGAACCTCAGTGAAAACATCAACAGGGTTCACTCCTTTCCAACTAGTTTATGGTTTGGAAGCTGTGCTACCCATTGAATGCGAAATTTCGTCACTGAAAATGGCCATCGAGTTACTTCCAGCTACTTCCGAAGAGGAAAAGCGTTTATTATACTTAGCTCAATTATATGAGACTCGACGTGATGCTGCATTGGCAATCGAGACTCACGCAAAACGTATGAAAGCTCAGTATGATCGAAATGTGACCCCTCGAAATTTTTCGGAAGGAGACCTAGTGCTATTATATGATCAAGCTAATGATAAATTAGGTGCTTGAAAATTCGTTCCTATGTGGCATGGGCCCTATATTGTTAAGAGAAAGCTAGCAAAAGGGGCCTATGAGCTGGTAGACTTTGACGGAGACTCTTTGGGTAAACCCAGAAATGGACTTTACCTAAAGAGGTATTATGCTTAAATGATGGGTATGGAGATTTTATTTAGGTTAGGTTTTTCTTTCTAGCTGGTGTGTTTGTTAGTTTAGACAGTGTGCTTAGCTCAGAGAGTGTGTTTTCGTCGTTATTCTGGCTTATCTTGGTTTTACTCTTGATATTGTAGATGTCAATGCCTCTCCAAACATACATTGGATTTGTTGATGGTGCTTGTCGTAGTACACGGAATATCTCTTCCATAGCTTGGGTTATCTATTCGCCCTCTGACGAGTTAGTTTCTACGCATGGGGTGAGCCTCGGTCAAACAACAAACAACATTGCCGAGTACAGTGCAATGATTGAGTTATTGTCTGAATCTATTTCATTTCGGATTCGAAGTTTGATAGTGAGGTTGGATTCTGAACTCATTTTATTACAGCTTAATAGAGTGTATGCCATTAGAAATCCAGTGTTATTAAGGTTATTTTTGAGAGTGCGTCTCTTGGAACGTGAATTTGATTACATTGAATATCAGCATATTCCAAGGTCTTTAAATACATTAGTAGATGCAATTGCTTCTCAAATGTTAAACAGACATTTGCAATAATCATACATGTAAATTTAAAAACATTTCATCGCACATGTTCAACAGATAAGCCGGTAATAATGATATATATAGATAGGAGTGTGTCAAAAAATACATCGTCTTCGATCATAGGTTGAAAAACACCTTATGATCGGCAAAAATGATAAGTACAAAAAACCAAAATGTCACATGTGTCTACAAAACGACCATCCAATCACTGGTGATGATCTCTATATGATACCACTGCACGGGCCACCCTACACAAGAACCTCCTAAAAGGTCCTGGGACCCCGACTACATAGCGCTGAAGCCTGATAGGAATATCATCTATAGTAGTCTCTGGTATATCTACTGTAAGACGCTCTAGGTCTTGTTCCAACTCAGCTAAAGTCTCTGTGGCCTCGTCCTATGGGGCCGGCACCGCTGCAACTGATAGTCTCCTCTCGAAAGGCCGGAGATTGGCTAGACGACGTGGGCCTACATCTGCATTTTGAAAATGATTACTATCAGTTTTGAGACGATATAAAAACAAACAAAAAATATAGATAATTTAAAAACTTGTGAAAATGAATTACCTGTATCATCCCATTGTTCTCCCGGTGGAAGAACCATGTCCGGATCTCCACGAAAATCAACTCTGGCATAAGGAAAATCCTATATAGAAAAGACTTGGTCCTCTAACCAGTGAAAGTACTCCGGAGTAAATCGGACAACCTCCGTGCCTCATCAGGATGACGGGCCATAACTGCAACCCATCACATCAATTTGGGCTCTCGGGGAAGCCCAGCGTCAACAGTGAGCTGCTGTGGGATCAGCATCGGAACCCTCTCTAAGCCAAAACTCACAACTAAAGGCCCATAACCAAAAGTCTTTAGCTGTCCATTTTTGGCTCTAGTCAGTTGGCCCTCTAAATTGGCCAGCACAACATCACACCAGTTGAAAATGGTGCCCCGATAGCAATCAATCGCCATCCGCATCTGGGATCCAGTGGCAATGTGTAAAGCGGCAGCCCCACAAAGTCTGGTAACTGTAAAAGCAATCACCATAAGTTCATGGCGGGATATAGTTTTGATCTCTATCCCCTTCTCCTGAGACTGAGTGTTACACCACTCTAGTCGGAGACTAGCGATGGACTGGCCACCCGGCCTAGTCCCGAACAGAGTCAAGTGTTCGCCTCTCTTGGGAAAACCAGTGAGAAAGTAGATATCTGTGAGCTCTATCTCGAGCTGGTGCCCTCCAATATAAAAGCACTGGTCCTGAACGTTCCATCTTTCTACTAGCCACTCTAGAAAGCACACTTGGGCCCTCATGCCAGGTATGGCCCAGTATTTGTAAAGGCCGCATGCCTTCAAAGCATCAATGGACGGTTGATGATTAATGGTGGCCAAATCAACATCTTCGTGCTCTCTCTCACACCAATCAAGCATGGTGAACAATCTACACACCAGAAAACATCCATTAGAATTCATGAAATCAAAAATTTTTGGTCCAATTTGGAGAATTTGGGGTTTGTAAACCCTTTGCGCGGAGTACGCACCCCGCCTTTAGGAACAGAGCGTGGGTACGCCCGGAATTTTCCCAATTGAGAAAATGTTGGGGTACGCAGGTCCCTAGTGTGGCACCTGCGTACCCCCGAAAGGCGGACCTTGAAATCCCAAAGCCTCCAAAAAATGAAATCTAGGGCCTAAAAACAAACTCTAAACGGATGAAGATGAAGAGGAGGATGTTGTAGAATACCTGAAAGAGACGGCGTTCGATTTCGATGGTCAGATTCTCCGCAATGTCCACGGGAAGTTTCTTGCCAAAAGCCCTTTTTCTCTCCTCAACAGTGAAATGGTAAAAATGAATTGGTAAAAGCCCTTTTTATAGGTTTTTTGGGTAAATAAATGGTAAATTTGTTTATTTTTCACCATGAAAAGGTATTTTTCAAAGTATTTTTATCTATCTTTAAACAGGTATGAGTAATGTGTTGGTTTTTGTGCAGGATAAAGGATTTTCAGGGAAAATTGTCATTTTTCACAAACAAAAACATCAAAGTCATCTTTAAGCCCTTTTCTGACTCCTAAAACATGAAAAGATTACCGAGCATTTCTTTTACACTCGTTAAAACAAAATTAAAAGACAGTCCTCTTATAGCCCTTTTCTGACCGTAAAAACATGAAAAGATTGCTGGATTTTTGTCGTTTCAAATTCGATATTGGAAATAAAACGACGTGTCCTTGATCGCTTTTTACTTTTCAGGTCAGAGACACTAATTATGAAAGTACTCCTTGGTCGTAAAGATCAAGCGGTTCTCTCAAGTATTATTTTATACTTTTTCGGGCTTGGGAGACACAAATTTATGAAAAAGGTCAACCCTGGAGTCTTCTTAAGTTTTTTCAGACTCTCTAAAATTGAAAAACGCCGAGTTTCTCCTATACTGGACTCGTTAAAATTTCACAGTAAAGGACCTGTTCGATTACAAACAGGAACGGACCACTCCTTCTTAGAGTTTGAATCTAAACTAAGTTGGACTCATCCGAAGGATGAGCTTATAATCAAGCATATGTTATCCTCCTCAAGCTTGTAAAAAATAAAGAGGTACTTGCCAGAAATGGTGGGGGAAAAGAGAGAAAAATGAGCCTATTTGTTATCCTTCGTCTCAGAAAAACCTTATCACCACTCTTGAACACGACACTTTTCATTCACCTGGGTTGGGAAATCCTTTGTCTTAAAGTTGATCAAACCACATTGAAAATCTTCAGCCGGTTTCTGGGTATTAACTTTGGGTCACTCGTCACCAAGCCATCTGTTGTGTCGTTATGTGTTCAAGAGGTCACTGCAAATAAACCATTCATCTGCAAAATACCTGTCATCCATTTTGACCATCCCTGAGTCAGTCCTTACAGCTACATTTCTTCAACTTGATTTATGATTTCGTGTTGTGGGCTTGCCTGCAACGGATCACTTTCTATCGACATCAGCACATTATCTAGAAAGATGATCTAGGAATCGTCAGTACCTTGAAATCTGCATGCCTCAATGGCAGGTTTCTCACCTTTGATGACAGTTTACATCATTGACTTTCGATCGAAGGATTCCGTGATATGTTCGACATCAACACATTCATTCACATCTCATGGATTGTATTGGGTACTTTGAGAACCATTGACATCACTGGTGGTCTCTCTCACACTTTTTAACAGTTTACATCAATGACTGGTAATCAAGTGGTTTCTACCATGTTCGACATCAACCCATTTATTCGCATGGATAGAATCGTACTATTTCGGGAAGTAGAAATGAAGACCCTAGATCTAGTTTCCACCATCCAGGCTGCAAGGAGTTTTGTATTCATTATACAGTAGACTAATAATAAACAGATGGCTGCGTCCATACTGTGTCTACATGAGTCTATGATTATGATGTACTGCAAAATCATTCCTGTATCAGAGCAGTAGTTAGTTTGTTAGTTAAAGTTTTCAATCTGAGTATGGGAATGCCTACCTCAGCGATGATATGATCTTATATATGTATTTTGTGTTGAATATTTGTAGGTCCCGACTGGGCTCTCCACAAGATAATCCTTGAAATGATAAAGTACTTCACCCTTCCTAGATGATATGAAACCCTAATCTACTACAGGCTTCACACTTTAGGGGGCAATCTGTTACACTAAAATTTGTTACCATGACTATTTGTAGTCAGTATGGCTCCATCAACTGTCATACTGTCCTCCTTGGCAAGTCTTATACCTCTGCTCCTCATGTCAAACTCCAAGAAAGAGAGAAAGTCCTTAAAAATCAATATAACTCTGGTTACGCAGTTTCTCTTACCCTTACCTGCGTTTACGCACCTTAAGTTCATAATGCCTGCGTACTGGTACGCTCTGTCTGTAAAGGGATGGGTGCGTACTCCTGTAAAGGTCAAAAGGCGTGAGTTTTACTTCAAAAAAGTTACTTGTGGTCGAATCTAGAGCATTCTAGAAGATGGTTTGACGTGGATTGAGCGCCTCCAGATGGTTCATGCATCCCAAAGAAAGAGGAACTTATCCCATCAAGAGGGGAGCTATCCCATTGAAAGAGGGGCTTATCCCATTGATGGTGGACCTGATTAACTTCCTCCAAAGCATTATAAATACAGGCATTGGGCTAGAGGGAGGGGAGGTTGAAAGCTGAACATTCCTAAGGGTAGATGCTGCTAAAATTAGGACTCCCTTATAGAGCTTGAGAGGAGAGATTCCCATCCTTTCTTAGCTTCATTTGGAAGTGGGTGGGCTGATCAAAGTAAAGGAGAACTCTTGCTGGACCCTGGGAGGGACCTGCACAACACCAAGGCACTGGTTGTAATGGCTTCTTTTATTTCCGATTAATACAATTAAGTTCATTTTTCTCAACAAGTTGTTATATATAATTTGTTTCATATACTCCTTGGTCTTTATGATGAATATGCTTTATTATATGAGTTATTCAGGTGCTATGTAATCGTTTGCTTGTTTGTGAATGCAGGCTTCAAGGAGAAGGAGGAGCTCATCTGGATTGGAGAGGCTTGGCTACTACAAACAACGTTGGACTAAAAGGTATGCTTTAAACACCTGGTTGCTTGTATTTTAAATGCATATTTAGGGAAAGATAGTGCTTGATTGTTTTGTTTGTCACTAGAAAGCCTTAGCTTCTAGGGAGTTCGGTTTTTTCCACAAAATTGACTCTTTCCGCATGACAGTGTTTATGGAAAACAGAAGAGAGTCGGATTCCTTAGAGTTGGGAAAGAAAAGAAGAGTGAAAAATTAGAGCTTGTGCATACAGGTGTATGGGGACCTACTCAGGTATGATCTCTTGGTGGCTCTCGTTATTATGTTACTTTTATTGATGATGCAATTAGAAAAAATTGGATTTATTGTATTCAAAATAAATCTGATGTATTTGATACTTTCAAGAAATGGAAAGCTTTGGTTGAAAATGAGACAGGAAAAAGGTTGAAGTGTCTCAGATCAGACAATCGAGGTGAATATTGTAGCAAAGAGTTTGATAGGTACTATTTAGAGAATGGAATTCCAAGAGAGAAGACAGTTCCAGGAACACCACAAGAAAATGGTGTGTCAGAAAGGATGAACAGGACAATCATGGTGTGTGCAAGGTGCATGAGATTACATGCAGGATTTCTTTTACAATTTTGGGCAGATGCTGTAGATACTGTTGTTTATCTAATAAACAGAGGGCCTTCAAGTTCCTTGGATGGTGGTATTCCAGAGGAGGCATGGATAGGTAAAAATGTAAACTACTCTTTTTTAAAGACTTTTGGTTGTGAATCCTTTGTCCACATTAATAAATAAAATAGAAAAAAGCTTGAGGTAAAATCAAAGAAATGTACCTTTATTCGATATGGTGTTGATGATTTTGGTTATCACTTTTATGATTACGAAAAACACAAAATCATCAGGAGAAGAGATGTCATATTCAATGAAAAGTTTTTGTATAAGGATCAGCTGCAGGAAAAGAAACAGGAAAAAGAAAATAGAGAATACACAGTGCTTGACGAGATCACAGAAAAAGTGATGGTGCCTGAAAATCATAATGATCAACAGTCAGAACAAAAACCACAACAACAACAAGCACCTCAAACACTTGAAAGTGGTGTTAGAAGATCTACCAGGATAAGTAGACCCCTTGAACGATACTCTACTTCATTATATTATGTATTGTTGATTGATTCTAGTGAACCAGAATGTTATGAAGAAGCAGTGTAGGTAGAAACCAGGAAGAAGTGGGAGCAAGCCATGAAAGAAGAGATGGACTCCTTAGCACATAACCAGACTTGGGACTTAGTCAGGTTGCCTGCAGGTAAAACAACATTGCAGAATAAATGGGTTTACAAGTTGAAGGAAGAAGATAGAGGTAGAAAAAGGTATAAAGCTAGACTTGTGGTGAAAGGGTTTGCAAAGAAAAAGGGTATAGACTTTGATGAGATATTTTCTTCTATTGTTAAAATGACTTCAATCAAAACTATTTTAAGTCTAGTAGCAGCGGAATATTTGCATCTTGAGCAGTTAGATGTAAAGATATCCTTTCTCCATGGGGATTTGGAGGAAGAGATATATATGTAGCAGCCACAAGGATATGAGGTAAAAGGGAAGGAGAAGCTAGTGTGCAGGTTGAAGAAGAACTTGTATGGCTTAAAACAGGCTCCAAGGTAGTGGTATCTAAAATTTGACAAGTTTATGTCTGAACAAGGTTATACTAGATGTCACTTTGATCATTATGTTTATCTCAAAAGGAAAAATGATGGCAGCTATATTATATTGTTATTGTATGTAGATGACATGCTTGTTGCAGGTTCTAACATGCAGGAAATAAATGTGCTCAAAAGAAAATTGGAAAACTCATTTGCAATGAAGGATTTGGGTGCTACAAAACAAATCCTTGGTATGAGAATAACTAGAGACGGGAAGAATCACAAATTAACATTGTCTCAAAGTGAGTACATAGAAAAGGTGTTGAAAAGGTTTAATATGCAGAATGCAAAACTAGTTAGTATACCTTTGGCTATCCATTTCAAATCAAGTAAGGAGGAGTGTCCCAAGACTTAGGAAAAATTGGCTCATATGTCTAAAGTTCCATATGCATCAGCAGTTGGAAGCTTAATGTATGCAATGGTCTGCACAAGGCCTGATATTACACATGCAGTGGGAGTTGTATGCAGGTACATGAAGAATCCAAGAAAAGAACATTGGATGGCGGTGAAGTGGATTCTCAGGTATTTGAGAGGTACCACAAATCAAGCATTATGATTTGGTGGTTCAAACATTTCTCTACGGGGATATGTTGATGCAAATATGGCGGGTGATAGAGATAATAGGAGGAGCACAACAGGGTATGTGTTTACTATAGGTGGAAAATCTATTAGTTGGGTCTCAAAACTGCAAAGTGTTGTTGCACTCTTAACAACAGAAGCAGAGTATGTTGCTGCTATAGAGGCTGGTAAAGAAATGATTTGGTTACAAAGGTTTCTGGATGAATTGGGTAAGAAGCAGGAGTTGGGCAAGTTATACAATGACAGCTAGAGTGCCATACATCTTGCAAAGAACTCTGCATTTCATTGCAAGACTAAACATATATAGCTCAAGTACCATTTCATACGGTCAGTGTGGGAAGATGGACAGTTGAAGCTAGAAAAGATACACACTAGCTAGAATCCTGCAGATATGTTAACAAAAGTTGTATCCATGGAGAAACTGAGAATATGCTCAGTTTCAATTGGTCTTCAAGTATGATGAAGAAGATGAGAAACAACCAGGTCCAAAGTGGAGTCAATGTCCAGCAAATGAAGCAGCGATGGAGTTGCTATAATCAGTCTCTAAGTGGGAGATTGTTGGGTGTGGAGCCTAATTATCTTCTGTATTCAAAGGTATCGCCGCATTAGACCCTAGTTCATAATGGGTTGGCAATGCCGATCATAAAATATTCACTGTAGGGGGGGTCTAGGGGGGGGTCTGCGCCTTTGGGAGCCCGATCGGGGGCAGCGTCCCCACAGCTAAGAATATATGTCAAATTGCCTTGTAAAATGTTGTAATTTCGTAGTCAATCTGGGCCATTCATTAGGTTGAGATCTAACAGTAGAAGTTATGTTTAATTTAGGGTTTTTTTCCCTAGAAGGCAACCCCTCGCTATATATGAGGGAATTGTATTGTGTCTATGCATATCTGGATTCTAAGTGAGGAAGAGAGAGGAGATTGAGAGTGAAGAGGGAATTATAGCGGATCTACTATACGTTGTATCTCTTCAGTTTGTTGGATAATATAAAAAGAAGGACTTGATGTTTCTACATGGACGTAGCCAAAACTGGGTGAACCACGTATATCTGTGTCTCTCTTGTTTTATGCATTTTATGTGTTTATATTTCTGCAATATTTTATGTGTTCCATTACTCTGTAATATATAATTCACTAACAATAAGGTGTAAAATCATCCATGTAGATCTCCACAACGTCATGAACTAATTCAGCAAAAATACTTAGGAATGCTCTCTGGAAAGTGGTAGGAGCATTGCACAGGCCGAAAGGAAGGACTCTATAGGAAAAAGTACCCCATGGATAGGTGAAAGTGGTCTTATCTTGGTCTTCTGGGTAGATTTTGATTTGGTTGTACCCCTTCTTTGTGGCCTTGTTCAATTCCCTATAATTGACATAAATCCTCCACTTCCCATTTTTCTTGGGCACTAACACTAAAAGAGAAACCCAATCACTGTCAGAGATAGGGTAAATGAACCCTGCATCTAATAGTTTCTGGAGTTCTTCTTTGACTATGTCTTTGAGGGCTGGATTCATTCTCCTTTGTGGTTGCCTGACTAGCTTGCAACCTTCCTTGATGTATATGTGATGAGTACACACCGAGGGGTGTACTCCCTTCATTTCCTTGTAGTTCCACGCAAAGGCTTCTAGGTTCTCCCTCAACAAGTTGCATAGCTATTCCTCCTCTAAAGTGGAGAGTGATGGATTAATCTTCAAGGTTTTCTCTAGCCCAAATTCTATGGTTTTGACTCGGAGTGGGTTGGAATCGGCCAAGCATAAGTCAATTTGATGATTGTTCAGTGTTTCTTTTACTTCTTCTTCTAGGGGTAATGAACTAGGAGTTGGACTCTGGAGCAGGTGTTCAATTAAATCATCCTCATCTTGTTGTCCTCCTCCTATGATGGCTTCCAAAGTATACAGTTCGGCAGAATAAAGCTCATCTTCTTCCTCCTCCTCCAATCATAAAGGTAAGTCATGTTCTAGGGAGGGTTGAGAAAGAGGGTATATGACTAATTGTTTGGATATATGCCCATTCTTAATGGTCATATTCCCATCTCTGTAGCTAATGTAGGCATCATCTGTGGCCAACCATGGCCTCCCAAGGATGAGAGGGTAATGTTGGCATTATGATACATATGTTGTACTTGATGGAAACCCACTCATCTCAGATGATAAATTATAGTGCAGAAAAGTTCACGCACTTATATGCAGAGAAAAGTTTATTTCATGTAGAGAAAAGTTCACGCACTTTTATGCAGAGAAAATTTTATTTCATGTAGAGAAAAGTTCACACAATTTTATGCAGAGAAACGTTTATTTCATGTAGAGAAAAGTTCACGCAATTTTATGTAGAGAAAAGTTTATTTCATGTAGAGAAAAGTTCACGCACTTTTATGCAGAGAAAAGTTTATTTCATGTAGAGAAAAAGTTCACGCACTTTCATGCAAGGAAAAGCGCGTAAATGTTGGAGAACTTACCTTTGGTCCATGGTAGTTAGTCCTTGGTATTTGAACCTATGGTTTTGGACCATGGTACCTCGTCCGAAGTGTTGATCTCACGCACTTTCATGCAAATAAAAGTGTGTATATGTTGGAGAACTTACCTTTGGTCCATGGTAGTTAGTCCTTGGTATTTGAACCTATGGTTTTGGACCATGGTACCTCGTCAGAAGTGTTGATCTCATGCACTTTCATGCAAGGAAAAGCGTGTATATGTTGGAGAACTTACCTTTGGTCCATGGTAGTTAGTCCTTGGTATTTGAACCTATGGTTTTGGACCATGGTACCTCGTCAGAAGTGTTGATCTCACGCACTTTCATGGTTGGTTCATGGTATTAGTTCGATAGTTTTTGATCCTATGGTTTTGGCCCATGGTATTGCATCCAAAAGTGTTGATCTCACGTACTTTCATGGTTGGTTCATGGTATTAGTCCAACAGTTTTTTGATCCTATGGTTTTGGACCGTGGTATTGAGAAAGGACTAAGGCTATAAAAGAGGAAGGAGATCATTTGACAAAGCATCATCTGAATTATTGAATATCTGATAAAGTGCTAGATCTGGAATACTGTGATTGGGTTATGGTGCAGATCTGGATCTGAGCTAAAGAGGGATCTCACCGGTTGATGGAGAACAAGATCTAAGGATAGATCGGGATCAAATGGTTTGAAATGAACTATCTCTATATATTTGATTATGCTTATTCTAGATCTGTATATTGAAAATGATCTGAACTGGGTATAACTTAAGTTTGAGATCACTGCAAGTCATGTTTGAATATTTATAGATCTGTACGTGAGTTGGCTTTGGTGTAAGCGCGTATATATGCAGGTTTGGTTCATTGTAGTAGCGTATACAATTTGAGCTATGATATTTGAAGTCACAGGTGGTTCTGGTTGTTGATGGGTTCTGATGACAGTTTAAAGGTGTCAGTATTCTGCATATCCTGTTTGGTTGATTGGGTTTAGCTTCAGTATTGATGGATGAGAACTAATATTGGATCAGGATCATAATGACTCATATTTATGTGATTTGATGGACTAGATCTGGGTTCTAACACATATATTATCCTTGTATATGTATTGATCTGGTGTTTGGGTG
Source organism: Pinus tabuliformis (assembly GCA_031772625.1). NCBI lineage: Eukaryota > Viridiplantae > Streptophyta > Pinopsida > Pinales > Pinaceae > Pinus > Pinus tabuliformis. The sequence goes on from CM062805.1 coordinate 1,092,113,851, forward strand.
ATTCAGAAGATTGATTGATTATGTGCTTCAATGATATTAATGGGTCCAGTATGAAAATTGGATGAAACGTGGCCTTTCAGATTATGTGTTGTGCTTCAGGTGTATCCAGTCTGAAAATATATGAAACGTGGTACCCGGAGGAGAGAAGATTGTAGGCCGGCACCTACGTACTAGTATCTTAGCTAGTACAAGAGCTACGGGGGTGGTAGCTCCCTTCCAGTAGCAGTTGAAAACTTTGGAGCATTGTAGCAGGTAGCAGCCTGCGTACTACTAAATGGATTGGCTAGTACAAGAACTATGGGGGTTGTAGCTCTCTGCAGGTAGAAGCCTGCGTACTGGTATAAGACTGCACCAGTACATAAATATTGTAAAAGGATTTTCTTATTAAGAAGAAGATTGAGATGACTTGCAGCAGGTGGTTTTCTCCCACATTGGGTTTCCACCTTATATCATGGTGTTCATGTGTGTGGCTTATGTGTGATGATCTGTTCTATTTTACTACACCTGTTTACTGTTAATATGGTTGATAATGTTCTAATGCACTCATTAAGGATCAACTAACTGAGTCATAAGAAGTTGTGGAAGTAGCACATATGAATCTGAATATGGAAATGAAAAAGTTTTATTGATGTGATAATACTGATTCACCCCCCCCCCCTCTCAGTATTATTTCCAACAATTGGTATCAGAGCAGGTCCTTTGGTAGGAGCTTGATCACTTGAAGGAGATCCGTGGAACAATGGGAAAGAAGCTTAAGAAGAAAGCTCATAAGAAGAAGAAGACATCTCAGAAGAACTATGAAAGTGGGAGAATCGATTGGGGATTAGGTATAAGAAGCTCTTCAGATTCAGATTCAGATTCGGAATCATTTCAGAATGAAGATGAACTATCAGGTATGAATTTGCTATCCTCTGATGTTCCAGCTATCTATCCATTTGGAAAATATGGAAGTGATAACGAAACAACTGAATGTGCTCTTATGGGTGAGGAAGAAGGATATCAAATAGAAGCTGAATTTAACAGGCTGACAAACAAAATTAGTGAACAAGAAAGACTTCTGAACATAAAGAGTGGTGCCCTCAAAGAAGCTGTTACTAGACAAAAGGCTCAACGAGAGTTATTCAAGGAGAAATATCAAAAGTTGCAGGTTGAAGCAACATCTCTAAGAAATGAAGTCAATGAAAAGAACACAACCATCAAGAAACTCAGAGATAGATCCAGTTACTATGAAAGTCTTGAAGCCACGATCCGCTCTCTAAAGGAAGATCTTGAAGAATCAAAGAAGCAGAATAAAGATCTAGTCCAAGATATTGAAAAACAGGGAAATGAAGTTATCAGCTTAAAATCTCAGCTAGAATGTGCCTTCAGAATTCGTCAAATGCAACAGGATCTGAATGAAGAACAAGAAAAGGAGATTCTCAAGCTAAAGCATCAATTGGAAGAAGAAAGGAAAGCTGAAGAAGACATGAAGAAGCAATATCTAGAAAAAGAAGAACAACTTTAGGTTGAGGTAAATATCTTGAAAAGTAAATTAGAAGAAAAGGATAAGCTCTTACGTTTTCAAGATAGTACTAAAGCCTTGGATGATATTCTTAATAGTCAAAGATCTCCTGCTATCAAAACTAGTCTTGGCTTTCATGAATCTGTTGAAGGTGAACCTAGTTCACAAGGTGAGGTAAGGAACTGTAAAGAGAAATCTAAAATGATCAACAAGGAGATAAGAGAGACGAAAGGTCAATCTCATCATCGACCAAGGAAAGAAATTCTTCAAAGAAAATCTTTTACTCCTCCTATGAATAATGTTGAATGTCATGTATGTCATAACCTTGGACATGTTGCAGCCAGATGTAGAAGAAGAAGGGTTCAAGATCATCAAACAAATAGATCATCTCAGTCAAGGTACTTTAATGGATATTGCTTTGCTTGCAATATTTTTGGTCACAAAGCTGCTGATTGCTACAAAAGGAATATGAAACATGTAAGATGTTATGCATGTAACAAGCTTGGACATATAGCAAAGGAATGCAAGAACAAAGCACGGACATCACACCAAAAGGAGAAAACATCATCACACTTGAAATATGGAAGAAAAAGGAAGTTCAGTCAGAAAGTGGCGGCACAACACATTATACAGACATAACAGAGGGAGCCGGAAGTGTAAAACTTCAATCTCCTACGCAAGCTTGATAAAGGGAAGTTGCATATATATGCGAATTTGTTACTGCACAGTCGCGTATATGATTGTTTGAACAAAGGCAGTAGGGACAGATTCAAGGAAAGGATCAGTTTTTGATAATGGTTGCATTTTGCTAATGATGTGTGGATATGATGGTTAGAAGTATTTTGGTTCTAACTTGATATTGCTGATGTCTTGATACTTCTTATTAATATGCATGATCAGATCTGACAGATGGCACAGGTTTAGGGGGAGCATATGCTCTTAATGCATTGTTGGCATTATGGTTAATAGTCCTTGGTGATGATGCTTATATGGATAAATGATTCATCTTGCTATGATATGGTTATGAGTTGTTCAGATGATTCTTGGGGTTACATAGTTGATATTTAGATCAGATTTGTGGTTGATCCTCTAATGGTGCTTACATGGTGATCTTCATAAGGATAAGGAGAAGCACATAGCTTGAATTCACATCTTCTTTAATTGATGATGAGTCACTCATATGCTGTTGTCGTCATATGCATAAAGATCATATATTATACTTATGATGTAGGATTCCTATTGTTCTTGGCACATATATGGATGAGGATTATTGGCTGGATACATGGATGATTATTCAAAGTTGCATTGTTGGAGACATATATGATGATGAGTTCTTACCTATATGACGATAGGTTGTTTCGTACATATGTTGATTGATATTCCCAATTGATGATACTTGGTCCATGCAGATCTGGATGGCTATGGTGTTTTACACATATGATATAATGTGAATGATTTTATGATGATGAGTTGATATCTATCTGCAGACATACCCTCTCATAGGACATTTACAGGTTGCTGATCTGGAATTGGTTGTACGCGAGTTTCATAAGGAGTATCCACGTATACACGCTTGTTTATATGGATACAATCGCGTATATGTTAATATGGAGGAAATCAGTGGGCCAGACTCAGGGTGAGAACAGTATGATTTGGGTCTGACAGAGACCATCTGGCACAGGTTCAGGGGGAGCAGATAAACTTCTAATGATGCATTGTTGGCATTATCATAGAAGCTTTTGGTTCTAGTTCACAGCTGTTGTTGGTTTCAGGTGGAACATTTGCAGAGGGAGAACAGAAGGAAATCATGGTTGCTGATCTGAATGGTGATTGAAAGATTCTGCTGCTATCAATTATTTGTGACTTTCATAAGTCTTGATCTAGATATTTCGTCTCTATGTCATGTATCTCTTTTATGGTGTCAAGGTCATGTAACGGCCTATTTTGGTTTCCCCACTATGCCTGGGATGAAGATGTAATGTATTTGGTTGTCATATGTAAATTTCTGATGTATCCCCACTTAGTTGGGTGGTTGATCCCCACTTGGTTGGGTGATGGATGTATGTATTGAGTCTTTTGGTGATAGGAAGGTATTTTATGATGTATAAGTCTTGGTTCTTCTTGAAGAACACCTTTTTGCAGACCTTGCTTACAGACAAGGGGAGCATGAACAGTACAATTCAGTAAGAGCAGAGCTTTCAGCATGTAGCATGGATAGATTGGTACACCTTGGCATATACAAAGGGGGAGCTCATTCAGAGATTTCAGCAGGTTCTCAGGGGGAGTATGGACAACGGAATGTTTATCTAGGAAAGAGAATATCTTGGTTCGCCCTTTGCCCTTGATGTCAAAGGGGGAGAGTGAATTGGTTGTTGTTGCCATCAAGTCTAAAGGGGGAGATTGTTGGAATTATGATACATATGTTGTACTTGATGGCAACCCACTCATCTTAGATGATAACTTATAGTGCAGAAAAGTTCACGCACTTATATGCAGAGAAAAGTTTATTTCATGTAGAGAAAAGTTCACGCACTTTTATGCAGAGAAAAGTTTATTTCATGTAGAGAAACGTTCACACACTTTTATGCAGAGAAAAGTTTATTTCATGTAGAGAAAAGTTCACGCAATTTTATGCAGAGAAAAGTTTATTTCATGTAGAGAAAAGTTCACGCACTTTTATGCAGAGAAAAGCTTATTTCATGTAGAGAAAAAGTTCACGCACTTTCATGCAAGGAAAAGCACGTATATGTTGGAGAACTTACCTTTGGTCCATGGTAGTTAGTCCTTGGTATTTGAACCTATGGTTTTGGACCATGGTACCTCATCAGAAGTGTTGATATCACACACTTTCATGCAAAGAAAAGCGTGTATATATTGGAGAACTTACCTTTGGTCCATGGTAGTTAGTCCTTGGTATTTGAACCTATGGTTTTGGACCATGGTACCTTGTCAGAAGTATTGATCTCATGCAATTTCATGCAAGGAAAAGCATGTATATGTTGGAGAACTTACATTTGGTCCATGGTAGTTAGTCCTTGGTATTTGAACCTATGGTTTTGGACCATGGTACCTCGTTAGAAGTGTTGATCTCATGCACTTTCATGGTTGGTTCATGGTATTAGTCCGATAGTTTTTGATCCTATGGTTTTGGCCTGTGGTATTGCATCCAAAAGTGTTGATCTCACGTACTTTCATGGTTGGTTCATGGTATTAGTCCAACAGTTTTTTGATCCTATGGTTTTGGACCATGGTATTGAGAAAGGACTAAGGCTATAAAAGAGGAAGGAGATCATTTGACAAAGCATCATCTGAATTATTGAATATCTGATAAAGTGCTAGATCTGGAATACTGTGATTGGGTTATGGTGCAGATCTGGATCTGAGCTAAAGAGGGATCTCACTGGTTGATGGAGAACAAGATCTAAGGATAGATCGGGATCAAATGGTTTGAAATGAACTATCTCTATATATTTGATTATGCTTATTCTAGATCTGTATATTGAAAATGATCTGAACTGGGTATAACTTAAGTTTGAGATCGCTGCAAGTCATGTTTGAATATTTATAGATCTGTACATGAGTTGGCTTTGGTGTAAGCGTGTATATATGCAGGTTTGGTTCATTGTAGTAGTGTATACAATTTGAGCTATGATATTTGAAGTCACAGGTGGTTCTGGTTGTTGATGGGTTCTGATGACAGTTTAAAGGTGTCAGTATTCTACATATCCTGTTTGGTTGATTGGGTTTAGCTTTAGTATTGATGGATGAGAACTAATATTGGATAAAGATCATAATGACTCATATTTATGTGATCTGATGGACTAGATCTGGGTGCTAACACATATATTATCCTTATATATGTATTGATCTAGTGTTTGGGTGATTCAAAAGATTGATTGATTATGTGCTTCAATGATATTAATGGGTCCAGTATGAAAATTGGATGAAACGTGGCCTTTCAGATTATGTGTTGTGCTTCAAGTGTATCCAGTCTGAAAATATATGAAACATGGTACCCGGAGGAGAGAAGATTGTAGGCCGGCACTTGCGTACTAGTATCTTAGCTAGTACAAGAGCTATAGGGGTGGTAGCTCCCTTCCAGTAGCAGTTGAAAACTTTGGAGCATTGTAGCAGGTAGTAGCCTCCGTACTACTAAATGGATCGGCTAGTACAAGAACTATGGGGGTTGTAGCTCTCTGTAGGTAGAAGCCTGCGTACTGGTATAAGACTGCACCAGCACATAAATATTGTAAAAGGATTTTCTTATTAAGAAGAAGATTGAGATGACTTGCAGCAGGTGGTTTTCTCCCACATTGGGTTTCCACCTTATATCATGGTGTTCATGTGTGTGGCTTATGTGTGATGATCTGTTCTATTTTACTACACCTGTTTACTGTTAATATGGTTGATAATGTTCTAATGCACTCATTAAGGATCAACTAACTGAATCATAATAAGTTGTGGAAGTAGCATATATGAATCTGAATATCGAAATGAAAAAGTTTTATTGATGTGATAATACTGATTCACCCCCCCCCCTCTCAGTATTATTTCCAACAATTGGTATCAGAGCAGGTCCTTTGGTAGAAGCTTGATCGCTTGAAGGAGATCCATGGAACAAGGGGAAAGAAGCTTAAGAAGAAAGCTCATAAGAAGAAGAAGACATCTCAGAAGAACTATGACAGTGGGAGAATCGATTGGGGATTAGGTATAAGAAGCTCTTCAGATTCAGATTCAGATTCGGAATCATTTCAGAATGAAGATGAACTATCAGGTATGAATTTGCTATCCTCTGATGTTCCATCTATCTATCCATTTGGAAAAGATGGAAGTGATAACGAAACAGCTGAATGTGCTCTTATGGGTGAGGAAGAAGGATATCAAATAGACGCTGAATTTAAGAGGCTGACAAACAAAATTAGTGAACAAGAAAGAATTCTGAACATAAAGAGTGGTGCCCTCAAAGAAGCTGTTACTAGACAAAAGGCTCAACGAGAGTTATTCAAGGAGAAATATCAAAAGTTGCAGGTTGAAGCAACATCTCTAAGAAATGAAGTCAATGAAAAGAACACAACCATCAAGAAACTCAGAGATAGATCCAGTTACTATGAAAGTCTTGAAGCCACGATCCGCTCTCTAAAGGAAGATCTTGAAGAATCAAAGAAGCAGAATAAAGATCTAGTCCAAGATATTGACAAACAGGGAAACGAAGTTATCAGCTTAAAATCTCAGCTAGAATGTGCCTTCAGAATTCGTCAAATGCAACAGGATCTGAATGAAGAACAAGAAAAGGAGATTCTCAAGCTAAAGCATCAGTTGGAAGAAGAAAGGAAAGTTGAAGAAGACATGAAGAAGCAATATCTAGAAAAAGAAGAACAACTTCAGGTTGAGGTAAATATCTTGAAAAGTAAATTAGAAGAAAAGGATAAGCTCTTACGTTTTCAAGATAGTACTAAAGTCTTGGATGATATTCTTAATAGTCAAAGATCTCCTGCTATCAAAACTGGTCTTGGCTTTCATGAATCTGTTGAAGGTGAATCTAGTTCACAAGGTGAGGCAAGGAACTGTAAAGAGAAATCTAAAATGATCAACAAGGAGATAAGAGAGATGAAAGGTCAATCTCATCATCAACCAAGGAAAGAAATTCTTCAAAGAAAATCTTTTACTCCTCCTATGAATAATGTTGAATGTTATGTATGTCATAACCTTGGACATGTTGCAGCCAGATGTAGAAGAAGAAGGGTTCAAGATCATCAAACAAATAGATCATCTCAGTCAAGGTACTTTAATGGATATTGCTTTGCTTGCAATATGTTTGGTCACAAAGCTGCTGATTGCTACAAAAGGAATATGAAACATGTAAGATGTTATGCATGTAACAAGCTTGGACATATAGCAAAGGAATGCAGGAACAAAGCACGGACATCACACCAAAAGGAGAAAACATCATCACACTTGAAGATATGGAAGAAAAAGGAAGTTCAGTCAGAAAGTGGCGGCACAACACATTATACAGACATAACAGAGGGAGCCAGAAGTGTAAAACTTCAATCTCCTACGCAAGCTTGATAAAGGGAAGTTGCATATATACGCGAATTTGTTACTGCACAGTCGCGTATATGATTGTTTGAAGAAAGGCAGTAGGGACAGATTCAAGGAAAGGATCAGTTTTTGATAATGGTTGCATTTTGCTAATGATGTGTGGATATGATGGTTAGAAGTATTTTGGTTCTAACTTGATATTGCTGATGTCTTGATACTTCTTATTAATATGCATGATCAGATCTGACAGATGGCACAGGTTTAGGGGGAGCATATGCTCTTAATGCATTGTTGGCATTATGGTTAATAGTCCTTGGTGATGATGCTTATATGGATAAATGATTCATCTTGCTATGATATGGTTATGAGTTGTTCAGATGATTCTTGGGGTTACATAGTTGATATTTAGATCAGATTTGTGGTTGATCCTCTAATGGTGCTTACATGGTGATCTTCATAAGGATAAGGAGAAGTACATAGCTTGAATTCACATCTTCTTTAATTGATGATGAGTCACTCATATGTTGTTGTCATCATATGCATAAAGATCATATATTACAGTTATGATGCAGGATTCCTATTGTTCTTGGCACATATATGGATGAGGATTGTTGGCTGGATACATGGATGATTATTCAAAGTTGCATTGTTGGAGACATGATGATGATGAGTTCTTACCTATATGACGATAGGTTGTTTCGTACATATGTTGATTGATATTCCCAATTGATGATACTTGGTCCATGCAGATCTAGATGGCTATGGTGTTTTACACATATGATATAATGTGAATGATTTTATGATGATGAGTTGATATCTATCTGCAGACATACCCTGTCATAGGACATTTACAGGTTGCTGATCTGGAATTGGTTGTACGCGAGTTTCATAAGGAGTATCCGCGTATACACGCTTGTTTCTATGGATACAATCACGTATATGTTAATATGGAGGAAATCAGTGGGCCAGACTCAGGGTGAGAACAGTCTGATTTGGGTCTGACAGAGACCATCTGGCACAGGTTCAGGGGGAGCAGATAAACTTCTAATGATGCATTGTTGGCATTATCATAGTTGCTTTTGGTTCTAGTTCACAACTGTTGTTGGTTTCAGGTGGAACATTTGCACAGGGAGAACAGAAGGAAATCATGGTTGCTGATCTGAATGGTGATTGACAGATGTTGCTGCTATCAATTATTGATGACTTTCATAAGTCTTGATCTAGATATTTCGTCTCTATGTCATGTACCTCTTTTATGGTGTCAAGGTCATGTAACGGCCTATTTTGGTTTCCCCACTATGCCTGGGATGAAGATGTAATGTATTTGGTTGTCATATGTAAATTTTTGATGTATCCTCACTTAGTTGGGTGGTTGATCCCCACTTGGTTGGGTGATGGATGTATGTATTGAGTCTTTTGGTGATAGGAAGGTCTTTTATGATGTATAAGTCTTGGTTCTTCTTGAAGAACACCTTTTTGCAGACCTTGCTTACAGACAGGGGGAGCATGAACAGTACAATTCAGTAAGAGCAGAGCTTTCAACATGTAGCATGGACAGATTGGTACACCTTGGCATATACAAAGGGGGAGCTCATTCAGAGATTTCAGCAGGTTCTCAGGGGGAGTATGGACAACGGAATGTTTATCTAGGAAAGAGAATATCTTGGTTCGCCCTTTGCCCTTGATGTCAAAGGGGGAGAGTGAATTGGTTGTTGTTGCCATCAAGTCCAAAGGGGGAGATTGTTGGCATTATGATACATATGTTGTACTTGATGGCAACCCACTCATCTCAGATGATAAATTATAGTGCAGAAAAGTTCATGCACTTATATGCAGAGAAAAGTTTATTTCATGTAGAGAAAAGTTCACGCACTTTTATGCAGAGAAAAGTTTATTTCATGTAGAGAAACGTTCACGCACTTTTATGCAGAGAAAAGTTTATTTCATGTAGAGAAAATTTCACGCAATTTTATGCAGAGAAAATTTTATTTCATGTAGAGAAAAGTTCACGCACTTTTATGCAGAGAAAAGTTTATTTCATGTAGATAAAAAGTTCACGCACTTTTAGGCAAGGAAAATCGCGTATATGTTGGAGAACTTACCTTTGGTCCATGGTAGTTAGTCCTTGGTATTTGAACCTATGGTTTTGGACCATGGTACCTCGTCAGAAGTGTTGATCTCACGCACTTTCATGCAAGGAAAAGCGTGTATATGTTGGAGAACTTACCTTTGGTCCATGGTAGTTAGTCCTTGGTATTTGAACCTATGGTTTTGGACCATGGTACCTCGTCAGAAGTGTTGATCTCACGCACTTTCATGCAAGGAAAAGCGTGTATTTTTGGAGAACTTACCTTTGGTCCATGGTAGTTAGTCCTTGGTATTTGAACCTATGGTTTTGGACCATGGTACCTCGTCAGAAGTGTTGATCTCACGCACTTTCATGGTTGGTTCATGGTATTAGTCCGATAGTTTTTGATCCTATGGTTTTGGCCCGTGGTATTGCATCCAAAAGTGTTGATCTCACGTACTTTCATGGTTGCTTCATGGTATTAGTCCAACAATTTTTTGATCCTATGGTTTTGGACCGTGGTATTGAGAAAGGACTAAGGCTATAAAAGAGGAAGGAGATCATTTGACAAAGCATCATCTGAATTATTGAATATCTGATAAAGTGCTAGATCTGGAATACTGTGATTGGGTTATGGTGCAGATCTGGATCTGAGCTAAAGAGGGATCTCACCGGTTGATGGAGAACAAGATCTAAGGATAGATCGGGATCAAATGGTTTGAAATGAACTATCTCTATATATTTGATTATGCTTATTCTAGATCTGTATATTGAAAAATGGTCTGAACTGGGTATAACTTAAGTTTGAGATTGTTGCAAGTCATGTTTGAATATTTATAGATTTGTACGTGAGTTGGCTTTGGTGTAAGCGCATATATATGCAGGTTTGGTTCATTGTAGTAGCGTATACAATTTGAGCTATGATATTTGAAGTCACAGGTGGTTCTGGTTGTTGATGGGTTCTGATGACAGTTTAAAGGTGTCAGTATTCTGCATATCCTGTTTGGTTGATTGGGTTTAGCTTCAGTATTTATGGATGAGAACTAATATTGGATCAGGATCATAATGAATCATATTTATGTGATCTGATGGACTAGATCTGGGTGCTAACACATATATTATCCTTGTATATGTATTGATCTGGTGTTTGGGTGATTCAGAAGATTGATTGATTATGTGCTTTGATGATATTAATGGGTCTAGTATGAAAATTGGATGAGACGTGGCCTTTCAGATTATGTGTTGTGCTTCAGGTGTATCCAGTCTGAAAATATATGAAACATGGTACTCGGAGGAGAGAAGATTATAGGCCGGCACCTACGTACTAGTATCTTAGCTAGTACAAGAGCTACGGGGGTGGTAGCTCCCTTCCAGTAGCAGTTGAAAACTTTGGAGCATTGTAGCAGGTAGTAGCCTGCGTACTACTAAATGGATTGGCTAGTACAAGAACTATGGGGGTTGTAGCTCTCTGCAGGTAGAAACCTGCGTACTGGTATAAGACTGCACCAGTACATAAATATTGTAAAAGGATTTTCTTATTAAGAAGAAGATTGAGATGACTTGCAGCAGGTGGTTTTCTCCCACATTGGGTTTCCACCTTATATCATGGTGTTCATGTGTATGGCTTATGTGTGATGATATGTTCTATTTTACTACACCTGTTTACTGTTAATATGGTTGATAATGTTCTAATGCACTCATTAAGGATCAACTAACTGAATCATAAGAAGTTGTGGAAGTAGCATATATGAATATGAATATGGAAATGAAAAAGTTTTATTGATGTGATAATACTGATTCACCCCCCCCCCCCTCTCAGTATTATTTCCAACAGGTAACCGGTAAGCTTAGCCTTGCGCTAGAGAACTAGGAAATTTGCAGGGTACTCCTAGGAATCAATGGATACCATCACATCCTCCACAATTCCCTCAGGGGTGACTGTGGAACGGTTTGCAAGTTGCAGAACTATTTTGGTCTTCCTTAATAACCCTTGGAGGTTAATATTTAGCATGGTGTCCTTTGTCATCACATTAATGGCAACCCCAAGATCAATCAAAGTGTGTGGGACAATGGTGCCATTAATGTGGACATCAACTCCTAGGCTTCCAGGGTCTAAGTATTTTGGACATATTGTCCGCCCCAGCATTAAGTCAGATAACTTCCCAATGACATTAATGGTAGGCACATCCCTTTTTCTTCTTCCTGGGTGCTTAAAGCACTTCTCCTTAATCAATTTATTGTAAATAGGCACATCTTTGATTGCTTGGAGAAGAGGGATCTTTACACATAGGTTTTCTAATTCTCCATAAGTTCGGTTTCTTTTGGGGTGGGCTGGTGTGGTTGGGCTATTCTTTTAGGAACCGGTGGATTTGATTTAAGGTTGCTTTCCTTTTTTTCTTCCTCAACCTCCTTATGTGGAGAGGGAGGTTGGTTATTTGGGAGAATTCTCCCATATCTCAGGTTGATCTCCTGAATTTCAACAACATAAGCTGGGTATGATGTCTCTCTACCATATGTTTGTTGAGCCTACCTATTGTTTGGGTTTGGATTTGGTTGGGTAGGCATTTGGGGTTGTCTAGGTGGAGTAGAGTGTAGGAGTTACGGTTGGGTAGGTGATGGAGGCAATAGAGCTAGAACATTGTTGAATTGGGGCCTCCACCCCTGGGGTGGGGGATTCCACTGATGTTGTGGCTGATTGTAGGTTTGAAATGATTGGCTGGATGGCTGGGAATGATATTGATATGCATAGGCCCAAGGAGGGGGTGTAGACCAGGAAGGATTGGCAGGGGGTCCCCAAGAAGGTGTAGCCATGTTTTGATTGGGGTTGTAAAATGCAAGGGATGATCCTTGCACACCCTACTGGAATGGTCTAGGCCGAGGAGGTCTCCTTTGGTTAATGTAGCAAAGCTTCTCAGTGACCCCCTCAGCTCCTTGGTATACAGCTTTGAGTCTAGGTAAGGAAGGGCACTTGTCTGTGGAGTGGTTTTATTCACAGATTGAGCAAACCTCAATACAGTTTAATGGGCATTCATTCCTAGGATGCCTTCTGGTGCACCTAGGATAGAAGATGGCCAAGGATCTCTCTGCTTCCTCTTGCTTCCTTCTGATATTCATGGTATCTAATTGCAAGGCAAGGGTTTGTAGCATCTCACTTTTGAAGTCCTCCAACATATTTCCAATTTCACCCTTGATGGATGAGTTGGAAGATGAGGTACTAGCCATAGGTTGACTACTTCTCCCCTTGTTTCTCATTGCCTTAGAATGGTTTCTAAATACATTCTTGATGTTCTCATAGGGTAGTTGGTAGATATCTTCTCCTGATAACATGTGTAAGGTGTCTAGGATATCCTCCCTTGCTCCTCAAATAGGACTAGCTTTAGTGACTCAGGGTTAAGTGTGCACCTGGCCCTTTTGTAACTGAGCTAGAATCTTTCTTCATAGTCTTCTAGGGATTCATCATGGCCGATGGTCATCCTGAAAATCTCATCCTTGGTGTCCTTTAACCTATAGTAGTCCCTATATTTGTTGTTGAAGGCCTGCTGCATCTGAGCCCAAGTTGTTATGCTATCTCTAGGTAAACCCATGAATCAGTGCAATGCTACCTCCTTGAGGGTAGATGGAAACAGTTTCAACTTCTACTCATCATCTGTGTAGTCATAGGTTCAGAAAACAACAAAAAACTCAAATAGGAAAGTGTCACAGTCCTATGTGGTCAAGCCATGGAAATGAGGTAGAGCAGAGGGGCTTATGTTCTTCATTTTAGTGTCTCCATTGGTTTCCTTGATGGGGAATGCACTCCCAATTCTCCCTCTATCTCCTCTGTCATTTAAGTGTTTAGCCATTGGTTCAGTAGGAATGGTTTCTTCCTCTTCTTCTTCCCCTATAGGTTCCTCAAATATATCAGGTTGCTCACCTAAAGGGGCTTCCAATTCACTGTCAGTGAAGAAGAAAGAAGGTTGACTGTTGGATGAGGTGGGGGTATTTGGCAAGAATTTTCCTAAATTATCCCTAATCCTATGAGGCATGAAAGGAAATGTTTTTTGGTTTTTGTGAGATTTTCTTTAAAGCTGGAAAGTACTCTGCAGAAAGGGAATTGCTGATTAAATGAAAGACAACTAGCAGAATGGAAACTACTTGCAGAATGAAATTACTGAATTGAATGAAAACCACTAACAAAAGGAAACTACTTGCTGAATTGAAACTGCTGAATGAAAGACTACTGATAGAAAGAGAACTACTTACTGAATTGAAATTCTATTTGCAGGAAAGGAAACTAGATTAACTTGCAGAATGGAAAGGAAAGCAGATAAATGACAAAATGAAAGAAAGAAACTAAATTACTTTTGCAGAAATAAACTAATGGAAGAAAGTTGGAAACTAGAAAATAGAAGAAAAGAACAGTAATCACTACTACTCCGAAACCTCCCCAACAACGGTGCCAAAAAGTGATGAGCCTAGGTATTGCAGTGAGAATGCTGCAACTCCCAGTGATACCAACTTTACTTATCAACCCAAGGTTCGTACAAACTTGGAGGTGACTGTGCTATATACACAAGTATAAGTGAAGGTACTGCCTGTTGGCACTGCTCATCTGGAAAGAGACCTCAGGGTTTCTAAGCCAGATTTCTATAGGGTCACAAGAAGCTTGATTTTGATGGAAGGAGAGAAAACCTAGTCTAGGGGAGAGCTATTCTACTGTAGAAATGAAGAAAGCAATCATGTAATGCTAATTTCCTAAGTTGCAGAAGTAAAAACATCAAAACTTAGACTAAGGGTTAAACAATGGAAACTAGGCTAGGTCTGTGTCTAAGCGGAAGAACGGTCGGAGATCAAAATGGTGGAAAGGAGATGTAATGAGCAACAATGCATAAGAACCATTGGATCAAGTGGGTGGAAAGTGAATGAACGGCTAAGATCGGATCGCAGGAGGGTATGTAGGTAGATGGCCGAACATGGTCAACTAACGGGATGGACGACTGAGATTATATCGTGGAATCAATCGGTAGATGGACGACGGAGATCGCGGGAAAAAGGAACGTGCGGAAATGGTATCGGGTGAAGCGATAGTCGTCAGATCAAGAGATAGATTGATGACAGAGATGGAAGCGGGCAAAAGAAAACGTGTGAAAATGGGAGAGCGAGTTTAGAGGGTGGTAAGCGGAATATCGCGCACCCTCAAATCTGTAAGTAGTTTTGTAGAATTTCACATGATTAGCCTCCCTGACTGACACGTAGCATGGGGAAACCACTCATTTGACGTGCCTTCGGCTGGATAACGGTTGGACAAGAGATCCATGTTGAAATGTGGCAGCAAGAATATTCCAATTTTAATTTGTCCTTGAATTAAAATTGAGAATTAAAATTCAAATTTAGTCTCATCAGCTACTTTAAAAATAATTAACTAATTCATCTTGGATTAATTAGTTGAAGAAATTCAAGCTAGAAGTCATTGTGAAGTCATCCAATAGTTATCCCTTAATTAAGGAGATAAGGATGAGTTATAATTGAGTTGTAATTAGTTAGCTCAGTTAACTGAGTTATTTCTAGTTAAATTAGTTACAAACAATTTGAGGAACTAATTGTGAGTTCAATCAGTTAATGCATGCATGCATCAAACTAGTGTACTCCAGATAACTGAATATTCTCTCATAATTAACTCATGCATGTCTATTCAAAGAAAGACCTAGTTGAGATTAAACATAGTGACAGTGTAATATCAATTGCAATAATTTTCCTATAAGGAAAACTCTTGCATGTAGAAGGAATTCATTCCTTGAGATTTGCATAGTTTTACAAGGTGTAAGATCAGTGTGAGTGATCATTGTTACACATGGTAATAGTAGGATCAGCTAGGAAAAACTACGCTAGGAAATAGGAGCTTGGAGGGCAGTGTGGATGACTTAATGAGAAGACTATTTTTTCTGTGAGAATCTGTGAGGATTGTACTGAGAGTTGGCTAGGTGTGAGAGCTAAAGATGTGTGTAATCCTGAGATATTTCCACTTGTATGATAATACAGAGAGCGGGGTTTTTAGTTGAGGCTTTCCCCTGAGTATTCTTATGTGTTTCATGTGCATTGATTCTTCTTCTGGTTATATGTGTTTTGCTTGATCTTGCTCAAATCTATTAAGATTCCGCAAGTTTGATTGTAGAAGTAGATTAAAGTATTTTTCTTTAGTTATATTGCATTATCAGGTTAATCTATAGTGAGAATTTCTACAATCCATGCGATATCGTGCGAAGTCCATTAGATCTAGAAAGGTAGATCTACAGTGGGGAATGGACCGAGTAGGTTGGTGAGTGCGTGTGCGATAGCCGTCGGATCAACTGAGGCAAATCGATGACATGGATTCAAAAGGGCGAAAATTCAAATGCAAAAAGGAATTTGAGCGGTGATTGGTTAGTTTTGCTGTGTAAAGTGATTTACCGGAAAAACCCGTTTAAACATGAATTTAACAGCTTTTGCTCAGGCGTTTCATGCTGAAGGGGAATGACATGGGAATGTGAGTGAGGTCTAAATGATAGAAAGAGAGCAAATCGAGCTGATGACTATTAAAGGGGTAGAGTGACAATGAAATCACTGGCTGTGTTTAAATTAAAAACGCTTTGTGGAAACCAAAACCTTGTGTTTTTGGGGTTATTGCAGGGTTTCTTCCTCACATCATGGTCTCAGAGGGAGAAGGTGAGGCCGAGACACCTGTGAGCAACTTCATGGATCTTTTCTTTTCTACCAGGATAATTGAAAGCATAAATGAAGCAAACTAAATCATAACTAATCTATTCTACACTACTGTAATGAGACTGCAACTATTCAAGAAAATGAATAGAAAACAGGAAACTGCTTAAGTACATGAACAAGAAAGCCATAAATTTGTGCTAAACTACTGTAATGAAAATGCATCTATTTAACCAATGAAAAATCAAACCGTGCATCTATGCTAGTGCTATAATGGAAATGAACTACTTGAGTAAATGAATAGAAAGTAGGATTCTATTCTAGAATACAATACAATAAAGAGGAGCTTTGGCTAATAGGGTTGGGCCCTAACCCAAGAGCTTCAGCCCTCTGAGTTAACTCAATGCTGGCTCAAATCAAAACTCATCTTCATTATCAAAGAAAATTGTATTACATCAAACAGTTACAATTCAAACAAGTTTGAATACTTGCTAACTGACTGGCTGACTAAAAAAACTGAGGTCCTAAGCCTCTCTATTTATACATCTAAAGTCTCAAAGACTTGTCTCAAAATTAGGAAGGTACAACTCCCAACTTAATGGTAACTTGTCCTTTCACTTTCACTAGCTTGGTTGCCTTCTAGTAGGGAGGTTGCTTGTACTTCCATTTGCTTGGTTGTCTTTTTGTACTCCTGATTTGGTCGTTTGTACTTTTAGTTGATGGAGGGATATTATAATGGATGGGTAGTAAATGAGGAGGATTTACCTCCTGTAAGTCCTATCCCTTATCCCATCTGAGCTTTTACCGAGGTATTTTACCATAGTTCCTTGATTTTATCCTTTATTCCTGCATTACATGCACATTAGACCAGAAAGAAAAATATCCAACTCTAACTCAACCCATAAGCAAAATATAATCAAAAGTGTGCAATAAGTTGTGAGAATAGTTGGTTTGACTAAGCTAGGAGGTGAATTAAGGCCAATTAAGGCCCATATAATTACTCAATGATGAGGCTCATCAGCTACTACCACACTTAAGGAGTGCGATGTCACAACAGAAGATAACAACTCAGGTGGAGGCCTTGGAGATTGCCATGAGACTACATAAGACTCTAATGCAAGATACTAACCTAGGAGTTCAATAGATCCATGCACAGCTAAAGAATCTTTGCCTTGAGATGTAAATTCTGAAGCAGGATAGGATGGTTCGACCAAATGAGGTATCGTGCTTGAAATGCAAGAGTTAGGGTCATGACAAAGACCATTTCCTGGTCTTTGGAAATTACATTGCAGGAGGATGACCGATGCCTTTAAGGCTAGAAGCTCAAGCAGGACCTAGCGCAGGGCCTGCATTATGGTGTGCTATCTATCAGGTGGCTAGAAAACATGCCACGGATAATTGTCACTTGCTACAGAAGTATGTACAAGCACCGCAGTAGTTGTTCTGAAACTTTTGTAGGTTGATAGGACACGATGATCGAACTTGCAGGAGCTATGAATTGATGATGGATGGAACTCCTGCCTACAGGGTTCAGGCTGAAATGCGGCCCCTTAACCAAAAGACAGGGATGGTGCAGACAGGATTTCAGGGGCGTAGATGAGACCAAGGTGGAGGAGGACTTGGTAGAGGTTAAGGATAGTTGATTTTCCACAATTGCAGAGGGCCAAGACACTATGCCCACGATTGCACTAATCCATTGTGTCCATCGTGCAAGTATTACACATTGTTTGATCATGAAATAGGAGATTGTCCTACGCTGATAGCTAGGATACATGACAAAGGAGTGCTACCACCTCCCCTGACTTAGAACCTACAGATGATGAGGTCTGAGCTGCACGAGGAAGATTCGAATGTAAATATAGTGCTCTGAAGTGGAATCATGACGAGAGATGACAAGGGGAAACAACTAGAAGACAGTACTTGGGTTCACAAGGCCTCGATGAAAGAGCCTGAGTTTGATCTGGAGTGCACTCATGAAGCATTCATGGAAGCTAAGAAGAGCTTTGATGAGGCCTCCACTTCAGGAAGTAAGGATAAGCCTGAGTCATTGATGGACCTATCTATGCTCACAACTTTTCTCGAAACCTATATGAAGTTACTGCATGATAGTAAGGCTGTGAAAGGGTTACAGGAACTCATCAATAGATGTGCTGGGACTGCACTAGGTTAACCGCACATAGTTCAAAAGATCGGTAAGCATAAAACAAGGATGGGGTGTGAAATGAGAGTCACCGTGCAAATTGGAGAATACGAAATCGATCAAGTCATTCTAGATTTGGGGTCAAATGCAAATGTTCTACCGAAAAAGACATGGGAGTGAATGGGGATACCTACACTGCAATGGTCTCTGATTCAGCTAAGGATGGTGAATCAACAGAAAATCATAACCATGAGGCGGCTGCAGGGGGTGACCATGGACATTGAGGGAGCGAGCACACTGGCAAATTTTGAATTAATAGAGATTGTGGATGACAACAATCCCTACCCTACACTCCTAGGAATTGACTGAACTACTGATATGAACAGGGTAATCAATATGAAGAAATGAAAGATGATGTTTGAGAATAAATCACTGTGCGTAATAATACCCCTAGATCCTGCTGAAGGATCGCGCTATATGGAACCAATCTGCGATTATGAGAGTGATGATGATATGGACTACATCTATAAGATAACACCGTGAGACCAGGACTGGGTGAATCCCACTACAAATGGACGAATTACATGGGATCATGAGAGTTCCTACACTTCGGATTCCGATGAAGAAATAGAATGCTGGCAGAATCTGTTACATGAAGTAACTACACTAAATTGCAACATGATGACCCAGTCACTGCGTTGTGTGTCATCAGAAGTAAGAAATCTTCCTACTTATGATGGTATAAATGAGGTAGATATCTTTTTGGATGCGTTTGAAAGGGAGGTACCAGAAATGCAACGCTTCCAGGCCTTGGACTAGGCACTGCATGCTACGCCCGTAAGATGGTGGGGTACAGACAAGGTAAGTTTTGATGATTGGCACGAATGTAGGAGGATGATGAGAGCATGATTTGGGAAGCTTAAGATGTGACTGATAGAAAAGTATGATGGGAAGAATGATCTGAGCATGCATTTGGCCAAATGGATGGAAGCTTATGGAGAAAAGCCCCAACCTAAGTGGGTGCACCTGTACTTCACGCTGAAGTACCTAGTTAATAAGCCTGTGTTTGGGGGGTGAATCTGCAGATGGCTCTATTCTTCCAAGAGTAAGATTTTGAAGTTGATGTTAAGCCTGGATGATTGAATGTGGGACTAGACCATCTATCACGCATCGAAATAGGGGAGGAACCTAGTAATTTGAAGGAAGGATTACCTGGCACGCAGCTCTTTGTTGTGCGCATCGCGGATGGGAATTTTAAGGACATCATACACTTCCTAACAACAGGAACTACACTGGAAGGATACTCTGCCCGTCAAAAGAAGGAATTAGTGGTGCACGTGGCAGATTGCTCTGTCATTGTTGGCCATCTATACAAGATGGGTACTAATGAGATATTGCGATGGTATGTACATGAGTTTGAATAAAGCATTCACCGTGGGAGGACACTATGCAGGGAGACCAACCACGCAGAAGATTCTACACGCAGGGTTGTGGTGGCCAACCCTTCATCGGGATTCAAAATCATATTGCAAGCCGTGTGATGTATGTCAAAGATAAGGTAGGCCATCGTGGAGGGATTAAATGCCTTTGAATCCACAAATGACGTTGCAACCTTTTGAGAAGTGGGTAATATATTTTGTAGGACCCATTCAGCCTCAAGGGAAGGTAGGGGCAAGGTACATTATCACTGTGACAGAGTACTTAAATCATTGGGCAAAAGCGTAGTTGGTGAAGGATTGCATGGGTGTGACAACCACGAAG
Organism: Pinus tabuliformis; assembly: GCA_031772625.1. Classification (NCBI taxonomy): domain Eukaryota; kingdom Viridiplantae; phylum Streptophyta; class Pinopsida; order Pinales; family Pinaceae; genus Pinus; species Pinus tabuliformis. The sequence continues at coordinate 1,092,134,038 of CM062805.1, forward strand.
CTCCTATTTGAGCATGTACTGACGCAATTTGGATGTCCAAGGATCTTGATGAGTGATCGGGGTATGCACTTTCTAAACGAAACAATCAGCGTGCTAATAGAAGAATTTCAGGTATATCACCAGCAAAGCACACCTTATCAACCTCAGGCTAATGGGATGGTGGAAGCATTCAATAAAGTGCTGGAGAATGTGCTAACCAAAGTTTTCAATGCTCATCGAAGTGATTGGGACCTACGCATACCCGCAGTGTTGTGGGCTTATCGAACAACATGCAAGAAGTTGACAGGACAAACCCCTTTTAGGCTTGTCTATGATGTGGAAGTTGTAATGCCTATGGAATACATCGTGCCTAGTCTGCATATAGCAGTGCTCATAGGTATGACAGATCACAAAGCCCTGGAAGAGAGGCTCACGCAATTGGATGAGCTTGAAGAAGAGATATTTTTGGCTGGACTTCATCAACAGGTCCAAAAGCAGCGTGAAAATGCGTGGTATGACCAACATATTAAGCTGCACACCTTTAAGGTGAATGAATTGGTTTTGTTGTATGACAATAAGTTTGATAAACTTCCAGGGAAATTCAGAATGTATTGGTTAGGGCCTTATGTTATTAAGGATATTACAGATAGTGGCACGGTCGAGTTGGTTAAGTTGAATGGAGATTCCTTCCCAGGAAAGGTGAATGGTAGTCGATTGAACCTATACACAGGTGGCTTGGCCATTTGAATAGGTGACAGAAGCACAGTCTTACTACTCTAGGTAGCTGAAAGGAGGCGCGGGACTATAAACTACACTACCTGGGTTGGGGAGCTATGCGATTTCAGGATTACGTGAAGCAGCAAAGTGTCACAGGGTCTGCGATAGCGCGAAGGCAACTGCACTACTCATGGAAATAGTGCGTAGGTCCACAGGAAAGTGACCGTTAAAGTCACTATTCACAATTTGATGGTCAGATTGTGGCCAAATGGAGTAGGCAGCAGGAATTTAAGGCGAAATTTATGGATTAGATTCTTGAAAATCTGCCACCAATCTAGCATTAATGGGTTGAATGTGGGGGGAACAGTTAGATTTGAATTCAAAAAACCCTATAAATTAGAAGTGGCTATCCAACAAAAAAAACTTCACATTTTGAAAATTTAGTTGTTGCGCTATCAGGTGTATATGGACCTCACGAATTTTGAGGCTTTGAGAGCAAGTTCAGCGTTTGAGAGATTGCTGAAAGAAACGAAGTACCTCCTGAATAGAATGATGTCAACACTCGAGGAATTTGCACAGGAAATTGCGGTAGTAGAAGCCCCAGAGAGTGCCAGGGCGATAGTTAAAGTCCCTAAATCACCTAGAACACAGAGACCAAAGAAGAATAAGCAGACTATAATCCCCGTGCATGTCTCACCAAGAAACCCATAGAGGACCAAGCTCACTTTGCAGGAAAAGGGGAAGGCCATTAATCTAGAGGCTGATGAGGAAGAATCTGAAGAAATCCTGGTGGATGAGGAGGACGTGGAAATGGAAGTTGAAACCCAGGGTGTGGACCCTATTACCAGGTTACCAAAATATGTTCCTCCGCGCAAGGGAAAAGCCAAGGTGCTGAAGGACATAGATGAGAGCAAGAGCTCCCTGCAAACTCCATTGCTCCCAGATGACATTGTTTTTGAGGGGCCACACTTAGGGCAGGTTCCTGTACTAAAGTTTGAAGATTGGGACCTCACAGATCATGAGAAATTCCTGCATTTAGTGACTGAGTAGCTAATGTGATGAAGGATTGACATGACTACTAGAATGATTGAATTGGAGCCATGAACATGGCTCAAGGGTGTAGAGAAAGTCAGGTTGCTCAACCTGCTCTGGGTGCCGCATTACCACCATGCCCCAGTGACTGTCTTCATCATCAGGAAGTTGCTCTGCTTGGTCCATGATGGGTGTTTGTGGCTGGAGGAGCCCATTCTCATCACAGACCACTTGATCCAATGGATAACATGGCTACCTTACTCAGGGGAGGATCCAGCCAATAAATCAAAAGGAAAAGGTGGCGAGTTGGCCCTCGCGGAAGCTATGAAGAAGAAGAAGCGGGGATATTCCATCTCTAGCATCAACAACCCTGCAGTCAAGGTAGCAACACAAATTTTAGTAAGGAAGGTGATGTGGAATTGCCGTGCAGATGAGTTGCCTATGCCTATGATTGCACTAGCGGCCCAATGCGCTAAAGGAGTCTAGTTCAGCTAGGAAAATTATCTATGCGACGAGTTCATTGGAAATTGTCGTGAGGCACAGGAGCAGGGCAAGAAGTTTTACTACGCGTGGCTCCAACTGTCGAACATACTAATGGCATGGGAGCTTCCAAAAGACAACCAATTCCCTTCGGTCGTGTCAGACCTTCTAGAGGCAGTGAAGTATGCTTCATTATGGGCGACCAAGGATGTGCAGTGCATAAAAGAAAGAAAGATATTTTGGATCTTGATGGATATGAGTATCTAGATGGGGATCAATTGCAAGCTATGGTTGTCGCCCACAGTATATGCTAGTTTGTAGAGCTTTGCAGAGTTCAAAGAAGATTTCCACCATGTCTTTATTAGGGTGCGGAAGGACCCCACAAAGACATGGCATAACTTACAATATCTGGCGACTGATGATGTTATTTTTGTAGTCCTCGAGTCTTGGCTGCCAGAGTGGCATGCTCCAGTAGGCTTCATGGTGGAAATAGACAAGTCCACTATGCATCGTAAGAAGGAAGAAACAAAGCTCCGAATGGCGCAACTAGTTGAGAAGTGCAAAAGAGAGGAAGCAGAGGCTAAGGCCCAGGTAATGCGTGATGTCGTGAACTTGGCGGAACAATAGAAGACATGAGGAGAAGAGCGTGAAGGACAGAAGCCACCTTTGCCCAGGGTTGAGGCAGAAATAGAGACATAACAAGGTGGCACGGATCCGCAGATGACATCCACCCAACTCAAGCGTCAACGACTGCAAGAGAATCTTGCGTCACAAAAGAAAACCAAGGCTTCAAAGACATCCTTGGACCCAATCACCCTCACTAAGGGTGATTTGCATGATATCAGAGAAACGGTGAGGGATGTCATTGTGGAGGCCCTCCAACAGTTCAAAGAGCAGCAACAGTTGGTATCAAGGGCTCTTCGAATAGAGCTATAGGAGTTGCAAGTTCGCACTCCACAGGCTGGCACAGTGTCGACTAGCCTTGCGCTTAGCGCTTCAACTGCTGAGGAGATGTTGCGCACAAGGGTGACCAACACAATATTGCTACCTGATGGGGCACTTACTACAGAAAATGAGGCCAACAGGCCCACGGTTAGCAGTCTCAAACGGGTGGGATTGAATATGGCTGCACTCCCTCGAGAGACACTCTACCTCTTGCAGGATGGAATCACTACAGAAACTTAGGGCCCAAGAGAGTTGCGCTCTGCAGGTGATGAGTGAGAAGCGCATCAACATCGAGCAGTTGGGCCTACAGTGCAATGAAGTAGTGGAACAAAATAAGTAGATCATGCAGGTTGTGGAGGAAGCCTGCCAGATGGTCCCATAGTTGGACATTCAGGTAGAAGAACTAGTTGAGGTGCACGACACTCTGACAGAGATGGCCAGGGTTTAGCTAGAGTGGAACCTACAAATTGTAGAATTATAGTTGAGGGCTCAACCTTCGACTCCATCGGAAGTGAGGGAACAATGTACCACCACTGTTACAACAACAATAGCGGCGGTCAATAGTGCAGTAGCAAACTACATGCAACTTTTTGAACAGTCATTTGAGGTCTTGACCACCCTGCAGGAGGACCCGAATGTAGAGCACTTGGATACAGAAGCACATGAGCTACAACAAAGATATGACAAGGTTAAAGGGACTACGCGGATGGTTGCCCTTACAAAGAGGTTCACATGGATACAGGAGGCAAAGGCACTTAAGGAGCAGGTGGATGCCACTCGACATAAAGAAGCGGTCCTGAAAGCACGCCTACAGCCATGGATAGATGAGGCATATATGATCACAGTCTCCATTGAAGGAAATCTCGTGAAACTGTAAGCCACTTAGCAGAAGATTCAGGGTGGTAGTTTAGCGGTAGTATCTGAGGAGAGAGTGGAAGAAGTTCAACAGGTGGCCGCTCAGTGCACTGCGAAAGTTGCGGTCATCTAGACGGAGTTGGGAGGTCTTCACGCTAAGATCTCTACACCTATAGAGTGAATCGAGGGTGAGTCACGATGTTTGTGTTGGGGGCTTGTTGGGCGCGGGATCCTGCAAGGGTAGTTTTTAGGCTAAAAGCCCATATTTTGGTCAAATTTTCTAATCCAAGTGTAAAGACTCCGCATTTTGTGGTCACAGAGCGCGTAGATGTTAAAGAGTCATAGGGTTGTCTACCCTTATTTTGGAAATGTAATGTCAGTTGCAGAAGATCTAGCCATGGTCCACAGACCATGGGATTGTATAAAAAGAGCTATGCTCTAAGTAGATAAAGACATCGAACAGGGAAGAAAGTGATAACTCTAAGTAGAAGTCTATGTTTTGGGTCGTAGCATAGGTAGAGGCTCTGCAGTTGAGTGCATAGAGGCCTAGGGTAGAAGTTCGCAGCTGAGTATGCGGACACCTGCAACTGAGTGTGCAGGGTGAGTCGAGTCTGTAATTGTTCAGAATTATCAATAAAGAGAAGTATTCTACAAATTCCGTGTCTTTTTTTCCTGTTTATGCATCTTGTTATGTTGGGTATGAGTTTCACTTATAATGCTTATATGATGCACAAATATATGTAATTATGTTGGTTAAGTGAATGCGAATAAGAACATCTATTTACGTGAAGCTAGCTAAGATCTGTTAATAAGATAAGTAAGACACTTAGCCTAGTTTGGAAGATATTGTAGTTTTCTGCCCTAGCAACGTGAAAGTACCTTAGCCCTAGGTTAGGGCTACATGAAAGCCGATTGTACCTCTTCATGAAGGTACTAAAGGGTGGAACAAAGGGCTAGGCAGCCTGCGTGAAGGTAGGTATAGATGGAATAAACTGACATCACAACCATCTCAAGGGTGTGGAAACTTGGTTCCAACGTCCCCCCATACTGCTTCGGGTGAGACTTCAGTCCGTGCTCCATGGGCTGATGTCGAAAGGGCCAGTAGTGTAGGGATTTTTTAGGCTAACTAACATTGAACTTGGGTCAGGCCCCCTCAAGCCAATAATCCCTCCCATCAGTGACCCCGCATCCCAAATCCCAGTAGTCTCGTAATCTAAAACTTTAAAGACTTTGTGGGGGCCAATCTGCGATATAATGTTGTATCCCCAAGGAAGGAATGAAAAAATTAACAAAGGAAATGCTCGACAAAACCAAGGCAGGAAACCCCCTTTCTTTCTCCTCCATGTGATATTGGAAATTGGAAATCGACAGATCATCGGGGTTTCAACTTAAAAAGACTCACAAACCGCCGATATTGTGATAAATTAGTGCATCATCGAGGGGCCGAGAAAACCAAATACAATGGAAAAGCTTGAAAAGACAGGACCAAGCAGGCCTTTTTCTCTCTCCTCTAGGAGGCCATGTGGTGGCCTCTAATTGGTCCACTAAGCTGACATGGCATCTAATGTCAGCAATGATGTAGCATGTATGAATGCTGATGTTGTGGTTGGACACATGTCACTCTTTTTTGGCGTTTTGAAGGGTCCTATGGGACTATTTTTGGGTGCCACGTGTCACCACTCATAGGATGACACGTGGTAGTGATGATGTCAGCAGTGACATGGCAGTGATGACGTCAACAGGTTTATCAGGGATTCATGATTGACAGTTATGGGTTTCAGGCTTATCAGCGATTGTGATTGCGATATATAATGAGTTGTGATTCATAAAGAGTTTGGGTCTGGGAAATCGATTGATGCATGACTTCTGTGATATAAATAAAAAATCCCCCCACACAGTTATGAGAGATTTAGCACCAAACACATGGGCCTTTAGTTCCAGCCTCGATCGTATAAGGAATTCCAATAAAAGTGCTATAATAAAGAGAGGCTAACGGGGAAATCCAAAGGTTCCCTTTCATCCATTATAAAGGTATAAGCCTATGCCCTTTCACCTATATGAAGAGGTGAATGCTCGTGTCGCTTGAAACTTTTGTCATTAAACCGAGAATGCACCCCCAGGCAGGATCAAGGCATCGATTGTGCTTAGAAGGTTTTTATGGTAGAAATCAATGTGGTCAGTGTCGAAAGCAGCTGTAGAGGAAGATATAGGATATCAAGCCTTTGAGACCAGGTAGAGCAGAGCGCCAAGGGATTCAGTAGAACATTTAAGGCCGAAGTGATAGAGTCGGTCCCAGAGGTGGCTATAGTAGTGAATGAGGAGAGGGTGCATTTAAAACCAAGTATGGGCACCCCCTAGAAGTGGCTCTTCATAACATGTTCTTAAGGTCAACGCTGAAGGTCTTAAAGATGGAATGTTGAGAATTAGTTGAGCTGCACATGAGCATATGTTGTGAACTAAATGCAACCATGAAACATAAGTGATTACATGGATGGGACACTGGGATTTTGCATTAATGTCTCAAAATTTTTGCGCTTCCCATTATTATTGTTCTTAATGTTTTTTGGATACAAAACCTCCCCTGGATAAGAGAGAAAGATGACTTGACATCTGAAAACTTGGCCCAGGATTTTCTGTATGAAACCATGATTGAAAGCACCCAATCTTCTTATAAATAGGGGGTTGTAGCACTGAAAAAGGGTTCTGAAATATGAAAGAAAGTCAAATATTTTTTTGAAAACTGTATCACTTAGTCACATAGATCTTGCAAAATATTACAGAAATAGTGGTGATTCCTCCTTTGATGTATTACAATCTGTTACTCCATTTCATTCATCTTGTATGTTTTCCTCCTGTAATTCATGTGATAATAGATACTCTGATATTTCAAACTTGTCTACAGATTCATCTGTGTTAAAGTGTTAATGCATATGCCTGTGTGAGGGGTTGAAATTATATTTCCAAAACCTTTTTGTGTGAAGCATATCATTCATTTCTTCTATGTCCATTACATCTTCCTGTCACTTAGATAGTTATAGTAAATCTTATGGTTTCAAGCTATATATGTTATATATATAATTCTTGCTACGCTGAGCTCTATATCCTGAGTTGTCCCTTTTCTTTGTCTCCTCTCATTTATCTTATAAATCTTATTAAAATGTGAGTCTTTGAAATGCTTGGCCTTCACTATTTTTATTATATTTAGGGGAACTATGTGTGTGTAGAAATGATGAAACATACGGCTTGTATCTTTGAATGAAGAACAACTCTCTAATATATATGTATAGAATAGGGGTGGTGTCTCCTCCTGCTCAAGAACCATTTGAGGCATAGTGATTTAGATGTACCTAGGCATTGGTCTTGTAAGCAATCCAAGGCTTTCTCTGGGAGTGACAAAATCTTTTGGCGTCGTTGTTGGGGAATGTATTGAAGGATTTTTCCCTTGGGATACAACAAATTGAGCACCGTTCATGTAGGTGAGCGAAGTCTGTTCTGATTTCATTCACATCACCTTGGCAACTCCACACCCCCATCATTATCATTCATCACCTTGGCTTTTAGAAGGCCTCATACTCACTTAGACACCTCACTGTAGAAAGCCCCATTTGTTTCTGACCCTGGAAAATTATTTTTCAGAAAATCCTGGAGAGAGGAAACTCCCCTTGCCTCTGCTACCATCTCACCAGCCTTTTCCACTTCCTCGTCTAGTTCTCAACCCATTGTTTCTCACAATTCAGGACTCTCTCCTACGAGCCTGACATACCCTCATTCTCCTTCAAACCCTGCGGTCTTGACCTCAGTTCCTCAAGCAAATTTTAATCCTCCTCCAACAATCCAAATGGCTCTTCTAGGATTTTTACTAAACAAGTATGTGCCTCTTGACTTACCTCAGCCCTAAGTTCTATGCCCCAAGAATACTTGAATCTTTTTCCTAGGTTTAATGGGGAAGATGATAATTCTACTCAGATACACATTTAGGCCATTTGTGCTTTTGCTGAGAACTTGAATGTAGAACATTTGGATGTGGTCCTGAGACTCTTTGTATAGTCCCTTGATAGAGAAGCTAGAAAATGGTTTAAAACCCTCCCTTATGCCTCCATCACAACCTGGGAGGAAATCAAAACCTCTTTCACACAAAAATGGGGTGATAAGAGAGATCATGAGTGCCTCCTCATAGAGTTCAATGCCATCAGGAAGAATCCAAAGGAGAATATCTCATTTTTTAATAAGAGATTCTATAAGCAGTGTAACAACTTTCCTGCTGAGATAAAACCTCCTACAGCTGCTACCTGGGTAATTTACTTGGGAGCCTTTGAATTTGAATTTGGTTTCACCTTAATAGAAAGGAAATCTCCTACCTTAGATCAACTCTAGGTCGATGCTCTTGAGGTAGAATAAAATTTTGCTACATAGGGAAGTCAAGTGGAAAGAAGGAAATCATCAGGAACAAAAGAGGTATAGAAGAAGCTTCCTCCTGTAGTCGAGCTAGACAATCACCAAAATAGAAGTTGGAGCAGCTAGATAAACTCGTCAGGAGTTTGTCACATAAGGTTTGAAAAATAGAAATTTAGAACAAGATTCCCTCCAAATAGAATACTTAAGGAAATAATCAGGGATATAAACCACGATATAGAAGGCCTCCATTATAGATACTACCAAGGGGAAGAAAGGTGTTGGCTTGAGGGGGATTGACCCAGATTCAACATTAATTAGCTAAACAAATCCCTACACTACTGGCCCTTTCAACATCAACCCATAGAGCACGGACCAAAGTCTCACCCGAAGCAGTATGGGGGATGCTGGAACCAAGTTTCCACACCCTGAGATGGTTGTGATGTCGTTTAATTCCCCTTAGTCCCGACTTCACATAGGTTGCTCCACTCTAGGGCTTGCCAATCGAACCCTCTATTCCATCCTTCAATACCTCCACGAAAGGGTTCAACTGTCCTTCGGGCAGCCCTAACCTTTGATCTAGACCCTTTCACGCTGCTAGGGTAGCGTACCGTGCAGATTTCTAAACTAGTCTAAGTGTCTTACTTATCTAATTAGATACTCACAGTTAGAACTGCGTAAGCAGGTATTCTTAAATGCACTCAATTATCGAACATAATCATACAAATTCGTGCATCACATAATCATTATAAATGAAATTCATACATACATTGATAACATGCATTAATCGGAACAAAGACATAGAAATTACAAAATACTTCTCTTTATTGATATCTTCCAAGTGTTTACAGAATCTATTCACCCTACGCACATAGCTATAGGGGTCCACACACTCAGCTACGAACTTCTACTCTAGGCCTCTGTGCACTCAACTGCAGAGCCTCTACCTACGCTACTACCCAGAACTTAAACTTCTTACTTCAGATCTATCACTCTCTTATTTTCTGTCCTCTCTAAAACTACTTAGAACTTAGCTCTTTTTATACAATCCCATGGTCCGTGGACCATGGGTAGATCTCTTACATTTGACTTTACTTTACAAAACTAAGGGAGGACAACCCTTTATGACATATAACACCTATGCACTCCGCGACCACAAAATGCGGAGTATTTACAAGCTTATTACAAAATTTGATCAAAATATGGGCTTTTAACCCCAAAATTGTCCTTTGGGGGATCCCGTTCCCAACAAGTCCCAAACACAAACATCATGACTCACCCTCGAGTCACTTAGTAGGCGCGGAGATCTTTGCATGAAGTCCTTCTAGATCGACCTGTATGACCGCAACCTTGGCCGTGAATTGAGCTGCCAACTGCTTCGCATCTTCCACTGTCTTCTTGGTTACTGCTCCTACATTGTCAGCCTGGAGCTTTTGTTGCATTGCCTATAGAGTCACAAGCTTACCTTCAATATTCCCAACAACATAACCATTTGTTGGCCTGAGGGGGCCTGACCCAGGTTTAGTGTTAATTAGCCAAATAAATCCCTACCCTACTGGCCCTTTTGGCATCAGCTCGCAGAGCATGGACCGAAGTCTCACCCGAAGCAGTATGGGGGGATGCTGGAACCAAGTTTCTGCACACTGAGATGGTCATGATGTCATTTAATTCCCCTTAGTCCTACCTTCGTGCAGGTCGCTTCTCTCTAGGGCTTGCCAGTCGAGCTATTTTGTCCTTCAATACCTCCGCGAAAGCGTTCGGTTGTCCTTCGCGCAGCCCTAACCCTTGATCTAGACCCTTTCACACTGCTAGGGCAGCGTACCATGTAGATTCCTAAACTAGTCTAAGTGTCTTACTTATCTTATTAGATACTCACAATTAGCACCATGTAAGCAGGTATTCTTAAATGCGTTCAATTATCCAACATAATCATACACATTTGCACATCACATAATCATTATAAAGAAAATTCATACACAAATTGATAACATGCATTAATAAGAACAAAGACATAGAAATTGCGGAATACTTCTCTTTATTGATATCTTCCAAGCAGTTATAGACTCTATTCACCCCGCACACACAGCTTCATGGGTCCGCACACTTAGTTGCGTACTTCTACTCTAGGCCTCTACGCGCTCAACTGTAGAGCCTCTACCTACGCTACGACCTAAAACTTAGACTTCTTACTTCAGAGCTATCACTCTCTTATCTTCTATCGTCTATAAAACTACTTACAACTTAGCTCTTTTTATACAATCCCATGGTCTGCGGACCATGGGTAGATCTCTTATAGCTGACTTTACTTTACAAAACTAAGGGTGGACAACCCTTTATTACTTATAACACATATGCACTCCACAACCACAAAATGCGGAGTCTTTACAAGCTTCTTACAAAATTTGACCAAAATATGGGCTTTTAGCCCCAAAACTGTCCTTTGGGGGATATCTTTCTCAACAAAAGGAATAGCCAGATCAAATCCCTCATCTTCTATATTTAGAAGATGAGCTCGATGAGAAATGGTCAGATACATAGAGATGTAGGGGACTTATATTCTGCTTTCTATGAAGAAGTACAGGAGAATATGGTTCACTAGGAGGTCAGTCATGATGGATAAGTAGAAAATAAGAAAGATATGGATTATTATTGCAAACAGTTTGTAGAGTTCATGTTGTCACAACCACAACATAAATATAACCTAAGATCTTCAAAGAAGAGGTCAAGAGAACCAGAGCAACATGAGGAAATTTTTCCCCAAGTTACTCCTCCAGTACTGGACAAAGGGAAAGGCAAGCTGAATTTGAACTAGCGAGGATAAAATTCCCCTTGAATAAGGAAAGAAATCACTCAGAGGAGCACACAGAAAAGGAAGCACCTGTTTTGCAGAAAAACACCGACGGTAGTGAAGGGGAAGCTGAGCCAGGAGGTGTAGAGAAGACCCAATCTACATTCAAAATTCAAAGGGAGCTTGAAAAGGTAAAGATTTATGTTGCACTGAATGATCTTGTGAAGAAGCCTACCTATAAAGCTTAGGTATCTTAATTCATTCTCCTGTCAGTTTCATAACCCACCTAGGATTCTCTAAATATTCAAGAAGAGAAGCCAATGGTGGTCTTTGGACCACATGTAGAAGAACTTGCTCCTTCTGTCTCCCCTTTCTATGTAACTTTGGGAATTCATGATCATCTTTTACATAATTTCATTTCAACTCTGGAGCCTCCCACAAACTCATTCCATTGGAAGTAATGGAACATCTTGGCTTGCAGATCACTAGGGATCTAAATAGTGGAATTCAGGTACAAATTCTCAGTCTGTACCTTATAAAATTAAGTACTGGCAAGTGTTCGAAGATGATGAACAAGTGAAACGATTGATAGAGGTCGTTGGGGAGTTTTCTAACTCCACCATCGATCAAGAATAGGAAGAAGAAGAAGCGATCAAGAAGCCACTTCATGGAAGCACAAAATTTTGCAACTGAAAGGGAACAATATCCCTCATGGACTACTCCCACTAGAAAGGCTTTTTAATAAAGATGATATAGCCGCCAAACAAATAGCTCCTGAGATGGATGATCAAGTACAGGATTGCAACATTGGATCAGAGGAGGAGCCCTAGATGATCAAGGTGTCAAAAAGAACCCCCTTACATTACAAATAGAGGTATTTAGATCTTTTCAAAGCATACAAAGATTTTTTTTCTTGGTCTTATGATGATTTGAAAATGTTTGATACTAACATCATACAACATAAGATTCCTTTGAAAAGCAGGGTGAAAACCTGAAAGTAGAAACTCGGACAAATAAATCCACTCTTACTCCCATCCATTGAAATGGAGATAAGGAAGATGCTACAGGAAGAGAGTATAGTACCTCTAATATATTTTGAGTGGGTTGTGAATTGGGTCCTAGTTTAGAAGAAGAACAAAGAGATAAGGCTGTGTGTAGACTTCCAGAACCTAAACAGGGCATCTTTGAAAGACAACTACCCATTCCCTAAGATGGATAATGTATTGCAAAAGGTGGTTGGTTTAGCCAGAATGTCCATGATGGAAATGTTCTATGGATATAATCAAGTGGCAGTTCATCCCGAGGATCAGGAAAAGACCGCTTTCACCACCCCGTGGGGAACATTTATGTATGCTCACATGCCTTTTGGGGTGATAAATGCAGGGGACACATTTCAGAGAGCCATGGAAATAGCTTTCATGGGGAAGTGAGAAAAATTCTTGGTGGTCTACTTGGATGACATCACAATCTTTTCCAAGACTCAGGAGGAACACATCCTCCACTTAGAACTCACCTTTGAGAAGTGCAGGGGGTATGGTCTCTCCTTGAATCCTAAGAAATCCCACTTAGCCCTAAGTGAGGGGAAGTTGCTAGGACCAGTAGTATCACAGGAGGATGTGAAGATTGATCCTAAATGGGTTGAATCCATTAGCCACATTCCTCTGCCATGGAATAAGAAAGAAGTCCAAACCTTCTTGGGGAGAATAAATTTCTTGAGGCGATTTATACTCAACTACGTAAAGGTTGTCAAAGGTATTACAAACATGGTCAAGAAGGGAAACAAAGTCAAGTGGAGCTCTTCCCCTCGTGATTCTTTTAGAAGAATCAAAGAAGCTTTGGTTGAATCCCTGGTGTTAGCTAGTCCCGACTATGCAATGCCTTTCTACATCTTTTCTTTCGCCTCTCCACATATCATTGTTGTAGTGCTGCGACAGAAAAATAAAGAGGGTTATGAGAATCCCATCGCCTTCTTAAAAAAAGTACTAAGGGATGCTGAACTAAGATATAATATACTGGAGAAACAATATTAAGCACTGATCAAGGCTCTAAAGGCATTTCGTGTGTATGTGTTGCAATCGTAGATCACAACGTTTATCCCAACAACAACAGTCAAGGACATCTTGGTGCAAGGAGACAATGAGGGAAAGAGGGGCAGGCAGATAGTCAAAATACAGGAATACAAGCTGGAAATAAAGCCTACCAAGCTCATTAAAGGCCAAGGGCTGGCCAAGGTTTTTTCTGAATCCAAGTTCCAAGCACTAGGGATAAATCTGACCACAAATAAAGACAGACTAGAGGAGCACCAAAGCAGTATCAAAACATCTGAGCAAAAAATCGATGCCAAGTACCAGGAATCACGTGGTACAAGAATATCATTCATTACCTCTTATTCTTGAGGTTCCCGTTGGGGCTTGATGCCTCTAAATATTGAAGCTTGAGATTGCAAGCCCAGAAATATATCATATCCAATGGCCTACTCTATTGGAAGGACCTTATGGGGGTATTGTTGCTATGTTTGGTGGAAGGAGAGACCCATATGGTGATTGGGGAGTTTCATGAAGGCGTTTGTGGAGGGAATTACAACTGGAAGACCACGACACACAAAATCCTCAATGCTAGACTTTATTGGCCTATGCTATTCCAGGATTTCTATAACAAAGTCAGGAGGTGCTAGAAATGCTAGGTGTTTGTTGAAAGACAAAAGTTTTCTCCTCTCCCCCTGATTCCTGTGCATGTGGAGGATCCTTTTAGACAGTGAGGACTGGACTTCATATGAGAGATAAACCCAACATCCAGTGGCCAACACAAATGGATATTGACGGCAACTGACTACTTCACCAAGTGGGTAGAGGCCATCCTAGCTAGAAATGTTATAGATTCAATGGTGATAAAGTTCATGGAGGAGAACATACTATCCTGCTTTGGTTTCCCTATCAAAATCATCATTGATAACATTCAGGTATTCAAATCTGCCAAGTTCACCAATTTCTACCATAAATACAATATCATTATTGGGAACTCCACTACATACTACCCTCAAGGCAATGGTTATGCTGAGTCCTCAAACAAAGTTGTGGTGAGGGTGTTGAAGAAGACTATCAATGAAAATCAAAGGAACTGGGATTCCAAACTCAAGTTTTCTCTATGGGCCAATCAAGTAACACCTAAATGGTCCATTGGGAAATAACCTTTTGAGTTATTGTATGGAAAAGATTCTATCTTCCCAATTCAACTAGCCATGCCAGTAGTAAGGTTGTTACAAGAAGATGAAGAGGAGTCAAGTCCCTTGACAAGGAGGATTAATTGGTTGGTTGAGGTTTAGGAGAAAAGAGAACAAGTAGAGGCCAAACTGTCCAATTATCAATAAAAAATGAAGTCTCTATTTGACAAGAAGGCCAAGGACAGACCTCTTCATCCAGGTAGTTCTCAAGTGGGATGTCTAATGGGATGATAAAGGAAAACATGGAAAATATGATCACTGTGGATTTTCCCCTTCAGGATTGCAGACGAGAGATGGAACAAAACATTTCTACTTGAAAACATGGATGGTGAATTATTGGAACTACCAGTGAATGGTCAGTTTTGTTGTACCTGTTTCCTGTAGGTAGTCATTGGCTGCAAAAACTACACCAGGAAACCAATTCAACCAGCCTTTAGGCTCAAGCTAGCCCTTGAACCAGAGGGGGCTCCCTTAGTGTTATGAGGCTTTGTTTAATGCTGCTCACCTCTCACTGAATAACAACCTTTGAAGCACAATGGACAGATTTATGGTTTTAATTGGGGGTGGTAGACGATCAATGACAATTCCTATTTATGATTTAAAGGCTCTCTCACAGGGTTCCCTTTGAAAGTGTCAGCTTCCAGCTTGACAGAACGACTTGATTTGTATAGAAGTTGACTGAAGAATGTAAGGAGATTCCTAATAATTTAGTAACCAGACTAATTACATAACAACTAGGAAGATTTGGATGTGTGTAGAAGGTTTCTATAGCCCAACAAAACAAATTTAAAAGGAAACAGAAGGCAGACTGAAACCAATTCTAAGAGGAGCTATTTTAGACAAATAGTCTAATAAGTTAATCTCTTTTAATGGCTGTCAGAAAGCTCAAAACAAAACTAGTTAAAGAGGAGTTATGATGAACAAACAATCCAATAAAAAAATCTCTTTCTATATATAATTATTTTGTAGACCTTCCTATAAACACTTTTATCCTGTGTAGAAATAAGATATGAAAAATTGGAAAAACATACTCGAAGCACAAAATTTTGTCAAAACTAGAGCCGTAAGGCTTTCATTAGAAATACTACAATAGAACCTTTATTACAAAGTGAAGAGTCTTGACATCAAAAGCCCACACCTATTACTTCAATTGATGAAGTATTTATACAATTTATTAGAAAATATCTTGATAAAAATATCAAGGGCTATTACAAATATTTGAAAAATGTATTACAAAAATAGAGCAAAAATAAATGTAACTAAAACTATTTGAAGAGTTCTCGTACTATCCTTGATGTTTTTTGTTTCTAAAGAAGAGCAATTTGAATTTTTTTACAACTCATATTTGATGAGGTGGCCTCCAAGTCACTAACTGTTTTTGAGCTTTTTTCTCTCGAATTTCTAAACAATAGGGTCCTATAATACCTTTGTTTCTTCCAAACCATAACATATTTTAGAAAACAGAGAGAGTTTTTCATAAGTGATGATGTTGGAAACAAAAACTTCTTTCGATTTTTGAAAATTCATTTCCACCTTCTCAGCAACCGCATTTGAAAATACTAACTAAAAACAAGAAAATCTGGGAAAACATGCTTACAAAGAGTCATCCAAATCTCCCAAATCGTAACCTTTGTTACAAAACTGAGAGAGGTTTTTGTAAATTAGAATCTGAGGAACAAAAACATCCTCCCGTTTACCATAATTCATTTCGGATTATCCACAATATGCTCTGCAAAGTGGCTGAAACATGAAATTTCCAGAAAATATGCCTTTAAAGATGCATTTGTATCTCCCAAACCATAATAGTTGTTAGAAAACTGAGAGAGGTTTTTGTACATCAGGAGGTCAGAAACAAAAAACTCTTTTAGTTTTTGAAAATACATTCTCATTGATGTTTAAGAAATGTTTGACATGACTGTGTTGTATAACGAGAAAACCTAATTTTAGTTGACCATGAGACAAGCATATGATGTGGAGGTAGGAGATGATGTGGACTCAGAAGGAAGGCGTGGGATGGAATGGTAAGTGGGAGTGGGATGAGGTAGGAGGATATAAGTGGCAGTGGTTTATTACATAGATGAAGTGACATGGGAGCGGATGTGGACGATGACGTGGGAGTGGCGGTAAATGGTTGGATGAAAACTCTGTTCGGGAGTAAGTTCAGGCAATAAGTCGTTTCGGGATTTTAAATCCCGAAAGACTAGAATGAGGTAAAAGTTGTTTAAGAGGGAGTTTTTAGAAATTGCCCATTTCAGCCCCCCCCACCGATAAAGTTTGGACAAAAAATGAGGGCCGAGGAGAGATGTGGGCCATTGAATCTCGGGGGAGTATGCAGGATGTGAGATAAAATGAATGGGGTTTAATGAAGTGACGGGATACCCAGTGGTGTTGGTGGAAATTATTTAATGAAATGTGGGTAATGAATTATTTAAATGCAACGAGATTTGGTGGGGTCGGCAACTAAGGCTTGGCCCACTTTAAACATAAAATTAATGTTTTAAATAAATCTTTTTAATAAAAATATAAACTTATATATTTTTATTAAAAATAATTTATTTAAAAATTAAAATTATATAAATAAATCATCCAAAAGCATAAAATTTATATATGCCCTCAATATTTAACTCAGAAGGAATGGCAATTTCACACTAAATTTTTTTAATTTTCAGTGTGTCGAAATATGTTACAACATCGGCTCCAATGGGGACTGCTTCCCCCTATGGGATGCGGAGAACAAGTAGATCAGTTACCTTTAGCGTTGGGCATGGAGTCATAATGTAAACCTGATCATCAACCATCATCTGCCATAATCAAATCTCCTGGATCAGCCTTGTCATTTGAATAGCCTACTAGTGCAGACTGCAACCTGCAACTATGAAATGAAACCATATGCCAGCACTAATTCGGATACTCTTTAAATCTGAAAACTAAAAAATTCTAAAGACTGAAAATATAAGCTGATCCATCATATACTCTTAAAATCACATCATTCATTAAAAAATGAGCACGTTGATCTACTCCATATTGAAATTCTGAAATTCTAAAAATCCCCAAACCTCTATCTAATTGAACTGAAAAACTTTACACTGTTAACTGTAATCTGCTTTCCAGTGTAACCAAGTGCGGAGTGGATTTATTGACAAACCATGTTGCCAGTAGCTAAAAATTTGAAGAATATATACAATATGAACATGAAATTCCATGGAAAACTTATATTCACACGTGTACTTTAAAAGTTGCATCCTTTGTAGACATTTTAGATTTCTGATCAAGGCTAAGAGGGAGATACATATATTGCTGACTACAATTATAAATGAACCTTGCATAGCAATAAAGGCAACTGAAATTTCAAAACAGTGGGATCGGTAATCCAATGGAATCACCATCCAACAAAGTGGAGTCGCCAAGTGAAAATAATGCAACCAATACAAATGCCTATTCCTTGTTCACTAGAAAGAAATAGATCTAAACTTTATCGTTCCCTGGAGAAAGATTTTTACTTTTCTCCCTAACAACAGCACTAGATTTTGTACTTGTTTCCCATAAGCAGTGCTTGGCTGCAAAAACTATGCCAGGGAACCAACTTAACCAGCCTTTAGGCTCAAGCTGGCCCTTGAACTAAAGGGGGCTCCCTCAATGTTACGAGGCTTTGTTTAATGCTGTTCACCTGTCACTGAACAACAAATTTTGAAGCACAATGGCCAGATTTATGGTTTTAATTGGGGGTGGTAGATGATCAATGACAATTCCTATTTATGATTTAAAGGCTCTCTCACAGGGTTCCCTTTGAGAGTGTTAGCTTCTAGCCTGACAGAACGACTTGATTTGTATAATAATTTAAACGAAGAATGTAAGGAGATTCCTAATAATTGAGTAACCATACTGATTACTTAACAACGAGGAAGATTTGGATGCATGTAGAAGGTTTCTACAACCCAACAAAACATATTTAAAAGGAAACAGAAGGCCAGAATGAAACCAATTCTAAGAGGAGCTATTTCAGAAAAATAGTCTAATAAGTTAATCTCTATTAATGGCTGTCAGAAAGCTCAAATCAAAACTAGTTAAAGAGGAGTTATTATGAACAAACAATCTAATAAACAAATATCTTTCTAAAGATAATGATTTTGCAGACCTTCCTATCAACACTTTTATCATGTGTAGAAATAAGATATGAAAAATTGGAAAAACATACTCGAAGCACAAAATTCTATCAAAACTAGAGCCGTAAGGATTTCATTAGAAATACTACAACATAAGATTTATTACAGAGTGAAGAGTCTTGGCATAAAAATCCCACACCTATTACTTCAATTGATGAAGTATTTATACAATTTATTACAAAATATCTTGATAAAAATATTAAGGGCTATTACAAATATCTGAAAACCATATTACAAAAATAGAGCACAAATAAATGTAGCTAAAACTATTTGAAGAGTTTTGGTAATATCCTTGAGGATTTCTATTTCTAAAGAATAGAAATTCAAATTTGTTTACAACTCATATTTCATGAAATGGCCTCCAAGTCACAAATTGTTTTTGAGCTTTTCTCTCCTGAATTTCTCAGCAATAGGGTCATGTAATACCTTCGTTTATTCCAAACCATAACATTTGTTAGAAAAATGAGAGTGTTTTTTTTAAATTATGATGTTGGAAACAAAAACCTCTTTCAGTGTTTGAAAATTCATTTCCACCTTCACGAAAATCGCTTTTGCAAATACTGACTAAAAACAGGAAAATCAGGGAAAACATGCCTGCAAAGAGTCATCCAAATCTCCCAAATAATAATGTATATTAGAAAACTGAGAGAGATTTTCGTAGATTAGAATCTAAGGAACAAAAGCCTCCTCCCTTTTACCATAATTCACTTAGGATTATCCATAATATGCTCTGCGAAAGGTGACTGAAACAAACAATTTATGGAAAATATGCCTTTAAAGATGCATTTGTATTGCCCAAACCATAATAGTTGTTAGAAAACTGAGAGACAATTTTGTACATGAGGAGGTCAGAAAAACAAACCTCTTTCAGTTTCTGAAAATACGTTCTCATTGGTTTGTAAGCAATGTTTTACATTACTGTGTTGTATACGGAGAAAACATCATTTCAGCTGATCATGAGACAGGGATATGCCGTGGAGGTAGGAGATAATGTGGAGGTAGGAGATGATGTGGACATAGAAGGAAGGCATAGGATGGAATGGTAAGCAGGTGTGGTATGAGGTAGGAGGAGATAAGTGGCAGTGGTTGGTTAGACAGAGGAAGTGACATGGGAGTGGACGTGGACAATGATGTGGGAGCGGCGATAAATGGTTGGATGAAAACCATGTTCGGGAGTAAGTTTAGGCAGTAAGTCATTTCAAGATTTTAAGTCCCGAAAGACTAGAATGAGGGAAAATTTGTTTAAGAGGGCCGTTTCAGAAACCGGCCATTTCAAACCCCCCCCCCCACTGATAAAGTTCGGACGACAAATGAGGGCTGAGGAGAGATGTGGGCCATCAGATCTCGAGGGAGTATGCAGGATGTGAGATAAAATGAATGGGGTTTAATGAAGTGACGGGATACCCAGTGGGGCCGGCAGAAATTATTTAATGAAATGTGGGTAATGAATTATTTAAATGCAACAAGATTTGGTGGGGTCGGCAACTAAGGCTTGGCCCACTTTAAACATAAAATTAATGTTTTAAATAAATCTTTTTAATAAAAATAGAAACTTATATATTTTTATTAAAAATAATTTATTTAAAAATTAAAATTATATAAATAAATCATCCGAAAGCATAAAATTTATATATGCCCTCAGTGTTTAACTCAGAAGGAATGACAATTTCACACTGAAATTTTCTAATTTTCAGTGTGTCGAAATATGTTACAACAAGTTTCTCAAGGTCTATTTTTTAAATTAAGAAATAATTGTCTTACACTCATTGTAAATATATGGTGATTTTCTTACAATTGTCATTTGAATTTCCTTTTATTGTAAAAATTTCTACTTTTGTGAAAGTTATATTTTGATTGAGAAGCGACTCCATGCCCAAAGGAGTAGTTCATAGTGTGAAAGTTCTCAACACCTTGCTGGCAAGGCATTGTCCCCAGATGGAGCCAATGTTGTCATTTACTACACACTCACTTCTTTGCAAATGATCAGTGGTCCAACATGCATGAGAACAGTGAATTTGAAGCAATTTCCTAAGCCATAGAAGTTATCAGAGATTGAAAGAAGCTTTCTGGTGGTATATAAAAGTCTAAAAAATGGTTCCCAGATCAAAAGATAGAGCCTGTAGAAGATTTCCCCTAAAAGGCCCAGATGCTTAAGGAAAATGGCTAAGTTTGGAGAAAAAATCACAATCGAGACCTAGGAGGCTCATCACATATCACATATCGACGTTCAAATGGGTATGGAGCACTAACGGAGCGAGAAACATTGATCTGCCGATCGCCGATATCGCATATCGACAGTCGGTGGGTAAGGACCCAACATTTATCAGGGGTTGGGCTGAAAAGTGCTACAAAGAAAATGGTTAACAAAACAAGGAAGGCATACCTCTTTTCTCTCTCCTCTGGAAGGGGGCCACATGTCACACTACTCACAATCCCATATCCCGCTCATCGGTGACCCCACATCTCACATCCCAGCAGTACCGTAATCTAAAACTTTAAAGACTTTGCGGGGGCCGATCTAGGATATAACGTTGTATTGTTGGGGAAGGACTAAAAAAATTAACAAAGGACACATGAAAAGATAGGGCCAGGCAAGCCTTTTTCTCTCTCCTATAGGAGGCCACATGACAGCCTCTGATTGGTCCACTAAGTTGACATGGTAGCTAACTTCAGCAATGACGTGGCACATATAGATGCTGACATAGTGGGTGGACACGTGTCACTCATTTTTGGTGTTTTCAGGGGTCCTATGGGTTATTTCTAGGTGCCACGTGTCACCACTCATAGGGTGACACGTGGAAGTGATGATGTTAGTGGTGATGTGGCAGTGATGACGCTAGCAGGTTTATCGTCGATCGATGATTGGCGGTTCTAGGTTTCAGGCTTATCGGTGATTGCGATTGCGATAAGGAGAAGCCTCGGATGTGATATATAATGAGTTGTGATTTATAAAGATTTTAGGTCTGGGAAATAAACTGATGAGAGACCTTTGTTATATAAAGAAAAAGTCCTCCAGTATAGTTATTGAGAGCTCTAGTGCCAAATACATGGGCGTTTTGTTCCAGACCCGGTCGTATAAGGAATTTCAATAAAGGGGCTATAATAAAGAGAGGCCAAGGGGGAAATATAAAGGTGCCCTTTCAACCATTCCAGAGGTATAAGCCTATTCCCTTTTTCCTATATGAAGAGGCGAATGCTCATGCCCCTTGAGACTTCTATCATTAAATCGAGAACGCACCCCCAGGCCGGATCAGGGCGTCGATTGTGCTTAGAAGGTTTTTATGGAAAAAATTGACAAGGTCGATGCCAAAAGAAGCTGCAGAGGAAGATATAGGAGATCAAGCCTTTGAGACCAAGTAGAGAAAAGCACTGAGGGATTTAGTAGAACATTTAAGGCTGATGTTGGGCATGGAATCCTCCCATAGCATGTTTTGGGGCTCAAAGCCCAAGTTTTGAGTAATATTATTATAAAGCCCTGCAAATTGTGGGCGTGGAATGTATGTTAGAGTCATAGGGTTGTCCACCCTAAGTTTGAATGTAATGTCGGCCTACCCATGGTCCGCGGACCATAGTGATTGTATAAATAGAGCGAGGCTCTAAGTTGTAAAGAGGGCAGATCATGATAGAATAGAATGGATAGAATAAGATAGTGGAGCATAGCAGAAGAAATCTAAGTGTGCCTTGGGTTGTAGTAGTAGGAAGAGGCTTTGCAGCTGAGTGTGCAGAGGCCTAGTAGAGTCCGCAGCTGAGTGCGCGAACCCCTACAGCTAAGTGTGCAAGGTAGAGTTGAGTCTATAACCGGAGAAAATGTTAATAAAGAAAGGTTTTGTTACAAATTCTGTGCATCTATTCTAAATTATTACATGTTTGATCTCATTTTCAATTATACTATTTATTTACTGTGCACATTTGTATGAATGGTGAATATTGTTAAGTATAAATGAAAGCGTACAAATAAGCTAAGTTAATCAGCTAATATCAGGCTACTAGTAAGGACTTGGGTAATAACATTGTTCAGCCCTCGAATAGGGCTGCACAAAGGCAGCATCTCAGGCTATGAGGTATGGGTAAGTGTGCATAGCAACGTGCGCGCAGGGTTGAACAACAGACCACTTGAAGCCATCAGACATCCCTAGGGTGCGAAAACCTGGTTCTAGCACCATCCCATACTACTTCAGGTGAGACCTCAGTCTGCACTTCACGGACTATTGCCAAAAGGGCTAGTAGTACTGAGATTTGTTTGGCTACATCACCTCTGAACCTGGGTGTGGCCCCAAGAAGCTAACAAATGGTTCCGTTGCGGGGACTAGGATTTACATAAGGGATGTCTGATGTCGTGACACTAGAATCCAACAAAGAAAGAAATTGAAGGGTGGTTGGACATAAATATTCACAAGTTCGCAGCACAGGAAAACAAGAATCCATGAGTATCAAAGGAAAAGTGGTTGGAGTGCTACTTATATACAGAAATCCACGAAATTTTATTTTGCATCCTTCCCCTCTGAGTTGTACGAGTGGATCGCGAAGCTAGCAGACAGTCAGGGAAGGTGTAGGCTTGATAAACCAATTTTGTGGACTTCGGAATTGGTGCGTAGACTAGAAGCATCGAAAGATAAGATCATGTGCATTGTGGACCATTAGCTCGATTGGATTATAGGAGGGTTTATCATCAAGTTCATAGCAGATACGATCTTCAGCTACAGCGAGGCTGAACGACGCTTCCTCAAGGGACCGCGAGGTAAGTACATTAAATCATTGAACACTTGGATTAAAATTCTATGGTGTGAAAAGCAGGTTATGCGAATAAATTAATGTTTAGGACTACGCAAAGTGGGAGGATCTATATAAATGAAGGTAGCATAGAGATAGAAAATAGCCCCTTGATTTCACCTCGGTGGGAAAGTGAGGAAGAGCTCGCGAAAGTCTCTTCAAGAAGCGCGATCAGTCTGATAAGGCAGCGAATTCCATGCATACCACCTCCACCTACACCACCACCAGTCTCACCATCTTCACCTCCATCTCCGCCCACACCACCACCTTCACCACCACAATTCAATATGGTGGGTGTGATAAAATTGTTGGTATTTAGAGGAGTAGGGAATGAAGATCCAGACCAATTTGGGTTCATGGTAAAAGTTGTATGGGAAGCACAAGGAGTCATGGATGAAAATATAAAGAAGGTAATGCTAGTAAGCACGTTGCAGGATCGTGCACTAACATGGTACATTAAGCATTCTAATGACCATCCAAACACAGGGATTGCAGATATACAGGCTGTGCTGAACAGGGAATTTAGCAGGCCAAAGTTAGAGACACAATCGATTATTAGGTTTGAGGAAATCACGATGCTTCCAGGTGAGACCCCATGGGATTTGGACCAAAGACTGAAAATCATGATTCGCGAAGCCAACATGACCTTGATGGATGGAAAACACCGTGCATGGTTTGTAGCGTCACTAACACCGCATTTAAGGATGACGCTCTCACAACAGAAGTTATCCACCCAGGCCGAAGCTTTGGAGATTGCGATGAGACTGCACGAGACCCCAATACAAGATCCTAGTTTGGGGGTCCAACAAATCCATGCACAACTGCAAAATTTGTGTCAGGAAATGCAAAGTTTGAAACAGGACAAGACAACTTGGCCAGAGGCGTGCGAGAAGGTATGGTGCATAAAATGCAAAGGCCAGGGGAATGACAAGGACCACTGTCCAGTTTTCGTGAATTACTTGGTGGGAGGAGGGCCGATGCCATTAAGGCTAGAGACACAAGCAGGACCGACTGCGGTGCCTGCATTATGGTGTGCGATTTTTCAGATAGGAGGAAAAAACACTATAGATAACTGTCACCTATTACAAAAGTATACGCAGATGTCCCAATAATTGTTTTGTAATTTCTGTAGGTCAGTAGGCCATGATGAGGGCACCTGCAGAAGTTACGAGATGATGATGGATCAAACTCCTGCTGATACAGTGCAGACCGAAACACGAGCCCTTGATCCAAATGCAGGGATGGCGTGTGTTGGATTTCAGGGGCGCGGACGAGGTCGAGGTGGAATGGGACTTGGAAGGGGTCGCAGACAACTAATTTGTTACAATTGCGGAGGGCCAGGGCACTATGCCTGTGATTGTAAAAATCTGATGAGAGCATCATGTTTATAATGTACCCAATTTGATCATGAGATGGAAGAATACCCTACATTGATAGAGGTTGTGCAATAAAGGAGTACTCTAGCCTCCCCCAACTCAGAACCTACAAATGATGAGGTCTGAGCTGCGTGAAGAGGACTCAAATATAAACATAGTGCTTTGAAGTGGTACCACAATAGGAGATGACAAATTAAGCAGCCAGAAGAAAGTGCATGGGTTCACAAGGCTCCTACAAAGGAACCTGAATTTGATTTGGAGCGTGCGAAGGAGACATTCATGGAAGCTAAGAAGAGCTTCATGGAGGCCTCCACTTCAGGTAGTAAGGATCAACTAGAACTAGGGATGGATCCTTCAATGCTCACTACCTTTCTGGAGACATGCATGAAACTAATGCACGACAGCAAGGCTATAAAGGACTGCAAGAACTTATCACTAGGTGTGCTGGATCAGGAGAACTGCGCGTAATCTAGAAACTTGGAAAGCATGCATTGTGAACAGGAAGGGAAATGAGATTGAGTGCACAAATCAGAGAGTATGAAATGGATCAAGTAATTCTAGATCTCGGATCATATGTGAATGTACTGCCAAAGCAAATATGGGAACGCATGGGCAGGTCCGCGTTGCAATGGTCTCCTATTCAATTACGAATGATGAACCAGCAAAAGATCCTACCGATGGGAAGATTGCAGGGGATAATAGTAGACATTGAAGGTACAAGCGTGCTTGTAGATGTTGAAGTGATAGAGATTATCGATGACAACAATCCCTATCCCACACTACTGGGAATAGATTGGGCCATTGATATGAACGGAGTAATAAATCGAAAGAAGCACAAAATGATCTTTGAGAAAAAGTCACTATGCGTAGTGGTACCTTTAGACCTTGTGGAAGGATCGTGCTACAGAGAACCAGTGCGTGATGATTATAGTGATGATGATCTCGACTGTATCTACAAGGTAACTGCTCGAGAGTAGGATTGGGTGAATCCAACAGCAGATGGTAGGATTTTGTGGGAGCGTGAAAGCTCCTACACCGGATTTGGATGTGATGGCAGAATCAGTTACAGAAGGTAACCACACTCAATTACAACATGATGGTAAGATCATTGCGCTGTGTGACAATAGAGATAAGGGATCTGCCTATGTATGACAGGTTGACAGTGGTGGATGAATTCCTAGACAAATTTGAAAGAGAAGTGTTGGAACAACAACGTTTTGACGCTTTGAAATGGGCATTGCATGCTACGCTCGCAAGGTGGTGTGGTACGCACCAACAGAGTTTTAGGGATTGGCACGAATGCAGAAAGATGATGCGCTTACAATTTGGGAAGCCTCAGATGAGGATGGAAGCAAGGCATGATGAATGAAATAACCTGCGCGCCCACCTTTCTAGATGGATACAGGCATATGGTATGCAGCCCGCATGAACGCACACCACTCTCACGATCGAAAATAGGAACAACAAGCAGAAGCAGGAAAGATGAATCATGCCAAAGATTATCTGCAGGGAAGCCTTTGACAAGGTGTGCAAAGTGTTGAATAGGGTCCACCATGTGAAATGCACTGATTGGGACCTGCGCGTACTAGCGGTTCAATGGGCCTATAGGACTATGTGCAAAACCCTGACTGCGAGAGTGGTTCTGAAGCTGAAGTATGAAATAGGGGTTGAAATCCTTGTGGAGTATGCGAAGCCAAGTCTGTGCATAAAAACACCCATAGATACAAGGATCCATGCAAATCAGAATGAAGAAATCACACAGCTACGTGAAGTAGAACATATAAGACTTCAGTAAGAAATTCGAAGGGGAAACTTTAAACTTCGTGAACTTGAAAAAGACTGGGTATGGCTAAGGAAGAAATGCACTTTAATGGACGCAGAGTTTAAGAGGTTGGAAAATGAAATAAAGGAAGCATTTCTCGTTGATAAACCAAGGATGGAAAGGCAAGGTGCATATGATCATACTGACGAATTGGAGGACTATTTCAAAGAGTTGGTTAGTCTGCTGCGGTGGCTGGGACCGCATATTGCCAAACACAGTAACTAGGGTAGCACATTGAAAATAGTAGAGCATGTGGTGCCAATCAGCACAATGGTAGATGAGTATTCTCTACGAACCATGCTAGAGGATGGGATGGAGCCCCACACAGGTGGTACGACCACCTGACTAGCCATAGGAAGGACAATCTTAGCGGTCTAGGCAGTTGAAAGGGCGCGAGGGACTATAAAAGATTATGCCTGGGAGCTACGCGATATTGGAAATGTGCACAGAATCAGAATGTCACAAGGTTTGTGACCGCACATGGAGGGCTTCACTGCCACACGGGTTGGCTAGGAAGTGACTGTTGATGTCATTATTCATGATGGGATGCTCGATTTGAGGCCAAATGGAGCGAGAGACGGGCATTTAAGATGTGAGTTTTGGGCAAGATTTGGAAAAATCTACCACCAAGAAAGCATTAATGGCCCGAAATTGGGGGGAACGGTCGAATTCAAATTCGAAAGGCACTATAAAACTCACAGGGCTAGCCAGCGAACAACACTTGGTCATTTGAGAATTGAGTGTTTGGGTAGAGCACAAAGTGTTGAGAGCCAAGTGATAATTAAGCCCCTAAGTTTGCGAGAGATAGAATACAGTGTAGAGATGATGACGACCACTAAGGATGGGTTGGGAATTGAAGAGGTAACCGCTGGTGAGGCTGCGAATACCCAAATGGTGGGGGATGTCCCAAAAGGCGCCGAGGTGGTGACAGAAATCCCCAAATCACCGCAAACACCATGACCCAAGAAAGATAAATAGGTAATGGGTCCAGTATGCATGTCCCCGAGGAATCTGCGGCACAAAAAATTATCTAGGGAAGAGAAGGGGAAAGAAATCACAATAGAAATCGATGAGGAAGAAGAAGACTTGCAAGCCCTGATTGCTGTAGCAGAGGAAGAAGAAGGCATGAAGGAGGATATCCAACCATTGCGCTCTGCAACAAAACTACTAGCGTATGTTCCTCCACAGAAAGGGAAAACCAAAGTACTGAAGGACCTGGACAAAACAAAAATCTCACTCCAGACCCCGCTCCTCCCCGACAGTATTGTATTTGAGGGCACACACCTAGGCCACGTGCCAACCATGAAATTCAAAGACTGACACCTCGCTGATAGCAAAAAGTTCCCACACCTAGAGACCAGGAACTTAATGAAGCAGAACACCGAGGGGTTGGTGATAAAGTTAGAGCCGCAAAAATGGTTGCATGGTGTGGAAAAGGCTGGGTTGCTGCACTTGTTATGGATACCACATTTCCACTACATGCCCATCACCATTTTCATCATCAAGCATCTGCTCTACCTAGTGCATGATGGGTATCTATGGCTGGAGGAGCCTATTCCCATCACGGAAGACCTCATTCACCATATCTCTCAGCTCCCCTGTAAGGGAAAGGACCCCATTACTATAGCTAGAAAAGGTAGTGGTTTGGCTCTCGCAAAAGCCATGAAGGCAAAGTATAAGCTAGAGAAAAAGAAGAGGGGCTACAAAATCTTTGGCATCAAGGACAAGGGGGTGCACATAGCAACTCAACTAACGGCTAGAAAAATTATGAGAAAATGCCACACCGATGAGGTACCAGTGTCGGTGGTCATGCTGGCCGAGTAGTGCGTGGAGGGGGTCTAGTTCAACTAGGTCGAATTCCTCTGCGAGGAATTTTTAATAAACTGTTGCAAAGCCCAGGAGCAGGGTAAGACCTTCCACTACACGTGGTTGATCTTATCCATATTGTTGGTAGCGGGAGAACTTTCGGAGGATAGTGAGTTCCCCAACATTGACAGAGAGTTACCAGAGGCCGTGAAGTACGCTTTGGTCATGCAATAGGAGGTCGTGCTTGTCACCTACGATGCACAATAGTCTACAGAGTTTTGTAGACTTCAAAGTTGATATGCACACCATATATATTAGGGCACAAAATGATCTAGCGAAGTAGTAAACGAAGCTACCATTTATAGCCATTGACGACGTGATTTTTACTGTCTTGGAGACATGGCCTCTCGAATGGCACGCTCCAGACCTGGCAGAACTAGAGAAGGCCACAACCCAAAAGAAAAATGATGATGTTAAGCTGCGTGTCACTCAATTAGTAGAGAGAAGGTGGAACAAAAAAGTAGCAGCTGAGGTAAGGGCAGTGCACGAAGCGGCAAAGAAAGCCATGGAGCAAAAGAAGGCCGCAGAAGCAGCAGCAGCAACGCAGATAACGGAAGAAGCAACAACATAGGTAGACGAGGGCCAAGAAATGTCCTTAGGGCAGAAGGCAAAAGAAACAGAAACAACAGAAGGGAGCACAGACCCAAGGATTGTGTCCACACAGCTAAAGCGGCTGCGCATCGCAAAGAGATCGGGCCCAAGGAAAAAGGTCAAGGCCTCGAAGTTGGCCATTGACCCGATCACCTTAACCAAAGGTGATCTCCATGACATCGATGAGACAGTTTGCAATGTCACAAGTGAAGCACTTCAAAAGTTCATGCAGGAGCATTAGACTGTGTTGGGGGCCCTCAGGGTGCAACTGCAGGAGTTACATGTGCGGCCCCCTCAGGAAGGCACCCTGTCCACACACATCGTAGCAGGAACTTCAACAATAGAACAAATGTTGCACGCAAGGATGAAAAATACAATAGTATTTCTAGAGGGAGCACTAGTGTTGTCCAATGCAATGGATTGGGTGTCGCTTAGCATGATAAAAGACCTTGGCCTTAACCTGGCTGCCATTCTTCGGGAAACGCTATATCAGTTACAGGATGGGATAGCGGTAGAGATGCAGGCCAGGGAGAGCTGCGTGATCTAGGTTCTTAGCGAGCAGAAAATTAACATAGAACAACTTAGCTTGTAGCGCAACGAGTTGGTGTCAAAGAATCAACATTTGGTGCACATGGTAGATGACACTTGCTGACGCATCTTGGAGCTAGCCATCGCAGCAGATCTATTGGTAGAAGTGTGGATCCATATTTTGGCAAGTGGAGTTTGTCACGCGAGAGAAGAGACTATAAGGGTGCAGCAGGAGCTAAATCTCCAGATCGCCGAGCTGTGGTTGAAGGCACAGCCTTTCACTCCCCCAGAAATTAGAGAACAACGTGCCAGTGCTATTGCAGTAGGGTTGGAAGATATTGGAGGTGTAGTGTGTGACTGTATGAATATGTTGGAACAGGCACTGGAGGTCCTCACAACTTTGCAGGAGGATCCCAACATCTAGTGGCTAGAGACAGAGGCACGCAAACTCTAGCAGTAGTATGACAACATCAGAGGGACTGTGCAAACAGTAGTCCTCACTTAGCGGCTTGCATGGATGTAGCAAGCTAAGGCATTAAAAGAGTAGGTGGACGTCGCACGCCATAAGGAAGCAGTTCTCAAAGAGTGTGTTTAGCCATGGATTGACGAGGCCTTCACAATCATGAAAAATATTGAAGGGAAGCTCACACACATTCAAGGAATGCATGCGCAGATGCAGGACAACATGCCAGCCACAAAGGTCTCAGAAGAATGGATGTAGTAGGTTCAACAAGTAGTAGCTCAGTGCATTGTGGATATCAGGACTGTTTGAGAACAATTGGAGGGACTTTGCACCAAGATCATCGTGCCAACAGAGTGACTCAAGGGCAAGTCACGACATTTGTGTTGGGGGCCTGTTGGGCATCGAATCCACCCACAACATGTTTTTGGGCTCAAAGCCCAAGTTTTGAGTAATATTATTGTAAAGCCTCGCGAATTGCAGGCGCGAAATGTATGTTAGAGTCATAGGGCTGTCTGCCCTAAGTTTGAATGTAATGTCGGCCTACCCATGGTCCACAGACCATAGGGATTGTATAAATAGAGCGAGGCTCTAAGTTGTAAAGAGGGCAGATCATGATAGAATAGAATGGATAGAATAAGATAGCGGAGCATAGTAGAAGAAATCTAAGTGTGTCTTGGGTCATAGTTGTAGGAAGAGGCTTTGTAGCTGAGTGCACAAGGTAGAGTTGAGTCTGTAACCAGAGAAAAGATTAATAAAGAAATGTTTTTTTACAAATTTTGTGCATCTGTTTTGAATTATTACATGTTTGATCTCATTTGCAATTATACTGTTTATTTACTGTGCACACTTGTATGAATGGTGAATATTGTTAAGTATAACTGAAAGTGTATAAATAAGCTAAGTTAATCAACTAATATCGGGCTATTAGTAAGGACTTGGGTAATAACACTATTTGGCCCCTGAATAGGGTTGTGCAAAGGTAGCATCTCAGGCTACGAGGTATGGGTAAGTCCGCGTAGTGACGTGCGCATAGGGTCGAACTATGGACCACTTGAAGCCATTAGACATCCTAGGGTGTGGAAACCTGGTTCTAGCACCCTCCCATACTACTTCAGGTGAGACCTCAGTTCGTGCTCCACAGATTGTTGTTGAAAGGGCCAGTAGTACCAGGATTTGTTTGGCTACATCACCTCTGAACTTGGGTCAGGCCCCAGCAAGCCAACAACCGAAGTGACAGAGTCGGTCCCGAAGGTGGCTGTAGCAGTGAATCAGGAGAGGGAGCATTTAAAACCAAGTATGGGCAGCCCCCAAAAGTGGCTCTTCGTAACCTGTTCTCAATTTCAATGACGAAGGTCTTAAATATAGAATGAAGAGAGTTAGCTGAGAAGCACAGGAGAATATGCCATGAACTAAATGGAACCATGAAACAAAAGTGATTAGAGCGATTGGGTGGTGGGATTTTGCATTAATGTCTCACCTATTCCACGATTCTGTGATGTGCCTTCCTATGTGAGGCCATTATTATTAGTCTTAATGGTTTTTGGATACAAAACCTCCCCTGGCCGAGAGAGCAAGCTGACTTGACAGCTGAAAATTCAGCCCATGATTTTCTATATGAAACCATGATTGAAAGCACCCCCTCTTCTTATAAATAAGGGGTCGCATCACTAAAAACGGGCTCTAAAATTTGAAAGAAAGTCAAATATTTTTGTGAAAACTGTAGCACTTAGTCACATAGATCTTGTAGAATATTACAGGAATAGTGGCGATTCCTCCTTTGATGTATTATAGTCTGTTACTCTGTTTCATTCATCTCGTATGTTTTCCTCTTTGAATTCATGCAATAATAGATACTCTGATATTTCATACTTGTCCATAGATTCATCTACGTTAAAGTGTTAATGCATATGCCTATGTGAGAGGTTGAAATTATATTTTTGCGTGAATCATATCATTCATTTATTCTCTGTTCATTACATGTTCTTGTCACTCAGATAGTTATAGTAAATCTTATGGTTTCAAGCTCTATATTTTATATATAGAATTCTTGGTACTCTGAGCTCTAAATCTTGAGTTGTCCCTTTTCTTTGTCTCCTATCATTTATCTTATAAAGCTGATTAAACTGTAAGTATTTGAAGTGCTTGGACTTCACTATTTCTGTTATATTTCTAGGAACTATGTGTGTGTAGAAATGTTGAAACATACAACTTGTATCTTTGAATGAAAGAAACAACTCTCTGATATCTATGTATAGAATATAGGTGGTGTCTCCTCCTGCTCGAGAATAATTTGAGGCACACCGATTTAGATGTACCTAGGCACTAGTCTTGTAAGAAATCCAAGGCTGTCTCTGGGAGCAACAACAACATGCATGATAGGGATGAAGAAGTATTTAGAGTACATGATTACTATGAGAATATGAAGGAATGGGTAGCCATCTTTAACCTGAAGGGAAAATCTGGTATCTGGTGGGAATATTTAAGGAATGTGAAAGATATCATAGAGAAAGAGATGTCTTGGAGGAGATTTGAGAGGTATTTTAGGGAAAAGTATCTATCTGAAGGATACTATGACATCAAGGCCAAGAAAGATTATGACCACAAACTTAGGAAACAGTTAGTTGTGAATATAAACCTAGATTTTTGGAGCTACTGAGATAAGTACCTTACATTAAGAATGAGAAGACATAGTTTAAGAGATATATCTGTGGGACGCCTTAGTAATTGAGGGACATAATAGAATTCAATGAGCCTAAAAAATCAGAGGATGTCACCAAGAAAATGAAGTATTTCTATGAGTAATCAAAGCATTAGCCTAAGTTCATGGCTTGCAAAATGAAGGGAAAACCTAGTTTAAGAGGGAAAAGATCAAAATTCTGTGAGGAAATGTGAAGTTTGATACTTATGCCAAGCACGGGTATAAAAAAAAAAAACACTACTGCTGATAAGGATTGATTCACTAAGCCCACCAGAGATGAAGTGGAGAGGTTCATAGGACCTATACAATGTTGGACATGTGGGGAGAACCAATGGAAGAGAGATTGTTCTCAGTGATAATGGAATGGTCCAAGGATGTATCATAAGTTGCCACCTTACTAACAATCAATATAATAGAGAGGCAAAGATCCCATTGAATAAAAGAGTCAAAATACTAATTTTTTTAATCCATATCACTGGTGCTTTCAACAATGTTTAATATTCAATATAGATGGTGTCAACAACAAAAATTACATCACAATCATCCCATGGACTATCATGAGTAACCATTTGAACTAGAAGTTATATTTCAAGGATAAATCATGCATGTTTCACTAATGCTATCCAAATATTTTAAGTTTTATTTCAAACAAAATTAATAAACACTAACTCGAGTGCTATGACGATTCGTATAAACAATATTTAAAATCAAGAGTTATTAACCTTGGATATGAAATTCATTTTATAAGTATATGGACTTCACATTAAACTTGGAGATGGATTAACACTTTACATAGAGTGCCATTGTAACTTTTGTAAAAATAACCCTATAGTATTGGGTTATAATATCATAAATTTGAACTTCAC
This sequence comes from Pinus tabuliformis, assembly GCA_031772625.1. NCBI lineage: Eukaryota > Viridiplantae > Streptophyta > Pinopsida > Pinales > Pinaceae > Pinus > Pinus tabuliformis. The sequence continues at coordinate 1,092,167,589 of CM062805.1, forward strand.
TAGATTGATTCAAGCTTCTAAACTATCCACAAAGCTATGGAACCAAACAAGATATCAAACTCTTTCCATTATAGGCCAACAACCAATTTTTAATGGATTATTGTTCTTGAAATAGGATTGAATTCCGCTGATAATAAATTGAAAATAAACTGAATGTTTTTCCTACATTATTTAATCTACATATCGATTCAAATACTCCATGCTATCCCTTTTCTTGGAAACAATTGTATTGCGAGGCCATTATGATTTAAGAAAAGCATAGGAATATACATAGAAAGAGTATATTCAATCAAAATAGAGCATGGGCATTGGCTATAGACTTCAATATTTGTTAGAAATATCTATTTTAATTTGATATATCTGATAAATGAGTAATAGATATATATATATATATATATACCAGCCAAAATAATATAATTTCTCTAGATCTGAATAGTTCATGCAACAAATCCCTCAACTAAAAAACCCCTATGTCTGGATTCTTTTGATTCTATTTTTACATAAGTTAAGAAATAAAAAGGTGAAATTCCAATAGGATTTAACCTTTCTAAGAATTCAACCCTTAGATTGCATACTTGTATTGATTAGTTTGATTCAAATCAAGTTCCATGACTGTAACATAACTTGGGCCAAATTAACAAACATTAATTCCATGTTTAAAACAAAGTATTATATCTACAAACATCCAATTTCAAATTTAATCAAGAGCTTAAATATACATTAGCATCTACATATGTAGAGTTGGAAGGAAATGGATGCATGTTAATTTCATTAAAAAAGCTAAGAAAATACATACAATAATAATTTCAGCTAGTTGCACATTTTCTTTGAATACATAGTTGAGAAACTCTTCCATAAATTATTTCCCCTCTTTCTCGCCCTTTCTCATACTCGAAGAATTACATTTTTATATAAATATACATTTGTACTCTTGCACCTATTAAATTCAAACAAACTCTTAATTTACCTACATTATCTCACAGACACTCTGAAAATCATGTTGCTTTAATTACATGGAAAAAAAATGCAAAAATGTTTGAGAGACAATAATAGCATCACAGTCGAAATTTATACAATGCAAAGAATAATATTTATATCACAAGTCAACAATAGGAAAAAAATGTTTTAACCATAGTAAATTAAGCACACCTAGATTGCACCAATTAAACAAATAGAAACATATTAACCACTGCAAGTAAACAATAGGAAAACGGCTTTTTAATCATATTAAATTAAACACACCCAGATTTCACCAATCAAACAAATAAAAACATTATTAACCATTGCAAGTCAACAATAAGAAAAATGTGTTTTAACCATAGTAAATTAAACATTACCAACATACCACTATTCCAAGAATAAGTGTTTACGCCATGAATTATACCACTACTCTGGACATTAGGGCCCATAATAACCAATAAGAATTTAGAATCTTGGTGTGAGACAATACTGCAAAAATGTTAAAACTTTATAGGTTAATACTACCTTATGGAAGCATTTTAACCATAATTACACCTCAATGTTCCATAGGATAGGATGTTCAACTTTCTAGAAAAATTGAAGCCATGCGTTGATTGGCTCACCAAGCATAAGGCTAGATAAAATATTCGAATATATTGTTGACACAATAATATAACAACATAAATCACTATAAAATTCAAGATATATATTTGTCATCTCTTGTAGTGAAAATGGGAACGTGGAATTATATTGTAAAAGTAACTAATTACTCCAGAATATGAAGAAAAATAATAAATTTACAAAAGGTGGGAGATGGTTTTGAAATTTATATAGCTGAAATGCTTTTCGAAAAACTATTGGGAGAAGAGGAAATGAACAAGGAAAAAAAAATGAATAGTTTAATAACTCTGGCAAGAGTTATGCTGCCCTCCAGGTGTATTTTGGGTATGTACCCATTTTCCTGATTTTCTTGTAGGCTGCAAGTAAGCATTTATTCACGCATAATTATTTAAATATAATAAAAATAATAGCATTATCCATTCAGGGATTTAGCTAAATACTTTGCAAACATACCATGAAATTATTTCTAAAAATGCATTTATTTACCTATCTCAATTAAAATGAAACAAAACCATAAATCATGAGACTCGTACCCAACCACTTTGGCAATTCTCTATTGTAATTATTTTTAGCAGTATTTGGCTTTTATTCCTCAATTTTCTACAATACCAAGGTTAGTACAATAAACTACACCAATAATAATTCCAACTTGAGATCTAAACATCCATACATATATATTACTTTTAGTCTTCATTCTCAGCTGAGCTAACAGGCTTCCAGATAACATAAGCTTAAACCAAAATTACATGCTTACAACAATTTAAATTTCTATAATTCTTTATGTTAATACGGTACTAAAATTTCAAGACAATTAAATTGATACCTGATGAGATATTCAACTCCAATATCTGAAAATATTCTCCATCTCTGATTTCCTAACCAACTCATTTGAACCATCCAATTTTCCACCTAACCATATCTAGGGAGAACTCCCCCCCCCCCCTCCCCCACGGAACCCCTGAGTTGTATGAGCTCACAAGTAGTACCAAGATACAGTAATAGAGAGATAACTCTGGCATGGAAGACACATTATCAATACCACTCATGTATGAATAAAATATGTAAGGCTATTTAAGTACATTTCAACAACATCTCATTACTCTCTATGTCTCTACTACCATGGGAAAAGCTTCTAGTATTTATAGGCTTTGAGTTGGGTGACACATCATCCCTCATGCAAAATTAATTTATTTTTAATTTGAAAAATTTACTATTATTCATCACCCCCCTGAGGTGTAAAAACCTCAATTTTTCTTAATTATTAAATTACTTTAATTATCTATTATTCATCACCCCATGCGTCCTTTCTATATAACTTGTTATTATCGATTTTTCCTAAATAAATAATTTACCTTTTTATTAAAGTGATATTTAACTTAAGAGCCCATTAAACGTGGGTAAATTTTGAATTAAATTAATGCAAGGATAATATAGGTAGGATTACTCGATTGATTTCTACCGATGAGTGGAATTTTTCTTTTGGAGGATAGGGATTCCACACCCCTATTGTATTCCTCTCCAAATTTATTAGGACTACGCACCCTTTTCCTTGCACCTAGAACTTTGTGCCGTAGCATATTTAGGACTCCGCACCCCTAATATATTCACTAGATCTAAGATTCCTCACCTTGATATTTCAAAGATTTAGGACTCTGCGCCCTAATAATTTTCATATATCTAAGACTCCATGTCTTCATATTCTGTTAGCACTAGGTTTATATCTTCACAAAGGTTCCAAATGTTTTGAGAATCGGTTGTCAACTTCATTTAGAAAGAGTTAAGGCTTAAGTATTGGACTATATAAAAATTTTGTGTGAAAGGATGGCATAAGGGTTAGGAACATGTCAAATAGGTTTATTATGTCATGCCTAATGTTTTACAACCAATCGAATGAAGTATATTGAAAATAGGTGGCACTATGAAATATTTTTGTAATGCCTATAGGAATTTTAAAAATAAATCTTTTCTAATTTCCCTTTGGATCATATCAGACACTCAAACACTTTCTGAAGGCTAACTCATGTTACAGGTCGATGAGACATTTTGAGAGGTTTCCAAGCATTAAAAGAGGGTTTTAGAGTTAAAAGCTAAAAAATGAAGCTATGCGTAAAAGAACCATTTCTAGCATACCCAGGAAACAAGTTGTAACAAACAGAGGTTTTAGCAATTCTTACAATGTGTGGCAGATTTCATCAACTCCCTTGTTGGACGAAAAACTAGGGTTAGGGACATGAAATTTCAAGTGACAAAAGTTGAAAAGGGAACAAGTTTACCAACTAAACGAGAGAAGTGGTTTAAGAAGAAATGACAATACTCAATTTTTCCCTGTTTTAGTCATCACGTTCAAATAGAGATTCCAAGTAGATGGTGATGAATTTAAAAAAAAAGAAGAAGAGGATTTTGTTGGAAATAGGGTGATTTGAAATTTTTTCTTTCAGTTTTTACCCATACTTCATGGTTTGGAAATTATAGAGGAATATTTAAGGCTTACTTTTCTAGATTTTGTATTTTGTAATTTTCCTATTTTAGTCACTATTTTAAAATGCAATTTTGGAACATATGGAGATTGATTTGTAAAAACTAAAAGGGGTTTTTCTTTGTAAAATAAAAATTTAAAGAATCCTCTCTCAGTGTTTACCCATATAACATGGTTTGAATGATATGAAGGAATATTTGAAGCCTATTTTTTAGGATTTAAATATTTAAATATTTTATGTTTTAGTCATCCACTCTGGGCTCAGTTTTTGAGAAGGTCAAGATGAATTTTCCAAATATGAAATAGGCTTTGTGGGTAATGAGCTGATTTAAAAAATCTCTTTCAATGTTTACACAAATATCATGGTTTGGGAGATCTGAATGTCTCTTTAAAGCCTACTTTTTAGAAATTTGCCAGATTTTTTGAAATTTTGTTTCCTATAAAAATGCCAAGTCAACAGCTGAAGGCCACCTCATCAAATTCAACATGGGGATTAGACTAAATATGGGTGAGGAGGATTTTTAGATCAATTTCTTTTGGACCTTAAGGATTATTGTAATTAATACTTTCCACAAATTGTGGATTTGAAATCTATGTAGTATTTCTACAAATTAAATGTAAAAAGAGGTCCAAGGGTTGGATTTTGAAGTTTTGGAGAATAAACTATTGCTCTCTTTTGTGATATTGACCGAGTATTAATAATATCAAGTGCATAAGTAAATAATTCTTTCATACCAGAGATTCATGACAATGATGTTTTGAAGGTTGTCCCCTTTCTTATGTGCATGTGATTCCTTTCTTAGTTCTTCATTTATGTGTAAATCTTCCAAGTATTTATACTAAAAGTAAATGTTGTGGAACTCATCCTTTGTTAGATGCTCCATTACATAAAGTTAAATACTCACTTTTTCCTCTGAAGTTACATTTAAAATTCATCCTTTGTTAGATTCTTTAAATGTGTTGGACTGCTAATCATTTTTTCTACTTTCATACTGCCATGATTATATTCTTAGATAGATATAATTTACCTTGTCTTTATTTCCTCAAGAATTTTATTAGTCACTGATAATCTTTAGATACACACAGATTAGAATCCATTTCCCAATAGTGAGGTTTCTTCAACCCTACCCAACCATCACATTCAGAACCCACAAACCCTACTAAATATCTAGCCATTGTGTGAATGTACAATCAATTTTTAAATTTAGTGATTAGGTTGTCAGAGAGAACCCTCTCTGGATTGAAGGGGTTAACCTTTGATCTGTAAAATTGGTTTGAAATAGTTATCTTAGGAGTTTTTACTCTACAACGAAGGAAAATTCTTGAGTGATAACATCTTCCATGGATTTAGGACTCCACGTCCTAACCTCCTGTTGAAGCCTCGAAAATCGCTGCAACAACATCGGGGATAACCACCTGGTCCGGACCTTAGTACAGCTCCTTTTCCGTTTGGAATAGTGGCTCCGACTGGGGATAATGGGACCAGTTTCCCAAAAGTGGATAAACGGGATGAATGTATGATTTATAAACTAAGCTAGCGGTAAGCGAATAACTAAACTATTAACAAGAATACAAGAACTATAACCTATCCCGGGAATCTATTGAACTTTAAAGTGCAGCGTTTAATGGTCTGTGTCTAAAGACAGGCATATAGATGACTCCATCGATCAGACATAGATATTAATTCATTTAAGATTACTGTGCCTAAATAGTTAAGCCCAGCGATTAATGTGATATTACCACACTCATCATTTATATTATCGACATATACATGATTAAAAGGAAAGCATATCATAAAACATCCAATAGTGGTATGAATGTAGATCTGCTGTTACAGCGCATGCATATAATCAACAATAGCAAGGATAATCAAATAACAATTCACATAACAGGAATGAATTCAGACATAGATAGAAATACCATATGAGCTGCTTTGACACTCCCGATATCAATCGCTACTTGTAATTCTTTCTTCAACGCAGAAACATTCTCAACAAAGACAATAGTGCACAATTGCATAAAAAGCCTCCTTGTTGAATTAAGAACAACTGGTCCAGTTTCATAAAAGAATATTGACTGAAGCACAATAGTGCAAACTTCAGTCTTTAAGTCTGGTACAAAACTTTACGACCCTTTCCAAAACAATGAAAGGGTCTATAAATACTAAATTAATCTAAATATCTATTAAACTGAAATGCAACTAACTCGGTATCAATAAATTTTGATCCTATTTTTCTCAGCGATCTGGCAATTGGCGGCATGATTCATCAGGTAGGCTGCTTGCCTTTAAATCTGAGCTGACTTATCGCAAGCATTGGCTCTACTTCAGGAGGTTTGTTGAGGCGCGAACTGAGCTAGGCGGCATAGGTGGCATCCTGAATATCAGGAATTATATACCTGATCGCATCCGTTAGGCACTTAAGGGCAGCTCTCTGTGTATGCGTCTTTACTAGGAAGAGCCAATATGTTTCCATAGTTAAACTATTAATCCCAGCGATTAATCTCCCCTTTTCCTCTAAATCAGGATAGCATGATTGTTCCAATGTGTTTGTTGTTGTCATCTTTCCTGGTGTACATTGGGAAATCATATTTGATAAGTAGAGAGTGTTGTTGACTAGTTCAACCAAATTGCTAGAAGTTGATTTACATCTTGAAGCTGCCCTTTCTGCTTTCATCATCTGAGAGTGCCATTCTGTGAAAAGTATATCTTTATGTGTTTCTGAAATCTTGGGCAAATTTGCTTCTCTCCCTTGATCAGAATCTTGCCAGTCAAGAAATGCAGTTATGATCTCTTCGGCTTGATCTAATTCATTTCTGGCCTTTTCTACCTGTTGATTTATGGATGTCGTTAATTCACAGAGTGGCTCTGCCTGAGTGATTTGTTGACACAGAAGCCTAATTTGAGATATCAATCAGTGTTTATTTGTAATGCTTCTACTCTAAACTCAGCCACTTGTGGAGCGCCCTTTATGTTTTCGAGCTGCGATGACAATTGAGCGATTTGCTCATCCTTTGTTTTCATCATTTGCTCGTTTGCTGCTCTTAGTTGTGCCAATGCCTCTGATAATTCCTTTTGTTTCTGGATCGCGCTTTGGTTGACCGTTTGCTTTTCTGCCTACAATTGTTGGGTTAGTTGACTGTTCACTTGCTGTTGTGTCAACAATTGTTGCTCTGCCTATTCTGCCTTCTGCTTTGTCTCAGCCAACTCTGCCTGTAATGCAAAAATTTCTTGATCCTTAGTTTTCAGTAGAAGACTTACCTCCGATGCCTTATCGATTGTCGCTGCCGAATAGGCTCCCGCATACTGTGACAGTTTTGTTAGGTCATCGGAGGGGTTGAATTCCTCCTTCCAAACCACGCTGCCTGTTACAGTTTGTTCTGGAAAACGGGAGGTTGATCAATCTTCCTCCTTTTCCTTTGTCTTTTTACCACTGCTTTATGCCTCAGGCTGTAGAAAACATCCAGGGGAGGAATATCTTCTACCTGGAGAATGATTTGGTCGGAGGGGTCTTTTGGTATTACCTCAACATCCTTGGAAATGGGTGGGCCACTGGTTCCACTTAGAACCTGAGGTGAAGTGATATCCTGTGTATCGTTTGTCTTGGAAGTGTCTGTATCCTTGGAACATTCCAACCCACTGATGATAGAGTCAAATTGCTTCCACTCCTGAAGCAATTTAGGGTCAATATGAGTATCTATATTGACATCAACGGTGGTTTGTTTTTCCTTTTCAGCTTGGGACTCCTTCCGCACTCTTTCCTGCTCTCTCTTCTGCTGTTCCTCTTGTTCTTTCTTTTTCCTTTCCTCTTGCTCTTTCTTTTGTTATTCTTCTTTCTCTTTCCTCTGTTTCTCCTCGTGTGCTCTCTTCTGCCTTTCTTCTTTTTCTTTCTTTTGCCTTTCCTCTTGCTCTTTCTTATGATCCTTTGTTACAACCGGAGGTTCCTTTGACTGTTGCCGACCAGGCTCGCTTGATGATGTTGCCGGGGTTGTTGCTAGTAAATCTAGAGGCAGAGTTTGCAACCTCTGTTCTCTAAGCTTATTAAACTCAGTCAACCCTTCATCCTTATATTTCATTCGAGCGAATTCTTTAGCCTGACCTATTGATTCAGCTGAAACGAATAGGTCGTCAAACATATCTTCTTTGTGCTCAAATTTTGTCAATTTGGCCTGTTCTAGTGCATTGTAGGCAACTTTCTTTGGATCATATGGCCTATTTGGGATAGTCGCCAGAGTTAAGGATTGAATATTTGTGGCTTCCTTTTCTGCATGTTTGATATCATGAAGAGTATAGACACCACACCTCAAGGGAAAAGAGGGCCAGCCCCTCTTCTTTTCTTTCTTGAGAGTCTGTGTGACACTTTCAGCCGTAATCTGATAAGCGATTTCTCTTGCTAGCAGTTTATCTGGTATGTACAAAGGGAGAACATGTGGGTTGGTTTGGTTGCCTAAAACTCTTATGTAGGTAAATCTCTCCTCTCCAAACCAACTCCCTACCGCTGTTATATCAAACGAAGCTTGATAGGAAATCTTGGGAATGGGTTTATCAAAAATAGAATAATGAATAGGCACCATAAAGCCATTGCAGATTTGGTACAGATGGTGCTTGTAAGAGGACTTCCATAATTTCTGATGGTATATGTGGATAGCCGTGGGATCTTGTGGCGTCCACCTCCAGCCGAGCATGGGAAATTCAGAATTGAAACATAATGTATCTAAGATATATGCACTGTAATAAAATGGGGGAATTTTCCTTTCAGAGACGACAGTCTGATTTCTAAAATCACGCACAGCTTGTGCTAATTTGTCAAAAAGGATGGTGGCCCAATCCATGATTATACTGTTGCATGCTGCTTCCATTAGAGGAACCATTTCTATGGTAAAATTAGCAGAGTCATGCAATCCCCATAATCTACACATCATTATTCCAGCATAGCAATAAGGAGAAGCCAGAGAATCAACCGAGTACTTACCGGAAGATTCGTGTTTGTGCTTGGCCGGATTTTGTCTCCAATCTCGGATGGGTTCGGATTCAACTTCATTTTCATTTGCGAATTTCTCCAGGAACGCCTTATTATATATCTTCTCTGGCTCGAGCAAATGATACATTTGCCTTAGATCATCCGCCCTGAATGATCCGAAGATTCTTTCGTCTCTAGTGCTGAAAGTTCTATCCAAGATTGGGATTTCTTGAATCGCCCACTACACTACATCTGTGTATGGGAGAATTTGCTCCCTGGCCGCTATTCTGTGAAGGAAAGAGTCGGCTAAATCCTTGAGAGTACATTCAGACTTCCGAGTAGGATCCGCAATAGCTTCAACTATTGTCCTTGTTGGTTCTTCGGCTTCAATCAGGTTGTAGGTCCCTTGCCAAGTAACTCTGACGAGACCTGTACATGTAGTATCAGATATCAAGCCCTTCTTTTTGTCCACGAGAGCTTGTCCTGCAGCTGGTGTAGCGGAAGCGCCTGTGGTCTTCTTGGATTTCTTCCCCATCTTGCTTGAGCTTTCTCCTTTAGATGAATTTTGCACAGAGGCGCAAATATACGTAACACAGAGAAATAGCAATGAAAACTTGCAAGTGATGAGAAATATTGAGAAATGCGTAATAAGGGATTAGCTTTAAAAATGGGCGCAGACACAATCCATGGGAGGATCTTACAATTACATTAAATGGCCGTTTAAGACCTGCCACCCCTTAAATGCTCATTATACCATTATTCGGCTGAATGGCCCGTTTAAGCGTGCTGTGGACGTTTTGGCGGTTGAGCGCGGGTGAATGATTGCTTAAAAGATCAAGCTTTAAATATGAATGAATCATAATATCCCTCCATTTAACGGCTTTTTTGAAATCCGCGCTATATAGTAATCGGGCGTCGGGAATACTTAAATCCTTACGTTGACAATTTTGAAATCCCGATCGCCGATAGCGAAATCGCATCGCATCGGGGTGAATGGGCATCATAATGTGCATAAATAGCGTATCGCCGATTGCCGATTGTGATATCGCATCGCATCGGGGTATGACCTGGGCGCCTTATTATTGTGCATGGGATACTGCTGATTGCCGATTGCGATATTCTATCACATTGGGGTGAATGGGTTGGGGTGTTTTAAGATTGTGTAAAGATTACCGCTGATATCCGATCGCCGATTGCGCATCGCGTCGGGGCTAATGGCATGGGGTGCTTTAAAATGTGCATGGAGTATTGCCGATAGCCAATAGCGATATCGCATCGGCGGAGACCAATGTGCCACTTATTTGTGTTTTCTATGCCATTGCGATATGCGATCTTGCGATCGCTTTATCGCAATGATAAAAGATTGTTTTATTTGATCAAAAATGGGTTTTTAAAAGGTTTTATATAATGTCTTCATTTGGTTTGTGGACCTTTTTCAGATAATGAAGTATTGATACCAATTAACTTCTAAAGGGACCCATTTCATATATTGATTTAGAAAATAAATATGATATGAAATGGGGGGTTGTTGTAGGGCACAACAATTGGCGATTCGCTGGAAGAACCAGTTATCTCTGGAAAGCATAGAAGTACTTAAACTTTTTCCACAATAGAGTTCTAGTCAAAGGGGAAGATTCTAATATAACTAGGTATATATGCACTCTGAGTAAAATGAAACTATTTTGCTAACTTCCTTTCTTTTTTAAGAAAATAAATACATCCTAAGTTTTAAATAGGCCTTTATTGGTTTATAATGATAAAACAGAAAACCTTTCCAAATCAAATTTTAAAATGAACTCCTCTGTCATAGGTAGAGCCTCTGCTGCCAGCAAATGTTCATAGTTTCGACAGGGATACCTTTTAACCATGCTATTGTCCATTGTTCCATCCAATTAAGAGTGTGATTAACAGAATGAATTCAAAACATGTTTTCATATTTTGTATTTCATTTCCTTTTTCTGTTATTGATAAGATAAAAAGCCATTGTCCTGGTTTGGTGGCCAGCTATTGACAATGCCATTCACTGGTAGTAATCTAACCGAACAAGCTGGCTCTTGATGAGACCCCTTGTCTTATAATTTCAAGCCATTACCCTGTTTTGGTATGCAGTATTGGTAATGTCGGTTAAACTATTTCCCTATGAACATGGTAAGTAGGCTTGTAATAAGACCTCTTATCTTTAATATCAAATATTTTAGAATTACACTCTAAGTAATCATAAACTTTAGTGAATGGGATGAACAATCTTCTCCTTAAGAGTTAATGGATGACAGGGTAAGAGTTGAAGATGCTGAAATTGGATTGGCTTCTATCTTGATATTGATAACCTTTTGAGACCAATCTGAAAACAGAGAATGATTTACAATACTTTTAAACTTTGAAAGGAGTTCACAAAACTTGAACTGTAGTTTCAGAATACAATGATACCTAATTTCCTAGAAATTATCCCTTTTGGTTAAGAGTTCTATTATTTTAAAAGCAAATATCGCTGTACTCCTGGAGATCAAATTTTCAAACACAGCAAAGGTCAATAGTAGATACCTCACAACATTATTTTCTGCAAATCCTACAAACTACAAAAATCTATCAAACTAGAAGGAGAAGGGGTTACCTCCTCAATTAAAGAATTTCTTCAAGATAAGGCCATTAATAGGGAGAGAATCTCTCATCCCTGATAAGTCTTGCAATATAAAGGTCGAATGGCCTATCTTTTCACAGATCTGAAACGGTCCAAGCCACATCTTCTGGAACTTAGTATGTTTACCCTTGTCCTCATGGGCTTTGTCCCATTTCAGAACTAAATCTCCGACTTGGAATTGTTTTGAACCGGATGAGACTGAATCAAAAGCTGCCTTTATGACTTGCTGATGTTTGGCATGAATAACCCTGGCTTTTTCTCTTTCCTCTTCTAGTTCTAGAATTTGGTCATGTCTAAGCTGAATAGAAGAGGAAGGACTTTCCTCAATGAACTGCACTAGGGCTAAAGAAGGAAGAACAAGATTTGTGGGTAGTACTGCTTCTTTTCCATACACAAGATTGAACGGAGAAGATCCTATAGAAGCTTTCTGTGTTATCCTATCAGCCCATAATGCAAACACTAAAGATTTGTGCCAGTTTTTATGATTCTGTTCGATAGTTCGCTTAATGATTTTGATCATATTTTTATTAGTAGACTCTGCTAAACCATTACCCTGAGGATAGTAATTAGCAGAATATTTTAATTTAAATCCTCTTTTAATAGCGAAATCAAACATAGCATTGCCTGAAAAGTAAGATGAATTATCAAAAACAAGAGCATTTGGGACACCAAACCTGGTAATGATGAATTGATCTATGAATTCAATGATTGCTTCAGAATTCGCTGTCTTTAAAGGGATTGCCTCAACCCACTTAGTAAAATAATCGGTAGCAGTAAGGATATACTTATGCTGTTTGGAATATGGTGGAGTAATCTCCCCAATGATGTCCAATCCCCATTGCTCAAATGGTTGTTCAATGTTGATCGGTTGCAGAGGGAAAGCTGATTTACGTTGTCTTCCACTAGAAGTTTGACAATTGAGGCATTTCCTTACATACTCGTGGGCATCTTTAAACAAAGTAGGCCAATAGTAACCAGCATGAATAATTTTGTGAGCTGTTGTATCAGCTCAAAAATTTCCTCCCGCTGGTCCATCATGTAACTCCTGCAAAACCTTTTGTGCTTCAGTTTTCTCAAGGCATCTCAATAAGATGGAATCATAATTCTGCTTAAAAAGGACATCATCAATAATTGTAAAATTCTTTTCTTTCAACCTAATGGCCCTTTTGTTCTTGTAAGATAGATTCGGAGGTGCATATCCATTCTTTAAATAAAAGATTAAATCTGCATATTGAGATTCAGAATCAGTAACACTTATCTGATTGATTTCTTCAGTTTGCTCTGTATCGCTTGATTCTGGAATGTTGGATGCTCCTGCCAATATCCTGCAAAAACCTTGGCCCCTAACAATCTTTGCTGGCCTAATTTCTAAGTCATACTCTTGAAGTGCTGTGACCCATTTTGCCCTTTTTTTACCTAGTTCTTTTTGGATTAATAGTTGCCTAACTGCTAGGAAAGGAACTATAACTTTTGTGTGAGTTTTCAAAAGGAAGGGTCTATAATGCTTGACTGCTTTAAATACAACAAAGGCTTGTTTTTCTACATCGGAGTAATTCAATTCAGCACCCTGAAGATTTGAGCTAAAATATGAAATGGGTGCTTCCAAATTGTGATCATTTAGTTGTGTGAGTACTGCAACATAAGACAAGTTGGATGCGATGGTATACAATGTAAAATGATTAGAAAAATTTGGAGTATTTAAAGCTGGGGCATTGATTATTGATTGCTTGATTAGATCAAAAGCTTCCTTTTCTGGTAATCCCCACTTAAAGACTGAATTTTTCTTAATCATTGTTTGAAGTGGCAAAATAATTTGAGAAAAATCTGGGACAAATCTTTTAACGAAATTGATCTGGCCTAAAAATGATTGCATCGATTTTTTTTTGTGTGGGAAAGGGATTTCAGAGATTTATTTGATCCGATCAGGATCAATATAAATGCCATCTTTGGATACAATAAAACCCAAGAGCTTTCCTTGATCAAGAGCAAAGAAAGACTTTTTAGGGTTAAGAGAAATACCATATCTTTTGCAACGCTGAAAGATTTGATTTAGATCATGCAAATGATTATACCTCTCCTTAGAGAATACAGTAATATCGTCTAGATAGACGACTACTGTTCTATTAATCAACCCTCTAAAAGCTATATCCATAGCTCTTTGGAATGTCGCTCCTGCATTTATAAGTCCAAAAGGCATTTTCTGATACGCATATGTTCCCCATTTCGTCCTGAATGTGGTCTTAAGCTAGTCATCAAGATGAACCAGAATTTGGTTATATCCTGAGAAACCATCAAGAAAGGACATCAGTTCAGAGCCTGCTACTGATTGGAGTATTTGCTCCATAGTAGGTAATGGGAAATTGTCTTTCAAGCTTGCTTTGTTCAAATTTCTGAAATCAATACAAATTCGAATGTCGCCATTTTTCTTTCTGACTGGCACCATATTAGAGACCCAGTTTGAGTGTCGGACAGGAAAAATAATCTTGGCTTTCAAGAGTTTGTTAAGTTCAGATTTTATCTGGCTCTCCAAATTTGGATGTATTTTTCTTAACTTCTGCTGAATCGGTTTCTGATCGGGAAGCATAGGAATGGTATGCTGGATAATGGATGTATCATAAGTCTTCAAATTATCATACTTCCAAGCAAAAACCTGTTTATTTTTCCTTAACAGTTTAATAAATGCCTCCTTCTCTTCCAAGGAAAGTCCTAATCCTAAATTAATATTTTGAGGAGCATGCTCAGTACCTAGATTTATCAATTCGAACCTAAGGGTAGAACTTTGGAGCTTTGCATTAATTACAGGTTTAAACCTGTCTTTGATATCATAAAGATCTTCGAGCTTTACCACTGGCTTAGGAATTGAATTTTCCTGAGGTGTTTCTTTCATTTGTAGATCATGGTCATTTTCCTCAATAATTTGATCGTCATAGGACTTTTCAGAAGTTAGAAATTGTAAAATATCCTCATCATGATTGAATACTCTCCAATTAGTGACATTGTCAGGAATTGAAGGTCTAAAAAGTAATTCTACGGAAAATCTATCTAGGTTGTAGTCTTCAGAAGGTAGAAGCTTGGAAGCTACATTGCCTAGGAGATCGGCTGCTGAGTTTTGAGACCTGGGGATGGAGGAAATGTTGAATGTGGAAAAGTACGAAGTAAGTTCTTGTACTAGCGATTGATAGTGCTTGAGGTGATTTGAAAGACAATGGATTGCATTCCTCACCTGTTTAACAATTATTTCAGAATCGCCGAATACTTTCAAATATTGCACTTTAAGACTGATCGCTTTATACAGTCCCTGGACTAAGGCTTCATATTCGGCTGTATTGTTAGTGCATTCAAATTCCAGCCTACAGGACAACATTGTCTTTTCTCCTTCTGGACTAACCAAAATTCAACCTGCTCCTAAGCCCTCGTTAGACTTAGAGCCATCAAAATATAAAGACCAAAATAAATAAGTATTAACAAATGTATTTACAGTTTTCTTAACATCATTGAAACATCTAGACTTATCAGTTTGTGAAAAATTTTCAACCTGAGATGTAAAATGATTGACTGAAAAAGGAGATGGTTGGGCAACAAAGTTGCCAAAGAATGACTCTGACGAATAATTCCCTAAAATGTTGTTGTTGAATGCTACGGGTTGGTTTTCTTGCTCAAATTCAGTCACTATATGGGTCATATGTTTCTCTCGATCGATCCTTATTTGATTTGGCTTGCCCTTGTAGGGAAGCCACATATGTGACCAATCAGTGGAAATATACCCATGCAATTTTTCGGACCAATCCCTACTCAGAATTAAACCGTAAAATTCAGGTATATCAGCTATTAGGATGTCAATCCTTTGTACTACTCTGGGATCAACAGACAACCTGATAGTTACGGAATTAATTTCTCCCACAACCTGCACTTTGGTCCTGTCCAACTGTACAATATGAATAGCAGACTTCTGGGGTTCAATGTTCAGTTTAGAGCAAACTGAAGCTGGCATTATGTTAGATGATGCCCCTGAGTCAATTAAACAGTTGTGCAGGTTTCTATTGTAAATATCATAGGTTAGCAGGAAGGGTGGAGTATGAGAATTTGATCTATCTCCAATTAGAACTGAATCGGTAGCTTCAACCATACCTGGAGGAGGTTGGCCTGAATCATTAGCGGCTTTTGCACTGGGAAGTGGTGTAGAGGGAACAACATTCAACTCTTTAAGAAGTAATTTATGTTGATGCTTTAATTTACTAAGCTCAAACATAGTAATGTTTGCTTTAGTTTTCTTCATGTCATCAACAATGTTATACTTCATTGAATCGGATACGACTAATGTTTTGGATGTTGAAGGAATATTAGAAGTTGAAGGCTGGTTTTGGGGAACTGCTGCAGGTGATTTCTTTGCAGGTGTTTTTTCTTTGGTTGTAGTGGCACGTGCACTCCTCTTCTTTGATGATACGTGAACAGGTTCAGAAGTACTTTTTCTCCTAGTAGTGACTGGGAACGCCTCTTCTTCATTATCAGTATCAGAGTTGGGGAGTATAAAATCCCACATTCCATGACATTCTACTACTTCTTCTTCATCATCAGTCGGTGCGATTGTTTCCTCTTCCTCTTATTCTTCTTGCTCTGAGTCTGCGTTAGATATGACATTTGGGGGCTTTGACTAATTTCTCTTAAAAGTTCTAAAGGGTCTTTTGGTTTAGGTTTCGGCCACTTGTTTCTTTATTTCGACCATTTCATTTGATAACGTTTTTAAGACCTTTTGCAAACCTTCCATGTCGTATGGGTCTTTTGGGGTTTTCTTTCTTGAGTCATCTTTGAAAGAGACATTTTTGGATTTTCTGTCTTCCAGAGCAGCTTTCTTCTCTAGAGCATTGATGCGTTTTTCCACAGCAAGTGCTTCTCTCATGTTTTCGGCTAAGGTAGGTTTCCCAGCCCTGTCTACAAAAATGGCTATATTGGCAGGTAGGGCGGTGATATACCATTCGCTTCGAATTTGTTCACTTGGTTTGGAAGCCGTAGGGATTTTGTTTAGGAGTTTATTGAAGCAAGCATTAAATTCCTTTATTGGTTCTCTATGCTCTATTCTCAGATTAGAGAGATCATTTATTAAGGTCGCCAAAGACCTATCATCTCCATATTTGGTAAGAAACTACTCTTGGCAAGTGTTCCAACTGGTAATGGAACCAGACGGTAAAGAGAAATACCAGGAGCCTGCTGATCCTTGTAAGGTGTAAGGGAAAAGTCTATCAACAACATCTTGTTCTGTTACTCCTTTCAAGTTGACTGCTAACATGAAATTATTGATGTGTTCCTCAGCTTGGGTTCTATCATCTGGATTAAACTTGGGTAGCCATTTTTCAGGATAATCTGGTAATGGATGCAATGGCGCAGGCATATTGACTGCACCAGGTCTGGTCCATGGATCTGCCATTGTAATAGCAACAGTGGTTGATACTACTGTTGGAATTCCAGATGTATGGGAAGGAAATAATACTGAGGAGTGGGCAGGTTGGGATGTTGAAGCTTCTAATCCCTGGTGAACAACAATATGTAATGGGGGAGTGGATGGTTGACTTTGCAGAGGGGAAGATGCAATGGAGGATATGGATGAAAGGTCTTCACTATCAGATCCTTCAGTATTTTTCTTCGCCTTTTTCCTTTTGGGTAAAGGGAACTCAGTGGGTTCAATACCGAGATTTTCGCTCTGAAGTCTGGTGAGAGGGTGAGGTAAATTGAACTGCGAAGTCGCACTGCTTTGTGATACCTCAGATTTCTGTGGTGAAATCGAGAAGCTCTGAAGTTTGTGGATAAGAGACTGGACTTCAGGTGATTCAAGACTTAATTGTTCTGGAGTATGATGGGTTTGAGCAGTGGTAGTTGATTCCTCTTCTTCTTGTTTGGATACTGGTGAACCAGTATGCAAATAGGAAGATCGAGGGGATTCGGAGGGAGGATTACTCTTAGAATGGCTTATAGGTTTTGGCTTATGTGCTGTGGAGCGGTAAAAAGGTGTCTTTTGAACTCCTAATTACCTTCACATTAATTATCAACCCAGGGATGACTTTGTATTTCAAGAGTGTACTCAGTCTGAGGCGGCTATTTACTTAAGAGTAATGTTTTGCAGTATAGTGCTTAAAACCCAAAAGTAAATGAATGCTTGAAAAAGAAATCTAATTGGAACAACAAGAAACTGAAATGTTCTAAACTAAATCATTCATTCAAACAACCATCAATCAAGGATATAGTAGCAATAACTCATTCCTCTAGAAATTGATGGAAAGGAAAATAGAGTATGGACCAAAGATCTGGGAGCTAAGCAGCGACTTGCTGACTCACTACAGCTTTAGACCTTCTCTCACACCAAAGCAGCAATTGCAAGGAAATGGAATGGCAGCAAGTAAAATGAAATAGCAAAAGGAAATAGAACAGCAGTAAATGAAACAGCAATCAAAAGAACTAAATCTCGCGAGTCAAAACCAACTTACTCACACTCTGCTATGAAATAACACTCTTCACTCCTCAAGCAAACTGGATGGAATATACTTTATGGAACAACAGGGATCAATCATATATACATGCAACACGCTAATATAGTAATCTGATCTTGGTAATCCACTTGTCAGTCTTAGTTATAAATAATACGATTGTCTTTTAGAATGTAACAGCAACGTTCATAGATTCAACAATCGCAAGGAAATATAATTTCTAAGATGAATTCAATAATACCAATGGTCAAATGTTACAACACAGTCATTCCATAATTGAATAGCAATGGTATCCTGTAAAAACCATTTATATCAGCACTTAAAGAAACAGCAATGCGTTGCAAAGTTAATATAACGGTTCTGTCTTCAGAAATGATATTACTCAGTAAATCAAATGTAACGGAGCTGTGATGTAAAATAACATAACATATCAGATTACCAAATAAAACTGATAAGCAAACCATGCATAAAACAAAAGAATATAATATACAGTAGCAGCAGCAGCGTACTCCACCAGAGGCTGGGCCCTTAGCCGCCAGCGGACGCTGCTGGGTTACTTCAGAAGGAAAAGAGTGAACAGCAACGCCCAAATTATGTATTAGTCATTAAATAGTGAAATCATTACAATAGTTGAAGCTTTGAGACTTACAACATAAAACAATCCTTCCTTCCTCCTATCCTATCATGAATCCTTTCTTCTGAATCTCTAATTCAAATCATCAATTTGTCATCATTCGAATCCCCAAAGTCATCCTCAAGTCTCTCCCTCTCTGATCTTTGTTTTCATTTAAATAGAGAAAGATCAGAGAGCAGTTATAACATAGATAATTACAACATGATTTCCTTTACAAATTTGGGTTGATTCTAACCAGATGATCAACAAGAAAATATATTTCCTTTCATCTCTCAACAAAATCAAGACGAATTTGGGTTTGCAGCTGAGATTTGGAGGACGGCCGCAACAACAAATCTGATAAAATTGTGCTCAAAGAACCCTACGTTTCTCTCTGTACAAGCCGAATTTTGGCAAACCGTTCTTTCCGAAAGTTAATTGGACCCGTTCTAGACAAAACCCATGTTCCGGATTTCTCAAATTCGTCTTTATTTGCTCAGAATCTCAACCGCAAAACTGTCACTCCTTAAACCAGCGAATTTCTGAGTTGGCAGATTTTAAAAATCAGATCTTCAATCTGGAAGTTACCTTGGAGGCTAAAAATGGTGAATAATGTTATAACCAACTTATTAGAACTATCATTGATAAAATAATGCATAATCATCAATTTATTAGAAATAAAGGAGAATAAATAATATTCATCCATGAGAGCATAAATCATTTATAAAATGGATTTAAATGATAAATTATAACAAATGATATGATGAAGAATAGTGGAAATGGGTGGGATAAGTGTTCAAAAGTGATAATAATAATGGCATATTAACGAACCAACATACCCCCACACTCAATATGTTGCGTGTCCTCACGCAACAAAAACTGAATATATTGCATGTCCTCATGCAACCCAAAGACAGAAACCATGTGTTAACCAAGCAATAAAAATTTGAGAACAAATGAATGCTTCCTTAATTAATGAATATTCATTTTTAGCAATCTTGATGAAGGCATAACAATTAAGTTGCAGCAAAATATAATATAAATAACAACAACCTTTATTAACCATTTTCCCAAAAACTACAACCCAACTTTTGTTGAAATTTGGCAAGTAAATTTATAATATATGAATGCCTTTATGATCCAAAAATCGGATTGTTTTGATGCACGGATCATGAGATATAAACAAAATGGTTGTAGGTGAGAGTGCATGATTTCTGAAATTTTTATGAGCCAATTTATCTTGAATTTATCTAGGTATGTGTATTTTAATAGTATGTCTGTGTTTCCTAGAGATCACAAGAATGGAGTTCATAGTTTTAAAAATATGTGGAAATCAATTTCTGCACTGTGTGAAAATGAAATTGTATGCCTTAAATAAGGAAGAAAGTAGACAACATCCATCATGCATAACAATTCCTCCCCCTCTCTGAAAAATTAGCATGTCCTCATGCGATGCTAGAAAACAAATAGAGGTGGTTGCTACCAGCTGTTGAATTTTATGCTTGGTGTAAAACAACATGGAATAAGGGAGGTGTTGAGAGTGAATAAGAATAGCAATGGATGATAAATAATATGAATGGCGTGGTGATAAGAAAGAAAGGAATGAAAGGAACACTCCCCCACACTCGAAAATGACATGCTGCTGAAAAAGGGGAAGTGGTAAAGATGTGGAATGAAGGATGACAAATAATGCTCAAAATGGATTTTCATTAGATTCTCCTAAATTTATAATAAATTAGAAAACTATGCAATTTTACCTCAAGTTTTACCTCCAAAAATGTGGAATGACATATATGGACTGGCAGTTGTTGAAGCTGATGTAGGCAGAGTTGGTGCTGAAAGTGATGCAAAAGGTGGAATCCAGGGAAGCACAGCATGTCTGAAGAATTGTTCACGTTCGCGAGCCTCTACTGTGAAGTGCAATAGTGTGGTCATGCTACGAATAGAATTCTGCCCATACTTGTTGTTCTCTTGTAAACAAAGCACTATTTTGCATACAATGTTCTTGAATCCATAGTGTTAGTTTTGAATAGAAATATATAAGATGCATGCAAAACTTTCAGTCAGAAAAACTTTTGTCAAATCAACAAGTTATGGCAGAGAGTAGTAATCATATCGCATGCAATTCCATAATGCAGACATTCCCCCCCCCCCCCTCTAATTGAAAAATGAATTCCATGACCATAAAGCGTATGAGAGGGGTTATGCTGATGGCAAGGCAAGGGAATGAACAATACAGTAGTAGAGTACACATATCAATGATAGGACGACGAGAGTTATGGTTATAATGAGAGCAGAGTGTATAAAGATAGTTATGAATAAGAGATAGGACGCTTTGAATTGATGATAAGTGATGAAAAAGAGAAAAAGAACAACAATATGTCAATAAGATGCTTTACTGATAGTATTCTAGCTGAAAATGATGCGATTGATCATAAAACAATTTCTCATGCATAAAGGTTCAAAACAGGGAAAAAGTTAAGGAAATAACTTCTCTGATAAAAAGAAAAATAAGAAAAGGGTATTATAATAATAATTGACGATAAGATATAACTTCAATACCATAAGCAGAGCCGCTGCTGCCAGCAGGCGTCCATAGCCTCGACAGGGTTGCTTTTTAACCCATATGAGCCAGAATCCTCAATTTATAACTAGAGAGTTTCAGTGTTGTTCTACAGAAGAGATCAATGTGCTGGCATGGTAACCAGATAACCACACTGCCATTCACTAGGATGTAGCAAAAGTGATCAGGCCGGCTCGTGATGAGACCTCCTGTTCCATGGATAATTTGGTTATCCAATGGATCATAACCCTGGTGTGGTGGCCATAATGGGAATGTCACTTTCTTACAACCTTATGAACATGGTAGGCTGGCTCGTAATGAGACCCCCTATCCTCCATCTGCGAACAAAATTTTGTTGTTATTACATATTTTTATGATAAAAAGAAGGAGGCTCAGTACTCCTTAAGAGCAGGGATGGTGGAAGAAGTTGAACATGTCAAAAAAAAAATATACCCATAATCTCGTTTATTACAGACAGAGAAGATTATAACCAGGAAGGGTGGAACCAACATGGTATTAAGATGGTCAATCAATATCATGGTCAACAGAAAACAATGCAGTAAAGTGATATATAAATAATTGTGTCCCTTCTGAAAAAAATCTATCATCAAGGAGCTGTCCGGTTAAAGATTATAACGTGAATGATATTAACTTTGCTTCAAAAGAACCCATAATTCTTGTCCTGATAAAAGTAGTGTACTTCATGCCATAAAAGGGAATCGGTAAAATGTGGTTGAGATGAATTAGGAATAATATCACAAGAGGAAGAAAAGGGTTGCTCTCAAAAATACTCCCAAAGTGTTGCTTTTTTTTTTAATGAACAGCAAAAACACTCAAAAAAATGTTATTCCTTGTAGGGAACAACAAAGGAAATGCACACCAAAAAGCAAAAATACACACAAAAAAAATGTGAGAATGCGAATGCCGTTCCTTTGGAAAAAGGAACAGCAAAAATCAAAAGTACCGTTCCTTTGAAAAAGGAACATCAAAAATGAAAAGTGTCGAAGTGCTGTCCCTTTCGAAAAGGAACAGCAAAACGTGAAAGTACAGAAGTGTTGTTCCATTCGAAAAGGAACAGCAAAACGTGAAAGTGCAGAAGTGTTGTTCCATTTCAAAAAGGAACAGCAAAACGTGAAAGTGAAGAAGTGCTATTCCATTTCGAAAAGGAACAGCAAAAAGTGAAAGTGCAGAAGTGCTGTTCCATTTCGAAAAGGAACAGCAGCTGTTCCATTTCGAAAAGGAACAACAAAATGTGAAAGTGAAAAAGTGTTGTTCCATTTCGAAAAGGAACAGCAAAACGTGAAAGTGCAAAAGTGCTGTTCCATTTCGAAAAGGAACAGCAAAACGTGAAAGTGCAAAAGTGTTGTTCCATTTCGAAAAGGAACAGCAGCTGTTCCATTTCGAAAAGGAACAACAAAACGTGAAAGTGCAAAAGTGTTGTTCCATTTTGAAAAGGAACAGCAGCTGTTCCATTTCGAAAAGGAACAGCAAAATGAACTGTGAAAAAGGAACAGCAAAATGAATGGCTGAACCAAAAAGTGCTATTCCTTTAGAAAATAAATAGCAAAACAAAAATGATGTCCCTTTGAAAAAGGAACAGCCGGAACGACAAAAATGCACACAAATGTTGTCCCTTCAGAAAAGGAACAGCAAAATACACAACCATAAAATGCAAACACGCAAAGAATGAATTAGCTGTTCACTGCATTGATGCTGAGGATGAGTTGCACTTTGAATGAAGCAACACCTGAAACACAAAATATAAGAGAAATTAGAAAAAAAAACAACAAAAAGCAGTATGTAAATAAATAAATTGAGTTACAACAGCTATGATGTTATGTCAAAAAAATGATCTATTTGAAAAATGTTTTGGCAACAGTGACAAGACATGAATTTTCAAATGGAAATCAATTATTCATTTCTTCTATTATGAATCCGTTGGGTAATGAGTTGGATGAAATTCTTTTGTTTCATTTAAAATTTCTTTCAAAAATCACTCGTCCATAAATTGACCTTCTTTATTTTCCCAAGACCTGCAAAAAACGAGTATCTACCTGCAATAAAACATTAAATCATGGAGAAAGAGAGGTGCGCGGGCTCCCTTAATCCAAGAATTATGTAAAAAACTAACAAGTAGTTACTCTGTAGAACAAATCCTTGGAGAAAATAACAAAGTAAAATTTATTTGTTACGTGCGGGAGAGCAGTGGCCAATCATACTAACTTGCAGTGTTTTAATCACAACTTCTTTGTTTTTCGTCGAAATTGAGTGATTCCAAAGCCAAATGAGAGCTAAATCGAAGCTTTATCTCCATTAGAAACAGGTTTTAAAGATTCAATGATATGATATGTCAATTTTAGTTAGAACAACCTGCATAATAGAGTCATTGTCGATTACCCGGCTTAGACCAACAGTTGATATTTCAAGCGTAACTTTTTCGTTTGATGTCGGATTCGAATGATTCAAATTGGAAATGAAAATAGATTCATTTATTTATCTCCAATAGAAACATGTTTTGAATACAAGAAGAATTGATAGGTCAAATACTGTAAGGAACAGCCAGAAAGACATAGTGTTAAGAGTGCTGATTTACGATAGACAGTCAGTATTTTGATCATAACTTCCCCATACGATATCAAAAATGAGTGATTCCAATTGCATTGTAAACTAGATTCATAGGGGAATCTACCATAGAAACAGGTTTTAAAAATTCATTCATTTAGGCCTCCAAAAACTGACTGTCCCAACTCTGTTCCTGAGCTGCCCGCTAGACATCCGGTCAATGTTTTGGCTCTAACTTTTTCGTTTCAAATCCAAATTGAGTGATTCAAATTGGGTTAGAAATTATACATCAAGGGCTACTTAGGGTAGAAACAGGTTTTAAAAATATGGTCATTTAGGCCTCCAAAAACTGACTGTCCCAACTCTGTTCCTGAGCTGCCCGCTAGACACCCTGTCAATGTTTTGGTTCTAACTTTTTCGTTTCAAATCCAAATTGAGTGATTCAAATTGGGTTAGAAAGTAGACATCAAGGGATACTTGGGTTAGAAACAGGTTTTAGAAATATTCACTTTTGGTCCCTCAAAACATGACTGTCCCGACTGTTTTTCCAGAAAGTTCATCAAGCCCGCAAGCCAAAAAAATGAAATTCAAGCATTTTTTCAAATTGGTGATAAAAATGAAAATGAGTGTTTGTAGAACTTATTATTTCCATTGTAAATCATCTACATACACAAATTATTAAAAAAAATTATCACCGATGTTGATTTCGATAGCATGTTGCAACAAAAACAACTAGTTTTACAAAAGAACAAAATGCACTTATTTATGTCCTTATTTTATTTTATTTTATTTTTTCACTAACCTACTTTGATTGAAGGATGAATATGACTACGTATATGAGTACTTCCAGTGAAGCCATTTTCGAAATACGGCTTCACGTATGCACATACCCAAATTTGAAAAATGCATGTTAATGGATATTAGGGTATGAGAAGACAACTTCCCTTCAAAAAATGGTATCAAAAATTGTTGAAGCATGGAGTGATGTTGCAAACAAATGATGGAGTGAAACCAATCTTCAATGTATCCTTTATTTTCTTGATTTCACATAGCCATCATATCATGAAGTTCTTGAGCTTTTAAAATAGCTTGTTGATGCATAGTAAAAGAAACCTCATTTTCTTCCATAGCTTCTACAATTTTTGCATTTGAAACATTCTGAATCTCATTGTAGGTTTTCTCTAATAACATATGTGAGATAGAATGGGTGTGAAGGGTGGGTAAATTTGCTAGTTCAACATTGTAAGCATGTTGTACTGGTTTATTATGGTGAGGGTGTGGAATTAGTTAAGCAGGAAAATGTGTATGGAATGGAGCATTTTGATGATGTGGTTGATTGGGTTGTGTGAATGGTTTTGATGGGCAAGCAAGGTGTTGTGAAAGAGCTGGTGGAGAATATGGAGAATGTTCTTGTGCTACAAGATGAGGGAGAGTAGTCATGCCATCATAAGATGAACCATGCCCAACTTGTAAACAAGATAGGTGGTTATATTGAAATTGACATGGCTGCCCTAACACATTAGCATTCCATAATGGATTATGCAAGTATGAAAATGGAGAAAAAGTGTTTTGAACCATACCTGTAGGCCTTGTTGCAGCTTTCTTACCTCTTTGATATGCTACTTCCATCCTAGATAAGGAAGAGTGAGTATCTATGAGATGCTCCTTTCGGTCCTGAGGGTAAAACACTTCATCCAATTCTTGATTTTTATGAACCAGCCTTGGAGATTCCTCTTGAATACCTTATGCACAATTCACAAACATCATCATATGACAACTGAAAAACATCACCTTTTCCTATCAGATTTAAAAGTTCTAAAAATTTATCTTTAATTCCTCTAAGAATGAGTGTTTTAAGATCTCTTTTTCCAAATGCTTATGCTTTGATTTTTGAAGGTTATAATGAAATCGATCTACATAATCCTCAAAACTTTCATGTTCCCCTTGTATCATACCGAAAATATCTTCATTGGATTTGCAATAGTCTTGGTACTTCTTCAAGAATATGTTCTCCATGTCCTCCCATGATTGGATGCAATTCCCACCTAGGCTCATGAACCATCAGAGAGTTGCTCCTTTTAGAGTAAGAGGAAACACTTTCAATCTTTGATCATTAGTACAATAATCATATCCTCTAAAAAGTATTTCGAACTCAAATAAAAATGTATCCGGATCTTCATTTGCTAAACCATGAAAATTTGGTAAAGATGGGGGAATTATGTGCATTTGTGTCACTTCTCCTAGATCTTTGATAGGAAATTCAAAAGTAGAAACGTGAGCCATTTCTTACCATAATATAAGATGTTCTTCATGTGTTTCTTCAAGGCTCCTTCTTCGAATGTTCCTATCAATTGGTTAGTGAAATGGGTGGTGCTTACATCACCACTTGTGTGAGATCATGTGATTCATTTTTTAAAAATTTCTATCTTTTTCCTAATTATTCACACAAAAATTCAAACATCTTGTTAGACTCCGTCTCATGTCAGAGATAGATTCTTCTTCAAAACCCTGTTTTGAAGAAGAAATCATTAATGTGTTGTTTAAATTTGTGTAATTTATGCTCCAGCTCTTCAAAAGGCAGTGATTGCAGCTCCTACCTCTGTAAAAGCACAAAGAAAACAAAGCATACATCAGACTCTACGATTGATGAATTTGGTCAAGTTTTATCTTCATATGGTTTCAATTATCATGGTACAGAGGTTCTCTACAGTGGCACATCCAGTCATTCGTTTCGAAGCTTTGCAGGCCCTTAGAGCAGCAATACACAGTTATACATCCATTATGTCTTTATGTTGGCATCTAATTTCTTCAACTGTATTGGGACTACTTGAGTCATCTTATTTTGACATTGGCGCACATGCAACATCGACAAAATTCTGCAAGGGAACCTCCAGGCAAAATCTGAGACCAGTTGATGACAAAACAATGCCGAGTGCTGTAAAGGAGGGGATGCAACAGAGTCTAGACCTATGGTTCGGGGTTGTAACCGTCCAAGGTGTCATGGAATATCCATTTCTTCATGCACGTGCCTTCTCTGCTGCTGCAAAGTTTTCACCAGTGATTGACAAGGGAAGATGTGAGCAGTTTGTTTATGCTGCCATGACAGTGTTTGTACTTATTTTGTTAGAAGCTTATGGCAGCATGGCAGCACCCAAGGGAGGGAGAGGAATGGATACCTTGTATCAGTCATACATTGAGTGGAGGATTGCCACATTCAAATGGTTACATACTTATTGAAGCAAATGGTGGTCTCAATCAACAGCGCACATCGATTTGTAATGCAGTAGCTGTGGCAGGCCTTTTGAATGCAACTCTTGTTATCCCCAAATTTCATTTTAACAGTATTTGGCAAGATCCTAGCAACTTTGGAGACATTTATGATGAGGGGCATTTTATCAAAAGTCTTAGATATGATGTGAGGGTGGTTAGAGAGCTCCCAGAAGATATAATGGCAACGTTTGACTACAATACAAGCAATATTTTTAATTTCAGGGTTAAGGCTTGGTCACCTGTCAGTTACTACTTGCAAAAGGTTTTTCCAAGATTACTTGATATTGGGGTAATATGGATATCTCCATTTGCAAATAGACTGTCATCTGAAGTCCCGCCCAATATTCAGCGCCTCCGATGTTTGGCTAATTACGAAGCATTAAAATTTTCTGTGCCCATTACTTCACTTGCAGAAAAGCTAGTAAAACGCATGATTGGGGCAAGCTCCAGAAGTAATGGAAAATATATTGCAGTTCATCTTCGATTTGAAGAGGACATGGTAGCTTTCTCATGCTGTGTTTATGATGGAGTGGTGGAAGATGCATTGCATAATGCAAATTTGACACCATTTGATCTTTCTGCAGTGGCTGTGACTATTGGACCTGGTTTAAGCCTATGCTTACGTATTGGTGTGAGAAAAGCAAGACTGATAGCTGGAAAACACAATTTGCCAATGGTTGGAGTCCATCACATGGAGGCGCATGCTTTAGTTGCTAGGTTGACAGAAAAGGAGTTGCAATTTCCATTCCTGGCCCTTTTAATATCTGGTGGTCACAATCTTCTTATCCTAGCGCAAAGTGTTGGTCGATATGTACAACTAGGTACAACAATAGATGATGCAATTGGAGAGGCATATGACAAGACAGCAAGGTGGCTTGGACTCGATATGAGGAGAGGTGGTGGCCCGGCTCTAGAAGAGCTTGCGCTGGAAGGTGACCCACATGCTATTAAGCTTTCGGTACCCATGCAGCAACACAAGGATTGTAATTTCTCATATGCAGGCTTGAAAACACAAGTGCGGAAGGCAATTGAATTCAGAAACATTGATACAAACAATGATCCGATAGTTGCCGCGAGCACTAAAGACCGAAAACTACGGGCAGACATTGCTGCCTTTTTCCAGAGAGTTGCTGTTTTGCATTTGGAGCAGAGATGTGATCGAGCTGTTGAATGGGCCCAAAGCATTGAACCATCTATTAATTGTTTGGTTGTGTCAGGAGGCGTTGCTTCAAATCATTATGTGCGAATTCAGCTGGATAAGATTGTAAAGAAGCATAACTTGAAGCTTGTTTGCCCACCCCCAAGCCTTTGTACAGATAATGTTGGATCTGCGTCCAAGGTGGCAACTGGGAGAGATATTTGCAGAGGGTAGGAGTAGTTCACCCTCTCTCAAAAGGGGCCGAATTCATCCATCATTAACATCCTCTATCCAAATGTCTTCACAGCACAATTCATGAGAAAGCTCTTCGTACTTTTGACTCTGCAATCTGAATCTGCTATTTACCACTGTAAAGTATCGATTCAGATTCTGGAAAAACTATATCACAGTGACCATATTGTCATTGCAAATGAGCTTGTGAAATTGGTATCGATTGAGCTCTCCTTGAACAAATATGCTTGCGCCAAAAAGAATTCTTTGTAGTCAATAATGGCTTCATTATTCCGCAACATAAACCACCAAATTTGAGCAAAGTCATCTGCACTGCACCTGCTGAAAGGCTCCGATACTCTGTACAGGACTCTGTTCCATGATTTCCGCCAACGACTGATCCTTTGGAGATTTTGTGGGCGATGTGGCTCTTAGAAGGCGGATTATGAGCTTTTGTTGATGCTACCATATAGCATGTGGTTGAAATGTGTTGGAAATCGATGAGTGGCACAGCATAAATCAGAATTAAACACGCAAACCTCTTTCAGTATAGTTGTCATCATCAGCTGAATCGGTGGACTACTAGCTTGAAGGTTATGCAACGTGGCAAACCAAACTAAAGTGAAGATTATCCATTACAGCCAGAGAATGCGATTTGATTCCAATCTTGGTCCTATGGAGATCTGCGCTCCAGTTTTGCCTCATAATTAGCCAAATCATCAACAGAATGTTAGTTTAAAGTTTGTTTTATTAAAATCGCCAATGTATTTCCAGAAATTCGGGAGCAGTTGTAATTTCCAGCATATGCAAAGTGGCAGAGAATGAGGAGCGATTGCCTATGTTTGTCTTCAGTCGGGATTGACACCTGTAAATGCTACTTCATCAGTTATCAAGTAGAAAGAGCGCCACTCTCTCTTCAGGAAGCGCTGATTGTTTTGTTAAATAAGGATAAAAACAAATTCCTGGTCTTGGGGTCGACTTGTTTTCCCCCAGCTGTATTTTGTTTCATATTTTTGTAGTTAGTTAAAACAGCGCCCCTGTTTTGGGCAGCATTGTATTTATTCATTTGTAATGAGAAAGAGTGAGAGAGGGGAGTTTTTCTGAAGCGCTGGGAGCTGCTGGAGAAGCAGAGAGCTTTTTATTGTACAGTTTTATGACAGAGAATTTAATGGAATTTCACAGCTCTGTTTGCTGAGATTCATGTGGTATGTTGATTTAGCATAAGTTTTTCCCTTTGTCTCATATGTAAACTGTTATGTTTCATTCACCTCATGATCATATCTATTTGAGCAAATGAAGTGATTAGGTAGGAATTCATAGTATTATATGCTCCTCCTATAAGTTTGTTCAATTCAATGTTTTCTTCTGTTTAAGGAGGATTCGAAGTATTATTTGCCCTCCTTAGCTCCTCACCGGTCTTGCCATCCCATTTGAAACCAGATTTGGTGTTAAATTGCATGCCTACCTTGCCTCAGTTGAATAACCTGTGTAGTCATTATATTTCTCTGTTTCAAGCTGTGATTTTGCCCATGCAGCCCAGAAAAGCCCCGTCATTCCATTAAAAAACCCCAAAAATCATTAAATCAACCCCCCTTATCAATTTACTAGCCTAAAATCTTTATTCTTAATTGGTCAGCCTAATCCTATTGAAAGATCTACCGAATCTGACCCGAGAGAGCCTTCTCATACCTCGTAGGGCTAGCTACGAGGTGAAATGGTTTGATGTAGCCTTGAAGGTTTACCTTCCTCAGCCTAGGGTGAAATCTCAAGCGCTAACACATCTATTTCTACTCTAGGTTCTTTAATAGTCCTACTGGAAAGCGGACGGGGGAGCAGGGCTTTTACATGCTCCGTACGCAGGTTCTTACCTTCCGTTTTTAAGATCCAACTCTTCCCTAGCAGGCAATCATCAGATTCACACTACTCTTTAGAAATGGCTACACTCTCCTCGGCAACGACGCCAAAATGTGGAGCGGTAAAAAGGTGTCTTTTGAACTCCTAATTACCTTCACATTAATTATCAACCCAGGGACGACTTTGTATTTCAAGAGTGTACTCAGTCTGAGGCGGCTATTTACTTAAGAGTAATGTTTTGCAGTATAGTGCTTAAAACCCAAAAGTAAATGAATGCTTGAAAAATAAATCTAATTGGAACAACAAGAAACTAAAATGTTCTAAACTAAATCATTCATTCAGACAACCATCAATCGAGGATATAGTAGCAATAACTCATTCCTCTAGAAATTGATGTAAAGGAAAATAGAGTATGGACCAAAGATCTGGGAGCTAAGCAGCGACTTGCTGACTCACTACAGCTTTAGACCTTCTCTCACACCAAAGCAGCAATTGCAAGGAAATGGAATGGCAGCAAGTAAAATGAAATAGCAAAAGGAAATAGAACAGCAGTAAATGAAACAGCAATCAAAAGAACTAAATCTCGCGAGTCAAAACCAACTTACTCACACTCTGCTATGAAATAACACTCTTCACTCCTCAAGCAAACTGGATGGAATATACTTTATGGAACAACAGGGATCAATCATATATACACGCAACACGCTAATATAGTAATCTGATCTTGGTAATCCACTTGTCAGTCTTTGTTATAAATAATACGATTGTCTTTTAGAATGTAACAACAACGTTCATAGATTCAACAATCGCAAGGAAATATAATTTCTAATATGAATTCAATAATACCAATGGTCAAATGTTACAACACAGTCATTCCATAATTGAATAGCAACGGTATCCTGTAAAAACCATTTATATCAGCACTTAAAGAAACAGCAATGCGTTGCAAAGTTAATATAACGGTTCTGTCTTCAGAAATGATATTACTCAGTAAATCAAATGTAACGGAGCTGTGATGTAAAATAACATAACATATCAGATTACCAAATAAAACTGATAAGCAAACCACGCATAAAACAAAAGAATATAATATACAGTAGCAACAGCAGCGTACTCCACCAGAGGCCGGGCCCTTAGCCGCCAGCGGACGCTGCTGGGTTACTTCAGAAGGAAAAGAGTGAACAGCAACGCCCAAATTATGTATTAGTCATTAAATAGTGAAATCATTACAATAGTTGAAGCTTTGAGACTTACAACATAAAACAATCCTTCCTTCCTCCTATCCTATCATGAATCCTTGCTTCTGAATCTCTAATTCAAATCATCAATTCACCATCATTCGAATCCCCAAAGTCATCCTGAAGTCTCTCCCTCTCTGATCTTTGTTTTCATTTAAATAGAGAAAGATCAGAGAGCAGTTATAACATAGATAATTACAACATGATTTCCTTTACAAATTTGG
Organism: Pinus tabuliformis; assembly: GCA_031772625.1. NCBI lineage: Eukaryota > Viridiplantae > Streptophyta > Pinopsida > Pinales > Pinaceae > Pinus > Pinus tabuliformis. The sequence goes on from CM062805.1 coordinate 1,092,199,411, forward strand.
GTTGATTCTAACCAGATGATCAACAAGAAAATATATTTCCTTTCATCTCTCAACAAAATCAAGACGAATTTGGGTTTACAGCTGAGATTTGGAGGACGGTCGCAACAACAAATCTGATAAAATCGTGCTCAAAGAACCCTACGTTTCTCTCTGTACAAGCCGAATTTGGGAAAACTGTTCTTTGCTAAAGTTAATTGGGCCCGTTCTGGACAAAACCCATGTTCCAGAGTTCTCAAATTCGTCTTCATTTGCTCAGAATCTCAACCGCAAAACTGTCACTCCTTAAACCGGCGAATTTCTGAGTTGGCAGATTTTAAAAATCAAATCTTCAATCTGGAAGTTACCTTGGAGGCTAAAAATGGTGAATAATGTTATAACCAACTTATTAGAACTATCATTGATAAAATAATGCATAATCATCAATTTATTAGAAATAAAGGAGAATAAATAATATTCATCCATGAGAGCATAAATCATTTATAAAATGGATTTAAATGATAAATTATAACAAATGATATGATGAAGAATAGTGGAAATGGGTGGGATAAGTGTTCAAAACTGATAATAATAATGGCATATTAACGACCCAACATGTGCCATTCAGAGTTGATGGCCCTCCTTCTAGCGCCAAAAATGTTGAAGCCTCGAAAATCGCTGCAACAACATCGGGGATAACCACCCGGTCCGGACCTTAGTACAGCTCCTTTTCCGTTTGGAATAGTGGCTCCGACTGGGGATAATGGGACCAGTTTCCCAAAAGTGGATAAACAGGATGAATGTATGATTTATAAACTAAGCTAGCGGTAAGCGAATAACTAAACTATTAACAAGAATACAAGAACTATAACCTATCCCGGGAATCTATTGAACTTTAAAGTGCAGCGTTTAATGGTCTCTGTCTAAAGACAGGCATATAGATGACTCCATCGATCAGACGTAGATATTAATTCATTTAAGATTACTGTGCCTAAATAATTAAGCCCAGCGATTAATGCGATATTACCACACTCATCATTTATATTATCGACATATACATGATTAAAAGGAAAGCATATCATAAAACATCCAATAGTGGTATGAATGTAGATCTGCTGTTACAGTGCATGCATATAATCAACAATAGCAAGGATAATCAAATAACAATTCACATAACAGGAATGAATTCAGACATAGATAGAAATACCATATGAGCTGCTTTGACACTCCCGATATCAATCGCTACTTGTAATTCTTTCTTCAACGCAGAAACATTCTCAACAAAGACAATAGTGCACAATTGCATAAAAAGCCTCCTTGTTGAATTAAGAACAACTGGTCCAGTTTCATAAAAGAATATTGACTGAAGCACAATAGTGCAAACTTCAGTCTTTAAGTCTGGTACAAAACTTTACGACCCTTTCCAAAACAATGAAAGGGTCTATAAATACTAAATTAATCTAAATATCTATTAAACTGAAATGCAACTAAATCGGTATCAATAAATTTTGATCCTATTTTTCTCAGCGATCTGGCAATCGGCGGCATGATTCATCAGGTAGGCTGCTTGCCTTTAAATCTGAGCTGACTTATCGCAAGCATTGGCTCTACTTCAGGAGGTTTTTTGAGGCGCGAACTGAGCTGGGCGGCATAGGTGGCATCCTGAATATCGGGAATTATATACCCGATCGCATCCGTTAGGCACTTAAGGGCGGCTCTCTGTGTATGCGGCTTTACCAGGAAGAGCCAATATTCTTCCATATTTAAACTATTAATCCCAGCGATTAATCTCCCCTTTTCCTCTAAATCAGGATAGCATGATTGTTCCAATGTGTTTGTTGTTGTCATCTTTCCTGGTGTACATTGGGAAATCATATTTGATAAGTAGAGAGTGTTGTTGACTAGTTCAACCAAATTGCTGGAAGTTGATTTACATCTTGAAGATGCCCTTTCTGCTTTCATCATCTGAGAGTGCCATTCTGTGAAAAGTATATCTTTATGTGTTTCTGAAATCTTGGGAAAATTTGCTTCTCTCCCTTGATCAGAATCTTGCCAGTCAAGAAATGCAGTTATGATCTCTTCGGCTTGATCTAATTCATTTTTGGCCTTTTCTACCTGTTGATTTATGGATGTCGTTAATTCACAGAGTGGCTCTGCCTGAGCGATTTGTTGACACATAAGCCTAATTTGAGATATCAATGCAGTGTTTATTTGTAATGCTTCTGCTCTAAACTCAGCCACTTGTGGAGCGCCCTTTATCTTTTCGAGCTGCGATGACAATTGAGCGATTTGCTCATCCTTTGTTTTCATCATTTGCTCGTTTGCTGCTCTTAGTTGTGCCAATGCCTCTGATAATTCCTTCTGTTTCTGGATCGCGCTTTGGTCGACCCTTTGCTTTTCTGCCTGCAATTGTTGGGTTAGTTGACTGTTCACTTGCTGTTGTGTCAACAATTGTTGCTCTGCCTGCTCTGCCTTCTGCTTTGTCTCAGCCAACTCTGCCTGTAATGCAAAAATTTCTTGATCCTTAGTTTTCAGTAGAAGACTTACCTCCGATGCCTTATCGATTGTCGCTGCCAAATAGGCTCCCGCATACTGTGACAGTTTTGTTAGGTCATCGGAGGGGTTGAATTCCTCCTTCCAAACCACACTGCCCGTTACAGTTTGTTCTGGAAAAAGGGGAGGTTGATCAATCTTCCTCCTTTTCCTTTGTCTTTTTACCACTGCTTTATGCCTCGGGCTGTAGAAAACATCCAGGGGAGGAATATCTTCTACCTGGAGAATGATTTGGTCGGAGGGGTCTTTTGGTATTACCTCAACATCCTTGGAAATGGGTGGGCCGCTGGTTCCACTTAGAACCTGAGGTGAAGTGATGTCCTGTGTATCGTTTGTCTTGGAAGTGTCTGTATCCTTGGAACATTCCAACCCACTGATGATAGAGTCAAATTGCTTCCACTCCTGAAGCAATTTAGGGTCAATATGAGTATCTATATTGACATCAATGGTGGTTTGTTTTTCCTTTTCAGCTTGGGACTCCTTCCGCACTCTTTCCTGCTCTCTCTTCTGCTGTTCCTCTTGTTCTTTCTTTTGCCTTTCCTCTTGCTCTTTCTTTTATTGTTCCTCTTTCTCTTTCCTCTGTTTCTCCTCGTGTGCTCTCTTCTGCCTTTCTTCTTTTTCTTTCGTTTGCCTTTCCTCTTGCTCTTTCTTATGATCCTTTGTTACAACCAGAGGTTCCTTTCACTGTTGCCGACTAGGCTCGCTTGATGATGTTGCCGGGGTTGTTCCTAGTAAATCTAGAGGCAGAGTTTGCAACCTCTGTTCTCTAAGCTTATTAAACTCAGTCAACCCTTCATCCTTATATTTCATTCGAGCGAATTCTTTAGCCTAACCTATTGATTCGGCTGAAACGAATAGGTCATCAAACATATCTTCTTTGTGCTCAAATTTTGTCAATTTGGCCTGTTCTAGTGCATTGTAGGCAACTTTCTTTGGATCATATGGCCTATTTGGGATAGTCGCTAGAGTTAAGGATTGAATCTTTGTGGCTTCCTTTTCTGCATGTTTGAGATCATGCAGAGTATAGACACCACACTGTTATAGACATTTTTGTGCCTTACAGCATTGAGCATGAAATGTCCATAATCAAGGGATCCAAAGTCCCTAAACATGTTGTTCCTACCCCTAGAGGAACAAGGCCAGCAAACCACAGCACTTAACAAAAGTTCTCCACCTGAAAACACTCAAAAACAAGGCAATTCTGGATCATGTCAACTGCTCCACTGAGCATCTGCGCTGAATGTCAACTGCTCCACTGTCTACCTGCATTGAATGTCAACTGCAAAGAAGGCTACCTGCGTTGGGCGAGTTTGGACATGTGGCAGAGTCATTCCTCAAGGTGTCAATGCCCAGGAAGCTTCCAAAGTGACACTTGGATCAGGGAATTCGACTGGTGATGAGTAAGAGGTTCCAAATCTCCAAGTGGAAGCAAGAACCTCCAAGTGGACTCAAGAACTGAAGTGGGAGAGGACACTAGTCAGCTTCATGCCAGCCTCAAGCTGACTCATCCTTTCTCCAAAACTCCTATATATAGATCTCTCTCATGAGGTCTAGGGAGGCTGGAATTTAGTATTTGCAAAGAATTGCTGTTGGTTTGTGGCTAGAAACATTGGGTGTGTTATGCTTTGAAAGGAGCTGAAGAAGGAAGTCCATTCTGCTGGGAAGGAGATGCTGGGTTGGGGCCCTATGGGTTGTATCTCTTCCTGAACACTGTTACTTTCAATAAATCTATCTTGATTCTTTCCTATATGCTGGTGTATTTTGTGTAATTGCATTAGTATATTTGATTTACTTCTAATCCTGAATCATTTATGAATATGTATATTTGTCTTTGTATTGTGTTCTTCTCTTGTTGCAAGTAGCTGCTCTCTTGTCACAGGTAACTGTTCTCTTGTGATCTCGTGGGATTCAAGTAGCTATTCTCTTGATCGAGCGAGGAGGCAAGTAGCTGTGGACACACAAAGAGAAGAGGATCTAGTTCGAGGGACAACCGGAAGATAACGGTAAGTCTGCCGATCTCCTCTCTTTCATATTTCATAAAGGAAGAAGTCATGATAGCTGTATTCGTTCGTTGCTAAGGCGCTATCACACCTTAGGTGGATAGGATCGTCCTAAATAGGCATTTTTCCCCACAACAAATTGGCGACTCCACTGGGGAAATTTGTTTTAGTCATTTTGTTTGTGTTTACATCATTGTTTACTTCATAGACTCAATGGCAACAATCGAACTGCTTTGCAAAGTAGAATGTTGCTGCTTTGATCCTTCACTGGGTTTTTGTCTATGATCTGAACAATGGACTCACAAATGACTTGATGATCCTTTGTGATAGTCTTTAGTACCCTCTCAAAGCATCCCTTTGTTTATACCTTGCTTGTGTTTCTGATTTGGCCTGAAACAGTTGATTTTTGAGTGTTTTATGACCCGGAACCCAAGAGAAACGAGAGTTTCTCCTTCAGCGCGACTGCTGTGAAGGCATTCTGCATTTCAGCGCAGGTCCCGTGAAGGCTACCTGCACTGAATGTCAAAACCACAGTGTTGAGGTTTCGCTGAACCAGTTTTGCCTTGTGCAGCTGGGGTTCTCTGCTGTCTTTTGCCCTATTTTGATCTCTGTTTTTTGCAGCCTTTAACCAACATAGGTACCAGTCTGATAACCCCTTTTCTTTGCTTGAATTCCGCCTCATTTTTTTGTACAAAAAGACTGTAAGTGTTTTTATGTGTTTGTGGCGTCATTTACAGTTTTCTTTTGCATGAGTAAAGTAATCATCCTATAGCCCTTGATTCAGATCTGATTGATTGATTGATTGTGATTTTAGGAGAGAGTTCATTGGTTGTTTGCAGTTTGATTATACATTTGCTTTTGCTTATTGGTTTGAGTTTGTCACTTTTGAATGTCAAAACGAGTATTCATTTCGAAAATCGCAAAGTGATTGTAATCTCTTCTACCCTTGTTGATTTTGGAAAAAGAAAACTTGTTTGTTTCAGTCATTTAAAAGCAGATTCGAAGTTGTACAAAAAGCTTTCTTTGTAGGCATTTATACTAAGAAAGTGGAAAACAAACACCTGCATTGTGAATTTGCATTTTGATAAGTTTGCATGTGTGATTTAGGAAGAGTGCATTAGAGTGTGCTGATTGCTCTTTGAGAAAAGATAGTCGCTCTCGTTTCCCTTAATAACTAGGATTTTCAAAGTTGAAAGATTATAAAGCTTGCTTATCATCTTAGACTGCATTTAGGAATTGTACCATACATCTCGTGGTGATCCTGAAAGACAAACTTTAAAAAGATCAACTTAAAATAAACTGAATGAACCTAACAACGCTTTGCAACATAACGCACAACATAGAGGTCTAGGTAGAGATGTGTTCCGGCGTCGTTAAACCTAGTGACTGTCGATCTCGGGGAAGGTGGGTGATTCCTCTTGAGGGACGATAGCGCTAATACGGACTTGTGCTCCCACGTACCGTCGCGTATATATTGGGAGACCCCTATAGGCATATATCCTTTATCCTTAGGAAGTCGTGTCGGCCGCCCTACTGATCGCAATGCAGTGAACACAGCATTCACGAAGATCGACCACCCGTACCGTAAAAAGTATTCTGTGGTTTTGCGAAAAGTTTGGCACACCCTCTGCCTAGATCTCCAGAGCAGTTTCTTTTGGCCTTTTTCAGAATCTATAACAGAAAAAGTCCATCCGAGCATTTGTCACTTCAGGCTCGTTAAAACATCGAAGGAGACTAGAGTCATCTTTAGCTTTTTCTCGACTCTTTAAAACTGAAAAAGCAAGTTGTGTCTAAAGCGTCGTTAACAATTTATTTTAAACGGAACAATCACCCTTTATTCCTGCGTTGATCTTCGAAGTTAGTCTACCTTCATCACAAAGTTCTTGTAGAATCGTTAGGAAATCTTTTGGATAGACTAAATATGTTTGAACAACCGTCGACATCCAGGACTGTGTCATCCGACACAGCAGCGGCAGAGCCTCCTGCTGCTACTCCAACGATGTTCGCTGGTATACCATCTGTCCCGGCAAATTTTCAACAACAAGCTGGAGTCCAATCAGAGACTGTTTCGACGACATGGTTAGTTCCTATTTCTTCATCTGGATTATCATCTGGTATTTCTTATGTTGAAACTCAACAACTTGATCCAATGTGTCTTCAAAGGCCAATCTACCCTTTAAGCACTGGATTGCCACCATATGGAGGGCAGTATGCCTTTTCATTGTTCCCCCCCGGAGAACAACCATATGGGAGTTTACAACAAAGTTCAGGTCAAACTGGAATTACATCCAGTGGATGGGTACCAATACTGCCTCAGCAACCAAGGGTTGCATATTCAATGCAACCAGTCCACCCTGTGTCAAATGTTGCCACTATACCTGGTATGTTGATTGCGTCGCAAGTACAAGTGCTACCTGTTATATGTCAACCCCAAGTTTCTCAGGTTGCCATACAACAGCCTCTTGTCTCGACAACTCAATCACAACCTCCGGTTAGTGCCTCCTTATCTGGAGCGACTCAGGCTCAAACAAGTACTATGACTCCTCATCTTGGTCAATCATCTAGTATTGGACAACAGCAAATGGTCCAACAACCGGAGCTGGTTCAAACTCAGCAACCACAATTCCAGCAATCATATCAAGGACCCGAGCAACAAGTCTTTGTAAGTAATGGGCAACCGTATAATAACGGTTATGCCCATCAAACTTGTCAAAGTTGCCAGCATCAAATACATTATGCTGGTATGCAAAAACCCACTGCTCAGACGATTCCATCTTATCCTGGGTATGCTCCGCCTAACCTGAATCAACAGTTGCCCTTTGTAGCAACTCTAGAATTACCAGATCTAAACCGGCTGACGAATGATCCAATTGCTTATGCCCCTTGGTGGCCAGCGATTCCGCATAAACTTCCATCGGACATTCCTAAATTCAATGGAAATCCAGGTGAAGACCCATCGAATCACGTCATGACTTTTCATCTGTGGTGTTCGTCGAACACCCTGAACGATGATTCGATAAGCCTTCGCCTTTTTCAGAGGACATTGACGGGTCCAGCGGCTAAATGGTATATTGAATTACCTAGAGCCTCTTTCGACAATTTCAGTTCCCTAGCCACGACTTTCTTAACCCATTTTCAATTACCGATAAGGTATGAAACTGGAACGGAAATCTTAACCAACTTCAAGCAGACGACGGCCACACATATATCTGATCATATACATGAGTGGCGTCGTCGTCGCAGGATGGTAAAGACTTACGTTCTAAATCAGCTGTTAGCTGAATGGTTTATAAAGTCTTTACTTCCTGCTATAACGGAAGATGTGGCCAAGGGGGGAGTCGTAACGGAGGAGCAAGTTATTTCTCGTGCACAATATCTAGACTTAGTATATACTCAGTCCGGCACGCTCTATGATAAAATACCTGACGCCCCTAGACCGGAATTTTCAATTCTTCCTCCTCCTAAATCAAATAGTTACTCTCATGTCGGCGATGGCGTGATTGGCGCAACAGACATGAAATTGACAAAGGCTATATCTAAAAAGGCCCGTATGATTTCCGGTCAAAATGCAAATGAGGAACTTCTTGCCTCGGAAGTAAGTGCCGTGTCGGATGACAAGGGCAAACGACTTAAGCAACCAGGGGGCAAGAAGAAAAAGAAAGGGAGAAAAAGGAAACCCCCTACGGGGTGTCATATATGCGATGAGGATCATTGGACAGCAGATTGTCCATACAAAGCTGAGCTTAAAAGATTCTTTAAGAGTTCGAAAACCTCAGCTGTGTTGACTGATCCGTTTCCAAGCCCGAGAGCCGAACTGGTTGCTAATCAAAATGCTTCCCGATCCCAAGTGCTTATGTTGTCTGTATCAAAGCAGCAAAATGATGCTTTGACGAGGAATAAGGATTACAAGAATCCAAAGCTGTCGAACAACAAGGCTAATGAACAACCTAGTAGTTCGACAACAACTTTGACCGAAGTTGTGCCACCCATCGTCCCTAAGCCAATGATAAAGTCGCAAAAGGGAGCAGTACACAAATCGACATTTAATCCTTGTGCGAAAATAGCACAGAAAGAGGACCTGGCCCAATCGCCGTCCGTTATGTCGACACTTGAGGTACCGCAAAATTGCTTCTCCCAAGAGCAAGCTTTATTATCAGCAATAGGTGGAATTCACCCAATGGATTCCAATCTTGTGGCCTTTGATCATAAAGGATATGACCCTCAGTTACCAGCTCAACTAGCTTTCCTTATTCAAGTGAAAGCCCTCAACAAAACTGTTCATCAAACAATTATTGATGAGGGGGAATCTACATGCATTATGTCGATGAGTTGCTGGAAAACTTTAGGATCTCCAACCTTGTCGAGGTCTGCGACGACGTTAAAAGCATTCGACGGAAGGACATATACCTCATATGGTATACTAAATAACTTGAAAGTTGAACTAGAGGGAAAAACGATAGAAATAGATGTTGAAGTCATCGATGGGAATCTTGATTACAACATCCTACTAGGAAGACCATGGATATATGCCATGGCAGCTGTTGTGTCGACCTATTTTAGGAAGATTGCATTTCCCTTCCAAGGAGGAATTACAATCGTTGACCAACAAACTTTTCTCCCCAACAGTTCGCAAGTTACGGGAAGCATTCCAATGATCCATGGAAGGAATCATTCGCTCCAAAATATCGGAGTAGGTCTCCTAAAAGACCCTGCCTTAATGGGTACTTTTTCCCTACCGCCTCCGAGTAATCTGGCGGAAGTGGCCACAGTGGAATATGAAACCTTCTACATCTAATGGATTTGGATGTCGAGGACGGTTCTTGTCTCGTGTCAACCTCGTTAAAAAATGAAACAAGGAGTCATGAGGATAGTTCTTTTACTGTGTCAACCTCATTAAAAAATGAAACAATCTCCTTCCCAAATCTCAAAGGTAAACCTTCGTTCCAACCACCAAGTTGAATGCAATGAAGCTTGGGGGGGGGCATGCACCTCGATTTGCGTTGTTATGCTGGGGGCATGCAAACTTATCATCGAGCAGTTTTACCGTGGAATTTATGCTCGTTAAAAAATAGAAAAGCGAGATCGAGCAGTTTTAGCATAAAGTTCATGCTCGTTAAAAAATAAACGCAAGATCCGAGCAGTTTTAACGCGGTCTTCATGCTCGTTAAAAAATAAATATAAGCAGTGAGCAGAGTTTCCTCCAGTGTTTAAGCTCATTTTTAACTAAAAAATGAACCTATCCCGGTAAATAACCACTGTGATCGTAAATTTATCAGCCGTTAAAGCCTTGGTCGTGTTTGCACCTGCCACCTCCACTTTTCATTTGGCCAATCGTTCACCTCCATATGATTGTTTACCCATTTTGAGGAACATCTGCGAAGAATGATTTCACCTAGCCATCCTTGTGACACTGCCGTGATTGGAAAATTCCAACCTGTACCTGGAATCAGCTACTAACCCTGTTCATCACTCGTTCCTCAAAAGACGAGTCTTCTTTAAACTCTTTTCAACTGACTCATAAAATATGAAAAGATTGCCGAGTCTTGGCCTTCCAGCTCGTTAAAGGACCGGAAGTGTTATCCCTCCTCTAGATTTTAATCTTTTTGGACCTGAGCGATTATTGCACAAAAAGATCGAGCGCTTGTTTTATTCGGCTCGTTAAAAATTATCGAAAACTCATCCCTTCTGTATTGTTTTATACTTTTTCGGACTTAAGGGATTAGATGACGAAAAAGGAATTTTGAAGTTAACTTTATGTACCTTTTCAGACTCTCTAAAAATGAAACGGACCGAGTTATCCTTGTCGTTAGACTCGTTAAAATTATTAAATAGCGACAAACTTGTCTTTAGACAAGAACGAGTTTCACTATCGCTAGGCTCGTTAAAACATAGCGATGGGCTTGCCCGAAGGGAAGGTTATAGAAAAAGCATATGTTATCCTCCTCAAGCTTGACAAAAATAAAGAGGTACTGGTCAGCAATGACTGGGGAAAAATTGGGAAAAATCAAGAAAACTTTGATGGTAGCAGGTCGCTCTTGAACATGACACTTTTCCTCCGTACCACATTCGGGTTGGGTTGTTTCATTCACCGGTCACATCACCATGGTCTCTCCATACCATCCATATTTGGGGTAATGCTACCAATCCATCGCATCAGTGTCGCCATATGTTCAAGAGAAGTCGTTTAGAAAGAGTCAACCGGGTCCCATCCACTACCATACATTATCCTTCATCCATTCATGACCGCCAACCTGAATCATATGTCACAGATCGTTTTCACCTCCATTAAAATCATTAGCTCCATTCCGTGTCACTGATGTGGGATTCATTAAGGCCCTCCTTTGACGGATCGCTCCTTGTCGACATCAGCTCATTATCCAAGGAGTTGATCTAGGGACAACCCCTTCAGTACTTTGAAGCTTGCATGCCTCAATGGCAAGTTTCTCACTTCCGGTGACAGGTATACATCAATGACCTTCGACCAAAAGATTTTGTGTGGTGTTCGACATCAAGTCCTTTATTCACACCACGTGAATTATACTGTAGTACCTTGAGGGTCATTATCATTATCGGTGATTCCTCTCGTGCTTGTTAACGGTTTACATCATTGACCGGTAATCAAGCGATGTCTTTCCATGTTCGACTTCAGCGCAATTCTCACATGGATCGACTTGTACTTAGAGTGAAGATCGAACGAGTTTGAAGACCCCGGATCTAGTTTCATCCATCCGGGCTGCGATATATATTCAAGAAAAATAAAGACATTTGACATGTACATCATTGCAGCAGATGATCATCCTACTCAAAGGATGATAATTTCGCCAAAATTATCAGTCTACCATCAGACAATCGTCTGTTCTATGTACAAAAATGAATTTATAAAGCTGAGCATGGGAATTCCCACCTCAGCTAGATCATGAAAGCAGTATGAATCATAATGTATTGTATTGTATTTTATTACAGGTCTCCTCCCAGCAGATGGATGAACTTCGGACCCTCCTGGATAAAGCATTTCACCCGATAAACGGCCTCATACTTTAGGGGGCAACTGTTATAGACATTTTTGTGCCTTACAACATTGAGCATGAAATGTCCATAATCAAGGGATCCAAAGTCCCTAAACATGTTGTTCCTACCCCTAGAGGAACAAGGCCAGCAAACCACAGCACTTAACAAAAGTTCTCCACTTGAAAACACTCAAAAATAAGGCAATTCTGGATCATGTCAACTGCTCCACTGAGCATCTGCGCTGAATGTCAACTGCTCCACTGTCTACCTGCGTTGAATGTCAACTGCAAAGAAGGCTACCTGCGCTGGGCGAGTTTGGACATGTGGCAGAGTCATTCCTCAAGGTGTCAATGCCCAGGAAGCTTCCAAAGTGACACTTGGATCAGGAAATTCGACTGGTGATGAGTAAGAGGTTCCAAATCTCCAAGTGGAAGCAAGAACCTCCAAGTGGACTCAAGAACTGAAGTGGGAGAGGACACTAGTCAGCTTCATGCCAGCCTCAAGCTGACTCATCCTTTCTCCAAAACTCCTATATATAGATCTCTCTCATGAGGTCTAGGGAGGCTGGAATTTAGTATTTGCAAAGAATTGCTGTTGGTTTGTGGCTAGAAACATTGTGTGTGTTATGCTTTGAAAGGAGCTGAAGAAGGAAGTCCATTCTGCTGGGAAGGAGATGCTGGGTTAGAGCCCTATGGGTTGTATCTCTTCCTGAACACTGCTACTTTCAATAAAGCTATCTTGATTCTTTCCTATATGCTGGTGTATTTTGTGTAATTGCATTAGTATATTTGATTTACTTCTAATCCTGAATCATTTATGAATATGTATATTTGCCTTTGTATTGTGTTCTTCTCTTGTTGCAAGTAGCTGCTCTCTTGTCACAGGTAGTTGTTCTCTTGTGATCTCGTGGGATTCAAGTAGCTGTTCTCTTGATCGAGCGAGGAGGCAAGTAGTTGTGGACACACAAAGAGAAGAGGATCTAGTTCGAGGGACAACCAGAAGATAACGGTAAGTCTGCCGATCTCCTCTCTTTCATATTTCATAAAGGAAGAAGTCATGATAGCTGTATTCGTTTGTTGCTAAGGTGCTATCACACCTTAGGTGGATAGGATCGTCCTAAATAGGCATTTTTCCCCACAACACACACCTCAAGGGAAAAGAGGGCCAACCCCTCTTCTTTTCTTTCTTGAGAGTCTGTGTGACACTTTCAGCTGTAATCTGATAAGCGATTTCTCTTGCTAGCAGTTTATCTGGTATGTACAAAGGGAGAACATGTGGGTTGGTTTGGCTGCCGAAAACTCTTATGTAGGTAAATCTCTCCTCTCCAAACCAACTCCCTACCGCTGTTATGTCAAACGAAGCTTGATTGGAAATCTTGGGAATGGGTTTATCAAAAATAGAATAATGAATAGGCACCATAAAGCCATTGCAGATTTGGTACAGATGGTGCTTGTAAGAAGACTTCCATAATTTCTGATGGTATATGTGGATAGCCGTGGGATCTTGTGGCGTCCACCTCCAGCCGAGCACGGGAAATTCAGAATTGAAACATAATGTATCTACGATATATGCACTGTAATAAAATGGGGGAATTTTCCTTTCAGAGACGACAGTCTGATTTCTAAAATCACGCACAGCTTGTGCTAATTTGTCAGAAAGGATGGTGGCCCAATCCATGATTATACTGTTTCATGCTGCTTCCATTAGAGGAACCATTTCTATGGTAAAATTAGTAGAGTCATGCAATCCCCATAATCTACACATCATTATTCCAGCATAGCAATAAGGAGAAGCCAGAGAATCAACCGAGTACTTACCGGAAGATTCGTGTTTGTGCTTGGCCGGATTTTGTCTCCAATCCCGGATGGGTTCGGATTCAACTTCATTTTCATTTGCGAATTTCTCCAGGAACGCCTTATTATATATCTTCTCTGGCTCGGGCAAATGATACATTTGCCTTAGATCATCCGCCCTGAACGATCCGAAGATTCTTCCGTCTCTAGTGCTGAAAGTTCTATCCAAGATTGGGATTTCTTGAATTGCCCACCGCACTACGTCTGTGTATGGGAGAATTTGCTCCCTAGCCGCTATTCTGTGAAGGAAAGAGTCAGCTAAATCCTTGAGAGTACATTCAGACTTCCGAGTAGGATCCGCAGTAGCTTCAACTATTGTCCTTGTTGGTTCTTCGACTTCAATCAGGTTATAGGTCCCTTGCCAAGTAACTCTGACGAGACCTGTACATGTAGTATCAGATATCAAGCCCTTCTTTTTGTCCACGAGAGCTTGTCCTGCAGCTGGTGTAGCGGAAGCGCCTGTGGTCTTCTTGGATTTCTTCCCCATCTTGCTTGAGCTTTCTCCTTTAGATGAATTCTGCACAGAGGTGCAAATATACGTAACACAGAGAAATAGCAATGAAAACTTGCAAGTGATGAGAAATATTGAGAAATGCATAATAAGGGATTAGCTTTAAAAATGGGTGCAGACACAATCTATGGGAGGATCTTAAAATTACATTAAATGGTCGTTTAATACCTGCCACCCCTTAAATGCTCATTATACCATTATTCGGCTGAATGGCCCATTTAAGCGTGCTGTGGACGTTTTGGCGGTTGAGCGCGGGTGAATGATTGCTTAAAAGATCAAGCTTTAAATATGAATGAATCATAATATCCCTCCATTTAACGACTTTTTTGAAATCCGCGCTATATAGTAATCGGGCGTCGGGAATACTTAAATCCTTACGTTGACAATTTTGAAATCCCGATCGCTGATAGCGAAATCGCATCGCATCGGGGTGAATGGGCATCATAATGTGCATAAATAGTGTATCGCCAATTGCCGATTGCGATATCGCATTGCATCGGGGTATGACCTGGGCGCCTTATTATTGTGCATGGGATACTGCCGATTGCCGATTGCGATATTCTATTGCATCGGGGTGAATGGGTTGGGGTGTTTTAAGACTGTGTAAAGATTACCGCCGATATCCGATCGCCGATTGTGCATCGCGTCGGGGCTAATGGCATGGGGTGCTTTAAAATGTGCATGGAGTATTGCTGATAGCCGATAGCAATATCGCATCGGCGGAGACCAATGTGCCACTTATTTGTGTTTTCTATGCCATTGCGATATGTGATCTTGCGATCGCTTTATCGCAATGATAAAAGATTGTTTTATTTGATCAAAAATGGGTTTTTAAAAGGTTTTATATAATGTCTTCATTTGGTTTGTGGACCTTTTTCAGATAATGAAGTATTGATACCAACTAACTTCTAAAGGGACCCATTTCATATATTGATTTAGTAAATAAATATGATATGAAATGGGGGGTTGTTGTAGGGCACAACAATTGGCGATTCGCTGGAAGAACCAGTTATCTCTGGAAAGCATAGAAATACTTAAACTTTTTCCACAATAGAGTTCTAGTCAAAGGGGAAGATTCTAATATAACTAGGTATATATGCACTCCGAGTAAAATGAAACTATTTTGCTAACTTCCTTTCTTTTTTAAGAAAATAAATACATCCTAAGTTTTAAATAGGCCTTTATTGGTTTATAATGATAAAACAGAAAACCTTTCCAAATCAGCTTTTAAAATGAACTCCTCTGTCATAGGTAGAGCCTCTGCTGCCAGCAAACGTTCATAGTTTCGACAGGGATACCTTTTAACCATGCTATTGTCCATTGTTCCATCCAATTAAGAGTGTGATTAACATAATGAATTCAAAACATGTTTTCATATTTTGTATTTCATTTCCTTTTTCTGTTATTGATAAGATAAAAAGCCATTGTCCTGGTTTGGTGGCTAGCTATTGACAATGCCATTCACTGGTAGTAATCTAACCGAACAAGATGGCTCTTGATGAGACCCCTTGTCTTATAATTTCAAGCCATTACCCTGTTTTGGTATGCAGTATTGGTAATGTTGGTTAAACTATTTCCCTATGAACATGGTAAGCAGGCTTGTAATAAGACCTCTTATCTTTAATATCAAATATTTTAGAATTACACTCTGAGTAATCATAAACTTTAGTGAATGGGATGAACAATCTTCTCCTTAAGAGTTAATGGATGACAGGGTAAGAGTTGAAGATGCTGAAATTGGATTGGCTTCTATCTTGATATTGATAACCTTTTGAGACCAATCTGAAAACAGAGAATGATTTACAATACTTTTAAACTTTGAAAGGAGTTCACAAAACTTGAACTGTAGTTTCAGAATACAATGATACCTAATTTCCTAGAAATTATCCCTTTTGGTTAAGAGTTCTGTTATTTTAAAAGCAAATATCACTGTACTCCTGCAGATCAAATTTTCAAACACAGCAAAGGTCAATAGTAGATACCTCACAACATTATTTTCTGCAAATCCTACAAACTACAAAAATCTATCAAACTAGAAGGAGAAGGGGTTACCTCCTCAATTAAAGAATTTCTTCAAGATAAGGCCATTAACAGGGAGAGAATCTCTCATCCCTGATAAGTCTTGCAATATAAAGGTCGAATGGCCTATCTTTTCACAGATCTGAAACGGTCCAAGCCACATCTTCTGGAACTTGGTATTTTTACCCTTGTCCTCATGGGCTTTGTCCCATTTCAGAACTAAATCTCCGACTTGGAATTGTTTTGAACCAGATGAGACTAAATCAAAAGCTGCCTTTATGACTTGCTGATGTTTGGCATGAATAACCCTGGCTTTTTCTCTTTCCTCTTCTAGTTCTAGAATTTGGTCATGTCTAAGCTGAATAGAAGAGGAAGGACTTTCCTCAATGAACTGCACTAGGGCTAAAGAAGGAAGAACAAGATTTGTGGGTAGTACTGCTTCTTTTCCATACACAAGATTGAACGGAGAAGATCCTATAGAAGCTTTCTGTGTTATCCTATCAGCCCATAATGCAAACACTAAAGATTTGTGCCAGTTTTTATGATTCTGTTCGATAGTTCGCTTAATGATTTTGATCAGATTTTTATTAGTAGAATCTGCTAAACCATTACCCTGAGGATAGTAATTAGCAGAATATTTTAATTTAAATCCTCTTTTAATAGCAAAATCAAACATAGCATTGCTTGAAAAGTAAGATGCATTATCAAAAAAAAGAGCATTTGGGACACCAAACCTGGTAATGATGAATTGATCTATGAATTCAATGATTGCTTCAGAATTTGCTGTCTTTAAAGGGATTGCCTCAACCCACTTAGTAAAATAATCGGTAGCAGTAAGGATATACTTATGCTGTTTGGAAGATGGTGGAGTAATCTCCCCAATGATGTCCAATCCCCATTGCTCAAATGGTTGTTCAATGTTGACCGGTTGCAGAGGGAAAGCTGATTTACGTTGTCTTCCACTAGAAGTTTGACAATTGAGGCATTTCCTTACATACTCATGGGCATCTTTAAACAGAGTAGGCCAATAGTAACCAGCATGAATAATTTTGTGAGCTATTGTATCAGCTCCAAAATGTCCTCCCGCTGGTCCATCATGTAACTCCTGCAAAACCTTTTGTGCTTCAGTTTTCTCAAGGCATCTCAATAAGATGGAATCATAATTCTGCTTAAAAAGGACATCATCAATAATTGTAAAATTCTTTTCTTTCAACCTAATGGCCCTTTTGTTCTTGTAAGATAGATTCGGAGGTGCATATCCATTCTTTAAATAAAAGATTAAATATGCATATTGAGATTCAGAATCAGTAACACTTATCTGATTGATTTCTTCAGTTTGCTCTGTATCGCTTGATTCTGGAATGTTGGATGCTCCTGCCAATATCCTACAAAAACCTTGGCCCCTAACAATCTTTGCTGGCCTAATTTCTAAGTCATACTCTTGAAGCGTTGTGACCCAATTTGCCCTTTTTTCACCTAGTTCTTTTTGGATTAATAGTTGCCTAACTGCTAGGAAAGGAACTATAACTTTTGTGTGAGTTTTCAAAAGGAAGGGTCTATAATTCTTGACTGCTTTAAATACAACAAAGGCTTGTTTTTCTACATCGGAGTAATTCAATTCAACACCCTAAAGATTTGAGCTAAAAAATGAAATGGGTGCTTCCAAATTGTGATCATTTAGTTGCGTGAGTGCTGCAGCATAAGACAAGTTGGATGCGATGGTATACAATGTAAAATGATTAGAAAAATTTGGAGTATTTAAAGCTGGGGCATTGATTATTGATTGCTTGATTAGATCAAAAGCTTCCTTTTCTGGTAATCCCCACTTAAAGACTGAATTTTTCTTAATCATTGTTTGAAGTGGCAAAATAATTTGAGAAAAATCTGGGACAAATCTTTTAACGAAATTGATCTGGCCTAAAAATGACTGCATCGATTTTTTATTGTGTGGGAAAGCAATTTCAGAGATTTATTTGATCCGATCAGGATCAATATAAGTGCCATCTTTGGATACAATAAAACCCAAGGGCTTTCCTTGATCAAGAGCAAAGAAAGACTTTTTAGGGTTAAGAGAAATACCATATCTTTTGCAACGCTGAAATATTTGATTTAGATCATGCAAATGATTATACCTCTCCTTAGAGAATACAGTAATATCGTCTAGATAGATGACTACTGTTCTATTAATCAACCCTCTAAAAGCTATATTCATAGCTCTTTGGAATGTCGCTCCTGCATTTATAAGTCCAAAAGGCATTTTCTGATATGCATATGTTCCCCATTTCGTCCTGAATGTGGTCTTAAGCTGGTCATCAGGATGAACCAGAATTTGGTTATATCCTGAGAAACCATCAAGAAAGGACATCAATTCAGAGCCTGCTACTGATTGGAGTATTTGCTCCATAGTAGGTAATGGGAAATTGTCTTTCAAGCTTGCTTTGTTCAAATTTCTGAAATCAATACAAATTCGAATGTCGCCATTTTTCTTTCTGACTGGCACCATATTAGAGACCCAGTTTGAGTGTCGGACAGGAAAAATAATCTTGGCTTTCAAGAGTTTGTTAAGTTCAGATTTTATCTGGCTCTCCAAATTTGGATGTATTTTTCTTAACTTCTGCTGAATCGGTTTCTAATCGGGAAGCATAGGAATGGTATGCTGGATAATGGATGTATCATAAGTCTTCAAATCATCATACTTCCAAGCAAAAACCTATTTATTTTTCCTTAACAGTTTAATAAATGCCTCCTTCTCTTCCAAGGAAAGTCCTAATCCTAAATTAATATTTTGAGGAGCATGCTCAGTACCTAGATTTATCAATTCGAACCTAAGGGTAGAACTTTGGAGCTTTGCATTAATTACAGGTTTAAACCTGTCTTTGATATCATAAAGATCTTCGAGCTTTACCACTGGCTTAGGAATTGAATTTTCCTGAGGTGTTTCTTTGATTTGTAGATCATGGTCATTTTCCTCAATAATTTGATCGTCATAGGACTTTTCAGAAGTTAGAAATTGTAAAATATCCTCATCATGATTGAATACTCTCCAATTAGTGACATTGTCAGGAATTGAAGGCCTAAAAAGTAATTCTACGAAAAATCTATCTAGGTTGTAGTCTTCAGAAGGTAGAAGCTTGGAAGCTACATTGGCTAGGAGATCGGCTGCTGAGTTTTGAGACCTGGGGATGGAGGAAATGTTGAATGCAGAAAAGTGCGAAGTAAGTTCTTGTACTAGCGATTGATAGTGCTTGAGGTGATTTGAAAGACAACGGATTGCATTCCTCACCTGTTTAACAATAATTTCAGAATCGCCAAATACTTTCAAATATTGCACTTTAAGACCGATCGCTTTATACAGTCCCTGGACTAAGGCTTCATATTCGGCTGTATTGTTAGTGAATTCAAATTCCAGCCTACAGGACAGCATTGTCTTTTCTCCTTGTGGACTAACCAAAATGCAACCTGCTCCTGAGCCCTCGTTAGACTTAGAGCCATCAAAATATAAAGACCAAAATAAATAAGTATTAACAAATGTATTTACAGTTTTCTCAGCATCATTGAAACATCTAGACTTATCAGTTTGTGAAAATTTTTCAATCTGAGATGTAAAATGCTTGACTGAAAAAGGAGATGGTTGGGCAACAAAGTTGCCAAAGAATGACTCTGACGAATAATTCCCTAAAATGTTGTTGTTGAACGCTACGGGTTGGTTTTCTTGCTCAAATTCAGTCACTGTATGGGTCATATGTTTCTCTCGATCGATCCTTATTTGATTTGGCTTGCCCTTGTAGGGAAGCCACATATGTGACCAATCAGTGGAAATATACCCATGCAATTTTTCGAACCAATCCCTACTCAGAATTAAACCGTAAAATTCAGGTATATCGGCTATTAGGATGTCAATCCTTTGTACTACTCTGGGATCAGCAGACAACCTGATAGCTACGGAATTAATTTCTCCCACAACCTGCACTTTGGTCCTGTCCAACTGTACAATATGAATAGCAGACTTCTGGGGTTCAATGTTCAGTTTAGAGCAAACTGAAGTTGGCATTATGTTAGATGATGCCCCTGAGTCAATTAAACAGTTGTGCAGGTTTCTGTTGTAAATCTCATAGGTTAGCAGGAAGGGTGGAGTATGAGAATTTGATCTATCTCCAATTAGAACTGAATCGGTAGCTTCAACCATACCTGGAGGAGGTTGGCCTGAATCATTAGCGGCTTTTGCACTGGGAAGTGGTGTAGAGGGAACAACATTCAATTCTTTAAGAAGTAATTTCTGCTGATGCTTTAATTTACTAAGCTCAAACATAGTAATGTTTGCTTTAGTTTTCTTCATGTCATCAACAATGTTATACTCCATTGAATCGGATACGACTAATGTTTTGGATGTTGAAGGAATATTAGAAGTTGAAGGCTGGTTTTGGGGAACTGCTGCAGGTGATTTCTTTGCAGGTGTTTTTTCTTTGGTTGTAGTGGCACCTGCACTCCTCTTCTTTGATGATACCTGAACAGGTTCAGAAGTACTTTTGCTCCTAGTAGTGACTAGGAACGCCTCTTCTTCATTATCAGTATCGGAGTTGAGGAGTATAAAATCCCACATTCCATGACATTCTACTACTTCTTCTTCATCATCAGTCGGTGCGATTGTTTCCTCTTCCTCTTCTTCTTCTTGCTCTGAGTCTGCGTTAGATATGACATTTGGGGGCTTTGACTCATTTCTCTTAAAATTTCTAAAGGGTCTTTTGGTTGAGGTTTCAGCCACTTGTTTCTTTATTTCGACCATTTCATTTGATAACGTTTTTAAGACCTTTTGCAAACCTTCCATGTCGTATGGGTCTTTTGGGGTTTTCTTTCTTGAGTCATCTTTGAAAGAGACTTTTTTGGCTTTTCTGTCTTCCAGAGCAGCTTTCTTCTCTAGAGCATTGATGCGTTTTTCCACAGCAAGTGCTTCTCTCATGTTTTCGGCTAAGGTAGGTTTCCCAGCCCTGTCTACAAAAATGGCTATATTGGCAGGTAGGGCGGTGATATACCATTCGCTTCGAATTTGTTCACTTGGTTTGGAAGCCGTAGGGATTTTGTTTAGGAGTTTATTGAAGCGAGCATTAAATTCCTTTATTGGTTCTCTATGCTCTATTCTCAGATTGGAGAGATCATTTATTAAGGTCGCCAAAGACCTATAATCTCCATATTTGGTAAGAAACTGCTCTTGGAAAGTGTTCCAACTGGTAATGGAACCAGAGGGTAAAGAGAAATACCAGGATCCTGCTGATCCTTGTAAGGTGTAAGGGAAAAGTCTAACAACAACATCTTGTTCTGTTACTCCTTTCAAGTTGACTGCTAACATGAAATTATTGATGTGTTCCTCAGCTTGGGTTCCATCATCTGGATTAAACTTGGGTAGCCATTTTTCAGGATAATCTGGTAATGGATGCAATGGCGCAGGCATATTGACTGCACCAGGCCTGGTCCATGGATCTGCCATTGTAATAGCAATAGTGGTTGATACTACTGTTGGAATTCCAGATGTATGGGAAGGAAATAATACTGAGGAGTGGGCAGGTTGGGATGTTGAAGCTTCTAATCCCTGGTGAACAACAATATGTAATGGGGGAGTGGATGGTTGACTTTGCAGAGGGGAAGATGCAATGGAGGATATGGATGAAAGGTCTTCACTATCAGATCCTTCAGTATTTTTCTTTGCCTTTTTCCTTTTGGGTAAAGGGAACTCAGTGGGTTCAATACCGAGCTTTTCGCTCTGAAGTCTGGTGAGAGGGTGAGGTAAATTGAACTGCGAAGTCGCACTGCTTTGTGATACCTCAGATTTCTGTGGTGAAATCGAGAAGCTCTGAAGTTTGTGGATAAGAGACTGGACTTCAGGTGATTCAAGACTTAATTGTTCTGGAGTATGATGGGTTTGAGCAGTGGTAGTTGATTCCTCTTCTTCTTGTTTGGATACCGGCGAACCAGTATGCAAATAGGAAGATCGAGGGGATTCGGAGGGAGGATTACTCTTAGAATGGCTTATAGGTTTTGGATTATGTGCCATTCACAGTTGATGGCCCTCCTTCTAGCGCCAAAAATGTTGAAGCCTCGAAAATCGCTGCAACAACATCAGGGATAACCACTCGGTTTGGACCTTAGTACAGCTCCTTTTCCGTTTGGAATAGTGGCTCCGACTGGGGATAATGGGACCAGTTTCCCAAAAGTGGATAAACGGGATGAATGTATGATTTATAAACTAAGCTAGCAGTAAGCGAATAACTAAACTATTAACAAGAATACAAGAATTATAACCTATCCCAGGAATCTATTGAACTTTAAAGTGCAGCGTTTAATGTTCTGTGTCTAAAGACAGGTATATAGATGACTCCATCGATCAGACGTAGATATTAATTCATTTAAGATTACTGTGCCTAAATAGTTAAGCCCAGCGATTAATCCGATATTACCACACTCATCATTTATATTATCGACATATACATGATTAAAAGGAAAGCATATCATAAAACATCCAATAGTGGTATGAATGTAGATCTGCTGTTACAGCGCATGCATATAATCAACAATAGCAAGGATAATCAAATAACAATTCACATAATAGGAATGAATTCAGACATAGATAGAAATACCATATGAGCTGCTTTGACACTCCTGATATCAATCGCTACTTGTAATTCTTTCTTCAACGCAGAAACATTCTCAACAAAGACAATAGTGCAAAATTGCATAAAAAGCCTCCTTGTTGAATTAAGAACAACTGGTCCAGTTTCATAAAAGAATATTGACTGAAGCACAATAGTGCAAACTTCAGTCTTTAAGTCTGGTACAAAACTTTACGACCCTTTCCAAAACAATGAAAGGGTCTATAAATACTAAATTAATCTAAATATCTATTAAACTGAAATGCAACTAAATCGGTATCAATAAATTTTGATCCTATTTTTCTCAGCGATCTGGCAATCGGCAGCATGATTCATCAGGTAGGCTGCTTGCCTTTAAATCTGAGCTGACTTATCGCAAGCATTGGCTCTACTTAAGGAGGTTTGTTGAGGAAAGAACTGAGCTGGGCGGCATAGGTGGCATCCTGAATATCGGGAATTATATACCCGATCGCATCCGTTAGGCACTTAAGGGCGGCTCTCTATGTATGCGGCTTTACCAGGAAGAGCCAATATGCTTCCATAGTTAAACTATTAATCCCAGCGATTAATCTCCCCTTTTCCTCTAAATCAGGATAGCATGATTGTTCCAATGTGTTTGTTGTTGTCATCTTTCCTGGTGTACATTGGGAAATCATATTTGATAAGTAGAGAGTGTTGTTGACTAGTTCAACCAAATTGTTGGAAGTTGATTTACATCTTGAAGCTGCCCTTTCTGCTTTCATCATCTGAGAGTGCCATTCTGTGAAAAGTATATCTTTATTTGTTTTTGAAATCTTGGGCAAATTTGCTTCTCTCCCTTGATCAGAATCTTGCCAGTCAAGAAATGCAGTTATGATCTCTTCGGCTTGATCTAATTCATTTCTGGCCTTTTCTACCTGTTGATTTATGGATGTCGTTAATTCACAGAGTGGCTCTGCCTAAGCGATTTATTGACACAGAAGCCTAATTTGAGATATCAATGCAGTGTTTATTTTTAATGCTTCTGCTCTAAACTCAGCCACTTGTGGAGCGCCCTTTATCTTTTCGAGCTGCGATGACAATTGAGCGATTTTCTCATCCTTTGTTTTCATCATTTGCTCGTTTGCTGCTCTTAGTTGTGTCAATGCCTCTGATAATTCCTTCTGTTTCTGGATCGCGTTTTGGTCGACCCTTTGCTTTTCTGCCTGCAATTGTTGGGTTATTTGACTGTTCACTTGCTGTTGTGTCAACAATTGTTGCTCTGCCTATTCTACCTTCTGCTTTGTCTCAGCCAACTCTGCCTGTAATGCAAAAATTTCTTGATCCTTAGTTTTCAGTAGAAGACTTACCTCCGATGCCTTATCGATTGTCACTGCCGAATAGGCTCCCACATACTGTGACAGTTTTGTTAGGTCATCGAAGGGGTTGAATTCCTCCTTCCAAACCACGCTGCCCGTTACAGTTTGTTCTGGAAAAAGGGGAGGTTGATCAATCTTCCTCCTTTTCCTTTGTCTTTTTACCACTGCTTTATGCCTCGGGCTGTAGAAAACATCCAGGGGAGGAATATCTTCTACCTGGAGAAGGATTTGGTCGCAGGGGTCTTTTGGTATTACCTCAACATCCTTGGAAATGGGTGGGCCGCTGGTTCCACTTAGAACCTGAGGTGAAGTGATATCCTGTGTATCGTTTGTCTTGGAAGTGTCTGTATCCTTGGAACATTCCAACCCACTGATGATAGAGTCAAATTGCTTCCACTCCTGAAGCAATTTAGGGTCAATATGAGTATCTATATTGACATCAATGGTGGTTTGTTTTTTCTTTTCAGCTTGGGACTCCTTCCGCACTCTTTCCTGCTCTCTCTTCTGTTGTTCCTCTTGTTCTTTCTTTTGCCTTTCCTCTTGCTCTTTCTTTTGTTGTTCCTCTTTCTCTTTCCTCTGTTTCTCCTCGTGTGCTCTCTTCTACCTTTCTTCTTTTTCTTTCTTTTGCCTTTCCTCTTGCTCTTTCTTATGATCCTTTGTTACAACCGGAGGTTCCTTTGACTGTTGCCGACCAGGCTCGCTTGATGATGTTGCTGGGGTTGTTGCTAGTAAATCTAGAGGCAGAGTTTGCAACCTCTGTTCTCTAAGCTTATTAAACTCAGCCAACCCTTCATCCTTATATTTCATTCGAGCAAATTCTTTAGCCTGACCTGTTGATTCGGCTGAAACGAATAGGTCGTCAAACATATCTTCTTTGTGCTCAAATTTTGTCAATTTGGCCTGTTCTAGTGCATTGTAGGCAACTTTCTTTGGATCATATGGCCTATTTGGGATAGTTGCCAGAGTTAAGGATTGAATCTTTGTGGCTTCGTTTTCTGCATGTTTGAGATCATGCAAAGTATAGACACCACACCTCAAGGGAAAAGAGGGCCAGCCCCTCTTCTTTTCTTTCTTGAGAGTCTGTGTGATACTTTTAGCCGTAATCTGATAAGCGATTTCTCTTGCTAGCAGTTTATCTGGTATGTACAAAGGGAGAACATGTGGGTTGGCTTGGCTGCCGAAAACTATTATGTAGGTAAATCTCTCCTCTCCAAACCAACTCCCTACCGCTGTTATATCAAACGAAGCTTGATAGGAAATCTTGGGAATGGGTTTATCAAAAATAGAATAATGAATAGGCACCATAAAGCCATTGCAGATTTGGTACAGATGGTGCTTGTAAGAGGACTTCCATAATTTCTGATGGTATATGTGGATAGCCGTGGGATCTTGTGGTGTCCACCTCCAGCCGAGCACAGGAAATTCAGAATTGAAACATAATGTATCTAAGATATATGCTCTGTAATAAAATGGGGGAATTTTCCTTTCAGAGACGACAGTCTGATTTCTAAAATCACGCACAGCTTGTGCTAATTTGTCAGAAAGGATGGTGGCCCAATCCATGATTATATTGTTGCATGCTGCTTCCATTAGAGGAACCATTTCTATGGTAAAATTAGCAGAGTCATGCAATCCCCATAATCTACACATCATTATTCCAGCATAGCAATAAGGAGAAGCCAGAGAATCAACCGAGTACTTACCGGAAGATTCATGTTTGTGCTTGGCCGGATTTTGTCTCCAATCCCGGATGGGTTCGGATTCAACTTCATTTTCATTTGCGAATTTCTCCAGGAACGCCTTATTATATATCTTATCTGGCTCGGGAAAATGATACATTTGCCTTAGATCATCCGCCCTGAACGATCCGAAGATTCTTCCGTCTCTAGTGCTGAAAGTTCTATCCAAGATTGGGATTTCTTGAATTGCCCACCGCACTACGTCTGTGTATGGGAGAATTTGCTCCCTGGCCACTATTCTATGAAGGAAAGAGTCCGCTAAATCCTTGAGAGTACATTCAGACTTCCGAGTAGGATCCGCAGTAGCTTCAACTATTGTCCTTGTTGGTTCTTCGGCTTCAATCAGGTTATAGGTCCCTTGCCAAGTAACTTTGACGAGACCTGTACATGTAGTATCAGATATCAAGCCCTTCTTTTTGTCCACGAGATCTTGTCCTGCAGCTGGCGTAGCGGAAGCACCTGTGGTCTTCTTGGATTTCTTCCCCATCTTGCTTGAGCTTTCTCCTTTAGATGAATTCTGCACAGAGGCGGAAATATACGTAACACAGAGAAATAGCAATGAAAACTTGCAAGTGATGAGAAATATTGAGAAATGCGTAATAAGGGATTAGCTTTAAAAATGGGCGCAGACACAATCTATGGGAGGATCTTACAATTACATTAAATGGCCGTTTAAGACCTGCCACCCCTTAAATGCTCATTATACCATTATTCGGCTGAATGGCCCGTTTAAGCGTGCTGTGGAAGTTTTGGCGGTTGAGTGCGGGTGAATGATTGCTTAAAAGATCAAGCTTTAAATATGAATGAATCATAATATCCCTCCATTTAACGGCTTTTTTGAAATCCGCGCTATATAGTAATTGGGCATCGGGAATACTTAAATCCTTACGTTGATAATTTTGAAATCCCGATCGCCGATAGCGAAATCGCATCGCATCGGGGTGAATGGGCATCATAATGTGCATAAATAGCGTATTGCCGATTGCCGATTGCGATATCGCATCGCATCGGGGTATGACCTGGGTGCCTTATTATTGTGCATGGGATACTGCCGATTGCCGATTGCGATATTCTATCGCATCGGGGTGAATGGGTTGGGGTGTTTTAAGACTGTGTAAAGATTACCGCCGATATCCGATCGCCGATTGCGCATCGCGTCGGGGCTAATGGCATGGGGTGCTTTAAAATGTGCATGGAGTATTGCCGATAGCCGATAGCGATATCGCATCGGCGGAGACCAATGTGCCACTTATTTGTGTTTTCTATGCCATTGCGATATGCGATCTTGCGATCGCTTTATCGCAATGATAAAAGATTGTTTTATTTGATCAAAAATGGGTTTTTAAAAGGTTTTATATAATGTCTTCATTTGGTTTGCGGACCTTTTTCAGATAATGAAGTATTGATACCAACTAACTTCTAAAGGGACCCATTTCATATATTGATTTAGCAAATAAATATGATATGAAATGGGGGGTTGTTGTAGGGCACAACACCTCCATGGCTTCTCATTTATTCTTCTAAACTCTATGGTTCACCTCAAGTTACTAGTTGTGAGCTCATACCCATTTGATGGTTCATTAGCAAGGTCTTGTCCAAAGGCCTACACCCATCACAATTTTCATAGAATAAAAACATATAATGAATTTCATAATGAAATTACGTAATCAAATTTTACTCAGAGGTGTACATGACTTCTATAGCCATTTTGATTTGAAGAAATTAATTCTACAATCATGTTTGAATTGAGCATCCTCATTTGCAAGTGACCAAGTTCCCTGCCACATCCTTCTCATTAAAAAATTAAGCATATATACTCATACAAATTATGCATCATAAATAGAACTATAATAAACCATATGTTGCACAAAATGATGATAATCCATAGATTTATTTTTCAATCATATATCATCATTCATGTTATGTACCAAAGTTAAAACTAAGATACCAAAAGAGAAACATTGATGATATGTACTTAACCAAAATCAGTCTTGTACACACAACCATAGATATTATCATAAGCATGCAACAACCATGTGACCCAAACAAATTCTATAGCATACAAAAATATCCGTAAGTATGACATATATAATATTTATATAACTCCATCAAAACCACCCTCTCCAGATATCACCAAAACTAACTAACCAAGAAGGGACACTACATGTACAATGTGCAAGAAGCAGAGACCATGAAGGATATGGATCAGAGTGTGCCACTGATTTATGCTATGGTAGATAAGAGGTAGGATGATGACCAAGCATCCATTATCAAGATGGAAGATATGATTCAGAACTTGTCAGCTTCAATTCTGATTGATCTAAGTTCTAATTTTAGCTACATTAGACCTAATATTTTAGAGAGGTGTGAATTGTAGAGCAAAGCCCATGACAGGTTGTGGCTGGTTTAGCTGGTCATGTGAACTAAGAAATGAGTTGAACATGTGGTGAAATCATGCCCAATCGTGATGGAAGACATGCCCACAACTGCAAATATGAACCTATTACCATTGGGATCGCATGATGCGCTAGTTGGGATGGACTGGATAGTATCCCATAGAGCTAATGTTGGCTATTATAGCAAGTTGATACAGTGCCTCAATGAGGAAGGGGAAAATACATGTTGCAGGTAAAGATAATTTTTTTTATGGTGTGGCAAATCACTGCACTGCAATTGAAGAGGTGCAATAGGAAGGGGATGTTAACTATGTGCTATTCAAGTGACTAGTGAATTGGAGTTTTATGGGGGATAGAATCAAAGAGCACCAATAATAAAATAATTCAGTAATATTCTCCCTGAATAAATCCTGGGATAGCCACCAAGAAGAGAGATCGATGTCTCAATTGAATTAATTCCAGGATTGATGCTAGTGTTGAAGGCTCCATATTGAATGAGTACACCAGAGTTGATAGAGCTAAAATTATAGTTAAAAGAAATGTTGGAAAATGATACATCTGACCCAACATATCACCTTAGGGAGCACCTACATTATATATGAATAATAAAGACAACATTTTGATATTATGCATTGATTATAAACATCTTAATAATCCCATCATTAAGAACAAATATCCTTTGTTGAGGATATATGATTTGTTAGACCAATTGAGAGGAGTTGTGGTCTCCTCGAAGATCAATTTGAGATATGGGTACCAACAGGTATGCATCAAAGATGAATATATTCATAAAATTCCATTTTATAACCATGTATGGGTACTATGAATTCATGGTTGTGCTATTTGGATTCAAAAACACCCCAACACAATTTATGTGTTTAATGATTAATGTTCATAGTCCATATTTGGAAATTTTTTGTGCTGGGTTTTGTCAATGATACCTTGGTTTATTTAAAGAAAAAGGAGGAGCATGAAGAACATTTAGTAGTAGTGTTGTAATTGCCGAGGGAGAACAATCTCTATGAAAAACTTAGGAAGTGTGAATTCTTCCAGTCCCAAGTCCAGTATTTTGGACATATTGTCTCAAAGGGAGTAACAGTAGATCTAGAGAATATTAAAGCCATTTTGGAGTGGCATACTCCTCAAAACATGACAAACGTAAGATCATTAATGTGAATTTTTAGTGATTACTAGAGGTTCATACACAATTTCTCAAATATTGAACATCCAATCACAAGGCTACAAAGAAAAGGAATTAAATTCCAATGGACATTAAAATGTGAAGCCAACTTTGAGAAATTGAAACAGTTTCTTACACATGCACTGATATTGAGGATAGGAGACCCAAAGAAATTTTATTTGGTATGCACATATGTCTACAAGGAAGGGCTTATTGGAGTCGTGATGCAAGAAGCATAAGTGGCCTGTTACAAGTCATAGAATCTGAATGAAAATGAGAGAAATTATGTCACTCATGACTTAGAGTAGGAATTTATAGTTCATGCATTGAATATGTGGAGGCACTATATTCTTGTAAGGAAATTTTTATTGATGTCAAGTTGTGGAGGGTTGAGATATATATTTTATTAGCCTAAGATGAATGTGAGACAAGCTGTTGGGCATGGAATCCCCCCAAGACATGTTTTGGGGCTTAAAGACCAAGTTTTCAACAAATCTTGTTGTAAAGCTCCGTGAATTGTGGGCGTGGGGCGTGAAACTATGATAGAGTCACAGGGTTATCTGCCCTAGTTTTGTAATGTAATGTCAGCTGGATATACCTACCCATGGTCCGTGGACTATGGGAATTTATAAATAGAGTGAGGTTGTAAGTGTAAAATATAACTAACTAATAATGGAGGGATAGATGAGCATGAGAAGTCTAAGTGATTGGATGAAAGTCTAGAGTGTGTCTGTGGGTCGTAGAGTAGGGGAAGGCTCTGCAACTGTGTGCACAGAGGCCTACTAGTCTACAGTTGAGTGCGCAAACCCCTGAAACTGAGTGCACAGGGTGAGTCGAGTCTATTACCGTGGAAGGAATCAATAAAGAGAATTTTTTCCATAATTCTGTGTATCTGTTCTTGGGTTAATGCATGATTGATATAATTTGAAAATATATTGTTTATTTACTATGTGCACCTGTATGAAGGTTCTATGTTGTTAAGTATAACTTAAAGCACTCAAGTAGGAAAATATAATTAATTAATATTGGAATATAAGCAAGGTCGTGGGTAATGCCGAAGGCAGTATATCAAACCACGAGGAATGGGAAAGTGCACGAAGCAACCTCCACACAGGGACAAACCACGGACCAATCGAACTCATCAGACATCTCTAGGGTGTAGAAACCTGCTTCTAGCACCCTCCCATACTACTTCGGGTGAGACCTCAGTCCGCGCTCCGTGGATTGTTGCCGAAAGGGCCAATAGTGCCGAGATTTGTTTGACTAATTAACTCTAAACTTGGGTCAGGCCCCAACAAGCCAAAGAAAGCAATGTGGCTACCTTAATTAGTGAGTTTCAAATTGAAATCAAGTACATAAAAGGAAAGGAAAATAAGGTAGCCAATGCACTCAGAAAAAGGATATAGGTAGCTCACATATCAACTATAAGTTCATGTGAATTTAACTTCCAAGATAAGATTAAGGAGACAATACAACATGGTGAATATTATAAGAAAGTGAAATAACACTTGCAACAAAAGTCAAAAGGGGCATTGAGAAAGAACTAATCCCTCATAAAATATGCACCACTAAATTTCAAAGGGAGAGGGTATATTCCTTGTATAGGTAACTTGAAGAAGTTCATTTCTGATGAGTTTAGTAAAATACCATATTCTAGTCATGCAAGTTATCATAAAATGATAACATCTATGAAAATGATGTACTATGAGCTAGGTATGAGGAAGAATGTGGAAAAATACGTTTCCAAGTGTCTGGAGTGCCAACAAGTAAAGGTGAAATGTAGACACCCAATGGGATTGCTACAATCAATACCCATTCATGAGTGGAAGTGGGAAGTCATTTCAATGGACTTAAATATTGAATTTCCAAGGACATCTAAGAAACATAGTGCCATAGTGGTTGTGGTAGATAAGTTGAGCAAGGTAACTCATTTTTTAGTTGTTAAATCCATTGATAAGGCAAGTGGTATTCCTTAGATTTTTATGAAATAATTAGTGAGATTGCATGGTGTACCTACGAAGATGATCTCATATAGGGATGTGTTGTCGTTGCGACAATGACACTTTCAATTTTTTTCCTTAGTCAATTTTGGAACCTGTTAGCGCTCGAATTTGGCCTCAGGCTGAAGAAGACAAAATCCAAGGCAACATCAAACCACTTAGCCTCGTAGCTAGCCCTACGAGGACAGGAGAGGGCTCTCTCCGGGTCTATCTCGGCAAAAGTTTTTCAAAGGGCTGAGATGACCAATAAAGAACACTGATTTTAGGCTAGTAAATTGATAAAAAGGGGTTTTTAATAAATGATGGGGTTTTTCTGGGCTGCATGGGGCAAAGAAACAGCTTGAAACAGAGAAATATAATCAAAAACACAGATTATCTCCTGAGGCAAGGTAGGCAAGAAAGTTTAACATCAAATTGAGATTAAATGGAATGGAAAGACTGCTGAGGAGTTGACAAGGGCATAGAGGATGAATCCTTGTCAAACAGAAGAAAACATTAAATATGAACAAACTTAAAGGCAGAGCATATAAATTATGAATTCTACCTTAACACTTCATTTGTTCAAATGGAAACGATCATGAAATGACATGAGCACATAACAGGCTACATATGAAACAAAAGAGGACACAAATGTTAAATTTCATACCACAGGAATCTCAGGGGTCAGAGCTGCATTTTTTAATTAAAATCTCTGTCAAAATCTGTACAATGAAAGCTCTGTTCTCTCTCCTCCACCAACGCTCAGAACTCTCTCCTCCCTCTATTACAAATGATTTTTTAATACATTAAATAAACTATTCTAGGAGAAAACAGATCGACCCAAAAACAGGGGAGGTGTTTCAACTAAAGCCACGAAGATAGAAAAGAATCCTCCATCTGGTCTTAAAGATAGAAAATCCTTCCATTATTCCAGCGTGAAGACAGAAATAGGCAATCATATCTTGTTCTCTGCCACTTTGCACATTCTGGAAATTACAACCGCCCCCCCAAATCTCTGGAAATGCGTTGGCCATTCGAATAAGGAAATCTGAAGAACAGTTTCAAATCGGATCTACTAATTTGCTGACACGTACATAAGTGATGCTCCTTGGCAGGTCCACATAGCAGTAAAGGTGTTAAGCGGATAGGATTCCCATTTTTTATTTTAACTGGCTCCGTTAGTTTCAGATTTGTCTTTTATTCTTGCGATCTCAAAAGCCTTAGAGCAAACTGGGAAATTATGATCTCCCCAAGAATCAATAATAATCCCCGATCCTAAACAACTATTTCCCTTGTAAAAAGCTACATATTGTCCTGCTGCAAGTCCCTTCTTCACCTTCATTGTTGTAAAGGATATAATCATGATACGTTGGGGCAAACTGATGTACTGTGTCATGGTAAAAATCATTGAACTTCAAAGCATGGCCAAGGCTCCTAGTTAAACCACTAGATGCACCTATGTTTGCTTCAGCATACACTTTATAAGGGAATGCATACAAATGTCCCACCGCAGCAATAGCCATCTCGAGACAAAGTTCTGAATATCAGCAGCATCTTCTGCACTTTTAATCGTGCCAGACTTTGCTGCAAGAAAAACTAGTACTCCCTGCCAACAGATTTGATGATTACAAACTTTGGAACTGGATCGAATGGCCGAAGCAGATCTCTGCAGGCCACATAAAATAAAAGCAATGATGCCAAAGAGTATGATATAGTGTAAATGATAGTCACATATAGGTAAGCTTGCTTGGCACTGAAATTTCCATCCTCTTACTTTCCTTTTGCATACAAAATAAATGTAATTGCAACAAGTACAAGCTTCAGAATGACAAACTGCAATGCACATTATGAGTGTTCTGCTTGCAAGGCGAGTAAAGCATAAGGTCGCCAAATTGTAGTAGCAGATGTGTTGATCTTCAACATAAAACAAAGACCTCGAAGAATAAATATAACACGCACCACCAGCCATAATGACCGATTAAATGATTTCAAAGGAATTCTTCGCAAGATCGAATTCTACGCGGTTGGAGATACAGTGGCCTCTTCAACATAGCTTACATCAAATAAAATCCGGGCCACTATGGATAGATCAGATACACATAAGTTTTCCCCAGTGATATTTTCAAAGACCATCTTAGCATCAAGCAAGGTCTGGGCAATCTCATCGTCATCGTTATCACTTAAAGCAAGCACTATTTTTGTTAGCTTGAGACAAGTTTCCATATCAAGTACTTTGCACTGTCCATAATCAAGCAATCCAAGCCTACCATCAAGAAGCACTAATAGGTTTCCTGCATGTGGATCGGCATGGAAAATCCCATCTACAAACAGTATCTGTCCATAGGCTTGCAACAAACTGTGGATACTCCTCACCATCTCGGGTATCCTGGCAAGAAGATCTTCACTTGCATTGGGACAAAGCACCTAAGTGAAGCGAATTCCATCCAATCTCTGCATGACAATAAGGTGCTTTGTGCAGAGGTTTAAATACGGTGTAGGGCATACAATATGGCTGAAATTATTCTTTTCAAGGTTCTTCTTTATTGTCTCCATAAACCAAGTTTCTCTTTCAAAGTCACACTCCAAGGGAATGGTTGATTGTATTTCTTTTACTATCCAAGCAAGATTACGAAGATCATAATGCATCATTGTCTCTATTCGCAAGTGTTGCGCCTTTATAACAATCCGTGTGCCATCTTTCAAAAAACCACCATGAACTTGTGCAATTGATGCTGCTGCAATTGGTATTTTCTCCACATGAGAAAATACTACACCCAAAGGGACAAGATCATTCTTATCCTTGACAAATGAAAGCCCCTGCAGAGATCTCAATAATTGCTATCTAATACTGTACTCAACCTCAGAGAAAGGTCATGGAGGTGTGTTATCCAAGTGATGGGAAAGATGCTTTGTCCAAGCTTCTGGTACAAAATCCTCTGAATACAATTACTGGAAAAATGTTCCTAGCTTTCACAGCACCCAATAGTGAGGTCGAACTTTCAACAACTATCACTTCTGCTTGTGCTTTTGCAGGGATAAGAGCTAAAGAAGCTGCTGCCATTTGAAGAGCTGAAGAATTTTGAAACATTTTGACAAATTACATATTCTAAAAAACACATTTAATGATTTCTTCTTCAAAACAGGGTTTTGAAGAAGAATCAATCTCACACTGACATAAGACGGAGTCTAACAGAGCCTACATGAACTGTCATTTCAAGTTATCTTATGTCGTCTTGTTATTTTTTCATGTTTTTCTAAGTGTCGACCATCCTTGCAATATTCCTAAGTCTTTCTTTTCCTCCTAGGTCAAAGTTCCCTAAGTGTTGTCTTCTTATCTTTGGAAGTACTTGTGTCATCTTTTTAAAGATATGAAAACCACTAGCTTTTCTTTGACTTAGTGTTAGCTTTCTTCATTTCAAATGCATATCACACAAAAGAAAGAAAGCACATTTTTTTATCATAGAGAAAGTGCACTTTATAAACTTAGTGACCACACAAGCACACTTCCTTCTCCCAGTCAAGCACACTTGTTGTCTGCAAGGAGAGTGCACTCATTTTTAATAGAGACTGCACCCTCATTTCCCTTAACTGCAACACACTCCTTGTCTTTAGAAAGAGAAACCTCTTGTTTTCTGCACATGCACACTTATTTATTTGCATGCTAAGCACTTTCCTAGAAAATAAGGTCCCTCTCCACTTAATGTAGCTAAATCACTCATCAATTGACAAGTGGCAATCATGCATTAACTTTATTTTCATGTGAATTCTTTTATAAGTTTCCTAGTTCATCATTCATTGTCACAATTATTGTTGACTCTAGGCTAAGCATATTTTCTCACCACAAGGATTTTTTTCAATCTTGGTCGCAAGTGCATGGATTCTTGGTAAGATTTGCAATGTGTCACTTTTGTTTTCTTTTGTCATTTCCACTGACACTTTTGTTTTCCTTAGTGACATTTCAATTTGTTTTCACATATGAAGTTTTATTTTCATCCATACTTCCTCTTTCAAGTGTCATCTTGCTATCACAAGTGGCATTTCTAGCAACTCTTCACATTCCATGACCATTCACCTTCCAGTCATGATTGGGACAATATTTATAAACACTTGCAATCCTTCTCTTTCATTGTTGTTGTGCTCTTGACTTGATGATGACCTTCACTTAACATTTTTAAGATTTATTTTGGCCAAAGCGCACTTATGGAAAACACATACCCTCTAAGAAACTAAATTGTGCCCATTAGAGAGGCTCTTTCAAGATCACACAACACACTTTCAAGAAACAATTAGACATAATTGTCCACTGTAATCATGCCATGTACCCTCTCTAGCCCTCCTTAGTACACTACACGCTCTCAAGCAATAGTGTGCCCCTCCTTGCTCACTATGATTGCACTCTACAACCAATTTATATCTATCTCTCTACATGATCTCACAATTCATTCCCAAGTATAAGCCAGGCCTTGTTTTTCCATTATCATCCTAACATGTGCCCTTTTTGTTGGATGTGGAGCTTGATTATCTTCCTGATTCATAGGTCATGTTTCAACTGCATTTGGATCCTAATCCCCAATGGGGGAGCGAGGGGGTTTACGGGGGCTTTCCCCCCCACTGTTGTTTCCTGGAGGGTCCAGGGAGGAGCAACTACATGTTTGAAGCCCCTCCCTAGTGGGGGTTCAAGGGTAGCACTCCTGAAGCTAAAAAATAGATGAAATATTTCCTTGTAAAATATTGTAATTTAATAGTCAATCTAGGCCATTCATTAGGTGGATAATCTAACAAAAGAAGTTATGATAATTTAGGGTTTTTTTTTTTTTTTTTTTTTTAACTTAGAAGGAAACCCTCATTTTATATGAGGGAATTGTATTGGGAATGTGTATTTTATTATTCAAAGCAAGAAAGATGGAGGAGACTATCTGAGAAAGAAGAGGAAATTATAGCGAATCTGCTGTAGGTTGTATCTCTTCATTTAACTGGATAATATAAAAGGAAGGACTGCCTGTTTCTCTGTGGACGTAGCCCAAATTTGGTGAACCACGTATATATGTGTCTCTCTTCTTCTATCCATTTCTATATTTGTGTTTCCGCAATATTTTATTTATTTCATTGATATTTTAATTAATTTCTAACAACTGATATTAGAGCCGAAGGTTTATTTGGTTGATAAACTCGCAGGAGAGAAGAGTTCTTGGTTCGAGTTGGAGGAATGAAAGAAGATGGTAGGTTTAGGGTTGAGAAATTTAATGGCCAAAACTACCAGTTGTGGAAGATGTAGATGGAATATTATCTTTATAAAAAATATATGTACCTACCATTGAGCAGAAAATCAAAGAAGATAGAAAGGCACTAGGAACAATATGGATGTTTTTGGTAGCATAGGTGGCATTCAATATTTCAAAGGAAATTACAATGAAAGGTTTAATGATGGAATTTTCCAAACCATATGAAAAAACCTCAGGCTTAAATAAAGTATTTTCTTATGAAGCGTCTATTTAATATGAAGATGTTAGAAGGTCGATTGGTTGATGATCATTTAAATGAGTTTAACACGGTTACCAATCTATTAAGTTTTGTAGGGGTAAATTTTGATGATGAATTTAGGGCTTTGTTATTTCTGTACTCATTTCCAGAAAGTTTTAATGGCTTAGTCATGTCTATTAGTAACTCCATCTTTGGATCTAGTACTTTAAAGTTTGATGATGTTGTTGGTGCCATCCTTAGTGAGGAAATGAAACGAAAAATCTCCTGTGAGACATCAGGTAATTCTTTGACTGCAGAGACTAGGGGAAGAAAAATGGAAAGAAGAAGGAGCCTAGGAAATCATAGTGAGTCAAGAAAAGGCATATCCAAATCCAAATAAGGGATACTGTGCTAGAAATGAAGGAAGAAAGGAAACTTGAAGAAGGACTGTAAATCTCAGAAGGGAAAAGAAGGATATGGTCATCAAGAGATCAATCATGAAGTCAATGTGACAGGTGATGTGTTGCAAGATTCTTTGATCCTTTCATTAGAGAATATTTTGATGCTTGGGTGGTAGATTCAGGGGCTTCATTCCATGCCACACTTGATATGAAACATTTTCATGACTATGTTCAAGGAGATTTTGGATAGGTTCGTCCGTGTGATGATAAACCATGTAAAATCATAGGAATGCATAAGCTTTTAATAAAGAAATAGAATGGAAACAAAATTCTATTGAAGGAGGTAAGGCATGTTCTAGATCTGAAGAAAAATCTAATTTCAACATGGTAGTTGGGAGGTGAAGGATGTGTATCTACTTTTATAGACAAAACCTAGAAGTTCACTAAAGGATCCCTAGTAATAGAAAGCATACAAAAGGTTGGTACATTTTATTTATGAAATGGTATATCTAATTCTTTTAAATCTTTAACCTCCATAGGAGAAAATACGACATTGTGGCATTATAGGCTCGGGAACATGAGAGAGAAGGGGATGTATATTCTTTAATCAAGAAATTTGTTGCCAGGTTTGAAGCATGTTGATTTGGATTTCTATGAGAATAATATTTATGGAAAGAAGAAGAGAGTCACATTTATCAGAGTTGGGAATGAAAAGAAGAGGTAAAAATTAGAGCTTGTGCATACATATGTATGGGGAGATGCTTAGGTATCATCTCTCGGTGGCTCTCACTATTATGTTACTTTTATTGATGATGCAAGTAAGAAAACCTGGATTTATTGTATTCAAAATAAATATGATGTATTTGATACTTTAAAGAAATGGAAAGCTTTGGTTGATAATACGACATGAAATAAGTTGAAGTGTCTTAAATCTGACAATGGAGGTGAATATTGCAACAAAGAGTTTGATAACTACTATTCATAACATGGAATCCATAGAGAGAATATAGTTCCAGGAACACCACAGGAAATTGGTGTGTCAGAAAGGATGAATAGGACAATCATGGAGCATGCAATGTGCATGAGATTACATGCATGATTTCCCTTCCAATTTTAGGCAGATGCTGTAGATACTTCTGTTTATCTTTTAAACTGAGGGCCTTCAAGTTCCTTGGATGGTGGTATTCCAGAGGAGGCATCTGTTGAAAAGTGTGCAACAAGAAATGCTTGTTGAGAGTGCAACAAGATGATGGAGCTGAGTGAAAAGAGTCGCCTTCACTAAGTGGGCCCGCAGGCTATTTTTGGCGCAAGTCTATTTTTAGACTATGTCTATTTTTAGACATATGGATCATGTCTATGGATTGCAGGTTGCTGTTTATGGATGATTGGTCAAGTTGGGAAAAATAGATGGACTTCTATTTTTGATGAAAGTGTGAGTGATCACAGTGTGAGTGATCAAAGTCTATTTTTAGACTGGCTGTCAAAAATAGAAAAGTCAAATATTATTTCCTCATAATAATATTTGGACTATAAACTTGATCTTATTGTCTTGGAGCACTTCAGGATGAGCTACGGATGTGGTACATGCAGATCCCAGAGGGAAATACGTGGTTACCTATGGGATGACTAATATTTTCATGCAGGACTTCAGTTAGAACTCAAGTGAGTTGAGTTTAGTGGACTGGAGGTGCAGTTGATGGAGTTGTGTTCAGTTTAGCTTTGTTAAACTGGTTGTATTTAGTCTAACTGATCAATAGACTAGAGATGAGTTGGGTGAATTAGTTATTAATTAATTCACAAGTTATTATCTCATAATACAACTATAGAATACATTAGTTAACTCAGTTGCATGTCAGTGCATGTTCAGTTCAACAGGGACAGGTGGTAGAGAATCAGATTGCTATCAGTTGTGACTATAGTTGTGCACCAGATCTTGCACAATCAAGGGATTGAGTGTGCCAATGAGTTTGCTCACATATTTGCCCAGTATTGTAGCCTTTGCTCACGTCCAACAAAGTGTGAGTGATTATTTTGAGGTGAAATACGAGTTTGGGAAGCCATTCCCATCAGTTCTTGAGCAGGTATTGAGCAGTGGAGGTAGGCAAGCAGTGGAATAAATTTGGAGATGAGATCTTAGCTGTATTGTGTGTAACAGGTGGAGCTGGTACTGGATTGCTTGTGATAAGCATTGTATTTTGTAATGTTACATGATTCAATCAATATAATATACAGATAGTGTGGGGTTTTTTAGCGAGATGCTTTCCCCGGGATACATACTGTGTTAATGAGTTTGATTGATGCTTCTATGTGTGCCTGTGAATGTTTCTGCTTCTGTAAATTGATGATCAACGTAGAGGAGATTATGTATTATACATGTTCCGCTTATAATTGTATGATCAGGATAATCTCTGTGAATATGTGTTAAATTATTCAAAATTTCTACATGGTATCAGAGCTAGATGATTTGTAGAAAAGTTTCTACATGGTATCGGAGCGAGCTGATTTGTAGAAGAAGTTCTACATGATATCAGTGTTGTATTGATCATCAGATCTATTATTCAGGAAGTGTTTACATTTTATTTCTTCAGGCAGAGTCTGTAATCAGGCCAGGTAGCCTCTGGATTCATCCTTCTTTTGGAAGGTGAGATATCCGGTGAATGCCCATACAGTCGATCTCTGTACAAGAAATACTTTGTTCTCATGAATTCTAGATTGGAAGCGATTGAGTTTTGTGCTGGTGGAATTCGAATTTAATTCCAAAGCAAGAGATAAAACTCAGAAACATTCAGTGTGAGAATGGAGACAATATGCCCCAGTATCTCATGAAGTTCACCCAATGTCGGGATGAGCTGGGAAGTGTGGGGGTGACTGTTGGATGAGGATGGTGAGTCTAGCACTCCTTGACCTTCCTAAGAGTTGGCATAGCTACCAGGACTCAGTGAATGCAAGGGAGAAACTGCCAGGATGGGAGAGACTTTGGTTGGATCTTGTGCAGGAGGAGATTAGACGGAGCACCAGAGACAGTTCTTCATCCATGCAGGATGAGGAGAACTATGCCTTAGCGAGTAAGGTGAAGAAGGGGAAGGAGAAGGGTTCTCTTTCCAAATTCAGTTCTTCCAATGATGGGAAGAAGGTTGACAAGGCGAAGGTGAGATGCTTTCGTTGTCATGAGTTGGGTCATTATGCTACTAATTGCCCAAAGAAGAAGTCCAAGAAGGGATCCGGGGAAGGATCTGAAGGTGAGGCAACCTCACTTGCTTCACAGTTTGAGTTGGACTTCACACTCTTCGCATGCATGGTTTCATCCATGGTGGGAAGTGGTTGGTTTCTTGACAGTGGAGCTTCTTTCCACATGACCGGTGACAAAAGTTTGTTCAGTACTTTGGAGGAGAAAGATCTCCAGATACTCATAGGGATGGGTAATGATGAGAAGTATAGTGTCTCAGGTGTAGGCACGGTTATTTTTCAGAGGGAGCATGGAGCTTGCCTTACCTTGACCGATGTCAAGTATGTACCAGGACTGAAGAGAAACTTGGTGTTGATCGTGATGTTGGAAGACAGAGGCTATGATGTGGTTTTTAGTAAGGGAAAGGTTTTCCTTAGACACATCATCACTAGACAGGTGAAGCAGATTGGTTCACGGGTCAAGAACCTGTATGCTCTTGAGGTTCAAGATGCATGCAAAGCCTTGAGTAGCGAGGCAACTGATGGAGGCTTGGTGGTTGAGAGGGAGCGTATATTACCTCTCAACATGCAGAGCCAGAAGAAGTCTCAGACGATTGTGGAGGAGCCACGATTGGTGCAGCAGCTTCAGGAGATTGTGGAGGAGCCACAATAAGGGAAGCTGAGAGGAGATCGAGTAGAGACATCTACTCATGCAGATACCTCCAGTAGGGGGAAACTTCGAGCCAGGTGGGCTGAGGGATCGCGTGCAGCCATACCTCCAGGTAGGAGGTGGGGTGATGTGGATTGATTGTCCCAAGGAGGAGGGCAGGATCCTTGAGGTACCCAACCTCTTGGATGAGACCTTGCTACGGGAGCCCCAAATGTGTAGTAGCAGGAACTGACTGATTGGGTAGAGATAGATGCGGATGGAGCGGCAAAGAGAGCGACAGTGCAGGGAATCCCAGGACAGTGCATAGATAGCAGGCTGTAGCAATGCGAGAGGCACAAGTGTTTTGCACAGTGCTAGGTGGCACAGAGAGGTGTGCAATGGTGCGAGATGCATGGAGATGTTGCAGTAGTGCAGATGTCAAAGAGGGAGCACTTGTCAGCAGCAGGTAGAGCTTCATCATCAGAGGGTGTTTCTATCCCAACAGGGAGGTCAGTTGGGAGGTGCAGTGCGGATGCAATGCTGGGAGATAGAACCAGCAGCAGCACGGATGCAGTCAGAGATCAAAGTGACAGAGGCTAGAGCAGTCAGATACTGAAGAGCACAGAGATGCAGAGTTTCAGTCGACAGAGACAATAGCAGTCAGAGACTTTGATGAAAGAGCAAGTGGACTGGCCAGATGTGTTGCATGGAGAACATTCCAGAGTTACAGGATCGGGTTTGAGAGGAAGCCTTTCTTGTTGAGAGGGAGTGTTGAAAAGTGTGCAACAAGAAATGCTTGTTGAGAGTGCAACAAGATGATGGAGCTTAGTGAAAAGAGTCGCCTTCACTAAGTGGGCCCGCAGGCTATTTTTGGCGCAAGTCTATTTTTAGACTATGTCTATTTTTAGACATATGGATCATGTCTATGGATTGCAGGTTGTTGTTTATGGATGATTGGTCAAGTTGGGAAAAATAGATGGACTTCTACTTTTGATGAAAGTGTGAGTGATCACAGTGTGAGTGATCAAAGTCTATATTTAGACTGGCTGTCAAAAATAGAAAAGTCAAATATTATTGTCTCATAATAATATTTGGACTATAAACTTGATCTTATTGTCTTGGAGCACTTCAGGATGAGCTACGGATGTGGTACATGCAGATCCAAGAGGGAAATACGTGGTTACCTATGGGATGACTAATATTTGCATGCAGGACTTCAGTTAGAACTCAAGTGAGTTGAGTTTAGTGGACTGGAGGTGCAGTTGATGCAGTTGTGTTCAGTTTAGCTTTGTTAAACTGGTTATATTTAGTCTAACTGATCAATAGACTAGAGATGAGTTGGGTGAATTAGTTATTAATTAATTCACAAGTTATTATCTCATAATACAACTATAGAATACATCAGTTAACTCAGTTGCATGTCAGTGCATGTTCAGTTCAACAGGGACAGGTGGTAGAGAATCAGATTGCTATCAGTTGTGACTATAGTTGTGCACCAGATCTTGCACAATCAAGGGATTGAGTGTGCCAATGAGTTTTCTCACATATTTGCCTAGTATTGTAGCCTTTTCTCACGTCCAACAAAGTGTGAGTGATTATTTTGAGGTGAAATACGAGTTTGGGAAGCCATTCCCATCAGTTCTTGAGCAGGTATTGAGCAGTGGAGGCAGGCAAGCAGTGGAATAGATTTGGAGATCAGATCTTAGTTGTATTGTGTGTAACAGGTGGAGCTGGTACTGGATTGCTTGTGATAAGCATTGTACTTTGTAATGTTACATGATTCAATCAATATAATATACAGATAGTGTGGGGTTTTTTAGCGAGATTCTTTCCCCGGGATACATACTGTGTTAATGAGTTTGATTGATGCTTCTATGTGTGCCTGTGAATGTTTCTGCTTCTGTAAATTGATGATCAACGTAGAGGAGATTATGTATTATACATGTTCCGCTTATAATTGTATTATCAGGATAATCTCTGTGAATATGTGTTAAATTATTCAAAATTTCTACAGACATGTAAAAAGGTAAACTACTCATTTCTAAAGACTTTTGGTTGTGAAGATTTGTCCACATCAATAAAGAAAATAGAACAAATCATGAGGCAAAATCAAATAAATGTACTTTTATTAGATATGGTGTTAATGATTTTGGTTATCAATTATATGACTATGAAAATCACAAAATAATTAGGATTATATATGTCATATTTAATGAAAAGGTCTTGTATAAGGATTAGATGCAGGGAAAGAATTAGGAAAAGGAAAACAAATAATACACAGTTCTTGATGAGATCACAGAAAAATTAAAGGTTCCTACAAATCAGAATGTTCAACAACCACAACAACAACATGAAACTCAAACACCTAAAAGTGGTGTTAGAATATCTACTGGGATAAGTAGACCCCTGAACGATACTCTACTTCATTATATTATGTATTGTTGACTGATTCTAGTGAACCAAAAAGATATGTAGAAGCAACTCAGGTAGAAACTAGGAAGAAGTGAGAGAAAGATATGGAGAAAGATATAAAATTGATGAATTTCTATAAGGATTAATGCATGGGTGGTTGTGGATGAAATACCCTCTCAGATATTCCTAGATCCAAGGTAGACTGTTTAAGATTAGCTGCAACTGTCATAAAGAAACGTACATATATTCATCTTAATGCATGATAGAAAAAGAAAATGAATAAGGATTACCTTAGTCCTTGGTGTAGCCCTATTGGAGAACTCAATGTAGTAAAGTGGAAGACCCCTCCACCAACTCCTAGATTAGAACCTGCAAATAGACAAGTCAAAGTGTAATCCTACAAAATATAAACATTTATAGTCAAAAAATTAATATAAATAAGAACATAAGCTAACATGCATCTAAGCTACTTATTAATTACGGAATTGAATCAACATGTAAGGAAACACGACATCGACGCCATAAAGTAGACAAAAAATAAACAAATCTATATTATTAGATAGAATAAGAATGATTACAACCATGTTGGCTAGATCAAGCCTCCTCTAGTCCTTCAACTCATATCTCTCTTTCTCAACTTCCTGACATCATAACAATACTAAATCTCTTGCAAAGTCTCGACAACCATTCAACCTCTTTCACAATGACCAAGCCTCCAATATATAGATGATGAGAGACTCATCCTTGCCAATTCTTTCATGAGTTCCATTGAGGAAAAAGATAGGATGTTTCCTTGATTTATTTCTCTTTCCCTTTCCACGAGACTCTGTTAGGAATAGAAATTTCCTTAGTTAGGTCAGAGGTAGATGTTTCCTGATTTTTGAGCTGAAATTTGAGTGAAAAGCAGAGTATCAATCAGTCAACTTGCTCTTTGACCTCCAAAATATCACAAATATTTAGTAACACTACCCTTTAGGCAAAACAAAGTGTTAAACTAGGGACCAATTCCCTTGGTTGATATATGGAGACCTTATAACTCTTCTTGTCTGTTTCTAGGGAGTGTTACCCTAGAAAATAGGCCTATGATTTTGGTCTTGTATTAAGCCAATGTATCTTTCTCCTCTGAGATGACGAGGAGGTAATTTTTCTGTAAAACAAATCCCCCCTAAAGTGTGAGGCCAAAGACAAAGACAATGACTGAAATAATTTATAAATATTGTAGGAAAAGAGAGAGAGGATTGGACTTTCGAGACTATGGGAGACTTGAAAAAAACCACATATGTCAAAAAATATAAGATCATGTCCTGAGTCGGGCATTCCCATGCTCAGTAGCTGTGTCAGAGTGATTTCCCAAAAAATAGATATGACGATCATGTCCATTGATAAGCACAATGTGGAACTATGTCATAATATGATCAACCTGATGAGCTATCTCTGAAAACAATATACACAGCTTGGGAGAGGAAACAAGGTTGAGTGATGTAAGTCTCTACCCAAGGTCTTGGTCACCGATTACCTGAACAACATATTTCTACACATGTGAATAAAGGAGTTGAATTCGAACATATGTTAAATCGTCTAATTACCAGTCAATGATGGAAACTCTTAATAGACACAAGGATGGCCACAGATAAAGATTATGGTTTCCAAGATGCTAGTATAATATAG
This sequence comes from Pinus tabuliformis, assembly GCA_031772625.1. Classification (NCBI taxonomy): domain Eukaryota; kingdom Viridiplantae; phylum Streptophyta; class Pinopsida; order Pinales; family Pinaceae; genus Pinus; species Pinus tabuliformis. The sequence continues at coordinate 1,092,244,358 of CM062805.1, forward strand.
CAAGTGTGAGAAGGGTGTTGTCGTCGAACACTTGTAGAATCATTTAACTGGGAGTGAAATGATGAAACCCCCAATCAAACACAAGGTAACATGCCACTGATGACTGGAAGTTCTAGGATACTGATATGTTTATGGATTTTCTTCCTAGATAGAGTGTTGAAGTCGATAGGAAGAGATCTATCAAAAGGTAGGCCATAAGGTGTCCTACATTAGTTGACATGAAACTGGACAAGAATTTTTTGTTTTGGAGATAAATTTTGAGCCAGGTCAAATAGATGGAGGGAATTTTTGAAGTATATGATGGATGATCGATACATTGTTGGCTTAGGAGGTCTTGACCCAGGTTCAGAGTTAGTTGCACCAACCAACAAAACCCTACACTACTGGCCCTTTCGGAAACAATTCACGTAGCGCGGGCTGCAGTCTCACTCGAAATAGTATGGGGGAATGCTCGAACCAAGTTTCTACATATAGAGATTAGTGTGGTGTCTTTTATTGCCCTAGATATGCCTTTGTGCATATCTATAAGCCCCTAGGGCTCAGTACTACAACTCTATCTAAATAGTCTTCTGACCTTTGTAAAGATCAATGATTGGTCTTTTTGGACCCTTAACAATCTATTCATACACTTACACACACTATAAGATAACCATGGATTTGAGCTTGCGCAGATCTACTCAAGTATTAATAAAAAAGGAGATAATTCATCAAAGTCTTCATGAAATTACATAAACATGCTTGTGTATATCTTCTAACAATTATTCAATAAAGTCGCGCAACATTAGATCAATATTTCATAAACATATTATTCATTCACAACATATATCGAAATCATAAATCAATAGAAGTAAACAGATAAACACATGAATTCTTCAACACTATTCTTTATTGATCTTCAATATGGCATTACAGACTCAAAACTGCCCTGCGCACTCAGCTATAGGGGTCTGCGCACTCAGCTGTAGACTCTTCCTAGGTGTTTAAGCACTCAGCTGTAGAGCCTTTCTCTCCTATCTGACCCACTTCTCAGTGCTAAGAATTCTCTTCTATTCACCCATTATAGATCTTATTATACTGTAGACTCTCTAAGACACGCCTACTTCTAGATTTTTGAATACAATCCCATGGTCTGTGGACCATGGGTGGATCTCAAAACCAACTCAACTTTACATAAAAAAGGGGTTAAAACCCCTTTGATTCCTAATCACCTATGCACTCCAAATCCACAAATCATGGAGAATTTACATATTTAAAAAAAAATTACATCAAAACTTGGGTTTTTAACCCCAAAAATGATCCAGAGGACCCCACCCTAACAGGCCCCCAACACAAAGATTGTGACTCACCCTCGAATCACTCAGTTGGCGCTGCGATATTACTGTGAATATCCCTCAGCTCCACTTGAACTACTGTAACCTCGTCAGTGCTCTGTGTAGCTGCCTGCTTGATTTCTCCCACTAGCTACTCGATAGCTGGTTCATCTGCAGCCAATGTCATCATCTACTGCGTTTGTTGCAAGCCTGTGAGCATTTGCTGACTGTTGGTTGTGACCTAGTAAGCTTCATTTAACTAAGGCCCCAACCTAGCCTTAAGCAAGGTCTCCTTCTTCTATGATGCTTCGACTTGCATGAGGAGTTGCTTCCCTTCCTACAACGTGGTGAGGCACTGTGTTGGGGCAATGAAGCGCGCTATTGCCCAGACTTCGTCGTACTATTTATTTAGCTCTCGAATCTCTGTATTTAGTATCTGTAGATTTGGGTCTTCCTGCAGAGTTGTCACCAACTCCATTTCCTACTCAAATAAGGTCAATCATTCGGCGACTGTAGCATCCAAAGTGGCCATCCCTTCTTTGATGGTGGCTCCACGCTACTCCCTGAACTCGAGCGGAGTCGTGGGCTACAACTTTAACTACAGCTCAGTTATTTTCATGTTGAGTTTGAATTGAACTCGTCTAGCCTCTGCCTTTGCCTCGCAAACTCAAGTGGCTAACTGCTGATCTTAGCTTTCAGTTGTGTGTCCTTTGGAATGTGAAGCTCATGCACTGTTCTACATGCCTCTACATCCGCGGACTCCAGCTAGGAACTTTGTGCCTACGTGGTTTCCTTTTCTTTCAAGGCCTACATTTTCTCAGTGAACTTCTGCTCATTGTTCACCCTATATTCACTGATCAGACTAAGACTGCGTTGCTCCCAAGATCTCAATTCCTCCATCACCCCTACCTGTAGCGTGTGAAGAAGCTCATCGGAGAGCGTTGTGATGTTCTGCCCGATGTTATTAAGGGTACTTAAGATAATGCGGTTATCGGTCAACTCTACGCGTAGGGACCCTTCGGGTAATGCAACTGTGCAAAGATCTAGGGTCCTTACCAATTCTGTAACCTGACTTGTCACTGGTGCTAGGCTCACTTGTGCTACACTCGCTTGACCCATGCCCACCTATATCTTGTTAGCCTAGATTTGTACCTTGTGCAGATCCTTTTGGACACTTCCTAGTGTTTTCATATACTACTGCTGGAACTACTGCAACACTTCAGTTGTAGTGTCCCGTATTTTTTCCCCGATATCATCGATATCGCCCTCTCTCAATACCATCAAATCACCCTGGGACTTGTCTCATTTTTTCTTTTTCTAAGGACCTTCCTATTACTCTTGTCAACACTTCTCTAGCCGGAATGAGGTGCTCTTCCCCTCATCTCCTCCGCCACCTTGTTTGGACTATTCTTCCTCCTCAGTCTCGGGTGAAGGGATTTAACACTTCTCTTTGACTCGCGCTACTCTTGCTCATCCTGCTCCTTAGCAGTGCACTCTTTCTCCATCTGAGCCTTCTCTATGGCTTCCTTATTCCTTTGTGTGACCAAGTTTTATGCAGCTTGCTTGGCTGCATCCTTCCTTTTCTGTGCTTCTGAGCTTCCCGCGCCCTTACTGGTTCCAACATCCAAGTTCGAGGGGGCGCACCACTCTACTAGAAATCGCTTGATTACCTCCTGTATGTCTGTATCTATGACCAAATATGGCAAGTCATTCCATTTTTGTTGTGGATCCTTCCGTGCTTGAATGTAAAATCAGTGGAAGTCAGCCTTGAATGCAACATAAGCTGACAACTGCATGAACAAGGTTGGGGACAACCTTGGGCATTGGTTGATGGCCATACGGAGGCTGATTCCATCAGAACCCAAAATATTTTTGTTTCTGTGACTTGTGTAGGGTCCTTTTTAACCCATAGGGAAGCGAACTACATGGCCTCTAGTAATCCTTCTTCCAATGGAGGAAACTGGCTGTCCCCCGGCAGCTCCCATGCAACCAACACAATGGATAGCAGCAACCAAGAATAATGGAATGACTTGGTCTCATCCTGGACCTCGCAACAATTTGCGAGGAATTCCTGGCACAGGTACCTGGACTAATTAAACTGCACACCCTTCGCGCAGTGTGCAGCTAGGGAGACCATGGGTGCCAGAACTCCGTCCGCGTGGCACTTCCTCATTACTTTCCCTCCTAAGATTTGTATGGCAATTTTCATTGTGGGGTCAGTTATGGAGGTGATTGAGTATCCTCACACATTTTTCATGAGGGAAAATTCCCTCTTCATCCTTTCTTCCAAATACTTTTCTCTTGTCTTTCTACCAAACTCCTTGGCCAGGTTCAATCCCTCATATGGCAGGTGCGTGATCCTGTGGATGAGCATGTCAGTGATGGGTATAGGCCTGCCTAGCCATAAACACCCATTGTGCACCAGAGGGAGTAGTTAGCACACATAGGCTATGTTGATAGTGGTGTGGTGATAATGGGGCACCCACAACAAGTTCAACAATCCCAAATTCTCCACACTACGGATCCACTCCACCATCTCTAGTGCGGTGACAGCCGATTCTGTGTAGTAGATGCGCTTCATATAGTTAGCTGTTGCTAAATGAGAGAAACTATCATGATCTATGGGGTCCCAATCTTCCATCTTCAACAATGGGATCTGTGCAAGTCACAGACCTTCCAAGGGAACCTACTCAGGTAGCTGGGGCGTAGAGATAGAGATGGAGTTGACACTTGGAATCCTTATGCAGTGTTGGCCATGATAGACCTGCGCACAAAATATTCTATGTAATCGCTTTTCCTGCATAGTGCCCTCCCGCAACTCCTTCATGAACTTCCACGAGAATTATATTTCTCTCAAAATCTAGCACATATATGCACAATATCTCATCTGCACCCATCTTATACAAATTTCCTGAAATCATTGAGAAGTCCATCGTGTGCACTACTAGTTCCTTCTTTTGTTGACTCATATACCCTTCTAGTGCCATCCCCGTAGTAAAAAAAAGTGGATAATATCTAAAAAATGATTATTTTCTATGTGCATCGCGAAGAGATTCACATCTAGAAACCCTTCCTCCAAATTAGTAGGTTCCTCACCCTTTTTGATCCACGACAAATGGTCAGGTCCTACATTCAACCTCCCTGGCTTCATAATGACCTCAAGTTCATACTCCTAGAACAACAACAACCATCAACAGATCTTCCCCCCCAACAAAGGCTTATTAACTAGGTATTTCAGGGAAGAATGATCTGTGTACATCTTGAAATGTCCTCCCAACAGATACTGCCTGAACGTTTGAAGCACGTACACCATAGCGAATCCTTCACGCTTCGTCATTGAGTAATTTTTCTTTGCCTTCGATAATTTCCTACTTGCAAAGGCTATAGGATGGTCCAGCTCTCCTTCACTGGCCTATGTTAGTACCACACCCAACGCAATGCAAGAAGCATCAACATGTACATGGAATTCCTTCTTCCAATCGAGGAAGACCAATGGTGCGATGACCATCTTCTCTTTCAACACGTCCAAACTACGCTGACATTCTTCATCCCAACAGAATGTAGCATCCTTCTTCAACAATTTCTCCATGGGCACATAATCTGGGCATAAGCCTTGATGAAATTCCTGTAATATCCTGTATGTCCCAGCATCACGCACAGTTGCCTAACGTTCCTCGGGGCCTCCAAATCCACTATCACTGTGATCTTGGTAGGGTCCACCATCAGCCCTTGCTTGCACACCACATGACCCAGTAAGATACCAAAGGAGACACAGAATAAGCACTTTTTCAGATTCAACATGATTTGATATCTATGACACATATCCAACATCAAGTGCAAAATTTCTACATGGCGCTTTACTAACCCAAACTTTGTCTAGTCATCAAAGTATACTTCCAAGAATTTGTGAATAAACTCCTTAAACACCATGATGACTACACGAGAAAATATTGAAGCCACATTCCTGAGCCCAAACGACATCACAATGTATTAAAACAACCCCATTCTATCATGAAGGTTGTTTTTCTCCTATCCTCTAGCATGATCTTGACCTGATGGTACCCTGAAAATCAATCAGTGAATGAGTAGGCCTCTTGCCCTCCAACGTTTTCTAATACATCATATGTAAACAACATTGGGAATGGGTCATGGACATAGGCATCATTAAGCTTCCTCAGATCTATGCAAATATTGATTTCATCCTTTTGTTTCTTCTCCTGTACCACCATGGGGCTCACCCAGTCAGACTCCTCCACTGGTTCTATGATGCCTGCTGCCAACATATTATCCAACTCCAAGCGAACCTTTTCCTTATACTTCGGATTCAGGCGATACGACCTCTGCTTAATAGGCTTCACGTTTGGCTTCAGAGTGATTTTCATAATTCCGAAGTCTCTTATTATTCCCTTCAAGTCTGAAAACTTAGTAGGTAATAGATCCTGATATTCATGGAGTAACTTAGCAACCTTATCCACAGTAGCGTCATCCTAATAATGCCCAATTTTTTTCAAATTGCTTTAGTCCCAATGTTCACTTGCATGGTTTTCAATGGTGCAATGATGTATGGGTTCTCTATCTATGGGCCCTTGACTTCGATATGCCCTTCGACCTCTGGAATATTAATATTTCTTGGATCTTCTTCATCCTCTTCAGTTGTCACATTATAACATTCCAGTGCATGGCGTAGCTGGGTGCTCCAATCTGGTTGGACCCATTCCAAAGGTTCTTGCGGTATTATGAAGATCATTTCCTTAACCTCCTGCAGGGCTTCATCAATTCTCTCAAAACCATCTTCAAAAATGAAGGTCATTAAGAATCCTTCCCTTAATATATCCCACTCCATGGTGCCATGGTGGAGTTCTATCTCCAAATACCAGTTCATGGGGATTGTGTCTAAAGTATGGAAAAATAAGTGTACCCACTTCGACTACGGTTTCATTCCATACACTTTAGTCCACTTTGTTAGGTGATCACATGGGTCATCTCTCTCATCATATTTCTCAGTCAATCGAATGTTAGGTCACCCAAACCGCAATCTCATCATTCTTTTGTAGTCATGCCATTCATCAAAGCCATCCTTGTGCGTACCCCACCATTGTGAGGGTGTAGCGCACAGTGCCAGATCTAACACTTGGAAGTGGTGAGGCTTAGGGAAATTACGCTCAAATGAATCCAAAAAATTATCTACATCAGTCAAACCATCATAATAAGGTAAATTCCTTACCTTTGACGAAACACAGTGCAACAATTTTGTCATCATGTTGCAGCACAGTGTAGATACTTCATGCGATTGATTCTGCCAATATTCCAACTCTTCATCTGAATCAGAGGTGTAGGAGCTCTCCCGATCCCATGCAATCCACCCATCCGTTGTTAGATTGATCTATTCTTGATCTCACATTATTATTTTGTAGACCGGCTCTAATTCATATTCACTTTCCTCATAATCACAGACAAGTTTAGTGTAGCGCAACCCTTCTGTAGGGTCCAATGGTACTACAACTCGAAGCGATTTATGTTCAAATGAAATTGTCCACTTCTTCAAGTTGATCACTCCATTCATGTCAATGGCCCAGTCAGTTCCGAGGATCGTGGGGTATGGATTATTGTCATCAACGATCTCTATTACTTCAAAATCAACCAACGCATTCACACCTTCTATATTCACCATTACTCCATGTAGTCGTCCCATAGGGATGATATTCTGCTGGTTTACCATTCTAAGATGGATCAGAGACCATTGCAGTGTGGGTCTCCCCATTCTCTCCCAAATTTTCTTTGGAAAAACATTCGCATCAGAACCTAGATCCAAGATAACCTGGTCCATCTCATAATACCCTATCTACATGGTGAGCCTCATCTCACGCCCTATTCTTACCTTATGTTTGCCAATTTTTCTAACTACGTGATGTCCATCAAGGGTGTTTTCTTTACCAGCACATTTGTTTATTAACTTCTATAGGACTTTCACAGCTTTTCTGTTGCACAAAAGTTTCATGCAGGTCTTTAAGAATGTAGTAAGGACAAAGGGATCAACCTTTGTAGGCATGCTAGTTTCTTTCACTTTGTTTTGGATTATTGAGGTGAAGGTCTCAACAAAAATTTTCTTGGCTTCCATAAAGTTTTCCTTCCCATGCTCTAGATCAAAACCAACTTCCTTTTTTGGGGCCTTGCGGACCCATCTGTCCTCTTCAGGCTGTTTTCCTTTATCATCACCAGACGTTATTCTACTTCTCATCACTATGTTCACATTCTGATCTTCTTCGCAGGACTCAAATCTCATCATTTGGAAGTGTTGCATGGGTTGTTGAGGTCGCGCCTTCTTCTCCTGCATCTTAGCTATCAACATAAGGAATTCTTCTACAGTGTGGTCAAACTAGCTAAAATATTGGCAGAACGGGCATGTCTGATTTTGACACTCCCGCACGTAGTGTCCTCATGTTACACAGTTATAGAAAATAATATATCCGTAGCCTCTACTAGGTCCTCCTCCTCCGTGGCCTCATCCTTGTCCCTGATATCCTCTGCGCACTCCTCCAGCACCCTGATCAAGAGGCCAAATTTCTACTTGCATCTAGTACATAGGATTTCTTTCCATCATTAGTTCATAACTGTGACAATGGCACTCATCATGGCCCACAGATTTACAGAAGTCACAAAACAACTGTTGCGGTGTCTAAACAAACTTTTGAAGCAAATGGTAATTATCCGTTGCGTGTTTTCCAACCACCTGACAAACAACACACCATAGCATGACCCCCATGCTCGGACCTACTCAGGCTTTTGGCTTGAGGGGAATTGGCCCCCCTCCTGTAATATAATTCATGAAGATAGGACAATGGTCTTTGTCACGCTCCTAGCTCTTACACTTCAAACACAAGACCTCTGTGCATACCTCTGGTTTAGTCTCCTTCTCTTTCTTCAAGCTTTGAAATTCCAAGTAGAGTTTCTACAACTAGGAGTGAATCTGCTGTACCCCAAGCTCGCATCCTAAATAGGGGTTGCATGTAGTCTCATCATGATTTATAGCACTTTTGCTAGAGTTCCTATCTTCTATTGTGATAAAGAAATCCTTAGGTGGGGCAGAAGTGAAGCTATGAACCATTCACAATGCTGACAATCTATGAGTTGCATATTAGCTTCACGAATTAAACACTTCAACCTTTGATCTAACTCCCAAGGCATCTCATCAACCCTCATCATGATCTCCTTAAAACCAACTACTAACTGCGAGTTAGACTTAGTCTTGCTAAACTCTTTGTTTAAGGCATCCTTAGTTTCTCCTAGTTTTTCCATAGGATGATCAAAACAATACTTAATATACCATGTCAGCACGCAATCCTGCAGAGCAGTTACCAACTATGCCTTCTTTATGTTTTCATTAGTAATCTACTACGTTGTCCACACAACATTCGAAACAAACCAAAAATTATCTGTATCGTCTTTCCCTATGCCCTTGAAAATTGACATCTTCATTGTGTTCGACATGTTGAATGGAGGTGGTGGTGGAGGTGTGGGTGAAGGTGGAGGTGGAGTGGATGGCTGATCTATGCACAAAAAACCCTATCTTATCAGCTGAACAACACTTCGTGGCAAATCATGTACCATCCCCTCATCATCGCTCGAAGGAGGTCCAATCAATGAGCTATATTCAGGACATAATATTTCTCGATATCTTAAGAGTTTTCCACTTCGCGTAGCTCCGAACATTAAGGCAGTGGCATAACCCATTTTTCACATAACAACATCTTAATCCAAGTATTCAAATATCTTAAATACTTACCTTGTGGTCCCTTGAAAAACCTTTTCTTTACCTCACTATAGCTGACTGAAGTATCGACTACGAATTCTATAACAAATACTCATATAATTAGATTAAGGCAGTGATCAATGACACACGTGATCTTGTCTTCCAAGGCCTCTAATCGTTGTACCAACTCTGGAGTCCACACTATTGGACCGCCAAGTTTCCACCTCCCTTGGTCGTTTGCCAACTTAGCTATCCACTCATATAATTCGACTAGGAAGGTGCAAAAGAAAATTTTGTATATTTCCATATACAAATATCTATTCAACCACTACTCTTTTGACAAGCACGAATTCCTGTTTTCCTACATCGTGAAGTCATGAATCTTTCTTTCCAACCACTTTTCAATTTCCTTCTTGGTCAGATTCTAGTGATGTGACATCACACCTCCTTAGGCGGATCCTAGACTCGAAAATGGAACCATTTGTTGGTTTAGGGAGTCCTGACCTAGGTTTAGAGTTAGTTGTGCTAACCAACAAAACCCTACACTACTGGCACTTTTAGCAACAACCCGCATAGCACAGGATGCAGTCTCATCAGAAGCAGTATGGGGGGATGCCAAAACTAAGTTTCTACATCCAGATATCAATGTGATGTCTTTTATTGCCCTAGATCTACCTTCGTGCAGATCTATAAGCCTCTAGGGATCGGTACTGCAACACTATCTAAATAGTCTTCAGACCTTTGTGAAGGTCAACGATTGTTCTTTGTGGACCCTTAACAATCCGTTCATCCACTTAAGTATTAATAAAAAGAGTAGATAATTCATCAAAGTATTCGCAGAATTACATAAACATGTTTGCGTATATCTTCTAACAATTATTCAATAGAGTCGAGCATCATTAGACCAATATTTCATAAACATATTATTCATTCACAACATATATCGCAATCGTAAATCAACAAAAGTAAAAATATAAACACATGAATTATTCAGCAATATTCTTTATTGCTCTTCAATATGGTATTATAGACTCAAAAATACCTTGCGCACTCAGTTGCAGGGGTCTATGCACTTAGCTGCGGACTCTTTCTAGGCCTCTGCACACTCAGCTGTAGATCCTGTCTCTCCTATCTGACCCATTTCTTTGTGCTACAAATTCTCTTCTATTCACCCATTATAGCTCTTATTATGCCTTAGACTCTATAATACACGCCTACTTATAATTTTTTTTATACAATCCCATGGTCCGCGGACCATGGATGGATCTCAAAACTGACTCAACTTTACATAAACAAGGGGCTAAAACCCCTTTGACTCCTAATCACCTACGTGCTCCGCATCCAAAAATCACGGGACTTTACATCTTTTTACAAAAATTACATCAAAACTTGGGTTTTTAACCCCAAAACTGACCTAGGGGACCCCATCCCAACATACATGAAGCAGATGATAAATGGGTCTCTTGAACAATAGAAGGAATGACACAAAGGTTTACCAGGCAACTTAGACCCATGAACACCAAAGAGTGTTAGGATACATGGATGTAGGAACATTAGAGTATGAAGGCTAAACTCATAGGATGGTAAGGTTCAGTGAGAGGGTGACAAAAACAGGTTTTCCAAGGGAGTGCCATGTTTAAGGGATAGACTGCTGCCAAAAAATCCTTTCGAATATAGATATTGAGTCACTGTGCTGTCCAATTTTCCCCCGTTTGATTAAGTTTAACGAGTCCAAACGGGTAAAATTGGTGGTATTTTCATATTTAGAGAATCTAAAAAGATCTTAAAGAGAAACTCCAAGGGGGTCCCTTTGTCATGGTTGATAACTGGGCGTAACAAATGTTTAATAGCATACCCAATACAATTCCTTTTTCATAAGATAATATACTAAGTCCGGATAAAGTGATAAACCTATGATCAATAGACGTCTACCTCATTTTGTTACGAGTATGAGGGGATAGAGTAAACTCGATATTCCATGTGAAATTTTAATGAGTCAGACGAAGAAAAACTCAATAGTCTTCATAAAATTTTAAAGAGTCAGATGAAGAAAACTCGATATGTCTTTTTCAGCTTAAAGAGTGAGGAAAAAGAGATAAAAGAACTTCTCGGGCCTTCTTCATAGGAGTTTTACGAGTTTAAAGAAGATAAATCAAATATTTTTTAAGTTCAAGAGCAAGAAAAGGTCCCAAAAAACAAAGAGCTCATATATTGTTCATAGGAGTTGGAAGAGCCCGAAGAAGTTAACTCATGGATTTTTCGTTTCAAGAGTGAGAAAAGGTCCCAAAAACGTGGTCAATTCTACATAAAGACAGTAAAATATCATCAAAACATAAGTAATTTTGACAACATATCGATATGGTGCATGTTTAAAATATAGGAATGAAAAAATTCAAATTCGATGACTAGCTAGAGTGATTCATACCTACAAAGTGACTATAAGAAGGGTTACAGGCCCTCATTTTAACTATTTTGAGTTATGTGAGAGTGCTTTGGAGAGAAAAAGGGGTAAAAAGTTTCCAAGTGATTGCGAGCAATCCAAGCTACCATTCGACATGCTGTTAGTTCTAGGTATATTTCCTAATCCTTAGCTTGCATTTTAATACCTTTTTTAGTCAATTTCCAGGATAATTTTTAAGTTCTGGGCAAGCCCTAGGTGGCTTGGCTGGTTAACGCAGTCGCCCAGGCTAGGGGATGCGTTAAATGACATACCCATGAAAGGGAGGGGAATTAGCATTCCCTGTGGGCTCTGGAGGGTTGTGTTAGCTGACCAAGCACAAGGAAAAACAATTTTTCTTGAATTCTCAAGGTTTTTAGCCAACAAAATACTGATTCCAGGGTGATTTTGTGCAAGAATTAAGCTTTCAAAATGAGTTTATGGAGGGAAAGAGCTCATGTTGTCAAGGAACTACAAATGATAAATGATCTGACATGCTTAACAACTTTTCAAAGATGTGGGATGCTGAAATATGCCAGACTGCACTTAATGAAGGGCTAGGAGGATCTCCTTTGCTGGATTATCCAACGGTGGGATGAACGACAAGGTGTGTTCAGGATTGGGGATCATGAGCTCTTTATAAAAAAGGATGATATTTATGTCCTCACTATTTTATCATGTAGGGGTGCACGAGTAAATGTGACAAGAAGAGAGAAGATCCTAGAAGCATCTTGGAATTGGTCCAGACACACTTTAAACTAGGCAGTGGGCTAGTTGGAAACATAGTTCCCATTGAGAGAATCAGAACTAGGCTGATGAGGGCCATTCTATGGATGATAATACACTTGGCCGGTGTTGAGCTATGGAAAAGGTATGAATTTTCCATTTGTTTCATCATCCTTTCCTTTAATTATATTCCCTTTATATTCTAAAGATATTCATATATAAAGGGATTATAGTAAAAACTAGGGAACTATTTATTATTACAGTTTAACTAATTATTGTCTTTTCTCATGTAGGAAAAAGATGAAATGCGAAAACTACCATTCCCTACCCAAGAGAAGGAAAAAGACAAAGTGGAGTAACTAATGTTCCTTCACCAGGAGGCAGCGTACAGGCAACAAGCCAAGGATGGAGCATGCAATTATGGATAAGGACAGAGAAGATCATAGCATCAGCGCAAAAGACAAAGAGCTAACTGAAGATGGGAGATTGAGCGGATCTCTCAGGATCTCTTGATCCCGAGGGATCGTTGTTACTGTTCTATCCGTTGTTCCTATTTTATCCACTTGACCATTATAAAAGGGATAGCGATTGTGAAGAATAGGGGTAGATTATTCAGAAATTACTTTTGTATTTTTACTTTGATCATCAACTCTCATTGTTGAAACAGAGTACGAACTGGCTGTAACTATTTTTCATATGATTAATATATAATACAATTGTTGTTCCTTCTTTCATACTAAAGTAATCTGGTGGTGTTCAATAGTGGCTAAGGGCCCGGTCCCTTGTGGATTCACTTGCTGTTCTTGTATCATTCCTTTATGATTTTTGTCGTGTGATGGTTTGGTTTCATTTCTATCTATTGTAGTCACATTGCTTTACTATTTCATATTTCCAAACTTAATGAATTGATCTATTTTATATACTGTAATTGAATCGTGTTGTTGTTCATTCGCTCATAACAATATCACTGCTTTTTGCAAGTATATTGTTGTGCTGTTCATTTTACTTATAGAGCTTCGTTGTTCATTTCAGTAACTTAGCTTTGTTGTTCATTGCAGTTACATAAGTTTTGTTGTTCATTTCCATTATAAAGCGTTGCCGCTCATTTAATTTCTTCAATCATTTAGTTTAGCCTTTTAGCATTCTTACAAGATAGCATCGTTATCTCATTTCAATAAGTTGTAGTAGAATTATTGATTTAATTCATTTCCATTTCCAATTGGTTATTTAGTGTGGTGTGTGAGATCAAAAACTGTAAAGGAAATTGGCTATCATTGTCAAAGCTCTCAGATTGAGGATCTTATTTATGCTTGATTTAGTTTACATCAGTTAAACAAGGAATGAGTTATTACTACTGTATCTTTGACTGATAATTGCTGTTAATTTGTTGAATAAATAATTTAGTTTCAGAGTATTGAGTTTCCTTTGATTGCAAGTGAGTTTTATTTAAAGCATCCATTTGCTTTAGTATTTGAGATCACTGTACTACAATTTAGAAACATTACTCTTGAGTAAATAGCCACCACAAACTATGTACACTCTTGAAATAGAAAATCTTGCCCGGATTGATAACTAATGTGAAGATAATTAGGAGTTAAAAAGACACCTTTTATACCTCAACATTTTGGCGTTGTTGTCGGGGAGAGTGTAGCCATTTCCAAGGAGTAGTGTGCATTTGATGGGTGCTTGTTAGGAAATAATTGGGTATTAAAAACAGAAGGTAAGAACCTGTGTACGGAGCATGTAAAAGCCTTGCTCCCCACCCGCTTTCTAGTAGGATTGTTAAAGAACTTAGGGTAGAAATTAATATTTGAGTTGTATGACTAAGAAGAAAATACTTGAAAATAATCCAAAACCACTACCCAAGCCCGACAAAGCTAAGGGACTAGTGACTCTTGGTCAAACAACCTTCATAGACGATATCATTAAGAAAGCCAAATCTCAGCCCTCAGTAGGCCCTAGAAAATTTGCTTCTAGACAACCTACTGCCTCCCTTCGGGCCACAGAATCACCATCTGTAGTCTTTGCTGAGGTGCACAGAAAAACAAAATAAACTGAGAAATATTTTCAAGAAATTGAGAATTCTTTCCCAAGTTCTTTACAAGAAGGGAATTCTAGTAATCTCCGTGAAGGAGGAGGGGAAATAAGGGAAATAGAAGAGCCAAGATCCCCTCTCGAAATAATTCAAACACTCAGTAGCCTAGATAAGGGGAGTGTTGTTAATTTTATCCAAAACAAAAGAACCTAAGGAGCCAAGATCCCCCCACATAGTAGTTCAGCAAGGAACATTCATTATCCTAGACCAGAGAAGTTCTGTTAAGCTCATTCCTATTCCTTCTAGTCATCCTAGGAATAACTCTCTAGAAATCCGAGAAGGGTATTGGCACATATTTGATCAAATGGCCTAGAACCAACAAACACCTCAAACCTCCACACTGCAGTATCCCATCGTGGACACCACAGTTAATGCACCTATGAAGGTCATTCCTCTCCAGAATATTCCTACATTCCATGGCCTAACATCAGAGGATCCAGATGCATTTTTGTTTGATTTTGATGTATTATGCCAGGGGTATGACTATACCACCTATCCCCAAAAAATAAAATTATTTCCCTCCACATTAAAAGGAGCATATTTATGATGGTTTATGGGGTTAAGTGGGGGCATTATAAACAACTAGGATCAGATGAAAACTGCTTTTTTAAAGAAATATCAGGACTATTGCAGATCTAGAGAATTAAAGGATGACATATTTCAAATGACAGCAAGACCTAGTGAAACACTAGAGGAATATGTAGAACGCTTTCAATACAATCTCTAGAGATCTCCTTATGCATTTTTACCCTTGCCTGACAACGTGTTAAAAACTACACTAATTAAAGGGATGAAAGAAAAATGGATTGAAACATTAAACATTATGGGTAAAGGTGACATATATCAGGAAAATTTTGTTGACATCATTGATTTGTGTATCAAGAGTTCAAGAGGCAGCACAAGATTGAAGCCAATGGAACGTGACATGATCACAAGGGATAACAATATCTCCAGTGGAGGTATAACCCACGCAGAAATTAACAATATACTAAAAGATTTCAAAACTGATATTCTAGGGACTCTAACAATGCAATTGGACATTATGCAAACTAAACAAAAGCAAGAAGAAGCAGAACAAAATTTGGCAATATTCTGCCCTAGATGTAGAAAGAAACATAGCCACAGAGAGTGCCTGTTGGATACGGTCAAAATCTGCACTATTTGTACAAAAGATCACGCCACAGAAAGTTGCCCACCACTCCCAGGACTAAAAGCAGTCTACAAAGAAGAAGAAGAAGAAACAAAACTGGTTTACCTACTAAATCAACACTGCTAGTGGCAACTGCGACAAAAAGATATGCCTGTTGATCCATCCTCTTCTTTTCAGCCTCCTCAGTATAATGCTCAGTAGTATAATGGAATGTGGCAAAATCAGCCACCTTTCTCCAGCTGGTCATAGTAACCCTTCCCCATATCACCATGGCCAACTCAAACAAATCAAACCAATTGGCCGAACTTTCCTTACTGTCCACCATTTTGGCAAAATAATGCATATTCAACGCAATGGTCACCCTCCACCTCACAGAGTCAAAACTAGCAGTCGAACTGGCAAAGACCTATAAATCAGCTAGTTGGAACATTTCGTCTCCCTCAACCCACACTGCTAGCACCTTATACATTGCAAAAAAACCCACAGACCAACTTAAGACCGCAGCTCCCAGCCCAACCTGACCCGAACCCCAACAACAGACCGGTTCAATCTATGCAAATAATTGAAGGACCAAAACCAGAAACTAAGTTAAGGGAGTGTAATGACCTTCAATTAAGATCTGGGCGTATAATAGAATTAGAGGGAGATAAAAATGTTCAAACTGAAAATCCGTTACCCATAGAACAAACATTACAAGAAGAGAATCTGCTTAGATAGAAAACTCATGAACAAGCAACCACATCTTCTCCACCATTCCCAGAACGACTGATCATACCTCGCCCAATATAACATCCTGATTTTGATCTTCTGGGAGAACTAAAAAAATTGTGTATAAAAATTCCACTCCTCCAGGTTATTCAAGACATCTCGATTTATGCAAAAACTATCAAAGAATTATGTATGAAAAAGCCAAAGAGGAAAATAACAACTAATCCAACTGTCCATGTAGTCGGTACCCTATCTGACCTACTATCAGAAGAGCAGCACCTGTAAAATATGAAGATCCAAGAAATCCTATAGTCATGGTGCAAATCAATGGATGCTCCTTCCCCAATGCCTTAGTTGATTTAGGAGCTGCAATCAATATTCTTACAACCACCACTTGTCAAAAACTTGGCATTACATCATTAGACCCAACCACAACCTTATTGGAGTTGGCTAACCGATTGGTAGTTAGACTAGAAGGCACATTACATGATGTAATGGTGTTTGTAGACTCCTAGGAGTACCCTGCAGACTTTCTGATCATCAATCCTAAAAACCGACTGGATGGACACCCCTTAATTCTAGGTAGACCTTGGCTAGCAACTGCTGATGCTTACATTGGCTGTCGACAAGGCAGCATGACTATAGCTAGAGGAAGAAAATTATGTAAAAAATTTAGCTTTATATCCTCTATCCCAACCAAGTTTAACAATAATCAAAACAAAAAAACAACCTGTATCATACTTAAATGAAAACATTAGATCACCACTAACCATAGAAGATGCCCTCGAATTTAAAGACCAAATAGAGGATGAAATCATTAACAGCTTCATTAACCAACCAGAAACCAAATCCCATCTAAAATGTCACATGATCGAAGAAACATTCGATAATGAAGTAGAAGAAGATCCCCTAAAAGATACTCATGATCAATCAATACCAACCACCTCTATTTACAACAACAAAACCATAGAAATTGAGCCAGGAAAAACTTTGAAAATTAACAAAAACCTGACTCCTGAACAAGAAGAAAAGCTGGTTCAACTCCTGAGAAAATATAAAGAAGCCTTTGCATGGGATTACCCGAACATGAAAGAAATTGATCCCCAGTTGTGTATGCACCACATCTATATAGAAAAGGATGCTAGACCCGTTCGCCAACCCCAATGGAGATTAAATCCTCATCTTAAGGATATTGTGAAAGTTGAATTGCAAAAACTTTTAGATGTAAACTTTATCTATCCAATATCTGACAACAAGTGGGTCTATCCATTAGTAGTGGTGCCGAAAAAGAATGGGAAGTGGCGGATATGTGTTCACTATAGAGAACTGAATAAAGCAACTCAGAAAGACCACTTCCCCTTTCCATTCATTGATCAGGTTTTGGACACTTTAGCAGGAAAGAAATTATTTTTTTTCCTAAATGGCTTTAGTGGATACAATTAGATCCAGATTTCCCCTGAAGATCAAGATAAAACTACCTTTACCTATCCTTGGGGAACATTTTCTTACAGGGTCTTACCCTTTGGGCTATGCAATGCCCTTGCCGCATTTCAGAGGGCTGTACTCTGCATTTTTTCATATTTAATAAATGAAGGGCTCGAGGTATATATGGATGACTTCACACCTTATGGGGATGACTTTGATCCAGCATTACAAAAATTAGAAAAAATGCTGCAAAGATGCATTGCCACCAGGCTTTGTTTGAGCCATGAAAAGTGTCATATGATGATGACCAAGGGACTCATCTTAGGTCATTATATCTCAGCAACTAGAATACAGGTAGATCCAGCTAAAATTCAGATAATTTTGTTAATACCTACCCCTACCACACAAATAGAGGTGCGCAATTTTTTGGGATTTTCTGGTTATTATAGAAGATTTATAAAGAATTTTTCTCGAATTGATGCACCTCTATATGCACTAATAGGAAATATCGATTTCATTTGGACAGATAAGTGTGACCATGCTTTTGAGGATCAAAAAAAGTTTGTATCAATAGCCTTGGTGCTAAGGGGCCCAAATTGGGATTTGCCATTCCAAATTTCATTTGATGCTTCAGACATAGCAATCGGAGCAGTTTTTGGACAGGAAGAAGATAAAAAGCCATATGCAATATATTATATCAACAAAAATCTATCTCCTACTAAATTAAACTATACTGTAACTGAAAAAGAATTCTTAGCTGTAATATATGCTGTAAATAAATTTAGACACTATATAACTGGTTATCCTGTAGTTTTATATACAGATCACTCTATCATTAAGTATTTAGCAAATAAACTTGTTACAAATGGAAGAGTGACAAGATGGTCGATTCTCTTGCAGGAATTTGACATCACAATTAAGGATCGACTTGGAAAAGAAAACATTGTAGCTAATTTTCTCTCACGGATGCCAAAGCCAGTGGACGCAGCAGTAGTTGAGGATCAATTTCATGATGAACATTTATTTGTTGTTATTGTCAGAACACCATGGTATGCTGACATTGCAAATTACTTGGCAGTGGGAAAATTACCCAAGCACCTAGTGCTTAATGAACAAAAACAAATAGTGCAGCGTGTTTAATGTGCAGAAGTAAAAGAGAGGAAATGAGTCACATAACAATCTTACAAGTACATTGAGAAACACACCATCAACACATGAGTCCACAAGAATCCCAAAGAGGACTGCAAAACCCTGGTCTTCCTTAGCCAAAAATTGCAGAGATACAGTGAATAATACAATGATAGCTTCTCCCTCAAGAGTCCAACCATGAAAATGAGCAAGAAAGTACATAATATAGATGATCTAACCTCTTTCCCTGCCTCCATGGGTCGAGCTCACTATCCTAGGAGCTGTTTCAACCGCTTCTAAACTAAGAAAGTGGTCATTTTGTCAATATGTTGCTGAGCAGTAATACTTTGTGGAGTGCCATCAAACATGGGAATTTTACTTTGATAATCAGCTGGCATATCATGAAGATTTGCAGGCAAAGCAAGTGGGGCAAACCGGGCAGCCATTGCTTTAGGAGGGGGAGTAGGATGAGTATGAGGAGGAGGAGTTGTGATAGCAGGGACTATAATAAGAGGAGGTGTAGTTTGTGGAGTTGGGGGAGTCGGAGGGGTAGGAGAAGTAGGAGGGGTATGGGGTGTAGAAGGAGAACCGACTGTGGATTCGGGATAGGTGATTATAGGCAAAACTGAAACACAGTGCAGTACCCGATTCTCTTGGATTGGGGGCTACTTATTCCATACAGGGGAAGATATGCACATCAAAAGATGCGTCCGGGAAGATGAAGTGTTTGAAATTCTAAAAGCATACCATGATGGGTCGTGTGGCAGACATTTTGTAGACCGCAGAACCGGTCACAGTTTTACAAACAGGCTATTACTGGCCCACTATCTTTAAAGATGCTAAAAGGTTTGTTCAAGCCTGTGATAGTTGCCAAAGGGTAGGACGCCCTGGAAAATCTAATGAGATGCCTCTGAACTTGCAATTAGTAATCGAGCCTTTTGAGCGATGGGCGCTAGATTTTGTTGGTCCTATTAACCCATCATCCAATAAAAAAACATACATATTGGTTGCAACAGAGTATGTTACTAAATGGGTTGAAGCAGAGGCGCTGTCAAGAGCTACAGAGGATTCAGTAATGCATTTTCCTTTTCAATTATTTGTGCGATATGACTTGCTGGGAGACATAATTACAGATGGAGGACCGCAATTCGTAGGTAACAAGATTGCTGCAACATTGAGAAATTACGGTATTCTACATAAAATTACAACTCCATACCACCCACAGGAAAATGGCCGAGTAGAAAGTACTAATAAGGTAATTGAGGCAATACTTACAAAAACAGTTGCATCACACAGACGTGAATGGGCTTCAAGATTTCCCGAAGCCTTGTGGGCATACTGTACAACATGGAGAAACACCACAGGATATTCACCATATCAATTGGTATTTGGTAAGGAACCCATCTTCCCAATCGAATTCAAGATTCAAACATTAAGAACAGCACAGGAGGTGGGTTTGAATTTAAATGAAGCTCAGACCAATAGATTATAGAAAATCAATGAATTAGATGAAATCAGGCTCTCGGCTCTTCAACACAATGTATTAGTTCAACAGCAGAGGGCGAAATGGCATGATGTCCTTATTAAAAAGAAGATCTTACATGAAGGAGACTAGGCACTCCTATACGATTCAAGGTTCCAAGATTTCCCCGGAAAACTCCAGACCTGATGGTTTGGACCTTATGAGATACAAAAAGTGCATGATAATGGCACCATTACATTGACAACCATTGATGGATCTAGATATTCTTTCAAAGTGAATGGTCATCGAGTGCGACTTTATCACAAACCACTTACCAGGGAGTCCTTTTACCAACAGTTATGGGAAGATTCCACCATGCAAATTCTCACTGAGGAGGTTAACCCATCCTCAACATCAATCCAGTGAACAATTCATTTGTTTTTGAATTTTGTATATAAACTTTTATTTTTTTTATTTTTTTTTTGTATAAAATGTTTTTTTTTTTGTATATATTTTAGTGTTGTTCCATTTAAGGAACAATTGTTTTTCCTCTTAAGGAACAACAACCGTTCCATTTAAGAAACAACACTTTTCTCTTTATTTAATTTTTGTGTTGTTCCTCTTAAGGAATAGTTGTTGTTCCTCTTAAGGAACAACAACTGTTCCATTTAAGGAACAACAATTTCTGCATGTGTTTTATTTTTGCTATTCCTCCTAAGGAATAGCTATTGTTCCTCTAAAGGGACAATATTTATATTTTTTGTTGTTCCTATTAAGTAACAACTGTTGTTCCTCTTAAGGAACATCAACCGTTCCTCTTAAGGAACAGTTGATGTCCCTCTTAAGGAACAACAGCCATTCCTCTTAAGGAACAGTCGTTTGCGTGTGTTTTCTTTTTGTTGTTCCTCCTAAGGAACAATTGCTATTCCTCTTAAGGAACAACAACTGTTCCTCTTAAGGAACAACAGTTTTGCGTGTTTATGTTCTCATTGTTCCTCTTAAGGAACAACTGTTGTTCCTATTAAGGAACAACAACCGTCCCATTTAAGGAACAAAATTTTTCATTTTTGAATGTTTGTTGTTCCTATTAAGGAATAGCTACTGTTCCTCTTAAGGAACAACAACTGTTCCATTTAAGGAACAAATTTTTTTTGTTTTTGAATGTTTGTTGTTCCTCTTAAGGAACAGTTGTTGTTCCTCTTAAGGAATAGCAGCCATTCCATTTAAGGAACAACAATTTTGCAGCCGTTCCATTTAAGGAATAGTAGTTCTGTGTTTTTGTATGATGTTGTTCCTCTTAAGGAACAACAGCCATTCCATTTAAGGAACAGTGGTCCTGTTTACATTTGTTTATGATGTTCCATTCAAGGAATAGTTGTTGTTCCCTTTAAAAGGAACAATAGCCGTTCCATTTAAGGAACAATAGTCTAGTATCCGCGTGTTTACGCTATTTCATTTAAGGAACAATTGTTGTTCCTTCTAAGGAACAGTTGTCGTTCCTTCTAAGGAACAACAGTTTGTCACTTTTTTGCTTGTTGTTGTTCCTTTTGAGGAACAACGGTTTCGCTTCGGGTTGTTTTTATGTTGTTCCATCGAAGGATCAACACTTTCACTTGCGTCTGTTTTACTTGCTGTTCCTCTTAAGGAACAACTGTTGTTCCTCTTAAGGAACAACAGTTTCATGTGCAATTTTTTTATCTTTCTGCCGTTCCTCTTAAGGAACAATAGTTTTGCGTGCAGTTGTCTTTTTTTTATTCCTCTTAAGGAACAACAACCGTTCCATTTAAGGAACAACACCTTTTTTTTGTGCATTTTTTTGTGAATAATGTTTCACTCTTTATGATCCTTTGGAAGCAAGAATACAAATTTATGCAAGGATACAAAATTAGAGGTTGCTGGAATAAGAAAATAAAAAAAAAAGAAAAATTATCATCTTTAATGAGATTTCTTTATATTGATTAGAAAAAGGGGAGGACACAACTAACTATATTACTTTGTTGTCCTTATCTTCACTAGAACTCAAATTGATTGATTACTTTTATCATGTTGGTTCTTCCCTAATTCTCATAATTCTCTTTGATTATTAATTAGTAAATAAGAATAAGGGCATATTTTCTACTATTGATATGTTCAGACTTCTTCCACCATCCCTACTCTTAAGGAGTGTTGAGCCATCCTCTATATATAAATAGGAAGTGCTATATAAAAGAAAAGAAAAAAAAAAAAAAAGAGAAAAGAGAAAATATATATATATGTTCACTAATAATTCTATGATTTGGCAGATGGAGGATAGGGGGTCTCATCATGAGCTAGCCTACCATGATCATAAGGAAGCAGTGAAGTGGCATTCCAACTATGGACACCACATCAGGGATATGATCCAATGGACACATCAGAAAAATAAAGTCCTTGAAACAGGAGGTCTCATCACGAGCCGGCCTGTCCACCTTTCACTCCTTCCTAGTGAATGGCATTGTGATCCATCTAGTTACCAAGCCACCACAATGGCCTCCATTCTGACATCACAAGGCACTTTCCTAGGCATACATAAAGGATTATAGTTCCAAAGGGTGAAAAAACAACTTTGTTAAGGTTATAAACACCTGTGGGCAATAGAGCTCTATTGATGGTATTGGAGTCATATATTTCAAACATCAATAGTAAATATAAACCCTTTTCTTATTTCTTTATCTTTATTTCAAAAGAGATTATGTTCTCAATTCCTTTTGAACCTTTTATGCACGAAATATCATTTAAAAAGTCAATCATAACGGTTTGAGTGGAATAATGACTGCATAGCATCTTACCTACATCAGTTGTCCTTTCCCCTTTTTTGCATCACTCCATAGCATCTCCATATTTATTCATAATTTCCATTCTAATGCATCGATTTCAGCAACTCGATATTTTTTGTGATCTTGTCATAAATATGTACAACTTACCATTTTTACCATTGTATGATTGTCATCAGTACGTCGTGCCTACATTTAACCGGTCGAAGGTGACCTATCATTTTTTAAGGGGGCACGGGTGACTTCCAAAACATTTTTGCTTATGTGTCAGTCTTTCATTTGGTTGTACTAGGATGGATAATATCCGATAATAGAAAGTTTTAATGATATCTATGTTAAATAAAAGGTATTATCCAATATTTACAGTTTGTTGTTCCATTGTTGGATCTGTGCATTACTGTGTAAAAAAATAGCAGTGAGCAAAACTTAGACAAAATGGGAGGACGATCAATACGCAGTGAGCCATAGACACTAGCAGTTTCTGATGCTGCACGAGAAATTTTAGTAAGGGCTGGATGGGTCACATATTTTACATGACTGCAGCAACCCCATGAAACTATGGCTATCAAATTTTTGTAGAATTTGGAGGATGATCATTCTATAGTAAGAGGAAGATGAATAACAGTGACGGATACAGTGATAGCTGAGGTATCTAGACTACTAGCAGTCGGACCTATATGGACACATAAAAAATTGAGGCTTCAAGATGCCATGGCCTTTTTTTGGGACGAGGGACAAAACCTGATTATCAAAGGTAAAGAAGTCCAACCTTCATCTCTGGGAGAACCATGGATAGATTTGGCTAGAGTAGTTTAGAGCTACATTACATGCGATGGGATGTGGTAAGACCACGCCACCTTAAATTACTAGCAGTTTTAAAACAGAAATGTTCTATAAACTTGCTTGCATATTTGAATTTTTTGTTGCATGATGCTCAAAGCATAAAGAAATCCCAGCATGAAGATACGGTTGTAAGTCATCATTATCTAATTCGATTGATAGTAAGCTACAATCTTGCCCAATAGAAAACTAGTTGGGAAGAATTAGTGTTTGCTATAGACGGGGGATTAGCCTTACTTTCCCCAAAAAGAAAAAGGACCACCAGCACAACAAGCAGAAAACAAAAATGTAGACACTCTTCCATATTGAGAACAAGGATAGGAACAGCTGAGAACCTCCAAGGTAGCAGTAGCCAACCCTTAGAATTATCTAGCCCTGAAAATGAGCAACCCTTACAGCTGGAAGGAAGAGACAACCAAGAATCATAACTTGAGGAAGAAACAGACCATACTAGTGAAGAAGAGAGGGATGAAGCAAAACTTCTCCTAACTCTCGGCACAAGTCCACCACAAGACCCATTATATGAGGAGGAATCGGCCCAAATTTTGGCCAATATGAGTGAATATATTCAGCCCGAAAGTCTGCTCAACCTTAATGTTGAAGTAGCACAATCAGAAGAGGACTTTTCCCGTAATAGGAACATATCAGAAGAAATAGTTGGTGAAGTAGAAGCAGGGGTAGAAACCACTCAGGAAAAGGTAGATCAAACTAGGGTTAGCTCTCCAGAAGAACCTAGTTAGGTCAATGTAAACATAGAAGATGTGGGCCAAACAAAGGAAGTGGAAACTAATCAGGGCAAAGACACAACCCTTGGAGAACAAAACACAACTGAGCAACCATGCTTAGTAAGAGTAGAAGCAACTAATGGAATAGCTATTCCTACCAAGAAGAAGAAAAGCGAAATTAAGAGGTTGCGAAAGGAACAACAGAAGTTGCAAAGCTTAGTGAAAAGACTTAGACAAGAGATAAGAATATTAAAAAGGAGAAAAATTGCAAGAAGAACTCCAAAAATGGTGAATGCAGCCATTCAAACTGAATTCCATGATACAAGGGCTACGGAGACTCAAACCAAGCCCATTCTCATTCAAAACGATAAAGAACAACATGTAACCATTACAGAATCGGTTGCCCAAACAAAGACTACACTTTTCTGCAATATGACTGTTCAAATGGAGGCAATACCCTCCAACAGTGCGGACACCCAGATAGACATCCAAGCTAGAGATGTTTTAATAAGTAGTGATTCTAGTATAACAAGTCTTCAAGAGAAGCTGGCACAAGCTCAGCTGACTATAGAGAGGCTTGAGGAAGAGACTGTTTCGCAACAAAGGTACCAGGAATTACAGAGATAATTGCGGAATATCAATGCGTCAGAAAGTGAGGCCTTCGAGAAGTGTCAGAGGGCAGAAGAAAGAATAGACTAGAAACAGTCATGTGTCAGATGGATACTCTCTATTCCCTTTACACAGATGTTTTAGCATGCAGGTCCCCTGCCAAGAATTATGCTTTATTTTTAGTAGACAGGTATTTATAGTTAAAAATTAAGGCTATTAGGGCAGGGAAACCCATAGAATTAAAAACTGTTGAGGATTTCATAAATTGCTGTAAACACCATGGAGTAAAAGTTCAATGATTACTCTATGAGTTTTATTTGCATAATTTTATATTGGAAGAAGAAATGGAGAAGAACCCCAACCCTTTTGTGGGTGATGTACAATTTCAAGCATTCATTTCATTTGCTGTTAACCAGTTGAAGTGGTTCAAAGCCCATAATACTTTCCAAAGACAAGAAAATGGGTTGGACCTTTGGGTCAGGGGTGAACTGAAAAACCCATTACAACTGCTGACCAAACATAAGAGTCTAATGCAAAAGGAAGGAGTAATCCAGACCTTGGGACCCATCCACAAAGAAATTGTCCAACAAGGGGTAGAGTATTTTCTCTCTATCAAAGACAATTCTTTGGCAGTAGCTAAATTCAGATGGAAAACTTCCAATCATAATGTACAAGACAGAGAACCATTTAACTATAAAAACTTTAAATTAGCTACAGATCACTTGGTTACTTATAGAAACCTCATCTTGAGGGAAGGGCCATATTGGCTAGGCTGTCGATTTCATTGTCCTATTGTCTAGTATCCTGTAGAACATTATAAAACCATATACGAATTACCTAAAGGATAGACAAGGCACATCTTTGAAATTTTGGCTAAAAATCATGGTTTTATACCACCTCATGACATCCCTTCTCTAGCCTATTCTTTGACTGCTTTGCACTCAAACTACATGGTTTTCATGAGGGCATGAAAAAGGATAAGCAGGGGAGTGTGTTGAGCTATGGAAAAGGTATGAATTTTCCATTTGTTTCACCATCCTTTCCTTTAATTATATTCCCTTTATATTCTAAAGATATTCATATATCAAGGGGTTATAGTAAAAACTAGGGAACTATTTATTATTATAGTTTAGCTAATTATTGTCTTTTCTCATGTAGGAAAAAGATGAAATGGGAAAACTACCGTTCCCTACCTGAGAGAAGAAAAAAGAAAAAGTGGAGTAACTATTGTTCCTTCACCAGGAGGCAGCATACAGGCAGCAAGCCAAGGATGGAGTGTGTAATTATGGATAAGGATAGAGAAGATCACAGCATCAGCGCAAAAGACAAAGAGCTAACTAAAGATGGGAGATTGAGAGGATCTCTCAGGATCTCTAGATCCTGAGCGATTTTTGTTATTGTTCTATCCGCTATTCCTATTTTATCCACTTGGCCATTATAAAAGGGACAACAATTGTGAAGAACAGGGGGAGATTATTTAGAAATTACTTTTGTATTTTTACTTTGATCATTGACTCTCGTTGTTGAAACAGAGTATGAATTCGCTGTAACTATTTTGCATATGATTAATATATAATACAATTGTTGTTCCTTCTTTCATACTGAAGTAATATGATGTTGTTCACTAGCAGCTAAGGGCCCGACCCCTAGTGGATTCACTTGCTGTTCTTGTATCATTCCTTTATGATTTCTGTTGTGCGATGGTTTGATTTCATTTCTATCTATTGTAGTCACATTGCTTTACTATTTTGTATTTCCAGACTTAATGAATTGATCTATTTTATATGTTGTAATTGAATCGCGTTGTTGTTCATTCCCTCATAACAAGATCACTACTATTTGAAATTATATTTTTGTGTTGTTCATTTTACTTATAGAGCTTCGTTTTTCATTTCAGTAACTTAGCTTTGTTGTTCATTGCAGTTACATAAGTTTTGCTGTTCATTTCCATTATAAAGCATTTCCGCTTATTTACTTTCTTCAATCATTTAATTTTTCCTTTTAGCATTCTTACAAGATAGCATCATTATCTCATTTCAATAAGTTGCAATAGCATTATTGATTTAATTCATTGTCATTTCCAATTGGTTATTTAGTGTGGTGTGTGAGATCAACAACTATAAAGGACATTGGCTATTACTGTCAAAGCTCTCAGATTGAGGATCTTATTTATGCTTTATTTAGTTTACATCAGTTAAACAAGGATGAGTTATTAGTACTATATCCTTGACTGATAATTGTTGTTGCTTTGCTGAATAAATAATTTAGTTTAAGAGTATTGAGTTTCCTTTGATTGCAAGTGATTTTTATTTAAAGCATCCATTTGTTCTAGTATTTGAGAGCACTGTACTGTAATTTAGAAACATTACTTTTGAGTAAATAGTTGCCACAAACTATGTACACTCTTGAAATAGAAAATATTGCCCATATTAATAACTAATGTGAAGATAATTAGGAGTTAAAAAGACACCTTTTATACCTCAACAACAGGGTCCAAGAGCTAGTGTGTAGCTACAAAGGCCTCGTTTCTACTAGCAATAGACTGCTTAGAACCATAGGTATTCAATTGGTGTGAGGGAGTCCTCCGTCAGGTGTGTAGGTTTTAACCCCATACATAAATTACCTACATACGAATTCTAAAACATAGAAAATAAACAATTGCAAGAGCATAACACATAAAACACATATACACAGAGATTTTTCCTCGATCCTAAAACTGGGACTACCAGCTTGATTTTTCATTATGTTCCTTTCAATGTTATAATACATATTTATACATGCCGAAGCATCCAATACCATGGACTGAAAACCATCGTTTCCAATACCATGGACCGAAAACCATCGCATCCAAAAACATGTGTGAAAATCATGCACAAAACCATAGGTGGGTCCGCCCATCCTAACATAGGGTCCAAAACCAAAATTTTTCAGGCTGCTGCCCCAAACCCCATAGAGTGGGGTTACCTGCACCAATCAAACCCCCTATGACTCCCCCACTATGTAATCGGTGCAACGAAGGGGGGGTTCCACAAAATTTGAAGAGAAACAAGATAGACTATACCATTCTCACAGCTGGAGTTTGTGGCTCTTCATCTTCTGATTCCTCCTCTACTGTAGAGTCTGATTCCCTCTCCTTTAGCTCAAACTCTATCTTCTCAAGTTCCTTTGGTTGGACTTCATGTTTAATAACATCTTTCATCTCTCTGAACACCACATCTCGGCTGTACACAACCTTCATTGTTATTGGGTTCCAAAGCTTATAACCCTTTAAACCATCCTTATACCCAATAAAGATGCACTTTTCATATTTACTATCCAACTTGGTTTGTTTCTCCTTTGGAACATGTACATATGCATCACATCCAAATACCCTTAGATGTGAAAGAGAGTGTTTCTTACCAGTCCATACCTCTTGTGGAGTCTTATCCTCCAACACTGATGAAGGTGAATTGTTGACCAGGTAACATGTAGTATCCACTGCCTCTGCCCAGAATTCCTATCCTAACTCGGCACCACTGAGCATGCTTCTTGCCCTTTCCATCAATGTCTTATTCATTCTTTCTACAACTCCATTTTGCTGAGGTGTATATGGAGTAGTCTTCTATCGTGCTATACCACACTTATTACAGAATTCTTCAAATTCCTTGCTGCAAAACTCTCCACCATTATCTGTCCTCAACACCTTTATCTTCTTCTCTGTCTGATTTTCCATGAGAGCCTTAAATTCTTTAAACCTGTCAAAGGCTTCAGATTTCTTCTTAAGGAAATATATCCATGTATTCCTTGAGAAGTCATCTATAAATGATACATAGTACACAGACTTACCTAGTGATGGAACCTTCATAGGTCCAAACACATCACTATGCACAAGTTCTAATATTTGTTTCGCCCTCTTACTAATAGAGGGGAAAATCACACGATTCTGCTTCCCATATACACAATTTTCACAAAAATCAAAATCTAGAGAGCTATTACTGATACCTTATACCATACCTTTTCCATGAAGTATTCGAAGGCCCTTATCTCCAATATGTCCAAGCCTTTGATGCCTCAATATGGTCTTATCTATAGAGACCACTAGATTTTATGCTCCACTTTCAGGAACCACAAAACTATTGCACCCATCAATAATAGTGCTACCTTGCAGCTTGTACAGAGTTCCAATTCAAACTCCCTGCATCAATACCACTGATCCCGAACCATTTTGCAGGTATCCTTCTCGAACACTGTTTTTACACCTGCATCATCCAGCTTGCTAACAGAAATCAGATTTCTGGCTAATGCAAGAATATGTAGAACACCCAGAAGTTTTCTAACCCTTCCACCTTGCAGCTTAAAATTTACTTTTCCGCGACCAATGATTCTAGCCTTCTTATCATCCCCTAAGAAGATATCACTGCCATCATATTGCTCATACTCGCAAAACCACTCTCTATGGGGAGTGAAGTGAAAGGATGCACCTGAGTCAATCAACCATACCTCATGATCTACATGTGTACTTGAAGAAGCCAAGTACACATCCCCACCTTCATCTGAGGTGGTTTTCACCTCTGCAAAAGGAGTATCATCAAATCCCTTTTATTTATCAAGAGCTTTAGATTTATAGTCCCTTTCGTAGTGCCTTTCCTTTCTGCATTTCCAGCACACCACCTTTATAGGTTTTCTTGGAGATTTAGATCTCCCTCTAGATTTAGATCTCCCACTAGATGAATTATTTTTGTTTTTGTTTTGGGACCACCCTCGTACAGACAAGGCATCACCATTCTGGCTCTCCATATTTTTCTGTCTCATCTCCTCCGTCAGCAACACTGAGACTATTTCATCAAACTGCAAGGCAGTTGCATTGCTACCTATTGTAATAACCAGACTATTCCACGAATCTGGTAGAGCACACAACAAACTGATGCACTTATCTTCATCTGAAATTTTAATATCAAAAGATGCTAACTGACTTACCACAGTATTAAATGCATTCAGATGCTCTATCACCAAGTCTCCATCTTTCATCCTCAGGTTATACTACTTTTTCTGCAGGAAAAGTTTATTCACCAGAGACTTAGATTGGTACAAATTCCCTAACTTGTCCCATAAAGCCTTCACCGTAGCTTCCCCTGATACATTCAACAATACTAAATCTGAGACACACAATCATATGTGCTCTTTGCCTTTTGATCTAACGTCTTCCATTCTTCATCGGACACTCCCATTGGTTTAGTACCCGGATCTACTACGATCCACTCATCTTTATCCACCAACAGATCCTCCATCTTGAGTTTACACAACTCAAAACTCTGACCATTAAATTTCTCGACCTCTATCTTTCCACTGCTCGCCATCTTCTTTCACCACCAAAATCGATCTTGCAGATCTCCCACTAAACATGGTCTACCACAGGCCCGAGCGAAACCCCTCACCAACAAAGGCGTCCACTTGAAGCCAAAACTACTCTAATACCAAATGTAGGTTTTAACCCCGTACATAAATTACCTGCATACGAATTCTAAAACACAGAAAATAAACAATTGCAAGAGCGTAACACATAAAACACATATACACAGAGAATTTCCCTAGATCCCAAAACGAGGACTACCGACTTAATTTTTCATTATGTTCCTTTCAATTTTATAATACATAATTATACATGCCTAAGCATCCAATACCATGGACCGAAAACCATCGCATCCAAAAACATGTGCAAAAATCATGCACAAAACCATAGATGGGTCCGCCCATCCTAACATAGGGTCCAAAACCAAAATTTTCCAAGGCGCTACCCCAGACCCCATAAAGTGGGGTTACGGGTACGCCTCAAACCCCCTGTGACCCCCCCCCCCCCCACCACCACACTACACAATCGATGCACTGAAGGGGGGCTCTGCCCCCCCTCTAACCCCTCAATTAACTACGTGGGCTAGTCGTGGAAAGAATATAACACAACCCATCAAGGTGAAAGCAGAGTTGAAATACTGTAAGACTCAAGCCCAAAGAGAATTTGGGTATGGTACTTTGATCATATATTTTATCCTAGAGAGGGTACCCATGATGAGGTCGTGTATGAGTTTGGGCATAGCTAGTCCCAGGGAGCTGAGACAGGAGCGATGGGCTTCCCTAACACCTTGTACTAGAGGGGGACCAATTAGACACTTCTTCGAGGATGACTTCTTCGAGTGGCTCAGTGGCCAGATCTTGATGATTGATGATTATGCTTATGCAGACATGGATTACACAGGGGATCCAAAACTAATATTTCCACTTGGCACTTAGTGGGGGCCACAAGGTAAGAGGATCAATTAAAGTACCAAAAAGTATTTTTTGACTTTTGAAATTTATGCAATTTTTTTTGTTTATGGGTGAAAAAGTATTGACATGAAGCACTTGCTTGACACAGATGTGGCACCGGTACGTCCTGCAGGTATGCCCTACCATGCTAGGTTGGGTGATTAGCTTCTTGGGGTTGGAGCAACAATAGGTGCGACAACCGTCGAAGAGGAATATGACACACAGAGTCTCCACGAGGTTGCTAGGAACCTCGAAGGGTTAAGCATGGGTGTGTCGTCTCTTCCTATGAGGGATATAACATATCATATTCAGTGACACACAGTGGGTGTGCCATAGTAGTTTCTAGTTCCTCTTAGGAGGTTAGATAGAGTTGTCATTAGTTATCACGAGAAACAAACTCAACAGGAGTAGGGTATAGCCAAAGGGTATCACAACGAGGCTTAGTAGAGCCATTTGGTAATTTAAAACAACCAAGTTTTTGGGAATTTTTTATTTAAAAGACTAGAATCGATATATATACATATATTTTTGGTGATTCATGGTGTATATGTTTGTTTTGATTTTTTTTGTAAATTTTTAACTATGAAAAGCTTTACATCCATACATGTAACTATAAAGAATGGGACAGATGCCAATCCAATACAAAATTTGCCAATGAGTCAGCTAATGCATTAGATTCTCTAGGAATGTGTTCATATGTAATAAAACTCAAATTGATGTTCCAAGAGTCGTACCCTTAGATAGTAACATAACAAGATTGGATTGCGAATGTGATAATGATTAGTCGATTGCATAACAACTAGCTGAGAGTCTAACCTAACCATCAAATTGGATATGTCTTGAGATGGGGCTTCTATAGTGAGTTAGATCATGGACCTATACTCAACAATATTGCTAGTGGAAACACTAAGAAAAACTCCCTCAGAACTAAGTAGTTCCAACTCAAGTGTGTAAAGGACCTAAGCAGCTGATGCAATGTGCCATGTATGATGACTGGAACCATCTGTGTATCCAAAGTATGGTAAGGGTGATGAAGATATCTATGCAACGAGAGACGTGTATGAGACAAATACCATAAAGAGTGAAAAAAATCCAGACACACCAAAAGAAGAAAAACTTATATACATAAAATTACAAAGCAAATTACCGGTAGCATACTAAGCATAACACTTTTTCAGATAGAGCCCATTGCAGGGCTCTGCGAGTGGAATTCCATCACAGTCCTAGAATTGATAGGAACCTTTTGAAAGGACCTTAGTAACAATGTATGGACCAATCCATAATGGTTGAAGTGTACCTGCCCCCAAGAGATCATACTTTTGATCATAAAGTAAAGCGAGGTTTCTCTCTTGGTAAGAATGAGGTTTGCCATTTTTGTCATATTGGGCTTTGACTCGACGCTTATGGGCTTTGAGAGCCAGTGCAACATTTCAACAAGTCTCATCCAGTTGATCAAGTGATAGTAAGTGCTCTTCTTCGGCTGTCGTGCTGAGTCAGAGTTCAACAACTAATTTTAGGGAGGGAATATGGCACTTGATAGGAAGAACTAATCTCGGGTCGTAAGAAAGTTGAAATGGTGTAAAGCTTGTAGCAGTTTTGATTGATGTTAAGTATGCCCAAAGAGCAGGATATAACATGTGGTGCCAATGGGTTTTATTATTTCCTACTAACTGGCGGATCATGGTTATAGGACACCATTGACAACTTCCACTTGGCCATTA
This sequence comes from Pinus tabuliformis, assembly GCA_031772625.1. NCBI lineage: Eukaryota > Viridiplantae > Streptophyta > Pinopsida > Pinales > Pinaceae > Pinus > Pinus tabuliformis. The sequence continues at coordinate 1,092,277,515 of CM062805.1, forward strand.
GCCTGTGGGTAGTAGGAGGAAGAATGTCATTTCCTAAAACCTAGCAATAATGTTAAGTTAGAAATCATATGGTTATGAAAGTGGGAACCATGGTCTGTAACGATTGCATGGGGCATGCCGACATGACAGATTACCTGATTGAATAGAAATAACGCATTAGTTTCTCCATCAACCCAGAAAGTGGGAATGGCTTCCACCCATTTTGTAAAGTAGTCCATAGAAACAATAATGAAGTTGTGCCCATGAGAGAAAGTGGGGTTGTAGGTGACAAAGTCAATGCCCCATTTAGAGAAGGGGCCAATAGAGATAACTGGGTGAAGGGGGGTTGGGGGTGCACAATTTTTTTTGGTAAATATTTGAGAAGGATGACACTGCTGGAATGCAGTAATACAATATTTAAACGAGGTTGGCCAGTAGTATCTTGCACACAGTATTTTATGGGCGGTAGCCATGCCAGAAAGATGACTACAACATACCCTAGCATGGAAGCCATTTAGAATGTGTTCTGCCTCAGCATGGGTGAGACAACATCGAAGAACTATACTAGTGCCACAACGATATAGAGTATCATTCAACACTAAATAGTTATTGGATTGGTGGCGGATGCAATGACGATCGTCTGACAATAGATCTGGGTGGAACCGCTGCATTTGGAGGTAGACGAGAATGTCTCCATATCAAGGATCTTTTGAGTCGACTAGATATACATATTCATATGGACGAGGATAATGGGCTACCTCATATGGATCGACTATGGGAAGGTCAGACAATAATTCAGCAAAGACTATGGATTTTTAGCCTTGGCAGTGGTGAAAACCAAATCAAATTGTTGGAGGATAACAATCCATCTGGAATATTTTCCTTTGATGATGTGACAAGAAAAAATGTGTCTCATGGGATTTTCCAAGGTGATGACAGTAGACTGTTGCAATAGTATGTAATGTCGGAAGTGATTGACAGCAAAGAAGACTGCCAAGGATAGCTTTTCCACATGTGAATCTCAGAGTTCAGGCCTAGCCAAGCCTTTCAAGAGATAATAGATCACATGATTACTGAGATCATCATGGGTTGGGACCAACACCATACCAATAGAGGATGGCGAGGCTGCAAGTTATGAGAGAAATTTTCGTGAATAGTCGAGAGGACTACGTAGTGGGGAAGATATGAGTGCCTCTTTCAAGGCATCAAATGATCGTTGGGCTTGATCATCCCATAAGTATGGTACTCCTTTCTTTAGCATGCCCATAAAACCTTTCGTTTGTTTGGAATAATTTATGATGAAACATCATAAGAAGTTATCCTTCCCTTGAAAACTTTTGAGATGTAATATGGATTGTGGCAGGGGAAATTGAGTAATTTCCTTTACCTTATCAGGATCAACCCTTATCTCATGTTTGGAGACAATGAAACCAAGTAGGCATCTAGACTCAACAAATAATACACACTTATGCGGATTCAGGTGGATGTTATAGAATCTACACCCAAGAAATATTGCTCGAAGATGAACTAGGTGTTGGGTTCGCTTCTTGGAGTGAGCCAAAAGATCATCCAAGTAAGCTTGAAAAATGTGTCTGATATCATGAAACACATAGTCCATGGCCCTTTGAAAGGTTTCTCCTACATTATTCAAATAGAAGGGGAGCTTCTGATATGAAAATATTCACCAGGGAAAAATGAAGGTGGTTTTGTGTTAGTTCGCAAGTTTTATGGAAATCTAATTGTAGTATGAGAAACCATCCATGAAGGAGAAAGATTTGCAATCGACACAATCATCGATGATTTGGTCAATGAATGGGGTCAGATAATTATCCTTTAGACATGCGCCATTACAATATCATTAGTCAACACAGACACAGATGGTACCCTATTTTTTGTTACATGAACTAGATTGGAAACACATTTTTTCAAGGGAATGGGGTAGATAAAACCAACACGTAATACCTTTTCCACCTCAGTATTGATAGCGATATTTTTGCGAGGGTGGATTGGTCAAAGTCTTTGGCCGATAGGCCTGGCATTGTCATAGACCTTGATCTCATGTTTGACAATAGAAGGACCTATGCCTGACATTTCCTCATAAGACCAAGCAAATACATCACAGAATTCCTTGAAAAGGTAGGTGAAGCTTGCAATTTCCTCAGGATTTCAATCCGCTCCAATCTGAATGTTTTCCACAATACCTGTTTTGATTGAGATATTAATGAGCATAATTTTTGAAATATTTCCCATGTTCTCTTCCAAATCCAAAATTTGGAAAATCATATAAATAGAGGGAACAACATCATCTGGCTCAAAAGGTAGGATTTTTACCGATGTCACGTCTGAATCAAATATCGAAGCATGATGGTGAGAGATTTCCCAAGGCCTGTTTGTAATTGAAAAGGTCCTTTACTGTTAAATTTTAACGAGTCCAGTATAGGAGAAACTCGGCGTTTTTCAACTTTAGGGAGTCTGAAAAAAGTTAAGAAAACTCCATGGTTGTCCTTTTTCGTAAATTTGTGTTTCCCAAGCCCGAAAAAGTATAAAATAATACTTGAGAGAACTGATTGACCATTACAATCAAGGAGTGCTTTTCATAATTAGTGCCTCTGACCCTAAAAAAGTAAAAAAGCGATCAATGACATGTCGTTTTATAACAAATATTGAATTTGGAAAGACAAAAATCCGACAATATCTTCATGTTTTTACGGTCAGAAAAGGGCTGTAAGTGGACTGTCTTTTTAATTCCGTTTTAACGAGCTTAAAAAGAAAAACTCGGCAATCTTTTCATATTTTAGGAGTCAGAAAAGAGCTTAAAGGTGACTCTAATGTTTTTTGTCAAAAATGATCAATTTTTCCTGAAAAATCTGTTATCCTGTACAAAAACTCAAACATTACTCATACCTGTTTAAAATAAATAAAAATGCTTCAAAATTTACCTCTTTAAAATGAAAAATAAACAAATTAAAAATTCATTTATTCAAAAAAGCTTATAAAAAGGGCTTTTGTAAATTCATTTTTACCGTTTGACTTTAGAGTGAGAAAAGAGAGCTTTTGGTAAGAAATTTCTCATGAAGATTGCGGAAAATCCGTCCGTTGGAATCGAACACCGTCACCTCCAGGTAATCCACATCATCTTATTCTTGCATTTCATCCATTTGAAATTTGTTTTTAGGGTTTTATTTTGAGTTTTAGGAAATATTTAGGTTAAAAGACCGCGCGCGGGGGTCCGTAGGCGCAGCATGCAAAACCTGTGGACCCCGACTTTTTCGCATGCAGAAAATAGTCAGGGGCCAACACCTGCTGTATAGCCAGAGTGTGGACCTACGCACTATCTCTAACATAGAGGGTGTAGTCCCCGCGGCATATGTTCTAACATTCCAAATTTTTCAAATTTTTCCCAAAAACTTCGATTTAAGATATTCTAATCCCCCTTTTTTGAATGTAGGGTATACACCATGCTTGACTGGTGGGAATGAGAGCACGAGGATGTGGACCTCGCCGCAATTAATCATCAACCTTCGATTGATGCATTGAAGGCATGCAGTTTATTCAAATTCTGGGCCATACCTGGCATGAGGGCCTAGGTGGACTTTTTTGCAATGGCTGGTAGACAGGTGGAATGTACAGGACCAGTGTTTCTTTATTGGTGGCCACCAGCTCAAAATGGAGCTGGAAGACATTTACTTTTTGACTGGTTTGCCTAAGAGAGGTGAACAATTGACTCTATTCGGGGCTGGGCCAGGTGGCCAGTCTGTCGATAACCTCCGGCTAGAGTTTTGTAATGACCAAACCAAGGACAAAGGGATTGATATCAAAACCATCTCCCGTCCTGAACTCAAAGTGATTTCATTTACTGTCACCAGGCTCTGCGGAAGTGTAGCACTACATATGGCCACTGGATCCCAAATGCGGATGGCAGTAGACTGCTTTCGGGGCACCATATTACACTGGTGTGAAGCTGTGTTGGCTAATGTAAAAGGCCAACTGACTAGAGCAAAGAACGGACAACTGAAAAACTTTGGATATGGTTTCTTAGTTGTGAGCTTTGGTCTAGATAGGGTCCCAATGTTGGTCCCACAACATCTTTCCATTGGAGATGGACTTCCCCGAGAGCCCAAACTGATGCGTTGGGTTGCAGTTATGGCCCGTCATCCTGAGGAGGGTTCAGAAGTTGTTCGATTTCCTCTTGAGTATTTTCATTGGTTGGAGAACCAAGTTTTGCTATTCAAGATTTTCCTTATGCTAGGATGGATTATCGTGGTGACCTAGACATGGCTCTTCTACCAGGAGAGCAATGGGATGACTCAGGTAAAATCATTTTCAACATTTTCTAATTAATTTTTTTTTTTTAAATCATCACAAAATTGATAGTAAAAAGTTTCAAATGTAGATGTAGGTCCACAACGACTAGCCACTCTTCGGCCCTATGAGAGGAAACAGCCAGCTGTAGCAGCAATAGCCCCATGGGACGAATCTACAGAGACCCTGGCCAAATTGGAAAACCATCTAGAGCATTTGATAGCAGACATTCCAGAGACTAGCATAGATGACATTCCTCTTAGGCTACAGTGCTATGTGATTGTTACACAAAATATTGTCACCATGACTTTCTGCAGTCAGTGTAAGTCTATCACCACTCATACTGTCCTCCTTTGCAAGTCTCAAACCTCAGCTCTTCATGTCAAGCTTTAAAAATGAGAGAAAGTCTTTGAAAATATTTAAAACTCTGGTTCCGCACTTTCTCTTACCATTACCTGTGGTCCCACACCCCTTGGTCATATTACCTACGGACCTGCCCGCTCTGTCTCTAAAGGAGTGGGTGCGAACCCCTATAAATGTAAAAAAGGCGCAAGTTTATTCTTAAAAACTCACTTTGGGTTAATTCTGGATGCTTCTAGAAGGAATCTTGACGTGGATGGTTCACTCCTAGGTGGTTCATGCATCCCATAGCTAAAGAAGCTAACCCCTTGAGGAGAGGATCTTATCCCTTTGAATCAGGGCTCTATCCCTTTGAAGGTGGACCTAGTAACTTCCCTCCTTTGCACTATAAATTAAGGCATTGGGCTGGTTGCTAGAGAGGTTGAAAGCTAAACATTTTTTAGGGTAAATGTTGTTGGAATTTAGGCTTCCTAGTTAAGCTTGAGAGGAGAGATTACATACCTTTTGGCTTCTTTGGGAAGAGAGTGAAACTTGTCAAAGTAGAGGAGATTCTTGCTGGACCCTGGGAGGAGCTTGTACAACATCAAGGCACCAAGGTTGTAACATTCTTCTTTGATTAAAGTTAATACAATCAGATTCATTTTTCTCAATAAATTGTCTTCTATGGTTTATTTCATGAATTCCTTGATCATCATGATAAATATGGTTTATTATATTGGCTTTTCAGGTGTTATTTGATATGTGTGCCTATTTGTGTTTGTAGATTCTTTAAAAGGGAACTCATTTGGACAAACGGAGCGTGGCTTCCACAAACTAGCACTAGACCCGAGGTAGGCCTAAAACACCTATTAACCTTTATTTATAAATCACATATTTAGAGAAAGATAGAATTTGTTTGGTTTGCTTGTCGCTAGATATCCATAGATACTAGGGAGATCGGTCTTGTCCGCAAGAACAATTCATTCACCCGACAAAATGGCGACTCCGCTGGGGACTTGAATTTTTGGTTTTTGCCTTTGCTTTTACTTTGACTTGAGAAACTATTTCTCTGTTTCTAGTTTTTGCTTGCTGTGTGGGATTGGGTAGGTTTTTAGATTTTGAATTATTTTTTGTTTTTTATGCTTTTGGAAGAGGACCGCACACTCTGTTTGTAACACAGTGCAGACATCCCCGCACTTTTGCTTTACACACAAAGCGGTACCACACCTGGGTATACTGGGGGCCTGCAGACCCAGTCAAAATTTTGAAAAACTTAAAATCTTTTCATTCAGTTAAGCTTAGGATTTGTTTATGTGTTTTAGCCTCTGCCCAGATCTGCATGTGTCCTGTCAGAAACTTTTCGTAGGTTAATTCCAAGAGCAGGATCAAGATCTTAGTATGGTGGAAGATGAAGGAATTTTGCATCCTGACAGCCAACAGGAATTACATGAAATGGATCAGCAGTATGAGGAAAATTTGTACACTCCTTCACTTGAAATTAATGAAGACAATCACTGTTTGAGCAAGAGAAAACAAAAAGTATTATCTCCTCTATCTGAAGACGAGATAGATCAACTCTTGAATGGTCATGTTCCAGCTCAAGTTAACGTAGATCTGCAGTGTGCACATGGTCAAGAAGGTGATGGTGGAACTTCTTCCTCTTCTGAAAAGGATGATAGTCCTGTAAGCAGCTTTATAGATCAGCAGGTTGAAGATGTCCATATAGTTGAAAGTGATGAAAGAAAAAGTGTCATTTCAGATCTGTCCATAGAAGATGTCAGCATGTATGAAAGTCAAGTTTCCATTTCAGAATGTGATAACGTTAAGTCAGCCATTTCAAATCTAGATTCAAATTGTGATGACCAAGAATACCTTGTACTGAATCCCATGAAGGAGAACCCTGCTGCTGAAAACATCTGGAATAAAGAAGACAGAGTTATGAATCCAAATGTTCTCATGTCATCAGAACAAAGCCTTCAGAAAGAATTAATCCAGTTAGTTTATGAACAACCAGATGAGATCTTTGCTCTAGTAAGTGAAAAGGTTTCTCTGGATGAATCTATGGTAGCTGATAGAAATGTTAGTGTTGGGTTTCAAGAATCATTTGAAGTTTATTTTCTTATGATTGATGAATGTAATGAGAATCCGGTTATCATATCATATGAAGATGATCTACAATATATTCAGACTTCAGAAAATCAGACCATTCAGGATTCCCTTTTAGATTCTTCCTCATATGTCTCATGTTTTGAAATGTTCCTTGAAGAGGAGATTTGCTCATCCACTTGTTTAGAAATTTTTAAGGATCACTGAAGTACATTTTGAAGGAAGATCAGAATCAAAAGAAAAAGACACTTTGTTTCTTCAGCGGGAGGTAAATCTTCATGTTTTTTAGGATCCAATGGCAGATTTGGTGCAGTCAGCAGTGAAGGTGATTATTGAAGTATTCAGTGATGAAGGAGATCATGGTCAATCATGTTTTTGGATGCCTAGTTACCAGTATCTGTTGTTGACCAGAAAATCTGATCAGGAGAATCAATCAAGGAGGCATCTACTTGATTGGCTACATTGGAAGACACACTACACATGATTGTACATATTGCATTAGTATGCAGGTGGCTTTCATCATGATTTGAGACCCTCGAATCTTGATGGACTACTGCCATTGAAAAAGTTTTGTAAGTTTCTGTTTTAGTTAAGTCAGTCATGAGTCATTTCTTTTTGCATTTAGTCAGTTTTTTCAGTCATGTTGGTTCCATAATTCAGTCGGTTTGAGTCAGGTTTCAGTCAATAAATTGAGTTATGTGGATTTGTCAAGTCATCGACTCCATAGTCTAATGGACGAAGGCATTGTTTTCTCTCCCAAATATCTGTAGTTCTTGGCACCTCCAAAGAGCTGGAGCTACCATCCCCCATTGGAGCCAATGTTAGAGTCGGTCTTGTCAGTCCTCCATCAGAGATCAAAATATTTTTGCATTTCATTTTAGGTGTCCCATTCTGCTCGATCACCTACATTCCGCTAGGGGCATGCCATTTACTAATGGAAGGGCTTGGTTTTCTCATTTTACCTCTCATGCCTTGTCCTGCTGGCTTAGCTCTGTTTATCAAAGTTCATTAAATCAGTAATGAAGTCATTTACCGTCTTGTTTTTGCTGCTTGATAAGCAAAGAGTCAAACTTGGTAATTAGGTCTAGGGTTCACAAATTGTTGTTCTCAAAGTGTTCAATAATGCCGACAGGCCAAAGGGAGCTTCAATAAGGTTTCATTCCGAGATTCTCATCATTCATAATGCTCATAGATGTTTCTTCTTCAAAACTCCATTTTGAAGAAGAAATCATTAAATTTGTTTTTAAATATGTGATTTTTCAAAAGTTTTCAGTCATGAAACGTTTTGGCACCACCTTGATCCATTGCAAATCATCCCTGCAAGCAGACAAAGAGTTTCATCACTCAAAAAATCAAAAAGGAAAATTGCAGAACAAAGTTTGTTTTAAAATTGAAAAGTGCCAAAGTTCTACAATTTTTCAAAAGTGGGACATTGCAAGACAAAAATAAAACGCATGCCATTACTCATTACAAGACATTTTTCACCATTTAAATATCATTTGCATGTTAAAGATAAGAGCAAAGTCGAAATTGAAGTTTGAGAGAGTGAAATTGCAAATTTGGAGGTAGTCTATCTCTGTTAGTTTGAGCGCGGCGCACTGGAAGAAGGCGAGACGCATCCGGCCTGCGCGGTGTGTTGGGCTGGAATGCGGCGCACAGAACCTCCAGGCCCACAACTCATCACCTCTTCTCAATTTTTTGAAATCAATCAACTCTTTCGCTCCAAGATTGAATCATAGCACGTTTCCTTGGTGTAATCAAATTTTAGGATCATTGTTTTAATTGTATGGAAGATTACTCTCAGTCCATTGTAATGTCTGAGAGTTAAGGAGAGCTCGTTTGTGGCTCTACACAATTGTACAAGATCAGCATCCTCGTGAGGAAACTCACCAAGGCATTGTGTGAGGTCAATAAGGATTTTTCCTTGGTTAGTTTTGAAAAATCCAGTTGTGAATTTGGTTGGATACGTGTTCGCTGGTGACTATAGCTGGAATTGGCAAAAATGAGTTGGTTCTTATGCCAAGCTATGGGAATATTCAAAATGGTCAATATTTGTCTCCTCGATTAAACAATGCGATGAATTGGAGAAACAGGCAAGCAGGATCTCTTCTGAATTCACGATGGAATCAGGAATCTTTTGTTGAAGGCAAGGTTGAAAATGAGTTTAGAATCGAGCAACCTTCTGTGGGGCATGACAGGTCAGGCCAAGGACTCTCGTATCACTATCATCTCATTAGCCTTCTGAAATGTAACTGCAACAGTTTGAAGCAATGACTGGCCGCACAAATGTCTTGCAAGTAGCTCCAAATGCAAAGAACCTTTATTTCCCAATTGACTATGCACAGTGTGCTTGGAAACAATTCACAACCGGAAACAGTTTTGGGTGCATTGATGGAACTCTGTTTCACTTCATTAAAGGTGAAATTTTAATTTAAAATTAGTTTTTATTCAAAAGGATAGTGCAAGGTGGAAATTCAAAAGCCAAATTAAATGAAGAATACCTACCACAGCATAAATATAGGAACTGATGGTCTATTTTTTACTGCAGTTGCAATTCAAAGGGTCTATGCTCCAGATTCTGTCTTTTAATTGGTCATCAACAAACAAAATGTAACGCTCCTCCTTTTTAGAGCAGAATTTTCCTATTTTAATGATTTTAGGTGAAACTACTCCCTATTTTCATCGATTTGCTTTCCCCAGCTCTAAGTTTATTTAGTGTATTGAAAATCATTTGTAAAGGGTTGAAATTTCTGGGAGCAGTGTGGAGGAAAAACCCAGTGCTGTCATTGTACAAGTTTTGGCCAGGAAATTAATAAAATGATGCAGCTCTGATTCAGGAGATCCCTGTGGTATGAGTTTAGCAATGTGTTTTTTCTCTGTTTCATATGTATCTTGTTATGTTTACATTTCATTCATAATCATTTCCAAGCTGAATGCTTTTAAGTGAGAAAGGTAGAATTCAGTTTACTGCTCTGCCTTGGGAAAGCGTTCATGTTCTGTGTGGCTTCTTCTGTCTGAAAAGGATTCATCACATATGCCCTTTTCAGCCTCTCAACTGTCTTTCCACTCCATATTATTCAAATTTGATTGCTAAATCTCCTGCCTATCTTGCCTCATGAAACACCTTGTGTCTTTGAGTTAATTTCTCTGCTCAGGCTGTCCTTTGTCCCATACATCCCTGAAAATTCAGTCATCCATTAAACTGTCTCTTTCATATCCATTTACTAGCCTAAAATCAGTGTGCATTTTGAGTCATCTCAGACCTTCTTGTTTATTTTTACTGAGGTGACTCGGAGAGAGCCCTCTCCTATCCTCATAGGGCTAGCTATGAGACTAATCATGGTATGGTGTTATCTTGAATCCTGTCTTCCTTCAGCCTAAGGAAAATTTGAGCTCTAATAGATACCTCTAGTTTCTACTGTTCCTGCATCAATTCCTCAAGCATCTTTACCTCAGTCTAGACCCACAATTCAGACTTTAGTTCAAATTCCTGTAGGACAACCTGGTCCAAGTATGGTTGTCACAAGTCAACCTCAATTTACTTATCAATTGCACCAGGGATAGTACCAATTTGGTCCTGTTGTGCAGAACCAAGTCTATCAGTATCAACCGTACCCTGGATATACTTATTAGCAACCTCAACAACCCTAGTACGGTACAGTTAATCTTGGTTTTCCGGGAGGATATAATATCCTAAATGAAATTCCAATTCCTAGTTATCCTAGATATCCTCCTCCTCGGGCTGGTCTCATGACCCAAGGTTTCAGAGACCCTAATCGTCAGTTACCATTCATTGCAACTTTGGACTTGCTTGATTTGTCGCGCCTTACGAACGATCCGATTAATTATCTTCCATTTTTGCCGCCAATGCCGAATAAGTTGCCTAGTGATATTCCTAAGTTTGAAGGTAAATCAGGAGAGGATCCATTGAACCATGTGATGACTTATCACTTCTGGTGTGCCTCTAACTCCATTTCGGATGATTCAATTCGTTTACGACTTTTTCAACGCACTCTAATTGGTCTTGCGGCCAAGTGGTACATTGAGTTACCACGAGCCACTTTTTATAATTTTAGTCAGCTAGCTACTTCGTTTTTAACTCATTTTCAGTTGCCTGTCAGATATCACAATGGCATGGAATTATTAACTTCATTAAAACAGTCAACGTCCACTTACATTTCAGATCACATTCATGAATGGAGACGTCGATGGCGTTTAGTGAATGTTTTTATCCTGGATCAAATTTTAGCAGAATGGTTTGTCAAATCTTTATTACCTAAAATCACTGAGGATGTAGCTAGGGCAGGAGTCGTTACTGAAGAGCAAGTAATTGCTCAAGATCAGTACCTTGACCTCGTTTATACGCAGTCGGGTACATTACATGAGAAAATCCCCGATCTTCCTAGACAAAATCAAATAACTGCAGCTCCTTCAGGGTCTCATGCCGCTGACGGTATGATTGGTACAGTTAATACCAAAAATAAGAAGAAATATTCCAAGAATTCTTCTCCTATCATAACTTCACCAGATTCCCCGACAAGAGATTCTTCCATGGAAATTTCTGCCGATATTCATGTTGTAGAGTCATCTATGGCCAAATCAATATCCGGCGGTAAAAAGAAAGGGAAGAAGAAAAATAAAACAGATAAAAATTGGAAAGAGAAACCAGAAAAAACGGAATCTACTGATGAGAAACGTAAACCTCGTTATCCTTGTCTCATTTGTGATGAAGAGCATTTTACAAGAGACTGCCCTCATCGTGCTGAGGTTGCGAAAATTGTCAAAGGTTCTCAAACGCCTACTGTTTTGAAGGATCCTTTTCCTAGTAAAGACAGTAAGATGATAGGTTCTTCCTCAAATGCCTCAAAAGAACCCATAATGATGATGTCCCATGTTAGGATTGCGACACGATCGAGGGATTATGGAAGTAAAAGTCCTGTTGGTGGTAAGGAAGCAGAATCTTCTAATTCAAACCCATCAACTTCAACTCCTAGTTCTGATCCACTACAGATCGAGAAACCTAACCTAGACTTAGTAATCAAACCACTCGCCAAGGGTATACTTCGAAAGTCAGCTTTCAATCCACATGCAAGAGCTGCTCAGAACTATAACATTGTTGAAGATTTGTCTATTTCACCTTCAGCAATGTCGGCTTTGGAGGTGCTACAATCATGTCCAGCACAACGTAAATTGCTATTTTCGGCTATAGGAGCTATTGATATTCAGGACTTGAACCTTATAATCTTTGATTTAGAAAATAGTACACCTCGCTTACCTCATCAAATGGATTTCCAAATTCTAGTGTTAGTCAAAAATAGACCTTGCTATAGGACTATGATTGATGAGGGAGCCTCAACGTGTATTATGTCGATCCAGTGTTGGAGATCACTTGGTTCTCCTACACTTAATCAATCCCTGATGATTCTAAAGGCTTTTGATGGCCGTGGGTTCCATCCTTTTGGCATTCTACAGGATTTACCTATAGCGGTTGAAGGCAAAATTGTCAATCTAGATGTGGAGCTGGTTGATGCTCCTTTAGATTACAACCTTCTCTTGGGTCGTAGTTGGTCTTACGCTATGACTATTGTTGTTTCATCGGTCTTTCGGCTTATAAAGTTTCCTCATAATGGAAAGATTGTAACTATAGACCAACTAACTTACTTTTCATCCGACCCAGCCTCTTCTAAAAGTATCCAGCATGTCGGCAAAACAACTATCCCTTATAAGGATGTTGTAGTAGGACTAGTTAAATATTCTGGTTTACTAGGAACTTTTTCCTTTCCTCCTCCCAACGTATCACCTTCTACTACAACCATTTATATGATTTCATCAGACACTATTGTTTATGATGATCCTTGGATCGTACCTTCCGAATCTGAGATAGATTCATTTGGTGATGCTATGCCTTTGAGTCAATATGAAATTATGTATCAGGCCGTACATTCATTTTCCAACCCTTCTTCAACCAAAATTGACTTAATGAATGTGGTCCATGAAGAATCACTTTCATCATCAAACTCAGATTCAACAATTTTTTTCGAACTTGTTCACACTGATGAGCAAATTCATGAAATCTTGTATGTTGATGATTTACCATGGGAAGATCTTCATCATAGATCTTCGTTTTTACCTGAGATTGATCGTTTTGAAAATGAATTTTCATCTATTTTTACAACTGATTATGTCAAGGAACCTCAGAATCCATTGAAAAATCCTGATTCTAAGTTAAATTTGGGAAATATTTCTTGAACTTTTCCTATTGACATTTCGATTAAGCCTGGAATTGTTGAAATGAAATTCAAACATATAAGGCCCTATTTCAAGAATTCCACGATGTGTTTGCCTGGTCATATGAGGAAATGCCAGGAATTCACCCAACAATTGTTGTTCATGAAATTAAAACTTACCCGGATGCTAAACCTGTTCGGTAATGTTTGCGTCAGATGCACCCATGAAAAGCTGCTGCTATTAAAGCAGAAGTTGAAAAATTACTTAAAATAGGTTTCATTTATCCAATTCCATTAACGGATTGGGTATCGAATATTGTTCTTGTTAACAAAAATCAAGGAACAATAAGAATATGTATCGATTATAGGGATATTAATCGAGCCTGTCCAAAAGACAATTACCCAACTCCCTATATCGATCAAATCATTGATGATTGTGCCGACAGTGAAATATTCTCCTTCATGGATGGTTTTTCCGGACACAATCAAATAAATATTCTACCTGCTGATCAACCAAAAATGGCTTTCATTTGTCCATGGGGGACATTTGCTTATTGCAAATTACCTTTTGGGCTTAAGAACACTAGTGCAAATTTTCAAAGAGCCATGTCTTATGTGTTTCATGACATCAAGCACATTGTGCAACCCTATCTCGATGATTTACCTGCTCATTCATTACATTGAGCCGATCATCTCATTCATTTACGAGCAATCTTTATGAGGTGTAGGCATTATCGAATTAGGTTGAATCCACATAAGTGTGTTTTCTATATAGAAACAGGTCGGTTACTGGGATTTGTTGTTTCGAAAGCCGACATTCATGTCGATGCCTCGAAGGTTGAAGCTATTGTCAAATTGCCTCCTCCTTCGACTCTTCACCAACTCCAAAGTTCATAAGGGAAAGCAAACTTTTTACGCCGATTCATTCCTAACTACGCTGAGATAACAAAGGGTTTTACCAGGTTGTTGAAATAGAATATTGCATTCTTTTGGGATGAGATAGCCGATAAATCTTTTGATGCACTAAAACATGCGTTGACCCATGCATCGTTATTGCATCCTCCCAACTACAACCAGGCCTACTTCTTATATCTCGCCACCTTGCATTCCACCATCGGAATGGTATTAGTTTAGGAAGATGAATTCAGTAGTGAACATGTGATATATTACCTTAGGCGAACCTTAAATCCGACTGAGCTAAAATATTCACATGTGGAGAAATTGGCCCTGGCAGCTGTTCAAGCTGTTAAACGTTTTCGTCATTACATTTTACTATGCAAAACTACTGTAATTTCCGACTGCAACCCTATGATCTATATTTTGACCAAACAATTGCTAGGGGGCAAGTATTCCAAATGGATTGTTATCCTGCAAGAATTTGACTTGGAGTTTGAAAAATCTAAGTCAAAGAAATCTTTAGTTTTTGCGGAGTTGATGTGTGACTTCCCGCGTGCTGATACTAAAACTGTGGCAGAAGAGCCCATTGCGGACGAATCATTCTTTCTAATCAGCACTCTTGATCCATGGTATGGAGATATCATAGTTTATCTCCAAACCCAATCCTTTTGGCCTGAAATTTCAAGAACTCAGCGTCGGAAAATATGATTCCAATCCCAACAATTCAAAATTATTGGAGATACACTTTATCGTCGTGGGGCGGACTCTGTTTTCCGATGTTGTTTAACTCATGAGGAAGCTGAAAGGGTTCTAAATGACTGTCACTTTGGAGCGTGTGGCAGTCATATGTCTGGGTTTTCCACAACCCAAAAGATATTGCGCGTTGGCTATTTCTGGCCGTCTTTGTTTAAAGATTCTATTAATGCGGTCCGAAAATGCCACAACTGCCAAATTTTTGATCGAAAGATGCGTGCTCCACCTGCTCTTCTCCACCCTATAATTTCCGTTGGTCCTTTTGCAAAATGGGGTATCGATTTTATTACATGTAACCCTCACTCGGCTGGGGGGCATGCATATATCATCCTTGCAGTAGATTATTTTACCAAGTGGGCCGAGGTGATGCCTACATTTTTGGCAGATGGCAAAACTGCTGCAATTTTCATTTTCAATCATATAATTGCTAGGTTCGGTGTTCCACAAGCAATTATCACTAATCATGGGTGTCATTTTCGAAATATTATGATTACTGAACTAACAGACCAACTTGGCCTGCGTCACGATAGTTCAACTCCATATTTTCAATAGGCTAATGGTCTAGTTGAAGCCATCAACAAAGTTCTAGTCATCATGATCCGATGAATCATTGGGATTCATAGGTCAAATTTGCATAACATGCTATTTTCAGCACTTTGGACGTATCGAACCTCAGTAAAAACATCAACTGGTTTCACTCCTTTCCAACTAGTTTACGGTTTGGAAGCTGTGTTACCCATTGAATGAGAAATCCTGTCATTGCAAATGGCCATAGAATTACTTCCAGCCACTTCCGAAGAGGAAACACGTTTGTTGTACTTGGCTCAGCTAGATGAGAATTGACATGATGTTGCACTAGCAATCGAAGCTCATGCCAAACGTATTAAAGCTCAGTATGATCAAAATGTTACACCTCGTAATTTTTCGGAAGGAGACCTAGTCTTAGTGTACGATCAAGCAAATGATAAATTAGGCACTGGAAAATTCGTACCCATGTGGCATGGTCCTTATGTTGTTAAGCGAGAGCTGGCAAAAGGGGCCTATGAATTGGTAGACTTTGACGGGGTCTCTTTAGGTAAGCTCAAAAATGGTCTTTATCTGAAGAGATATTATGCTTAAATCTGGGTGTGGAGATTTTAGTTAGGTTAGTTTTCTTTCTAGCTGTTGTGTTTTAGATTAAAAAGTGTGATTAGCTTAGAGAGTGTTTTTGTCATTATTCCTGCTTATCTTGATTTTACTCTTGATATTGCAAATGTCGATGTCTCTCAAAACATACATTGGTTTTGCTGATGGTGCTTGTCATAATACACAAACATTTCCACAGCTTGGGTTATCTATTCGCCATCTGATGAGTTGGTATCTATGCATGGGGTAAGCCTCGGTCAAACAACGAACAACATTGTAGAGTATGGTGCAGTGATTGAGTTATTATATAAATCCATCTCATTTGGGATTCAGAGTTTGATTGTGAGGTTAGATTCTGAACTCATTGTATTGTAGCTTAATAAAGTGTATGCCATTAGAAATCTAGTGTTATTGAGATTATTTTTGAGAGTTCGTCTCTTGGAACGTGAATTTGACTATATTGAATATCAGCATATTCAAAGATATTTAAATACATTAGCAGATGCAATTGCTTCTCGAATGTTAAGTAGACATTTGCAGTAATCAAGCAAGTAAATTTAAAAACATTCCATAACATGTGTTACAAGATAGTCAGTAATAGTGATATAGCATAGCATAGAAGTGTGCCAAATATACATCGTCTTCGATCATAGTTTGAAAAACACCTTATGATCGGAAAAAATAATAGTACAAAAAGCAAAAATGTCATATGAGTCTACAACAGGCGATCATCCTATCACTGGTGATGATCACGATAAGAAACCACTGTACGGGCCACCCTACAAAGGAACCTCCTAAAAGGTCCTGGGACTCCAATCACATAGCGCTGTAGCCTAAGAGGAATGTCATCTATGCTAGTCTCTGGAATGTCTGCTGTCAAACGCTCTAGATGGTTTTCCAATTCGGCCAGGGTCTCTGTAGATTCGTCCCATGGAGCTCGTGCTGCTACAGCTAGCTGTTTCCTCTCATAGGGCCAGAGAGTGGCTGGTCGCCGTGGACCTACATCTGCATTTGTCATAGTCTATCCTTATAGCTTCCTATACTAACCCCATACTTGAACACAATCTCTGCAACCAAACTACTTCCTTGCTTGCATGAGTGGCTGCCATGTATTCTGCCTTTGTAGTTGATAGTGCCACTACAGATTGTTTCTTACTCATCCAACTGACTGCAACTCCAAATACGTTAAACACATACCCACTTGTAGATCTTCTCTGATCCAGATCTCCAACCCAGTCTGCATCAACAAAGCCACAAATATCCAACACTATGTCCAATCCTAGTCTTCCTTGGTAGCACAAATCATAATCACTAGTGCCATGCAAATACCTAAAAACTCGCTTCACTGATGTCTAATGCTCCTTTCCTAGTTTTAACATAAACCTGCTCAATACTCCCACTGCATGTGCAATGTCTGGTCTAGTACAGACCATTGCATACATCAAGCTACCGACTGCACTTGCATATGGAACACGGGACATGTCATCTTCCTCTTCTTGTGTCTTGGAACACTCTTCAGCAAATAACCTCACACCTACAGGAATAGGAAACTTCACCGGTTTACTATCTTGCATATTAAACCTCTATAGAATTGTCTCGACATACTTCCTCTGGTTTAACCAGAGCTTTCTTTTTGCCTGATCTCTTTTAATTTCCATGCCCAAAATATAGTTTGCAGCACCAAGATCTTTCATGTCGAATTTGGAGGAAAATTGGGTCTTCAAATCCTGGATAATTTCTTTTTCATTTCCAACTAGCAACATATCATCCACATACAAGACGAGATAAATAACATGGTCACCAATTAATTTAAAATACACACAGTGATCTGCTTTGCTTCTGGTGAAGCCAAGTCCTCGTATAAATGTATCAAATTTCTGATACGACATCCTTGGTGACTGTTTTAACCCATAAAGATACTTCTTTAACTTGCATACTAGTTTTTTCTTACCCTTCACTCCAAAGCCTTCAGGTTGCTTCATATAGATTTCCTCTTCCAGATCCCCATGAAGAAACTCTGTCTTCACATCCATCTGTTCTACCTCAAAATCAAAAGCAACAACAACAGATAAAAGTAATCTAATAGAAGTTACCTTGGAAATAGGAGAAAAAATATCACCAAAATCAATTCCCGGCACCTGGGAATAACATTTTGCTACCAATCGAGCTTTGTATTTCTCCACTTTTCCTTCTGCATTTGTCTTCTTTTTGAACACCCATTTTCTGCCAATGGGTTTCCTTCTAGCTGGCAACTCCACTACATCCCAAGCCTCATTTTTGTGCAAAGATGCCATTTCATCAACCATGGCCTCTTTCCAGAGTTTTCCATCCTCTGAATCCACTGCTTCCTTCACAGTTTTGGGATCATCATCAGTAATAGACAAAGAAAAATATGAACAGAAAGCAGATGGACTATACCCTTTTGGCTTCCTTCTTTCTCGAACTGATCTTCTCATAGCCAGAGTTTATGGCTCTTCATATTCTGATTCCTCCTCTGCTGTAGAGTCTAATTCTTCCTCCTTTAGCTCAAACTCTATCTCCTTAGGTTCCTTTGTTTGGACTTCATGTTTAATAACATCTTTCACCTCTCTGAACACCACATCTCAGCTGTACACAACCTTCCTTGTTACTGGGTTCCAAAGCTTATAACCCTTTAAACCATCCTTGTACCCAATAAAGATGCACTTTTCAGATTTACTATCCAACTTGGTTCATTTCTCCTTTGGAACATGTACATATGCATCACATCCAAATACCCTTAGGTGTGAAAGAGAGGGTTTCTTACCAGTCCATACCTCTTGTGGAGTCTTATCCTCCAACAATTATGAAGGTGACCTGTTGACTAGGTAACATGCAGTATCCACCGCCTCTGCCCAGAATTCCTATCCTAACCCGACACCACTGAGCATGCTTCTTGCCCTTTCCATCAACGTCTTGTTCATTCTTTCTGCAACTCCATTTTGTTGAGGTGTATATGGAGTAGTCTTTTGTTGTGCTATACCACACTTCTTACATAATTCTTCAAATTCCTTACTGCAAAAATCTCCACCATTATCTATCCTCAGCACCTTTATCTCCTTCTCTGTCTGGTTTTCCACCAGAGCCTTAAATTCTTTAAACCTGTCAAAGACATCAGATTTCTTCTTAAGGAAATATATCCATGTATTCCTTGAGAAGTCATCTATAAATGATACATAGTACACAGACTTACCCAATGATGGAACCTTCACAAGTCCAAACACATAACTGTGCACAAGTTCTAATATTTGTTTCGCCCTCCTACTACCGAAGGGGAAACTCACCCGATTCTACTTCCCATATACACAATTTTCACAGAAATCAAAATCCAGAGAGCTATTACTCATACCTTCTACCGTACCTTTAACATGAAGTATTCAAACGCCCTTCTCTCCAATATGTCCAAGCCTTTGATGCCACAACATGGTCTTCTCTCCAAAGACCACTAGATTTTCTACTCCACTTTCAGGAACCACAGAACTGTTGCACCCATCAATAACAGTGCTACCTTGCATCTTGTGCAGAGTTCCAATTTGAACTCCCCACATCAATACCAGTGCTCCCCGAACCATTTTGCAGGTATCCTTCTCGAACACTATTTTTACACCTACATCATCCAGCTTGCTTACAGAAATCAAATTTCTGGCTAATGGAGGAATATGCAAAACACCCGAAAGTGTTCTAACCCTTCCACCTTGCAACTTCAACTTTATTTTTGAGCGACCAACGATTCTAGCCTTCCTGTCATCCCCCAAGAAGACATCACCACCATCGTATTTCTCATACTCGCAGAACCACTCTCTATGGGGAGTGAAGTGAAAGGATGCACCTGAATCAATCAACCATGCCTCATGATCTACATGTGTACTTGAAGAAGCCAAGTACACATCCCCACCTTCATCTGAGGTGGTTTTTGCCTCTGCAGAAGGAGCATCATCAGATCCCTTTCCTTTATCAAGAGCTTTAGATTTATAGTCCCTTTTGAAGTGCCCTTCCTTTCCGCATTTCTAGCACACCACCTTTACAGGTTTTCCTAGAGATTTAGATCTCCCTCTAGATTTAGATCTCCCAATCGATGACTTATTTTTGTTTTTGTTATGGGATCATCCTCTTACAAACAAGGCATCACCATTCTAGATCTCCATAATTTTCCATCTCATCTCCTACGTCAGTAAGGCTGAGACTATTTCATCAAACTGCAAGGTAGTTGCATTGCTACTTATTGCAATAAACAAACTATCCCATGAATCTGGTAGAGAACGCAACAAACTAATGCACTTATCTTCATTTGAAATTTTAATATCAATAGATGCTAACTGAATTACCACCGTATTAAATGCGTTTAGATTCTCTGTCACTGAGTCTCCATCTTTCATCCTCAGGTTATACAGCTTTTTCTGTAGGAACAATTTATTCACCAGAGAATTAGATTGGTACAAAGTCCCTAACTTGTTCCACAAATCCTTCGCCATAGCTTCCCCTGATACATTCAGCAATACTGAATCTGAGACACACAATCGTATTGTGATCTTTTCCTTCCAATCCAACTTCTTCTATTCTTAATCGAACACTCTCGTTGGTTTAGTACCCAGATCTATCGCGATTCAATGATCTTTATCCACCAACAGATCCTCCATATTGAGTTTCCACAACTCAAAACTCTGACCATTAAATTTCTCGATCTCTATCTTTCCACTGCTTTCCATCTTCTTTCACCACTTGAATCGATCTCGCATATCTCCCACTGAACAGGGTCTACCACAGGCCTGAGAAAAACCCCTCAGCAACAAAGGTGTCCCCTTGAAGCGAAAACAACTCCGATACCAAATGTAGTTTTTAACACCGTACATAAATTACCTGCATACGAATTCTTAAAAACACAGAAAATAAACAATGCGAGAGCATAACACATAAAACACATATACACAAAGATTTTCCCCTAGATCCCAAAACCGGGACTACCAACTTGATTTTTCATTATTTTCCTTTCAATGTTATAATACATATCTATACATGCCAAAACATCCAATACCATGGACCGAAAACCATCACGTCCAATACATGTGCAAAAATCATGCACAAAACCATAGGTGGGTCCGCCCAACCTAACATAGTGTCCAAAACCAAAATTTTCCAAGGCGCTACCCCAGACCCTGTAAAGTGGGGTTACGGGTACCCCTCTAACCCCCGGTTAACTATGTGGGCTAGTCATGGAAAGAATATAACACAACCCAACAAAAGGGACTACCATCATAGATGAGGGTTTTGATGTCATCCTATGCTAGCAAGTCTATGAAGATTGACCATGTTATAGGGATCCTGAGGTTTTGGAGGGCATCCCCAATGAGGATCCTGATCAACCCATGGTGAGCCAATTTTTCAGAATTCCCTTCCTTTACTTTGTTGTTGGAGTCTATGAGTGATTACATCAAGAAATAGGGTATGCTAAGTCTTCGGTGAACTGGTGCCTCTACCCAAAATCTTAATTCTTCAAGGATCCTAAAGTTGTAGCCATAAACAACACTGTATCTACCCTCACATGAGATATATTTGATGAGTTGGTAGCCTACCTCACTCCATGGGTCTAGCAGACTCTCTCCTTACTCCATTTTTATCATCTGTGGGTTCTTCACCTTCTAAAAAGAATTTCTGTTTTGCCACCTAACTGTTTGCTTTGTATTCTTTTCTCCAAGGAATTCCTAGGGGAAGTGTTGTGATCCTACTAATGTGCTTTGGGGTGAGATCTATAGTGAGCCCTCTAACTATAACAGTGGCATGGATTCTTTTGTGTGGGGTGAGGGAATGAGCCAATTCGTGAGCCACCTCATCATCATAACCTGTGAATTTTTCGAAAAACCCCATCCAGTTGTGTCTTGTAAAGATTTCAAGCACTTGGGGGTGTTTTTGTATCCTCACAGTGTTTGTGGGTTCTCTCCTATTAAACCCTCCTGTCATCTTGCTTGTGAGGCTTGAGGAGAAAATAAGAGGTTTGACATAAAAATTTTAAATTCAAGAGGAAAATAGTGTTTACTATGTATGTAGTTTACCTCCTATAGTTGCTAACACCACTAGATTGTTAGGGCATTTCTAGTTCATTTTCTTGTAAATGGGGATGGATTTTTAGATCCTACCTCCTTAGAATAGTGGTAGTTGACAATTCTCGTGATATCCCCTCTTGAACTCTTCTCTGCCTATCTTGTGGGCTGCCTCTGTGTATCTTGTATACTGCTCCTGTAGAAATTCTCTTGCAGAACGATGGATCCTTGTTATAGACATATTTGGGCACTGCAACCCCAATCACATATGTCCATAAACAAAGGGCTTCTAAACCCCTAAAAGTTTTGTTTCATACCCTAAAGGATCAAGGTCAATTGATTACATATTTCCTAGAATTTCTCCCTGAAAAAACTGCTCAGAACTGGTCAAAACTGAATCATCCCACTTGCTCCATGGTCAGGGTGCGATGCATCTCACCTACTACACATGAGAGGCGTGATGCATACTGAAAATTCCTTCTATAGGGTGCGATGAGCGAGAATAGACAAGTGGTAGAGACAATTTGCTAAGTGGACGATCAAGGAATCTTCTAGAAACTTCTCATATGACACTTG
The DNA here is from genome assembly GCA_031772625.1 of Pinus tabuliformis. Lineage (NCBI taxonomy): Eukaryota > Viridiplantae > Streptophyta > Pinopsida > Pinales > Pinaceae > Pinus > Pinus tabuliformis. The sequence goes on from CM062805.1 coordinate 1,092,299,872, forward strand.
CCTCTCAGAATTTGCCCAGGGATGAGTAAGAGATCAATGAAATCTCCAAGTGGAACCAAGAACTATCAGTGAAATGACACTAATCAAAATCCCAGAAGCTGACTCACTCCCCTATAAACATCTATATATGGATCCCTCGTCCAAGAGATCCAAAGGCTGGAATTTTGTAATTTGCAAGGAAGTGTTGTTGGTTTCTCTTTGAAGACATTTTTGGGTGATCTTGCTTTGTATGAGGTGAAGATGGCTTTCAAGCTGGGAGGATGGCACTGGGTCAGACCAAGTGGTTGTAATCCTCTCTTCTACTACTTTTACTAATAAAGCTATTTGAGTTTTCCTCCATATTCTTGTGTATCTCTGAATGTTGTGTTGATATATGCATTTGTATGGTCAATATATATCTGATCCTATATTGTTTACATTGAAAGATCTCTATGCTTTGATGGCATTATGCTACTGTGAATCTACAGGTGTTCTCTGAAGTGGGGAAAGCGGTGGCGAGATTCTGTCAAAGGGAAAAGGAAACAAGCAAGGAGCCAATCGGAAGACAAAGGTTGGTACTCTCTGCTTCTTTCCCATCTCTCTCTTGTAAATGAAAAACAAGTGACTTTAATCTATTTGTTTCTAAGATAGCTACCCATCTTAGTGCGACTAGTAGCTCTGAATAGATTGTTACCGGGAAATCTAGTGTCTATTCAGAGCTGCTAGTCCCACTAAGATGGGTAGCTATCTTAGAAACAAACAGATTAAAGTCACTTGTTTTTCCTTTACGAGAGAGATATGGGAAAGAAGCAAAGAGTACCAACCTCAGTCTTCCACTTGACTCCTTGCTTGTTTCCTTTCCCCTTTGACAGAATCTCGCCACTGCTTCCTTACTTGCCTCGCTTCAGAGAACACATGTAGATTCACAGTAGCATAATACCATCAAAGCATAGAAATCTTTCACTGTAAACAATATAGGATCATATATATTGACCATACAAATGCATATATCAACACAACATTCAGAGATACACAAGAATATGGAGGAAAACTCAAATAGCTTTATTAGTAAAAGTAATAGAAGAGAGGATTACAACCACTTGGTCTGACCCAGCGCCATCCTCCCAGCTTGAAAGCCCTCTTCACCTCATACATAGAAGGATCACCCAACAATGTCTTCAAAGAGAAACCAACAACACTTCCTTGCAAATTAAAAAATTCCAGCCTCTGGATATCTTGGATGAGGGATCCATATATAGATGTTTATAGAGGAGTGAGTCAGCTTCTGGGATTTTGATTAGTGTCATTTCACTGATAGTTCTTGGTTCCACATGGAGATTTTAGATCTCTTACTCATCCCTGGGTAAACTAAGAGAGGCAAGTGTCAAATGAGCAGTTTATAGAAGATTCTCTGGGTTTCCACCTAGAAAACTGCTTGTGCCATTTATCTGCTCTCGCTCATCGCACCCTATAGAAGGGCTTTCTAGTATGCATTGCACTTTTTTCATGTGGCAGGTGAGATGCATCGCACCTTTAGCACTGGGCAGTCTGTATGGTCCTGCTTTGACTAGTTCTGAGTAGTTTTTCATGGAGAACTTCTGGGAGATGATGTAATCAGCTGACCCTACTCCTTTAGGGTATGAAACAACACTTTTAGGGACTTAGAAACCCTTGGTTTATGGACATGTATGATTGGGGTTGCAGTGCCCAAATATGTCTATAACAGTTGCCCCCTAAAGCATGAGGTCGTAAATCCTTTTGATGTCGGGTGAAATGCTTTATAATGAGGATCCGAGGTTTTTTGAACTGGAAGGTGACCTATAATAAGATACAATACAATACATTATCTTCATAATATTTTTCATGATCTAGCTGAGGCAGGCATTCCCATGCTCAACTTTGATAAATTCATTTTCATGTACATAGGACAGACAACCATCTGTGTGCAGACTGATGATTCTGGTAGAGACATCATCCCTTAGTTTGGATGATTATTTGTGCAGCAATGATGTACATTTGATGTCTTTATTCTCCTGAATATGTCATAGCCCGGATGGATGAAACTAGATTCGGGGTCTTCAAAACTCATTCAATCTTTGCCCAAAGTACAAGCCGATCCATGTGAATAGATGTTTTGATGTCGAACATGGAAAGATATTGCCTGATTACCAGCCAATGATGTAAGTTGTTAAATCACTGATGATGATGATGACCCTCAAGGTACTATAGTACAATTGATGTGGTGTGAATACATGAGTTGATGTCGAACACCACACAAATTATTTCGGTTGAAGGCCATTAATGTAAACCTATCACCGGAAGTGAGAAACTTGCCATTGAGGCATGCAAGCTTCAAAGTACTGGAAGGGTTGTTCCTAGGTCGGCTTCTTGGATAATGAGTTGATGTCGAAAAGAAGTGACCCGTCGCAGAAGGGCATTGATGGATTCCACATCTACGACACGAAATGGAGCAAATGATTTTGTAGAGGTGAAAACGATCTGATGATACAAGGTTCAGGGTGGTGGTCATGAAAGAATGAAGCGTGAAGGTATTGCAGTGGATGAGACATAAGGTGGGTAGGTGAATTCTTTGAATGAATTCTCTTGAACATATCGATGACACTGAAATGGATTGGTAGCGTTAACCCCAAAAGTGGATGGTACGGTGGACCAATGGTGGTATGGCCGGTGAACGAAATACCCCAACCTAACTCAATCATGGTGATGGAATGAAAGTGTCATGTTCAAGAGCGACCTGCTACCAATAAAGTTTTTTCAAGTTTTCTTCCCAATTTTCCCCAGTCATTTCTAACTAGTACCTCTTTATTTTTGTCGAGCTTGAGGAGGATAACATATGCTTGTTCTATATTTTTCCCTTTAGGCAAACCTGTCGCTATGTTTTAACGAGCCTAGCGATAGTGAAACTCGCTCTTTTCTGAATGGACAAGTTTGTCACTATTGTTTTAACGAGTTTAATGACAAGGATAACTCGGTACTTTTCAATTTTAGAGAGTCTGAAAAGAGATGGAAAGAAGACTCCAATATTCCTTTTTTGTAATATAATCCCTTAAGTCCAAAAAAGTATAAAACAATACAAAAGGGATGACTTTTCGATGGTTTTAATGAGCCGAAAAAGACAAACGCTCGATATTTTTGTGTAATAATCCCTGAGGTCCAAAAAGATTAAAATATAGAGGAGGGATAGCACTTCCAATCACTTTAACGAGCCGGAGAGGCCAATTTCTCAGCAATCTTTTCATATTTTACGAGTCAGATGAAAAGAGCTTAAAGGAGACTCGTTTTTTGAGGAACGAGTGATGTTTTCAGATAGCAGCTGGTTCCAGGTAATGTTTGGAACTTTTCAATCATGGCAGTGTAAAGAAGGTGGCTAATAGGATCACTCATCATAGTTGTTCCTCGAAAGGGGTAAACAATCAAATGGAGGCAAATAATTGGCTAAAATAGAGTGGAGGTGATGGTAAGAGCATGACCAAGGCTCAAAAGCTGATAATAATTCGATCTCAATGGTTATTTACCGATGGTGGGTTCATTTTTTAATGAGCTTAAACTCTGGTGGAACATATGCTCATTGTTAGGTTTAATTTTTAACGAGCTTGAAATTAGCGTAAAACTGCTCGTGATAATGGTCATTGATATTTGATTCACCGTTGACACTAGGTTCTTTTGATGGTTGTACTACCCGCACAATTGCTTCAACAAACTGATTAGAAATGAGGACATATGCTTGAAAAATGAGTTAAAAAACCAATTCCCTACTTAAATTACATGAAAGGTAACTTAAAAATAGTTTTTTACCCCTCATTTTACCATTTCATTTGGAGTTGTGACTATTGGAGCTCTGGAGGTGTTTTCCCTTTTGATTTTCACCAGCTAATTCCAGGAGATTTTGTGGATTATTTTCGGAGCCGTCTGGACCAGGTAGGGTGTGACTACATTTATAGCACAGGAGCCATTGTCTCCTCACTCTTTCGAGTAATGTGTTTTCCGCATGAAGGTAGAGTGGTCCAACTCATAAACCAGCTTTCATTCCCCAGTTCACACATAGCTAATAGTCAAATGCCATCCCTAACAGGTCTTTTTGCACAAGGAATGTCTCATCAATCTCCAGTCCGTCCACTTGATGACTGCGAGTGATTCGGTGGTCGTGACTGAAACCCAGGGGGCATTCACCTTAGTTTGCTTCGGCAGGAAAACTTCAGGTATAGGGTAGGTTTCCGTAGAGGATATATGACTAGTCTGACACACCCGTCCATTTAGGAAAATGGGATTAGACTGGAATAAGATACCTCTGTTAGAAGGTAGGCCTTTCCCGATAGAACAAATGTTTTGTCTGCAAATTGAAGGGTAACCTGGAAAAGGTAGGCCTTTCCCGATAGAACAAATGTTTTGTCTGGAAATTGAGGGGTAACCTGGGAAACTCTACTTCGCTATACCTGGGGGCATGCAAACCTTTTTGCGTGAAAGTGAAAAACAACCATTTATTTTCTTAGTTTGTAGGTTCTTATCCCTTTAAACTCATAGGATTGGTTATTCCTAGCTTACATAATAAAAGGAGTTGGAGCATAATTTTGAATGGTGCAAGCTTCCTAAAAACTGAAACTATCGATTAGACATCCTTATTATACGACTAGCATGAGAATTTTTATGCGAAGTTCAAGCTCTTTAAAAATTAAACCTAGCAATGAGCATATGTTCCACCACAGTTTAAGCTCATTAAAAAATGAACCCACCACCAGTAAATAACCATTGAGATCAAATTATTATTAGATTTTGAGCCTTGGTTGTGTTCTTACCATCACCTCCACTCTATTTTAGCCGATCATTCACCTCCATTTGATTGTTTACCCCTTTTGAGAAACAACTGCGACGAGTGATCCTATTAGCCACCTTCTTTACACTGCCGTGATTGAAAAGTTCCAAACATTACCTGGAACCAATTGCTATCTGAAAACATCACTTGTTCCTCAAAAAAACGAGTCTCCTTTAAGCTCTTTTCATCTAACTCGTAAAATATGAAAATATTGCTAAGAAATTTTCCTCTCCAGCTCGTTAAAGTGATTGGAAGTGCTATCCCTCCTCTAGATTTTAATATTTTTGGACCTAAGGGATTATTACACAAAAAGATTGAGCGTTTGTCTTGTTTGGCTCGTTAAATCCCTTTCGCATTGTTTTATACATTTTCAGACTTAAGGGATTATATTACGAAAAAGGAATATTGGAATTGTCTTTCCATCTCTTTTCAAACTCTCTAAAATTGAAAAGGACCAAGTTATCCTTATCGTTGAACTCGTTAAAACAATAGCGACAAACTTTTCCATTCAGACAAGAGCAAGTTTCAATGTCGCTAGGCTCGTTAAAACATAGCGATGGGTTTGCTCGAAGGGAAAATTATAGAACAAGCATATGTTATCCTCCTCAAGCTTGACAAAAATAAAGAGGTTCTGGTCAAAAATGACTGGGGAAAATTGGGAAGAAAACTTGAAAAAAATTTATTGGTAGCAGGTCGCTCTTGAACATGACACTTTCACTCCATCACCATGATTGAGTCGGGTTGGGATATTCCGTTCACCGGTCATACCACCATTGGTCCACCGTACCATCCACTTTTGGGGTTAACGCTACCAATCCATTTCAGTGTCACCGATATGTTCAAGAGAATTCATTCAGAGAATTCACCTACCCACCTTGTGTCTAATCCACTGCAATACCTTCACACTTCATTCTTTCATGACTGCCACCCTGAACCTTGTATCATTAGATCATTTTCACCTCTATAAAATCATTTGCTTTGTTCCATGTCGTAGATGTGGGATCCATCAATGCCCTCCTACAATGGGTCACTTCTTATCGACATCAACTCATTATCCAAGAAACCAACCTAGGAATAACCCTTTCAGTACTTTGAAGCTTGCATGCCTCAATGGCAAGTTTCTCACTTCCGATGACAGGTTTACATTAATGGCCTTCGACCAAAAGACTTTGTGTGGTGTTCAACATCAACTCACGTATTCACACCATGTGAATTTCACTGCAGTACCTTGAGGGTGATCATCATCATCAGTGATTCCTCTCACACCTGTTAACAACCTACATCATTGGCTGGTAATCAGGCGATGTCTTTCCATGTTCGACATCAGAACATCTATTCACATGGATCGACTTGTACTTCGGGTAAAGATTGAACGAGTTTTGAAGATCCCGGATCTAGTTTCTTCCATCTGGGCTGCGACATATTTAGGAGAATAAATACATCAAATGTACATCATTGCTACATAGATAATCATCCAAACTAAGGGATGATGGCAATACCAGAATCATCAGTCTACACACAGACAGTTGTCTGTCTTATGTACATGAAAATGAATTTATCAAAGCTGAGCATGGGAATGCCCGCCTCAGCTAGATCATGAAAAATATTATGAATATAATGTATTGTATTGTATCTTATTACAGGTCACCTTCTAGTTCAAAAAACCTCAGATCCTCATTATAAAGCATTTCACCCGACATCAAAAGGATTTACGACCTCATGCTTTAGGGGGCAACTGTTATAGACATATTTGGGCACTGCAACCCCAATCATAGATGTCCGTAAACCAAGGGCTTCTATGTCCATAAAAGCATTGTTTCATACCCTAAAGGAGCAAGGTCAGCTAATTACATCATCTCCCAAAAGTTCTCCATGAAAAACTACTCAGAATTGGTCAATGCAGGACCATACAGACTACCCAGTGCTAAAGGTGCGATGCATCTCACCTGCCACATGCAAAAAGTGAGATGCATACTGGAAATCCCTTCTATAGGGTGCAATGAGTGAGAGAAGACAAATGGCACAAGTAGTTTTCTAGGTGGAAACCCAGAGAATCTTCTAGCAATTGCTCATTTGACACTTGCCTCTCTGAGTTCGCCCAGGGATGAGTAAGAGATCTAAAATCTCCATGTGGAACCAAGAACTATCAGTGAAATGACACTAATCAAAATCCTAGAAGCTGACTCACTCCCCTGTAAACATCTATATATGGATCCCTCATCCAAGAGATCTAGGGGCTGGAATTTTGTAATTTGCAAGGAAGTGTTGTTGGTTTCTCTTTGAAGACATTGTTGGGTGATCTTGCTTTGTACGAGGTGAAGAGGGCTTTCAAGCTGGGAGGATGGTGCTGGGTCAAACAAAGTGGTTGTAATCCTCTCTTCTACTACTTTTACTAATAAAGATATTTGAGTTTTCCTCCATATTCTTGTGTATCTTCGAATGTTGTGTTGATATATGCATTTGTATGGTCAATATATATTTGATCCTATATTGTTTACAGTGAAAGATCTCTATGCTTTGATGGTATTATGCTGCTGTGAATATACAGGTGTTCTCTGAAGCGGGGAAAGTGAGGAAGCAGTGGCGAGATTCTGTCAAAGGGGAAAGGAAACAAGCAAGTAGCCAAGCAGAAGACTGAGGTTGGTACTCTCTACTTCTTTCCCATCTCTCTCTCATAAAGGAAAAACAAGTGACTTTAATCTGTTTGTTTCTAAGATAGCTACCTGTCTTAGTGGGACTAACAGCTCTGAATAGACACTAGATTTCCCGATAAACGGGAACAGAGCTTCTTACCAATTTCAAGCAAACGATGGCCACTCACATATTCGATCATATTCATGAATGGCAACGTCGTTGTAGAATGGTAAAAACATATGTCCCTGATCAACGACTAGCTGAATGGTTTATTAAGTCTTTGTTACCTTATATAATAGAATATGTGGTGAAGGGAGGGGTTGTCACTGAAGAGCAGGTGATTACTCATGTGCAATATCTAGACTTGATCTATACTCAGTCTGGCATGCTTTATGACAAAATCCCTGATGCTCCGAGACCAGAATTGTCCATTCCTCCTCCTCCTAAATAAAACAAAGACTCTCATGTCAGCAATGGCATGATAGGTATGATGAGCATGAAATCAACAAAGGCTACATCTAAGAAAGCCCGTAATATTTCTGATCAAAATGCAAATGAAGAAATTCTAGCCTCGGAGGTTAATGCTGTGTCAACTGACAAAGGCAAAGAACTGAAGTAACCAGGAGGCATGAAGAAAGGGAAGAGCAAAAATAAGAAATAGGATGATTCGCCTCCTGAAAAATCTTCTGCAAGCCCTTCTAGGCAAAAGAAACCTACTCAGCCATGCCTCATATGCGATGAGGATCATTGGATGAGAGATTGTCCATATAAATCTGAAGTTAAGAAATTCTTTAAGAAATCAAAAATCTCAGCAGTATTGACTGATCCGTTTCCAAACCCAGGAACCAATCTAGTTGCTAGTGACAATGCTTCCCCATCCCAAGTCCTTATGCTATCCATTTCAAAACAACAAAATGATGCTTTGATATCAACAAGGAATAAAGATTACGGGAATCCACAGCTGTCAAACAATAAGGCTACTGATCAACTTAGTAGTTCGACAACAACTTCGACCGAAGTTGTGCCACCCATCATTCCTAAGCTAATGATAAAGCTGCCAAAGGGAGTAGTACACAAATCGACATTTAATCCTCATGCCAGAGTGGCACAGAATTATAATATAATAGAGTACCTAGCCCAATCACCGTCTGCTATGTCGACACTTGAAGTACTGCAAAATTGTCCCTCCCAAAAGCAAGCTCTATTATCAGCAATAGGTGGGATTGACCCAGCGGATTCCAAACTTGTGGCCTTTAATCATAAAGGATATGAACCTCAGTTACTAGCTCAACTCGCTTTCCTCATTCAAGTGAAAGCCCTCAACAAAACTGTTCATCGAACAATTATTTATGAGGGGCATCTACATGTATTATGTCAATGAGTTGTTGGAAAACTTTAGGGTCACCACCCTTGTCACGATCGTCGACGATGTTAAAAGCATTTGATGGATGAACATACACTCCATACGGGATTTTAAGTAACTTGCAAGTCGAACTTGGGGGAAAATAGTAGAAATTGATGTAGAAGTTATCGATGGAAACCTCAATTACAACATCCTACTGGGAAGGCCCTAGATTTATGCTATGGCTGCTGTTGTCGACATACTTCAGAAAGATTTCATTTCCCTTCCATGGGGGAATTACAATCATTGACCAACAGACATTCCTCCCCAACAATTTTCAAGTTACGGGAAGCATTCTAATGATCCACGGAAGCTCTCAGTCGCTTCAAAATATCAGAGTAGGCCTACTAAAAGACCCTACATTGATGCGTACTTTTTCCCTACTGCCTCCAAACAACTTGGCGGAAGTAGCAATGGTGGGAACCTCCAATATGGTATCTTCCATTCAGAAGATGTCAGAACACGATATTAGCATGGATCATCACTAGGTGTTGCCTCCAAGCCCAATAGAAATATTGTAGCAATCAATGTTTTGGGCATGGGAGGAAAACCCCAATGAACACTCATCAAGCGTTTGGGGAGATAGGTCTCAGGAGTATGGTACCTCTTCAGATCCTTGGTCACATGTACATTCTACAGATGAAAGAATTGTTCAGTCAATGAACATACAGGGGGCACCATGGGAAGATTATCACCATCGTTCCCATCTTCTGGATTACTCCAGCGACCTTAATCATCCATCAATTTTTTATTTTCTATAAAATACTATAAACACGGTGGATTCCAAGTGAAATATATCCAATATTGAAGAAAGAATCGCCATAAATATCTCGACTAAACCAGATGTTGTAGAAAATATTCATGTTGGCAAATCTTGTTCTTCTTCAGAACTTGAAATGTATTACGCTCTCCTTCGCGAGTTCAGAGATGTCTTTGCATGGTCATATGAAGAAATGCTAGGAATTGACTCGAGCATAGTTGAACATGAAATTAAGATGTATCCAGATTTCAAACCAATAAGACAACGGATTTGCCAGGTGCACCCAAATAAAGCCGCTGCCATCAAGGCAGAAGCTGAAAAACTTCTCCATGCTGGTTTCATTTACCCGGTTCCTTTAACTGATTGAGTATCGAACATTGTTCCTGTGATGAAAAAGCAAGGGACAATTACTATGTGCGTTGATTACAAGGATGTAAATCAAGCTTGTCCAAAGGATAACTACCCTAAACCCTTCATTGACTAGATAATTGATGAATGCATCGGATGAAAAATCTTTTCGTTTATGGATGGATTTTCCGGGTATAATCAAATAAATATCTGCCCACAGGACTAGTCAAAGACTGCTTTTATTTGTCCGTGGGGCACATTCACGTACCGTAAGCTACCTTTTGGTTTAAAGAACGTAGGGGCAAATTTTCAGAGGGAAATGAATTATGCCTTCCATGACATCAAGAACATCATTCAACCATACCTCGATGATCTTCCAGCTCACTTGCGAAAGTGGACCGATCATCTGCAGCATTTGAGAGCAATATTTCTATGTTGTCGACACTACAAAATAAGACTCAATCTGCACAAATGTGTGTTTTGTGTCGGTTCTGGTCATTTACTTGGCTTTGTAGTTTCAAAGGACAGAATCCGTCTCAACCCATGCAAGGTTCAGGCAATCATCGATTTTCCTCCACCTTCAAATTTTCTTTAGATTTAGAAACTCCAAGGGAAAGCAAACTTTCTAAGGAGGTTCATTCCAAAATTACACCGAACTTGCTAAAGGTTATACACGTCTTTTGAAAAAAGAAGTACCCTTCAACTAGGATCAGGTCGTGCAAGCTTCCTTTCATGCTCTAAAGGAATCCCTAATAAAAGCATCATTAATGTACGCTCCTGATTATCAAAGAGACTTTAACCTATATCTGGCTGCAGCAGATACGACCATCGCAATGGTTTTAGTTCAAGCAGACAATGGAATTGAACATCCTATTTATTATTTAAGTCAAAACTTAAATGATACAGAAAGCAAGTACTCATATGTTGAAAAGCTAGCTCTCGCTACTGTTCAAGCAATACAAAGATTTTGACACTATGATCTCTTTTGAAAAACTACCATTTTGTCAGATTGCAACCCCATGACTTACATCTTGTTGCGACAGTTCTTGGGGGGGAATATTCAAAATGGATAGCAATTTTGTAAGAGTTTGATCTAGAATTTGTAAAATCAAAATCAAAGAAATCTCTACTATTTGCAGAGTTACTATGTGATTTCCCATCATCGTCCAACAATTCAACATCCAAAGCGACAATCGTGGATGAATCTTTGTTTCTAATATCTTCAAATGATCCATGGTATGGAGATATAATCATTTATCTCCAAACCCAAACATATAGGTCTAATACCACTCGCTCAGAATATCGACGTACTCGATAGCAAACAAAAGACTACATGATCGTCAGTGATACACTATACCGTCGGAGTGTCGATACTGTTCTGCGAAGGTGCCTCACCCATGAGGAGGCCGAAAAAGTCCTAAATGATTGTCATTCAGGCGCATGTGGGGGGCACCAATCTAGTTATGCTACGGCACAAAAGATTTTATGAGCAGGATACTTTTGGCCAACAATGTTCAAAGATTGCATAACCATAGTCAGAAGTTGCCATGCTTGTCAAATATTTGATCGCAAAACCAGAATACCACCCGCACCTCTACAGCCAGTAGTTGCTGTTGGGCCATTCGCCAAATGGGGCATAGATTTCATGCAATGTAACCCCACCTCGGCTGGGGGGCATGGGTATATCATAGTCATAGTTGACTATTTTACAAAATGGGCTGAGGTGTTGCCTACATTAAACAACAGCGGCGAAACGACCACTCTTTTCTTTTTCAATCGTGTAGTCACTAGGTTCGGCGTTCCGCAAGCTATAGTCACAGATCATGGATCACATTTCCACAATCACATGATGGTTGAATTGGCTGCCAAATTAGGACTGTCCCATGATAGCTCTACTCCGTATTATTTGCAAGCTAACAGGCAAGTTGAAGTGATCAACAGAGTCCTGAAACACATGCCGCAAAGGATGATTGGAGTCCATAAACAGAGTTGGCACCTAATCATGTACTCAAATTTGTTGGCATACTAGACATCAGGGAGAAATGCGATTGGGTTTACACCCTTTCAGCTGGTGTATGGCTTGGAAGCAATCTTACCAGTCCAGTGTGAAATTTCGTCTCTCAAGCTCGCAGTTGACCTCCTCCCCAAAACTTCAGAGGAAGAAGCTCGTTTCTTAGAATTAATCCAACTAGATGAAACTCGTCATGACGCCACCTTGGCTAACGAAGCACATAAGAAATGAGTCAAAGCGTAATTTGACAAGAATGTCAAACCCTGCGTTTTCTCAGAAGGTGACTTGGTCTTGCTCTATGATCAAGAATTTGATAAATTGAGAGCACGTAAGTTCCAGTATTTGTGGATGGGTCCCTGTATTGTTAAGCATGTATTAGCAAAAGGAGCCTACAAGCTAGTAGATTATGATGGAATTCCACTATTGCAACCCCAAAACGGGTTGTACCTTAAGCGTTACTATGCTTGACTCGGCATGGTAACCTCTTCATATGCTTTTGTTACATTTTTGTTTTCGTTAAGAGTGATTGTTTTGGGTAGGTAATCCACTTTTGCATTTTTTTGCAGATGTCGAACCGATTGGAATCATTTGTTGGATATGCTGACGGGGCGAGTCGTAGTATGAGGAACCTATCTTCTACAACTTGGGCCATATTTGATCCAAGCGGTGAGTTAGTAAGCTTCAGAGGGGTGTGTATTGGTCAATCAACGAACAAAGTTGCTGAATATAGCGCGTTGATAGGAATCCTCTCTGATGCCATCGCACATGGCATACACCAACTTGTCGCTAGGCTAGACTCACAGCTTGTCATTCTACAGCTTACAGGCATCTATTATGTTTGGAATCCAGCTATATATCAGATGTTCTTAAGGGTCAAGATTTTGGAAAGACAATCCGATTCTATTCAATATCAACATATTTCTAGAAACTTAAACACATTAACTGATTCATTAGCAAATTATGTGTTAGATAGAACATTTGTAAAAGAAAAGCATTTTATCAATAAACTGCATCAGGATGATATATCTTAACCAAACTAAAACTCCGAAAATCAAAAATATATATATAACTGTTTATAGTTTGTACATAGTGTTCTATGTCCAGGACAAAATTGGTCATATGACCCGAAAACTCAAAATGCAAGGGGGCACCCTAATCTAATGGTGCTTGTGCTAACTAGTCATCGCCTGTGCAATCATGCATAAGAGCTTGGTCCATCGGCTCAGCACGCCAGTGGTATGGTGCTATAATCTTAGAGGCAGCTCATCGGTCGTCACATCCAAAATACCAAGGGTGAGGCCCTCGATCTGATCCTGCAACACTGCAAGGGTCTCGGATACATCCAGGTCGCAAAGAATGGCCCTCCCTACAGCCTCTCCTGCTGGAATGACAGCTGCTCCTCTTAGACGCGCTACTGGTCACACTGGCCCAATATCTGCATAATCACATGAGTTTTGATTAGTCTTGATAAAGATTTAAAAAACACAAGAACATGATGAAAACAATAAACAGAGATATGGTCAGATATTTTTACCTATGACACCCCACTACTTGCTAGTTGGCAGCACCAAATCTGGGTCACCCCGGAAATCCATCCCAGGATATGGATACTCGGCATAAACCATCTACTGACAGTTGAACTACTCAAAGAAGGCATCAGAGAATGAAACTTGTGGTTGACTAGCATGTCTGGCCATAAGGTCAACCCATCTTTGCATCCATGGCTCAGTCGATGGTGGTAGGCCAAGTGAAAGGTATTGTGGCTGCATCAGTGGGATCTTCTCCAAGGCGAAAGCAGTCAGAATAGAACCATAGCCAAAGTTCTTGGATCTTCCATTTTTCACCTTGGTGAGATGTTCTTTTATAACTAGAAGTACCGCATCACACCAGTTGAATACCTTGGGTTCAAGACATTCCAAGGCATACTACATACAAGACCTGTTGGCCAAGTGAAGGGCCACACTACCAGCCAATCTAGTAAAGGTGAACAAAATAGTCCTCAAAGGCTGATTGGTGACATCTCGGATACTAATCTTACCGTCCCTGCTCGGCTGAGATCCTTCCCTACAATATCGGCAAATATAATCACTCACGGATTCACCCCCATGGGCAGAACTTGAAAGTGAGAGAGGGGAACCACGCCTCGATAAACTGGTAAAAAAGTAGATTTCCTCAATAGTCATGGGGATGGATTTGCCTCTTATCTGGAACACTTGGTTGGTAGGATCCCATGCATCGAGGAAATATTGCGACAAATTGATTTGTTACCTCATGCTAGAAATGCGGAAGAACTTGAGCAAGCCACAATTCCGAAATGACCCGGATCATGTAGGGAAACCATGTCCTCTTCTTTATGCTTGCGTTCATGTCATGTAACGACCATTTTGCTCCGATGAACCTCTGAAAAACAAATAAGAGAAGAATCAAGGTCCTGATTTGGCAAAGAAAAGGCAAAATTTCCATGAAAAATCAGTGCAAAAGTTTTTCTCCTTGCGCCCATTGCACCTTGGCTGTGTAATGAGTGTGGTGCATACATTCTGGCCAGTGGCTAGCTTAATATGCATCGCACCTTTCGATATACACTAAGTGCGATGGGGGTAGAATGAAATGTTCAAACCCCAGGGGCCCATAAAAGCAGGAAAACATGCTCAGAATTCAAAAAGGAAAGAATGCAATTGAAGAGCTCAGGTTTAGCTCCTACCTGGTCCAGACGGTGCCAAAAATCTTCCACAAAATCTCCTAGAATTAGCTGGTGAAAATCAAAGGGGAAAACACCTCCAAAGCTCCAACAGTCACAACTCCAAATGAAATGGTAAAATGAGGGGTAAAAACTATTTTTAAGTTACCTTTCATGTAATTTAAGCAGGGAATTGGTTTTTAAACTCATTTTTCAAGCATATGTCCTCATTTCTAATCAGTTTGATGGAGCAATTGAGCAGGTAGTATGGCCATCAAAAGAACCTAGTGTCAACGGTGAATCAAATATCAATGACCATTATCACGAGCAGTTTTACGCGTAGTTCAAGCTCGTTAAAAATTAAACCTAGCAATGAGCATATGTTCCACCAGAGTTTAAGCTCATTAAAAAATGAACCCACCACCATTAAATAACCATTGAGATTGAATTATTATCAGCTTTTGAGCCTTGGTCGTGTTCTTACCATCACGTCCACTCTATTTCAGCCGATCATTCACCTCCATTTGATTGTTTACCCCTTTTGAGAAACAACTGCAATGAGTGATCCTATTAGCCACCTTCTTTACACTTCCATGATTGAAAAGTTCCAAACATTACCTAGAACTAGCTGCTATCTGAAAACATCACTCGTTCCTCAAAAAATGAGTCTCCTTTAAGCTCTTTTCATCTGACTCGTAAAATATGAAAAGATTGTTGAGAAATTGGCCTCTCTAGCTCGTTAAAGTGATTTGAAGTGCTATCCATCCTCTATATTTTAATCTTTTTGGACCTGAGGGATTATTACACAAAAAGATCGAGCATTTGTCTTGTTCAGCTCATTAAAACTATCGAAAAGTCATCCCTTTCGCATTGTTTTATACTTTTTCGGACTTAAGGGATTATATTACGAAAAAGGAATTTGGAGTCTTCTTTCCGTCTCTTTTCAAACTCTCTAAAATTGAAAAGGACCGAGTTATCCTTGTCGTTAAACTCATTAAAACAATAGCGACAAACTTGTCCATTTAGACAAGAGCGAGTTTCACTCTCGCTAGGCTCGTTAAAACATAGCAACGAGTTTGCTCGAAGGGAAAATTATAGAAAAAGCATATGTTATCCTCCTCAAGCTTGAAAGAAATAAAGAGGTACTGGTTAGAAATGATTGGGGAAAATTGGGAAGAAAACTTGAAGAAACTTTATTGGTAGCAGGTCACTCTTGAGCGTGACACTTTCACTCCATCACCATGATTGAGTCAGGTTGGGATATTCTATTCATTGGTCATACCACCATTGGTCCACCGTACCATCCACTTTTGGGGTTAACACTACCAATCCATTTCAGTGTCACCAATATGTTCAAGATAAGTCATTCAGAGAATTCACCTACCCAGCTTGTGTCTCATCCACTGCATTACCTTCACGCTTCATTCTTTCATGACCGCCACCCTGAACCTTGTATCATCAAATCGTTTTCACCTCTACAAAATCATTTGCTCCATTCTGTGTCGTAGATGTGGGATCCATCAATGCCCTCCTACGACGGGTCACTTCTTGTTGACATCAACTCATTATCCAAGAAGCCGACCTAGGAACAACCCTTTCTGTACTTTGAAGCTTGCATGCCTCAATGGCAAGTTTCTCACTTCCGGCGACAGGTTTACATTAATGGCCTTCGACCGCAAGACTTTGCGTGGTGTTCAACCTCAACTCATGTATTCACACCACGTGTATTGTACTACAGTACCTTGAGGGTCATCATCATCATTGGTGATTGCTCTCGTGCCTGTTAACAGCTTACATCATTGGCTGGTAATCAGGCGATGTCTTTCCATGTTCAACATTAGAACATCTATTCACATGGATCAACTTGTACTTCGGGCGAAGATTGAATGAGTTTTGAAGACCCCAGATCTAGTTTCATCCATTCGGGCTACGATATATTCAGGAAAATAAAGACATCAAATGGACACCATTGCTGCACAGATAATCTTCCAAACTAAGGGATGAGGGCTCTACCAGAATCATCAGTCTGCACACAGATGGTTGTCTGTCCTATGTACATGAAAATGAATTTATCAAGCTGAGAATGGGAATGACCGCCTCAGCTAGATCATGAAAATATTATGAAGATAATGTATTGTATTGTATCTTATTACAGGTCACCTTCCAGTTCGAAAAACCTCAGATCCTCATGATAACACATTTCACCTGGCATCAAAAGATTTACGACCTCATGCTTTTTGGGGAAACTGTTATAGACATATTTTTGCACTGCAACCCCAATCACATATGTCCATAAACCAAGGGCTTTTAAACCCCTAAAAGTGTTGTTTCATACCCTAAAGGATCAAGGTTAACTAATTACATCATTTCCTAGAAGTTCTCCTTGAAAAACTGCTCAGAATCGGTCAAAACTGGATCATCTCGCTTGCTCCATGGTCAGGGTGTGATGCATCTCACCTACTACACATGGGAGGTGAAATGCATACTAAAAAGTCCTTCTATAGGGTGTGATGAGCAATAATAGACAAGTGGCAGAGACAATTTGCTAAGTGGATGGTCAAGGAATCTTCTAGAAACTTCCCATACGACACTTGCCTCTCAGAATTCGCCCAGGGATGAGTAAGAGATCAATGAAATCTCCAAGTGGAACCAAGAACTATCAGTGGAATGACAATAATAAAAAACCCAGAGCTGACTCACACCTCTACAAATATCTATATATGGATCCCTTATATGAGAGATCTGGAGGCTGGAATTTTGTAATTTGCAAGGAAGTGTTGTTGGTTTCTCTTTGAAGACATTGTTGGGTGATCTTGCTTTATATGAGGTGAAGAGGGCTTTCAAGATGGGAGGATGGCACTAGGTCAGACCAATATTTCTAAAATGGCGATGATCCATGCTGACAAAATGTTCGGGAATCTTCTGAATCTTTTAGATATAGAAGTTATCATGTTGCAGGTTTCCACCATGGCCACTTCCACCAGATTACTCTGAGGTAGTAGGGAAAAAGTACCCATAAATGTAGGGTCTTTTATTAGGCTTACTCTAATATTTTGAAGCGAATGAGAGCTTCCATGGATCATCGGGATGCTTCCCGTAACTTGTGAACTATTGGGGAGCAAACCCAAATCAACGTTCATCGAGTGTTTGGATAGATACGTATAAGGAATATGGCACCTCTTCAGATCCTTGGTCGCATGTACATTCTACAGATGAAGGAATCATTCAGTCAATGATGATAGGATAGGCACCATGGGAAGATTACCACCATCATTCCCATCTTTCGGATCACCACGAAGATTATTCTAGCAACCTTAATCATCCTTCAGTTTTGATTTTCTATCAAATACAGTAAATATGGTGGATTATGAGGATAGTTATTCTACTATGTCAACCTCATTAAAAAATGAAACAACTCCCTTTCCAAATCGAGTCTTTGATTATGATCTCGTAAAATCCAAGTTGAGTCTTTCAAAGATTTCAAAGGCAAACCTTCATTCCAACCACCGCGTTGAATGCAATGAAGCTTGGGGGGCATGCACCTCGATTTGCGTCATTATGCTGGGGGCATGTGAACTTATAACAAGCATAGTTTCTCGTTTCAAGCTTGTGTAAACATGAAACTGAATGTGAGCATATGTTGTTGCATGGTTCAAGCACATTAAAAACTAAACCTAGAAATGAGCATATGCTCCACTAGAGTTTAAGCTCATTAGAAAATGAACCCACCTCTGGTAAATAACCATTACAAATGCATTATCATCAGCGTTTGAGCCTTGGTCATGTTCTTACTATCACCTCCACTCTATTTTAGCCCATCATACGCCTCCATTTGATTGTTTACCCCTTTTGAGGAACAGCTATGACGAGTGATTCTATTAGCCATCTTCTTAACATTGCCGTGATTGGAAAGTTCCAACCCTAACCTGGAACCAGCAGCTACCCGAAATATTACTCGTTCCTCAAAAACGAGTCTCCTTTAAGCTCTTTTCATCTGACTCATAAAATATGCAAATATTGCCGAGAAATTGAACTCTCCAGCTCGTTAAAGTGATTGGAAGTGCCATCCCTCCTCTAGATTTTAATCTTTTTGGACCTGAGGGATTATTACACAAAAATATCGAGCATTTGTCTTGTTCGGCTCGTTCAAACTATTGAAACGTCATACCTTTCGCATTATTTTATACTTTTTCGGACTTAAGGGATTATAATATGAAAAAGGAATATTGGAGTTTCCTTTTCGTCACTTTTCAGAATCTCTAAAATTGAAAAGGACTGAGTTATCCTTGTCGTTAAACTCATTAAAACAATAACGACAAACTTGTCCATTCAGACAAGAGCGAGTTTCACTGTCGCTAGGCTCATTGGAACATAGCGACGGGTTTTCCCGAAGGGAAAATTATAGAACAAGCATGTGTTATCCTCCTCAAGCTTGACAAAAATAAATAGGTACTAGTCAAAAATGACTGGGGAAAATTGGGAAGAAAACTTGAAGAAGCTTTATTGGTAGCAGGTCGCTCTTGAACATGACACTTTCACTCCATCACCATGACTAAGTCAGGTTGGGTTATTCCATTCACTGGTCATATCACCATTTGTCCACTGTACCATCCATTTTTGGGGTTAATGCTACCAATCCATTTTAGTGTCACCGATATGTTCAAGAGAATTCGCTCAGAGAATTCACCAACCCAGCTTGTGTCTCATCCACTGCAATACCTTCACACTTCATTCTTTCATGACCGCCACCCTCAACCTTGTATCATTAGATCGTTTTCACCTCCACAAAATCATTTGCTCTGTCCCATGTCATAGATGTGGGATTCATTAATTCCCTCCTACGATAGGTCACTTCTTATTGAAATCAGCTCATTATCCAAGAAGCTGACCTAGTAACAACCCTTTCAGTACTTTGAAGCTTGCATGCCTCAATGGCAAGTTTCTCACTTCCGGCAATAGGTTTACATTAATGGCCTTCGACCGAAAGATTTTGTGTGGCGTTCGACATCGAATCATGTATTCACACCATGTAAATTGTACTGCAGTACCTTGAGGGTCATCATCATCATCTGTGATTCCTCTCGCGCCTGTTAATAGCTTACATCATTGGCTGGTAATCAGGCGATGTCTTTCCATGTTCGACATTAGTACATCTTTTCACATGGACCGACTTGTACTTTCGGGCAAAGATTGAACGAGTTTTGAAGACCTCGGATCTAGTTTCATCCATTTGAGCTGCAATATATTTAGGAAAATAGCGGCATCAAATGTACATCATTGCTACACAGATAATCATCCAAACTAAGGGACGATGGCTCCACCAGAATCATCAGTCTGCACACAGACGGTTGTCTATCCTATGTACATGAAAATGAATTTATCAAGCTGAGCATGGGAATGTCTGCCTTAGCTAGATCATGAAAATATTATGAAGATAATGTATTGTATTGTATCTTATTACAGGTCACCTTCTAGTTCGAAAAACCTTGGATCCTCATGATAAAGCATTTCACCTGACATCAAAAGTTTTATGACCTCATGCTTTAGGGGACAACTGTTATTGACATATTTGGGCACTACAACCCCAATCACATATGTCCATAAACCAAGGGCTTCTAAACCCATAAAAGTGTTGTTTCATACCCTAAAGGATCAAGGTCAACTGATTACATCATTTCCCAGAAGTTCTCCCTAAAAAACTGCTCAGAACTAGATCATCTCACTTGTTCCATGGTTAGGGTGCGATGCATCTCACCTACTACACATGGGAGGTGTGATGCATACTGAAAAGTCCTTCTATAGGGTGCGATGAGTGAGAATAGACAAGTGGCAGAGAGAGTTTTCTAAGTGGATGATCAAGGAATCTTCTAGAAACTTCTCATATGACACTTGCCTCTCAGAATTCGCCCAGGGATGAGTAAGAGATCAATGTAATCTCCAAGTGGAACCAAGAAATATCAGTGAAATGACACTAATCAAAATCCCAGAAGCTGACTCACTCCCCTGTAAACATCTATATATGGATCCATCATCCAAGAGATCCAAAGGCTGGAATTTTGTAATTTGCAAGGAAGTGCTATTGGTTTCTCTTTGAAGACATTGTTGGGTGATCTTTCTGTTGTGGGGAAAAATGCCTATGCAGGACGATCCTATCCACCTAAGGTGTGACAGTGCCTTAGCAACAAACAGAGATAGCTATTCTAGTATTCTTCCTTTATGAATTGAGAATGAAGAGAGAGATAGATGGACTAACCGGTGTCTTCCGTTTGTCCCTCGATCTGGCTTCTCTTCTCTTGGAGTGTTCCCAGCTACTTGCTTTCTCGCTCGCCCAGCTTCAAGAGGTTTCTGCAAGATCACAAGAAGAGAACACTACACAAGACATGGATTCATATTCATAACTAGTTCAGGATTAGAAATAAACTAAACATACTAATGCAATCATACATCAAAAATACATCAGTATATAGGAGAAACCAAGATAGCTTTATTGATGAATAACAAGGTTCAGGAAGAGATACAACCCAGAGGGCTCCAATCCAGCATCTCCTTCCCAGCAAATGGAATTCCTATCTTCACCCCCTTCAAAGCATTAAGCACCCAATGATTCCAGTCTCAAACCAACAACAATTCTTTGCAATAACAAAATTCCAGCCTCTAGATCTCATGGAGGAGAGATCCATATATAAATGTTTGGAGAGAGGATGAGTCAGCTTGAGATCTGACTAGTGTCCTCTCCCTCTGTCAGTTCTTGATTCCACTTGGAGGTTCTTGCTTCCACTTGGAGATTTGGAACCTCTTACTCATCACCAGTCGAATTCCCTGAGGCAAGTGTCATTTTGGAAGCTTCCTGGGTTTTGACACCTTGAGAAACGAACCTGCCACATGTCCACTCTCGTTCAGCACAGGTAGCCAGTGTTCCCTTTGACATTCAACGCAGGTAGCCAGTGTTGGCTTTGACATTCAGTGCAAACAGCTAGTGTAGCCACTGAAATGATCCTGAATTGACTTGTTTTTGAGCAGTTTCTGGTGGAGAACTTCTGTGAATTGCTGTGGTTTGTTAGCCTTGTTCCTCTAGGGGTAGGAACAACATGTTTAGGGACTTTGGATACCTTAGATTATGGACATTTCATGCTCAATGCTGTAAGGCACAAAAATGTCTATAACAGTTGCCCCCTAAAGTATGAGGCTGTTTATCGGGTGAAATGCTTTATCAGGGGGATCCGAAGTTCATCCAATGCTGGGAGGAGACCTGTAATAAGATACAATACAATACATTATTTTTCATACTGCTTTCATGATCTAGCTGAGGTGGGCATTCCCATGCTCAGCTTTATAAATTCATTTTTCTGTACATAGAACAGACAATCGTCTGATGGTAGACTGATAATTTTGATGAAATTATCATCCTTTGAGTAGGATGATCATCTGCTGCAATGATGTACATGTCAATGTCTTTATCTTTCCTGAATATATATCGCAGCCTGGATGGATGAAACTAGATCCGGGGTCTTCAAACTCGTTCGATCTTCACTCTAAGTACAAGTCGATCCATGTGAGAAATGTTCTGAAGTCGAACATGGAAAGACATCGCTTGATTACCGGTCAATGAGGTAAACCGTTAACAAGCGCGAGAGGAATCATCGATAATGATAATGACCCTCAAGGTACTGCAGTACAATTCACGTGGTGTGAATAAAGGACTTGGCGTCGAACACCATGCAAAATCTTTCAGTCGAAGGTCATTGATGTATACCTGTCGCCGGAAGTGAGAAACTTGCCATTGAGGCATGCAAGCTTCAAAGTACTGAAGGGGTTGTTCCTAGATCAACTTCTTGGATAATGAGCTGATGTCGACAAGAAGCGATCCGTCAAAGGAGGGCCTTAATGAATCCCACATCAGTGACACGGAATGGAGCTAATGATTTTAATGGAGGTGAAAACGATCTGTGACATATGATTCAGGGTGGCGGTCATGAAAGGATGAAGGATAATGTATGGCAATGGATGGGACACGGTTGACTTTTCTGAACGACTTCTCTTGAACATGTGGCGACACTGATGCGATGAATTGGTAGCATTACCCCAAATATGGATGGTATGGCGAGACCATGGATGTGACCGGTGAATGAAACAACCCAACCCAATTGTGGTACAGAGGAAAAGTGTCATGTTCAAGAGCGACTTGCTACCATCAAAGTTTTCTTGAGTTTCTCCCAATTTTTCCCCAGTCATTGCTGACCAGTACCTCTTTATTTTTTTCAAGCTTGAGGAGGATAACATATGCTTGTTCTATAACCTACCCTTCGGGCAAGCCCATCACTATGTTTTAACGAGCCTAGCGATAGTGAAACTCGTTCTCATCTAAAGACAAGTTTGTCGCTATTTAATGATTTTAACGAGTCTAACGACAAGGATAACTCGGTCCTTTTCATTTTTAGAGAGTCTGAAAAGGTACGTAAAGTTAACTCCAAAAGTCCTTTTTCGTCATCTAATCCCTTAAGTCCGAAAAAGTATAAAACAATACAGAAGGGATGAGTTTTCGATAGTTTTAACGAGTCGAATAAAACAAGCGCTCGATATTTTTGTGCAATAATCCCTCAGGTCCAAAAAGATTAAAATCTAGAGGAGGGATAGCTCTTCCTCTCCCTTTAACGAGCTGGAAGGCCAAGGACTCGGCAATCTTTTCATATTTTACGAGTCAGTTGAAAAGAGCTTAAAGAAGACTCGTCTTTTGAGGAACGAGTGATAAACAGGGTTAGCAGTTGATTCCAGGTATAGGTTGGAATTTTCCAATCACGGCAGTGTCACAAGGATGGCTAGTGAAATCACTCTTCGCAGCTGTTCCTCAAAATGGGTAAACAATCATATGGAGGTGAATGATCGGCCAAATGAAAAGAGGAGGTGACGGTGCAAACATGACCAAGGCTTTAATGGCTGATAAGGTTACATTCACAGTGGTTATTTACCGGGTAGGTTCATTTTTTATTTTAAAATGAGCTTTAACGCTGGTGGAAACATTTGCTCATTGCTTATGTTTATTTTTTAACGAGCATGAAGTCCGCGTTAAAACTGCTCGGATCTTGCGTTTATTTTTTAACGAGCATGAACTGTGTGCTAAAACTGCTCGATATACCAGTCATATGATAAGAGTGTCTCATTGAGATTCTAATTTTTATGGAGCTTCATCTCACGAAGCTTTGCCCCGGATCCTTTCGTTACGCAAGTTCGGAAATGACTAATCCTACGAGTTTAAAGGGTTAGAGGTCCTAAAAATTTAAAAAATAAATAGCCGCCCCTTGCTTGCACTCCAAAAGGTTTGCATGCCCCCAGGTATAAAACAGAGTTTCAAGGTTACCTCTACTTCACTTCCACCAAAACATTTGTTTTAATGAGAGAGGCTTACCTCTTTCAGGTTACCCAAAGATTGTCTCGTTAATCTTTCAAACAAAACACTTCCTCGGCAATGTCTACCGAAGTAAACAAAGGTGAGCGATGTAGCCCGCCAACTCGCATAACTTTGACAAAAGAATCTTATTCTAGAATAACCCTCTTCCTAGACGGACGGGGTACAGACTAGTCATATTCTCCCGCGGAAACCTACTCTATACCCAAAGTTTCCCTGCCGAAGCAGACCAGGACGCATGCCCCCTGGGTTCTAGTCATATCCTCTCGGATTACTCGTGCTCATCAGGAGGACGGACCGTGGGTTGACACACTTCTTGCGTGAATAGACCATTTAGGGATGGTATATGACTATTTGCGATGCGTGATCCGGGAAATGAAAGTTGGTCCACGAGCTTGACCACTCTTCCTTCATGCGGAAAACGCATTACTCTAAAGAGTCAGGAGACGAGGGCCCCCATGCAATATATATAGTCTCGTCCAAGGAGTAGGTAATAATCCAAGGGTCCTTGAACGACCATCATGTTCATTTGAACGGTCTTCCCTTTCAATGTGATAGGCACATTGGAGAGGATCCCTAAAGGTCGTCTGGTTCCTTTATCAAAGCCTGATAGATTTCTCATTTCAGGCAAAAGCGCTGGCGAACCAAGCGCTTTCCAAGCAATAGAGGAAAGGATACTCACAGATGCCCCCTCATCAATGATAGTGCCAGCCATTACCATTCTGTATATTTGAACGATAATTCTGAATGGTATGCTTGCAGGCAACTGGGGTCTGCCTAGTTGGTTCCAGTCGAACGAGACAACTAGGTTGCTTGGTGGTGGGACCGAATAGACGGTTGGGTATGACTCTGACGAAGTTCCTTCCTGCGATAAAGGAATGGGCAAATTGCCCCCTTGTTCGTCGGAGTCTGTGTTGATGAAGAGAATTTGGACGGTGGCATCTTTATTCTCCTCTGTGACGGTATCATTCGAAGATGGAGCCTCTGAAGGTAAAACCGGGTCAATTGATGCCTCAACCTTTTGAATTTCATCAAGCATGGATCCAGACGGTTCATCTTCAATGATAGGTGCTTCGGCTGACCACCTGAGCGAGCCAGCCGGGTTCTCAACTAGTGAAGGACTTGGCAGGAGTTTTTGATATCCAGGAGGAAGTTGTGCTCGTAAAATCGGGCGATCTTCCAAAACTCTTTTGGCCTCGTCTAAGAAGGGACAACGGTGGATGGCATGGTCGCCTTCACACAGTTTGCAGGGAAATCTAGCTTTCCTTCTCTGTCCTGGGGCTTCACTTTCACTAGTTGACGGTGAGCAGTCAACATGGCTATCAGAGGTTGACGCTACCGAATTGTGCAAACGGGGAAACCAGTCCCTTAGTATCCGAGGGATGCAGGGACAATCTCTGTGGAAGTGGTCTCCCTTGCATATGACACATGGCGATTTAGGCCTGGTCAGTGCTATGTGTGGATTTTTGTCAGATGACACTTGTTTGCCCCCAGTCGCTTTTGGCTCCTTCTTCTTCTTCTCTTTCTTCTTCTTTTCCTTCTTCTCCTTAGGAACTTGGTTTTTTGTTTTACCAGTTCCGTCAAGCGAAGAGGAAGGAGGAGAGGAAGAATTAGATGAAGTAGAAGGCTGGTGGGCAACTCTAGTCTGGTCTAACTGTTGATTCGACTGTTCAGAAATGGTGGTGTTCTGAACGACATTGGTTGAAAAGAGCCAGACCGGCAGGCCAATTATCAGTCCTGGAAGCGACAATGTGGCCATATGTGGCGCACCAACATCCCCCCAAGAGGAGAAGGGACTAGGATTTCCACCAAGGGGAATTCCTTGGTTGGTGGGCTCCATCTTTTCAACCTAAAGATCAGCGTAGGAATAACGGGTGATTGTTCCGTTTAAAATAAATTTTAACGACGCTTTAGACACAACTTGCTTTTTCAGTTTTAAAGAGTCGAGAAAAAGCTAAAGATGACTCTAGTCTCCTTCGATGTTTTAACGAGCCCGAAGTGACAAATGCTCGGATGGACTTTTTCCGTTATAGAGTTTGAAAAAGGCCAAAAGGAACTACTCTGGAGTTCTAGGCAGAGGGTGTTCCAAACTTTTCACAAAACCGCAGAATACTTTTTAGGGTACGGGCGGTCGATCTTCTTGAATGTTGTGTTCAGTGCATTGCGATTAGTAGGGCGGCCGACACGGCTTCCTAAGGATAAAGGTTTTATGCCTATAGGGGTCTCCCAATATATACACGACGGTACGTGGGAGCACAATCCGTACTGGTGCTATCGTCCCTTAGGAGGAATCACCCACCATCCACGAGATCGACAGTCACCAGGCTTAACGACGCCGGAACACGTCTCTAGCCTAGACCTCTATGTTGTGCGTTATGTTGCAAAGCGTTGTTAAGTTCATTCAATTTATTTTAGGTTGATCTTTTTAGAAGTTTGCCTTTCAAGGTTCACCACGAGATGTATGATACAATTCCTAAATGCAGTCTACAGATGATAAGCAAGCTTTATATCTTTTCAACTTTGAAAATCCTAGCTACTAAGGGAAAAGAAAGACACCATCTTTTCTCAAAGAGCAATCAGCACACTCTAATGCACTTTTCCTAAATCAGACATGCAAACTATCAAAATGCAAATGCACAATGCAGGTGTTTGTTTTCCGCTTTCTTAGTATTGATGCCTACGGAGAAAGCTTTTTGTACAATTTTGAATTTGCTTTTAAATGACCAATACAAACAAGTTCACTTTTTCGAAATCAGAGAGGGTAGAAGAGATTACAACACTTAACAATTTTCGAAATGAATACTTGTTTCGACATTTAAAAGAGACAAACTCAAACCAATAAGCAAGAGAAAATATATAATCAACTGTAAACAGCCAATGAACTCTCTCCTAAGATCACAATCAACAGATCTAAATCAAGGGCTCCAGGATGACTATTTCACTCATGCAAAGGAAAACTGTAAATGATGCCACAAACACATAAAAACACTCACAGTCTTTTTGTACAAAAGGAGGTGGAATTTAAGTAGAGAAAAGGAGTTATCAGATTGGTACCTATGCTGGTTACAGGCTGAAAAAATCAGAGATCTAAACAAGGCAAAACAAAGCAGAGAACCCCAGCCGCACAAGGGAAAACTGTTTCAGCGCAACCTCAACACAGGGGTTTTGACATTCAGCGCAAGTAGCCTTCACGGGACCTGCGTTGAAATGCAGAATCCCTTCACTGGGTCTGCGCTGAAGGAGAAACTCTCGTTTCTCACTGGTTCTGGGTCACAGATTGCTATTTAATCTACTGTTTCAGGCCAAATAAAAGCAACAAGCAAGGTACAATCAAAGGGATGCTTTAAGGGAGTACTAAGATCTATCACAAAGGATCATCAAATCATTTGTGAGTCCATTGTTCAGATCATAGACAAGTCCAGTGATTGGATCAAAGCAGCAACTGTCTTCTTTGCATCTGGGAATAGCAGATGCAGTTCGATTGTTGCTGTCAAGTCTATGAAACAAACAATGATAGAGACACAAATAAAATGACTAAACAAATCTCCCCAGCGGAGTCGCCAATTTGCTGTGGGGAAAAATGCCTATGCAGGACGATCCTATCCACCTAAGGTGTGACAGTGCCTTAGCAACAAACAGAGACAACTATTCTAGTATTCTTCCTTTATGAATTGAGAATGAAGAGAGAGATAGATGGACTAACTGGTGTCTTCCGTTTTTCCCTCGATCCGGCTTCTCTTCTCTTGGAGAGTTCCCAGCTACTTGCTTTCTCGCTCGCCCAGCTTCAAGAGGTTTCTGCAAGATCACAAGAAGAGAACACTACACAAGACATGGATTCATATTCATAACTAGTTCAGGATTAGAAATAAATTAAACATACTAATGCAATCATACATCAAAAATACATCAGTATATAGGAGAAACCAAGATAGCTTTATTGATGAATAACAAGGTTCAGGAAGAGATACAACCCAGAGGGCTCCAATCCAGCATCTCCTTCCCAGCAAATGGAATTCCTATCTTCACCCCCTTCAAAGCATTAAGCACCCAATGATTCCAATCTCAAACCAACAACAATTCTTTGCAATAACAAAATTCCAGCCTCTAGATCTCATGGAGGAGAGATCCATATATAGATGTTTGGAGAGAGGATGAGTCAGCTTGAGATCTGACTAGTGTCCTCTCCCTCTATCAGTTCTTGATTCCACTTGGAGGTTCTTGCTTCCACTTGGATATTTGGAACCTCTTACTCATCACCATTCGAATTCCCTAAGGCAAGTGTCATTTTGGAAGCTTCCTGGGTTTTGACACCTTGAGAAACGAACCTGCCACATGTCCACTCTCGTTCAGCGCAGGTAGCCAGTGTTCCCTTTGACATTCAGCACAGGTAGCCAGTGTTGGCTTTGACATTCAGCGCAAACAGCTAGTGTAGCCACTGAAATGATCCTGAATTGACTTGTTTTTGAGCAGTTTCTGGTGGAGAACTTCTGTGAATTGTTGTGGTTTGTTAGCCTTGTTCCTCTAGGGGTAGGAACAACATGTTTAGGGACTTTGGATCCCTTAGATTATGGAAATTTCATGCTCAATGCTGTAAGGCACAAAAATGTCTATAACACTTTCTTTGTATGAGGTGAAGAGGGCTTTCAAGCTAGGAGGATGGTGCTGGGTCAGACCAAGTGGTTGTAATCCTCTCTTCTACTACTTTTATTAATAAATATATTTGAGTTTTCCTCCGTATTCTTGTGTATCTCTAAATGTTGTGTTGATATATGCATTTATATGGTCAATGTATATCTAATCCTATATTGTTTACAGTGAAAGATCTCTATGCTTTGATGGTATTATGCTGTTGTGAATCTACAGGTGTTCTCTGAAGCGGGACAAGTAAGGAAGTAGTGGAGAGATTCTGTCAAAGGGGAAAGGAAACAAGCGAGGAGCCAAGCGGAAGACTGAGGTTGGTACTCTCTGCTTCTTTCCCATCTCTCTCTCGTAAAGGAAAAACAAGTGAGTTTAATCTGTTTGTTTCTAAGATAGCTACCCGTCTTAGTGGGACTAGAAGCTCTGAATAGACACTAGATTTCTGATAACAATCCTTTCTTCCAGTGGGTGGTCAACGTTATGAGAGTGAGTTGAATGAGGGAGTTTCGAGGAGGTGGAATGCATGAATGCATGCAAACGATGTTTTATTTCCCTTTATGGTGTTTCGGGGTGAGGTGGTGTGCTAGAAGTAGAGGTACGTTGCCATTTTTGGACCATTGGTACCCACTACCACCACATCATTTCCTCTGCTCGTAATCAGCTCCAACCTCGTAGATCCACAGTTAACCACCTCTTGTCCTACTCCTCCTCTGTCTTTGAGTTGACTGCAACCATGTGTGAGAGGACACCCGATTTTTCATGTGATGACTGAACAAAGGTGCCCAAGTTAACTGGCCACCTTTTCACTTATAAACCAATTATCTCGTAACCCTTACAACTTTTGATTAAATGATGCATATGAGTGAGTGGGTGGGATACTGTGACACAGGCAAGTTCCCTCTACGGACAGAGGCAACCCCTCTAGCCCTAGAGTGGGTCTAGTCACAACAAAGACAATACCAAAGCAAATTTCCTTAGAAAATTGATGTCATGAAGGCTTACCTTCAAACCATCATTAGATGGAGTTCCTGTTGTGTTTCTCCATTTTTAGTTCTTCTAATCACTTGTACCTAAAAATAACATACAGAACACAACCACGAGCATAATAGGGTATGACAAAAACTATCAACTTAAAGGTTCAAGGAGCTTCAAGCTATCATTACGCATTTCGACATACGATATAGGAAACAAGTTGTTGATTTGTATTAATCTAAATCAAAGTAGAACTTACAACCAATCCTTGACATCGTAAGCATCCTTGAAGGGTCTTGTTAGCATGTCCCCACAAGCATTCACTCGTATACTGTCTCCCAAAAGATGAACAACTCTCTCTCTCCTACCTAAAGGCTAATGCTAGAATACTCTTATAGTCAAGTTAACTCCACTTAAAACCATCCCAAGCTAAGTTACATGAGAGGCTACTTCCACACTATAGCAAAAACTCTCTACTCTTACTATTGAATTCTTGGACTCTGAAGCTAGATGATATTAGTCATGGAGGAAGTACTTATAGGAGGAGGAGCTTCAATAAAAAATGGGAGAAAGAGCTTATCTCTTTGAGAGGTTTCACAAAAGGTGGAACAACTATCCCAAAGGAGAAATGCGAGCTCATCTGATCCAACAACCAACCCTAGGACTGCCCATGAAGCTGTTATACTTCGAAGCTTCGACGAGTTGTTTAAAAAACTTGCCAAAAGTAGCTCGTCACTGGTGCAACATAGAGACAGAGCGAAGACTTCGCTAGGTATAGTGCAATATTGGCCATCTTCGTGGGTGGAACAATTGCTGTCCCATGATAACCCAAAAAAACAATTAAAAAAGGGTCTACTCCAGGAGAAGTAAACTGAGATATTCTTCTTGAGATGATAAGGAAGACATTGACAAATAATTTTCAACATGACACAAAGAAGATGTAAATAACATGGACTGGCAGTGTCCAGAAGTAGGGAATGTAGGGTCGGTGACAAATTACTGTGTAACAGATTCCCCCTAAAGCATGAAGGCTGAGAGAGTGGGAGGGGTGAAATGCTTTACGAAGCCATAACTGAATAGAACACCATCATGGAGAACCTAAAACGAAAGTACAAATTGATATCTCTGATGCATGAGTACATAGTGAAAGGAAATATATGTGCATAAGGCATGGGTATAGCCATCCATAAGATAAGCATCAATGATATGTGGTATGGATGCAGCCACCCAATCAAAAGGAGCACATGAAAGACTTAGGTATGGTCGCAGCCATCCAATCAAAAGATTCATGTGTATAATCATGAACCAATCTGTGCAACCTAGGCTCATGTAATCTGAACCCAGGGTCTTGAATCCGAACCCGATCAATGGTACAAACTCTAATATGTGAATAGATGTGCTGAATTCGAGCATACTAGAAAATCGCTTGATTATCGGTCAATGAGGAAAACTGTTAACAAGTGCGAGAGAGACCACTAGTAATGTCAATGGTTCTCAAGGTACCGCCAGTACAATCCACAAAGTGTGAAGAATGATCTGAAGTCGAACACCCGTGAAATCACTCGATCAAAGGCCAATGATGAAAGCATGTCATTGAATGCAAAGCACTTGATATTAAGGCATGCAAGCTCCAAGGTACCAGAAAGGAGTCTCTAGATCAACTTCCCGGATAATGAGCCGAGGTCAAAAGGAAGCGATTGGTCAAAGGAGGGCCATAGTATTTCCCACATCATTGATGTAAGACAAAGGAACAAGATGAATGTGGATGAAACAAAGATTCAGAGGAAGATGTGTAAGGGCACAAATTGCAAAAGGATTAAGCTCTTGAACATATTGGCGACACGACTCCGGAGTGTGGTAGCATTTTGGTACCAAGGGATCAAAGGTCATGACGATGCAACAGGGATCAAATGGAATGAGGAAAAATGGATGACCCAAAACCCAGAAGGCCAATGATAAAGTGAGGATATCCCACCCCGACACAAAGCATAAAGAGTGTCGATGTTCAAGAGTGACAAGCTGTCGTAATTAATACAACCAATAGATTACTTCCAAATTTTCCCCCACCATTGCTAGCGAGTACCCCAATTATTTTTGAAACACAATCTTTAAGGGGATATCATATGCTTGTAATGTAACTTTTTCCTTCAGACAAATCCAACCTACTCAGTTTTTAACGAGCCCTAGGAAGGAGAAGCTTGGTCTTGCCATAATGACAAGTCTAATGTCATCAGGGTTTAACGAGTCTGACATAGGTAAACCTTGAAGTCTTTTCATATTTAGAGAGTTTGAAAAAGACACATAAAAAAAACTCCAAAGGTCCCTTTTTGTAAATTTGTCCCTCGAATCTGAAAAGGTAGAAAACAATACCCAAGGGAACCTATTGACTATGAGAGATCAGCGTACACCTTTTTCGTAAGTAATCTATCCTAGTCCATAAAAGGGTTAAACTTATACTGGGTAGATGATGGTTCGTAACCTTTAACGAGTTCAAAGCGACAAGAGCTCAACGATATTTCACGTTTCATGAGTCAGGAAAGAGCTTAAGGGTGACTCTAAAAGGGACTGTTTCGTGTTTTTACTGAGTTCGAAAAAGTATAAAACACAACTCGTGAATCATCTCCAGAGTACTTCGAAACCTGATGCTGCACAAAATCAAGTGTAAGATCTGTTTTTGATGTAAATATGCATGAAATACTAAAAAATAGACCAACAAACCCTAATTTACAAACCCTCATTTTTGCAAAAAATCTTATAAAAAGGGCCATGAGGTAAAAATCAATTTACTTTGGACTTTGTTACCTTGGATTGAAAAATTTACCCTTGTGCATTGGCGATTTCAATGATCAACTGGAGGAGTTTCAGAAGTTTGCTGGAAAATTCATCTAGTCGAGGTAGGCACTCCACTTTTTCCTGCGTTTTTTAGATAGAATGTAGCTCGTTTTCAGGAATTTTAATTGTCATTTAGGAAGAGTTTGGAATGAGGATGTTCGTGGCAGTCATTGCGGGTCGCCAGCTCAGGACCGCGATGAGCCAAAATCTTCAACGGAGAAAAATTGAGCTCTTCGTGACTGTACACCAAATAGTTGTGAAGAGCCCTAATTTTCAAAACTGTGGATTTTGGCTTGGCGCACCTGTTTGAAAAACAAGCGCGACAAGCACCGATAACCAAAATTTCTCAAAAATTAAGCAATTTCATGAGATTTAAAACACAAATAGAGTACTTATAATTACAATGTGTGTGTTTGCAGGGATAAAATCATGGTGATTGAGTGGAAAGAGCGGGAACATAGCAATGATGACGAATTGGCCATGGGGGATCCAAATTGCTTGGACGTGCTCCGAAATTGCGGGCTTCTAAAATTTTTTTTATGGTGCCCTGTTTGAGAGCACAATCTTACCTACTCCAATATCTAGGTGGAGCATGGGATCCGAATGAGGGGAAATTCAACATTTGGGGGCAAGAGCTAGAAATCGATGCCAACGACATCTATTTCTTGGGAGAGTTATCACAGAGGGGGGAAAGGCCTTGAATGATAGGTACCTGGATGACAGGAGAAATGATGGATATGTTCATGGGGAGAATGTGTCCAGAGGCCTAGAAATCAGACAAGGGAGGTAAAATGAAGATTGCCACAGTGGCTGACTTGTCCATGAGAGTCCTTTCCACCATCACTAGAGCAGCTAGTTTGCAGGCCCCACATGAGGCCACCAAAACGAAACTAAGGCTAGCCGCTAACTACCTAAAGCCCATTGTGTTCAATTGGGCCGAGGTGGTAGCAGATAACCTCAAATGGCAGTTGACAAAATGTCAGCAAGGAGATACCAAACAGTTTGGATATGGCTCGATCCTCATACCGTTCATCCTAGAATAGCTCCCCATCTTCCAAAGACAAGAGGTGGCTATGACATGGCCACCACCACTAGAACTGCGGATCACTTGCTGGGCCATTTTGATGCCTCAAGGAGGCAACCGCCAACAGAAGTAATGGAGACCAGAGTTATTCGAGTGGCTAGATTGCCAGCTCGTTGTTGTAGAGGATTGGCCCTATGCTGGGACGAACTTCAGGGGTGACCCAGACCTAGTACTCCCACTTGGGGAACACTAGGATGATAGAGGTAACAAACTCATTTTTTTATTTTGAAAGAGTTTTATAATTTTTATAATATATATATATATATATATATATATATATATATATATATATATATATATATATATATATATATATATATATATATATATATATATCCTGATTATTATGCTTCACTCTTGCAAATGTTGGACCGAAATGACTTGTAGGTTTATCTCCCATTGCTCGTAGAGTCGAGAGGCAATTCAAGCTACCTCCTCCTGGTGGAGATGTAGAGGACGAGATTGCCCAAGACCTGGA
The DNA here is from genome assembly GCA_031772625.1 of Pinus tabuliformis. NCBI lineage: Eukaryota > Viridiplantae > Streptophyta > Pinopsida > Pinales > Pinaceae > Pinus > Pinus tabuliformis. Next base: position 1,092,333,921 of record CM062805.1, read on the forward strand.
GGGCTTGATGGAGGGGATCCTAGACTATGCAGGATTCAAGGATATCCCTCAAAAGTACTAATGACACATAGCAGGGGTGTCAAACAAGATCCACCCACTGCTCAGACGTGTCGTCTGAGCAGTGGTGTGCTATAGGGAGCATCATGCAGATTAGACCCCTAGGTTTATTTTTTGCAATTTTGAGAGACTTGTTGTCTCATGATGTAACCTGAACACATATTTTTTGAGCACTACGATCTACAACACACGATATATATATATTCATACCTATGTTTTGTTTTATGAACTTACTATGTCTCATTTTCTACTTTTATAAATGTCATAAATGTCTATCTAATACATGATTTGCCAATGCATCTGTTAATGTATTTAGCCTTCTAGGAATGTGTTGTTATGTAATATCAAAATTCCTTTCCAGTAAACGAACACGTAAATACAACCTTAAAATGTGAGGGTTTCTGACAGAATAATGCTCGTTGAGCTGGAGAACAAAAAGCTGTGAATCTAGGTTTACGATCAAAGTGTGAATATTGAGGGCAACAACCTCAGTCAATAAATCAATAACTGCACTATATTCAGTGACATTGTTCATAGTGAATCCTAGACAAACACCTTGAAGATCTACCAACTCACCGTGAGGATCATAGATAACCCACACCGCGAAGGAAAGATTCTGAGTACTATGATAGGCACCATCAGTGAAACCGACATAAGGTGTGACAAACATTTGCATAAGAATAAAAATGACACAATAAGCTAAAAATGTTTACACACCAAGCCAATCATGTACGAAAATGAAAACACACTTATGTACACAAAAATGCATGAAAAACTCATGCATAATACTTCTTGAGATAAAGCCCGTTTCGAGGCTTATCTAAAGGATTGCCCTCATAATCAATTAGCTCATAGACACCTTTTTGGAAAACATGTTTCACAATGTAGGACCCATGCCACATGGGTTCGAATTTTCCTGCCCCCAATCTATCATGAGCTTGACCATACAATAGGACTAAGTCCCCTTCAACGAAGGAACACAGATTGACTATCTGATCAAAGTGAGCTTTCACTCACTTATTCTGTGCTTCAATGACCAAAAAAGAAAGTCGATGAGTCTCATCACGTCGTTCTAAGTAAAGAAGACACTCATCCACTGGAGTGGTATTCGGTAGTAATTCGATAGCTAATTTGAGAGAATGGATTTCACATTCAAGTGGAAGGGTAGACTCCAGACCATAAACTAGCTGAAATGGTGTAAATCTAGTAGCATCCTTAACCGAGGTTTGATAGGCCCATAGAGCTGAAAAAAACATCAAATTCCAATTGGATTGATGCATTCCAATGGTACGCTAAAGCATGGTAACCAACTCTTTGTTTACTACTTCGACTTGGCCATTGGACTGAGGGTAATATGGTGTCAAATTGTCATGATGCAAGCCCAACTGGGATGTCAACTCGGCCATCATGTAACTATGAAAATGAGAGCCATGATCTATGATGATGGCTTGAGGGAATCTGAACCTGGAAATCACATGATTGAATAGAAATTGAGCAGTTGTCTTACTATCATTAGTCAATGTAGGCATCTCTTTGACCCATTTTGTAAAGTAATCAATGGCAATGATGATGTACCCATGCCCCCCAGCCGAGCGAGGGTTACAGGTCATAAAATCAATGCCCCACTTTGGAAAGGGGCCAATGGTAATGACAGGGTGCAAAAGAGAAGGCGGTGCACACATCTTGTGCTGGTAGATTTGACACACATGACAAGAACGGATGACAAGAATGAAATCCTTGAAAATGGATGGCCAAAAATAACTAGAACAAAGAATCTTCTAATCGGTGGCATAACCAGACATGTGACTACCATAGGTGCCAGAGTGATAGTGATTCAAAACTTTCTCAGCTTCCTTGAGGGTTAAACAATGAGGAAGAATAGAATCAACGCTGACACGGTATAACATGTCTCCAATAATACGATATGGCTGAGAATGATGGTGAATGCATCGTCGAGCATCCTTAGACAAGTCAGAGTAAAATGAAGACATCTGGAGGTAAGCGATGATGTCACTGTACTAGGGATCGAGGGTACTGATCAGGAAAAGTGTATCTCCTAAAATGCAGTCCTTTATCTGAGAGGGAGCAAAAGCAGATGGTAAGGAGCAAAGCAACTCGGTGAAAACTAGTGACTTCTTAGACTTGGCAGTAGTGAACTCCAAATCAAACTCTTGGAGGATAATGATCCACTTGGAGTATTTGCCCCCCAGCAATTGGTGTGACATAATATATGTCATCGAGTTGCAATTAGAAATCACAGTCGTGGTACGCAACAAGATGTAGTGATGAAACCATTGAATGGCCTGAACAGCTACCAAGGCCAACTTCTTGACATAAACATAACGAGTCTCAGTGTCAAGAAGGTTGCAGCTGAGATAATATATGACATGCTCAGAACCATCATTGTCATCCTGGACTAGAACCATGCCAATGGTACTGTCAACAGTGGCTAGATAAAGTGAGTAATCATAATGATAGTTAGGTGGATACAACAAAGGAGCAGAAACAAGAAGGGTTTTGAGTTTCTCAAGTGACTTTTGGGCAAGGTCATCCCAAATGAATGGAATGTCCCGCTTAAGCAGATCATATAACCTTTAGCAACCTCGGCATAGTTAAGGATAAAACGATGCAAGAAATTAGCTTTTCCTTGCAAACTCTACAACTGACTCAAAGTAGTAGGAGGCAAGAGATTCAAAATAGCTTCGACCTTCAGTGGATTGAGATGAATACCCTCCTTAGAAATGACAAACCCAAGGAGTCTTCCGGACTCAACACAAAACACACATTTTTGCGGATTGAGACAAATATGATAATGTCTACAGTGAAGAAAAATCTAACGGAGGTGGTCTGGATGGTCTACAAGTTTAGCTAAATGAGCAGGAAGATCATCCAGATAAGGCTAAACAATGTCTCTAATATCATGAAACACATAGGACATTACTCGTTGGAAAGTCACACCGGAATTCTTCATGCCAAAAGGAAGCTTTTTATAAGCAAAAGTACCCCATGTATAGATAAAGGTAGTCTTATGTTGATCGACAAGCAAGATATTGATCTGGTTGTAGCTAGAGAAGTCGTCCATAAAAGAGAATATTTCACTTCTAGCACAGTCATCAATAAGCTAGTCAATAAAGGGAGTGGGGTAGTTATCTTTCAAACATGCACGATTGATATCATGATGTTATCGGGAAAAGTGTCTATTTAGAACTGCTCTATCCCACTAAGGTGTGACAGCTACCTTAGAAACAAACAGAGAAAACTACTTTTGTATTCTTCTTTATGAACTATAAACAAAGAGGAATAGGATGAACCAACCTGTGTCTTGTGCTAGTCCTTTGATCCAATCTCTCTCCTCTTTGACAGCTTCCAGCTACCTGCTCCCTTACTTGCCTAGCTTCACCAAGTACCTGTAAGATCACAGAAGAAGGAAACTATACAAAGACATGGGTTTATATTCATAAATAACTTAGGATCCGATTCAAGTTAACCATACAAATGTAACAAGCATCAATGAAACACAAGCATGGAGAAGAAACTCAAATATTTTTATTGATATATAAGAAGATCCAGGAGGAGTTACAACTGATGATTCCTGACCCAGCATCAACTTCCCAGCAAATAAGTCCCTTCTTCAACCCCAACAAAGCATAGATCACCCAATTCTCTGATATGTATCTCAAAACCAACAGCAATTCCTTACAATGTGCAAAATTCCAGCCTCTGGATCTCTGGGATGAGGGATCCATATATAGATGTATGCAAGGAGGATGAGTCAGCTCATGATTTGATTAGTGGCTTCTCTCTGTCAGTTCTTGCTTCCACTTGGAGACTGAAAGCCTCTTACTCATCTTTGGTCAAATTCAGTGAGGCAAGTGTCATTGGAGAAGATTCTGGAAGCTTCCATTGTCTCTCCACCTCGCGGAATGACACTGCAATTTGTCATTTCCCGCTCAACGCACCCTGGTAGTGCATCTAGGTGCATTGCAACGCACCTAGCTAGTGGATTTAGGTGCTATGCAATGCACTTGGCTAGTGGAGCAGCTGAAATGATCCTGATTTGACTTATTCTGAGCAGTTTCTGGTGGAGAACTTCTGGAAGAAGCTGTAATTTGTTGACCTTGTTCCTTTAGGGGTTGGAACAACACTTTTAGGGACTTAGGAGCCCTTGGTTTATGGACATTTCATGCTTAGAGCTGTAAGGCACAAAAATGTCTATAACAGTTGCCCCCTAAAGTATGAGGCCGTTTATCAGGTGAAATTCTTTATTAGGAGGATCCGAAGTTCTTTCAATGCTGGGAGGAGACCTGTAATAAGATACAATACAATACATTATCTTCATACTGTTTTCATGATCTAGCTGAGGCGGGCATTCCCATGCTCAGCTTTATAAATTCATTTTCATGTACATAGGACAGAAAATTGTCTGATGGTAGACTGATGATTCTGATAGAGCCATCATCCTTTTGGTAGGATGATTATCTGTGCTGCAATGCTGTACATTTCAATGTCTTTATTTTCTTGAATATATATCGCAGCCCGGATGGATGAAACTAGATCCGGGGTCTTCAATCTCGTCCGATCTTCACTCGAAGTACAAGTCGATCCATGCGAGAAATGTTTTGAAGTCGAACATGGAAAGACATCACTTGATTACCAGTCAATGATGTAAACTGTTAACAAGCGCGAGAGGAATCACCGATAATGATAATGACCCTCAAGGTACTGCAGTACAATTCACGTGGTGTGAATAAAGGACTTGGCGTCGAACACCACGGAAAATCTTTCAGTCGAAGGTCATTGATGTAAACCTATCGCCGGAAGTGAGAAACTTGCCATTGAGGCATGCAAGCTTCAAAGTATTGAATGGGGTGTTCCTAGATCAACTTCTTGGATAATGAGCTGATGTCGACAAGAAGTGATCCGTCATAGGAGGGCCTTAATGAATCCCACATCAATGACACGGAACGGAGCAAATGATTTTGATGGAGGTGAAAATGATCTGATGATATATGGTTCAGGGTGGCGGTCATGAAAGAATGGAGTATAATGTATGGTAGTGGGCGGGACACAGGTGGCCTTTCTGTATGACTTCTCTTGAACATGTCGGCGACACTTATGTGATGGATTGGTAGCATTAACCCAATATGTGGATGGTATGGCGAGACCATGGCGATGTGACCAGTGAATGAAACAACCCAACCCGACTCGGGCACGGAGTGGAAGTGTCATGTTCAAGAGCGACTTGCTACCAATAAAGATTCTTTGAGTTTTCTTCCTAATTTTTCTCCAGTCATTGTTGACCAGTACCTCTTTATTTTTGTCAAGCTTGAGGAGGATAACATATGCTTGTTCTATAATTTTCCCTTCGGGCAAACCCATCACTATGTTTTAACGAGCCTGGCGATAGTGAAACTCGTTCTCGTCTAAAGACAAGTTTGTCGCTATTAATCTTTTTAACGAGTCTAACGACAAAGATAACTCGATCCTTTTTATTTTTAGAGAGTCTGAAAAGGTACATAAAGGTAACTCCAAAATTGCTTTTTCGTCATCTAATCCCTTAAGTCTGAAAAAGTATAAAACAATACAGAAGGGATGAATTTTCGATCGCTTCAACGAGCCGAACAAAACAAGCGCTCGATCTTTTTGTGCAATAATCCCTCAGGTCCAAAAAAGATTAAAATCTAGAGGAGGGATAGCACTTCCCGTCGCTTTAACGAGCTGGAAGGCCAGAACTCGACAATCTTTTCATATTTTATGAGTCAGAAAAGAGCTTAAATAAGACTCGTCTTTTGAGGAACGAGTGATAAAATGGGTAGCAGCTGATTCCAGGTAAGGTTTGGAATTTTCCAATCATGGCAGTGTCACAAGGATGGCTAGTGAAATCACTCTTCGCAGCTGTTCCTCAAAATGGGTAAACAATCAAATGGAGGTGAATGATCGGCCAATGGAAAAGTGGAGGTGATGGTGCAAACACGACCAAGGATTTAATGGCTAAAATGCTACATTCACAGTGGTTATTTACCAGGGGATAGTTCATTTTTTAACGAGCTTAAACGCGGGTGGAAAAATTTGCTCGGTCCGGGTTTATTTTTTAACGAGCTTGAACCTCGCGGTAAACATTGCTCGATTAATCCAGTCATATGATAAGAATGTCTCATATAAAAACGACAACTTTTCGAGCGTTGCCCCACATCCTTTCTTTATGCAAGTTAGGAAACGACTAATCCAAAAAACAGATAAATAATCGCTCTTTGCTTGCACTCCAAAAGGTTTGCATGCCCCCAGGTATAAAACAGAGTTTCAAGGTTACCTCTACTTCTTTCCGCCAAAACATTTTTTTTACCGAGAGAGGCCTACCTCTTATAGGTTACCCAAAGATTGTTCTATTTACGGCGTAAACAAAACACTTCTTCGGCGATGTTTCTCGAAAATAAACAAAGGTGAGTGACGATGCCCGCCAACTCACATAACTTTGACAAGAGAATCTTATTCCAGAATAACCCCTCTTCCAATCACGGACGGGGTACAGACTAGTCATATTCTCCCGCGGAAACCTACCCTATACCCGAAGTTTTCCTGCCGAAGCAGACCAGGATGCATGCCCCCTGGGTTTCAGTCATATCCCTCCGAATTACTCGCGCTCATCGGGAGGACGGACTGGAGACCGAGACATTTCTTGCGTGAAAAGACCATTTAGGGATGGTATATGACTATTTTCTATGCGTGATCCGGGAAATGAAAGTTGGTCCACGAGCTTGACCACTCTTCTTTCGTGCAGAAAAAACATTACTCTAAAGAGTGAGGAGACAATTGCTTCCATGCAATAAATATAGTCTCGTCCAAGGAGTAGGTTATAATCCAAGGGTCCTTGAACTACCATTACGTTCATGCGAACTGTCTTCCTTCTCAATGTTATGGGCACATCGGGAAGGATCCCTAGAGGTCGACTGGTTCCTTTATCAAATCCTGTCAGATTTCTCATTTCAGGCAAAAGCGATGGCGAACCAAGTGCTTTCCAAGCAGTTGAGGAAAGGATACTCACAGAAGCCCCCTCATCTATGATGGTACCAGCCATAACCATTCTATATATTTGAACGATAATTCGGAATGGTACGCTTGCTGGTAAGCGGGGTCTGCCTAGTTGATTCCAGTCTAAGGAGACAACTGGGTTGCTTGGAGGTGGGACTGAATAGACGGTCGGGTAGGGCTCTGATGAACTTCCTTCCTGCGGTAAAGGAATGGGTAAATTGCCCCCATGTTCATCGGAGTTTGTGTATATGAAGAGAATTTGGGCAGTGTCATCCTTGTTCTCTTCAGTGATTGTATCATCTGAAGATGAAACCTCTGAAGGCAAGACCGGGTCAACTACCGCCTCGACCTTTTGACTTTCGTCTGGTATGGATCCAGATGGTTTATCTTCAATGATAGGTGCTTCAGCCGACCACCTGAGCGGGCCAGCTGGATTCTCAACTAGTGACGGACTCGGCAAGAGTTTTTTATATCCAGGAGGAAGTCGTAACGGTGAAACCGGACGATCATCCAAAACTCTTTTAGCTTCATCTAAGAAGGGACAACGGTGGATGGCGTGATTGCCTTCACACAGTTTACAAGGAAATCTAGCTTTCCTTTTTTGTCCTGGGGCTTCACTTTCACTAGTTGACGGTGTGCTTTCAACATGATCATCAGAGGTTGACGACACCGGGTTGTGCAAACGAGGAGACCAGTCCCTTAGTATCCGGGGGATGCAAGGACAATCTCTGTGAAGGTGGTCTCCTTTGCAAATGACACATGACGATTTAGGCTTGGTCGGTGCAGTGTGTGGATTTTCGTTAGACGACACTCGTTTTCCCACATTCGCCTTTGGCTCCTTCTTCTTCTTCTCTTTCTTCTTCTTTTCCTTCTTCTCCTTAGGAACTTGTCTTTTAGCTTTACCAGCTCCATCAAGCGAAGAGGAAGGAGGAGAGGAAGAATTAGAGGAAGTAGAAGGCTGGTGGGCAACTCTGGACTCGTCTAATTTCTGATTCGATTGTTCAGGAATAGTGGTGTTCTGAACGACAGAGGTTGAGAAGAGCCATACAGGCAAACCAATTTTCAGTCCTGGAAGCGACCATGTGGCCATATGGGGCGCACCAACATCTCCCCAAGAGGAGAAGGGACTAGGATTTCCACCAAGGGGAATTCCTTGGTTGGTAGGCTCCATTTTCTCAACCCAAGATCAACGTAGGAAAGGGGTATGAATATTCCGTTTAAAACAAATTTTAACATGCTTTGACACAACTTGTTTTTTCAATTTTTAAGAGTCGAGAAAAAACAAAAGATGACTCTAGTCTCCTTCGATTTTTAATGAGCCTGAAGTGACAAGTGCTCAGATGGACCTTTTCCGTTAAAGAGTCTGAAAAGGAATGAAAGGGACTGCTCTGGAGGTCTAGGTAGAGGGAGTACCAAACCAATTGCAAAACTGCAGAATACTTTTTACGGTACGGCAGTCAATCTTCACGAATGCTGTGTTCAATGCATTGCGATTAGTAGGGCGGCCGACACGGCTTCCTATGGATAAAAGGTTTTAAGCCTATAGGGGTCTCCCAATATATACTTGACGGTACGTGGGATCACAAGTCCGTACTGGCACTTATCGTCTCAAAGTGGAGGAATCACCCAACCATCAGTGAGGACAACAGTTACCAGGCTTTACGACGCCGGAATACGTCTCTAGCCTAGACCTCTAAATGTTGTGCGTTAAGTTCCAAAGCGTTGTTAGGTTCATTGAATTTATTTTAAGTTGATCTTTCTTATGAATTTTGCCTTTTGGGTTCACCACGAGATGTAGATATAATTCCTAAAATGCAATCTAAAGATGATAAACAAACTTTTATCTCTTTTCAGCAATGAAAATCCTAGCTACTAGGGGAAAAGAAAGACACAATCTTTTCGCAAAGAGAAAAGAGCACACTGTAAATGCACTTCCCTAAATCAAGCCAAACAGACTGTCAATATGCAAAGGCACATGCATGTATTTGTTTTTCACTTTCTTAATATTGATGCCTAAAAAGAAAGTTGATGTACAAATCTGAATTTGCTTTCAAGTGACAAACACAAACAAGCTTCTTTTTGAAATCAAAAGGTAGATATGATTACGACACTTTATGATTTTGAAATAAATACTCGTTTCGACACTAGAAAGTCACAAATTCAAACCAAAGACAAAAGTAAAAGCATAATCGACTATCAACAGCAAATGAACTTTATCCTATGATCACAATCGACACTTGCGACAGATCTAAATCAAAGGACGATAGTACGACTATTCTACTTTTGCAATGGAAAACTGTAAACGACTCAACAAACACATAAAAACGTCTACAGTTCTTTTATACAACTGAGGCAGAATATCAGTAAGGAAAAGGGGTTTGAAACAGTCATATACTGATCACAGGCTGCAAAAATCAGAGACAAAACTGGAAGAATGAAGCAAAGAACCTCAGCTGCACAGGGCTAGGCTGATCAGCGCACCTGTTACACAGAGAAACTGCATTGCAGCGCAGGTAGCCCTCTCGGGAAGTGCGTTGAAATGCAGAACCTCTTCACAGAGCCTGCGCTGGGGCAGAAACGAGAATTCTATCCGGGTTCTGGGTCACGGTTTACAGTTTAATCTTTGGATTTTGGCCGAGTAAAGCAATCAGTAATGCACAATCAGAGGTAGATCTAAAGGGGGTCTAAGAGCTATCACAAGGGCATTCAGCTAGTCTATGAATCAGCTGTTCAAATCATAAACAGATCCAGTGAATGGATTAAAGCAGCAGATGTCTACTTTGCATTTGTTAATGGAAAATGCAGTTCGATTGCTACTTATGAGTTTATGAAATAAACAACAAGAGAAACACAAACAAACTAATTAGACACGATCCCCAGCGGAGTTTCCATTTTGTTATCGGGAAAAGTGTCTATTTAGAACTGATCTATCTCACTAAGGTGTGACAACTACCTTTGAAACAAACAGAGAAAACTACTTTTGTATTCTTCTTTATGAACTATCAACAAAGAGGAATACGATGAACCAACCTGTGTCTTGCACTATTCCTTTGATCCAATCTCTCTCCTCTTTGACAGCTTCTAGCTACTTGCTCCCTTACTTGCCCAGCTTCACCAAGTACCTGTAAGATCACAGAAGAAGGAAACTATACAAAGACATGGGTTTATATTCATAAATAACTTAGGATCAGATTCAAGTTAACCATACAAATGTAACAAGCATCAATGAAACACAAGCATGGAGAAGAAACTCAAATAGTTTTATTGATATACAAGAAGATCCAGGAGGAGTTACAACCGATGATTCTTGACCTAGCATCAACCTCCCAGGAAAGAAGTCCCTTCTTCAACCCCAACAAAGCATAGATCACCCAATTCTCTGATATGTATCTCAAAACCAACAGCAATTCCTTACAATGTGCAAAATTCCAGCCTCTGGATCTCTGGGATGAGGGATCCATATATAGATGTATGCAAGGAGGATGAGTCAGCTCATGATTTGATTAGTGGCTTCTCTCTGTCAGTTCTTGCTTCCACTTGGAGACTGAAAGCCTCTTACTCATCTTTGGTCGAATTCAGTGAGGTAAGTGTCATTGGAGAAGATTCTGGAAGCTTCCATTGTCTCTCCACCTCGCGGAATGACACTGCCATTTGTCATTTCCCGCTCAACGCACCCTGGTAGTGCATCTAGGTGTGTTGCAACGCACCTAGCTAGTGGATTTAGGGTCTATGCAACGCACTTGGCTAGTGGAGCAGCTGAAATGATCCTGATTTGACTTATTCTGAGCAGTTTCTGGTGGAGAACTTCTGAGAGAAGCTGTAATTTGTTGACCTTGTTCCTTTAGGGGTTGGAACAACACTTTTAGGGACTTATGAGCCCTTGGTTTATGGACATTTCATGCTTAGAGCTGTAAGGCACAAAAATGTCTATAACACATGATAATCAACACAAACTCAAATAGTGCCCTACTTTTTAGTCACATGGACAATGTTAGAGACCCAATCTGTCAATGGAATAGGATAAATGAACCCAGCCTTGAGAAGTTTTTCAACCTCTCCTTTAATGGAAGTTTCCTTTCTTGGGTGCATGGGACATAAATGTTGACGAACTAGTTTTGCATCAGGACACGTAGGGATCTCATGCACCACAATACTTGAATCTATACTGGCCATTTCTTCATATGACCAGGCGAACACGTCGCAAAACACTCAGAAGAGACTAGTGTAAATCTAGATCTCCTCAGGAGAACAAGTTACTCCAATGTGAATATCTTTGACAATCCTTGGTTTAACAGAGATGTCGATAGGCATGGTTTGTGTAATATTTCACATATTCCCTTCATAAAAAACCTCATGGTTTAATATGGGTGTCTGAAGCGGTTGAGATGGAATATGGGAAGCAAAATTATCTAGACAAGCAGTCATTGCCCCAAAACTTGGAAGAAATGAGGAATGATGATGACTATCGATCCAAGGAGGATCCTCAAAAGACAAAGTTTCAAGAATTGGCTCATCAAAAGGAAACACTTCTTGCAAAGGGTCGAGAGAAGCAATATCTCCAAGCCAAAGGAATTGCATGTATGTGTCAAGAGACCTACTCAAAGGAGTAGATTCAAAAGAAGGAGCTGAAGCCGAAATGATTTCAACATAGTTAAGTTTAGTAGGGCTCAATCGCATAACATCACCCCAAGACTCTACTTGATCGAGGGGAGGAATCACCCAAGGATAAGGGTTAACAAAAAACATATTAACAGAGGTGACATTAGGAGGTGGGAGTAGAAAAACTCCCGTGAGGGCAGGAGCTTTAAAAATCCCAGCACCCACACTCTCATAAGGAACACCGGTATGCTCCGCATATGGAACATTGCCTTCCGAGGAAGAAGAAGCAAAGAAGGAAAACTGATTGATCGTAACAATTTTCCCCTGGTGAGGAAAACAGAGTATGTGGAACAATGAAGAAGCAAAGACATGCATAGGATATGCCCAACTTTGACCCATTAGAAGGTTGTAAGTCAAATTGGCATTGACAACCTCTACTTCAACATTGACCATCTTTCCTTACAAGGTGATGGGCAAACATAGGAGAATACCAAACGAACAGGAATCTCTTCTGTCAAATGCCTCCAGGGTATTTGGATATTGACTCAAAGTGGGAGAACCAATGGCTTTCCAACAAGCAACAAATACAAGTTGATGCTCCTTCGTCGATAAGAATATGATGAATAGCCTTTGAGTTAATCACAACTTGGATAAGAAAAGTGATCTGGTGAGGCAAATGTGGCACATGATTTTCAAGATAGAAAGTAATCAACTCGGAATCAGCCAGATCAATTCCACCGATGGCGGATGGTAATGACTTCTATTGGGAAGGACAAATCTGGAGAACCTCCAAAGCAGACATAGCCGAAGGAGCTTCGGCTAAATCCTCGACAATGTTATACTGCTGTGCAGCATGAGCATTGGGATTATAGGAAGATTTCTGGAGAATTCCTTTAGCAGGTGGTCGAATGAAAAACTCATTTCTAGGCCTTTCAATATGAATAGGGATAGAATTAGATGGGGGAACACTAGAAGGGACTTCGGGTTCTTTCCCGGTCGATGAAGCATACTCTTTCACTCGAGTAGATATGTGAATAGGAATAGTCCTAGCCATGAAGACATGGTAACCAGACAAGGAAGATGATTGAGGCTGGTCCATAATTTGAGTTTTCTAGGAAGGAAAAGTTTCTTTAAGCATAGAAAGAATCCCTGAAGTCCCTTTAAGAAAACAACTTACTTTGGACCATCGAGGACAGTATTTAGAGAAGTGATCCTCATCATAGATAAGGCAAGGATACTTAGGATTTTGTTTAGAACCATCTTTAGCAAGAGTCTTAGGAGGTTCTTGCTTTGGCGTGTCAAGTTTATTTTTACCTTTCCCCTTCTTCTTACCCTTCAAAGTTTTTTCTGCCGTGGTGGACTGGACAACGTTAACTTCTAAAGTTTTCCCAGGATTGGATGGGGACTAAGAAGCAGTTCCAATAGGAGCAATGGATTTCTGCTTTGCAGAGGTCATGGGAGACTTTTGAGAAGAATGAGTGAGAGAACCAATAACACCATCGATAGAAGGCGTCGATGAAGCTTTTGAAGTCCCAGGCCATGGAGCATTAGGCAAGACATCATAAAGCATGCCAGATTGGGAATATACCAAGTCAAGATATTGAGCATGCATGATGGCTTGCTCTTTAGTAACGCATGCCCCCATTGCAATATCTCTAGCTATTGGACCGAAAAAAGAGGTAGTGAACCAATCAGTCAATAGCTAATGAGGGATCCAAAATTTTATCAAATGGAAATGCCTTCTCCATTCATGAATATGATCAGAGATGTGAGTAGCCATGTCCTGTTTCAGAGATGTAAGAAGATGCGTTCCCGTTTCATAGCAAATCAGTAACTAAAAATGCATAAGGAATGCCATCACAAGAGAGTTAAAATCTTGGAAAGTCCCACGAGAAAGCTCAATGTACCACTTTGTAGTGGAACCAGTGAGAGTCTGTTGGAAAAGATGGAGACGAATAGAATCGTCAATCTAGGAATTAGATGAGCACCAAAGGTGATAAGTCATGACATGAGCTTGGGCGTATTCTTCGAACTTTCCCTCGAATTTAGGATAGTCACCAGGGATCTTGGTTGGAACAGGTGGCCAATATGGATTATGAAGTATAGGATCATTTGTCAACTTCGACACATCAGGTAGTTCCAAAGTCGCAAGAAACAGTAACTAAGGATTGAAAGACATCATGGGTCTTTGATAAGGACCAGCGTTAAGCTTCCAACCAGGGCCTTGTTGCCCCCATGGATCTTGTCTCGAAGGATTTTTTCCATAAGGGTTATATTTCAATGGATTAAAACCATACCCTGGTTGTTGACCTAGATTTTGACCTCCAAAAAACCAATGATGACCAGCTTGACCAACAGGGGCAGCATATGGTTGCTAAAATTTTTGATAAGGATTAACCTAAGGTTGTTGATAGTTATGATATGGATTACCCTGAGGTTACCCTTAGGGTTGTTGAGGTACTTGAGGACCGTATTGAGACTGAGGCCCAAACTAGGCCTGGGGCCTAGGTTGCATCTAATAGACAGGTTGGGTTTGGAATCCAAACTGGGTCTTGGGACTGGGTTGAGGTTGGGGACCAACTTGAGTTTGAGGTTCGGTTTGAATTTAAATGCCAGGTTGACCACTAGTTGGATTGACCTGACCAAAAAGTTGTCCTCACTGAGTAGCAGGTTGGCCTTATTAGAACTAGGGCTAACCTGACTGACCAAAAGCTTATCCTTGCTGAGCAGCAAGTTGATCTTGTTGGAACTGGGGCTGACCTAACTGACCAGAAGGTTGTCCTTGCTAAGTAGCAGGTTGACCTTGTTGGAATTGAGGCTGACCTAACTGACCAGAAGGTTGCCCTTGCTGGGCAACAGGTTGGCCTTGCGGGAACTGAGGCTAACCTACTTGACCAGAAGGTTGTCCTTGGGATAAAGGAGGTTGTCCTGAATACACCAAAGATGAACCTGTTTGGGCTAAAGGTTGTCCCTAAAAGGGTTTTCCTTGTGAACCCAAAGGTTGCCCTTGCTGACTATGAGTTTGACCTACTAAGGCATAAGGTTTTCCTTGTGAGCCGTAGTAAGTAGTGTGATTCCAGGAAACCGAAGGTGGAATTTGACTATCAACTAGATTTTTCTGAGGAAGAGGTCTAGTATGATACATATGGGCTCCACAGTGATCGTAATAGTGTGAAGGGTTATGAGGAACGAACATCTGCTGAGAACCTAGAGGGTTATAAGTCGGATTTTGAAGAAAAAACCGATATTGGTCATAGGAAAATCCCCCCGAAATGGAATTCAAGGAGATAGGTATGTTACCCATAGGTTTACTGACTCTAGATGCTAGAGGCAAAGGATCACCTTCAACGGGTCCAAAAAATATTCCAGTAATAGGAGTGACCACCGAAGATGTGGTAACCACACTAACAAGAAGAGCTAAAGATGCCACACAAATAGTTGGCATCGATAGAACAAATGTAACCGATGTAACCTGCGTCTGAGGGATGGAGGTCGAAGCCAATTGAGTAGACATGAATGACCCTGAAGTTAGGACTGTTGTACAAGACCATATAGAGCTTTGATGCAAAGATGTAGAACCAAGTATGTCAACTAGAGTGCGAAAACGAAGTGGTAAAGAAACATCCAAAGAGGTGTGAAAATGGAAACCTTCTGGAGGAAACTAATATTCCTCAGTTGACGCAAGGCTCTCTTGACTACTAATAGGACTCAATTCATCCATGTCGGAAGAGGCCATAGGAACCGAAGCACCAGGGGGAGTAGACGGAGGATCCTCATTTAAATATTCCCAAACGTTGGGAGGAGTCCATTTGATATCAAAAGGTTCCCCACTCGGAGCTTGAGAGGCAAGAGGCTGAACACTTGGAACAATAGCAAGAGAGACACTAATGAATGGTACCTCAGATGGGATGGGGGAAGAAGGCTCTCCGTCACTTGGTAACGACGATGGAATAGATGAGTCCGCTAGGATGGCCTAAACTCAAAAGACCAGGAAAGAAGATATGATTAGGAGTGTTTTAAATGCTTTTCAAAGATATTACTCATGATGTGGCTGTTAGCTACCTATACCAATAGGTTTCATATTTCATGATTGGCTATGAAAAGGTCCAAATATGCTCTGCTTTGATGATGCAAAGATCACATATTTCCATAAGAATACAAGCTGTGCTTATAAGCTTGGTATGGACTCAAATTTTGATGGATGGTCCAACAGTCTAATCTGGACCATGTCATGTTTTAAATTTTCAGTTGTAGAATAGAGAAAGGAGTCTGTCCAAACTGTTTAATCTTGGCAGACAAGTAGCTTAGGTAGAGAAAAAAGGCTCCCAACAGCTTAATCTGGGACCTTGGAAGAAATAAGGGCAGAAGTAGATAGAAAAACAAAAGAAAATCCAAAGAAAAGAAAAGGCAAGTAAGGGTCTGCAAGTCCAAGTGCACCCCCCAAGAAGAAATAAAAAATGCTAGGCAAATAGATGGGTAGGCAGTTGGGGTTGCAGAAGGGCCATTTCTTATCAGTTGCATGTGTGCTAACTTTGTCTACCAAAGCAAAATCAATGAATTGAGAAGGTGTCATTCTTCATCAAGTTGCAGCAAGCAGGAAGCATGTCTAACCTCCCTTCCTCCCCTCTCCATTTCATTACTAACACTCCCTCATCAGCTGAGATTCATGGAAGAGATTATGGTTTCATGGTGGTTCTTAATCTTTTTAGAAGCCACATTTCTTGTCTAAACTCTTTTCATTTTGATCTACTCCCCAAACTAAGTAAGTTTCAAATAAACTTAGTGATTTTCCCCCCTCATTCACATCTTCCCCCCCATATTAACTCTAACTTTACTATGTAAATACCCTATATTACCTTTCCCCTACTAATATTAACACCATGGTGTATAAACCCCAAATTTTGTATAAATATCCCTCCCCTTGGCATTATAGCCATATGTTTTCTAAAAAGGAATCAAAATGACATCTGGTCACTTTGATGAACCTATACCTCATCTCTCTCCCTTGTTTCAAGTCATTCCACTCATTAAACCTTCATTTGCAAAGAAAAACCCTATAAAAACCCCTCCTACCCATAACCCCTTTGAAATTATGAAAAAAACCAAAAAACCCACTTTTGCCGCTTAACCAAAGTTGGCGCATATATTTGATTTTTCGAAATATATTGAAAACATTGAAAAATACCATATCTAAACCTTTCCTGCTGAGCACGTGTCCCAAAAGAAATATTTGTTTATTCCTCCGCCCGCGTCCGTATCCACCGATCACATCGCCCTCCCGTCCACCGTCGGATCGGACCCGTGGGATCCGACGGCCCTCATTGATATCGGAGCGGCCCCCTCGACAGACGATTAGCGCCCGAGAAAATGACGGAGGGATACGTCATGGCGCGGCCACGCATCACCCTCTCGGGTCTCTCGGAGCGGCCTCTGACAAAATCAGGGCCGTATCGTAACCGCTCCGGGAGACCGTAACCGCTATGGCACTTAACCGTAACCGCTATGTCACTTACCGCCCGGTTCGCTGGTCCCGCTTCAGACCCACGTCATCGCCACCCTGCCATCGCATCAGTACTCTTGTCCGCCCCTGTGCCAACGTGTCTGCCACCGCATCATCCCCATGGACCAATAGTAGCTCGCCACCTCACCCGATGACGTCATGCTGACGTCATCTGAGCTTGACCCCACCCTATGATGTCATGCTGACGTCATCTGAGAAAACGCGCCAAAATGCCAAAAGTCCATATTTACGCCAATTTTTGCGTTTTTTCGTACTTTTGCTGCCAGAACTGTTGCTTTCTCTACATGATTGTTACGTCCAAGTTACACCACCTTTGCTGAAGCCAACTTGGAGACGTCCATCGCGCCATTTCCACAGTCATCCGTGACCATTGCTTGCTCTTTACCAGGTATTCTCCATTAAAATCCTTCATATACCTACTCTGTCTGTGATTTCCCTCGAAAGAGCTTAAGCGACATAAAACTCTCAAAATTCACCGGTGAATCTTGATGCCTAGCCCCCATTTACAACTGTGAGCCCGAAAACCACCAGCTGAGCCTTGATTTCCCGAGTTCTTATAAAAAAAACTGTAAACTACTCGCGCAATCGTGAAACAGTTGGTCAATCCATCAAAAACCTGCCACAAAAGACAAAGTAAGACCAGACATTGGTCTTATTCATAATTCAAACAGTATTTCAATTGCTGTATGCCCACTTTACCCTATGGTCCCTGAAATTCACACTTTTATTGCAAGTAATCACCGCTGTGTTGTTCTGCCTACTTCAACCAGTTCACCTACAAGTCAGAAGCTTAATAGACCATGGAAACTCCAATTGCACTGAACATCAAGCCTCTCAATGCCCCTCACAGGGAGTTAGAATGGAAAGCTCTGGGAGATATGGATTATCAAATGTTAGACTGGTTTCCATTAGGCTCTAAATATAATATTCAGATGATAAATGAGTTGAAAGCCCAGCACCTTAGTGGAGCTGATATCCTAGGGATTTGGGACTCAAACTTGCCCATCTACAACCTCCCCCAGGTAAATCCTATGCCTGAATTGATCCACAGATGCCAGGAGTGCTATGATCCATGCCAAAGAGGTGTCCTCAGCCCTACAGGCTAAATTCTGTTCCATATCACCCCAGAGAGCATAAATGAGATGCTGCATTTCCACACTGCAAAACCATTAACCCCCCTCTACATGCAGAACTTGATAAAGAAGGGGAATAAGTTGTCAAATGACCAGATCATCAAAATCAACCAGTTGTTTGTACAATCAGGCTCTGAAACCATCAGAACTCCTCTTATTGGATATGCTTACTTAAATGAATTGGGCAGAATGCTAGTGGATTTGATCAGCTATGTCCTAGGGTTCAAGGGAATGGAGGATGTGGATCAAATTATAATGGCAATGATGTCTATATTCTCTCCTGGAAAGCCTCCAGCTGTACATTATGACTATGCCACATATATTGCAGATAGGATCCATGACCAGCTAATGAATTTGCAAAGGGAAAGACTATTCAGATATACTTCCTACATTTATCATCTATTCTTGTTTAATCAACCAGGCAGCTTCCTCATTCCCCTAAAACAAGTTAATGCCCAGGGGAATCCAAGGTCAGTTGTGTTTTGGACCTCTGTTTTTCATTGCACCTCTGTGTCACCATACACATATTATGAGTTCATAGACTTATTCATACATCCAGCTATGACATTATTGTATGGTGTTCCTCCTCCAAGGTTAACTGATGACATGAGGAGAATTCTCCATCTAAACAAAACCTACAGCATTGGTAATTGGTACCTTTACCGAGACCACACAGTCATCAGAGTATATGGCTGTGAGTTGAAGCCTTTTAGGCTGCCAAGGTATGTCCCCATGAGGCTTTTTGCCCTAGAATACTTCAGGCAATTTGGGAATGCCGACTACCTCCACTTCCAAAGTAAGAACAAGAAGGCACAGTTGAAGGTAAGGAGCCAGCTGGGCCCCTTCCTATATAACAAAAAAGAAGAGGGATGGAAAGAGGCAAATAGTATCCTAGAGGCTCTCAAACTGCAAACTAGTTTTGAGTGGATACCCTATGACCCTAATCATTTTGTTTCCCTCAGGAGGATAAGATACAAATTGGGTACCTATTCACATGTGAGGCAGCCTGAGATTGAGCAGTATGCCAATGCATTGAGCTGGGAAGAGGGCACCCTAGAAGAGGAAATCACTAGTGAAGAGCTGCTAGAAAGAGAGGCCAGAAATATTCAAAAGGAAACTGACTTAGAAACTTGTGGACAGGTCCCCCTCTCATACAAAAGACAACTTGGAGCAGTTGCCTCATCCTCAACCACACATCAGCAAGCTGCCATGAATACTCCACAGAAAACCAGCAAAGGCAAAGAAAAGCAGGTGGAACAACCACCTCCTATGACTGAAGAGCAAATGGAAACACTAGTGCAGCAACAAGAAGAGATGGAGCAGCAGGGAGAAGGGCAGCAGCAAGAAGAACAGCAACAACAGGAAGAAAAAAGGCAGGAACAGCCTGTCCAGCAAGAGCAAACAGGGGAAGCCCCTAAATCCACTAAACAAACTGTGCCTCCAAGGCAAGAAACTTCAGCTGAGGCATCAATCCTCCAAACTCCACAAAAGAAGGACACAAGCAGGAAAAGGGACAGAGAGACTCCCCTTACAACATCAGCATCTCATGGGGAGAAAAGACAGAGAATTAATCCCTTCTCAGAGGAAGAAATGCCAATAGGACAGTCTTTTGGTATGGTCCCACCCAGCAGGGAAGCATCAGCAAGTTCCTTTCAACAGGAACAGGATAGAGCAATGGGAGGAGAAGTAAGTTCCTCAAATCAGCAAAGAGAAGGTGGACCCAGCATTAAACAGCAGTTCATCGACATTAAGAGGAGAAATGAGCCCATCAAGATACAGCTGTATAACCATCTGTTGAACATGGCTCCCACCAATCAACAAAGACTCATGTCTGCATATGATGTGCAGGAAGGCGAAATGATCATGAGTCATTTTATGCCAACAGCAGTGCAGCCCCAATCTGCCTCTGACTACTTGAGGACTAACCTGGAAGTCCTTGCCAAGGATATCCACCCTATGGATAAGATAGAACTGCATAAGCAAACGGGTGAGATGGTCTATGCTTCCTTGGCAGACCAAACATTGGATAACTACAGGCTACAAAATAGCCTTAACAATACAACCTCTCAGCTAGAGTTGGAGAGAGCATCATCCCAGGCAAAGGACAACAGAATAAGGTCCTTAGAGGACATCATCATAGAGATGGGGCATGATCCCAAAGATATCAAAGGCATACAAGAGATATTAAAATTGAGGGATGCAGACATGGCAGCCTTGAGGAGAAAGATCAAACTCCCAGCCACAATTCACCCTCAAACAGATGATGTTGCCCAGCAAAGACATGATCAACAGGCCACAACCTTGTTGATATCTCTGTATAAGCAGCTAATCCAAACTCAGGAAAAGCTGGGAGAATCGGAGGTTGCAGAAACAGCACTACAGGCAGCCTTAAAACAAAGAGAATAAGGGCAGACCTCTCAGCCTCCTCCTCAAATCATAAACCTTGAGGAAGCTGCCCTAGCTACTGTTCCTCCCCCCCAACAGACTGATCAAGCTGCACCACCTACTTCAGCACCTCCACCAACAGAACAGGCCCCTAGCTTGGACATGCAAAAGCTAAAAAATGAGATTCAAGCCCTGGAAGCTCAAATGGCAGAGCTGAATGAGACCAGGGATAAATTGGCCAAGGTGAATGACAGATATGATAAATCCAAGCAAGCGGTGGCAGAAAAGGGCAGGGAGGTGAAAGCCCTCAAAGACAGGATAAAAGAGCTAGAAAATGAGCTCAAATTAGATAAAGTTATAGCTGGGCTTAAGGCAATGTTATGGGCCAACATTGGCCAGTCTATTACTGACCAATGGCAGTATATAGAGACAATCCATGAGCAGCTAGAGCTCATCCCAAAAGCACAAGCTGAAATTCACAAGTCAAGGGCTACTCTAGGCAACATGCCTGAAGTTGCCACCAGGATGATCAATGTGCTGAATAATAGAACAAGTACTCAGCTGGCAAACATGGGAATTCCCAATAGAACTGAGACCATTCAATTGATCAAAAGGGTTCTCACATTGAGAAATTTGGTGTAGACATTGGAGAGTAGAACCCAGGACATGCAGACCGAGGTGAAAAGGTTCATGGATAAATTCCTGGTGCTGCAAAACAGAGGACTCCCTAGCTTACTGAACAGCGCAGGGAGACTGCTCATTCATGAGCAGTATGCCAAAAGAGTGAATGCATTTTCCACAAACGAAATCAATGAGAAGCCCAGCAACTCAGAAGAAACAGGGCCAGCTACAGGACAGACTATCTACAACAAGGTGGAAAGTCTATTTTTTATAATGAATGAGATCAATCACCTGTTTGAGGTGGTTCCCAATTTTTACAAGTATACAGAGGCAGAGGAGACCATGGATGCAATTCTCAGGCATCAACTCCCTACACAAGACTGGTGGACAAATACAATACAGAAAATTTTATAGACAGTGAGTCATTCACCAAATTTTGTTTTTAAAATATGAATTGTTATGTAAAGCACAGTTTACAAAATCAGCATGCATTAAAGATTAGAGCTGAGCCAACTCAGCAGAAATTTAGGCCAATGAAGCAAAAGTAGGAAACCACAGGTGGCAGAGCCGAGAAAATACAGCGCAGCAAACTTAAAGGCACATTTTCCAGCATTAAAGCAAAGCGGTTCAACCGACTCACTGACCTCCAAAGGTCAAAATATCCTCTGACAGACTTCAAGAGCAGTTATACTGCATTCAAAGCTGTAATAACTTCTTTTCTACTTTTCTGTACGAAGTAATGAAGATATTTTCTCTCTCAGATGACTCAATGCCTGAGATATTTTGTATAAACACTTCTATAAAGTCCCCTTCGCATGAGTTTTGCAAGGGGTTGTTGTTGATTTCTCCTGAAGAAGTTCTTATGCTGTAATC
Organism: Pinus tabuliformis; assembly: GCA_031772625.1. Taxonomy (NCBI): domain Eukaryota; kingdom Viridiplantae; phylum Streptophyta; class Pinopsida; order Pinales; family Pinaceae; genus Pinus; species Pinus tabuliformis. The sequence continues at coordinate 1,092,356,139 of CM062805.1, forward strand.
CTTTCAGAAGGTTAATAAAGAAAGTGATGGAATTTCTCGGATTTCTAAAGTGTTGAATGCGTTCTGGTGTCTGTTGAAAACTGCTGGATTCCTGTGTATTACACAATACAATAAGTCTCTGTAACTCTCTCTGTTATGTATTTTTGATTTGTTAAAATCCATATATGTTTCTAATTTTTGAATATTTAGCAACAAGGAAAAAGAATAACTTTCAGGATTTATTCAAGAAATACCCTGAGTTCAATCTGTGTTGTTAATGAATGTTTTCTTCAGCTGTAATCTTGATAAGTGTAATTCTTGATTGTTGCACTTTCAGAATACATCTTTCACAGTGACCTTTGTCTCAGGAATTCAAGTTTGCTCCTGTGCAACGTGTTTCATTTTCACCTCACCAGCTTAATAGAGAATTTCTTAATTGTTTTCTGTTGGCTGACATGCCTCACCATTCAAGTTAAATTTGTTTGTCTGAGATACACAATAGGCCCTGCAGTTTGAACACCACCAATATTGCATTTCAAAGCATTTCACAACTCCAGACTCCATTGCCCAATGATATTTTACTCTCTAAACAATACATCTTAAGCCCCGAAAGAAATCCTTCAACCAAAACATAAACCAAAACCTGAGCATAATACCTAGCCTAAAACACCATCATAACAGAGACAAATCATAAAGAGAGAGCCCTCTCTGATTACAGTTTGGCTAGAAACTGTGATCCAAAGATTGGTTAGTGGTTACCCCGGCCGTATTCCCTTGGGAGTCATAGGGAACAACCTGGGTGCTAATAGTGGCCAAACTTGAACAGACAGGATGTTATCATGGGCAAATAAATTTTATGACGCTGGAACAAATCTTTTCCTTTTCATGTTTATAGAGTCAAGAAAAAGGGCAAAAGATGACTCTAGTCTCCTTTGAAGTTTAATGAGCCTGAAAGGACAAGTGCTCAGATGATCCTTTTACTTTTAAAGAGTCGAAAAGGAACTAAAGTGACTACTCTGGAATTCTAGGCAAAAGGTTTACCAGGCAAGCGTGAACTAAAAAATACCTCCTGGAGAACCAAGAAGTATGAGCAGGCTATCTCCCCGAATGCTGTGTTTGGTGTATCACATCTACAAGGCGGCCGACTCAGATTCCTATGGATAATAGGATTACAACCTAGTGGGGTCTCCCATCATATACGTGACGGTACAAAGAGCACAAGTTCATACTAGTACTTGTCGAATCATATAAGGAGGAATCACCCACAACCACTAGGTTTAACAACGCTAGAACATGTCTCTGGCCTAAACCTCTAGATATAAACATTAAGTTCCAATGTGTTTTTAGATTGATTCAATGGATTTTAGTTATTAATCTTGAATTAAAATTTCAGTTTCAAGGCCCTACTGGATGTATCTTCCAAAGCTCCTAGAATGCAAATAGACGAGTGAAGAAACCATTTCTTTTCAATGAACGACTAACTAAGGCAAAGTGAGAGGTTCATTTTGAAGCAAATAAACTAACAAGCAAGTAGATGCAAGCATACCAACTAAGAGTAAAGAGAAATGAAAGAAACCTAATCAAGAAAATGAACAACACAACTTTCTCTTTTCAATTTCTAAATGGCAAGAACTTACTAATGCAAAACATTGTTCATATTTCTTAACACTATATGAATGCAATATTTTGATTTTTTCAAATGAATAGCTAGCAACCAAATGAAAAAATCTAAAACATACTAGTTTTAATATTTTTAGAATGAAATCACTCAATGAATGAAGAGAAACATTTTACTCTAAAACGAATCAAAGACTCAAAACCAAGAAGATGTTTCTTTTTGCAAAACTGGAAATCTTTTCTCACTGACCGGGAAGCAATGTGATCTATGCCAAGTGAAGGAAGGAAACCAAATGACCAAGACTTGAAAGCTTTGGTAGCCAAATGTCACGTACCAGTTAAGAAGATAAAAAAAACAATTAATAAAGAGAAGCCTCAAACTAAGCAAGGGATTGTCCCAAACGCCACCCAAAGATCAAACGAACAAGTAACCTAAGAAAACTAATGTTTCAGGAAACCCTAAGGTAAACATGCCACACAGTTCGAACGAAGAAGTTTCAAGGGAATGGAACTCGAAATCAATATATCCTAGTAATCAACAATTTGACACACAGTAAAATATAGAAGAGAAGTTCAAAAAGATAGGACACACTGGCCAATCAGCAAGAAAAACCTCAAAATTGAAACCTATAAGAATCATTGCAAGCATAAAATGGAAAACATGCACCGACCATAAAATGTCACACCTCCCTAACCAATGACTTGGCAACGTCATCGCCAAAGTACACTAGTTAATAGCGCCGAGCCGATTTCAGATCTCTTCGTGACTGTGAGGCAACTTAATCACGCCAAATAGCAGAAGGCGCACCTAAACAGACAATTCAAGTGCGACTATCTTCGCGACTGTCACAAAATAAACTACAAATATCTTAAAACAAAGGAAAAAGTTCAAAAACTAGCTGAGGGAACGTCAGACCTATCACTCATGATAGAAGGAAGACCATCAGGAGTAGTCAAAACAACCCAGAAAATGAAAAATCCATCCTAAATGTAAAGGAGACAATAAACCAATAACAAACTCAATTCAAAGGAAAAAAAACAAATCGGGTCCCTAGTATGGTCACCAACTTGTGACACAGGCAATTTCCCTCTGTGGAAAGAGGTAACCCCTCAGCCCTACAGTGGGTCTAGTCACAACAAAGACAATACCAAAGAAAATTTCCTTAGAAATTTGATGTCATGAAGGCTTACCTTCAAACTGTTGTTTGATGGAGTTCTTGTTGTGTTGCTCCAGCTTTCATTCTTCGAATCACTTGTACCTAAAAACAACATACAAAATACAACCACGCGAATAATAGAGTATGACAAAAACTATCTACTTAAAGAGTCAAGGAGCTTCAAGCTATCATTATGCATTTCGACATAGATATAGGAAATAAACTGTTGATTTGTATTAATATAAATCAAAGTAGAACTTACAACCAAGCCTTGACGTCATAAGCCTCCTTGAAGGGTCCTGTCAGCATGTCCCCACAAGCATTCACTTGTATACTGTCTCCCAAAACATGAACAACTCTCACTCTCCTACCCAAAGGCTAATGTTAGAATACTCTTATAACCAAGTTAACTCCACTCAAAACCATCCCAATGTAAGTTACATGAGAGGCTACTTCCGCACTCTAGCAAAAACTCTCTACTCTTACTATTGAATTCTTGGATTTTGAAGCTAGCTGATCTCAGTCATGGAGGAAGTATTTATAGGAGGAGGAGCTTCCATAAAAGATGAGAGAAAGAGCTTATCTCTTTGAGAGGTTGCACAAAAGGTGGAACAACTATCCCAAAGGAGAGATGCAAGCTCATTTGATCCAACAACCAACCCTAGGACTGCCCATGAAGCTGTTATACTTCGAAGCTTCAACGAGTTGTTTAAAAAACTTGCCAAAAGTAGCTCGTCACTGGTAAAACATAGAGATAGAGTGAAGACTTCACTAGGGCTAGTGAAATATTGGCCATCTTTGTGGATGGAATAACTATTTTCCTGCAATGATCCAAAAACACAAGTAAAAAAGGATCTGCTCCAGGAGAACTAAACTGAGATATTCTTCCTGAGATGATAAGGAAGACATTGACACATAATTTTCAACATGACACAAAGAATATGTCAATAACACGGACGGGCAGTGTCCAAAATCATGGAATGTGGGGTTGGTGACAAATTACTGTGTAATCGATACTTACTTGTGGTCTTGATGCCATGATGTAGTTGTCGAAGATCAAAGGTGCTACATTGTTTATTTGTTGCATGGTCATTCGTATTTCTCCTCTTGCTGTTTGCTGATGGTTTCTTGGATTTTGTAGGTGTTTTTGACTAAATATTTAATGCTAGTACTACTGTGGAGCTCTTGGATCATCCTAGTGCATACCTGTAGTAGATGATTGACATTCTATGGGATAGACTGCTACAGGATTTCCTACAGGATGTCCTGTGGCTGCTTCTCCCATAGAATTTCTTAATCATGTTGCTGGCTGGGGCTATGAGGATGGTGTAATGAATGGACATAGGGAGTACGAGTCTGTGTGGATCAAGAAACATTCAAGTAATGCTCTTACTCTCCTCTGTTTTTCCTTTTTTTTCTTTTTTCATAACTGGCACAAATTGATCTCTTTTTGTTTTGGATGGTGATTGCAGGGATGATGATAATGGACGAGGTGAAGTGTTAGATAATGTCTAGGATGAATTTTAGGCAACTACCAACCCTACCATTCATGCTCGGATTTCTTCCTATAGGTTTTCCGGGCCACTATAATTCCTACAGGATCATCCTGTAGGTTTTTAGGGGATCGTGTAGGAATACAAGGGATCCTGTAGAAAAAACAGTCTATGCATAAATTTAAGCGGTAGAGTGGAAAATGATAGAAATGATGGAGTGATGCATGGTAAGGAGTGGAGGAGATGGATATGTGTGAGGCATGGTTCATTTTGGATCCTCTTTTTGCTTCTTGACTGTCTTTCTCGCCCACCTGCAAACAATTACATCTTTTTCTCTCTCCTTTTTTTTTTTTTTTTTAAAACATCTAGGCTACCTCAGAGAGGTTTTCACCCTAGATGTTTGCCCTGGCCGAATCAAGGAAGGCTTTCACCCAGGGATATTCTTATTATTCTTTCTATTTTTTCTCATCCTTGGACTGCCTCACAAGGTTTTCAACCCAAAGATGGCACTCAGGCACCTCATGGAGGTTGTCACCTGAGTCCTTATTATTATTTTTTTTCTTAGTGACCTGATGAGGGAGGAGCTAGAACTTGCTCCACCATCATCACTATTTTATTGATATTGTCAATGAACTCTTGCTTTGATAAAGGCCTCTTGTACATTTTCAATCGATGTCCATTAATGAGAAATGGAATGGCTTCTTCATCTATAGTTCTGATTTGCACTGAACCATTATCATGGCATCTCTCCACCACATAAGGTCCGAGCCATCTTGTCCTTAGCTTGCCCTTGAAGTATTTATACCTAGAATCATATAACAATACTCAATCGCCCTCTTGAAATTTCTTCTCCTTCATCTGTTTATCATGCCAGATCTTCCTCTAAAGTTGAACTATCTTTGTATGTAGGAGGGCCTACATTCTAAATTCATCCAAGCCATTCAATTGGAATAATCTTTCTTTCTATGCATGAATGAGATCCAAATCTAGTTGGTTTGCCATCCTTAATGTTTTATATTCAAACTCAATGGACAACAAAGCCTTTTTCCCATAGACCATCTCATAGGGTGTAAATCTAGTGGTGGTTTTCCATGTTGTATTATAGGCCCAGGTGGCCTCAACTAGTCTCTCTGCCCAATCCTTTCTGCTGCTGCTCACTACCTTGGTTAAGATGCTTTCTAGTGCCCTGTTGGTCACCTCCGCTTGCCCATTATCTTGTGGATGATAGGGAGTGGAGGTCCTATTGTTGATTTTGTGATGGCTGAGAAGTTCTTCAATCATGTTGGAGGTAAACTGACTGCCTTGGTCTGTGACTAGCTCTCTAGGGTACCCAAATTTGTAGAATACATTCTCCCTTCAGATCTCAACCACCTTCTCTTCTGTTGTTGCCTTAATTGCCTTGGTTTTAGTCCATTTAGTCAAATAATCAGTGCACACAATAATGTATTGTTTTTGTATATGTTGGGTATTGGATCCCCCCATAGTAGACTTTTGGGGCTTGTAGCCCAAATTTTGGTCAAAAGTAATGTAAGACCCCACAAAATGCGTGCGTAGAGTGTGAGAGTCTAGGGTTCTCTGCCCTAAAATATTGTAATTTAATATAGAATGTGTCAGCATACCCATGGTCCATGGACCATGGGAATGTATAAATAGAGCGAGGCTCTAAGTGTAGAAGACAGTTTTTAGTTAGTCTTGATCTTAAGTGTTATGGGTTTTTGAATGTGATATTCGCTCTGAGTCTATAAGTCCAAGTCTTGGGTTGGAGGAATAGGAAGAGGTTATGTAGCTGTGTGTGCAGAGGCTTGGTAGATTCCATAGCTATGTGCGCAGACCCCTGCAGCTGAGTGCGCAGGGCGGAGTTGGGATTGTAACGGAACAAAAGTTTAATAAAAGCTAAGATTCTGAAATATTGTGCATCTAGTAGATGTGTATATTTATGCTTCTGTTATATGTTTATGCATCTCCTTATAGTTTATGATTGCACACACTTGTTATGAATGTTGAATGATTGATAAGAATATTGGGCCCCCAAAATTAAGTTAAGATCTATAATAATAATGTAGTAAGGATAAAGGATCTATACCACGCCTCTTCGCACTCTTTATAGAGATACACGAAGGTCAGACAGTTGCGCAGAGCACTGTGAGCACACAAGATCGGTTCACGAACTTCCTAGACTTCATCAAGACATCCCTAGGGTGTGGAAGCCTGGTTCCAACACCCTCCCATAGTACCTCGGGTGAGACCTCAGTCCGCGCACCACGGACTGTTGCCGAAAGGGCTGGTAGTTTTAGGATTTGTTCATCTAAATCACTTTTGAACCTGGGTCAAGCCCCAACAAGACAACAAATGGTTCCATTGCTAGGACCGAGATCTATCTAAGGGATGTCTGATGTCGGAACAATGGAATCCTACGAACAAGGAAATTGAAGATTGGTTGGATCAGAAACTTCACGAGTTCGTGACATAGGAAAACATAACTCTAGAGATATCCAATAAGAGGTGGCTAGATCGCTACTTGTATACGGAAATCCACTAGATATTCTTTGCATCCTTCTCTTCAGAGTTGTATGATTGGATCGTGAGGTTAGCTGACAGCGAGGGGAGGTATAAGCTCGATAAACCGATAGTGTGGACTCCGGAGTTAGTGCGTAGGCTAGAGGCATCAGAAGATAAGATCATCCGGGCTATAGACCATTAGCTCGACTGGATAATAGGGGGATTTATCAATGAGTTTGCGATAGACACAAATATGAGCTATAGCGAAGTAGAATGACATCTTCTCAAGGGACCGCGAGGTAGGTACATTAAATCCCTAAACACCTGGATTAAGATGTTGTTATGTGAAAAGTAGGTTATGTGAACACATTAATGATTGGAACGATATGGAGCAGAAAGATCTACAAAGGTATCGAAGGATTAGGAAATAGTCCCTTAATTTCACCTTCGCGAGAGAGCAAGGAAGAGTGCACTCGGGTCTCTCCGAGAAGTGCAGTTAGTTTGATAAGATAGTGCATTCCACAGTTATCACCTCCACTTACACCATCACCTGCTTCACCTACTTCACCTCCATCTTCACCCACCCCACTGTTCAACATGGCAAGCGCAATCAAGCTACCTGTATTCAGAGGAGTAGGGAATGATGATCCGGACCAGTTCTGGTTCATGGTAAGAGTAGTGAGGGAAGCACAAGGGGTCACAAATGAAAAAATTAAGAAGGCCACATTGGTGAGCGCGCTACAGGATCGCGCGCTGACATGGTATATCGAGCACTCAAATGATCACCCAAATGCAAGAATAGTGGAGATCTAGATGGCATTGAAAAAAGAATTTAGCCAACAAAAATCAGAGACACAGTCAATCATCGGGTTTAAAGAGATCACGATGCTTCCAGGTGAGACCCCCTTGGTTCTGGATAAGAGATTGAAGAGTGTGATCCAAGAGACTAATATGACGCTAATAGATGCTCAGAACCATGCATGGTTTGTGGTGTCTTAGACCCCACACCTAAGGATGACGCTGTCACAAGAGAAGCTTTCAACCCAGGTAGAAGCATTGGAAATAGTAATGAGGTTGCATGAAACACTGATACAGGATCTAGGATTGGGAGTTCAACAGATCCATGCGTAGCTTCAGAATCTCTGCTTGGAGATGCAGAGTTTGAAGTAGGATAGGGCGCCACGATCGAAGGTGTGTGAAGAAGTCTGGTGCATAAAATGTAAAGGCCAGGGCCATGATAAGGATCACTTAAGCACTCAAGTGATCACCCAAATGCAGGAATAGTGGAGATCCAGATGGCATTGAAAAAAGAATTTAATTGGTAGAAATCAGAGACACCGTCAATCATCAGGTTTAAAGAGATCACGATGCTTCTAGGAGAGACCCCTTGGGATCGGGATCAGAGATTGAAGAGTACGATCTGCGAGGTTAATATGACACTAATGGATGCGCAAAACCACGTGTGGTTTGTGGCGTCTTTGACCCCACACTTGAGGACGACGCTGTCATAGCAGAAGCTTTCAACCTAGGCAGAAGCGTTGGAAATGGCAATGAGGTTACATGAAACACTAATACAGGACCCGGGATTGGGAATTCAACAGATCCACACACAGCTTCAAAATCTCTGCCTAGAGATGCAGAGTTTGAAGCAGGATAGCGTGCCATGGCTGAAGTCACGTGAAGAAGTGTCGTGTATAAAATGTAAAGGCCAGGCCATGATAAGGATCACTGTCTAGTCTTCGCGAACTACTTGGCAGGAGGGGGACCAATTCCATTGAGACTAGAGGCACAGGTAGGGCCAAGTATGGAACCCGTGCTTTGGTGTGTAATTTGTCAGGTGGGAGGAAAGCACACGATAGGTAACTGTCATTTGTTACAGAAGTATACAAAGACTCCCCAACAGTTTTTTTGCAATTTTTATAGATCAGTGGACCATGACGAGCGTACTTGTCGCAACTATGAGTTGATGATAGAACAAACCCTCGCCTATAGAATGCAGACAGAAATGCAATGTCTCAACCCAACAATAGGGATGGCGCACGTTGGATTTCAAGGGCGAGGTCGGGATGAGGAGGAATGGGGCCAGGAAGGGGTCGTCGACAATTAATCTATTACAATTGTGGAGGACTGGGGCACTACGCTCACTATTGTACCAACCCGACAAGACTATCTTGTTCATACTATGCTCAATTCAATCATGAAGCAGTAGATTGTCCTATGTTGATCGCATAGATGCGTGAGAAAGGGGTACTTCAGCCTAATCCAACGTAAAATATTCAAATGATGAGGTACGAATTGTGCGAAGAAGACCCAAATGTGAACATGGTGCTTAGCAGTGGCATGACCACAGGGGAAGACAAGGGGAAGCAGCCTAAGGAAGATACATCGGTTCGCAAGGCTCCTACAAAGGAACTTGAGCTTGACTTGGAACGCACAAAGGAGACATTTATGGAAGCTAAGAAGAGCTTTGTGGAGGCCTCTACTTCAGGTAGTAAGGATCAACCAGAGCCAGGAATGGATCCTTCTATGCTTACTACCTTTTTAGAGACATGCATGAAATTGTTGCGTTACAATAAGGTAGTTAAAGGACTATAGGAATTGATAACTCGATGCATAGGGTCAGGTGAACCATGCGTAGTCCGGAAACTAGGAAAGCATACATTTTGCACTAGGAGGGAGATGAGATTAATGGCACAGATTGGTGAATATGAAATGGATCAGGTAATTCTAGACCTGGGCTCGGATGTGAATGTGTTACCAAAGTAGACGTGGGAACACATGGGCAGGCCCACATTGCAGTGGTCCCCTATTCAATTACGGATGGCAAACCAACAAAATATCTTGCCCATGGGGAGGTTGCAAGGGGTGATAATTGACATCGAAGGCGTGAGCATGTAGATGGACTTTGAAGTGATAGAGATTGTTGACAATAGAAACCATTACCTTGCATTGCTAGGAATAGTCTGGGCCACTGATATGAATGGAGTCATCAACCTGAAGAAGTGAAAGATGATATTTGAGAAAAATTCCCTATGCATAGTCATTTCGCTAGATCCAGCCAAAGGAGCACACTACACTTAACCTGTGCGTGACGATGGCAGTGATGATGATTTGGATTGTATCTACAAGATAACTGTGTGAGATCAGGATTGGGTGAATCCAACTGTAGATGGAAGAATCTCATGGGAGCACACAGGTTCCTGCACCTCAAATTCAGACGAAGAAGACGAACGCTGGCACAATCAATTGAATGAAGTGACAACGCTGAATTGCAACATGATGACTAGATCACTACGTTGCATAACAACCCAGGCCCGAGATCTACTGACATATGATGGATTGACAGTGGTGGATGAATTCTTGAGCAAGTATGAGAGTGCAATACCAGAGCAACAGTGGTTCGATGCATTGAAGTGGGTGTTGCATGTGACACCTACGCAGTGGTGGGGAACACATCAAGGAAATTTTGAAAACTGGCGCGGTTGCAAGAGGATGATGCAATTACAATTTAGAAAACCAGAACTATGGCTAGCAGATAAATATAATGGATGTGATGACCTGCGCACACAACTCACAAAATAGACCAAGGCCTATGGAGAAAAGCCTCAGCCGAAATGGGTACACTTATTCTATCATACCCTGGACGTCATACCCATGAATTGGTATACCGAGATGGAACAACGACATGGTACGGGCGAATGGGATGTTTTGCGCGAGGGATTTTTATTAACATTCACATTTGAAGACCGATGGTTAGATACTGTTGACAACGTGCTATAAGCCGTGAAACCCACCATCTTCAAAATACCACAGGAACCACAGGAAGAAGTTCAACCATCATGGGCAACCTAGTTAAGTTGTGCCCTAGAATGTTATAACATACAAGTAGAAGAGGATGATGATGACCTCCGAAACATTAATATTCCAGAAACTGAAGGGTGTTGCGAAGTTCAAGGACCATCAATTGAGGACCCCAACATCATTGCGCCACTAAAAACAAAGTAGGTTAACATAGGTACAGATGCGGAGCCAAAGTACATGACGCCTAGGGACTACTGGGATGATGCTATGGTAGATAAGTTCACCGAGTTACTCCACAGATATCAAGATTTGTTCCCGACCAAGATCACGAACTTAAAGGGGATCATTGGAAATTTAGGGATGATGAAGATCACTCTGAAACCGAACGTGAAGCCAATTAAACAACGACCTAACCGCTTGAATCTGAAGTATAAAGAAAAGGTCTGTGAAGAATTAGGCAAAATGCTTGCAACCAGAATTATTGAACCAGCGGAAGAATGAGACAGGGTGAGTCCTATGGTAGTACAAGAGAAAAAACAGAATGACGAAATTAGAATCTGCATGGACCTTAGGAAGCTTAACGACGCCTGTGTTCACAATCCATTCCCGATACCGTTTACAGAGAAGTATTGGAGAATGTTGGTGGAGGGGAAACTTACTCATTCACTGATGGTTTCTCAGGGTATCATCAGATCAAGATCGTGCCGAAAGATAGGAGCAAGACAACCTTCGCAACCGAATGGGGCTATTTTCAATACACCATTATGCCCTTTGGACTGAAGAACACGCCGGTGATATTTTCACACGTAGTGGTGGCCGCATTCAAGGAATACATCCACAAGTTTTTAGAGGTCTATCTGGATGATTGGATTGTATTTGGGTTAGTTAAACACCATATAGTGATCTTACGATTGATGCTAGACACTTGTCAATGACACCAGATTGCATTGAATTTTAAGAAGTGCACATTGTTAGAAAATTATATATTACGGAGCAATGGAACACATAAAATATTGCAGAAATATAAACACAGAAAATGCACAAAACAAGAGAGACACAGATATACGTGGTTCACCCAGTTTGCGCTACGTCCACCCCGAACAGCCAGTCCTTCCTTTCTATTATCCAGCAAAAATGAAGAGACACAACCTACAGCAAATCCGTTGTAATATCCTCTGTTTTCTCTCACAGTCTCACCTCTCTGTTTCTCGCTCACAGAATACACATCTATCACATAGCCTCAAATACAATACCCTCATACAAAGAGAGGGGTTGCCTTCTAGGGCAAAAAACCCTAAACTAAACATAAGTTCTACCGTCAGATCATCCGCCTAATGAACGGCCCAGATTGACAAGAAATTACAATACTTTTACAAGGCAATTTTACAGCTGTTTTTAGCTTCGAGGGCGCTGCCCCCGAAACCCCCCGCCAGGGGGGGCTCCCAAAGGTCATAGCCACCCCCCCCTAGACCCCCCCTGCAGTGAACATTTTACGGGCGGCATTGCCGCCCCCATTTCGAACTGGGGTCCAATGTGGCGATACCTTTGAATATAGAAGATAATCAGGCTCCACACCCAACACACATTCCTAATCCCCTTTGGAACTCTGCTCAGCCATGTGGTCTGCAAACAAGGTCTGATGGTGGACCCTACGAAGATTTATGTTATTCTCAATCTAGAAACACCGCGAAGTGTCAAACAACTACGCGCCACGTTGGGGCACAATGGTTACTATAGAAATTTTATTAAGAGCTATGCACAAATCACAGCACCAATGGAATAGTTATTGAAAAAGGATGCTACATATTGTTGGAATGATGATTGTAAGAAAATTTTGGATGTTCTCAAGGAAAAAATGGCATCCGCTCCCATTTTGGTCTTCCCAAAATGGGACGTTGAATTTCATGTACATGTTGATGCGTCGTGTATCGCACTGGGTGTTGTACTTACGCAGGAAGGCATGGAAGGCGTGGATCACCCGATCGCATTCATGAGTTGACGACTGTCCAAAGAAGAAAAGAACTATTCTACTATTGAGCATGAAGGCTTGGCCATGGTATACGTGCTCTAGAAATACCACCACTATTTACTTGGGGTTAACTTCAAGATGTATATCGATCATTCCGTGTTGAAATACCTGATGAATAAGCCTGTGTTGGGGGGGTGCATATGTAGATGGCTGTTACTATTTCAAGAATATGACTTCGAGGTCATCATGAAGCCGAGACACCTAAATGCAGGACCATATCACTTATCATGAATTGAGACCAGCGAGAAACCAACAAATTTGGAGGAAGGACTCCCTAATGCACAACTCTTTACAGTGTGTGTCGTGTACAACCACTGTAAAGATATAATCCATTTCTTAACCATAGGGACTGCGCCATAGGGATATTCAGTCCAACAGAAGAAGGAATTGGTGGTACGCATGATGGATTTTTCTGTCATCGTGGGGCACCTCTACAAAATGGGAAACGATGAGATATTACGAAGATATATACTTGAATTTAAATGAGGATAGATCCTTGTGGAAGCACATGGGGGGGCTACAGGAGGACACTATGTGGGACGGGCAATGGCATAGAAGATTCTTTGCACCGAACTATGGTGGCAAACCCTCCATCAAGATTCAAAAGCATACTGTCAGGCTTGTGACATATGTCAATGGACTAGGAAACCATCACGAAGGGATGAGATGCCACTCAATCCACAGATGACACTGCAACCATTCGAAAAATGGGTGATAGACTTTGTGGGGCCAATCAAACCTCAGGGGAAGATGGGTGTGTGCTACATCATAACCGCGACTAAGTACCTGACTCGATGGACGGAAGCACAGTCGGTTAAGGACTGCACAACTGCCATGGCTATGAAATTTTTATTTGACAACGTGTTGACATGGTTTGGATGCCAAAAAATCTTAATGAGTGACCGTGGAATGCACTTCCTAAAAAAAACTATCAGCGCACTCACCGAGGAATTCCAGGTGTATCATTAGCAAAGTACTCCATACCATCCACAAGCTAATGGGACAGTAGAAGGATTCAACAAGATTTTGGAGATGGCGCTGACCAAAGTATGTAACATGCAGCGAAGTGACTGGGACTTGTGCATCCCTTCTGTATTATGGGCATACAGAACCACATGCAAGAAATTGATGAGTCAGACAACTTTCAGGTTAGTCTATGGCACGGAAGCAGTCATGCCAATGGAATACATTATACCTAGTTTGTGGATAGCCATGATGACAAGCATGTCAGACCACGAAGCCTTGGAAGAGACACTTGCGAAATTGGAAGAACTTGAGGAAGAATGGTTTCTGGTGGTATTCCATCAGAAGGTATAGAAACAGTATGAGAAAGCTTGGCATGATCGCCATATAAAGTTGTGCACATTCAAGATAAATGATTTGGTGTTGTTGTATGATAGCCAGTTCAAAATATTTCCTGGAAAATTCAGAATGCATTGGTTGGGACGATATGTGGTAAAAGAGGTCATAGATGGCGGTCCGGTCCATCTAGTCAAACTTAATGGAGAGAACTTCCCAGGAAGAGTAAATGTCAGTCACCTGAAGCCCTACATGGGTGGAACGGCTATCGGACTAACTGACTAAGGCACAGTTTTCGCGACCCAAGGAGCTGGGCAGAGGTGCGGGACTATAAACATAGCTACTAGAGGTCAGCATCATAGAGGATCAAGTCAGATGCAGATGATTCTGAAGCAGAAATGAAGAAAATCTAGACAACAACAGCATGGTGAGTTGTGAACCTTCACGCTACATAGGCACAGTTGGATGGACTTCACGCAAGGATCGCCACACCAGCCGAGTGACTTGGGATGAGTCACAACGATTGTGTTGGTAGCCTCTTGGGTAGCGGATGCCCCATAGAATACTTTTGGGGCTTGTAGACTGAATTTTGGTTAAAAGTAATGTAAGACCTTGCGAAATGCGGGGGTGGAGTGCGAGATTCTATGGTTGTCCGCCCTAAAAAATTGTAATGTAATATAGAATGTGTCTACCTGCCCATGGTTCGTGGACCATGGGAATGTATAAATAGAGCGAGGCTCTATGCGTAGAACATGGGTTTTAGTTAGTCTTGATCTTAAGTGTTATGGGTTTTTGAATGTGATATTCACTCTGAGTCTGTAAGTCCAAGTCTTAGGTTGGAGGAATAGGAAGAGGTTCTGTAGCTGTGTGCACAGAGGCCTGGTAGAGTTTGCAGTTATGTGCGCGGACCCTTGCAACTGAGTGTGCAGGGCGGAGTTGGGATTGTAACAAAATAGAAGTTTAATAAAAGCTAAGATTCTGAAATATTGTGCATGTAGTCGTAGATCTGTATGTTTATGCTTCGGTTATATGTTTATGCATCTCCTTACAGTTTATGATTGCGCGCACTTGTTATGAATGTTGAATGATTGATAAGAATATTGGGCCCACAAAATTAAGTTAATATCTATAGTAATAACGTAGTAAGGATAAAGGATCTAGACCGTGCCTCTTCATGCAGGATCGGTTTGTGAACTTCCCAGACTTCATCAACACATTCCTAGGGTGTGGGAACCTAGTTCTAGCACCCTCCCCTACTACCTCGGATGAGATCTCAGTCTGTGCACCACGGACTATTGCCAAAAGGGCAGGAAGTTTCAGGATTTGTTTGGCTAAATCACTTCTGAACCTGGGTCAGGCCCCAACAAGCCAACAGTAGAAATTCTCATTGTAGATTAATCTGATTATGGAATGTACTAAAGAAAAATACTTAATCTACTTCTACAATCAAACTTATGGAAGCTTAATCGATTTGAGAAAGATCAAACATAACACATATAACAGAGAAGAAGAATCAGTCACACATGAAACACAGAAGAATACTCTGGGGAAAGCCTCGACTAAAAACCCCACTATCTGTATTCTCATACAAGTGGAAATATCTAAGGATTACACAAAGCTTTAGCTCTCATAGCTATCCAACTCTCAGTAAAATCCGTCTCACTGCTCATAGACAGACTAGACAACTCATATGCCTTTCCCTTTACCCTCCAAGCCTCCTATTTCCTTGCACTATTTTCCCTAGGTGTTCCTGTTGTAACCTTGTGTGACACTGATCTCACACATTGCTCTAACACACTGCAAAACTGCGCAAATCTCAAGGAATGAATTCCTTCTGCATGCAAGAGATTTTCTTATAGGAATATTCTTGCAACTGATAGTACACTATCCCTACCTTTAATCTCAACTTGGCCGTTTTCTAAACTGACATGCATGAGTTATTTATGAGAGAATATTCAGTTATCTGGAGCACACTAGTTTCATGCATGCATGCATTAACTGACTGAATGCACAATTAGTTCCACAAACTATTTGGAACTAATTTAACTGGACTTAACTCAGTTAACTAAGCTAACTAATTACAACTCAAATACAACTCATCCTTATCTCCTTAATTAAGGGACAACTTCCTTAATCAAAGGGATAACTGTTGCATGACTTCACAAAGACTTCATGTTTGAATTTCTCCAACTAATTAACTCAAGATGAGTTAATTAATTATTTGTCATATAGCTAGTGAGACTAAATTCGAATTTTAATTCAAGGACAAATTAAAATTGGAATATTATTGTTGCCACATTTCAACACTCCCTCTCAACAAGAAAGGGATTAGCTGCCACCCCAATCCTATCTCTATGGAACTCAAATTTACACTTTGACAATGCCTTAGTCAAAATGTCAGCATCTTGCTCCTTAGTCGAAACATGCTGCAACAACATGATCCTCCTCGCCACACAATCTCTGAGATGATGATACCGAATGTCGATGTGCTCGGACCTGTCATGAAATACTGGATTCTCGGAGAGTTTGATACAACTCTTATTATCACAATAGATCACAGTTGGATCCATCCTCTGATCAAACAAACCAACTAGAATTTTCTGCATCCAAATGGCCTCACATGCTACCAGACTTGTAGCCATGTATTCAGCCTCTACTGAGTTGAGTGCAACTGGCCTCTGTTTCCTACTGTACCAAGAAACTACAGCTGACCCAAGGTTGAAAATTCCTCTTAATGTGCTCTTCCGATCTGATGGACTCCCTGCCCAATCTACATCTGTGAAGCCCTGTAGCTTCACTCCCACTGTCTGTCTGTACCATAATCCATATTGAGATGTGCCTCTAAGGTATCTCAAAATATGCTTAGCGGCCTTCCAAAACAACTTGGTAGGTTGAACCATAGCTTGATTCAGCTGGTTCACCGCATAACACAAATCTAGTCATGTGTTCACTAAATACATCAGTGAACCCACAAGCTGCCCATACATAGTAGCCTCTACTACTTCTCCTGAAGTAGCATCATCCTTCCTCTAGTTACCTACTAGAGGAGTCTGCATGGGCTTGCACTTCTCCATGTGGAATCCCCTGAGTATCTCATTGGCATACTTGCCTTGAGACACAAACAACTCCCCATCCTTCTACCACATTTCCATGACAAGGAAGTAGTTCATGAGACCCATGTCTTTTATCTTGAATTCTCTTGCAAGGTCCTCCTTGTGAGACATTATCAACTGATCATCACCTGTCAATATAAGATCATCAACATAAAGAACAATGATCAACTGCTTACCTTCTACCATGATGTGGTACAAGTTTACATCCACTTCACTCTTTGTGAAGCCCAACCCGGTGAAGTAGTTGTCGATCCTGGTGTGCCAAGTACGAGGTACTTGCTTCAGCCCATACAAATCTCTCTTGAGTCAGAACACATGTGACTAATGATCGAAGGTATCAAAACCTTCTGGCTGCTCTATGTACACCTCTTCCTCAATCTTGCTATTGAGGAATGCAGTCTTCACATCCATCTGATGGATCTTCCAACGCATCTGTGCTGATAGTCCCAACATCGATCTAATAAATGAGTACCTTGCTACAAGAGAAAAAGTCTCATCATAGTCGATCCCCTCGACTTGTGAGAAACCATGGGAAACAAATCTTGCCTTATGTTTCTCCACACTACCATCAACAGCTTTCTTTACCTTGTAAAGCCAACGAGAACTCACAACTGACTTGTTCTCCGGTCTTGGAACCACATCCAAAACACTATTCCGAACTATAGAGTCATACTCCTCCACCATAGCATCAACCCAAATCAGTTGCTGCACTGCTTCCTCAAAGGAAGATGGCTCAGTCTCAACACATTCCCGAACAAGGGCCATGTATCCAGTGTACCGCTCAGATGACCTCCTCTGTCTGCACTGAGAAGATGGTTCTCCCACATTCTCTCTCTTATCCGAAAACAATCTGTCACCTCCACTTGCCCATTAGCTTGTGGATGATAATGAGTGGAGGTCCTATGCTTAATTTTGTGATGGCTGAGAAGTTCTTCAATCATGTTGGAAGTAAACTGGCTACCTTGGTCTGTGACTAGCTCTATAAGGTACCCAAATTTGGAGAATACATTCTCCCTTAGGATCTTAGCCACCTTCTCTTCTGTTGCTTCCTTAATTTCCTTGGTTTTAGCCCACTTAGTCAAAGAATCAATGCACACAATAATGTACTGTTTTTGTAGAAATTCTCACTATAGATTACTCTGATTATGCAATGTACTAAAGAAAAATACTTAATCTACTTCTACAATCAAACTTGTGGAAGCTTAATCGATTTTAGCAAGATCAAATAGTACACATATAACAGAGAAGAAGAATCAATCACACATGAAACATAGAAGAATACTCTACAGAAAGCCTCAGCTAAAAACCCCTCTATCTATATTATCATACAAGTGGAAATATCTCAGGATTACACAAAGCTTTAGCTCTCATAGCTATCCAGCTCTCAATACAATCCCTCTCACTACTCATAGAAAGGCTAGACAACTCATATGCCTTTCCCTCTACCCTCCAAGCCTCCTATTTCCTTGCACTATTTTCCCTGGGTGTTCCTGTTGTAACATTGTGTGACACTGATCTCACACACTGTAAAACTGTGCAAATATCAAGGAATGAATTCCTTCTGCATGCAAGAGATTTTCTTATATGAAAATTCTTGCAACTGATAATACACTGTCCTTGCCTTTAATATCAACTAGGCCTTTGTCTAAACTAACATGCATGAGTTATTTATGAGAGAATATTCAGTAATTTGGAGTACACTAGTTTCATGCATGCATGCATGCATTAACTGATTGAACTCACAATTAGTTCCACAAACTGTTTGGAAATAATTTAACTGGACTTAACTCAGTTAACTGAGATAACTAATTACAACTCAAATACAACTCATACTTGTCTCCTTAATTAAGGGATAACTTCCTCAATCAAAGGGATAACTGTTGCATGACTTCACAAAGACTTCATGTTTGAATTTCTCCAACTAATTAACTCAAGATGAATTAATTAATTATTTGTCAAATAGCTGGTGAGACTAAATTCAAATTTTAATTCTCAATTTTAATTCAAGGACAAATTAAAATTGGAATATTCTTGTTTCCACATTTCAATAGTTTTTGTGTTGAAGGAGGGTTGATAGGCCCAATGAAGTCGATGCCCCACTTATCAAATGGCTTCAAATTCACTTGAGGCTGTAGGGGAATTTCATCTCTTGGAGTAGGCCTTCCCATCCTCTGGCACTGATCACACTGACTAATGTACTTTTTCACATCCTGATGAAGAGTGGGCCAATAATAGCCTGCTTGTAACAATTTGAATGTTGTCCTATTTGCTACAAAGTGACCTCCACAAGGCTCATCATGACATGTCATAAGGATGTAAAAAACTTCCTCTCCCATTACACACCTTCTCAAGATTTGATCTAGGCCAAGTTTGAAAAGATTTCCTCCAATCCAAGTGAAGGGGGCACTCTTCCTAACTATCTTGCTCTTTTCTTTGGAGGGAAAGTTTGGTGGGAATTGTGCTAATACCAAATAGTTTTCTATATCAACAAACCATGGAGAGAGAACTAAAATAGCAAACAAGTGCTCATCTGGTAACTGGTCATTCACCATTCCTTATTCACCTGCAAGCAGATTCACCCTAGACAAAAAATCTACAACAACATTTTATTTGCTAGTCTTATCAACAATGGTTAGATCAAACTGCTGTAATAAAAGCAACCACCTTTTAATTTGAGCATTCACATTTGGTTTATTCATTAAATATTTGATTGTAGCATGGTTAGTATGCACAAATGTTTGATAACCTGTAATGTAATGCCTAAATTTGTTTAATGAATGCACAATAGCTAGGAGTTCCTTTTCGGTCACTGTATAATTTAGCTCAGCCTTTGACAAGTTCTTACTGATAAAATAGATGGAATAGGGTAGTTTCTCCTCTACCTTACCTAAGGCTGCTCCTATGGCTCTGTGTGAGGCATCAACATGAATATGAAAAGGGAGGGCTCAATTTGGGCCTCGGAGAACTGATGCAGTGGTTAAATTACACTTTAGAATGTGTAAGGCCTCTTGACAGCTTTTTAACCATATAAACTCAGAATCTTTGGCCAACAACCCAAATAAAGGAGAGGCCAACTTTTTGATGTCCATTATGAACCTTTGGTAGTATCCAACTAACCCCAAGAAACTCCTGGCATCTTTTTGCTTTTGTGAAGGTGGGACCCTTTGGATGATTGCTATTTTGTTTGGGTCCACCTGTAGTCCTTGCTGAGATATTGAATGACCTAGCATGGTACCTTCAGTCATTAAGAATTCACATTTTTCCAAACTAAGAGACAAGTTCATTTCAATGCATTTGTGTAATACTTTGCCTAGGTTAGTCAAGGCTTCTTGGAAATCACAGCCATAAGGTGTAAAATCTTCCATATAAATTTCCACCGCATCATGTACTAATTTGGTGAAAATACTCAAGACTGCTCTCTGGAAAGTGGTAGGAGCATTGCATAGATGAAAAGGAAGGACCCTATAGGAAAAATAACCCCAAGGATAGGTGAATGTGGTCTTATCCTGGTCTTCTGGGTAGATTTGGATTTGGTTGTACCCACTGAATCCATCTAGGAAAGAAATAAACTTCTTCCCTACCAGGCCATCCAGCACTTAGTCAATGAAGGGTAGGGGAAAATGATCCTTCTTTGTGGCTTTTTTCAACTCCCTGTAATCAACACAAATTATCCACTTACCATTTTTCTTGGGAACTATCCCTAAAGGAGAGACCCACTCATTGTCGAAGATAGGGTAAATGAATCCTGCATCTAGCAGTTTTCGTAGTTCTTCTTTGACTATATCTTTAAGAGCTTGATTCATCCTCCTTTGTGGTTGCCATGCCGGCTTGTAACCTTCTTTGATGTATATGTGGTGAGTACACAGTGAGGGGTGTACTCCCTTCATTTCCTTGTAACTCCAAGTAAAGGCTTCTAGGTTTCCTCTCAACATGTTGCATAGCTTTTCCTCTTTGAGAGCAGAAAGAGATGGATTAATTTTCAAGGTTTTATCTGGGCCAAATTCTATGGTTTTGACACAGAGTGGGTTGGAATCGTCCAAGCATAAGTCAATTGGATAATTGTTCTGGGTTTCCCTTACTTCCTCTTCTAATTGTAACAAACTAGGAGTTGGACTTTGGAGCAGGTGTTCAATTAAGTCATCCTCATCTTGTTGTCCTCCTCATATGGTTGCTTCCAAATCATAAAGTTGGGTGGAATAAACCTCATATTCTTCCTCCTCCTCCAACCATAAAGGTAGATCATGCTCCAGAGAAGGTTGAGCAAGATGGTATAGGACTAACTATTTGGACATATGCTCATTCTTGATGGTCATATTCCTAGCTCTGCAACTAATGTAAGCATCAGCTCTGGCCAACCATAGCCTCTCAAGGATGGGAGGGTAACGAGTAAGCTTAGCCTTAGGCTAGAGAACTAGAAAATCTATAGGGTACTCGTAGGAGTCAATGGAGACCGTTACATCCTCCACAATTCCCTCAAGGGTGACTGTGGAATGGTCTGCAAGTTGCAAAACTCTTGTGGTCTTCCTCAATGACCCTTAGAGGTTAAGCTTGAGCATGGTTTCCTTGGTCATCACATTAATGGTATCCCCAAGATCGATCAGAGTGTGTGGGATGATGGTGCCATTGATTTGCACATCTACTACAAGGCTTCGAGGGTCCAAATATTTTGGACATATTACATGCCCCAGCATTAAGTCAGACATCCACCCAATGACATTAATAGTAGGGGCATCCCTTTTTCTTCTTCCTGGATGCTTGAATCACTTCTCCTTAATAAACTTATTGTAAATGGGGACATCTTTTATTGCTTGGAGAAGGGGGATCTTTACACATAGATTTTTCAATTCTCCCAGAAGTTCAGTTTCTTTTGGGGTGGGCTGGAGTGGTTGGGCTAATCTCTCAGGAAAGGGTGGATTTACTTTAAGGTTTCTTTCCTCTCTTTCTTCCTCAACCTCCCTATGTGGAGAGGGAGGTTGGTTATCTAGGAAATTCTCCCAGATCTTAGGTTGATCGCCTAAATTTCTACAGCATAAGATGGGTATGATGTCTCTTCACTGTATACTTGTTAAGCCTGCCTATTGTTCATGTTTGGATTTGGCTGGGCAGGAATCTAGGGTTGCTTGGGTGGAGCAAAGTGTAGGAGTTATGGTTGGGTAGATGGTGGAGGAAATAGATCTGGAGCATTGTTGTATTGGGGCCTCAACCCCTAGAGAGGTGGACTCCACTGAGGTTGTGGCAGAGCATAAGGTTGAAATGACTGGCTGGCTGGCTGATAATGATATTGAGATGGATAGGACCAAGAAGGGGGTGTAGACTAGGAAAGATGAGTAGGGGGTCCCCAAGAAGGTATAGCTATGGTTTAGTTGGGGTTGTAATATGCATGGGATGACCCTTGCATACCTTGATGATATGGTCTAGGCCTAGGAGGTCTCCATTGGATGATGTAGCAAAGTTGCCAAGTGACCCCTTCAACTCATTGGTATACAAATTTGAGTCCAGGTAAAGAAGGAAACTTGTCTATGGAGTGATTTTCTTCACAAATCGAGCAAATTTCAATACAGGTCAATGGACATTCATTCCTAGGATGCCTCCTGGTGCATCTAGGAAAAAAGATGGCCAAGGGTCTCTCTATTTCCTCTTGCTTCCTTTTGATATTCATGGTGTCCAATTGCAAGACAAGGGTTTGCAGATCCTCACTTTTGAAATCTTCTAGCATATTTCCAATTTCACCCTTGATGGATGAGTTGGGAGATGATGTACTAGCCATAGGTTGACTACTCTTACCCTTTTTCCTGGCTACCCTAGAATGGTTTCTAAAGACAATCTTAATATCCTCATAGGGTAATTGGTAGATATCTCCTCCTCCTAACAAATGTAAGGTAGCCAGAAGATCTTCCCTTACTCCTCTGAGCATGACCAATTTTAGTGACTCGGGTCAAGTGTGCACTTGGCCCTTTTTTAACTGAACTGGAATATTTCTTTGTACTCTTCTAAGGATTCATCTTGGCCCATGGTCATCCTGAAAATTTCTTCTTTAGTATCCTTTGAACTATAGTAGTCTCGATATTTGTTGATAAAAGCCTACTTCATCTGAGCCCAAGTTGCAATGCTATCTCTAGGTAAACCCATGAACCAACTCAATGCTGCATCCTTGAGGGTAGATGGAAACCGTTTTAACTTTTTCTCATCATCTATATAGTCATAGGTTCAACATATAACAACAAACTAAAATAGTAAAGTGTCGGAGTCCTCTGCGGTTAGGCCATAGAAACGAGGAAGGGCAGAGGGGCTTATATTCTTCATCTTGGTGTCCCCATTGGTTTCCCTGATCAGGAAGGCACCCTCAACTCTCCCTCTATTCCCTCTGTCATTTCGGTTTCAACCATTGATTCAGTAGGAATGGGTTCCCCTTCTTCTTATTCCCCTGTAGGTTCTTCAAATATGTCAGGTTTCTCACCTAAAGCTTCCTCCAGTTCACAGCCACCGAGGAAGAGAGAAGGTTGGCTGTTGGATGCAGTGGGGGTATTTGGCAAGAATTTCCCTAAATTGTCCCTATTCCTACGAGGCATCAAAGGAAATGTTTTTGGGTTGACTTTTATAAGATTTTTTTATGCTGGAAAATACATTGCAAAAAAGAAATTGCCAATTGAATGAAAACTACTGACAGAAAAAAACTACTTGTTGAATTGAAATTTTACTTGTAGAATGGAAAGGAAATCAGATAATCACAACTGAAAGTGTTAGAGCCTAGATTTGTCTCAGGCTGTAAAGACAAGGTTCTAGGTCCACATCAAACCATGCTCGGCCTCGTAGCTAGCCCTACAAGGATAGGAGAGGGATCTCTCCGGGTTGATCTCAGCAAAAGACAAGCAATGGGGCTCAAGATGACTGATTTTGCAACTAATCTTAGGCTAGGTACTAAGTGCAAGGATTTGATTTGGTTTTTTGAGGGTTTTGTTGAAAAAATGGGAAAGGCAAATTTGGGCTTGGGGATGAGGCACAATTTCTGCAGAGGTTTGATTGGGGCAAGGAAGGAAATCGTTTTGATGCTTTAAAGCAAGTGAGGTGGGTAGATCAGATAGGTGAGGATCTAAGGAGAGCAAGAGAGACTCAAGGATTCTCCTTAAACTGAAGAAAACATGAAAGTTTAAACAAATTCAAAGGCAAAGCATAACAGTTATGAATTCCACCTTAATCACTCATTTGTTTCAAATTTAGAAGAAGAAGCATGAGAATGATACACACAACACTAGATAAACTTAAAATTACTCAGAGAAGCAGTCCATCAAAACATAAAGCCACATGGATCCCAAACAGTGCTGCAAAACCCTGGTCTTTCCTTAGCCAAAAATGCAGAAATGGATGTACAATACAATGCCAAACTTTTCCCAAGAGTCCAACCCTGAAAATGACTTAGAAATTACATAATATAGACAAGAAAACCTATTCCTTTGCCTATAGGGGTCTAGCTCATCCTTCTAGGAGTTGTTTCAACCAATTCTAAACAAAGCACTAAAATCTAGGCAGTCAAAACGACTTGCCTCTATAAGGTAGGAAACTGATTCATTCATTAAATTTTCACTCTTTGGTGAATGAATCTTCTATAACAAGTAACTAAGTGTCAAAATTACATCATGTTCACTCAATTACATCAAGATAAGTCAAAAATTACATCACAAAGCAAAACTAGTCAAACTGGCCGAATTTCTGAGCTGGAAGATGAAAAATTGGGAAAAAAACCTTTGTGCGCCGCGCCAATTTCTATATGTGCTGCGCTACTTTGGTGCTGATTTTGAGGCACTTTCTGAAGTCCAAATTGAGCACAAGTGTACTTTTTGGAAAGCCCTGTCTGTCTACTTTCCAACCCAAGTGGAATTTTTGAATTTGGTGCCCATTTGCCCCTCCAAAACCTCAATCTCCCAAGACTGCTTCCTGTGTGTGAAATTAGGGGCAGAGAGGTCATTTTTAGGGTGTTTTTGACCTCTTGGGGACTCAAAACTTACCCAAAATTCTTGTCCATGCACCAGTAGGCATGATTTTTCATGCTGAATCCAAAAATGCAAACCATTTGTGATTTGGAGCTCCCAATCCTAAGCGCCGCGCCAGTGGCGCGACGCACAGGGAGAAAAAACCTGTGTTGTGCCCAAAAATTTGTCATCCTTTGATGATGGTAGTGAAACTAAGTGCTGTTGTGATATCTGCCACCAAGGGGAACAATGTAAAAAGGGAGTGTTAGGAAGGGGAATAATATGATGGGAATAGGGGTTATGGGGGGAAATTTTGTTCAAGGATATGTAAGAGGGTTTGGGAATTTTATAAGGTAGGGTTTTGGGGTTTTATAATTGACAAATGTGTGGAGGGATAGGGAAAATAGGGAAAAATGGCATAGGGGGGAAGGGAACAACGGAAAGGAGTCAAAAAAAATGAGAGGTGAAAGAGGAGCCTTGGCATCAACACAACAAGTCTTCAACCCTAGAGCAATAGCTTTGGTGATTTCAAGTGGTAGGGTTTAGGCTTTTTTTTATTGCAATTATAAATGGCCATAACCATCATCTTATCCACAAAATTGGATGAACAAGCCAAGAGATAGACCCTACCTGGCAATTGGAAGGAATTCCAAAAGATTTGATGCAATTGGGAACAATTTCGGGCCTCTGTGGGTGTGCGCCGCGCAACAAACCCAGTGCACCGCACACTTTATATGCGTCATGCCTATATTAATTTAACATTGTGGGGTAGCGCTGTGTGCGCTGCGCTCTGTATGTGCGCCGCGCCCCTCTGTGTGTGCACCGCGCTCCTGAAAAACGCCTCCAATCTCCCTCCAAACATGCACTAGCTTCTCACAATGACTTTTCAATGCTTCTCTATAACCTTGAGTTGCACAATGACTTTGGTTGCTTGTGAAAATATTTTATAAAGACATTGGGAGTCATTGGTTAAATTTTTTCTTCTTCAAAAACCCACTTCATAATGTTTTTGACTATGACACTTTGTCTTTTAATGAAACTCTGTCTTTTGGCTATCTCATTGATTTTCTGAGTTTTGAGTTGATCAACTTGGTTGTTTTTTACAGGGATGCTGGCATTGATGTTTGGCAAAGGAGACCAGGGCTGTGCCTGAAAACTCCATGGCGGAAAAAGTACATGATTATTACAAAAAATGAATTCGACAATTTCTTATTTAAAACAGAGTTTTGAACAAGAAATGTCCTCAAATGAGTTTTATGATGAGCTTTTGAACTAGGAACCTCTTCGAAAACCATCCTCATGGCCTGCGGGCATTATTTGACATGTTTGAAGACCAACCACTGGACCTAGACTCTTAAAACAACTCTTTTTGACTAAAATAGCATAATGACTATGAATGACTGAAATGAACTTTGATGAACATAGAGAAATTTTGACTAGCCCGGGCGGGTACAAGCATGAGGGAGACAAGAACACCAAACCCTTCCGTCAGACAATGGCATGCCCCTACCGAAACGCAACTGATCGAAAGCAATGGGACACCTATACATGAAATGCAAAAAGAGTTTTGATCTCTGGCGAAGGGATGACCAGACCGACTCTAACAGAAAGAAAGGAAACTACTAGATTACTTTTTCAGAAATAGAAGGAAAGAAAGCAATAATCACATTCTACTCAGACACCTCCCTAAAAATAGTGCCAAAAAGTGATGAGTGCCAGTATTGCAGCAAGGATGCTGCAACTCCTGGGCTACCAGCTTTACTTATCAACATGGGTTTCGTAGAAACTTGGAGGTGACAGTGTTATATTCACAAGTAAAAGTGAAGGCCCTGTGTGTTGTCACTGTTCATCTGGCGAGATACCCCAGGGGTTCCAAGCTAGATTTCTATAGAGTCAGAAGAAGCTTGATTCTTTTATGGAAGAAGAGCAAATTTATTCTAAGAGAGCTACTCTACTGCAGTAATGAGGAAAACAACATGTAATGCTAAATCACACCATATCCTAATTAACCATTTAAATAGCTATTCTAAGTAGAATTGCTAAATCAACATTAACCTAATGCTGCTATCTAAGTTATAGAAGTAAAGAGCATCAACCCATACTAATGTGTGAGTAAGAAAACTAAACTAAATCTGTTTTCACTTTTTTGGTTTTCTTTGGTAAAATCAAGCATGCAATTTAATTGTTCTTGTGGATGTGACAGGTGGATGGAAGGTGGTTGAGGATGGATAGAAGGTTTAGGGAGTGGTTGGATGGTGTGGAAGGGTCCTAGGAGGATTTTTGTGACTTCCTAGAGGTTCCCCATCAATTTGGCCTCAAAACAGGCTGTTTCAGGAAAACCTATAGGATGTACTAGAAACCTATAGGATGATCATGTAGGAATCACATGAAACCTACAAGATACATCCAAGAGCTAATTGTGAGGTGTTGGAGGTGTTGGAGGTGTTTCAAAGCTTGGAAAGGGTGTGTGATGAGTGGTATAGGGTGTTAGAAAGTCTAGGGACACTCATGAGTCATATCCAAGAGAAGAGATGGCCAGATTCACTCAATGTGTCTAGGGGAATTTCAATTAAAAAAGGACAAAAGAAACTAGTGAGGGTGATGGTGGAACAAGAGATGGTTGAGGTGGATGAGGTGGAAGATGGATGATGGTGATGAAGTCTAGACCTCCTCCTGAAGTACCTACAATGCTTAAATGTGTGTGTCTTCCAAGAATTATGCAACAAGATACATTCTCATAAACTAGAAAGGCATGAATCAATTGTCCATATTATGCATGAAGAAAGTGCTGAAGGGAATGAGAACATGAGTGAGATCTTATTATAGAAAGAGAATGATGGAAAAAGATGATGATGCAATGAACAAAGTACTGAATCAAGATAACAAACTCCAAATCTCATGCAAGAACTAGAAATCTGTGTTTTTGGGGTTGTTGAAGGGTCTCTTCCTCAAGTCATGGTCCCAGAGGGAGGAGGTGAGGCCAAGACACCTATTGACAACCTTACAGTGATATTTTTCTCCTTGCTAACCTACTAATTGAAAGAAGGCACAAATGGAAGAAAACTAAAATACAACCAATCTAATCTACATTGTTGTAATGGAAATGCAGCTACTTAAGCAAATGAACAATTAAACCATGAATCTATGCTAGCATACATGTACAATAAAGAGGAGCCTTGGCTGCTAGGGTTGGGTCCTAACCCAAGAGCTTCAGCCCTCTGAGTTAGCTCAGTGCTGGCTCAAAAAAAAACTCATTCTTATTATCAAAACCATGGATTACATCAAAAACTGTCACAAGTCTTGCAGCTTGAAAATAGAGTAGAGTTTTACAATCAAAAATCCGAATCCTACTGAGGTCCTAGGCTTCTCTACTTATACATATGAAGTCTCCAACGAATTCCTTAAATTAGGGAGGCTCGGCTCCCAAACTCGAGATAAAGTGGTGCTTTTTCTTTCCCTTGCTCAGGTACCTTCTAGTCCTCATGATTTCATTGCTTGCACTCCGAGCTAATGGAGGAATATTCGAATGGAGGTGTAGTAAATGAGGAGGATTTACCTCCTATAATTCCTCTCCTTTGTCCCATTCGAGTTTTGACCAAGGTATTTGCCAAAATTCCTTGCTTTTATCTTTTAGTCTTGCATTAAATGCACAATAGACCACAAAGCAAACTATCCAACTCTAACTCATCTCATAAACAAAATATAATCAACAGTATGAAATAGGTTGTGAGAATAGTTGGTTTGACTAAGCTAGGAGGTGAATTAAGGCCCATATAATTACCCAATGATGAGGCTCATCATTCTGGGTGATTTAGGGACCTCAACTATTATTCTGATACTCTCTGGGGCTTCTATTACCGCAATTTCCTGCGCAGCTTCTTTGGTTGTCACTACTCTTGTGTCCATGGCTTCTACGGGTGCTAACATAGTGCTATTTGACAATTCTTGTAGTGTCTCTAGTAGTTGCTCAAATAATGAATTCACTTTCAGAGTCTTGAATAGGTCTCGGTTCATGTATACTTGAGTGCGTAACAACATAGTTCTCAAAATGCCAAGTGTTTTTTGCTAGACAACCACTTGTAATTTATAGGGTCTTTTGAATTCAAATTCGACCGTTCCCCCTACATTCGGTCCATTAGTGCTAGATTGGAGGTAGATTTTCAACAATCTAACCCATAAATATTGCCTTAAATGTCTGCCGCTCGCTCCATTTGGCCTCAAACCGACCATAAAATCATGAATAGTGACTTTAACGGTCACTTTCTAGCAGACCTGTGCATGAGCACAGATATATTCACGCAGTCACGAACCCTGTGACACCTCGCTACATCGTGCAGTCTTGAAATCACACAGCTCTCTAAACCGGGCAGTGTAATTTATAGTCTTGTGCCTCCTTTCAGCTGCCTGGAGCTCTAAGACTGTGCTGCTGTCGGCTAGTCAGATAGATGGGCCACCTATGT
Source organism: Pinus tabuliformis (assembly GCA_031772625.1). NCBI lineage: Eukaryota > Viridiplantae > Streptophyta > Pinopsida > Pinales > Pinaceae > Pinus > Pinus tabuliformis. The sequence goes on from CM062805.1 coordinate 1,092,385,553, forward strand.
ATGGCTTCAAACAACTTCCATTCACTCTTCTTGAGAAGGGATCTCCATTCAACTTAACCAACTGGATCGTGCCACCATCAATAATTTCCTAAATAATAGCGGGCCCCAACCAATGAATTCTAAATTTCCCTGGAAATTTATCACACTTAGTGTCATACAATAGCACCAAGTCATTCACCTTAAATGTGTGCAACTTAATATGTCAGTCATGCCATGCCTTTTCGCACTGCTTTTGGACTTGCTGGTGAAATCCAGCCAAAAATCTCTCTTCTTCGAGCTCATCCAACTACGCGAGCCTCTCTTCTAGGGCTCCATGATCCGTCATACCTGTGAGCACTTCTATGCACAGACTAGGCATAATGTATTCCATAGGCATCACCGCTTCAACCCCGTATACCAACCTAAAGGGCGTCTGTCCTATTAACTTCTTACACGTAGTCTGATAAGCCTATAATACTGTAGGTATGCGTAGGTCCCAATCAATTCATTGAGCATTAAATACCTTGGTTAGAATGTTTTCAAGGACTTCGTTGAATGCCTCCACTGTCCCATTAGCTTGTGGGTGATAAGGTGTGCTCTTTTGATGATACACCTGAAACTCTTCCGTCAGTACGCTGATCGTTCTGTTCAGAAATTTCATACACTAATCACTCATCAAAATCTTTAGGCATCCAAATCATGTTAGTACATGTTCAAATAGAAACTTTACAACAGTCAAGCCCATTCAATCCTTCACCAGTTGCGCTTCTGCTCAACGAGTTAAATACTCCATTGCAGTGATAATGTGCCTCGCACTTGTCTTCCCTTGTGGCTGAATCAGTCCTACAAAATATATTACCCACTTCTCAAAAGGTTGCAATGTCATTTGGGGATTCAAAGGCATTTCATCCCTCCACAATGGCCTACCTGTTCGCTGACATACATCACATGCCTTGCAATATGCTTTTGAATCCTGATGAATGGTTGGCCACCACAACCCTACGCAGTCGCTCTTCCTGCATAATGTCCTCCCACAATGCCCACATGAGCATCCGCGAGGATGTTTCTTTGTTCAAATTCAGGTACATACCTTCGTATTATTTCATCATTCCCCATTTTATATAGATTCCCAACAATGACAGAGAAGTCTACCGCACACACCACTAATTCCTTCTTTTGCTGGACAGAGTATCCTTCTGGTACAGTTCCAGTTGTTAGGAAGTGTATTATATCCTTTAAATGTCCATCCATGACATGCACAACAAAGACCTATGCATCAGGTAATCCTTCCTCCAAATTAGTAGGTTCCTCCCATGTCTCAATGCATGACAGGTGGTCAGGTCTCGTGTTCAATCATCCAAGCTTCATAATAACTGCAAAATCGTACTCTTGGAACAATAAGAGCCATCTTCAGATGTGCCCCCCCAACACAGGCTTATTGACCAGGTACTTCAATGTAGAGTGATCCTTATACATCTTAAATTGACCCCCTAGCAAGTAGTGTCGATACTTTTGGAGCGCATACACCATAGCTAGCCCCTCGCATTCAGTGGTGGAATAGTTCTTTTATGCTTTGGATAATCTGAGGTTTGCGAATGTGATAGGGTGGTCCAAGCCTTCTCTGCCATCCTGTGTTAGTACTGCTCCCAGCGCTATACATGACATTTCAAAATCTACATGAAATTTTTTCTTCATGTTTGGGAAGACTAGAATCAGCGCGGTAACCATTTTTTCTTTCAATATATCTAAGCTTTTCTTACAGTCCTCATTCCAACAGAAAGAGACATCCTTCTTCAGCAATTTTTCCATCAACATGGTGATCTAGGCATAGCCTTTGATAAAATTTCTGTAATATCTCTTATGTCCCAAGGTAGTGTGCAACTGTTTCACACTTCTCGACATTTCCAAGTTCAAAATCACCACCATCTTCATGGGGTCTACCATCAACCCCTATTTTCAAACCACATGCCCCAATAGGTTCCCAAAAGGAATGCAGAACAAACAATTGTTGAGGTTGAGTGCAATCTAGTATCTTCGACAAGTATCCAACATCAAGCACAAGCTCACTACATGGTGCTTAACTAGCCCAAATACAGTCCAGTCATCAAAGTATACTTCTACGAACTTATGAATAAATTCCTTGAATGCCGCAACAACCATGCTCGAAAAGATAGCAGGCACATTCTTTAACCCAAACGGCATTACGAGATATTGAAAGCAACCCCACTCAGTCACGAAGGTTGTCTTGCTCCTATCCTCCAGTGCGATTTTGATTTGGTGGTACCCATAGAACCCATTAGTGAAGGAGTATGCTTCTTCGCCACCTACATTGTCCAACACTTCATCCATGAATGGAGTTGGGAAAGGATCATGCACACAAGCATCATTAAGATTTCTGAGATCCACGTATATCCTTATTTCATCCTTCTTCTTCTTCTCTTGCACCACCATAGGGCTTACCCAATTGGATTCTTCCACAAACTCAATGATTCTTGCTGCTAGCATTTTGTCTAACTCTAAGAGGACCTTCTCCTTGTATTTCAGATTTAGGCAATAAGGCCTTTGCTCAACTGGTTTCACATCTAATTTTAAAGTGATCTTCATCACTCCTAGATCTTTGATTATTCCTTTCAAATCCGTAAACTTGGTAGGGAATAAATCCTGGTATTCGCAGAACAATTCAGTGACCTTATCCATCATCGCATCATCCCAGTAGTCTCCAATCTTCAGAAACTTGGTTTCTGCATCTGTACCAATGTTCACTTGTCGAGGTTTTACTATTGCAGTTATATCAAGGTTCTCAATCTATGGTCCCTGAACCTCATGGTGGCCTTCTGTTTTTGGAATGTTAATCTTCTGCGGATCCTCGTCCTCTTCTTCAGTAGTTACATTATAACATTCCAGCATGGGACTCAATGGAGTAGCCCATTCAGGCTGCATCAGGTCTAAAGCATCCTGTGGTATCCTAAAGATGGCTACTTTCATCTCTTGTAGCTCTTCATCAATACTGTCAAACCCATCCTCAAAACTAAATTTCATCATGAATCCTTCGTGCAAGATATCCCATTCACCTTCCCCATGGCGAAGCTCTATTTCTACATACCAAGTCATTGGGATAACATCCACGGTATGATAGAATAGGTGAACCCACTCAGGTTGTGGCTTTTCTCCATAAGCCTTTGTCCATTTGGCCAGATGCATGCGTAGATCATTCTTCCCATTGTACTTGTCTGTCAGTCACATTTTAGGCTTCCCAAATCGTGTTTGCATCATTTTCCTACATTCACGCCAATCATCAAAACTCCCCTTGTGCGTACCCCACCATCTTGTGGGCGTAGCGCACATTGCCCAGTTCAAGGCCTGGAAGCGTTTCTTTTCTAGCACTTCCCTTTTGAATGCATCAAAAAGATATATACCTCATTCAGTCCATCATAATTAGGCAGATTTCTTACCTCTGACGACACACAATGCAATGACATGGTCATCATATTGTAATTCAGTGTAGCTACTTCATGTAACCGATTCTGCCAACATTCTATTTCTTTGTCAGAGTTCGTAGTGCAGGAGCTCTCATGCTCCCATGTAATTCACCCATCCGTGGTGGGTTTCACCCAATCTTGGTTTCACGTTGTTATCTTATAGATGCAATCCAGATCATCATCACTCTCATAATCGCAGACCGACTTCGTATAGCACAATCCTTCAACAACATCCAGGGGTATTATTGGGCGCAGTGATTTCTTCTCAAAGATCATTTTTTTGTTTCTTCATATTGGTTATTCCATTCATATGAGTAGCCCAGTCAATTCCCAAGAGCGCACGGTAGGGATTTTTGTCATCAACAATCTCTATTACTTCAAAATCTGCCAGTGTGATTGCTCCCTTAATATCCACAGTCACTCCCTGTAGTCGCCCCATGGGTATGATTTTATACTAATTCGCCATCCTTATCTGAATTAGAGACCATTTTAGCATAGGTCTCCCCATTCACTCCCATGTTTTCTTCAAGAGAACGTTCACATTTGATCCCAAATCCAGAATGACTTGATCCATTTCATATTCTTTAATCTGCGCGGTGAGTCTCATTTCACACCCCATCCTTGTTTTATGCTTTCCAATCTTGCAGACTACGTGTGGTTCACCTGGCACGGTCCCAATACATCTATTGATAAGTTCTTGTAACCATTTCATAGCCTTACTGTTGTGCAGTAACTTCATACAGGTTTCTAGGAAAGTTGTGAGCATAGATGAGTCCATCTCCGGCTCAGGGTTATCTTTGATTCCTAAAGTGGAGGCCTCAGCGAAGCTCTTCTTAGCTTCCATGAATGCTTCACAAGCATGCTCCAAATCAAAATCGGCCTCTTTCATTGGGGCTTTGTGAACCCATGTACTGTCTTCCGGTTGTTTCCCCTTGTAATCCCCCATCGCAATTCCACTCCGGAGCACTATATTTACATTCGGGTCTTCCTCATGTGGCTCAGGCCTCATCATCTGCAGGTATGGAGTCTGGGGAAGCGGTAGTGCCCCTTTGTCACATATCCTAGCTATCAATGTAGGACAATATTCTATTTCATGATCAAATAGTGTGCAATACTTGCACGACGGGCATGTTGGATTAGTGCAATTGCGAGCATAGTGTCCCAGCCCTCCACAATTGTAGCAAATCAACTGTTTGCAACCTCTACTAGGTCCTCCTCTACCTTGGCCCTTTCCATGCCCTTGAAATCTTGTCCACGCCATCGCTACATTCTGGTCAAGGGGCCGCATTTCGGCCTGAACCCTGTAGGTGGGAGTTCTATCCATCATCAATTCATAGCTCCTGCAGGTACGCTCATCATGTCTTGCTGATCTACAAAAGTTGCAGAAGAATTTTTGTAGTGTTTGCACATACTTCTGTAGCAAGTGACAGTTATCTGTGGCATGTTTTCCGGCTACCTGATAGATAGCGCACCATAAATAAGGCACTGCACTAGGTACTCCTTGAGCTTCTAGCCTTAAAGGCATCGGTCCTCCTCCTGCAAGGTAATTTGTAAAGACCAGGCAGTGGTCTTTGTCATGACCCTGACTCTTTCATTTCAAACACCATACCTCCTCGTGCACCTCTGGCCAAACCATCCTTTCCTACTTCAAGCTTTGCATCTCAAGGCACAGATTCTACAGCTGCGCGTGGATCTACTGAACTCCTAGATTAGGATCTTGCATCAGAGTCTCATGTAGTCTCATGGCAATCTCCAAGCCCTCAGCCTGAGTTGTTATCTTCTGCCATGATAGCGCACTCCTTAAGTGGGGTAGTAGCAAAGCCACAAACCACTCGCAATGTTGTCCATCTGTCAAATTCATATTGGCTTCGCGGATTTGACACTTCAATATTTGATCCAATTCCCACAGTGTCTCACCTGGTCACATCGTGATTTATTTAAATCCCACAATCTAATATGACTCAGACTTAGGCCTGCTAAATTCCCTATTTAGTGTTGCTTGGATGTCCGCTACTCTCACATTCAGGTTATCGTTGGAGTACTTAATATACCAGGTCAGCATGCAATCTTGCATAGCGCTAACCAGTGTCGATTTCTTTCTATGGTCATATGTAACACCTTTATCTTCCCATATAGCCCTGTCACACGGAATCTGTCAAGGGTGCGGACACGACTGACCTTCCTAGAAGTCTAAGACATTCTAATGACAAACAAGACAAAATGGAGTGATCTTTCTCTAAATACACCTTTTACAACATGAAAACTACAAGTGTTTAGGCTTACCTTATTCCAAAACGCTGTTGTTGAAGTTCGTTCTTGACGATCCGGATGAGCTCCTCCTTCAAGTCAATTCCTGCAACCACAAACAATCAAACAATTACCAAGCACTTGCATTTCATATAATAAAACATATATTCAACATGCAGACCAAGGAACACATGAAATAACTCATTAACACAAGCTATTGAGAAAAATAAACCAGTTTGTATTAATAACGAAACAAAGAAACTCTTACAACCTGGCCTTGGTGTTGTGCAAGTTCCTCCCAGGGTCCATCAAGGGTTTTCCTCTACTTTGACAAAGCTCACCCTCTCCCAAGTAGAATCAAGTGAAGACAATCTCTCCTCACAAAGGCTCTAATGGAAGACCTAAATCCTGCAGCATTTACCCAAAGAAAATGTATAGCTCCAACCTCCTCTCCTTCTGGCTCAATGCCTTTATTTATAGTGCTGTAAAGAGGTTATTCAGGTCCACTATCAATGGGATCATCCCCCTCTATGGGTGGGATAGCTCCCTTATTGATGGGATAAGTTCCCCCTTAATAGAGATACATGAACCAACTGGAGGCGCATCCATTTCATCAAACCGACCTCTAGAATGTTCTAGAAGTAACCACAAGTAACTTTTTCAAGATAAAACTCGCGCATTTTGCCTTTTACAGAGGGACGCACCTGTCCCTTAACATACAGAGCGTCCATGGACGCAGATTTTGTGAACAAGGTCCGCGTCCCCGCAGGTAAGACTAGAGAGAACCTGCGACCCCAGAGATAAACATGATTTTTACAAGACTTTCTCTCTTCTTTGAGTTTGAGATGGATAACAGAGGCATGAGACTTGCCTAAGAGGGTAGCATGACTGTTGATTTGAGCCATACTAACTGTAAGTAGTCAAGGTGACATTTTTTAGTGTAACAGATTGCCCCCTAAAGTGCGAAGCCTGGAATAGAATAGGGTTTTGTAATTCTAGGAAGGGTGAAGCGCTTTATCATTTCAAGGATTGCCTTGTGGATGGCCTGGTTGGAACCTGCAATTTTCAACACAAAATACATGGATAAGATTATATCATCACTGAGGTAGGCATTCCCATACTCAGATTCAAAACTTTAACTAATGGACTAACTATTCTGATACAGGAATGATCTTGCAGTACATCATTTTTATAGACTTTTGTAGACACAGTATGGACGCAGCCATCTGTTTATGATAAGTCTACATAGACAATGAATACAAAACTCCTCGCAGCCTGGATGGTAGAAACTAGATCCAGGGTCTTCACTTCTACTTCCCGAATTGGTACGATTCTAGCCATGTGATTAAATGATTCGATGTCGAACATGGTAGAAACCACTTGATTACCAGTCAATGATGTAAACTGTTAACAAGCGTGAGAGAAACCACCAGTAATGTCAATGGTCCTCAAAGTACCAAGCACAACCCGTGAAATGTGAATAGATGTTTTGATGTCGAACACTTCACGGAATCCTCTGATCGAAAGTCAATGATGTAAACTGACGTCAAAGGCGAGAAACCTGCCATTGATGCATGCAGACTTCAAGGTACTGTCGATTCCTAAGTCATCTTTCTAGATAATGTGTCGATGTCGATAGAAAGCGACCCGTTGCAGGCAAGCCCGCAACACGAAATCATTGTTCAAGTTGAAGAAATGTTGCTGTAAGGACTGACTCAGGGATGGTCAAATGGATGACAAGTATTTTGCAGATGAAAGTTTTGCTTGCAGACCTCTTGAACACATAACGACACAACAGATGGTTTGGTGACGAATAACTCAAAGTTGATCCCTGAACCCGGTTAAAGATTTTCAAAGTGATTTGGTCAACTGTGAGGTAAAAGATTTCCCAACCCAGGTGAATGAAAAAGTGTCGTGTTCAAGAGTGGTAATAAAGTTTCTTCTGAGACAAAAGGTGACAAATAGGTTCATTCTTCTCTCTTTTCCCCCACCATTTCTGGCAAGTACCTCTTTATTTTTAACAAGCTTGAGGAGGATAACATATGCTTGATTATAAGCTCATCCTTCGGACGAGTCCAACCTAGTTTAAATTCGAACCCTAGGAAGGAGTGGTTCGTTCCTGTTTGTAATTGAACAGGTCCTTTACTGTAAAAGTTTAACGAGCCCAGTATAGGAGAAACTCGGCGTTTTTCAATTTTTAGAGAGTCTGAAAAAACTAAAGGAGACTCCACGTTGAACTTTTTCGTATATTTGTGTCCCTCAAGCCCGAAAAAGTATAAAATAATACCTGGGGGAACCGCTTGATCTTGCGACCAAGGAGTACTTTCATAATAGTATCGTTGACCTGAAAAGTAAAAAGCGATCAAAGACACGTCGTTTTATTTCCTTATCGAGTTTGAAACGACAAAAACCCGGCAATCTTTTCCTGATTTTGCGGTCAGAAAAGAGCTAAAAGGGGACCGTCTTTTAATTCCGTTTTAACGAGTGAAAAAGAAACACTCGGCGATCTTTTCATGTTTTAGGAGTCAGAAAAGGGCTTAAAAGATGACTCTGAAATTTTGTTTGTGAAAAATTACAATTTCCCTCGAAATCCCTTCGTCCTGCACAAAAGCGACACATTACTCATACCTGTTTAAAATAGGCAAAAATACATTTGAAAACATCTTTTCATGGTAAAAAATGAACTAATTCATCCAAAAAACCTATAAAAAGACCTTTTACCATGTCATTTTTACCGTTTCACTGTTGAGGTTGAAAAAGGAGCTTTTGACAAGAAACTTCCCGTGGTTGCTGCGGAAAATCTGACCGTCGGAATCGAACGCCGCTTCACCGAGGTATTTTACACATCCCACTCTTCATTTTTATCCGTTTAGTTTTTTGTTTTTGGTCTCTGTTTCATTTTTTGGGGGGGTTTTGGGTTCAAAATGCGCCCCTCGGCGGACGCAGGTGCCCTTCGGGTGACCTGCGTCCCCCGACTTTTTCTCACACGGGAAAAAGGTCGGGGGACGCAGTCCGCCTTCAGGCGAGCTGCGTCCGGACGCCCTGTGCTACAAAGCCGGGGTGCGTCTTCCGCAAAGGGCGCATTTCAAAACCCTAACTCTCTCAAAAAACCACCAAATTTTCTCAAATTAATTTCTAATTGACTCTTTTGATGTGCAGGACCTAAAACATGTTAGACTGGAGAGAGAGAGAGCACGTAGAGGACGATGAAGCTGCGATTAACCACCAACCCTCTCTGGATGCCTTAAGAACATGTGGATTGTACAAATATTGGACCATACCGGGCATGAGGGGCCAGGTAAGATTTTTGGAATGGCTGGTTGAGCGATGGAACGTTCAAGATCAATGTTTTTACATTGGAGGGCACCAGCTCGAGATAGAGCCCTCGGATGTATACTTTCTCACTGGCTTGCCAAACAGAGGTGAGCAACTCAACCTTGCGGGGACCAGGCCGGGTGGCCAATCCCTTGATGATCTCCGCGAGGAGTGGTGCAGACCAGGGACTCGCCATAAAAAAGGCGTGGAGATAAAGCACATCGCTCTGGCGGAACTTAGAGTTATTGCATTTACGGTCACTAGGATTTGTGGCGCGGCCGCCTTACACATTGCCTCCGGATCCCAAATGCGGATGGCAGTTGACTGTTACCAAGGCACCATCTTCAACTGGTGCGAAGCTGTGTCGGCTCATATGAAGAGCCAACTAACCAAGGCAAAGAACGGACGACTAAAGACTTTTGGATATGGGCCTATAGTCGTGAGCTTTGCCTTGGAGAGAGTTCCTATGCTGATCCCTCAGCAACTCACTGTTGATGACTTGGGTCCTCGGGAGCCAAAGCTTGTTCGATGGGTTGCGGTGATGGCCCGGCATCCTGACGAGGGTGCTGCAGTGGTTCGATTCTCAGACAGTTACTTCGACTGGCTAGAGGGCCAGCTTTTTGTGATACAAGACTTTCCATATGCCGGAATGGATTTCAGAGGTGATCCGGACATGGTTCTTCCACAGGGAGAACAATGGGATGACAGAGGTACTTTCATTTTCACAAGTTTTCTAATTATGTATTTTTTTATTTTTCATATATATCGTCTCAAAGTAACAGTAAAATTTTAAAAATGCAGATGTTGGACCACAGCGTCCAGCCAATCTCCGGCCTTACGACAGACGACATCCAGCTGCACCGGCACCGGCCCTACAGGATGCGACAGCAGAAGTACTAGCTGATTTGGAGCATGATCTAGAGCGTCTCACGGCAGATATACCTGAGACTACTATGGATGATATTCCTATGAGGCTTCAGCGCTTCGTAGTCGCGGTCCCTGGACCGTTTAGGAGATTTTTGCGCAAGGTAGCCCGCGCAGTGGTGTCGTACAGAGAGCACCACCAGTGATTGACTAGTCACTTTTGTAGTCACATGTGACATTTTTGACTTTTTGTACTATCATTTTGCCGATCATAAGGTGTGTTAAACCTATGATCGAAGACGATGTATATATTTTTGGACACACTTCTATCTATATCTATATATCACTATTACCGGCTTATCTTGTTTAACATGTATGATGAAATGTCTTTAAATTTACTTGCATGATTATTATAAATGTCTGTCCAACACTCGAGAAGCAATTGCATCTGCTAATGTATTCAAAGACCTTGGAATATGTTGATATTCAATGTAATCAAATTCACGTTCCAAGAGACGCACTCTCAAAAACAACCTTAATAACACAGGATTTCTAATGGCATAAACTCTATTAAGCTGTAATACAACAAGTTCAGAATCTAACCTCACTATCAAACGTCGAATTCCAAATGAAATAGATTCGGATAATAATTCAACCACTGCACTGTATTCTGCAATGTTATTCGTTGTTTGACCGAGGCTTACCCCATGCATAGAAACTAACTCGTCAGAGGGCGAATAGATAACCCAAGCTGCGGAAGAGATATTCCGTGTACTACGACAAGCACCATCAGCAAATCCAATGTATGTTTGGAGAGGCGTCGACATCTACAATATCAAGAGTAAAACCAAGATGAGCCAAAATAATGACGAAAAACCACACTTGCTAAGCTAAGCACACTGACTAAACTAACACACTTGCTAGCTAGAAAGGAAATCTAACCTATCTAAAAATTTCTCCATCCATCATTTTAAGCATAATACCTCTTTAGGTAAAGTCCATTTCTGGGTTTGCCCAAAGAGTCCCCATCAAAATCAACTAACTCATAAGCCCCTTTTGCTAGCTTTCGCTTTACAATGTAGGGCCCATGCCACATGGGAACGAATTTTCCAGCACCTAGCTTATCGTTAGCTTGATCATATAATAGTACTAGGTCTCCTTCCGAAAAACTTCGAGGGGTTACATTTTTATCGTACTGAGCTTTCATTCGTTTCGCGTGAGTCTCGATAGCTAAAGTAGCGTCACGTCGAGTCTCATCTAATTTAGCCAAGTATAATAACCGTTTCTCCTCTTCGGAAGTAGCTGGAAGTAATTCGACAGCCATTTGAAGTGATGGGATTTCGCACTCAATAGGTAACACAGCTTCTAAGCCATAAACTAGCTGAAAAGGGGTGAAACCTGTTGAATTTTTCACTGAAGTTCGATATGCCCATAGCGCCGAAAATAACATGTTATGCCAATTCGTTCGATGGATACCAATGATCCGTCGAATCATGACGACTAGAACTTTGTTGATTGACTCAACCAAACCGTTGGCTTGCGGATAATAAGGTGTAGAGCTATCGTGGCGCAAACCAAGCTGGCTTGTAAGCTCAGTCATCATGACATTTCGAAAATGGCTTCCATGGTCCGTAATGATTGCTTGTGGGACACCAAACCTAGTTATGATATGATTGAATACGAAAAGTGCAGCTGTCTTGCCGCTTGCGTCGAATGTAGGCATCGCCTCGGCCCACTTAGTAAAATAATCAACCGCGAGGATGATATACGCATGCCCCCCGGCCGAGTGAGGGTTACAAGTAATAAAGTCAATGCCCCATTTGGCGAATGGACCAGCGGCAATTATAGGGTGGAGAGGAGCAGGTGGAGCGCGCATCTTGCGATCAAACACTTGACAGTTGTGGCATTTTCTGACGGCAAGGATACAATCTTTAAACATAGACGGCCAGAAATAGCCAGCGCGCAACACCTTCTGAGCTGTGGCATACCCAGACATATGACCGCCACATGCTCCAGAGTGACAATCATTCAAAACTCTCTCAGCCTCATCGTGAGTTAAACAACGTCGAAAAACTAAGTCTGCCCCCAGGCGATAAAGTGTATCTCCAATAATTCTGTATTGCTGGGATTGAAACCGAATTTTTCGACGGTTTTCCTTGGAAGCTTCAGGCCGAAAGGTTTGGGTTTGGAGATAGATGATTATATCCCCATACCACGGATCTACAGTGCTAATAAGAAACAAAGATTCGTCCGCAATGGACTCCTCTGCCACAGTCTCTGTGTCAGCACTCGGGAAATCACACATCAATTCCGCGAAGACTAAAGATTTCTTAGACTTGGACTTCTCAAACTCCAAGTCGAACTCTTGCAGGATGACGATCCATTTAGAGTACTTGCCCCCTAGCAGTTGTTTTGTCAAGATATAAATCATAGGGTTGCAATCCGAAATAACAGTAGTTTTGCGGAGAAGAATGTAGTGACGAAAACGCTGGACAGCTTGAACGGCTGCCAGGGCCAATTTCTCCACATGTGAATATTTTAACTCAGTTGGATTTAAGGTTCTGCTAAGGTAATATATCACATGCTCTGCCTTGAATTCATCTTCTTGAACTAACACCATTCCAATGGTGGAATGCGAAGCTGCGAGGTATAAGAAGTAGTCCTGGTTGTAGTTGGGAGGATGCAATAACGGTGCATGGGTCAACGCGTGTTTCAGTGCATCAAAAGATTGTTGAGCAATCTCGTCCCAAAAGAATTGTACGTTCTGTTTCAACAACCGTGTAAAACCTTTAGTGACCTCGGCGTAGTTAGGGATGAATCGGCGTAAAAAGTTCGCTTTCCCTTGCAAACTTTGGAGTTGGCGCAAACTCGAAGGAGGAGGCAATTGGATGATAGCCTCGACTTTCGAGGGATCGACGCGAATGCCGGTTTTGGAAACAACAAATCCCAGCAATCGACCTGTTTCTATACAGAAAACACACTTGTGGGGATTCAACCGAATTCGATAATGCCTACACCTCATAAAGATTGCTCGTAAATGGACAAGGTGATCAGCTCGGTGTAAAGAATGAGCAGGCAAATCATCGAGATAGGGTTGCACAATGTGCTTGATGTCATGAAATGCATAAGACATGGCCCGTTGAAAAGTAGCACCGGCATTCTTAAGGCCAAAAGGTAATTTGCAATAAGCAAATGTCCCCCATGGACAAATGAATGCCGTTTTTGGTTGATCGGCAGGTAGAATATTGATTTGATTATAACCTGAGAAACCATCCATGAAGGAAAACATCTCACTTCCGGCACAATCATCAATAATTTGATCGATATAAGGCGTAGGATAGTTGTCTTTTGGACAAGCTCGATTGATATCCCTATAATCGATACAGATTCTTATTGTTCCTTGTTTTTTATTGACGGGAACAATATTCGATACCCAATCCGTTAACGGGATCGGATAAATGAAACCTGCTTTCAACAGCTTTTCGACTTCGGCTTTGATTGCAGCTGCTTTTCGAGGGTGAATCTGACGCAACCGTTGCCGAATGGGTTTAGCATCCGGGTAGGTTTTGATTTCATGAACAACAATGGCAGGATCAATTCCCGGCATTTCCTCGTAAGACCAGGCAAACACGTCGCGGAATTCTTGGAATAGGGCCTTGTAAGTTTGGATTTCTTCTTCAGTACATGCGGCACCTATATGAATGTTCTCCTCGATTCCGGGCTTCACTGAAATATCAATGGGAATAGTACGAGAAATATTCCCTAAATTCAGCTCTGAATCAGAATGTTTCGTTGGATCCTGAGCGTCTTTGACATATTCAGCGGTAAAGATAGATGAAAAATCATTTTCAAATGCATCATCCTTAGGTAAAAACGAAGATCTGTGATGGAGATCTTCCCATGGTAGATCATCTACACTTAGGATTTCGCGAAGTTGTTCGTCAGATGACACTTCTTCGGGAAACGTTATCCGTTCTAAGGGTGAGGTGAAAAGTGACTCTTCACTGACCACATTCATTTGGTCGGTTGAATGAAAGTCGGTAAAAGACATAAGAGCTTCATAAGCAATCTCATACGGACTCAACGGCATAACATCACCGAGTGAGTCTAGCTCAGAGTCAGAGGGAACATACCAAGGATCATCATAAATAATGTTTTCTGACGTGATCATATGAATTGTTGCGAACGAAGGGTCTGCATTGAGTGGAGGGAGAGGAAAAGTTCCCAGTAAACCGGAATCCTTAACTAAACCTACACCAATGTCCCTATAAGGGATTGTCGTTTTACCAACATGCTGGATAGTTTCTAAAGAGGTTGGGTCGGATGAAAAGTATGTCAGCTGATCAATAGTCACGATCTTACCGTTATGTGGAAACTTAATGACTCTGAAGACCGATGAAACGACCGCTGTCATAGCATATGACCAACTTCGACCCAAAAGAAGGTTGTAGTCTAGAGGGGCATCAACCACTTCCACATCCAGACTAACGGTTTTACCTTCGACCCCTATAGGCAATTCTTGTAGAATACCAAACGGACGGAACCCACGGCCATCAAAGGCCTTAAGGATGGTGGGGGATTGGTTCAACGAAGGAGAACCAAGCGATCTCCAACATTGAATCGACATAATACACGTAGAAGCTCCCTCATCAATCACAGTCCGATGAATAGGCCTGTTTTTGACTATCACTGGAATTTGGAAAGCCATTTGATGGGGGAGACGCGGTGTACTACTTTCTAGATCAAAGATCATTAGGTTCGGGTCCTGAACATCGACAGCTCCAATAGCCGACAAAAGCAATTTTCGTTGCGCTGGACATGATTGCAGCACTTCGAGTGCCGACATTGCTGAAGGTGAAACAGCTAAGTCTTCAACAATGTTGTAATTCTGGGCTGCTCTCGCATGTGGATTGAAAGCAGACCTTCGAAGTACACCCTTGGCGGGCGGCTTAATCACTAAGTCTGGGTTAGGTTTTTCGATCTGTAGTGGATCGGAACCAGGAGCTGAGGTTGATGGGTTAGAGTGAGAAGATTCTGCTTCTTTACCATCAACAGGAGCCTTACTACCATAATCTTGCGATCGAGTCGCAATCCTGACATGAGACATCATCAAAATGGGTTCTTCACTGGCATTCGAAGAAGAACCTATCATCTTATTTTCCTGCTCGGGAAATGGATTCTTTAACACAGCAGGAGTGGGAGAACCTTTGACTATTTTCACTACCTCGGCCCGATGAGGGCAGTCTCTCGTAAAATGATCTTCTTCACAAATGAGACAAGGATAACGAGGTTTGCGCTTTTCGTCATTGGTTTCCGACTTTTCCGTTTTCTCCTTTGGAGCCTTGTCTGCTTTAGCCTTCTTCTTTCCTTTCTTCTTTCCACCGTTTTTGGATTTGGCCGTAGATGACTCTACAGCGTGAATGTCGGCGGTAAGTTCAGGAGGAGAAGACTCTCCTGTCGGAGAATCAGGCAAAGTGATAATTGGAGTATTGGAGGTCTTGGAAGACTTCTTCTTACTCTTCGTAGTCACGATACCGATCATACCATCAGCGGCATGAGATCCCGAAGGAGCAGCAGCGATTTGGTTTGACTTTGGAAGATCCGGAATTTTCTCGTGTAACGTACCCGACTGAGTGTAAACTAAGTCAAGGTATTGTGCCTGAGCAATGACTTGCTCCTCAGTAACTACTCCGGCCTTAGCTACATCTTCAGTAATTCTTGGTAATAATGATTTTACAAACCATTCAGCTAAGATTTGGTCCGGGATAAAAACTTTCACTAATCTTCTTCGACGTCTCCACTCATGGATGTGATCAGAAATGTACGTGGATGTCGATTGTTTTAGCGAAGTTAATAATTCTGTACCATTATCGTATCTGACTGGTAACTGAAAATGAGTTAAGAATGAAGTAGCTAACTGGCTAAAGTTGTAAAAAGAAGCCCGTGGCAACTCAATGTACCACTTGGCTGCGAGACCAATGAGTGTACGCTGGAAAAGACGTAAGCGGATAGAATCATCTGAGATGGAATTTGATGCACACCAGAGGTGGTAAGTCATCACGTGATTAGACGGATCCTCTCCAGACTTACCTTCGAACTTGGGTATATCGCTGGGCAACTTATTTGGCATTGGCGGCCAGAACGGAAGATATTGAATTGGATCGTTCGTTAGGCGCGTCAAGTCGGGTAAATCTAAAGTCGCAATAAACGGTAACTGCCGGTTAGGATCTCTAAAACTCTGAGTCACAATACCAGCCCCAGGAGGAGGATATCCAGGATAACTAGGAACAGGAGTCGCATTTGGGATATTATATCCTCCTGGAAAACCAGGATTAACCGGACCGTACTGGGGTTGCTGAGGTGGTTGATAAGTGTACCCAGGATACGGTTGATACTGGTAAACCGGTTGTTGGGCAGCTTGCCCAGGTTGATACTGTCCCTGGTACGGAGGTTGAACAAATTGAGGTTGAGTAGTAACAACCGTACTTGTACCAGGTTGGCCTGCAGGCATCTGGACTGTGGTTTGAACCGTGGGTCCAGACAACGGTACAGATGTCTGAGGAGTGGTTACAGGGACAGTAGAAACCGGAGCTGCCGATACTCCAGAAGTAAGCATGGTAGATGAAGCGGTAGTTGCTGCAGCCGTGTGAGGTGGAGTACTAGGTGCAATTGGCGGCTGAGTAACTACAGAAGTTACAGGGGTCTGAACACTTGACTGGACAGGTTGCGGTTGCTGGGGTGGACCAGGAACTGCAGGTTGTCCTGCTTGAGGTACCGACTGTATACTTGGTTGCGACATCTGTTGACCCTGTGACGGATCCCATGTTAACATTCCAGGGTATTGACTCGTAACAGGTTGAGGATACTGAGATCCATAGCCGTATTGAGGATAGGGTTGATAACTGTAAGGTGCAGTCCCATATGATTGCCCTTGAGGTGGTTGATAACCTTGACCAGGGTATTGACCCGTAGGTTGATAACCTTGAGGTAAATACGAATACTGGGGTTGACCTTGACCTTGAGGTTGGTATCCTTGAGGTTGATACCCTTGGGGTTGATACCCTTGGGGTTGCCATCCTTGAGGTTGCCATCCTTGAGGTTGATACTGATACTGAGGTTGACTTTGGGGTACATATTGAGGCTGGGGTTGATACCCTTGGGGTTGATACCCTTGAGGTTGCCCCCCAGTCACAAATGAAGTACCTTGAGGTTGCCCCCCAGGCATTAACGAAGGTTGCCCCCCAGGCGGTAATTGGCCACCTTGAGGTTGGTTAATGGGAGTTGAACCTGACATCATATAAACTTCACCTATACTCAATGGTACATTACCACTGTTTCCAACTAATAACCCATGATCAACAGGTTGAGGAGATGCTCCCGCAAAGGTACCAGAAAGTGATTGATACCCAGTAGGAACAGAAGGACCGCCATGTAAAAATGATTCAGGACTTTGTGAAAACACAGATGACTGACCAGACATATTTACAGGAGAATGAATTCCTCTAGGTGGAACCGGAGTACGAGGTGTAGAAAAACCTACTGAGTTGTCTAAAAAATTGGTTAATGCAAGGTACCAAGATTCACTTCTAGGAGGACTGTAAAAGATGGATTCACGCTCCCTTAGATCAAGGGTAATTAGATCTTCAGAATCAGAAACGCCTATTTCTTCCTCTGGAACAAGTTCTTCTATAGCAATTAATCCAACAGGAAGATTTTCGGTGATAATTCTTTCTATTCTTGGTGAATCAGGAACACTAGGAGTTGGAGTAACAGGTTCGGAAATTTCAGGTTCTTCGCCTGTTTCACTGGCAGATGAAAAACTACCAGCAAGCTCGGAAACTGTAACAGCTTCGGGATTGTAACCTGTTTCTAATCTTTGGTAATCTGGATGGACTACCAAGGAAGATTCTCCTTCTTCAGGTGATCCTACTCTACTGCCACTAGGAGGAGTTACAAGGACCTTTAACCCTTCTAAATGACCCGGAATGTCTTCAGGAGATTCACCCCGCGATTTACGGAGTTTTCTTAACAAATCTATCCCAGTAACAATCTCAGGAGACTTGCCCCGAAGTCTACGGGACTGTCTCGGTAATTCCGCCACAATTAAAGATTTTAACTACAACACACGAAAACAAAGTAAAAAATTTCAAATCAAACCACCTAAAGTCTTCTAAAGAACCAATCAAATTTGAAGCACACGCCTAAATAATCTAGAGCGTCAAACCACACACAAACAGTAGTCTTCCGGACCAAAAGCGCTAGTTGGTGATTAGGCCCAACCTCGCAGGATTCAGTACAGAAATAGTGGGTGGAACAGTTACCCCGGCAACCTGCTTAATGAATAGACTGGACCAAGTTCCTCCACTTTAACCGTCTCGAAGTGAAGCGAACCCCCCAGAAAATCCAAGTGAGTATAACCGACGTCTGCTCCAGGTACAGTGGGACCTTCCCTCCACCGTCACCTTGGGTAGAATCCTAGATATTATGGCCACTAAGGTTACCAATCACAACAATTACACCTGGGGGAACAGTCTAAACTCCGACAGCACGCAAGGGCAGAGTAGCAAGCTCCAATCCCCTTACCGGCTCCTTGACAACAATCCAAGGTTTACCGATAAGTGACCCCTGGCTCCTCGACAATGGTTAATCCGAGGTTTACCGTTTGTAATACGTACTGCCTGGCGTCGTTCCCAACGAGGGAGGAATGATCCCCTCACTGGTTCGGACACGAGCTCGTGCTTCTCCTTTAAGAGGAGCTTTCCCAGAATGTAACTGAAACAATTGGATTTGTTCTACTCAAGATAGACTATCTGTTTGGTTTTGTAGTCTTGGAGAGTTAAGTACTCACCTACTCCAAGACCCTAGCCTAAGCTATGTTGGTGCTTCAGAGCCCTAGAAAAATAAAGATTACTAGATTGATTTTAATTTAAGCGTTACTTTTAAGGTTGTTTCTTAAGTCAAAAGGTGATGGAAGTGAAACTAGTGGTGTGTTGACTCGACTCGAAACCACTACAAAATGCACCTAAAATGATTTATCCACTACTTTACTTTTTCGATGAATTGCTTAACTAAAAAGTTGAGAGAATGCAATCTTTATAAAAGCAACTTCTTAATTGAAGACAATCAAAGAAACAATTCGTTTTTCTTTTCCAAGCATAAAAACATAACTTCTCTTTACATGCACGAAAAAACTCTTTTCTTCTTTTGAAAACAAAAAGCTACTTGAAACAAGACTTTTTAAGAAGATGTTTTTGTATTTTTCTTTTAATAAAGCAAATAAATCTAATATAACCAAAAATCAATCTTAACAACTCTTAAAATCTATGAAAATGCACTCATAAGCAAACTAAAGGCAAATTTACTCTAAGCAATCTTAACGAGGCCAAAACTAACAATGATTATTTCTAAGGTGTTTTACTTGATCACAATCAAATCAAGGACTAGCTTATTGCAGAATCAAAAACTAGCCAAAACAAAACTCTAATCTTTTTGTTCTTTTTGTAAAATGGAAATCAATACTTTATAAACAAGTAATTCGAAATTTGACCCAAAACAACTCAAATGACAAGTTGCTCAAACAAGGAGACTTTACGACAGGCTCAACTTCTAAGAAGGTTGACTAACCAGAGATATCTAAGGCTGGACAACTTTCTACTATCAAAGTCACTACAAAGCCTTTCCAAAAATCAAACCCTAGGTCTAAACTTCGTTGAAAACCACTAAAACACTCAAAGCTCACAAAACTAGTTCAGGTGAGAATTCTTGACAGGGTACTAAAGGATCTGGGCAGAAAACACTAAGAAAAAACAAAATCTAAAAGTAATTTAAAGCAAAAATGGAATTTTCTTAACTTTTACAGGAAGACGCAGGCCACCCGTTGTCACAGGTGCGGCCCCGCACTGTGCAGTCGACAACAGCGCGTCCAAGGACGCACTGTGCAGCACACAGAGACTGCGTCCTTCTGGAAAAAGGAAGAAAAACTAAAGCCAACTAAATCTAAAGCTAAGCCACCCAAATACTAATTCTCACAGTCAAAAACCAGAAAATAAAAATGATTTTCTCAAAGCAAAGTTCATATAAAGGAAAAGACTCTCTCATTAATGGATTCCCCAGCGGAGTCGCCAATTTGTCACACGGAATCTGTCAAGGGTGCGGACACGACTGACCTTCCTAGAAGTCTAAGACATTCTAATGACAAACAAGACAAAATGGAGTGATCTTTCTCTAAATACACCTTTTACAACATGAAAACTACAAGTGTTTAGGCTTACCTTATTCCAAAACGCTGTTGTTGAAGTCCGTTCTTGACGATCCGGATGAGCTCCTCCTTCAAGTCAATTCCTGCAACCACAAACAATCAAACAATTACCAAGCACTTGCATTTCATATAATAAAACATATATTCAACATGCAGACCAAGGAACACATGAAATAACTCATTAACACAAGCTATTGAGAAAAATAAACCAGTTTGTATTAATAACGAAACAAAGAAACTCTTACAACCTGGCCTTGGTGTTGTGCAAGTTCCTCCCAGGGTCCATCAAGGGTTTTCCTCTACTTTGACAAAGCTCACCCTCTCCCAAGTAGAATCAAGTGAAGACAATCTCTCCTCACAAAGGCTCTAATGGAAGACCTAAATCCTGCAGCATTTACCCAAAGAAAATGTATAGCTCCAACCTCCTCTCCTTCTGGCTCAATGCCTTTATTTATAGTGCTGTAAAGAGGTTATTCAGGTCCACTATCAATGGGATCATCCCCCTCTATGGGTGGGATAGCTCCCTTATTGATGGGATAAGTTCCCCCTTAATAGAGATACATGAACCAACTGGAGGCGCATCCATTTCATCAAACCGACCTCTAGAATGTTCTAGAAGTAACCACAAGTAACTTTTTCAAGATAAAACTCGCGCATTTTGCCTTTTACAGAGGGACGCACCTGTCCCTTAACATACAGAGCGTCCATGGACGCAGATTTTGTGAACAAGGTCCGCGTCCCCGCAGGTAAGACTAGAGAGAACCTGTGACCCCAGAGATAAACATGATTTTTACAAGACTTTCTCTCTTCTTTGAGTTTGAGATGGATAACAGAGGCATGAGACTTGCCTAAGAGGGTAGCATGACTGTTGATTTGAGCCATACTAACTGTAAGAAGTCAAGGTGACATTTTTTAGTGTAACAAGCCCTTACAATGAACCAAAATTGGTATGGATCCTCATTTCCCAAACCTTTGAACAAAGGCAACTTCACTGTGTTTTCCCTACTGAATTGTGGTGGTGGTGGAGGTGGTACAGGTGAAGTTGGAGGTGACGGCGGTGAAGATGGAGGTGGTGTGGGCAGAGGTGGTATTTGCGGAAATCTTGTCTTATCAACTAAATAACACTTCGTGGAGAGACCTTCGTTATCCCTTCTTCGTCCCCTCATGGAGGTGAAATCAAGGGGCTATACTCCAGACCCTTATTTCCTTCATTTCTATAACTTTTTCCACTTTGCGTAGTCCCAAACATTAAGGTAGCTGCATAAGTCGTTTTTCACACAACAACGTTTTAATCCAAGTATTCAAAGATTTTACATACTTACATCGCGGTCCTTTGAAAAATCGTCACTCCACCTCACTATAGCTCACTGAGGTGTCGACAGCGAATTTAGTAACAAATCCTCCTATGATGCGATCGAGCCAATGATCGGCAGCGTGTGCAATCTTATCCCCTGATGCTTCCAACCTTCGCACTAGCTCTGGGGTCCATACAATAGGATCATCAAGTTTCCACCTTCTTTGGATATCTGCCAGCTTTTCAATCCACTCGTATAGCTCAGTAGGGAAGGATGTGAAAAATATTCTATGGATCTCCGTATACAGGTATTGATCCAACCACTATTCTTTTGATAGTCGCAGGTTTTTGTTCTCCTATATCATGAACTCGTGAATCCTTCTATCCAACCAGCATTCGATTTCTTTTTTAGTTGTATTCCAGTGATACGACATCACACATCTCTCATGCATATTCCTGTCTTGGCAATGGAACCATTTGTTGGCTTCTGGGGGCCTGACCCAGGTTCAACGTTAGTTAGCCAAACAAATCCCTGCACTACTAGCCCTTTCGGCATGAGCTCGTGGAGCGTGGACTGAAGTCTCACCCAAAGCAGTATGGGGGGATGCTGGAACCAAGTTTCTGCACCCTTGAGATGGATGTGATGTCGTTTTATTTCAGTTATTCCTACCTATGCACAGATTGCTTAGCCCTTTGTTCCACCCTTCAAGACCTTCATGAAAGGATACAATTGGCTTTCGTGCAGCCCTAACCTGGGGCTGATATACTTTCTTGCTGTTAGGGAAGCAAACTGTGATATTTCCCAAAGTACGCTAAGTATCTTACTTATCTTATTTAACAGATCTTAATTATCTTCGCATAAACAGATGTGCTTACCAACGATCACTTATCCAACACATTTATATATTTTCATGCATCATATAAGCATTATAAGTGAAATTTATACCCAATATAACAGATGCATAAACAGGAAATAAAGGCACAGAAATTGTAGAATACTTCTCTTTATTGATAATTCCAAATGATTACAGACTCGACCCGCCCTACGCACTTAGCTGAGGACTTCTAGGCCTCTGTGCACTCAATTATAGAGCCTCTACCTATGCTATGACCCAAAACTTAGACTTCTACTCGGAGTTATCTCTCATACATCATATCTTATTCCATAATTGCATTATTTTTTTCCCTTAACTACTTAGAGCTTAGCTCTATTGATACAATCCCATGGTCTGCGGACCATGGGTAGATCTTCTATAGCTGACATTACATTTTCAAAATAAGGGTGGACAACCCTATGACTCTTTAACAACTACATGTTCCGCGACCACAAAATGTGGAATATTTACATTTGGATTACAAAATTGGACCAAAATTTGGGCTTTTAGTCCCAAAACTGTCCTTGGGGGATCCTACACCCAACAGTAAATAAAAGGAAATTTGTAGAAGAAGTGAAAAAAGCACTTGAAGAAATGAATTTACAGCTAGGTGAAAATTTGGCATATGACCCACATAATGTTATTTCAAACAGGAGTTTATAAAATGCCTATTCTCCCTTTATACATGAAGCTCGACTAGATATGGAAAAATTAGCCAATGGAGGACAAGCTAATTTGTCAGGAGGGGTGGAAGTTGAAACTCCTCATCAAAGTGAGAAAATTTTAAAAAGAAGCAGTGAGGATGTTATTGACTTAGAAGAAGAAACAAATAGAAGTACTAAAAGAGATAAGCTTTCTGAGGGTGGAAGTTCATCATCTGTTTCAAGTTTTCAATTACAATTAGGAGAAGTTGTTTGTACACCATCTTCTCCTGTTCCAAAAGAGACCGATAAAAGTTCTGTATCAATGATAAAACATATGTATTCTCAGATTGAAGAAACAAGAAGGTTAGAGAAAACATGGAATCCCAGGTGGAGGCACAATTTATTTCATATTATCAGACCATACTACTTTCTGCTATGGATTTGGAGAGGAATCAGCTTAAACTATCTTTTTCTCACCCTTCTGCTTTGACTGTCTCTTCTTCATCAGGTTTTAAGATTGTCAACTTAATAATAGATGTTGGAAATAATACTGAGAGGGGGGGGGGGGGGTGAATCAGTATTATCAGATCAGTAAAACCTTTACAAATTTCATACTCAGAAACATATATGCTACTTCAGTTAAGTGAACCCACGTGTACACGCAACTGTGTCTAAAGCAACTTGCGTATATCCAGAAATCTTATGATTCAGTTAGCTTATCTTCAGTAAATGCATCAGAATATTATTAACCATATTAACAGTAAACAGGTGCAGTATAATAGAACAGATCATCACACAAAAGCCACACACATGAACACCATGATATAAGGTGGAAACCCAATGTGGGTGAAAACCACCTGCTGCAATTCGTCTCTTTCTTCTTTAATAAGAAACTTCTTTTACAATGTACTGGTGCAGTCCTTTACCAGCACGCAGGCTACAACCTGCAGAGGGCTACAACCCTCATAGCTCTTGTACTAGTCGATCCATTTACTAGTACGTAGGTGCCAACCCTACAGAAGGCTACAACCTTCACTCGTTTTCCTGCTGCTCCTGGAAGGGAGCTACAACCCCCTGGCTCTTGTACTGGCTGATATGTTTACCAGTACGTAGGTGCTGGCCTACGATCTTCCCGGGACCACGTTTCATACATTTTCATACTGGATCCATAAGACAATCACCATTGCAGTACAACCTGCATCATCAATCACTGAAACACCCAATACTGAATCACTGAAACCCTGTCAACAACATCATAACAACAACCAGATCCAACTCCATCTTCAAATATCATACTTCACATTGTATACGCTACTTGGATGAACCCAACCTGCGTGTATACGCTCTTTTACCAAAACCAACCTGCGTATAGATCTGCAAATTCAAGCTTAAAACTCCGCAGCTATATCAGACATCAAAACATACCCAGATCATAATAATAAACATGCGTCAGTAGATCTAGTCTATCCACAGTCAAACCATATGAAGATAATCATTCCAAGCCTTGAGATCTCGTTCCATCATCCTCCACATGAGTGAAACTTTGGTTCAGATCACCAACCCATAACCAGCATTTGGATCTCACACTTCCTCAGATTTTCATCACACACACACACACTCACTACACAGTCTGGCCTAATGATCTTCTCCTTATATAGGCTTAGGCCCTTCACAATACCACGGTCCAAAACCATAGTAACACAATACCATCAACTTCAAAACCAGGGATCAACACGTCCGTCGAGACACCATGGTCCAAAACCATAGGCACAACTTCCAAGGACTAACCACCACGGACCAAAGATAAGTTTTCCACATGTACGCGCTTTTACTGAAGCCAACCTGCGTGTACACGTTGATTTTCCTTACTGAACCTGCGTATATCGCTTTCTTGTCCTGCTGTACTAAGATCTGTCCTCTGATTAAGTTTCCCTCACCTGTACTTGCCTCTGAGTGAGTTTCCATCAAGGACAACACTTGTATCATAATGCCAACAATCTCCCCCTTTGGACTTGATGGCAACCACCACACCAAGTCACTCTCCCCCTTTGACATCAAGGGCAAAGGGCGGACCAAGATATTCTCCTCTTTGGTATACCTTTTGTTGTACATACTCCCCCTGAGTACCTGCTGAAATCTCCAAATGTGCTCCCCCTTTGTATATGCCAAAGTGTACTAATCTGTCCATGCTCCCCCTGAGTACATGCTGAAGTTTCTGATTTGGCTCCCCTTTGTATTAATCCATCCATGCTCCCCTTGAGCAGATGCAGGTTCTAAGACCAGCCATTCATTCAAGACCATGACTATCATTCATCATATATGATCTGTACCATAAGCAACAGCCTGCAATACCATTCCTTTGATCAAACAGCAAGATGTATCATTTAGCTTCATAGACTTTAACAACAACTTCTAACCATAATGCCAACAATGCATTATTTGAAGTATATGCTCCCCCTGAGCCTGTGCCATCTGTAGTTAGATGCATACATCAGTAATAAGCATCAAGACATCATCATCATTAAGTTAGGATTAAAACATTTCTAACATCTGACAAGTATCAAGACATTTCCAGACATCCTCAGCAGACTGTAATTGTTAACTAATAGAGAAAATACTGGACTGAATCATATCAGACCCCTTTTCTGAGCCTATCCCCACTGATTTTCTTCAGACTGACCTATACGCTCTTTTGTAGTGTGAAACTCGCGTGTATACGCGGCTTCCCTTCATTAAACTTGCGTATGAGAATTAGAACACTGAAGTTTTACACCTTCAGCTCCCCCTGAGTCTGTTATGTCTGTGCTGTGCTGAGTACACTGTGTTGTGCCACATCTTTCTGACTGAGCTTCCTTCTTCTTCCATATCTTCAAGCATGTTGATGGTTTCTTCTTATCATGAGCTTTGTTCCTGCAATCTTTTGCTTTATGTCCAAACTTGTTACATGCATAACATCTTACATGTTTCATATTCCTCCTATAGCAATCAATAGCTTTGTGGCCAAACATATTGCAAGAAAAGCAATATCCATTAAAGTACCTTGAATGTGATGATCTTTCTGCATGATGGTCTTGAAACCTTCTTCTTCTACATATGGCTGCAACATGTCCAAGATTATGATATACGTGGCATTCAACATTTTTCATGGGAGGAGTAAAAGATTTTCTTTGAGGAGTCTCTTTCCTTGATTGTTGATGGAGTTGTCCTTTCATCTCCTTGTTGAGCCTTTCAGATTTTGCATTAGAGATTCTTGTCTTACTTTGTGAACCAGATTCATCTTCAATAGACTCATGAAAACCAAGACCAGTTTTGATAGCAGGGGACCTTTGACTACTAAGAATATCATCCAAGATCTTAGTACTATCTTGAAATTGTAATAGTTTATCTTTTTCTTCTAATTTACTTTTCAAGATTTTTACCTCAACTTGATGTTGTTCTCCTTTTTCTAGACATTGCTTCTTCAAGGTCTCTTCAGCTTTCCTTCCTTCATCCAGCTGATGCCTTAGTTTGAGGATCTCGTTTTCTTTCTCTTTATTCAGCGCTAGCAGCATTTGTTGAATTCTGGAGGCACATTCCAACTGATCTTCTAATCTGATGATTTATTCTTTGAGGGCATTCTCCCTTTTGCTAGGTAGATCTTGCTGATCTATGGTTTGATCTGATGCTTCATTTGTTTGTCCATCTTCATTCTGAGGTGATTCAGGATCTGAATTCTTGCTTCCACTCAACGGCAGGTTGTCATTGTTCCTTTGAGCTGTCTTCTTCTTCTGACGTGCTTTCTTCCCCATTGTTCTACGAATCTCCTTCAAGCGATCAAGCTTCTCTGAAGGACCTGCTCTGATACCAATTGTTGGAAATAATACTGAGAGGGGGGGGTGAATCAGTATTATCAGATTAGTAAAACCTTTACAAATTTCATACTCAGAAACATATACGCTACTTCAGTTAAGTGAACCCGCATGTACACGCAACTGTGTCTAAAGCAACTTGCGTATATCCAGAAATCTTATGATTCAGTTAGCTTATCTTCAGTAAATGCATCAGAATATTATTAACCATATTAACAGTAAACAGGTGCAGTATAACAGAACAGATCATCACACAAAAGCCACACACATGAACACCATGATATAAGGTGGAACCCAATGTGGGTGAAAACCACCTGCTGCAATTCGTCTCTTTCTTCTTTAATAAGAAACTTCTTTTACAATGTACTGGTGCAGTCCTTTACTAGCACGCAGGCTACAACCTGCAGAGGGCTACAACCCTCATAGCTCTTGTACTAGTCGATCCATTTACTAGTACGTAGGTGCCAACCCTACAGAAGGCTACAACCTTCACTCGTTTTCCAGCTGCTCCTGGGAGGGAGCTACAACCCCCTGGCTCTTGTACTGGCTGATATGTTTACCAGTACGTAGGTGCTGGCCTACGATCTTCCCGGGACCACGTTTCATACATTTTCATACTGGATCCATAAGACAATCACCATTGTAGTACAACCTGCATCATCAATCACTGAAACACCCAATACTGAATCACTGAAACCCTGTCAACAACATCATAACAACAACCAGATCCAACTCCATCTTCAAATATCATACTTCACATTGTATACGCTACTTGGATGAACCCAACCTACGTGTATATGCTCTTTTACCAAAACCAACCTGCGTACAGATCTACAAATTCAAGCTTAAAACTCCGCAGCTATATCAGACATCAAAACATACCCAGATCATAATAATAAACATGTGTCAGTAGATCTAGTCTATCCACAGTCAAACCATATGAAGATAATCATTCCAAGCCTTGAGATCTCGTTCCATCATCCTCCACATGAGTGAAACCTTGGTTCAAATCACCAACCCATAACCAGCATTTGGATCTCACACTTCCTCAGATTTTCATCACACACGCACACTCACTACACAGTCTGGCCTAATGATCTTCTCCTTATATAGGCTTAGGCCCTTCACAATACCACGGTCCAAAACCATAGTAACACAATACCATCAACTTCAAAACTAGGGATCAACACGTCTATCAAGACACCATGGTCCAAAACCATAGGCACAACTTCCAAGGACTAACCGCCACGGACCAAAGATAAGTTTTCCACATGTACGCGCTTTTACTGAAGCCAACCTGCGTGTACACGCTGATTTTCCTTACTGAACCTGCGTATATCGCTTTCTTGTCCTGCTGTACTAAGATCTGTCCTTTGATTAAGTTGCCCTCACCTGTACCTGCCTCTGAGTGAGTTGCCATCAAGGACAACACTTGTATCATAATGCCAACAGTAGATGCTAGGGAAATCCCTCTTCCTGACAAAATCAATTTTCATAGGTAGACTAGCGAATTGATTTACAGTGATTTAAGGAATACCTCCTTGGCTACTAGTAGAGAAGATTATTTATTAGAAAAGGTGGTTAACCAATTAAAATTGGAAAAAGCTAACTCCAGAGCTTTAACCACTCAAAATGAAGAATTAAAGAAAATTATTGTTAAGATTGGAGTAAATCCAGAGGACACAAGTGATTTTCAACAACTACTGTAGGAGCTGAAACAAGCCCAGGTATTAAGGAAGAAACTAAATATGCCTTCAATAGAGCACACAATGGCTTCAGAAGTGGCACTGGTGGAAAAAGAGAAAGAGGCTCTGACTGAAGAGCTCATACAAAGAAATGATGAAATCACAAAATTAAAAGAAATCAATTCTGTTTTGTAGTAGAAAATTGACTCTCATGTCTATACTATTGTAGTACAAGCTGATTCTAAGGACCCAACTGATAAGCTAACTAGAGTCATGATTGAATTGCAGATTTCTGAGAATGAGATGAAGAAAGTTTAGAGGGACTATGAGACTGCCTTGAAAGTCATAAAGGCTACTGAAAGAGAATTGGCAATGTCTAAGGAAAATGCAGACAAGTACATGAATGACTTTCAAGTTGCTTCTCAGGAAATCAAGGAATTAAAGGAGAAGGTGAAGGGAAATATGTCCCTTATTCAAGCTAGAGAAATCTTATGGAATGACATCATTCATACTATTAGGAACATCTGGGAGTCATTGTCTATAGTAGAAGAAGAAAAGATCATCATTAGAGATTTGGAAAATCTAATTATTGCAAAATAAACAAAAATTACAACAAAGAGCTCAATTTGCAAAGAAAATGATTTATTTCCTTAATTCAAGAACTTCTCAATAGTTAAGGGAATTAGGAGTTGAAGATAGAACTGAATATGTGCTAGAAATAAATAAAATGATTGTGAAGAACCTCTACAGGAAGACAT
Source organism: Pinus tabuliformis (assembly GCA_031772625.1). Classification (NCBI taxonomy): domain Eukaryota; kingdom Viridiplantae; phylum Streptophyta; class Pinopsida; order Pinales; family Pinaceae; genus Pinus; species Pinus tabuliformis. Next base: position 1,092,414,799 of record CM062805.1, read on the forward strand.
CATAGACAAAATTAACAGAGGTTAAATAAGTTGTAATGAAGTTCAACATTGATTTTGATAAGAGAACTAGAGTAGGTTTGCCTTCATGCTGGGACCAACAGGGTAATTTATTACCCTGGGAGACTTATGAAACTTTGTTGGTGGAGGAAAAAAGAAAAATTGGATCAACTCATGAAAGAACAACAGTGTTGAAGGGAGCTACTATTGTAAACTATTTGCAAAGGGATTTTCAACTATTGTGGTAGATGAGAACTCTTTTTGTGGACAAACTAACTTATAGCAGAATCACTAACTATAGGATGGCACACACAAGGTTTGTCAAGAGTCCCAGTTCAGATGGAACCATGTGGAAAAAATGCAGAGAGTGGATGTCACCAACAACAACAAGTGTAGAAGCAAGACCTTCATCTGCAGCTCAATCTCAGATTACCAAATGAAGCAGTGACACCTATCATACAAAATTTTGGCATATATTTTCAATCATGTATTTGAATTTTCTCTTTTCAAAATGTAAAGTTTGAAAGAACTATTAATTTGAAGTAGTTTAGGAAGTTATGCAGTTTTGATAGTTAACAATTTCATAACTATCCTTTGAAATTTTTTATAGATCTACTTCAGAATGAGAAATGGGGGTTCCAAGTTTTGGAACTAAGAAAAAGAAACTACTTGTATCTTTCAATATTTATGTGGATTTGAATACAGTTTTTGAAGTGACTCCAGACACTTGTTGAGTGAAAAATATGTTTTTTGTTATCTCCATTTTATGTTTTTCTTCATAGAAACAAGTAATGAAATTGTTGGCCTTTAATTTTACAGTTTTGAAAAATTATTTTCCTGTAAGTTAAAGTTAAAAGTTCCTTAATCATGCACTCCTATTTTCTATATATCATCTCCTGCTAATTCCATATTTCTTCTAAGGTTGAAAACAAAGATTATGCATTAAGCAGCCTGTGTTGGAGACTTTCCACTATCTTTTCTGACTGTTCTTTCATTAAACTTGTATTTAACATCAGAAGACCACTTTAAATAATTGTTCATGTCCATAGAATATCAAGAGGCATTGTCTTTTAATTATAATTTCTAGGGTTTGAACAATGGGACAACAAACTCATCTTTTCACAGTTTAAACAAATGTCTTGGGCACTGACCTCTCTTCAACTGGAGGTTGTCTTCCAAGGTACAAAAGACCCAACATCCCCCCATTCCTAAGACTTTTCATGCCCTCATGCAAATAAAATATGGACTAGGAAGGAATGATGGATGATATAAGGTGACAATGGATAATGGCTAAATAAATATGGACTTGGAAATGAGAATATGCATTAATGGATTTGGAAATAGTGGTTTAATAAAGGTGAAGAAATAGGAAGTGGTTAATCATCAAGGTTCCTTAAATTTTAACGATCTAAAGAGCCTTTAAACATGTTTTATCTCAAGTCTATCTTGCAAACTTTGATTTGTACTGTAGGTCACAACAGAAATTGTATGAAGTTGAAGATAAAACAGAGTAAGGATGAGAGTCTGGAATGATCTGGAAGAGCTAGTGTTGATGAGTGTCAATCTCATATACTGAAGGAAGCTAAAGAGAATGAAATGAATATGATGGAAAGATCCCAACAACCACTCCCCCATGCCTGAGGTTTTGCATGCCCTCATGCAAACAAGGTGAGGTACTGAAGAAGTGAGGAGGGCTGTTGAGATGGATCTAATACAAAAAGGGACCTGAAAAAAAAAAAAAAAATGAAACTAATGAGATGAATACTGAAGAAAAATAATTCATCTCACGATTTATTAAAATGATGCTAAACTAACACCAAGCACAAAAGAAATTTCAAATCACTCATTACATATGATTTCATCAATCTTTAAGAGTTTTATGCTCAAGAAAAAGAAACCTTTTATAAATTTAAGGGGCCTTCCTTCTTTGTAAGTAGGAGGCTCTTTATGATGAAAAAAAATGATGAAATAATGAAAAATTAGTTATTACTAAGAAATTCGAAATTACTATAGTTATCCAAGTATTACACATAAGATTTTCAGTTGAGTTTTATTAATTCTCTCTCATCATAGGTCCCATTTCTAAGACAATTAAATCTTATATATAGTATGAAAAGCCAATGATAGAGGACTCAAGGTTCCATTATGGCCATTCTTTAGCAGCAAATTTATGGATCTTGTTTTTACCCTTGACTTCATCCACACATGCTTCCATTTCATTGTAACATTATAAAGTAACCATCATATGTGTAGACAAAAGCCTTGGTTTGGTTGACACTTCTTTAGGTAGAATGCCCCATTTCCTTGATGGGTTTTCCTAGTGATATCACATGTTAGTACCCACTTCCAGTACGTGTCCATAGATTCAACGGGTTAACCTATTAAACCTATTTTACACTGAAGACTCTAGTCCCATGTTTCCTACCATTTTAGTTTTATATTATGGATATTTCTTTTGCAATTGGTAGATGGGGGGTGGCTTCAGAAAGCCCCTTAAAGGCATAGGATGACACCTTTCATAGTGACTTAGATTACTTGCATAATGTCTTGGACACGTAAAGTATTTATAGGTACTCAAAGGACATAGCATGAATGAGCCATTTTTAATGTGAGATTGATGAGGCTGCCAAAGAATAACCAAAGACACCTAAAGTCCTACTAATCATAGTTTCCATTTATAAGTTCACTTTTAAAGAAGTGTTCCACCATGAGTAGAGACTTTAGTAACTCTTCTGCAAGTATTAATAAATATTCTTAGATATCATTCTTTGGTTTTATGGTTGTTGGTTTCAAGGGGCTTGACCTAGGTTTAGAGTGTGTTTCACACCAACAAAACCCTCAACCACTGGCCCTTTCAGCAATGACCTGCAAGCAGATTGCAGTCTCACTCAAAGTAGTTATGGGAGGTTGTAGAACTAGGTTTCTATAGCCAAAGGGATATGTGTGATGTGGCATCCGTGTGTTAACTTATGTCTTATATCTACCTACAACTTCACGTACATGAATAACTTCACAGGTTGGTATTTAACGCATAGACATAACATAAAATAGTATAACATTTATTCTTTCACTTAATTCGGTAAAGCAAGAATGCATAACAATATCAATAACAACAGAGAATGAACACAGAAAGATACCCAATATCTCGCCAAAACTTCTTCTTTATTAATAAGGATCTCCAATACATGCACTTCCCTAACTTGTGCACCCAAATGCATGTGGTCTGCACACTCAGCTGTGGGCTCTTCGAGGCCTCCACACACTCAACTACGGAGCCTTCCCCAAAAATACAAACTCAAGACAAATAATATTAACACTCTATGCTTAGTTAGTTATCTTTAAAAAAGTATTACATCTTCTTTATATAGGCTTCCTTACTACAAGACCATGACCCACATACCATGGATCCGACAAAATAATGGACTAATACCCGAAACCTGTTACCTAATAAGGGACTTTTAACCCACCCCAAAACCCCTAAACATTGTGTGATGAATAGAACTTTGCCAACTCCACGCGCTCCACTCCTCAAAATGTAGAGTCTTTGACCAAAACTTGGACCAAGTTGGGTTGCATCCAACAATGGTTATAGTATTCAAGTTAATCTTTTCATTGGTATCATTGTATGGACCTCTTAACTTTGTTTTAATCCCCTTAGTATGCATTGGTAACTATATTTTGAGCAACTATTTTGTATTGATAATTAGAAATATATATGAATAAGAGAAATGAAATTCCAAAAAGGCTATATCAATAATTAATAGTTTTGAATTATCATTCAATTAAAATTTTCTAAAAATGATTGCTTATTCAATCATCTTCATGAAATAATGGTCCTAAAATAGATAAGTAATGTTAAAGCATGAATGCATCAATTTTAACAATTTAAGGAAAACAAAATATATCATCAAATACTCCCCTAAGTGTTTCATTCCATTGACAAATGTGTCTTTTCCACTTTTGAAAATAATCTTCCAGTCTTTAAGCATCCCAAATGAACAATATGCTTGAATCCTACTTTGTCTTGCAAAATAGCAAATTGGTACTAGAATTATGGGTATTGATTAGTTGGAAAAAGGTACCAGACAATTGGTATGCAATACTAGACGATGTTACAATTCAATCATTTCCAACCTCACATAAGGTTCCAAACATAATGTTCATAGCTTACTTTATTGAAAAGAAAAACTAGAAACAATGCTAAATATTAGAAAGAAATAATAAGCAGAAAATCAAATTAATAATTGAACCATGTTGCAGTTGGAAATAAGACTAAGTAACAATCTTCATTAAAACAATATGCAATTGAAAGGGACCCCAACAAAAATATGCAATACGAACATAGATCTCCAATTTTCAACTAATTATTTTTTAGTTGTTAACATCCCCACTTATACAAAAGAAATGAGAAAGATGTTGTAGTAGATTTTATAACTAAACTAACTATTATATGCAACATTTATTTATTTATTTATTATCCTACTCTACCTAAGAAAAATAAATTCTTGTCCTCAAGTATATGAGTATTTCCAATGTAACAATGTGTGTAACATGTATAAAAATGAATTCATACTCAAGTTTAGAATATAATATTCAATGCATACCTGAGTATGAAGAACCAACTATTTTAATGATGATTTCAAGAAGTAAGGAAGAATGAAGGAGTGGCATGGCCTTATAGTTGCTTGAAACCAATTTTCAATAAAATCAAAATCCTCTTGGTTTACCTCGTTATTTGGATCATTTATCATATCCTCATTTACGATGCCATGCAAATCTTCTAGCATTAGATGAGTATCCTCTTGTGTTCTCAGAGGATCCACAGATAGGCATGTCAAAAATTCTTCAATCTTAGGTTCTAATGGTTGCTCTCTATTGGATGTGGTCCATGATTCTTTAGTTTCTTCGATAAAATTACAAGGGTGAATATCTTCCTATGGATTTGGTTCATGTATTCTTTTGTTGTTCTTCTATCACTTCTGGAGAGGCAGATAAGTTCTTAACTGTTGTCAAGATTTTCTCTTCCTGAGAAGCAAATATCCTAGCAACTACTATTATTTGAGAGAGTTCTCCAAAAATCTTGATCATCCTTGAATACTTATTTTCTAGTTGCTAATCCTTGTCATGCACACGGATTATCGTATGGAGTTATTAAAAATCCTAAATAAATAAGAAGAAACCACACTTAAAACATTTAATGCAATAAAACCAATCATGTACTTGAAGCACCACCGTGCTACTAGAATCTTGTTGTCACCAAGTTATCTATTCAGACAATTTAGGCTTCTCTTCTTTTCATGAATCAATCTAAAGGAAAACACCCTTAAAAAGGAAAGGAAAGAAAAATGAGGCTTTAGATCCCACCTTTAATTCTACGCAAAGAAACTAGAAAGTCAATTAGAGATAGCCAGACTTTGGAGAGACCCTAAACCAAAGAAAATGCGTGGCACTTTACTTAAGTATTACCATCTTTATCCTCCCTCTAATCTCCCTGCAACTAAGATCATGTAGAAAACTTGTGAAAGAAACTATGTTATAATCCCTTTAGCACCTCTCCAACAACGATGCCAAAAATGTTGGTGGAATTATATGTTTTCTAATTCCAATGTTTAATTATCTCATATGGGATCGTAAGACTTAGAGATGAAAGCATAGGAAATTTAGGATAGAGCCTATTCTAGCCTATGCTAAAAACTAACACTAGAAATAAATAATTACTAAGGATTAACACTTGTCACTAGACTGTGGGACTCTAATGCTTATCATGTTTTAAACCACAATCTTCATCAACAATGTTCATGTGGTTTTATATATGTAGATTATTAGGTCTTGATACTTCAGTGGTTTTAATCCTATAGCGATGAAAACCCATTAAACATACTACAGAAAAGTAAATTGCATAAAAGTAAATGCCAACAACTATAAGAAAAATCATGTGAGGAAAGTAAAGAAAACAAGGCAATAAACTAAAAGAAATTAATTAGCAAACTATCAAAAATAAATGCTAAGCATGCTTAGAGATATATTGTAGGTTATTGTTCATTATAGGAATCTTTTATCAAGTAGTTTCAAAGCTTTAGCCAATTAAAGAATCCTAAACTACAAATTACATATTTTTAATACATTGTTCTAGTACATAACTTAGTACCAAATTAAGTAAAGAAAGATAGGAATTTGAAATTATGAATAAGTACCAAATTAATTACGAAGATTATGTAAATTGAAATTATGAATATTAAAACATGTTAAGAAAGCAATTTAAATTTGTTTGACTCTTAAGCCTGAGAAAACTCAATTTGAATTTGATCATAATGCATTCTACTTAACAGATATGAAAATAAAGCAATAAATCTAATACTATGTGAAATACAAATCTAATGAAAAATTGAAAAGAAAAATCAAATAAAATATGCAATCAAATGTTGAAAATAAGATCTTAATCCTGCACAAAGAAGAATCAATGGAATATAATTCACTTCTTAAACCTAAAGAGAAGTACTACAAACTAAATTGAAAGCATGAAAGTGAATAGATCTGAGTTTTATCTAACATAAATTCATTGCAAAATAAAACTAAATTGCTAGATGTAAGACTAATCTACAAAACACATGAGGCATAGAAACACTTACCCACATTGAGGGGTCCTTTCCAGGAGGTTAGTGCTGCTAAGAAAATCTCATATGAATCTAAGAAGATGTACCACAATTCAACAACCATCAATTCTTCATTCGCATCAAAAGCTCTGTTACAAATCAACTCTTTAAACTAATCATTGATCTCTTCTATTACAATAATGAGCAACCTCATTTTCCTCTACCATTTGAGGCTTTATTTATACATAAAATCCATTGAGGAAGGATAATATCCAATCCCCTAAACTCATAAAACGAATTTACAACTTTAGAGGAAAATCTCAAAACTTTGATTTTTGTGTAATTTTATACAAATTGGTGTTAAAGAACCAACCATATATTCTCGACCATGATGTATTTTGGGGATAGTTTTCTATGGATCCTAACTTGTTATATTTAAAAAAAAAACCTCTCTTTTAATTTCTTGATTCAATTCCATGGTGTCGAAAATTGTGCATGAAGTTGACTGTTTAGATACTTTTGCCAATCTAGGTTTTGCAAAAATTTTGTACAAAATTGCTTTGAAGAACTAGCTGTAACTTTCAAATGATATCTAATTTTTGGAAATGGTTTGAAATATATGTAAATTGACATGTTGTGAATTTTTTTTTTCCAGATTCATGATATTCACCAACATATACACATAAATCGAGGCAAAACGTGGCAATTTCAAAATTGTTACATATTTTTTTGTTGTAGCTTAAATCATGTGCTACGATCCCACACGTGTGAGCTGAGTATATTCGAAGGCTTGTACTAGTATGTTAGGCCCATGTGGAACCTAATTTACCATGCTAGAGAAAAGAAAAACATATTTTATAGTTTTGAATTTTTTCCCTCCATTCGTGCAAGTGCATAATTAAGTACTGAATTGTTGAACTGATACAAAGATAGAAATTTTCGTAGTGGAAGATTCTCCTCAGAAACATAACCACATTAGTAAACCATAATTGATAAAATCATATTAAAAACTCATTTAATCATTAAAAATACAAGAAATCATTAATAATTAACCACAAGGTAAAATGAATGCATTGAGTGGAAATTGGTAATATAATAGTTACAAAATATGTTGTAAGGGTATGAATATGTTTTGTAAATGAAAAGTTTGGATAGACAATATAATAACATGTCTATGACCCAACACATTTCTTGGTTCATTAGGGATTACATGAATAATAAGTCCGAAATGGGAGGAAGGATAGATGACAAAGGAGAAGAATTAGAAGATCAGATATGAGATGCTATCACAACTAGCATCTCGTTCAATCCCATACCAAACCATGATTTTTATTTCCATGGAACTGGAAATAAACTAAATGAAAGTCTCACTATGTGATCCTTCAGTGCAGTCCATTCCATCTGGACCACAATTAAGGATAGTGGATCTGTCATTAGACATGGCTTGCATTTCATTGCAAGAAAATATCAACTTGCATAGGAAAGAAGGGGAGATGATATACAAGGACTTCAGTATAGGAGCCTTGAATATTAGTAAGGCTGAGAAATTATTGGAGAAAGATACCACCAATATAAAACAAGAGAAGCCCAATTCAAGAGCCCTTCATTTTCAAAATGAGGGCTTCAAGGAGTTGATTGTCAAACTTGGGGTAGAACCAAATGACAAATCTACTGTAAATGAAATTATACAAGGATCACAATATGAAATTTAATCATTGAGGCAACAACTTAATATTCCTACAACGTAACATGTACAAACAAGGGAGTTGTTCCAGGTAGGGAATGAGAAGGAAATTATGGCCAAAGAGTTGATAGAGAGAAATAATAAGGTGGTGTCCCTCAAACAGAAAGTTGCAGAGCTTCAACAGAGAAATAATTCTCATATTTGTGTTGTTATTGTACCAGAAAACCTACAAAACCCTACAAAATAGTTTACCAAAGCTCTTACTAATCTATTGTTATCAAAGAGTGAGCTCAAGAAAATAGAAATTGACTGGACATTGTTGTCCTTCGTAGAAAGTTGTAGGCTAAGGGTCTGTGTCAAAGCATCTAAAATGTTGTTTTAATTTGGGTTTGGATGACCAATGCTTAAAACTCTTAAACATATACAAATCCTAATTATTTTTGATATAATAAAGGGGTTGATTCTTCACCTTTAACAGAATTAAGCTTTAAAATGTTTATGAAAGGTAGAATTTTAAGATGCTATATATGATTCCTTAAACATTTAAATAGAGTATTTAACTTGTCATATATAGATGATGCAAATAAAATCCTTTTACAACCAAACCAACCATATTTAAAGATAATAGGGAGCAAAAATTAAATTATGTAGAGGAATGAACTCAAACAAATAGTTTTGGTTAATTAATATTTGTAATTGATTATAACTTCGCAGGGGATTTTAGAAAGATTGATATTCAATCTTATCTTACCCAGATTTCCTATTAACTCTAAACATGTGTAGAAATAAATAAATATGGAAACATAATAATAAACTAGAAAACTCACAAGAAAACACAAGCTACTTCAAAATGAGTTTAAAATCCTTATATTAATCTCAGAAATAGTTCGGAGAATTCAATGATGGCATTATTTTCATTGATGGCAAAGGAGTAGAAATGAGAAGCAAGAAGCATCACGATAAGGAGCAATGATAAGGCAAGAAGAAGCAAGGCAAGGAGAAGCAACAAGGCAAGGAGCAACATCAATGCAAGGAGAAACAATGTAAGGAGCAACAACAAGACAAGAAGTAGCAAGGCAAGGAGAAACAACAATGCAAGGAACAACAATGTAAGGAGAAGAAAGAAGTAGCAAGGTAAGGAGGAACAACAAGGAAAAGAAGGAAAAAGTGTACTGAAGAGGCAACAAAGAAGCAAAGATGTGATGGAAAAGGAGCAGTGAATATGTAGCAAGGCAAGGAGCAACAAGCAACAAAAGAAGGCAAGGTATGCAGGAGCAAGGAAAAAGGAGCAACAGATACATTGATGGTTTGATAGAACATTGATATGCATGTTGATGGCATGTTGATGGCTTGATGGATAATGTTGCATAGATTTTTTAATGAAGAATTTGTGGTGACACTAATTTTTTGTTAAGCTAAATTGTTGTGATGCAAAGGTAAGACTCCAGGACAAAGGCAAAGATGTTGCAAAGGTTGTTGTGATGCATTAATGATAAATATTTTTATATGATGTTGACATTAGGTTGATGCATTTAATCATTACATGTGTCTGGAATTAATATTAGATGGATTATTTACTTTTGTGTTCTCATATTAAAGATATGAAGACTTTGGAAATGAATGAGTGGAAGGCAAAGAGTCAAGCATATTCACTTCATATTCCTATGTGGGACACAAACAAAAACAAACTATCTTTATAAAATATGTGATTTTGGAAGGAATTAAGGAGGTTAGAGAATGAGAGAATGTGAGGGAGATGATTGAGCTATTATGCATTAGTTACCTGGTACTTATGAAGCTGGTGTGAAGCCATTTTAAAGGGAAGAAGATGCAGAAATGAAGATGGAGATATGCATAATTTATGACTAGGTAAACCAACACATTGTTATTTATTGTTTGCATCATGGGATGGTAGTCTCCTTTCAAGTTGTGGCTTGATAAACATCAGGTTGGAGCCTGTTGAGGTAGGAGCCTCTTGTGGGTTGTAGCCTACAAGAAACATATGGGATTTGGAACTTCCTTGCAGTTGCTGCTTGAAGATAATTGAGGTAGCAACCTCCTGTAGGTTTGTGCCTATAGAAAATTAGATGTAATAAGGAGTAGGAGCTTTCCTTTGCATCACAACAATAATAATATCATGGTTTTCTCCCTTTATGGGTTTCCACATATATCTGGTGTCAATATGTGTTGTTATATGTTGATGTGATGTTTTTGGTTTTCTAAGTACTTGTTGTCAACTATTCTATATACTGGTTATTATTTATTAAGTTGATCATGTAATGTTTCGGTTAATGAAATGAATGAAAATAATTTGAATGTCCATGAATATACTAAATGATTCACCCCCCCATTTTAGTCAAGTTTTCATCAGTTGGTATTGGAGCAAGTTCCTTCTATATAAGACTAACAACTTGAAGGTAGATATGGTTGAGTCATGGACTAGGAAAGTGTACCTATGTTGAGTGCAACAAACTTTCATGAATGGAGAGATAAGGTAAAATATGAACTGATATCTTTTAGACCTGGTGTATGGAAACTAGTATGTGATGGTTATTGCAAAGATTCTCCCTCTTTGTAAGAAAAAAAATGGAATGCTAAAGAAAAGTGTGTCATGTATAACAATACTCATAATAAATATATTGATACAATCATAGATTTAGCTTTTGCAAAAGAAATCTAGGATAGATTGTAGCTCATGCATGGAGAGGCTAGCAACAACAGTGCCGAGAAAGAAAAGAGAAAGAGGAAGGAGAAAAAACATTATCAAAAGGAAAGTGTTCAGTTAAATGAAACCTCTACATGTGTGGATGTACTGAACTCTCATGAAGAAAATATAGATGAACATCAAGCTACGCTTGACTTATCATTGACTGAAATAGAAATATTGAGGAATGAGAACAAAGATTTGAAGAAACTGGTGCAGATATGTGATGAGAAAGAACATGAGTACAAGGAGGAAATTGTCAGCCTAAAGACAAAACTTGAAGAAGCGAGGAGACTAGAAGAGGTGAGGAGAAGTAAATTTAAGGAGAGATACCTTCAGTGTAAAATATTAGAAGCTGAGGTTGATTCAGATAGAAGTTATAAGAAAATAATAGGTTGTGTATGTAGCTAGAAAAGGACGTTGTCTCCATGATGAACTTAGCAAAGGAAACCATTAAAGATGGTAATAAAGTAGATCTAAAAGGACCTATAGAAGAAGAGTCTAAAAACAACATGTTTTGTAAAGAAAACAAAAACAAGAAGCAATATCAAAAGCCAATGAATGAGATGAAGAAAGGGTTCACTGAAAGAAGATCATTCTGTCTTGAAAATTATTTGAACAAGTTCGGACAGTCTCAAAGGAGATTCTTTTCTCATGGGAAAAGCATCACATTGTTTTCTTGACATGGGCATGGACATGTGGTAGCAGATTGTAAGAACAAGAATACCAAGACTATTCATAAAAACATGCAACAAACAAGAGGGTACTATCTAGAAAGCAAACAAAAGAGAACACCAACAACCAGGTACATAAACTCTTTCTATGGTTATTTTTATATGTGTCAAGAATTTGGACATAAAGTATTTAAATGCAAAGTATATATGAAGAAAAACATGAATGCAAAAAGAACCACATCATTTTATCCATTTATTGGACACACAAGATGTTTTGTGTGTATCAATCTTGGCCATAAAGCCAAGGATTATAAGTTGCCATATATTATAAAGAGTATGATCTAGGTGGATGTTGGTGGCCACCCACCTATCTCACTTAGACGTACACAACTATCTCTTTCAGTTTTTTAGTTTCCTTAATTGTAGCACAATTTACTATTTTTAGCAGCTTTTCGGGTCCTGAACTTTTGGAGCCGTTTTGAGGCCCTAAACGATGTTTTTTGGGAAAACTAGGAGTAGCATGGATCCATAGATTGATATTTCTCTTCCCAAATTTGTAGTCCTTAGATAGATGTTTCTAACAAGGTGTTATGCGCATCAAATAGAGATTGTATGCCAAAGTTACGACCCTGGGAAGTTGATGTACCAATTTACCCAAACAGGGCCCATAGTTTGGCGCTTCATCTCCTAGGGTTAGGTTTTTGGATCTTTAGGGTTTTCCATTGTTTCTCAACAATAAATAGGCCTCTGAGCCTCATTGTAAGATAGTTTAGAGGCATGTAGCCACCACATCTCTTCTCAGAGATAAGCTACCATCGCCTTAGCTAGTTTATTTGCATTTCTGTTTGTAAGCATATTTCAATATTTTACATTAATGAAATGAAGTATCATTTCTGTTGCATCTCTATATTTATGGTTACTTTTGTACTTTATTGCGTTCCTGTATAAATCTCGATCAGTGGTATCAAAGTGGTTTTCTCTTTCTCTATTTTTCTTTGCATGTCCCCAACAAGGTCGGGATATAAGGAGTTAGAGCTTGAACTGGTCGAACCTTTGTAAGACCAGCCTCACAAATCTTGACGGTCTCCCATGGATGATGAAAATAAATATGAGGGGGCAGGAGATCCTATCAAAATCTTACTCGAAGAAGCCCTGGAGAGACAAAGGAATGCAATGATGGACAACTTTGCCCAGATCCTTCAGTGACTACATAGGGGCGACACATTTACTACCAATAGCTACTCTGGAAATGCCACACCCTTTAAGGTACAAGTTAACTTTTAAATCCCCATATTCGAGTGTCAGATAGATGCAGATGCCATAGATAAATGGGTAAATTTGCTAGAAGGGTATTTTTTGTTCATGATATTTCTAGCTGGGAAAAGATTACTTTCGCTCTTCTCAAAGTAGCCCCCCACATCAAGGACTCATGGGAACCCTACTGCGAGAAGGAGGATGAAAGTACAAACTCACTATTTTTAGCCTCTCCCACTTGGAATTCATTCTGGGACGCTATCAAGGAGTAGTACTACCCTGTTAGGAGTTATGAGGACAAATACATAAAGTGGACCACGCTGCGATAGCAAAGGGACCAAGATGTGCCAGAATTTACAATTTTTTTTCATACCCTTCGCATGAAGTTGGGTATAAAGGATTCTGAGAAACATTTGGTACTCAAGTGCCATGGTTGCCTACATAGATACATCCAGGATGAGATGGAGTTCTTGGACATATCCTCGCTCGGCACAGCATACCGATATGCTATCAAGATTGAGCAGAAGTTTAAACAAAAGAAGTGAGACTTCGAGTCTTCGAATCTGAAGAACAAAGGACAAAGCCAAGGAGGGTGACCCAAGACAACCCATCAAAGCCGTAGGAAAAGGACAATACCTCGTAGCCAAAGAAGGACATGGGAAAGGGGTGTGAGTTCCATAAGAGCTCCACCCACAATGCGAGTGTCAGGCCAAGCAGTCACTGGTGGCCGAGCTAAATTCTTCGGAATTAGATGCAAGTTTAGACTCTGAGTCAGAACCCGATAAGAGGAATGACAAAGGGAAGCAGATTATCGATGCGGATCCCAATGCCACCATTTCCACCACGAAGATATAGAAGGAACAACCCGAAGATCCCGAGGAGGAGGAGCGCCTCTTCCACTCCCAGATGTGGGTAAAGGGCTCCCTGCTACAGTTCATTGTCAATAGCGGGAGCCAAAAGAACCTCATTTCGGTAGAGGTCGTGAAGCAGCTGGGCTTACCAAACACAACACATCCACAACTGTACACCATCGGGTGGCTTCACCAAGGACATGTTCTTTGCATGAGCCAGCAGTGTTGCCTTCCCTACAACATCAAGCCCTTCACAGATGAGGTATTGTGTGATGTTGCACCTCTTGATGTTTGTGATCTATTATTAGGCCAACCATGCTTGTGGAAGCGACATGTTGTGTATGAGTCAAGGCCTTGTGCTATTATTATTTCTTTGTGTAATACATTATATAGGATATCAGAGGTAGCCCCACCTACCGCCACTTATTTGATCTCTTCTAAGAAAGGCAGTAAGATCATCTCCCAGACTAGGAAATTTATTTTTTGTCTGGTTCACCCTCAAAGTAAGGGGAAGATTGTAGCCACATCCATGGCCCTTGGGAAGGGTTTCTCCATGTAGCAGAAGTAGGTGGATATGGTCATGAAAGAAGACAAAGACATCTGCTTCTCACCCACAAGGGTATAATTGCACTGTCAGTTCAAGCATTCGTTCGATCTGACTCCCAGAGCACCTCTACCTAATGGGCCAATATATCACTGCTCCATTCTAGAAAATTCCAAGTACAAGTAGCGACATGATTAGCATCAAGTACCACACAAGTTTCAGGTGCACGACAAAGTCTGGTTGCATTTGCAAAGATAACACCTTACAAGAGCCCATCAGAAGCTCAGACCACTCTGATATGGTTCTTACAGCATTACCAAGGTTGTGGGAAATAATGCTTTTGAGCAAAATATTCCCCCATTCCTTCACATACACCGAGTGTTCAATGTGGACCGCCCTCGACCATGCTTCCCACCATTATTGGACACATAAGAGGTTGCAGAACAACTCACCAAGGACCAAGTTCAGTAGAGGTTTCCTCATCTCATGGAGGAACTCAACACATGGCGACCATTGCTTCCTAAGGGGAGAGGAATGATCCAGGTGGATGTTCGTGGCCATCCTCCTATCCCAATTGGACCCCCACAACTGTCTCTTTCAATTTTTTAGTTTCCTTAATTGTAGCACAATTTACTATTTTTAGCAGTTTTTTGGGTCTTAAACTTCTGGAGCCATTTTGAGGCCCTAAACGATGTTTTTTGGGAAACGTGGGAGAAACATGGGTTTGTGGACCAATGTTGCTCATCCCAAAGTTGTAGTCCTCGGATAGATCTTTCTAATGAGGTATTGTGCGTGTCAAACGGAGATCGTATGCCAAAGTTACAACCCCTGGAAGTTGACGTACCAATTTACCCAAACGGGGCCCATAGTTTGGCGCTTCATCTCCTAAGGTTAGGTTTTTGGATGTTTAGGGTTTTACATTGTTTCTCAAAAATAAATAGGCCTTTGAGCCTCATTTTAAGATAGTTTAGAGGCATGTAGCTTCCAGATCGCTTCTCAAAGATAAGTTACCATCGCCCTAACAGTTTATTTCCATTTATGTTTGTAAGAATATTTTAGTATTTTACATTAATGAAATGAAGTATTATTTCTACTGCATCTCTATATTTATGGTTATATCTGTAATTTGTTTCATTCTTGTTTAAATCTGGATCATAGTACTAGACAAAAGATGGAAGAAAGAACAAGAAAACCAAACTATGAATAAAAGAGAAATGCAAACAGTATAAGGCAACCCAATAAAGTGTGGAAGAGGAAGAAAACACAGCATCCTGTTACTTCAATGACATAATGAAGTCATCATGGTTTCAGGGGGAGATTCTCTAGGAAGGAAGGCAATCATCTAGTCAGTATTAGAAGAGAAGCAACATCCCAGGGGAGAGAAACCCATAAAATGTGAGAAGACAATGGACATGGTCAGATAAAAATTGACATGGAGAACGTGAAGAAATAAAATACATATACATGCAAAGGAAACAATTAAATAAATAACATTGAGAAAGTCATAAGGGGAGTGGCAATATCACGAGGACAAACTTTATTGGGAAGCTAAATTTGCAAATTTGCTTGTAACTTCAAAGGCCATAAGAGAGAAACACCAAACATATCCTAGAAGAGATACTCCTTTTAAGAAGATAAATTGTGCATGGAACATTGAACTAGCTGAAAATTGGCCAAGCCTGTAGTAAAATTATCCTAACTATTTATATTAGAGTGAGAACAAGGTTTAGAGAAAAAAAAAATTCTAAGGCAGAAGTACTTATTTCTGGGTTGTTCAATATTTGAAACAAATGGTGACTCAAGTGCTAAATGAACCTATTTGTGTTCTTTCTTCATTCCCCAAACCATCCCAATGTCTTGAGACCTCGAACATTAGACATCACTTGTTTATTATCAATTAAAAAAGTGGGGGGAGAGGGTGTTATAGAACCAATTACCACCCTTGGTAGATTTGATGCTTTTTGTTATGGCCTAAGGAAACCCTTCCCTTCCAGACTTGGTCCAAATTCTAAAAAACAATGTTTTAAATCCCATACACTTTTTTTCCCTGTATAAAAAGTGTGTACACATGGGTCGGTCTATACCCATCTTGTGTACATGTGTTAAAACATTAAAAAATATATCATCTCCTTAAAGTCGGGTAAATTTTATAGGTTTTACCTGTTACTCACCTACTGTAGCCCATGGCCCCCTATTTCCCAACTGAAAAACTAATTTGGAGAAGTATAAATAGACCTCCATGGGAAGGCCTAAGGAGGAGGAAAAATTTAGATATTGATATTATAGTTGATTACATCCTGATCAAGTCTAAAGAAATCCTTGTGCCTTCTGCACTCCCAAGCCATAGGAAACCTCTGTTTCCTTCTTAAGATGCCCTTCATCCCTTTATGACATCCTTGTGTATACCTATGGAGGAGGATTACCGAGGCCTAGGCAAGACGGATCCAGAGGATGGTTTTGCTTGGCGCCAATGGATGACTCAGGTTGTAGTTCTTTCATACTTTCTTTAGTTTACATCAATAAAGAGGTATTGTTTTGTTCCTGATATTTAAGGTATTAATGCATTAATCTATGTTATGATTTTTTTATGAATCTTACGTTAATTCTTATTTTCTTATGTGCTTATATGACCTAACACCTATAGCATGAACATGCTTTCTATTACTGTTGTTGTATAGGCTTTTCTTGAATGAGTTGCAGGTTCTCAGTCATTGTAAGAAGTAGAGGGTTTCGACCCTACGGGAGCGACCTCAAATGTAGGACCTCCGGGTAATACCTCTTCTTTCTACTTCAGTAGTTTAAGTATTAGGACTACCTGTTTTCATGCCTCTTTATGTTGTAAGCCCTCCACTCTGTTGGGGTTCTCAACCCAAGACCCTAGGGTGACTTTACCTGTAACAGAATTGGCAACTCCACTGAGAAAAGCATTCTTGTTTTTCCTAGATTGGGTTATTTCTTCTTAATCAGGGCATGTTTGATTAGTTTCTTGATTTTACAGTGTTTGTGACCTTTTTTTCTTCCTGGGGATCAAGTATGATCTTTAGGATCAGACCTAGATTTTTGTTTTTCTTGATTGAGCTTTATATATGCTTTTATCATAGGACACAATGGTGTATACACACTAGTTTCTCCAAATAGACTCGCGTATATGTGAATTTCCTCTGTTTTAGTTGGGTATACACACTTCTACATCTTTCCACAATTGCATATACCTTATTTTGAATTAAGTTTTCAAAAATTTTGGCCCAGTTAAGTTTGTTGCCTAGTGATTTTTGTTGTTTTCTGGCCTTTTACTATCCATAAAGCTCTGCTTTCTTGCAAGTCCTCAATCTCTAATCTTCCTCTTGTTGAAAAACTTAGTTAACCTAATGTTTTATTTTTTAGTAAGGTTTCAATTTAGGCTTTGGGTTCAAGGCTTCTTGTGGGAGTTCTTGGTTGTTTTGACTTTGCGGAACAAGAAATTGATTTCAGTTTTGTTTATAACACAATTTTCAGATTGCTTTACTTTGTTTTCCCTTTTTGTTTGACATATTTTATTTTTCATGGTTTTTGAGTGCCTCTTCAACACGCTTGAAAATATTTCTTGATGTCCTTTTGGTTTGCTGAAGTTATTTGTACTTCTGTTCAGATCAATCTATGCAAGTTTGTGGTCGTTTATCGTTTCAAGTATCATTACATTGGTGATCTGCATAACTTGTGAAGTTTGGGACTCTTTATGCTTGTTTTTGGTCTTTGAAGTTTAGTAGTCTTTTGTGGTCTAAAAATGTTCTTTGGTTTCCTCTAAAAATAAAAAGATGAAAACATGGTTCTTTCCTTTCTTTCTCTTTCAGTTTTGTTTTTGGTTCCTTCGTTGTTTTTTGAGCAATTGTGAACTTTTCAATTAGTTTTCCTTGGTTTCAAGGAAACCTTTTCATTGAATCTATGCCCTCTTTGTAGTAAATTTGGCCCTTAGATCTTGTAAAGAAACACATTTTCTTATTATATGAGAATTCATAGGATTTTGCATCATCAGTATAGTTTGCATTAGGTTAGTTTTCACTGTAAGAATTTTTAGTCTTTTTGTTAGATTTTGAGTGTGTGGGGTGTATTTCTGAAAAAGAAAAAAGGAATATTTTGTTTATATAATTTTTTTGTAGAACCAAGTAGAAATCTCTTTTCATCTAAGAAAATAGCAACATTTTCATATAGCTAATTTTCTATTGATTTCTTTTGCATCAAAAGACCATACGTTTCACTCTCATTATACCTGAGACTTAAAGAACATCCGTTTAAAATCAAGTGCTTAAATAAGAAGAAACTAGGATTTTTTTAATTTGTTATTAGTTACAACAACAAGTCTAGCTCTTTAGGGCCTTGGAATAGGTGTGTGGAGAGTTAACTCTCCAAGTCCACTCAAACTATTAAACATAGATGTTGAATAACGAGTGAAATCTAGTATTGTTAGAAAGATTAGGAAAGCTCCATGACTGGGAGTCAAGCACGAGGGAGAATGAAGGAAAGGAAGAGACATACCCCCTCTAATACTTGTTGGGTCTCGCCCCAAGACTATTCCACTTGGCTTTTGCTACAAACTCGTGCCCATAGTTGTTATTCCTAGGGATCACATAGGTGGCTATAGAGGGGAATCCCACAACACCTGTGGCAGACATTGCATCACATTCGTTAGTACTTCTGGACCGCACCCTTGCGAAGCTTGGGTGCTTGTACAGAAAAAGGCTTTTGTCTTGACATCAGCGTAATTGTTTCTGTTACCTTCGCTTGTAATCCTGGGCCATCATTATCCTAGACTATTTTCGGAAGGTTTTTTATTTCACTTGTATTTTGGTGTCCGATCCTCATCACTCAGAGCAAAAATACATGGAAGTAGCTTGATTGATTGTATCCTTTATGGAATTTATTAGAGAGTGATATTTGCTCCTAGTTGGCCTAGATTTATAATTTTTTTGAGTCTTTAAATAGTTCTCTTAAAATATTGAAAAGTGGTTGATCGAATAGTTCGTCAGTCTAGGAGGCTTCGTGGGATTTCACCTGTGAGTGTTGAGCTTCTTCTAGAAGGTGTAGGAGAAATTATACCAGTGATTTCCAATCAGTGCAAGCAGATGCAATGTGGATTGATCCTCCTATTCAATCTATTGATTCATAGAATAGACCTGGTACAAGTCAAGATTTGGAGAGAAACACTCCAGTCCTTTCTAGAGTCCTATTCCAATCAGAAGATGTTATAGAGGTTGAAGAACTCCCTGAATCTCCTTTGACTTCTTCTTCTCCTCTTCCTCCCGATTATCAAGATGTTTTATTATACGCTAGGACTCTGATCCACAGGCCTTCGAGCCCTGGTCTATTTCGATCTTTTCCTTAGATGGCCACTGCTGGGAGCATGGTTTCAACTATGAGTGCTACTTGTGTACAAACTCCTTTATCAGTACAAGGAAGAGGTACGATTTCCATACCTTTAATCACTCCTAGCACTACAATTTTTGGCTCTACCTCCATTCCATCTTCGAGTGGGGGCACCCAAGTTTTTGCCTCCAACACTAGTTCTTTCCCCTTTGGAATTGCTACCAGCGCAATTCCTTCAGTTCCATTAAGTTTTCCATTAGATGCTTCCATGTCAATGACTTCCATGTCAAATGGGTCAACTTCTTTTCAGGGTTTCCCTTTTGGGAGTGGTCATATACCACATTTTAACCCAACTTTGGGATCAATACCTTTTCCCTCCAGGGGTCAATGTTATAATCCTTTCCAAGGGTGGACTAACCCATTTATTAGCAAATTTGGAGCTGGGAATCAATTCTCTTTTGACCAACAGGGATATATTTTGTATTCCTCCTTGAGTTTATTCCAGAGTTTCTCTCCCTATGCTAATGCATGGAACCCTTACCAAGGGCTCTCTACTCCATTCAATACCTCTCTAGGGGGAAATTTCATTGGATATGGAAATTTTTCGATAGGATTTAGACAAAATCCATTTTTTTTTGGGCCACAAGGTTTTCCTTATGGTTCATGTTTTTCTATGAATTACTTCAAGCAACCTGGTGCCTTCACAAATCTAGGTTATTCTTTTTATAATGTTGGAAATTCCACTCAGACCGGGTGTAATCCTCAAGATCCTCTGCACTTACCTTTCTTGGAAACTTTAAACTTGCTAGATCTATCAAAATTGACTAATGATTCAGTCTAATGCAACCCAGCCTATCCTCCGGTTCCAACCAAAATTCCATCGGACATACCAAAATTTGAAGGGAAGACTGGTGAAGATCTAAGCAACCATATAACCACTTTCCACTTATGGTGTTCACTGAACTCCCTGATAGATGATTAAATCAAGTTGAGATTATTTCAATGCACCCTAACTAGGAATGTAGCTAAATTGTACATTGAACTCCCATGGGGCACCTTCGATTTGTTTGGTGATTTGTTTACCATATTTTTAAACCATTTTCAATTTCCCATTCGTTACGATGTTGGAATTGAGCTATTAGCTAATTTCCACTAGGACCAGGCAACCCACATTGCGGATCATATCCAAGAATGAAGGAGAAGGAAGAGACTCATTAAAGCCGATATTCCACAAGAATTCATTCTTGAATGGTTTCTCAAATCTTTGCAACTTGAAATTTATAAGGATGTATCACTATCTAGTGTATTCATCAAAGAAAGGGCCATTTTTAGAGCCCAACAGCTAGAACTTATATATTCTCAATTTAGGGTTCCTTAGAAAATTTTGCATGATGCTCCTAGATCTAAGGTTGATCTAGCCAAGCTGAAGATAGGTCTCCATGTCGACGGATTAGTTGGATCGATTGATAGTAACATGGTTAACCTACTAAATCAATTGCAGCGGTTGTCTTTACAAACTACTTCTTTTATGTAGGTATCACCATCAATGCCTATGCCTTATCAACCTTCAGTGTTAAATGTCATTCAAACTTCTAACCCCAAAGGAAACCAAAAATATGATGGGAAGAAGAAAGGACATGGTAGGAAAAATAATCAGATGGGAAGGGTAATGCAAATAATCTCGGCAATGATGCTGCAGGGGGTAAAAAAGAGTCTAAGAAGAAAGAAAATTTTCCATGCAACTTATGCAATGGTGACCATTTGACTCATCTTTCCCCTAATATTCAAGATGTTCAATGCTTGTTGGTTTAGCAAGGGTCTTCTAGCTCCCAGGTTGTGCTAACTAACCCTTTTCCCCAAGGGCAGCAGTTGTTTACTGGTGCGAATTCTAGTACCGGTACCCCTACTGGGGGCAACCAAGAATGGTAAAATACATCAAATGTTTATATGATGAGTTCACATATTGACATTGCTACACTGTCACGTGATTATGGTGAATCAGAATCATCTAAGGTTAAGAATACTCCTAATGTTTCAGATCCACTCCATATCGAGAGGCCCATAGTTGAGTCTATACCTCGGATGCTGAAAGAATCTACAAAACGTTTGACAATTAAGCCTAATGCCAAGGTAGCTCAGAACTACTCTATTGTAGAAGATCTGTCTCAGAGTCCTTGTGCCATGTCGGCGTTAGAGGTAATCAAGTTGTGCCTAGCATAAAGGAGTGCATTACTCACTGCGATCGGAGAATTTGATCCAAAAAACTCTTTTATTCTTACATTCGACATGTTGAACATCAAGAAGAGACTCCCACATCATATGGCTTTTCAAATTAAGTCTACATATCGAAATACCAATATCTTTCGAACCATAGTTGATGATGGAGCTTCCACATGTGTAATCCCTATATCATGTTTGAAGGCTATTGGATCACCTCAGGTTGTTCCTTCACCTACTCTATTAACAGTATTTGATGGTCATTCTCATAGACTGCAAGGGATCATTCTAGCCTTTCCCATCTGTGTTGGGGGTAAGGTTGTAAATATTGAAGTAAAAATAGTTGACCAAATTTGGATTACAATCTCCTTTTAGGTAGAAATTGGATTTACGAGATGGATTATATTGTATCATTGTTATTCCACATCCTCTGTTTTCCTCATGAAGGGAGAATTGTAACAGTTGATCAGATGGATTATTCTTTGGGTGAGTCCAATGCATCTTTTGAATCTATTGTTCCATTAGTGAATAATCTGAAGCAGCCTATAGAGAATCTAGGAGTTGGAATGTACTCTTCCTTAATGGGTACCTTTGATTTTCCTGCTCCTATTGCTAGAATTAATGTTATTTCATCATCCAAGTCACCTTCTTGAAGAGATTTCTTTAGAACTCATTATTTTTCAGATCCTTGGCCCTTACCCTCTTCTACCACCACATTAGATGAGGAACAGGCTGGTGGAATGGCATTTCCTATGTCTACAGATGAAATTGCTTATCAATCTATTGTTAACATTGTAGAGTCTGATCCTACTCCTTTTTCACCAGAGGAGCTAGATGGGTATGTGGCTCCGGCTTGGAATATGGATTCAATGTCTCGTATGGATTGCTTAGATACTATTTTTCCATCTGAAGAAGAAATTCTAGATCAATGGTAGGTGTTGAAATACCGTGGAATGATTTGCATCATCGTTCATATTTCCTCCCTCATTTGCAAGAAGTAGAATCAAGCCTGTCCAGTTCTTCATCTACTAGTGATGTTCATGCAGTTTTAAATCCTTTGGCTCCAGCACAATTTTCTGCCAAGGGTAACATGTCTATCATTTCACAAACTGTTCCAGTGAACATCTCTAGGAATCCCAACGTTATTGAAAATGTCTTCATTGGAGCTGATTGTTCCCCTGAAGAAATTCAAACTTATACTGATCTCTTTAAAGAGTTTCGAGATGTGTTCACTTGGTCTTATGAGGAAATTCATAGGATAGATCCATCTATAGTCCAACATGAGATCAAGACATATGAAAATGAAAAACCTATTTGGCAGAAGCTTCAATAGGTAAACCCTAAAAAAGTAGCAGTTATCAAAGTTGAGGCTGAAAAGTTTCTTAAGGCATGTTTCATATACCTTGTTCCTTTAACTGAGTGGGTATCGAATCCAGTCCTAGTGGAGAAGAAGCAAGGAATGATCCATGTATGCATTGAATTTAGGGACCTAAATAATTATTGTCCTAAGGATAATTACCCCACGCCATTTATTGATCAGATTATTGATGACTATGCGGGTAATGAAATTTTCTCGTTTATGGAAATATTTTCCAGTTATAATCAAATCACTATTCGTCCATAAGATCAACATAAGACAACTTTTATTTGTCCTTGGGGAACATTTTCATATAAAAAGATTCCTTTTGGCCTTAAAAATGTTGGAGCTACCTTTCAGCGGGCCATGTCATATTATTTTCATGATATGAAACATGTTATCGAAGCTTACTTGGATGATTTAACTGCTCATTCTTGAAAGAGAATAGATCATCCTACACATCTCCAATTTATTTTTGAACAATGTCATTTTTATAAAGTCCGGTTGAATTCGAATAAGTATGTTTTCATTGTCACATCCGACCGGTTGTTGGGATTCATTGTGTCGACTGAAGGGATTCACGTAGATCCTTTCAAGGTTGAGGAAATACTTCAGTTGCCTCTCCCGTCCTCTATTCGTCAACTTCAGAGTCTTCAAGGAAAAACCAATTTCTTAAGTAGATTTATAGCTAATTACACTGAGATTAGAAAAGGATTTATGAGATTTCTTAAGAAAGGGGTCCCATTTCTATGCGATGATTTTACACAATGCTCATTTCATGCTTTGAAAAAAGAATTAACCTCTGCTCCTTTGTTGAGTCCACTTGATTATAGAAGAGACTTCCTTTTATATCTTTTTGTGGAAAAATCAACTATTGGTATGGTTCTGGTTTAGAAGGATGATGCTTTCTATGAGCACATAATCTATTATCTGAGCCGAGGTTTAGTGGGCCCTGAACTATGCTATTCTCCCATTGATAAATTATCTTTGGCAGTTGTCCATGTTGTCCAATGACTTAGACATTATATTCTGCTTCAAAAAACTTTCGTCTTAGCAGCCATCAATCCATTTCACTTTTTTCTCAGTAAGCTAGTGATTGGGGGAAAATACAATAGATGGATTATCATTTTACAAAAATTCGATCTCAAATTAATGTCGGCTAAGTCTAAGAAATCCTTAGTATTTGTAGAACTGATCTCAGTGTTGCCTTGCAAGGATGAAATTGTTTATGTGGAATATTTTCTTGATGAACATCTTTTTCTTATTTCCTCGCAAGATCCTTGGCATGGAGATATTATTATATATCTCCATAATTCGAATTTTCCGCTCACATTTTTGAAGGATGAACGTAGAAAATTACGTCACCTAGATAAAATCTATGTTATTATAGGTGACACTTTATATTGTCATGGAGTTGATTCAACCCTTAGACATTGTTTAACCTTACAAGAAGATGAGTCTATGCTTAATGATTTCCATAGTGGAGCTTGTGGTGGTCATCTATGTGGGCTTGCAACAACCCAAAAAAAATTGTGTGCAATCTACTTTTGGCCTTTGATCTTCAAGGATTGCATTGAAGTAGTCAAGAGATGCCACCCCTGTCAAGTTTATACTCAGAAAATGAGTGCACATCCAGCTCCACTTTTCCTTGTGATCACCATTGGTCCTTTCAATAAGTGGGGTATTGATTTTACTACTTGAAATCCTCCTTCGGCAGGAAATCACAAGTATATCATCATAGTTGTAGAGTACTTTACTAAGTGGGCCAAGGCTACTCCTACTTTCAAGAATGATGGTGAAACAATAGCCATGTTTCTCTTCAATCAAGCTATTTCCCAATTTGGTATTCCTAAAGATATTTTCACTAACATGGCCGTCATTTCAAAAATCAAGTGATGTCTGAATTGGCTCTTAAGTTGGGTTTCCGACAGGATAATTCATCTCCATATTATACTTAGGCCAATAGGCAGGTTGAAGCCATGAATAAATACCTAAAAATCATCCTGCAAAGAAAGATTAACAAAGCTCGATCCAATTGGCACATTATGTTATATCTGACACTTTGGGCATACCAAATTTTGGTCAAGACTGCCACTAGTTTTACTCTGTTTCAACTAGTTTATGGGTTGGAATCAATTTTTCCTATGGAATGTGAAATTCCTTCCCTTATTTTAGTTTTTGAACTTCTTCCAGATACTTCTAGTCTTGAAAGATGCCTCCTTCATTTACAACATCTTGATGAGCAGTGTCGAGATTCAGCCATAACCAATGAAGCTCATAAAAAGAGAGTAAAAACTCAATATGATAAGACTATCCGTCCTAGAGTTTTTTGTGAAGGAGACCTTGTCCTGGTCTATGACCAAGACAAAGATGCCTTATGGGCAGGAAAGTTTAAATCTATGTGTCATGGTCCCTTCATTGTAAAAAATGTTTTGAAAAAGGGAGATTATGAGTTAATTGATTTTTAGGGAAACGAGTTGGCGGAGCCCAGAAATGGGCTCTTATCTTAAAAAGTATTTTGCTTAGGCCTCAACTAGAAGTTGCTTGGTTGTAAATATTGTATATTTTTGCATATATATCTATCGATTTCATAGTGATGTCAATATTTTTGATCTGCTTTGGTAGCTATTGATGGATGATTTGATATATCTAGCATTCGTCAATGATGCTAGTAGGCACACCTGGAACCTTGCTTCCTTAGCTTGGGTGATTTATTATCCATATGGCCATTTTTTGGTTTCAAGAGGCGTATGTATTGGTCCTGCTTCAAATAATATTGTTGAATACGCTGCTGTCATTAATTTACTATCTGAGGCAATATCTCTTTGTACTGATTTATTAGTAGCTTACTTGGATTCACAACTGGTGGCATCTCAATTAAATAACATCTATCAAGTGAGAGATTCTTATTTATATCACCAATTTCTGAGAGTGAATTTATTAAAGAGATCATTTTTTTATATCACATTTATTCATATTCCATGATCAAAAAATTCATTTGCAGATTATATCGCTAATCAAGCATTAGATTGGGATATAAATCATTCATCACATTAAAAATCATAAAAAATAATCGAAGTATCATCTGTATATATATGATCATCACGATAAACCGTTTGTACATAGATAGAGTTTTGTGTCCAAAATAATATACAAAAATGGGAAAAAAATGTCCTACAAAATTAGGGATAATGCACATAATCATCTCTAGCGAAAAAATATCTGGTCATCCATCTATGGGTCCTACTTTGGGTGAGCATCACGGAATAAAATGATGGCATTTTCCACCCGTTGAAATAACTGCACCCAATCACATGGCACTCCTACCACACATATTTGCATCTCCTCTAGAAGGTCTTCTATAGCCACCATAGGTACCTAGTGAATCAACCTCACCAAGTTTCTATGGACAACATGGAGGGTCCTCTCAGTCTTTGTTGCACCTCCTTCTGCGTCTCTTCCACGACACCTGTGTCGAGGTAGACCCTCAGGTCTTACTAGTCCAACATCTGTGTCATGATCAATAATTTTGTAATTATTTGTCTCATCAAAAAGATTTTTACTTCATTTTTTACTTAAAATCCAAAATATCATAAAATTAAAAAAATTAAAAAACATTTGTACCCATGGCTCCCCTAGTTGCATCCAGTGGCAACACCAGATATGGATCTCCTCTGAAGTCCATGCTAGCATAGGGGTTTTCCTCGACCGCTATGACTTGTTGTTCCCTCTAGAGGAAGAACTCGTCATCAAATGCATTTCTAGGGACCTCACTGCCCCCTAGTCATTTCATTAGATCAACCCATCTGCCCATTTGTGGATCCCTTGGGCTGCTAATGGTGGATAATAACTTGGGTCAAAGCCTTGGTACTCTCTCAAAGAAGAAGGAAAATAAGATAGTTCCATATCCAAAGTTCTTTGTCTAACCCTTTTGGATGGAAGCAAGTTGCTTTTTCATATTGTCTAAGAGGGGTGTGCACCGATCAAAAACTGTTCTAAGACACTCCACTGCGAGACTCATTGAAACATGAGAGGCCTGAAGTAGACAAGTTGAACCATTTACTCTAGAAATGGTAAAAAGAATAATTCTGAGGGATAGACTCTCTACATGTTTGATTGGAATACGGGTTCCAATCTTCTTGGTGTTTCTCGAATAATAGATGCATACGTAATCTTCCACACTAAGGCTACATCTTGTTCTTACTATTGAGTTGACTCTCTCTCCTCTCTGGGAAAGACATGTGATGAAATAGAAATCCTCTATTTCAATCCTTGGACGAATCTGATCAATAACAAAAGCATCTTCTTCTGGAACCCAATAGTGGATTAAAATCTCAAGCAACCTGGTATTTACCTTCATATTCAGGATTTTGAAAATTTTCAATAATCTGCATCCTAGTCAGGCATATAATGCATTTTGATCTTCCATTACTTTGTTATAAATCAAACTATGCTCTCTTCCATGCCAAGTAATCGACATTCTACAAAAAAAAGTGTTTTGAATCATTAAAAACTGTGTTCCAAATTTTGAATTCACACACATGTGGGTTTGGTATTCACATAATCGCGTACAAGGATTTTCTATACACAGTTCATATGTGTCCAACCCATGTGTATGCAAAGCAAAATTTTCAAACTAAATTCCCAAGGTCAAATTTTTGACAAAAACATTTGAAAGGCAATAAAACTTATCAAAAAATCAATTAGAAGGTTATCCGAAGGATTGGGGGCTGAATGAACAAATGAATTTGATGGATTAAGCTTGCTTGGTTTTTTCTTCGCAGCTCCTTCACTCAATTGCTCTGAAAACAAATGAAGAATTGTGATTCAAAAATTCCTTATATAAGTTGACATATGAAAATTACTTTTTCTAAAGTTTTTTTTTTAAGTTTTTTTTTTTTTTTTTTTTTTTTGGGGATTTATGACCTTTTTTGGCTTGGAGTGTTGGGATGGGTCATTTTTATAGGATACGTTGGAGATTTTTGGGAGATTGCTTCAATTCCATGACTGCAGACCTGTCATGGCAAGTATCATTCTTTCATTATGCATACTAGCCTCCATACTACGATATTTTTGCCATAGGGTCAACCCCATCATGTCTTGGTTCTTAAACCATTTTCACTCGCCAACTTATAAAATCATGATATGATGGTAGAGGCAACCTTTACATGGGAATATTAGTTAGACCCTCACTAGCATATGTTGCCCATGCTACTATATTGAGTGGGCTCGTGATTCCTCTTTAGTCCCGCCATGAATTGTGCGTTGAAGACTCATTCTCTTACTTCTTTATTATTTTTCTGCCTTTATACCCTAGAGGCTCCTTTCTGTTGAGTTGTAGTGATGCATTGCCTATTGATCATTTGTACCTTTTGGCCTTAAGTTAGGTTCACTTGGACTCATGTTTAAGACACCTTTTGACCATGTCTTTTGCAAAATCAACCTTGTAGTCACTTAGCCTTTGCAACTTGATACATTCTTACCCATGGAAATAACATTCCTTTGAGTGTCACTAACCAGTTTCATCACCTTGAATTGAGCATAGGAATTTTCCCCTCCTAGGAACTAGCGCATCTGTATTTGGACACTCGTTCTTTCCACTATACCATAAGCATTCTTTATTCCTTTTTAGGATTTCTAAATATGAAAAAGACAAAATAATATATATATTCCAAAAAGAATCGGAACGACACTTTAATTCCATGATTGATGGCAGCTAGAGTCAGTTGTGTCACCCTTGAACAAAGCACTCAAAATTAAGTCTTTCCTCCATTGGGATGGGCTTTAGTTTGAATTAGGAGATCCTTAACCTTGTTATTGAGTCGGTGCTCCTATGGTTGGTTATCTCTTCCAATCATATGGAGAGTCTGGTTGTGCCTCTTGCATGACAAACTTATCATATGATGCCATACTGTCACATTTGAGTTGTGCTTTTGTTCAAGGGAAGTAAACATGAGTCGACCTTATGGTGGTGTCTCTTGACTCATTTTCAGTCAGCCATCCCTGGTTTTCAGAGTGATGTTCACTATCACATCAATTATTTGGTCCTTTGCTCGTGCTAGTTTGGGAAGGTCTCCGTTGACTTCTTTCTCACAGGTCTTGCTCTTATCGACTATGAAAAATTTCTCTAAGAGTAGACCTAGAGCCACACCCTGGCCCTATTTTCATTACTGATAGGTCACCTTGTGCTCAACATAAATCAAAATCATGGGTCTTTGACTAAGTGGTTTCCCTTATATTCAATGTTAGCTTTCATTATCACACATTGGGATTCATGCAGTACCTTGGTTTCCATTTGAACCTATTAGTGGATTCCTCATCTCTGTGTCAGCTTTCATTATTGGCTGGTTCAAATGGTTCTATCATACACTAGCTACATATTATGTAAGCTGGAAACATGCTTCGGTTGGGTTACTACATATTTCTTCATTCGATTCCTTCCACATTATTGGCCTACAAATTACACTCGCAATGGATTGATGAAGAATGCCTTAATGCCTTCCTTCCAGCAGATCATTTCCAATCAACTTCAACTCATTGCTCTGGGAACAAGGTCTAGAGTCCATTTGGCAGTAACTTAGGGTTTGTAGTCATTAGTGGTAGACTCCTTTGCTATCAATAGTGGGAAAACATCATTGTCTCCTGATTGATAGATTCTTCCAGGTGTTCAGCTTCATCTCATTTATTCGCACTTGTCAGATTGTATTGGGTACCTCGGCTCTCATCATCATTATCAGTGAGTAGTCTTGCATTTGTTAACGGTATACATAAAAGAACGATAATCAAATGATTTCTCACATGGTTGACTTTAGATCATTTATTCCCATTGTCTAGAAATGTACCATGGTAGTTGGTGAAGACCTTGAGTTTGCATCAACATTTGTTGGTTCACTTTCCAGTCCCTCCTGTTTTTGCCAATGATACCACTCACCTTATATGTTATAGTTCGTTACAGTGACATCCTATATGTTGGCACCCGAGTTGCATGTAGTACCATTTGTTCCACTATTTGTCTTGGTACTTTTTGGATCCACTTTATGACTTCAGTGATCATCTTTCTACATTAGCATCATTGATCAATTATTTATATGTGATATTAAGACATGTACTTCAATGGATATGATCGGATGATACACTGTGCATTTCCAGTCCTTTTATACTTGTATAAATATTGGATTCTCTTTTGTATTTGATATGCAGACATGCTTTCTTATCTATGAGCATGGGTATGCCCACCTTAGGCATCAGATTTATTTCTAATCTATTCCACTGGCTTGGGAGGCTGAATTCTGGTGAACGCCTCTTAGGTATTGGCATGATTCCTTCTATACACTTAATACATTTCAGCCATCATGTACCCCTTCTGACCTCATATATTAGGGGGCATCTGTTATAGCACCATTTACCCCCCTTGGTAGAATTGATTCTCTGTGTTATGGCCTAGGGCAACCCTTCCCTTCTAGACTTGGTCCAAATTCTAAAAAACAATGTTTTAAATCCCATACACTATTTTTCCCTATATAAAAAGTGTGTACACATAGCTCAGTCTATACCCAACCTGCATATATGTGTTAAAACATTAAAAAATATATAATCTCCTTAGACTCGGGCAGATTTTATGGGTTTTACCTATTACTCACCTAATATAGCTCATGCCCCAGCTGTTTCCCAACTGAAAAACTAATTTGGAGAAGTGTTGGCTTAGTGGGTCCTAACCCAGGTTCAGAGTTAGTTGTGCAAAACAAATCCCTACACTACTAGCACTTCTAGCATCAATTCACGGAGTACGGACTGAAGTCTCACCCGAAGCAGTATGGGTGGATGTTGGAACCAAGTTTCCGCACCTAGAGATCAGCGTGACGTCATTTTGTGCCCTAGATCTGTCTTCATGCAGATTGATAAGCCCCTACGTCTTATCAATATAAATTCCTTTAATTAGCCTCTAGACCTTTGCGAAGGTCTACGACTAGCTTTCATGGACCCTAAATAGGTGAATCAACTACTTACACACATCATAGATTACTCTTACCCATTATTTATTCAAATCTACTTAAGTGTTTGATATTTTTAACGTACAAGGATATAATCTTCATGTAAGTACTTACCATTAATTGCGTTCAAATAACAATATAGATCTAGCAAAGTCGCACATCAATACATTATTATTTCACACAACCATCATTCATCAAAGCATAAAGCACATTTATACATAATAGAATATAATAGATAAAACACAAGTATTTCTACAACAATATTATTTATTGGTATTCATGTAGCTTTACAGACTCAAGACTTCCCTGCGCACTTAGCTGCAGGAGTCCGCACACTCAGTTGTGAACTCTACTCTAGGCCTCTTCACACTCGGCTGTAGAGCCTTTATTCTACCTTCTGTGCTAACTTAGACTCCTTCGCTTGTACCCATAGACAAATTCTACTCCATGATGCTTATTATACCTTAGACTCTCTAAGACACACCTATTTATACAATCCCATGGTCCATGGACCATGGGTAGATCCTCAAAAGCTAACTCAACTTACATAAAAGAAGGGTAAAACCCTTTTTGACTCTTAACTAGATATGCACTCTGTGACCACAACTTACAGAGGCTTTACATCTTTTTACAACAAAACTTGGGCTTCTGGCCCAAAACTTGGGATTTTGCCCCAAAATTGACCCAGGGGACCCCATCCCAATAAGCCCCCAACACAAATATCATGACTCACCCTCGAGTCACTCAGCTGGCGTGGAGATCTTGCTACGAATATCCCCTAGCTCCACTTGTGCAACTGCTACTTCAGTCACACTCTACGTGGTTGCTTGCTTGATTTTTTCTACTAGCTTCTCTGTGGATGGTCATTCACTAGCTCCCTTGATCGATTGTTGTGTACTCTTCAAGTTCGCAAAATTTTCCTGTATGTTGGCCTAGACTATGTAGACTTCATCCAACCAAGGCCCCAACCTGGCCTTAAGGATTGCCTCTTTCTTCTTTGCCGCTTCCACCTTTGTAAGGAGCTTCTTAGCCTCTTGTATCTTGGCGAGGCACTATGTTGTAGCAAGAGTGTGCATCGTCACCTTTACTTCCTCACATTGTTTTCGGAGCTCGTGGACCTTTGTATTTAATACCTATAGGGTGGCATCTTCCTGCAGGGTCATCGCTACTTCCAAGTCCTGCTCAAATAGCGCGGTGCAGTCCACAACTACAGTATCCACCGTAGAAACTCCATCCTGAACAGTGGCTTTGCATTGTTCCCTAACCTCCAGCGGAGTTGAAGGCTGTGACTTTAGCTCCAGTTTAGTGATTTTCATTTTTAGTTCGAACTAAAGTTTGGCCACCTCTACCTTGGTGTCACGCACACCCACAGTAAGTTTTCTGATCTTGGTCTCCAACGGTGCCTCCTCAGGTATGTTGAACTCTGACACTGTCCTGCATGATTCTGCCACTGCGGCCACTAACTGAGTGCTCTACACCTAGATGGTGTCTTTTTCTTTCAAAGCCATCATCTTCTCAGTGAAAATCTACTCATTGCTCACTCAATATTCGCTTATGAGGCTAAGGGTGTCCTACTCCTGTGCTCTTAACCCTGTCATCACACCTCTCTGCAGCGTGTGGAGATACTCATTGTGGAGTGTGGTGAGGTTGAGGCCAATGTTCTTTAGAGAACTCACAATGACCTTTTCATTAGCTGCCTCTGTGCTCAATGGTCCTTCTTGTAGAGCGACTGCCCGGAGATCCAGCGATTTGACCATCTCTGTTGCCTGGCTGGTCCTAGATGCCAAGCTGTTAAAATTGGCAACTAGGGCCAAACTCCATGTGGGTCATATTATTTATGGTAGCTGATATTTTTATTGTATCCCTCTCATTGAGAGGTGTAGGATTGATCTAAAGATCATCTGATTCCGATAAGTATTTATGAAGTTATGAATTTATTTATGTTATGGACAAATTGTTAAGTCAGCCAACAACTTATGTAGGCTCAGAAGCCCAACAGTCATGTCTATTCAACCTCTACATTTTAGTATAAATAGAAGAGGACTTCAAGTCATTTCTACACACACTTGGATCTCTTCCTCTCTCTACTTGTCTTTGGGTTTTAGTAGGAGGAGAGATCCTAAGGAAAAACCAGAAAAGGCGGAACTGTCGGAAAAGCTAGAAAAGCCAGAAAAACTGGAACTACCGGAAAAGCCAGAATCACCGGAAAATCTAAAAAAGCTGGAACTGCCAAAAAAGTTGGAAAAGCTGGAAAATCCAAAAAAGCCGAAAAAGCTGGAACTGCTAAAAAAGCCGGAAAATCCGGAAACGGCGGAAAAGCCGGAAATACTAGAAATACCAGAAAAGATAGAAAAGTCGAAAAAGATGGAAAAGCCAGAAAATCCGGAAAAGCCAGAACTACCGGAAATTCCGGAATTGCCGAAAAATCCGGAACTGCCAGAAAATCTAGAAATACCAGAAAAGCCAGAAAAGTTGGAAAAGCCAAAAAAGCTGGAAATGCCAAAAATTCCAGAACTGTCGGAACTTCCAGAAATGCTGGAACTACTAGGAACTGCCAAAACAGCCAAATCATCTGTCTCTAAAGGAAGGCAGCATGATGTATAAGCTCATGGACAACATAATAAGCAGCATGATGATATGAGCATGGGTAGCATAATGATGCATGATGATATGAGCATGGGCAGCATAATGATGAATGAGATCATGAGCATGGGCAGCTTGATGATGAATAAGACCATGGAAGATGCAGCATGATAAGCAGCATGAAGATGAGAGCAACTCAGTCATGAAGGTTCAACACATGTAACAGTACAACAAGGTGTCACATGGTAATGTGTAGCAAATAGACGAGATGCAACACTATGATAGGTGAATGAGTCACCTTAGATAATCAATTGAAGAAATATGTCTTCAACTGATCTCGTGCTGACATCAAAAGTCAAAGTGATTGAATTCTATTATAAATGTACTATCTCTCTCACTTTCTCTGCTAAAATTTGAAGAACGTAAAAGAAGAATTGATCAAGGGTTTCCCCACATTGGGGTTTGTCCCTAGCTAGCACCACATCTTGTGTCCTCTTGTCTTGGCTTATCTTCTGCGATTTATATTTATGTTCTATCTGTAATTTATTTTATGCTGATGTGATTGCTAATGTGGAAAAGAAATTGAAATAAATTTCTCTAGCATAGAACATACCTAAAATTAACAAAAGCTTGTCTGAGTGGTGCTTACCCACCCTGCACCAACCTGATCTATAGCTCGTGAAGATTCTTTTTGGAGTACTGAGCAACTGCAAGTGCTTCTCTTCAAACTATTGCAACAGTTCTGCAATGGCATCTTGTACCGTATCTCTGATCTCGTCGAGATTTCCTTTTGTTAGTTTGATTGGATCCAGCGAGGGCTTTGTCGCTTTTGACTTCTTCTGGGGCCCCTCCTTCTACTAATCCTTGTACCCTTTTATCTAAAAGGGAGTACTATGTTCCTCTTGATCACCATTGCCTACTCTGACTACTCCTCATCCTTTGTCTGGGGCAAAGAGGACTTACCACTTCACTTGTAGTAATGCTCTTCTTGTTTTGCCTACTACTTCGCAGTGCACTCCTTTTCTAGCCAGGCCTTCTCCGTGACCTATTTCCATTGCTTCTCAGCCAACTATTGGACCGCCTACTTCAATGCATCCTTCTTTTTCTTCTCCGTGGATTTTTTGGTGCCTGTGGCCAGATCGCATGGTGAATACCAATCTATCGGCCAATGCTTGATAACCTTCTGAATAACATCATCTGTACCAAGGTAAGGCAAGTCGAACCATTTCTGTTGCGGATCCTTCCATGCCTTGATATATACACAGTGAAAGTATGCTTTAAACTCCACATATTACGATAACTGCTCAAATACCGTTGGGGATAACCGTGACTTCTAGTTGATGGCCATGTGAAAACTCACCTCCATAAATACCCAGAAAACTTTGTGTTGTGGAGGTAAATCCCCTCTGCGGACAGAGGCGATCCCTACTAGCCCAAATGGGGTCTAGCAACAATCAAACAACGCTAACACGCAGGTTCCTAATTGCAAACCAAAGACCGATGATGAGGGCCTACATGGATTCCAACGCTAATATTTGTAGAAGAGTCGTCGCTCCAGTTCCTTTGCTCCAGCTTCTCACAATCCCCACGATCCTCGTGAACGGACACCTGCACATGCAAAGAACAACACAAACACAAGTATAAAATCCAATAGATGCAACTATATATCAGTCAGAAAGGATATAACTCAAACACCATCATAAAGACAATAAGAGTGGAACCATAATGAGTCATCTATTATTGATAAACAAAGAAGAATACAACCATAGTTCTGACATCAAATCCTTCTCAAGAGGGTCTAGCTAGCAAGTTCCTCAAGCATTCACCCTTGAAGATAGATCTCCCAAGACAAACTCTCTCACTCACAAGTTCACACAAGATCAAAACACTTCACAACCTTCCTTAAGCTCTCTAACGATCCCACACTTGTCACACCAGCTACCTATCAAGCTCACACACTATCAGCAACACTCCAAACACTATGAATTCCAAACTAGCCGCTCATACAAATGGTGGAGGCTTAAATAGGAGAAGGAGTCTCCATGAATGGTGGGAGGATGAGCTTATCTCCAAGGAAGGTGGCTCAAATGATGAAACAGACATGCCAGAGAAGGGAGGGCGACATATACAAGGCCAAAAACTAGGTCTGGAGTTATCTGGAAGGCCGGCTGTTAGAACAAACTTGCCCAGACTGGATCATCGCGGGTGCATAACTGTACTAGAGTGCTAACATCGCTACTGCATAACGGAGAAAGTCATGTCAGAGTGATCAAATATAAGAAACAGTCGCGTTGTCTCATGAAATTTGACCATCGTGGGAATCACGTGTACTTCCGCGATGGCAGCGCGTTCGGTCTGTTTTGGAGCGCTCATCAACGCGCTTATTTTTACAATATTGCGATGATGGAAAAAATTTGGCAAAGTGGGTCATTTGGCAACATCAGAGAGCATGAGCATGAATGATTTGGATTCATGACACAGTAGGAAGACTGGTATGAAGGCAGTGACAAATTACTGTGTAATAGATGCCCCCCTAAAGCATGAAGCCTGAGAGAGTGGGAGGGGTGAAATGCTTTATGAAACTAACTAAACTGGAACACCACTAGGAAGAACCTGTATGCAAGTACAACTGATATCTCTGATAATCAATTATATGTAGTCTAGGCATGGGCGCAGCCATCCAAAATACATAGGAAATGGGTCTGTGGTATGGACACAGCCACCCAGCGAATGAGACCATGATGATAATAAAGGTATGGTCGTAGCCATCCATGAAGACTCAGGTATGGTCGCAGCCATCCATCAACGAGTCATGTAATGATCATAATAATCCACAAAATCGCAACCTGGACCTCAACAGACAAAATCCAGGGTCTTGCGCTCCATCTCGACCCGAACAAAGTACAAGTCCAAGCATGCGAATATAAGAGTTGAAGTCGAACATGCAAGAACATCATCTGATTACCAGTCAATGATGAAAACTGTTAACAGACGCGAGAGGTACCCCCAATAATGACAGTGGTCCTCAAGGTACTATAGATACAATCTATGGCATGCGAATCAGTGAGCTGGCGTCGAACACCCGCAGAATCATTCGATCAGAGGCCAATGATGAAAACCTCGCGTCGAACACGAAGAACCTGCCATTGAGGCATGTAGGCTCCAAGGCACCTGAAGGGAGTCTCTCGGTCAACTTCCTGGATAATGAGCTGAAGTCGACAGGAAGGGACCTTGATCGAAGGTGGGCCATAATGTTTCCCACATCGTCGACATGAGACAGAGAAGGATAAAATGTTTTTTGTGAGGTATCGGAGGGAGGCTGAGTATTCTGCAGAGGTCAACTTCTCTTGAACATATCGGCGGCACGACAGTGGACTTGGCAATATTTGACATTAAATGATCAGGGGTCATGGTGACAAGGCAATGAGTAGATGAGAGGTCAAACAAGATAACCCAAACCCATGGAGGCAAGTGTAAAAACAAGATGAGATGTCCCCAACCAGACACGAATGCAGACAAGTGCCATGTTCAAGAGTGACATACTGCCGACACAACAATGATTGTGGTTCCATTTTCCACACCATTGCTGGCGAGTACCCTGGTTATTTTTTGATGACAAGTTTTGTTACACAAAAATATTGTCACCATGATTATTTGCAGTCAGTATGGGTCTATCATTACTTGTACTATCCTCCTAAGCAAGTCTCAGACCTCAGCTCTTCAAATCAAGCTTTGAAAATGAGAGAAAGACATTAAAAATCAATGTAACTCTGGTTCTGCACTTTCTCTCACTGTCACATGCGGTCCTGCACCTTCTGTGTACAAAAACTGTGGACCTGCCCGTTCTGTCCCTAACGGTGTAGGTGCGGACCCCTGTGAAAGTCAAAAGGCACAACTTTTATCTTAAAAAACTCACTTTGGGTTAATTCTAGAGGTTTCTAGAAGGAATTTCGACGTGGATTGTTCACTCTGAGGTGGTTCATGCATCCCAAAAGAGAAGGAGCTAATCCCTTGATGAGAGGAGCTATCCCTTTGAAGGAGGACCTAGTAACCTCCCTCCATTGCACTATAAATACAGACATTAGGCTGGTTGCTGAAAAGGTTAGAAGTTGAACATTTTTTAGGGTAAATACTGGTGAAATCAAGACTTCCTAGTTGAGCTTAAGAGGAGAGATCACATACCTTTTTGGCTTCATTGGGGAGTGAGTGAAACTTGTCAAAGTAGAGGAGACTTCTTGCTGGACCTTGGGAGGAGCTTGTACATCGTCAAGGCAAAGGTTGTAAAGTTCTTCTTCTTTTGAATTAATACAATCAAACTCATTTTTCTCAACAAGTATCTCATGTTATTTGTTTCCTGAACTCCTTGACTTTCATGTTAAATATGTTTTATGCAATTGGATTTTCAGGTGATATTTAATTTTTTTGCCTTGTTTGTGTTTGCAGATTCCCGACAAAGGAGCTCATTTGGATCAAAGGAGCGAGGGCATCCACAAGCTTGTGTTGGACCTAAGGTAGGTCCTAAAAACACTTGTTTGCCATTGTTAATCAAAGCATATTTAGAGAAAGATAGTGTCTGGTTGGTTTGCTTGTCATTAGGTCTTCTTTAGATTCTAGGAAGGTCTATCTTGCCCGCAAGATCAACTTATTCTGTGTGACAAAATGGCGACTCCGTTGGGGACTTGATTGTTTTCCTTGTTTTTACTTTGACCTGAGAAATTGTGTTTTTGTTTCTATTTTTGGCTTGTTGTGTTTAAAATTGGGTAGAGTTTGTAGATCCAGGGTTATTTTTTGTTTTTCGTAGCTTTGGGAAAGGACCGCACCCTAGCCGTTTGAAACAGTGCATACATGCCCGCAACTTGGCTTCTAGCGCAGAGAGGGACCGCACCTGTGCCAACTGTGGGCCTGCGGACCCTGTCAAAATTTTGAAAAACCCTAAGATTTCCTCTGTTAGTCAGCTTAGTGTTTGTTTAGAAATTGTTATCCACTGCCCAGACCTGCATATAACTTGTCAGAATCTTTCCTTAGATTGATTTCGTTAGTTTTAGGGTTTTAAGTGAAATTCCTAGGAGTTTTGCTTGTTGGGTTTGTTTTTCATTTTGGTTGTGTAGTGGCTCTGAGCTTAGAAGCTGTAGGGACTTCAGATCACCTTAGTGTCTACCAGCCTTCTTATGAGTCTGACCATCTATGAAATCTCCCCATGTTGAGGAATCCGATTTGAGTTTTCTCCTTACAAAACTTCGAAAAGCTTGTGTTTGAGAGTTTGGATTTTCATTTTCAAAAAGAAAACAAAATTGGTTGTTCTTGACTTATTTGTGATTCTGCATAAATTGGTCCTTAGATTACATCTAGCTAAGTAAAACATCCTTAAAAAAGACTTTTAGTAGGCTTTGACTTCAAATAGGTTTTTATAATTCGTAGATCTCAAAGTTAGTCATTTTCATAGTTTTGAGTGTTTATTAAAAAAATATAAAAAATCTCTTTTGAAAACGTTTGTTTTTGTAGTGGTTGAGTGCTTTGGAACGAAAAAGGGAAATTTTTGTGAAATAACTAGTTGTCTCGTTTTGAGTGTATTGGAAAAGGACAAAAACTCTTCTTTTAATTTGTTGAATTGAGAAAGATTTGTGTTTACAAACTATTTGCATTCTCAAACTCTTTCTTAGTTAGAAGTTCATCGAAGAAAAAAATTGTTTTGATCATCTTAGGTGCATTTTTAGTGATTTTGAGTCGAGTCTTCATACCACGAGTTTCATCTCCGCACCTTTGGACTTAAACAAAAACCACTAAAAATTAACGCTTAAAGTAAAATTCACCTAGTAACATTTTTATTTCTAGGGCTCTGATACACCAACTTAGCTTAGGCTAGTGTCTTGGAGTAGGAGAGTAATTAACTCTCCAAGACAGTAAAAACAAACAAGTAGTTGTATCTTGTGGTAAGGAAGAAATCCAATTGTTGCATTTATGCTCTAGGAAAGCTCCTCTTAAAGGAGAAGCACAAGATCGTGTCCGAACTAGTGTGGGAATCAATCCTTCCTCATTGAGAACGACGCCAGATATTCACGTATTAAAAACGGTAAACCTCGGATTAACCATTGTCGAGGAGCCTGGGCTAACTTGTTGGTAAACCTTGGATTATGTCAAGGATCCTTCAAGGGGATTGAGCTTGCTACTCTGCCCTTGCGTGTGTATCAGATCGTAGACTGTTCCCCCAGGTATATTTGTCTCAGTTGGTAACCTTAGCGGCCATATTCTTTAGGGCTCTTCCTGAGGTGACAGTGGTGGGAAGATCCCACTGTACCTGGAGCAGACGTCGGCTAGACTCACTTGGATTTTCTAGGGGGTTCTCTTCACTCGAGACGGTTAAGTGGAGGAACTTGTGCCAGTATATTCATTAAGAAGGTTGCCAGGGTAACTGTTCCAACCGCCATTTCTGTATTGAACTCTGCGACGTTGGATTTCATCACCAACTAGTGTTTTCAGTATGGAAACTTACTGTTTGTGTGTGTTTGATCTCCTAGATTCTTTAGGCGTGTGATTCAAATTTGTTTGGTTCTTTAGAGACTTTAGGTGATTTTCATTGAGATTTTACTTTGTTTGCGTGTGAAGTAGTTAAAAGTTTTCAACTGTGGTTGACTTACCAAGACAGTCCCGTAGACTTCGGGGCCAGTCTCCTGAGTTTGTAAACGTGGCTGAGTTACTGAGGAAGTCCCGTAGACTTCGGGGCCAACCTCCTAAGGAAGTACCGAGCTAGCTTGAAGGCTTGAAAGTCCTCGTAACTCCTAAAGACAGTAGAGTTGGGTCACCTAAGGAAGGAGAATCTTCTTTGATAGTACATCCTGATTTTCAACCGTTAGTAGCAGATTATAATCCACAGTCAGTGTCTATTTCCGAAATTGCTGGTAGCTTTTCATCTACTAGTGATATAGGTGAGGAACCTGAAATATCCAAGCCTGAAAGTGAATTTGACGCTACTCCGACATCGGGGTTTGTTTCTCCAACTTCTAGTGGTCCTGGTTCACCTAGGGTAGAAAGAGTAATCACCCAAGATCTTCCTTCTGGACTTATTGCTATTGAAGAACTTGCTCCGGAAGAAGAAGTAGGCATCCCTATCCCTGAAAATCAACCTGTTATTGAACTAAGGGAGCGTGAATCAATCTTTTACAGTCCACCTAGGAGCAGTTCTTGGTATCTTTCTTTGACTAATTTCTTAGAAAACTCAGGGTTAAGTTTTTCACCACCTCGTGCTCCTTATCACCCAACACCTAGAGGTTTTTATACTCCCGTAAATATGTCAGGATAGTCATCCATGTTTACTCAATCGCCCGAATCCTTTTTGTACGGCAGTCCTCCTATTCCCTTTGGGTATCAGTCACTTTCTGGTACTTTTTCGGGAGCATCTCATCAACCCATTGAGCAAGGGTTACTAACTGGAAGCAATGGTAGTAAGCCATTGAGCGTAGAAGACATTCTCATGATGTCAGGTTCTATTCCCAATCCTCAACCTCAAGGTGGCCAGTTACCGCCTGGGGGGCAGCCTCAATTAACGCCTGCGGGGCAACCTCAAGGTACATAGTTTGCATCTAGGGGGCAACCTCAAGGACAGTACATACCTATGGGACAGTACGTTCCTCAAGGTCAACCCCAGACTCAATATGTACCCCAAGGTCAACCCCAGTATCAATTTATACCTCAAGGTCAACCCCAGTATCAGTATGTGCCTCAAGGGTATCAACCCCAAGGTCAATACTCGAACCAAGGTTTCCAACCACCCTCCGGTCAAACGTATGTTCAAGGAACGGGAAATGTACCTTTCAATTATCAATCCTACACTCAATCCGGTTATGGTCCTCAGTATTCTCAACCAGTTATGGGTCATTACCCCGGAATGAATATAGTGTGGGATCCATCGCAAGCTCAACAGGTGTTGCAGCCAAGTGTACAGTTGTCATCTCAAACTGGACAACCCTTAGTTTCTGGTTCACCCCAGCAACCAGTCCAGTCTAACATTCAAACTTCTGTAACTTCGTTAGTTTCTCAGCCTAGGCCTCATACACCTCGTACTTCGCCTCAAACGACTGCTAGAACTGCCGCAACATCTGTTCAATCTACCCCACCTACTTCTAGAGTATCGACAGCTCTGGTTTCTACTGTTCCTGTATCTACTCCTCAGACATCTTTACCACCATCTAGATCTACGATTCAAACTTCAGTTCAAATGCTTGTAGGACAACCTGGTTTAAGTACAGTTGTCACAAGTCAACCAAAATTCAGTTATCAACCGTACCAGGGACAATACCAATTCGGTCCTGCTGTGCAGCAGCCAGTCTATCAGTATCAACTGTACCCTGGGTACACTTATCAACAACCTCAACAACCCCAGTATAGTCCGGTTAATCCTGGTTTTGCGGGAGGATACAATATCCCGAACGCCATTCCTATTCCTAGTTATCCTGGATATCCTCCTCCTGGGGCTGGTCTCATGACCCAGAGTTTTAGGGATCCTAATCGGCAGTTACTGTTTATCGCAACTTTGGACTTACCTGACTTGTCACGCCTAACGAACGATCCCATTAATAATCTTCCGTTTTGGTCGCCAATGCCGAATAAGTTGCCCAGTGACATTCCCAAGTTCGAAGGTAAATCAGGAGAGGACCCGTCGAACCATGTGATGACTTACCACCTCTAGTGTGCATCTAACTCCATTACAAATGATTCAATCCGTCTTAGACTTTTCTAGTGCACTCTAATTGGTCTCGCGGCCAAGTGGTACATTGAGTTGCCGCGAGGAACTTTTTATAATTTTAGTCAGTTAGCTACCTCGTTTTTAACTCGTTTTCAGTTGCCAGTTCGATATGACAATGGCACAAAATTGTTAACTTCGCTAAAACAATCGACATCCACTTACATTTTAGATCATATTCATGAGTGGAGATGTCGACAGCGTTTAGTGAAGGTATTTATTCTGGATCAGATCTTGGCCGAGTGGTTTGTAAAATCTTTGTTGCCAAAGATCACTGAAGATGTTGCTAAAGCCAGAGTTGTTACTGAGGAGCAAGTAATTTCTCAAGCACAGTACCTTGACTTGGTCTATACTCAGTCAGGTACGTTACACGAAAAAATCCCCGATCTTCCCAAGCAAAATCAAATCACTACAGCTCCTTCGGGACCTCATGCCGCCGATGGTATGATTGGCACGGTTAACACTAAAAGTAAGAAGAAGCCTTCCAAGAATTCTTCACCTATCATAACCTTGCCTGATTCCCCAACAGGAGATTCTTCTGCAGAGATCTCCGTCGATATTCACGTTGTAGAGTCATCTACAGCCAAATCAAAATCCGGTGGGAAGAAGAAAGGAAAGAAGAAGAATAAAATAGACAAAAGTTCAAAGGAGAAACCTGAAAAGGCGGAATCCAATGATGAAAAGTGCAAACCTCGTTATCCTTGTCTCATTTGTGACGATGAACATTTTACAATAGACTTCCCTCATCGTGTATAGGTTGCGAAGATTGTCAAGGTTTCCCAAAATCCTACTGTTTTAAAGGATCCTTTTCCGGCTCAAGACAGTAAGATGATAGGTTCATCCTCGAATGCCAATGAAGAACCCATATTGATGATGTCTCGTGTTCGGATTGCGACTCGATCACAAGATTATGGTAGTAAAAGTCCTGTTGATGGTAAAGAAGCAGAATCTTCTCATTCTAATCCATCAACCTCAGCTCCCTGTTCCGATCCACTACAGATCGAGAAACCTAATCCAGACTTGGTAATCAAACCGCCCGCCAAGGGTATACTTCAAAAGGCAGCTTTCAATCCACATGCGAGAGCAACTCAGAATTATAACATTGTTGAGGATTTAGCTGTTTCACCCTCAGCAATGTCGGCTTTGGAAGTGATTCAATCATGTCCAGCACAACGTAAATTACTTTTGTCGGCTATAGGAGCTATTGATGTTCAGGACTCGAACCTAATGATTTTCGATCTAGAAAATAGTACACCACGTTTACCTCATCAAATGGCTTTCCAGATACCAGTGATAGTCAAAAACAGGCCTATTCATCGGACTGTAATTGATGAGGGAGCCTCAACGTGTATTATGTCGATACAGTGTTGGAGATCGCTTGGTTCTCCTTTGCTAAATCAATCCC
This sequence comes from Pinus tabuliformis, assembly GCA_031772625.1. Taxonomy (NCBI): domain Eukaryota; kingdom Viridiplantae; phylum Streptophyta; class Pinopsida; order Pinales; family Pinaceae; genus Pinus; species Pinus tabuliformis. The sequence goes on from CM062805.1 coordinate 1,092,458,730, forward strand.
CAACGATTCTAAAGGCCTTTGATGGCCGTGGGTTTCGTCCTTTTGGCATTCTACAGGATTTGCCTATAGGGGTTGAAGGAAAAATCGTTAATCTAGATGTGGAGGTGGTTGATGCCCCTCTAGATTACAACCTTCTTTTGGGTCAAAGTTGGTCTTATGCTATGACAGTGGTCATTTCATCGGTCTTTCGAGTAATAAAGTTTCCACACAATGGAAAGATCGTAACAATAGACCAGCTGGCTTACTTTTCATCCGACCCAGCCTCTTCGGAGAGTATTCAGCCTGTTGGTAAAACAACTATCCCGTATAAGGATGTTGGAGTAGGACTAGTTAAAGATGTCGGTTTACTGGGAACTTTTCTTTTTCCTCCAATCAACGCATAATCTTCGTTTGCAACCATTCATATGATTACATCAGACACCATTATTTACGATGATCCTTGGATTGTCCCTTCTGAATCTGAGATAGACTCATTTGGTAATGCCATGCCTTTGAGTCCATATGAAATTGCCTATGAAGCCGTGCAGTCATTTGCCGACCCATGTTCAACCGAAAATGACTTAATGAATGTGGTCCATGAGGAATCACTTTTCACATCAACCTCAGATTTAACCACGTTTTCTGAACTTGTTCACTCTGATGAGAAAATTCGTGAAATCCTATGTGTAGATGATTTACCATGGGAAGATCTCCATCACAGATCTTCGTTTTTACCTGAGGATGATCGTTTTGAAAATGATTTCTCATCAATTTTTACAACTGAATATGTCAAGGAACCTCAGAATCCAATGAAACATCCTGATTCATAGTTAAATTTGGGAAACATCTCTCGAACTATTCCTATTGACATTTCAGTTAAGCACGGAATTATTGAGAACATTCATATAGGTGCCTCGTGTACAGATGACGAAATTCAACTATATAAGGCCCTATTTCAAGAATTCAGTGACGTGTTTACCTGGTCCTATGAGGAAATGCCAGGAATTGATCCCGCGATTGTTGTTCATGAGATCAAGACTTACCCGGACGCTAAACCCGTCCAGCAACGTTTGTGTCGGATTCACCCACGAAAAGCTGCTGCAATTAAAACAGAAGTTGAAAAATTGTTGAAAGCAGGTTTCATTTATCCGATCCCATTAACGGATTGGGTATCCAATATTGTTCCGGTTAACAAAAAGCAGGGAACAATAAGAATATGCATCGACTATAGGGATATTAATCGAGCCTATCCAAAGGACAATTACCCAACTCCCTATATCGATCAAATCATTGATGATTGTGCCGGCAGCAAAATATTCTCCTTCATGGACGGTTTTTCTGGATATAATCAAATCAATATTCTACCTGCCGATCAACCAAAAATGGCTTTCATTTGTCCATGGGGGACATTTTCTTATTGCAAGTTACCTTTTGGGATTAAGAATGCCAGAGAAACTTTTCAAAGGGCAATGTCTTATGCATTTCATAACATCAAGCACATTGTGCAACCCTATCTCGATGATTTGCCTACTCATTCATTACATCGAGCTGATCACCTCGTCCATTTACGAGCAATATTTATGAGGTGTAGGCATTATTGTATTCGGTTGAACCCACACAAATGTGTCTTCTATATAGAAACGGGTTGATTGCTAGGGTTTGTAGTTTTGAAAGCCGGCATTCGCGTCGATCCCTCGAAGGTCGAAGCTATCATCAAATTGGCTCCTCCTTCGAGTCTTCGCCAACTCCAAAGTTTACAGGGGAAAGCAAACTTTTTACGATGATTCATTCCTAACTATGCCGAGGTCACAAAGGGTTTTACCCGGTTGTTGAAGCAAAATACTCCATCCTATTGGGATGAGATACCTCAGAAATCTTTTGATGCACTCAAACATGCGTTGACCCATACACCGTTGTTGCATCCTCCTAACTACAACTAGGATTACTTCTTGTATCTCGCCGCCTCTCATTCCACCATTGGAATGGTTTTAGTTTAGGAAGATTAATTCGGAACTGAACATGTGATATATTACCTTATTCGAACTTTAAATCTAACTGAGCTAAAATACTCACACGTGGAGAAATTGGCATTGGGAGCTGTTCAAGCTGTCCAACGTTTTCGTCACTACATTCTACTACATAAAACTACGGTAATTTTGGATTGCAACCCTATGATCTAAATTTTGACCAAGAAATTTCTAGGGGGCAAGTACTCTAAATGGATCTTTATCCGCAGGAGTTCGACTTGGAATTTGAGAAATCTAAGTCTAAGAAATCTTTAGTTTTTGCGGAGTTAATGTGTGACTTCCCGCGTGCTGACACAGAAACTGTGGTGGAGGAGCCCATTGCGGACGAATCCTTGTTTCTAATAATCACTTTAGATCCATGGTATGGGGATATCATCATTATCTCTAGACCCAATCCTTTCGGCCAGACATTTCAAGGTCAGAACGTCGAAAGATTCGATTCCAGTCCCAAAAATTCAGGATTATTGGAGATACTCTTTATCGCCGTGGGGTGGATTCCATTTTTCGACGTTGCTTAACTCACGAGGAAGCTAAAAGGGTTCTAAATGAATGTCACTCTGGAGCGTGTGGCGGTCATATGTCTGGGTTTGCCACAACCCAAAAGATATTGCGCGCTGGCTACTTCTGGCCATCTTTATTTAAAGATTGTATTACGGCGGTCTGAAAATGCCACAACTGCCAGATTTTTGATCGTAAGATGCACGCTCCACCTACTCCTCTCCACCCTATAATTGCCATTGGTCCTTTTGCCAAATGGGGTATCAATTTTATTACATGTAACCCTCACTCAGCCGGGGGGCATGTGTATATCAAACTTGCGGTAGATTATTTTACTAAGTGGGTCGAGGCGATGCCTACATTTGAGGCAGACGGAAAGACAGCTGCAATTTTCGTGTTCAATCATATAATTGCTAGGTTTGGTGTCCCACAAGCAATAATCACTGATCATGGGTGTCATTTTCGAAACGTTATGATGACCGAACTTATAGGCTAGCTTGGTTTACGTCACGATAGTTCAACTCCTTATTATCCACAAGCGAATGGTCTGGTTGAATCCATCAACAAAGTTTTAGTTATCATGATCTGACGAATCATTGGGATTGATCGGTCGAATTGGAACAACATGCTATTTTCAGCGTTTTTGGCGTACCGAACTTCACTAAAAACATCAACGGGGTTCACTCCTTTCCAACTAGTCTATGGTTTGGAAGTTGTGTTACCCATTGAATGCGAAATCCTGTCATTGCAAATGGCCATCAAGTTACTTCCAGCCACTTCTGAAGAGGAAAATCTTTTATTATACTTAGCTCAATTAGATGAGAATCGACGTGATGCTGCATTGGCAATCGAGACTCACGCAAAATGAGTGAAAGCTCAGTATGATCGAAATGTGACCCCTCAAAATTTTTCGGAAGGAGACCTAGTCTTAGTTTATGATCAAGCTAATGATAAATTAGGCGCTAAAAAATTCGTTCCTATGTGGCATGGTCCCTATGTTTTCAAGTGAAAGCTAGCCAAAGGGGCCTATGAATTGGCAGACTTTGACGGGGACTCTTTGGGTAAACCCAGAAATGGCCTTTACTTGAAGAGGTATTATGCTTAAAAGAATGGGTATGGAGATTTTTAGTTAGATTAGTTTTTCTTTCCAGCTGGTGTGTTTTAGTTTAAATAGTGTGCTTAGCTTAGAGAGTGTTTTTCGTCATTATTCCTGCTTATCTTGGTTTTACTCTTGATATTGCAGATGTCGATGCCTCTCCAAACATACATTGGTTTCGCTGATGGCGCTTGTCGTAATACACGAAACATCTCTTCCGCAGTTTGGGTTATCTATTCGCCCTCTTACGAGTTAGTATCTATGCATGGGGTAAGCCTCGGTCAAACAACGAACAACATTGCCGAGTATAGTGCAGTGATTGAGTTATTATCTGAATCTATTTCATTTGGGATTAAGAGTTTGATAGTGAGGTTAGATTCTGAACTCGTTGTATTACAGCTTAATAGAGTGTATGCCATTAGAAATCTAGTGTTATTGAGATTATTTTTGAGAGTGCGTCTCTTGGAACGTGAATTTGATTATATTGAATATCAGCATATTCCAAGATCTTTAAATACATTAGCAGATGCAATTGCTTCTCGAATGTTAAAATAGACATTTGCAATAATCATACATGTAGATTTAAAACCATTCCATAACATGATTTACAAGATAAGCCGGTAATCGTGATATATATATAGGAGTGTGTCAAAAAATACATTGTCCTCGATCATAGGTTGAAAAACACCTTATGATCGGCAAAAATGATAAGTACAAAAAACGAAAATGTCACATGTGCCCACAATAGGCGATCATCCTATCACTGGTGATGATCTCTATAAGAAACAACTGCACGGGCCACCTTGCAAAGGAATCTCCTAAAGGGTCTCGGGACTCCAATCACATAGCGCTGAAGTCGACGAGGAATGTCATCTATAGTGGTCTCAGGAATGTCTCCTGTCAAGCGCTCGAGATGACCCTCCAACTTGGCCAAAACCTCTGCTGATTCGTCCTGTGGGGCTGGCGCGGGTGCAACTGGTTACTTCCTCTTGTAAGGCCGAAGAGCGGCTAGTCGCTATGGACCCACATCTACATTTAAAATTTTTTACTATCAGTTTTAAGACGATGAAAAAATAACAAAAAAAATTAAAATAGGAAAAATGTTGAAAAGGATTTTACCTGACTCATCCCACTGCTCTCCTGGTGGAAGAACCTTGTCTGGGTCACCACGAAAATCTATCCCAGCGTAAGGGAAGTCTTGAATAGAAAAGACCTGGTTTTCCAGCCATTGGAAATACTCAGGTTTGAATCGAGCAACCTCTGTCCTCTCATCCGGGTGACGGGCCATAACTGCGACCCATCGCATCAGTTTGGGCTCTCGAGGAAGCCCAGCTCCAATAGTAAGATGCTGTGGGATCAGCATAGGAACCCTCTCCAGGCTAAAACTCACAACCAAAGCCCCATAACCAAAGGTCTTTAGTTGTCCGTTTTTGGCCCGGGTCAGTTGGCCTTTTAGATTGGCCAACACGGCATCGCACCAGTTGAAGATGGTGCCTCGAAAGCAATCAACTGCCATACGCATCTGGGATCCGGTGGCAATATGTAATGTGGCAGCTCCGCAAAGTCTAGTGACAATGAACACAATCACCATGAGCTCAGGACGGGATATGGTCTTTATGTCTATCCCTTTGTCTCTAGCTTGGTTGTTGCAGTACTCTAGCCTGAGGCTATCGACAGACTGGCCACCTAGCCTAGCCCCAAACAGAGTCAAGTCTTCGCCTCTCTTAGACAAACCAGTCAAGAAATATATGTCCGCCTGCTCGATTTCGAGCTGGTGGCCACCAATGAAGAAGCATTGGTCCTGTATGCTCCATCTGTCAACCCAACCACTGTAAGAAATCCACCTGAGCCCTCATGCCAGGAATGGCCTAGAATTTGTACAAGCCGCACGCCCTCAAAGCATCAAGTGAAGGCTGATGATTCCATGCGGTAGCATCCACATCCTCATGCTCTCGTTCACGCCAATCTAGCATGATGTACTCTCTGCATGAAGTATAAAGACAAATTAAATTGCTAGAAATTATTTTGTGTGGTCCATTTTTGAGAATTTTTGGGTTAAAAACCCTTGCGACAAGGACCGCACCCTCCGGGTTAGACACAGTGCATGGGACCGCACTTTGTCTACATGGAAGGTGCGGACCCGAGCTTTTTCCCAATGGAGAAAAAGTCGGGGTCCGCAGGCACGAAATGGTAAACCTGTGGGCCCCCACGCGCAGGTTTTGTGCCTAAAAACCCTCCCAAAAATGAAATAAATTAGTAAAACAAAAAATTAAATGGTTAAAAATGAAGAGTGGGATGATGTGGATTACCTGGAGAAGACGGCATTCGATTCCGACGGTTGGATTTCCTGCAATCTTCACGGGAAGTTTTCTGAGCAAAAGCACTATTTTCTCACCCAAATTTAAACGGTAAAAATGAATTGACAAAGACCCTTTTTATAAGTTTTTTGAGTAAAAAAATTGCAATTTTTTTTATGTTTCACTTTGGAAAGGTATTTTTGCAACATTTTTATCCATTTCAAACAGGTTTGCGTAATGTTTGTGTTTTTGTGCAGAATAAAGGATTATTCAGACGAAATCTATCATTTTCAACGAAAAAACATGTAGAGTCACCTTTAAGATCTTTCTGACTCCTGAAACATGAAAAGGTTGCCGAGTGTTTCTTTTAAACTCATTAAAACGAAATTAAAAGATAGTCCACTTACAGCTCTTTTCCGACCATAAAAACATGAAAAGATTGCTGAATTTTTGTCGTTTCAAATTCGATATTAGTTATAAAACGACGTGTCATTGATCGCTTTTTTACTTTTTCGGGTCAAAGGCACTAATGACGAAAAGTACTCCTTGGTCGTAAAAGATCAAGCGGTTCTCTCAAGTATTATTTTATAATTTTTCGGGCTTGGGAGACACAAATTGACGAAAAAGGTCAACCCTGGAGTCTTCTTAAGTTTTTTCAGACTCTCTAAAATTGGAAAACACCGAGATTTTCCTATACTGGACTCGTTAAAATTTCACAGTAAAGGACCTGTTCGATTACAAACAGGAACAAACCACTCCTTCTTAGGGTTCGAATTTAAACTAAGTTGGACTCATCCGAAGGATGAGCTTATAATCAAGCAAATGTTATCCTCCTCAAGCTTGTCAAAAATAAAGAGATACTTGCCAGAAATGGTGGGGGAAAAGAGAGAAAAATGAGCCTGTTTGTCATACTTTTTAACCACTCTTGAACACGACACTTTTATTCACCTGGGTTGGGAAATCCTTTGCCTAACAGTTGATCAAACCACATTGAAAGTCTTCAGCCGGTTTCTGGGTATTAACTTTGGGTCAATTGTCACCAAGCCATCTATCGTGTCGTTATGTGTTCAAGAGGTCATTGCCAATAAGCCATTCATCTGCAAAATATCTGTCATCCATCTTGACCATCCCTGAGTCAGTCCTTGCAACTAAATTTCTTCAACTTGATCTATGATTTCGTGTTATGGGCTTGCCTACGACGGATCGCTTTCTATCGACATCAGCTCATTATCTAGAAAGATGATCTAGGAATCGTCAGTACCTTGAGATCTGCAGGCCTCAATGGCAGGTTTCTCGCCTTTGACAACAGTTTACATCATTGACTTTCGATCAAAGGATTCCGTGACATGTTCGACATCAACACATTTATTTACATCTCATGGATTGTACTGGGTACTTTGAGAGCCATTGACATCACTGGTGGTTTCTCTCACTTGTTAACAGTTTACATCATTGACTGGTAATCAAGTGGTTTCTACCATGTTTGACATCAATACATTTATTCACATGGATAGAATCGTACTGTTTCGGGAAGTAGAAATGAAGACCCTGGATCTAGTTTCCACAATCCAGGCTACGAGGAATTTTGTATTCATTATATAATGGATTATTCATAAACAGATGGCTACGTCCATACTGTTTCCACATGAGTCTTTATTTGTGATGTTTTACAAGATCATTCCTATATCAGAGCAGTAGTTAGTTTTTCTAGTCAGTTTTGATCTGAGTATGGGAATTCCTACCTCAGCGATGATATGATCTCATATATATATCTTGCATTGAATGCTTTTACAAGTTCCAACCAGGTTCTCCACAAGATGATCCTCGAAATGATAAAGTACTTCACTCTTCCTAAATGATAAGAAATCCTCATCTACTACAGACTTCGCACTTTAAGGGGCAATCTGTTACACAAAAATATCGTCACCGTGATTATCTGCAGTCAGTATGGGTCTATCATCACTTGTACTGTCCTCCTAAGCAAGTCTCAGACCTCAGCTCTTCAAATCAAGCTTTGAAAATGAGAGAAAGACATTAAAAATCAATGTAACTCTGGTTCCGCACTTTCTCTCACTGTCACATGCGGTCCCGCAACTTCTGTGTACAAAAAGTATGGACCTGCCCACTCTTTCCCTAACGGTGTAGGTGCGGACCCCTGTGAAAGTCAAAAGGCACAAGTTTTATCTTAAAAAACTCACTTTGGGTTAATTCTAGAGGTTTCTAGAAGGAATTTCGACGTGGATTGTTCGCTCTGAGGTGGTTCATGCATCCCAAAAGAGAAGGAGCTAATCCCTTGATGAGAGGAGCTATCCCTTTGAAGGAGGGCTTTATCCCTTTGAAGGAGGACCTAGTAACCTCCCTCCATTGCACTATAAATACAGGCATTAGGCTGGTTGCTGAAGAGGTTAGAAGCTGAACATTTTTTAGGGTAAATGCTGGTGAAATTAAGACTTCCTAGTTGAGCTTAAGAGGAGAGATCACATACCTTTTTGGCTTCATTGGGGAGTGAGTGAAACTTGTCAAAGTAGAGGAGACTTCTTGCTGGACCCTGGGAGGAGCTTTTACAGCGTCAAGGCAAAGGTTGTAAAGTTCTTCTTCTTTTGAATTAATACAATCAAACTCATTTTTCTCAACAAGTATCTCATGTTATTGGTTTCATGGACTCCTTGACTTTCATGTTAAATATGTTTTATGCAATTGGCTTTTCAGGTGCTATTTAATTTGTTTGCCTTGTTTGTGTTTACAGATTCACGACAAAGGAGCTCATTTGGATCAAAGGAGCGAGGGCATCCACAAGCTTGCGTTGGACCTAAGGTAGGCCCTAAAAACACTTGTTTGCCATTGTTAATCAAAGCATATTTAGAGAAAGATAGTGTCTGGTTGGTTTGCTTGTCATTAGGTCTTCTTTAGATTCCAGGAAGGTCTATCTTGCCTGCAAGATCGACTTATTCCGTGTGACAAGCTTGACGGGGATAGCATATGCTTGAAAGGTGTCATTTCGACGAAATCTGATGTCATTAAGTTTTAACGAGTCTGACAAAGGAAGAACCCGACGTCTTTTCATGTTTAGAGAGTTTGAAAAGACAACAGAAAAGTAAACTCCAGGAGTGTCCTTTTTCATAAAGTTGTGTCTCTCGAGCCCGAAAAAGTATAAAATAATGCTCGAAAGAACTGCCCGATCATTACGATCGAGGAGTACTTTTCATAAGTAGTGATTTTGATCTCAAAAAGTAAAAAATCGATCGAAACCACGTCGCTTCGTAACCGTTAACGGACCTGAAACGACAAGGGTCCGATGATCTTTTCATTTTTTACACGGTCGGAAAAGGGTTTAAAGACGACCGCCTCTCATTTATGTTTAACGAGTCGAGAGGAATAACTCGGCAATCTTTTCATATTTAGACGGTCAGAAAAGAGCGGAAAGCAGACCTCCATTTTTATTCTCTTTAACAAGTCAAAAATGGAAAAATACTCGACAATCTTTACATATTTTACGAGTCAGAAAAGAGCTTAAAGGTGACTCGTCCTGGAGGAACGAGTGGTATAAAGGGCAGAAACTCGTTCCAGCAATGGTGGAACTGCTCAAAACATGTAATGGTCAAGAGGCTAGCTAATAAAACCACTCATCGCTGTGGTTACTCAGGAAAGGAAAATCAACCAAGTGAGAGCATATGATCGGCCAAAGAGATGGTGGCGATGGAATGAAAACAACCAAGGCTCATCTAGCATAATTTAGTAGATAAAGACAGCAATCACGAGATGTGAATTAGGTATGGGTTCATTTTTACACAAGCTTGAACCATGGAGAACTCTGCTTGGATTTAGTTGCATGTTTACACAAGCTTGAAACGACAAACTATGCTTGTTATAAGTTCGCATGCCCCCAACATAATGACGCAAATCGAGGTACATGCCCCCCAAGCTTCATTGCATTCAACGAAGTGGATGGAATGAAGGTTCACTCTCGAGAGCTATGAAAGACTCGACTTGTATTTTACGAGATCTTAATCAAAAGACTCGATTGGGAAAGGGAGTTGTTTCATTTTTTGATGAGGTTGACATAGTAAAAGAACTATCCTCATAACCCTTGTTTCATTTTTTAATGAGCTTGACACAAGATCAGGAACTATGCTCAAACAGACCCAGTTTCATTTTTTAAGGAGCTTGACATAGGAAAGTGAACTATGCTCTGACCAGACCAAGTTTCATTTTTTAAGGAGCTTGACATAGGAAAGGAACTATGCTCTAACCAGACCTTGTTTCATTTTTTAAGGAGCTTGACATAGGAAAGGAACTATGCTCCGAACGAACTTCATCATAATGAACAGGAAGTCGTTACTTCCAAGAATGGCACTCCCGGTGGAAGGACAACATCTTGGAAGTCAGGACCCAATGCCCCCAGGACACTACGGATGACGGCGGCACCACTGGATATAGGCACGGGATAAGTGGCCACGTAGTTGATCTGTGGTGGGGCAGATACAACTAGTGGATAAAAACTAGGAGGGGGTGGCAGCTGCGTAGGAGGAACCGGGGGACTAAAGAACGATAATTGATCTATAGTCACGATTCTTCCGTTGTATGGAAAGCAAACCACATGGAAAAGTGAAGAGACAAGGGCCCCCATGGCATAAACATAGTCACGGCCAAGGAGAAGACTGAAATCTAAAGCACCTTGGACAACCAGCACGTCCATATAGACGGTTTTTCCTCCCAAAGTAATAGGAAATTTCGGGAGGAACCCTAGAGGTTGACTGGTTCCCCCGTCAAATGCTAACAGATTTTGTGCGACCGGCCCAAGCTGCGGGGAACCTAAATCTTGCCAAGTAGTGGACGACATAAGACTGACAGACACACCTTCATCCAAAACAGTGCCAGGTACTGCCTTATCATAGGCAAGTACTGTAATCTAGAAAGGCACATGGGATGGAAGGTGGAAATTAGTCAGGTGACTCCAATCGAAGGATATGGCCAAACTACTTGGTGGGGGAATCGTATGATTGCCCCCATGCTCTATGGGAACCGAAGAAGGACTTTCGGGAGCAGCTGGGATAGGAGAGTCATTCTGAGACTCAGGAGAATCTGAGGAGACGAGAAGAACATGGGCATGATGCTCTTCCGAAACAGAGTGATCGACAGGTGGTGAACCCAAGTCAACACTCTCTCCGACCAATGGTTGGTCTGGAACAGGCTTGGCACAGCCTGGTTCAGGAAGAGAAGCCTGGACAAGAGAAGAATCTAGGTCAATCTCTTTGTCAACAGGGAGAGGGTCTGAAGAGAGCCTCTGATAACCAACAGGAATTTGGGGTGAAGAAGCTGTAAGACTTTCCAAAATAGTGGAAGCTTTATTAATGAGTGGACAAAGGTGGAGGGGATGGTTGCCTTCACATAGCCTATAGGGGAATTGAATCTTCCCTTTCTTCTTACCACTACTCGTTGATAGGGTGGCATCGTCATGAGCTTCAGAGGATGATGAGGGACGAGCCGGATCGCGAGACCATACTTCAAGGATCCTAGGAATGCTAGGGAAATCACGAAGAAGGTGGTCATCCTTGCACAATCTACAAGGAAATTTGACCTTCTGTGAAGGAGCAGAAGGAGGCTCGACTTGAGTTGGATTTGGAGCAGTCACTGCACTTTTAGCCTCTCGCTGATGAGACTTCTTCTTCTTCGTCTTCTTCTTCTTCTTCTTAGCCACCTGGTTACTTGAATCGAGACTTTCACCAGGAAAAGAAGAAGATGAGGACGTAGAAACAGGCGAAGAAGGGGAGAGTTCCACCTTAGAATAAACATGATGTTGTTTGGGTGGAGGAACTGATTGACCAACAGTTGAGACGGTAGGGACTAGAGAGGTTGAGAACAACCAAACAGGCAACCCAACAGTTAACCCAGGAAGGGACAACGTTGCCATGTAAGGAGCGCCAACATTTCCAAAAGGAGGGAAATGACTAGGATTCCCATCAGAGGGGATGCCTGGGTTGGTAAACTCCAGAAAAGTTGCCATCAAAAACGAGAAAGAAACCCTACACAAACTAACGCAAACAAGATCTAACCGGGTAGATGTGAATGTGGTCGAATAAATTTTTAGGACGCAAGGACATAACTTGACCTTTTCATTTTTTAAGAGTCAAGAAAAGAACAAAAAGATGACTCTAGTCGCCTTCAAGTGTTTAATGAGCCTGAAGTGACAAGTGCTCAGATGGACCTTTTCTTTCAGGGAGTTCGAAAAGGAACGAAAGTGACTACTCTGGAGAGCTAGGCAAAAGGGTTTACCAAACAAATCCGTAAAACTGCATATACACCTTGGCAGTCATATGAAAACCAAGGACTTTCCGTACGGCAGTCAATCTTCCTGAATGTTGTGTTTGGTGCATTACGGCTTGTAAGGCGGCAGACACGGCTTCCTATGGATAAAGGATGATAACCTAGTGGGGTCTCCCCATATACTCGACGGTACATGGGAGCTCAAATCTGTGCTAGACCACTATTGTGTCACGGAAGGAGGAATCACCCAACCTTAAGTGAAACAAAAGTGACTAGGTTTAACGACGCCGGAGCACGTCTCTAGCCTAGACCTCTAAACAGTGTGCGTTATGTTCCAATGCGTTTTTAGGTTCATTTAGTTCATTTTAAGGTTGATCTTGTATTAGGTTCTAGTTTTCAGGCCTTACCATATGTAATCTCTCAAAATTCCCTAAATGCAAACTATATGCCAAATATGTCATTCCATTCGATGTATGCTAGTTACGAGAGGGTTTGAGGGCTTTCACGCAAACGAAATAATCACAAAACAACAAATAGCTTCCCTAATGTAGCTAATGGAAATTCACAAACTTTTCTTCAAGATCACTAATCACTAATCAAAGTGAAAAGCTTCTAATTCTCATTAACTAATACAAAGCAAAAGAGATTTTTTTTTGTTGATGGCAAAGTGCATTAAACAAACTTTGAGAAATGATAACAAACAAATGTGAAAAACCGGTTGACCCCAAACAATTGTGATCTGTGTCTGGGTAGTGAAAAGAAATCGAAACAATGTCAAGATTGGTTCAACAATGATCACTTAAACAACCAAGCAAAGGGGAAGGCTCAATCAAACCAATAGCAAGCAGTAAACGAACCTTTTCAAACTAGTAACCAAGCAAAGCTGATCCAACAAACTTGGAATAATAAAACTAGGTCACAAGAAAAAAAGGCAAGATTCGCTCAACAAAACTCACAAGAGAGTGCTTCAACCTCCAAACAGTGAAGAACAAGTCATAATCCAAGTGAGGACAGCAGGGCATAGCAAGACAAACAGGCTCAGGAGGTAGAATTGAAGAAATTCAATTCTACAGGAATCAGCGCGGGTGATACACAACAACAATGCGCTGATAAAGAACTACGCGTAGCAACAATGCGATGTTAGCACGGAAGTACATGCCTTACCCGTGATGGTCCGATTTACAGAACTGTCGCGACCGTTTGGTGTATTAACGCGATGATCAGGAGGTCATAGAAAGGGCTGCGCGATGACAGTGCGAGTGTTTAATTATAAACCACGATGATGTTCAAAACCGACCACAATCAAGCCAAAAACTCCCAAACCACGACAATCAATCTTTAAACAAACAAGGCATCTCCCAGACCGAACCAGGAAACCAAGAAACAGAGAACTAATCCCCAAACTTTGAAAAGAGACCAAAAACAAGCTCAAGGAAAGAATGAACAAAAAAGGACAAAAGCCAGCTCCAAGCTGTTCAGTTCGTAAACCAAACCGGAGATTGACTGAAGTGGCGTTAATCTACTTTGCTAATGCAGAGCAATAGAGTTTCGAAGGCTACCTGGTCGTGCTTCAGGCTCCGTCTAAAGTTTACAAATCAAACAACAAGGTAAACTCCCCAGCGGAGTCGCCAAATTGTTGTGGAGGTAAATCCCCTCTGCGGATAGAGGTGATCCCTACTAGCCCAAATGGGGTCTAGGAACAATCAAACAACTCTAACACGCAGGTTCCTAATTGCAAACCAAAGACCGATGATGAGGGCCTACCTGGATTCCAACGCTAATATTTGTAGAAGAGTCGTCACTCCCGTTCCTTTGCTCCGGCTGGTCACAATCCCCACGATCCTCGTGAACGGACACCTGTACATGCAAAGAACAACACAAACACAAGTATAAAGTCCAATAGATGCAACTATATATCAATCAGAAAGGATATAACTCAAACACCATCATAAAGACAATAAGAGTGGAACCATAATGATAGTCGTTTATTATTGATAAACAAAGAAGAATACAACCATAGTTCTGACGTCAAATCCTTCTCAAGAGGGTCCAGCCAGCAAGGTCCTGAAGCATTCACCCTTGAAGATAGATCTGCCAAGACAAACTCTCTCACTCACAAGTTTACACAAGATCAAAACACTTCACAACCTTCCTTAAGCTCTCTAGCAATCCCACACTTGTCACACCAGCTACCTATCAAGCTCACACACTATCAGCAACACTCCAAACACTATGAATTCCAAACTAGCCACTCATAGCAATGGTGGAGGCTTAAATAGGAGAAGGAGTCTCCATGAATGGTGGGAGGATGAGCTTATCTCCAAGGAAGGTGGCTCAAATGATGAAACAGACATGCCAAAGAAGGGAGGGCGACATATACAAGGCCAACAACTAGGTCTGGAGTTATCTGGAAGGCCGGCTGTTAGAACAAACTCGCCCAGACTGGATCATCGCGGGTGCATAACTGTACTAGAGCACTGACATCGCTACTACATAACAGAGAAAGTCATGTCAGCACAATCAAATATAAGAAACAGTTGCGCTGTCTCATGAAATTCAACCATCACAGGAATCACGTGTACTTCCGCGATGGCAGCGCGTTCGGTCTGTTTTGGAGCGCTCATCAACGCGCTTATTTTTACAACAGTTGCGATGATGGAAAAACTTTGGAAAAGTGGGTCATTTGGCAACATCAGAGAGCATGAGCATGAATAATTTGGACTCATGACACAGTAGGAAGACTGGTATGAAGGCAGTGACAAATTACTGTGTAACACTTTGGTCTCTGTGATTGGTGCAGCATCCTTGTCACCCAAAGGGAGACGAACTGCACAAACTTTGATAATCCTTTTTCCAAGAGAGGGAACCAACTATCCTCCGACAGCTCCCAAGTGACTAGCACTATGGAGAGAAACAACCACGTGTAGTGGAAGGTTTTTCTCTCATACTGAGACTCACGACAATTCATGAGGAACTCGATGAAGAGGTATCATGACCAATTGAACTACATGCCCTCTACGCACATTGTAGCCAATGAAATCATGAGAATCAAAATCTCGTTCGCGTGGCATTTTCTCATGACCGTTACCAGTAAGATCTATGTAGAAAATTTCACCACGAGGTCGATAATGGATGTGATGGAGTACCCACACAACTTTTTGATTAGCTTGAATTTTTCCTTCATCTTCTCTACTATGTTGCGCTCACTCGTCTTTCCCCCAAATTCCTTGATGGGATTCAAACATGAGTGTGGTAATAGTATGATCCGATGGATTAGCATATCTGTAATCAGGATTGGCAGCCACAAACACCTATCGTGCACCAATGTCAGCAACTTCTTGATACAAATGAGGTTGATGTTGGAGCGGTGGTAGTGGGGCACCCATAATAGGTTCAACAACCCCGACTGATTCACACCACGAATCCTCTCGACCAAATCCAATTCGGTGACACCGAATTCCTTGTAGTATACCCTCTTCATATAATTCTTCGTCGTAAGGTGGGGGAACCTCTCTTGGTCTACCAAATTCTAGTCTTCTAGATGTAAATGGGGAACCCACTCCAAGAACGGACCTTCAAATGTGAGGCTTTTTGGTAACATGGGTGTATGAATTAGGAACTTCTCTGTGTTTGGATCCTTAGTGATCTTCACTTTTCCCTTACACAGAGGGATATAATTCGACAGTTTGGAGATAGAATCCACCCCCTCAAAATCTATATCCTTCGCTCTCTCTTCGACCTCCAAATATACCACTTTCTCCTTATCCTTCACCAACTGTTTTTCTTTCTTCTGGGTTTGGGTAGAAGAATGCTTCCTTGGTGACTCATGCACTAACATTGGCCTCTTCTTCTTATATTTCTTGGGCTTGGGGGCTTCTCTCACTAGAGTGGGCTTCAGCCTAGGTGACCTCGGTGCTCTAGGGACAACAATCGGAGCCTCCATTCTCACCACCTCTGGAATAGCTCCCTTAGAGGTGATAATTCCTCCAGTGGTTGTGGTTTCTCCTGGTTTGGACATCGTACTGAGAATAAATTGTTGGGTATCCTCGGGTAACTTATCGAATACAAAGCTCACGACTAAATCTACGAAAACTTGAGGATTCATAAACAATGAACAACACAACACAAAAATTCTAGCGATGAAAAGTGTTCTTTGCTGGATGGCCATGTTTAATTTATAAGCGAATTTGAATTCAAATTTGGTCATTCCCCCCAAAATCAGTCGATAAATGTTGATTTTGCAGCAAATCTTCAAATATTTTAGCCTTAAATGCCTTAAATGTCTCCCCCTCACTCCTCTTAACCGTCTCCTCGCTGTTAAATCATGAACAGTGACTGTAATGGTCATTTTCTAACTGTGATGCATAGTGCCTCCCTCCATAGTGCAGCTCCCTTCACACCTCTTCTGGTACTGCAACAGATCCCTTTTGCGCGTAGACCCCTGTCACGTAGCTTTACAAATCAGGCAGTGTAGTTTATAGTCTTGCACTCTCTTGCAGCTGCCTGTAGTGCTAAGGTTGTCCTGTCATCATGTAGTCATTGGGTGCTATAGGGATTAATGCACGGGTGTTTGGTGATGTAGAAACCCTCAATGATCTTCCCGGGATCCTTGGCAGACAGTCATATTGGCTACAACTGTCACAAATATGCATGCATATCTATGTTTAATATATGAATATCAAAGCAGGAAGAAGGACTTATTACCTCAAGTCTCGATGTGGTGTTGTTGGAGAGCACAATGTAGCTAGGTGGAAGACCCCTGAGAAAACTCTAGATCAAAACCTGCACATAGATGATACAAGCATAATATCACAACATAAAACCTTGATAAACAATGCATGAACATATAAAGATACCTAGTTTCATATATCTCAACCACTCATAATAATGACATTGCATAAACATATAAACAAGTTATATTACCAACATTCGGAGTAGACAACAAAATTACAATTCTATATTGATGTAGAAAAGAGTGATTACAATCATAAATTTTATAAGCCTTCCCTTACCCCTCCGGCTCCTCTTTCTCTCTCTCCCTTCTTACCCTCTTCTAATGCCTTAGTCTGAGACTATGCTCGACGGTCAAATAGGCAATCCTTTCAAATGGTTCGACCTCCTCCACAATGGCCCTAGCCTTGCATATATATCATGTGAGGATAGGGTTGTTAAGTCCTTTCATGAGTTCCATTAAGAAACAGCAATGATGTTTCCATGCCTTTGTGCTCTTTCCCGTTTGTAGACTCCATTAGGAATTAGTAATTCCTCCAAACAGGTTGAGTTTTGATGTTTCCCTGCTTTTGTGAGTTGACATAAGAGAGAATCTCGGGGTATTTCTCAGTCAACATGTTCCCTTGAACCATAGAAACTCATTTAGGTTCACTAACGCTCTTCTCGAGGTAACAAATAGAGTTACCATAGGCATTAACGCACCCTTAGCCTTGGTAGGAAGCTTTATAAAGCACATTGCTAGTGCCTAGACAATGTTAGCTTGACAACTGGGCCTGTGAACTTGGTCAGTCCTTCAGTCATCATGTCTTTCTCCTCTGAGTTGGTGAGGAGGTCATTTTCCTGTATAACAGATGCCCCCTAAAGTGTGACATTAGAGGCTGTGACGATGATCGAAATACTTTATATTTAATTGTCCTTTTCTTTTGGAAAAAAGAGAGAGAGGATCAGAGCTTCGAGTGGTATGAGAAACCTGATACAATACACACACACACACACACCTATATATATATATATATATATATATATATATATATATATATATATATATATATATATATATATATATATATATATATATATATATATATATATATATATATATATATATATATATATATATATATATATATATAATAGCTAAAATCATGTCCTGAGTCAGGCATTCCCATGCTCAGTAGCTATGTCAAAGTGATTTTCTCAATACAGAGATATGATGATGCTGGTTGCCGATAAGCACAATGTGGAACCTATGTCATAATAGGATAATTCTGATGAGCTATCTGCAAAAAAAAAAATATGAAACTTGGGAGAGGAAACGAGGTTAAGTGATGTAAGCCTCTACCCAAGGTCTTGATTTCTAATTCACAACAACAACATAGATCAATACATGTGCATATAGGCGTTGAGGTTGAACATGAACGAAATCATCTAATTACTAGTCAATAATGGAGACCGTTAACAGACACAATGATGGCCACTGATAATGGTGATGGTCTCCAAGATTCACAGTACAATCTAGTGAGTGTGAATAATGTTTTTGTCATCGAACACTCGTAGAATCGTTTAACCAGGAGCCAATAATGAAAACCCCTTACCAAACACAAGGTGACATGCCACTGATGTCTGCAAGTACCAAGGCACTAAAGTGTATATGGGTCTTCTTCCTAGATAGAGTGTTGAAGTCGATAGGAAGAGACCTGTCGAAAGGTAGGCAATAAGATCTCCTACATTAGTCGACATGAAACAGGAGAAGAATGATTGTTTTTTGAGGAATATTTTTAGCATTGGTTCAAAGAGATAGAGGGCATGATGATAGGATATGCTTGATGGTTTGATGTAGGAAACAGAAGATAAAGGTTTTCCCTTGAACAACAGAAGGCACGACACAATGGTTTTAACCATGTAGCACTAGACTCATGAACACCAAAGAGTGTTAGGATACAAAGATGTAAGAACATCGAGGTATATAGGCTAAACTCATAGGATGGTAAGGTTCATATTGAGAGGTCGTCATAAGGAAAGTTTATCTAAGGGAGTGCCATGTTCAAGGGAGTGACTTCTACCAAAAAACTATTTTCAAAATACTGAACACAAAGTAATTGTATTGTCCATTTCCCCATCTGATTAGTTTAGTGAGTCCAGACGGGTAAACTCAATGGTATTTTCATGTGTTAAGATTCTGAAAAGATCAAAAGGAGCAACTCTATGTCCTATATGATTAGTTTAATGAGTCCAAACAGGAAAACTCATTGGCCTTTTCATGTTTCAAGAGTCTGAAAAGATCGTAAAGAGTGAATCTGTTTCTCATCTGTTTAATTTAATGAGTCAAGATGGGACAACTCGGTGGTCTTTTCATATTTCAAGAGTTTGAAGGATCGTAAATAATGACTCCAAGGTGGTCCCTTTGTCATAGTTGGTAACTGGGTGCAAAAAAGGTTTAGTAGTGTACCCGAAAAGGTTCCTTTTCCGTGAGTTAATCTACTGAGTCCGGATAAAGAGAAACCTATGCTCAATAGATGTTTGCCTCATTTTGTTACGAGTATGAGGAGACAAACTAAACTCAATATTCATCGTGAAATTTTAATGAGTCACGTGACGACAAACTCAGTAAACCTTCATCGAATTTTAACGAGTCAAATGAAGACAACTCGAGGTATATTTTTTAGTTTAATGAGTGAGGAAAAAGAGGTAAAAGAACTGCTCATTCCTTCTTCATAGATTTAACGAGCCTGAAGAAGGGAAAAACTCGAGGATTTTTCAATTTAAGAGCAAGAAATAGTCCCAAAAAATAAAGCACTCATATCGTTGTCGTAGGTTTTTTAACGAGCCCGATGACGAAAACTCGGCATTTTTTCGATTTAACGAGCGAGAAAAGCTCCTAAAAATAATGCTCGGAGCTTCTTCATAAGTTTTTAATAAGCCTAAAGAAGGAAATTTTGGTTTTTTCAATTTCATGAGTGAGAAAAAAGTCCAAAAAATAATGCTCAGTCGATCTTTTTCAGTTTAGTGAGCTATAAAAAGAGAGAAAAAGAGTCGCTCAGACTGTCGTCATAGGTGTTTAATGAGCCCGATGACGAAAAACTCAGGGTTTTTTTTATTTAACAAGCAAGAAAAGTTCCTAAAAATAATGCTCAGAGGTTCTTCATAAGTTTTTAATGAGCCTAAAGAAGGAACTCGGGGTTTTTTTGATTTTATGAGCGAGAAAAAGTCCCTAAAAAGAATGCTCAGTCTATCTTTTTTAGTTTAGTGAGCTACAAAAAAAGAGAAAAAGAGTTTCTCAGACCGTCGTCATAGGTGTTTAACAAGCCCAATGATTAAAAACTCAGGGATTTTTCAGTTTAAGAGAGAGAAAACATCCCATAAAATAAAGTGCTCATTGAGAATCGAACATGGTCATTTCTTCCATTCAACCCTGAAAGTTCTTTCATCAAAACATGAGCAATTTTTGCCAAATGGGATCATGGCGGCTGATAAAATCATAGGAAATGAATTACTTCTACTTTAATGACTTCAATTAAGATAATTCATGTCTACAAAGTGACTATAAGGGAGTTCTTAAGCCTCCACTTTCACCATTTGCATCATTTGAGAGCTATGAGAGTGTTTTGGAGCTAAAGAGGAGCAGATTTTCCACGAATGATTGCGGACGATCTAGGTGACCATTTGAATTTTCATTAGTCCCAGGTAGATGAAAAAACCCTTATCTTGCATTATTAAACATTTCTTTTCTATTTTTTTGGTGGATTTTTAGATATCTGGGGATCCCTAGTTCATTTATTGTGCCTAACGCCCCCTTCCAGGCTTGTGGGGAGTGTTAAATTCCCTTTACGACCTAGGGGAGGGCGTTAATCCTCCCTATTTTCCACAAGGGGGGGTGTTAGTGCATGAGGGCACACTCTAAAACCCCAAGCAGGGTTTTCTTGATCTTTTCTGCCCCATTTTCACTGATTTTTGGGTTGATTTTTGCAGGTTTTGAGCCATTATGACTAGTATATGGAGAGAATGGGCCCATGATCCATAGGAATTTATTATGCAAAATGATCCAACTTGCATACTTGTATTTCACCAATGTGGTTTCATGAAGTATGCACAGTTGGACTTGATGAAAGGTCAGGAGGACCTTTTGAGCTGGATTATTCAGTGTTAGGATGAACATGAACAAGTGTTCAAGATTAGGGACCATGAGATTACTATTGACCAAGATGACATATATTTCTTGATATGTTTGTGGTGTAGAGAAGAACGGGAAAACTTCAACAGTAGTAGGACCGATCCCCGATCGACTTTAGAGCTAGTCCAATCTTATTGTATCTCTGAGAGCGTACTTGTCAGCAACAAAGTCCCTCTAGAGAGGATCAGATCCAGGTCTACAAGGGCCATTTTATGGATGATTGTGTGCTTGGCAGGGTCTAAATGTCCCCATGTTGCGATAAATGCCCAACTATTGCTTGCAGTGGACTATGTCCAGCCGCAGATCTTCAACTGGTGCGAGGCGATGCTTTGTTAGTTGAAGGCAGAGTTCACTGCATGTAAGACCCAAATCCAACATAGTTTTGGGTACGACACTCTCATTGTATCCTTCATACTTGAGAGGGTGCCAATTATGTGACCACGGGTGAGCTTAGGTCCCCTCAATCTGAGGGAGCCTAGGTAGAGGCGATGGGCATCACTCGATCCTAACGCAGGAGGAGCACCCATCTGACATTTTTTCGAAGAGAATTTCTTTGAATGGCTCAGTGGTTAGATTGTGATGATAGATGACTATGCCTACGAGGGCATGGACTTCATAGGTGATCCTAACTTGATTTTTTTGCCTAGTACAAACTAGGGGCCTCAAGGTAAGAAGGTTTATTTGAGAGTACTTAAGTTATTCTTAAGATTTTGGATGTTTATGTTATGGTTTTGTTGGTTTTATGGGTGAAAAAATATTGACATGAAGCTTTTTGCTTGACATAGATGTGACACTGGTGCGACCTGTAGGTGAACCTCACCAAGAGAGGCGAGGTGGCCAACTACCCGAGGGGGGGGTGATGCTGAGAGCCTTCGTGAGGTTCTGATGGACCTAGAGGGCTTGAGCATGGGTGTGCCCCCCCTTCCTATGAGGAAGATTCCCACTCACATGCAGTGACACACAGTTGGTGTGCCTGAGCGGTTTCTTGTTCCTCTTCAGAGGATAGCTAGAGTTGTATTGTCTTTTCATGAGTAGTAGGCTCTATTAGTAGGCATATTGTATAGCTATGCTTAGTAGCCATTTTGTACTTAAAACACCCAAGTTTTAGGAAATTTTTTGATGTAAAAGACTGGATTCGATATATATATATATATATATATATATATATATATATATATATATATATATATATATATATATATATATATATATATATATATATATATATATATATATATATATATATATATATATATATTGGTATTTTATGATGTAAATTTTTTTAAGTGTTTTTTGTAAATTTTTAACTGTGTAGATATTTACTTTCATACATGTATCTATAATGAATGAGACATATACCAATCTAACACATAGTTTGCCAATGAATCAACAACTGTAATAAATTCTCGAGGAATGTGTTCATATGTAATAAACTCAAATTGACGTTCCAAGAATCGTACCTTTAAATAATGATGCAAAAAGATTGTATTACAAATGTCATAATGAGTTTTCAATTGCATAACAACAAGCTGAGAGTCTAACCTAACCACCAAATTAGAGATGTACCATGATGCTTCAGTGAGAAGTGAAATTACAGATAAGCACTTAGCAATATTGCTAGTGGCAGTACCAAGAAAGACCCCCCCGGAACAAAACAGTGCCAACTCAGGTGTGTAAATGACCCAAGAAGCTGATGCAATGTGCGGTGTGCAATGACTGGCACCATCCGTGTATCCTACATATGCTAAGGGTAATGAAGACATCTTCATAATGAGAAATATGTATGAGAAAAATACTTCAAGAAATACCAAAAATCTAGTCACATCAAAAAGAAGCAAAACTTATAAATACATAAAATTACAAAGCACATGCCTAATGCAGTACTAGGCATAATAATTTTTCAAATAGAGCCCGTTTCGGAGCTCAACGAGTGGGAATTATTCCCAATCCTAAATTTCATATGCCCCTTTTGAGACAGTTTGTGACAACATATGGACCAAGCCATAAGGGTTGAAGCATTTCTGCCCCCAATAGGTCATGTTTTTGATCGTAGAGTAAAACAAGGTCTCCCTCCTGGTAAGAACAAGGCTTGACCTTTTTGTCGTATTGGGCTTTGAACCCGCGCTTGTGGGCTTTGAGTGCCAATTCAGAATCTTGACAGGTTTCATCTAGTTGATTTAGGTATAGTAGGTTCTCTTCTTTGACAGTGGTGCTGAGGAAGAGTTAAACATTGATTTGTAAGGAAGGAATCTAACACTCGATTGGAAAAACTACTTCCAGGCCATAAGCTAGTTGAAAAGGTGTAAAGCCTGTAGCAGTTTTTATTGAAGTTCAATATGCCCACAGTGTATGATATAGCATTCAATGCCAGTGGGTTTTATGATTCCCTACTAACCTGTGGATCATGTCCTTTAAGATGCCATTCACAGCTTCTATGTGGCCATTAGCTTGGGGGTAGTAGGAGGATGATTGATCCTAGCAAAAATCGAGCAACGATGTTAAGTTAGACATCATGTGATTCTTAAAATGAGACCAATGGTCTGCAATGATTGTGCGGGGCACACCAAAGCGACAGATGATCTGATTGAACAAGAACAGTGTCGCGGTTTCTCCATCATCCTGGAAAGTGGGAAGGGCTTCGTCCCATTTCGTGAAATAGTCCACAACTACTATAATGTAGTTGTGTCTGGTAGAGGAAGTGGGCTTGCAAGTTACAAAGTCTATCCCCCATTTGGCGAAGGTGCCAATGTAGATAACTGGGTGCAGTAGGGCTGGAAAAGTTTGCATTTTCTTTGTAAACACTTGACAAGGGTGCCACTATGTTATAGACATTTTTGGGCACTACAACCCCAAGCATTAAATGTCCATAAAACAAGGGCTCCTAAGTCCCTAAAAGTGTTGTTCTAACCCCTAAAGGAACAAGGTCAACTGATTACAGCTTCTCCCAGAAGTTCTCCAGAACTGCTCAAAACTGGTCAAAATAGGATCATTCAGCTGCTCCATAGGCAAAGTGTGTTGCATCTCACCTAAGTACACTCTGTGGGTGCGTTGCATTTCAAAAATCCCTTCTATGGGGTGCGATGGGTGAGAAGTGACAAATGGCAGTGTCAATCCGTGAGGTGGAGAGGCATGGAATCTTCCAGAAAGTTCTCCTGTGACACTTGCCTCTCTGAATTCGACCAAGGATGAGTAAGAGATCATCAATCTCCAAGTGGAAGCAAGAATTATCAGAGGGAAGACACTAATAAAATCACAAGCTGACTCATCTCCCTTACAGATATCTATATATGGATCCCTCATCCCAGAGATCCAGAGGCTGGAATTTTTCATCTTGTAAGGAATTGCTGTTGGTTTCTTGAGACAACATCATAGTGTTGGGTGATCTAAGCTTTGTATGAGGTGAAGAAGGGCTTACTTGCTGAGAGGATGATGTTGGTTCAGAAAAACTGGTTGTAACTCCCTTGGCTCTTTCTTGGTTATCAATAAAAGCAATTCAAGTTTTCCTCCATACTCTTGTGTCATTTATGTTTTATGCATTTGTATGGTCAATTTACATCTGATCCTAGATTGTTTATGATTATAGATCCATGTTCTTGTATAGTGTTATGCTACTGTGATCCTACAGGTACTCTATAAAGCTGGGCGTACAAGGGAGCAAGTAGCGAAAGACTATCAAGAGAGAGAGGAATCGAACTAGGAGATTAGCACAAGATAGAGGTTGGTCTTCTTTGTTCTTCTCTCATCTATATTTCATAAAGGAAAAATGAAAGTAGCTTTACTTTATTTGTTTCTAAGGTAGCTACCACACCTTAGTGGGATAAGCAGTTCTGTGTAGACACTTTTCCCTGTAACAAAATGGCGACTCCACTGGGGACGAATTAGGTTGTTTGTTTATCTTCCTTGTTGTTTATTTTATAAACTTACAGACGGAGCCTGAAGTCGAGCCAGGTAGCTTTCGAACTGCATTTGCTATGCAAATGCAAAGTAGATAAATGTCGCTTCAGTCAATCTCTGGGATTTGTTTATGACTTAAACAACTAATTCACAAACTCTCTAATTGCCCTCGTGGTAGCTCTTAGAACCTCCTTAGATCTACCCCTAATTGTTGCATTACTGGTTACCATTTGCTCAGCCAAAACCCATGAACTGAACTGCAAACTGTGACCCGAAACCCAAGCAAAGTCTCGTCTCTGGCCTAGCGCAGGTTCTGTTCTGTGAATCTAAAATTCAGCGCACTTCCCGAGTGTAGTAGGTGCGCTGCATTTCAAGTTCACTGTGTTATAGGTGCGCTGATCAGACTAGGTATTATTTATTTTTGGTTTCTGTGATTCATTCTTTTAAGTTCTATTCATGAATTTTGTTGCCTGTAATCAATATATCTCTGTTTGAAACCCCTTTTCCTTGCTGTTATTCCGCCTCCATTGTGCAAAAGAACTGTAAATGTTTTTGTGTATTTGTTGAGTCATTTTCAGTTCTCCTTTGCAAAAAGTAACGTAATTGTACTATTGTCCCTTGATTTGAAAGTGTCGTAAGTGTCGTTTTCAGTCATAGGAAAGAGTTTGGTTGCTATTGATAGTCGATTACCCTGTTACTATTGTATTTGGTCTGAATTTGTAGTTTTTCTAGTGTCGAAAGCAAGTATTCATTTCCAAATCATAAAGTGTTGTGATTATCTCCATTTTGATTTTGAAAAGAAACTTGTTAGTAATTGTCACTTGAAAAGTAATTCAGATTTGCGCATTAGCTTTCTTTTTACCATTCACATACTAAGAAAGCCGAAAACAAATACATGCATGTGCATTTGCATTTAGACTGTTTGATTGGTTTGATTTAGGACAGTGCATCTAGTGTGTGCTCTTTGCTCTTTGTGAAAGAATACTGTCTCTCTTTCCTTAGTAGCTAGGATTTTCATTGCACAAAGAAGATAAAGGACTGTTTATCATCTTAGATTGCATTTTAGGAATTGTACATCTACATCTCACGGTGAACCTGAAAGGAAAATTTCTTAAGCAAGATCAACTATAAAATAAATTTAATGAATCTAACAACGCTTTGGAACCTAATGCACAACATCTAGAAGTCTAGGCTAGAGACATATTTCGGCGTCGTAAAACCTGGTAACTGTTGTTATCACTAATGGTTGGGTGATACCTTCACTTTGGGACGATAAGTACCAGTACGGACTTGTGATCCCATGTACCGTCGAGTATATTTTGGGAGACCAAAATAGGCTTAATCCTTTATCCATAGGAAGCCATGTCTACTACCCTATCGATTGCGATGCACTGAACACAGCATTTGGGAAGATTGACTGTCGTACCGTAAAAAGTATTTTGCAGTTTTACGATTGGTTTGGTAATCCCTCTACCTAGATTTATAGAGCAGTCTCTTTCGTTCCTTTTCAGACTCCTTAATGGAAAAGGTCCATCTGAGCACTTATCACTTCAGGCTCATTAAAAATCGAAGGCGACTAGAGTCATCTTTTGTTTTTTCTCGACTCTTTAAAATTGAAAAAACAAGTTGTGTCAAAGCGCCTAAAATTCACCTAATTCATAAACATACTTCCCCTTGATTTTTTAGTTGATCGAGTAATCTGCAATCATGGAAGAAATTAAATTGAAACCCCGTCGTTCGCGGAGGCTTACGAGTCAACCGTCTTTGTCTCCGGAATTGAAACTAGTACGGACAAAGCGAACTCGTTTAACCGGTTCCAAATCTCCTGGTAAAGTTAGAACAAGTTTTCCAACAACATCAGAGACTCTGGTTACTCCAAACATTTCTGGTATCCCTACCTTTACAGAAGAAGTTCAGCAGCCACCGAAGGATAGTAGTATTGATCCTAGTCTGAAGGTAAACACTTGTATCGTTGAACCAGTTCCATCTACAACCGGTTCGGAGAGTGTTATTCCCCAAACATCTGTCGCTGCAGATTCTATACTTTCTTCAGCACCAGAAATATTCTACAGACCTGACGGTCTACCCCTTCCACCTGGTCTGATTGCTATAGAAGAGATTGTTGAAGATCCTCCATCCAGTACTCCATCACAATTTGGAGTCGGGATCACTTTGTATCCTTCTTCATCAGAAATTAGTCTACCGCCAGCGGAAGCTCCTGTAGAATCGCTAGGTAATCTTTTGGATAGACTAGAAATGTCTGAACAATCGTCAACATCTAGAACTATGTCGTCTGACACAGCGATGACAGAACTTCCTGCTATCACTCCAACAATGTTCACCGGTATACCATCTGTCCCAACTAGCTCTCAATCGCTAGAAGGAGCCCACTCAGGGGCTATTTCGACAGTATGGTCTGTTCCTGTTTATTCATCTGGAATAATATCCAGAAACTCTTATGTTGAGTCTCAACAAATTGATCCATTTGGAGGTCAATTTGGGCAGTCCGGCCCTCAAGGGCAAACCATTCCCTTAAGTACCGGATTACCGCCGTATGGGGGGCAGTATACCCTTTCATTATCCCCTCTGGGAGGACAGCCATACAGGAGTTCACAACAAAATTCGGGTTATGCTGGAATTACGTCAAGTGGTTGGGTACTGATACTACCTCAAGAACCAAGAGTTGTATATTTGATGCAACAATGCTTACCTATGTCAAGTATACCAACTACACCAGCTATTGTGATGGTGTTGCAAGTTCAAGCGCTACCTATTGTATGCCAACCTCAAGTTTCTCAGGTTGTAATGCAACAGCCTCTTGACCCTGCAACTCAACCACAATCGCCGACTGGTGGAATGACACAAGTTCAAACGGGTACAATCACCCCTCATCTTGGTCAAACAGTTAGTATCGGGCAACAGCACATGGCTTCATAACCATGGCTAGTGCAATACCAACAACCATAGTTCCAACAAGTATACCAAAGTTCTGAGCAACAAGTCTTTGCAAATAGTGGGCAACCGTATATTCAAAACGATCAAAATCAACCATTCTACAGTGGTCATGCCCACCAACCTTACAAAAGTTACCAGCATCAAATGCATTATGCTGGTATGAAAAGACCAACTGCTCAAGCAATCCCATCTTATCCTGGGTATGCTTCACCTAACTTGAATCAATAGTTACCCTTCGTGGCGACTTTAGAGTTACCTGATTTAAATCGGTTAACAAATGATCCAATTTCTTACGCCCCTTGGTGGCCAGCGATTCCGCATAAACTTCCATCAGATATTCCTAAATTTAATGGAAATCCAGGTGAAGATCCGTCGAATCATGTGATGACCTTTCATCTGTGGTGTTCATCAAACACCTTAAACGATGATTCGATTAGGCTTCGCCTTTTTTAGAGGACGTTAACTGGTCCAATAGCAAAATGGTATATTGAATTGCCCAGAGCTTCATTTGACAACTTCAGTACCCTAGCCACAACCTTTTTAACCCATTTTCAGTTACCGATAAGGTACGAAACAGGAACGGAACTTCTTACCAATTTCAAACAAACAATGGCCACTCACATATTTGATCATATACATGAGTGGCGATGTCATCGTAGAATGGTAAAAATGTATGTTCCCGATCAGCTTTTAGCTGAATGGTTTATTAAGTCATTATTGCCTTCCATCACGGAAGATGTGGCAAAAGGAGTCGTCACCGAAGAGCAAGTCATTGCTCGTGCGCAATATTTAGACTTGATTTATACTCAGTCTTGCATGCTCTACGATAAAATACCTGATGCTCCTAGATCGGAATTCTCAGTCCCTCCTCCTCCTAAATCAAACAATGACTCTCACGCCGGCGATGGCGTGATTGGCGCAACAGACATGAAATTGACAAAGGCTACATCTAAAAATGCCCGTAAGATTTCCAATCAAAATGCAAAAGAGGAACTTCTTGCCTTGGAAGTAAATGCCGTATCGACAGATAAAGGCAAAGAAACCAAGAAACCAGGGGGCAAGAAGAAAGGCAAAGGGAAGAAGAAGAAACAGGAAGAATCATCACCTGAAAAATCTTCTGCGAACCCTTCTGGAAATAAGAAACCAAATCATCCATGCTTTATATGCGATGAGGATCATTGGACATTAGATTGTCCGTATAAAGCTGAGCTTAAAAAATTCTTCAAGAATACAAAGACCTCAGCAGTATTAACTGATTCGTTTCCGAATCCAGGAACAAATCTGGTTGACAGTGGAAATGCTTCCCCATCTCAAGCGCTGATGTTGTCGGTTTCCAAACAAAAAAATGATGCTTTGATATCGACAAAGAACAAAGATTATGGGAATCCACCGCTGTCAAACAACAAGGATAAAGATCAACCTAGTAGTTTGACAACAACTTCGACAGAAGTTGCGCCACCCATCATTCCTGAACTAACAATAAAACCGCCAAAGGGAGTAGTACACAAGTTGACATTTAATCCTCGTGCTAGAGCAGCAAAACATTATAATATAGTGGAAGATTTGGCCCAATCGCCATCCACTATGTCGATGCTTGAGGTACTACAAAATTGCCGATCCCAAAAGTAGGCTTTATTATCAGCCATTGGTGGGATAGACCCAAAGGATTCCAATCTTGTATCCTTTGATCATAAAGGATACGATCCTCAGTTACCAGCTCAACTAGCTTTCCTCGTTCAAGTGAAAGCCCTCAACAAGACTGTTCATCGAACAATTATTGATGAGGGGGCATCTACATGTATTATGTCGATGAGTTGCTGGAAAACTTTAGGATCTCCAACCTTGTCACGATCTTCGACGACATTAAAAGCATTTGACGGACGAAAATATACCCCATATGGTATTCTAAGTAACTTGAAGGTTGAGCTAGGAGGGAAAACAATAGAAATAGATGTTGAGGTAATCAATAGAAATCTCGATTACAACATCCTACTGGGTAGACCATGGATATATGCAATGGCTGCTATTGTGTCGACCTATTTTAGGAAGATTGCATTTCCCTTTCAAGGAGGGATTACAATCGTCGATCAACAAAACTTCCTCCCCAATGGTTCTCAAGTTACGGGAAGCATTCCAATGATCCATGGAAGCCCCCATTCGCTTCAAAATATCAAAGTAGGCCTACTAAAAGACCCTATATTAATGGGAACTTTTTCCCTTCCACCTCCAATCAATTTGGCGGAAGTAGCATCGATAGGAACCTGCAATATGATATCTTAAAAAAAGATCTCAGAAAACAATATCGACATGGATCATGCGCAGGTTTTGCCTCCAAGCCCAACAAAAATATTGTAGCAATTAATGTTCCTAGCATGGGAGGCAAACCCAAATCAATGCTCATCAAGCGTTTGGATAGATAGGTCTAAGGAATATGGCACCCCTTCAGATCCTTGGTCGAGAGTGCATGTCACCGACGAAGGAATTGATCAATCAATGATAACTGAAGGGGCACCATGGGAAGATTACCACCATCATTCCCTTCCTTCGGATTGTGAAGAAAATACTCCTAATGACCTTTGCCATCCTTCAGTTTTTGATTTTCTATCAACTACTGTAAACACAGTGGATTCCGAGCAAAACTTGTCCAACATTGAAGAGACTATCGCCATAAATATCTCAACCAAAGCAGATGTTGTAGAGAATATTTATGTTGCCAAATGTTGTTCTCCTTCAGAACTGGAAATATATAATGCTCTTTTTCGCGAATTCAGAGATGTCTTTGCTTCGTCATATAATGAAATGTCAGGCATTGACTCGAGTATCGTTGAACACGAAATCAAGATGTATCGAGATGTCAAACCAGTGCGACAACGGGTACGGCAGGTGCACCCCAAGAAAGCCGCTGCCATCAAGGTAGAAGCTGAAAAACTTCTCCATGCTGGTTTCATTTACCCGGTTCCTCTAACCGATTGGGTATCGAATATTATCCCTGTTATGAAAAAACAAGGAACAATTAGAGTGTGCGTCGATTATAGGGATGTAAATCAAGCTTGTCCAAAAGACAACTACCCTACACCCTTCATCGACCAGATAATTGATGAATGTGCCAGATGTGAAATCTTTTCATTTATGGATGGATTCTTCGGGTATAATCAAATAAATATATGCCCACAGGACCAGTCAAAGACTACATTTATTTGTCCGTGGGGCACATTCGCGTATCGAAAATTACCCTTTGGTTTAAAGAATGCAGGGGCAACATTTCATAGGGCAATGAATTATGCCTTCCATGACATCAAAAAAATCATTAACCCATACCTCGACGACCTTCCGGCTCATTCGCCAAAGTGAGCTGATCATCCGCAGCATTTAAGAGCGATATTTCTACGTTGCCGACACTACAAGATACGACTCAATCCACACAAATGTGTATTTTGTGTCAATTCTGGTCATTTACTTGGCTTTGTAGTCTTGAAAGATGGGATTCGTCTCGACCCATGTAAGGCTCAGGCAATCATAAATTTGCCTCCACCTTCGAATTTGCTTCAGATTCAAAAACTCCAAGGGAAAGCAAACTTTCTGAGGAGGTTCATTCCCAATTACGCCGAACTTGCTAAAGGTTATATGCGTCTTTTGAAAAAGGAAGTACCCTTTGTCGATCAAGTTGCACAATCTCCCTTTGATGCTTTAAAAGAATCCCTAATGAAAGCATCATTAATGTACGCTACTGATTATCAAAAAGACTTTAACCTGTATCTGGTTGCAGCAGATACAACCATCGCAATGGTTTTAGTTCAAGAAGACAACGGAACTGAACATCCTATATATTATTTAAGTAAGAACTTAAATGATACAGAAAGCAAATATTCTTATGTTGAAAAGCTAGCGCTCGCAGCTGTTCAAGCGATATAGAGATTTCGACACTATGTCCTCTTTCGAAAAACTACCATTCTGTCATATTGCAACCCCATGATTTATATATTGTCGCGACAATTGCTAGGGGGAAAATATTCAAAATGGATAGAAATTCTACAAGAGTTTGATATGGAATTTGTAAAATCCAAGTCAAAGAAATCTCTGGTTTTCGCAGAATTATTATGCGATCTCCCATCGTCGTCCAACGATGAAACATCCGAAGAAACAATCGTGGACGAAAATTTGTTTCTGATATGTTCAAGAAATCTGTGGTATGGGGATATAATCATTTATCTCCAAACCCAAAAATATAGGCCAAATACCTCTCGCTCCGAACAAAAACGTATTCGATACCAAGCAAAAGACTACATGATCGTTGGTGATACACTTTATCGTCGTGGTATCGATACAGTTCTGAGAAGGTGCCTCACCCATGAGGAGGCCGAAAAAGTCCTAAATGATTGCCATTCAGGCACGTGTGGGGGGCATCAATCCGGTTATGCTACAACGCAAAAAATTTTACGAGCAGGATACTTCTGGCCAACAATGTTCAAAGATTGCATAACCGCAGTCAAAAGTTGCCATGCTTGTCAAATTTTCGATAACAAAACCAGAAGACCACTCGCACCTTTGCATCCAATGGTTGTTGTTGGGCCATTCGCCAAATGGGGCATCAATTTCATGACATGTAACCCCACCTCAACCGGGGGGCATGGGTATATCATAGTCGGAGTTTACTATTTTACCAAATGAGCCGAGGCGATGCCTACATTAGATAATACTGGTGAAACAACTGCCCTCTTTTTTTTCAATCATGTAGTCGCCAGATTCGGCGTCCCACAAGCTATAGTCACAAATCATGGATCGCATTTTCACAATCACATGATGGTCGAATTAGCTACCAAATTAGGGTTGTCTCACGACAGCTCTACTCCATATTACCTGCAAGCCGATGGACAGGTTGAAGCAATCAACAAAGTCCTGAAGCGCATGCTGCAAAGGATGATTGGAGTTCACAAAAGAAGTTGGCACCTAATCCTATACTCAGCCTTGTGGGCTTACCGAACATCGGTAAGGAATGCAACCAGGTTTACACCTTTCCAACTGGTATATGGCCTGGAAGCAGTCTTACCAATCCAGTGTGAAATCTCATCCCTCAAACTCGCAATTGACCTTCTCCCCGGGACTTCAGAAGAGGAGGCTCATTTCTTGGAACTAATCCAATTGGATGAAACTCGTCGTGATGCCACTTTGGCTAACAAAGCCCATAAGAAATGAGTCAAGGCACAGTTCGACAAGAATGTCAAACCCCGTGTCTTCTCAGAAGGTGACTTGGTCTTGCTTTATGACCAAGAATCCGATAAATTGGGGGCAGGTAAATTCAAGTCTTTATGGATGGGCCCCTATGTTGTTAAGCGAGTGTTAGCAAAAGGAGCCTACGAGTTAATGGATTATGATGAGATTCCACTGGCACAACCTCGTAACAGGTTGTACCTAAAGCGTTACTATGCATGATTCAGTATAGTAATCTATATGCTTTTGTTATGTTTTTGTTTTCGCTAAAGTATTTGTTTTGGTCAAGTAATCCACTTTTTACATTTATTGCAGATGTCAAACCTATTGGAGTCATGTGTTGGATATGCTGACAGAGCGAGTTGTAGTTCGCGGAACCTATCTTCCACGGCCTAGGCCATTTTTGATCCAAGCAGTGAGTTAGTAAGTTTCAGAGGGGTATGTATTGGTCGATCAACGAATAACATCACTGAATATAGTGCGTTGAAAGAACTTCTCTCTGATGCCATCACACATGGTATACACCGACTGATTGTCAGGCTAGACTCACAACTCGTCATACTACAACTCACTGGTATCTACTCTGTCCGAAATCCAGGTATTTATCGCATGTTCCTAAGCGTTAAGATTTTGGAAAGTCAATTTGATTTTATTCAATATCAGCATATTTCCAGAGCCTTAAACACATTAACTGACTCATTGGCAAATTATGTGTTAGATAGACATTTGCAACATTTATAAAAAGAAGCATACCATCAATATTTGCATTTGGATCATGTAACTTAACCAAAATAAAACTTCGAAAATCAAAAATATATATATATAACTGTTTATGGTTTACACATAATGTTCTGTAACCAAGACAAAATTGGTCAAATGACCCAAAACTCAAAACGCTAGGGGGCACCCTAGTCTAATGATGCTCGTGATAGCAAGTCACAGCCTGTGCAATCATGCGTAAGAGCCGAGTCCATCATCTTGGCACACCAGTAGTATGCTGCTACAACCTCAAGGGCAGCTCGTCAGTCCTCACATCTAGAATACCGAGAGTGAGGCCCTCAACCTGGTCGTGTAATTCTGTGAGAGTCTCGGCCACATCAAGGTCGCGAAGGATAACCCTTCCAACAACCTCTCTTGTTGGGGCAGCAGCTGGCACTCTCAGACGTACTACTGGCCGAACGGGACCTACATTTGCATGAACACATGAGTTTGATTAGTCTTGATAGAATAAAGCACAAGGACATTATAAAAGAAAAGCGATAAATAGGAATATGGTCAAAGAATTTACCAATGGCACCCCACTGTTCGCCAGCTGGCAGTACTAAATCTGGGTCACCCCGGAAGTCCATACCAGCATATGGATACTCGGAATAAACCATCTCCTTTCGATCGAACCACCCAAAGAAGGTATCAAAAAAGGAAATCTGAGACTGACCAGCATGCCTAGACATATGGTCGACCCATCTCTGCATACGTGGTTCTTTCGGTGAAGGTAAATCGAGTGCAATATAATGCGGCTGCATCAGTGGTATCTTTTCCAAGGCAAAGGCGGTCAAAATATAACCATACCCAAAGTTCTTCAACCTCCCACTCTTCACCTTGGTCAACTATTCTTTCATCACAATAAGTACTGTGTCGCACCAGTTGAACACCTTCGGTTGGAGACATTCCAAGGCATACTGCATATAAGATCGGTTGGCTACATGAAGAGCCGCACCACCAGCCATCCTACCAAAAGTGAACAAAATAATCCTGAGGGACCTGTCAGTGACATCACGAATGATGATCTTGCCATCTTTACTCGGCTGATATCCCTCTCTGCAATACCGGCGAACATAATCTCTCACAAATTCACCTCCTCGGGCTGAACCTAATAAAGAGATGGGGGCACCCCGCCTCGACAAGCCAGTCAAGAAATAGATGTCCACTACAGTCAAGGGGATGGATTTGCCCCTAAGCTGGAACACCTGGCTGGTAGGATCCCAAGCATCGAGCAAATACTGTAGCAAGTTGATTTGTTGTCTCATGCTAGAAATGCGGAAAAACTTCAGCAAGCCACAGTTCCGCAGTGCGTTTACTGTAACCGGATCATGCAAAGCAAGCATGTCCTCTTCTTCATGCTCACATTCTCACAATGAAATAGTCATTTTGCTCCAAAAATCTCTGAAAACAAACAAGAGAAGAGTTAGATCCTGATTTTGGTAAGAGACAGGCAAAATTTCCATCAAAAACTGTGCATAAACTTCCTTCCTTGCGCCCATCGCACCTACAGTAGTATTCAGGGTGTGTTGCATGTCAGTTAGCCAGTAGACAGGCTAACATCCAACACACCTTTCGATGCATAAGGGGTGTGTTGAAGCCAAGGCGAGTTTTTCAAACCCTAGAGGCTTAGAAAAACCAGGAATCAAGCTCAGAATGCAAAATGGAAAGCATGAAATGAAAGAGCTCAGGTTTAGCTCCTACCTGGTCCAGACAACGCCGAGAATCGTCCAAAAAATCTCCTGGAATCAGCTGATGAAAATCAAGGCGGAAAAAGCACCTCCAAAGCTCCAACAAAACAAAGTTCAAATGAAATGGTAAAATGAGAGGTAAAAGCACTTTTACATTACTTTTTACATAATTCGAGTAAAATATTAGTGTTCTAACTAATTTTTCAAACATATATTGTTCATTTCTAACTAGTTTGATGAAGCAATTGAAAATGCAGTACAATCTTTGAAACAACGAAGCTATTTATGGTAAAGTCAAGAAATGACCATTGATCGAGCAGTTTTAGCACATAGTTCAAGCTCGTTAAAAAATAAACATAAGTCATGAGCAAATGTTTCTCCCCGCATTTAAGCTCATTAAAAAATGAACTATTTCCCGGTAAATAACCATCGTGAATGTAGTACTTTAGCCTTTAAAGCCTTGGTCGTGTTCTCATCATCACCTCCACTCTGTATTGGCCGATCATTCACCTCCATTTGATTTTTTACCCCTTTTGAGGAACAGCTGCGAAGAGTGATCCCACTAGCCATCCTTGTAACACTACCGTGATTGGAAAATTCCAAACCTTACCTGGAATCAGCTGCTACCCAATTTTATCACTCATTCCTCAAAAGACGAGTCTCCTTTAAGCTCTTTTCAACTGACTTGTAAAATATGAAAAGATTGCCGAGCCATTGGCCTCTCCATCTCGTTAAAGGGACTGGAAGTGCTATCCCTCCTTTATATTTTAATCTTTTTGGACCTGAGGGATTATTACACAAAAAGATTGAGCGCTTGTTTTGTTTGGCTCGTTAAAAGTATTGAAAATTCATCCCTTTTGTATTGTTTTATACTTTTTCGGACTTAAGGGATTAGATGACGAAAAAGGAATTTTGGAGTTTCCTTTACGTTCCTTTTTAGACTCTCTAAAATTGAAAAGGACCGAGTTATCTTTGTCGTTAAACTCGTTAAAACTTAATAGCGACAAACTTGTCCATAGCAAACAAGAACGAGTTTCACTATCGCTAGGCTCGTTAAAACATAGCGATGGGTTTGCCCGAAGGGAAAATTATAAGACAAGCATATGTTATCCTCCTCAAGCTTGACAAAAATAAAGAGGTACTGGTCAGCAATGACTGGGGAAAAATTGGGAAGAAAACTTGAGGAAACTTTGTTGGTAGCAAGTCGCTCTTGAACATGACACTTTCACTCCGCATCCAAGTTGGGTTGGGTTGTTTCATTCACCGGTCACATCGCCATGGTCCCATCACACCATCCACATTTGGGGGTAATGCTACCAATCCATCACGTCAGTGTCACCGATATGTTCAAGAGAAGTCATTCAAAGAATTCACCTGTGTCTCACCCGCTACAATACATTTACACTCCATTCTTTCATGACTGCCACCCTGAACCTTATATCATGTTGTGGGGAAAAGCATCCGACTCGGATGACCCTATCCCTACTCTAAAGGTGACAGTCTTTAGCAACAACTGAAAGTAAAGCTTTGATATTTTCCTTTATGAAAGTACAGAGAGAAGGAAGAAAAGATTAACCAACCGGTGTCTTTCGCTTTTGTCGATCCTTATCCTCTCTCTTTGTCTCTTGTTCCCAGCTCCTTGCTCCCTTTGTCGGTCCAGCTACACACAGATCCCGCACAAAAGAGAGAAGAAGACTACAAGATACATGTACTCATAACTGATGCATGGATTAGAGTGAATCAAATATACAAGTAAATACAATACATCAATGCAATACAAGTATATAAGAGAACATGCAAAACTTTATTGATAGAAGTAACAGGGTTCTGAGAAGGTTACAACCATTGATGGCTCCAATCCAGCAGCACCTCCCCAGCAGTAAGAACTCTCCTCTTCACCTCTAGTAAAACAATCACCCAATAGCTCTAACTGTAAACCAACAGCACCTCCTTGCTTTACACAAAATTCCAGCCTCCTCAGACCTCATAGAAGAGCTCTATATATAGGAGAGAAGAAGAAAGGATGAGTCAGCTTGAGGCTGGCATAGAGCTGACTAGTGTCCTCTCCTTCTTCAGTTAAACTTCAGTCCTTGAGTCCACTTGGAGATCCTTGCTTACACATGGTGATCAAGTACCTCTTACTCATCACAGGGTGAATCTCATGAACCAAGTGTCAGTTTGGAAGCTTCCTGGGCAGTTGACACTTTGCAGAATGACTGTGCCACTTGGCCAATCTCGCCCAGCGCAGGTAGCCTTCATTAGATTTGACTTCCAGTGCAGGTACAAGGAGGAGCAGTTGCATTCCAGCGCAGATGCTCAGTGGAGCAGCTGACATGATCCAAAATTAGCCTGTTTTGAAGTGTTTTCAGGTGGAGAACTGATTGGAAGTGCTGTTGTTTGATGACCTTGTTCTTTTAGGGGTAAGAACAACATGTTTAGGGACTGAGGATCCCTGTAATTATTGACATTTCATGCTCCATGTCGCGAGGCACAAAAATGTCTATAACAGTTGCCCCCTAAAGTATGAGGCCGTTTATCGGGTGAAATGCTTTATCTAGAGGGTCCGAAGTTCATTCCAGTGCTGAGGAGTGCCCTGTAATACAATACAATACAATACATTATTTTTCATTCTGTTTTCATGATCTAGCTGAGGCGGGCATTCCCATGCTCAGCTTTATAAATACATTTTGGTACATAGAACAGACGATCGTCTGATGGTAGACTGATAATTTTCTGCTGAAATTATCATCCTTTGAGTAGGATGATCATCTGCTGCAATGATGTACATGACAAATGCTTTTATATTTCCTGAATATGTATCGCAGCCCGGATGGATGAAACTAGATCCGGGGTCTTCAAACTTGTTCGATCTTCACTCTAAGTACAAGTCGATCCATGTGAGAATTTCGCTGAAGTCGAACATGGAAAGACATCGCTTGATTACCGGTCAATGATGAAAACCGTTAACAAGCGCGAGAGGAATCACCGATAATGATAATGACCCTCAAGGTACTACAGTACAATTCACGTGGCGTGAATAAAGGACTTGGCGTCGAACGCCACGCAAAATCTTCTGGTCGAAGGTCATTGATGTATACCTGTCGCCGGAAGTGAGAAACTTGCCATTGAGGCATGCAAGCTTCAAAGTACTGATGGGGGTGTTCCTAGATCATCTTCTTGGATAATGAGCTGAAGTCGACAAGAAGCGATCCGTCAAAGGAGGGCCTTAATGAATCCCACATCAATGACACGGAACGGAGCTAATGATTTTAGTGGAGGTGAAAACAAACTGTGATATATGATTCAGGGTGGCGATCATGAATGGATGAAGGATAATGTATGGCAGTGGATGGGACACGGTTGACACTTTCAGAATGACCCCTCTTGAACATATAACGACACTGATGCGATGGATTGGTAGCATTACCCCAAATGTGGATGGTTTGGCGAGGACCATGGTGATGAGACCGGTGAATGAAACAACCCAACCCGATGTGGTACGGAGGAAAAGTGTCATGTTCAAGAGTGACTTGCTACCATTAAACTTTGATGTTCTCCCAATTTTTCCCCAGTCATTTCTGACCAGTACCTCTTTATTTTTGTCAAGCTTGAGGAGGATAACATATGCTTGTTCTATAACCTGCCCTTCGGGCAAGCCCATCGCTATGATTTAACGAGCTTAGCGATAGGGAAACTCGTTCTCGTCTAAAGACAAGTTTGTCGCTATTTAATTATTTTAACGAGTCTAACGACAAAGAAAACTCGGTCCTTTTCATTTTTAGAGAGTCTGAAAAGGTACAGAAAGTTAACTCCATAATTCCTTTTTCGTCACCTAATCCCTTAAGTCCGAAAAAGTATAAAACGATACAGAAGGGATGGCTGTTCGGTACTTTTAACGAGCCGAACAAGACAAGCGCTTGATCCTTTTGTGCAATAATCCCTCAGGTCCAAAAAGATTAAAATTTAGAGGAGGGATAGCGTTCCGGTCTTTTAACGAGCTGGAAGGCCAAAACTCGGCAAACTTTTCATATTTTACGAGTCAGTGAAAAGAGCTCAAAGAAGACTCGTCTTTTGAGGAACGAGTGATAAACAAGGATAGCAGCAGATTCCAGGTACAGGTTGGAATTTTCCAATCACGGCAGTGTCACAAGGATGGCTAGGTGAAATCACTCTTCGCAGCTGTTTCTCAAAAGAGGTAAACACACAAATGGAAGTGAATGATCGGCCAAATGAACAGTGGAGGTGATGGATGAAAACACGATCAAGGTTCTTATGGCTGATGAATTTACGATCTCAAAAGGTTATTTACTGGTTCATTTTTTCCATGAGCTTGAACTCTGGGGGAAACTTTTGCTCACACTTTTCTATTTTTTAACGAGCATAAATTCAGTCATAAAACTGCTCGAATTTTGCGTTTATTTTTTAACGAGCATGAACTATATGCTAAAACTGCTCGAATATACCAGTCATAATAAGAACGTCTCCTATGAGATAACTATTTTTTAAGGAGCTTTATCTCACAAAGCTATGCTCCAATTTTGGCAAATTTTACTTTTGCCCCACAGGCTCTCTTTATGCAAGGTCGGAAACGGCTAATCCTACGAGTTTAACGGGTTAGACCTACAGGTTTAAAGGGAGGACCTAAAAATTTAAAAAATAAATAGTCGTCCCTTGCTTGCATTCCAAAAGTTTGCATGCCCCCAGGTATAGGATAGAATTTCGAGGCTGCCCCTCCTCTCCCCTACCTCTGCTTTTCTTTGGGTGTTCACAGTTATTTGTCATCTTGCCAATCTAATGTTAACGATACTTGTCTTCTCGTTATTTTAAGGGGTCTTACGCAGTACTCAGGCTTCCTGTCGGCCCACTTTTAATAAACAGCTATTTGTGACAATAGAAGAACACTACTCAAAGACAAAACATTGGTATTATTGAGGGAGGCTTGCTTCTTTCTTATTATCCGAAGAGGGTTCTATTTGCTGCCGCAAATCAATCTCTTTCTTCGGTGATGTCTAACGTTGGGTTACTAAAGATGGGGACCACCCGTTGTAGCAATAGAATCTCTTTGAAGGCTGCCCCTGCTTATCCTTCAAAACATTTGTTTTAATGGGCGAGGCTTGAATTCAAAGACGGTTACTACTTGTTACCGCAAATGGTCTTCATCTTCGGTATCCCTATTACCTAGACAAGGGGAGCGAGAAGCCAATTATCTCACTCACATAATTTTGACAAAAGAATATTATTCCAGAACAACCCCACTTCCTTCCACGGACGGGGTACGGACTAGTCATATTCTTCTGCGGAAATTCTTCCTTATACCCAGGGTTTCTTCTGCCCGAAGCAGACCAGGGTGCATGCCCCCTGGGTTCCAGTCTTTCTTTCCGAATCACTCGCACTCATCGGGAAGGAGGACTGGGGGTGGAGGCGAATCTTGAGTGAACAGACCATTTAGGAATGGTATTTGACTATTTGCGATGCGAGATCCCGGAAACGAAAGTTGGTCTACGAGCTTGACCATCCTTCCTTCGTGTGGAAAACACATTACTCTAAAGAGTGAGGAGACTATCACTCCCATGCAATAAATATAGTCCCGCCCAAGGAGTAGGTTATAATCCAAGGGTCCTTGGATGACCATCACGTTCAAATTAACGGTCTTCCCTTTCAATGTAACAGGCACATTGGGGAGGATTCCTAATGGTCGACTGGTTCCTTTATCAAAACCTGAGAGATTTCTCAACTCAGGTAAAAGCGCTGGGGAACCCAGTGCTTTCCAAGCAATAGAGGAAAGGATACTCACAGACGCCCCTTCATCAATGATAGTACCAGCCATAATCATTCTATAGATCTGGACAATGATTCTGAATGGTATACTGGCTGGTAACCGGGGTCTGCCTAGTTGATTCCAATCAAAGGATACAACCAGGTTGCTTGGTGGTGGGACCGAATATACGGCCGGATATGACTCTGATGATGTTCCTTCCTGCGATAAAGGAATGGGCGCATTGCCCTGACGCTCATCAGAGTCGGTGCTGATGAAAAGAACTTGGATGGTGTCATCCTTATTCTCTTCAGTGAGGGTGTCGCATGAAGATGACTCTTCGGCGACGGTGTCATTCGAAGATGAAACTTCTGAAGGTAGAACCGGGTCAACTGCCGTATCGACCTTTGGATTTTCGTCCAGTCTGGATTCAGTAGGTTCATTTTCAGTGACTGACGCTTCAGCTGACCACTTGAGCGGGCCAGCTGGATTTTC
The DNA here is from genome assembly GCA_031772625.1 of Pinus tabuliformis. Lineage (NCBI taxonomy): Eukaryota > Viridiplantae > Streptophyta > Pinopsida > Pinales > Pinaceae > Pinus > Pinus tabuliformis. The sequence goes on from CM062805.1 coordinate 1,092,500,550, forward strand.
AACTATCGAGGGATTAGGCACGAGTTTTTGGTATCCAGGAGGAAGTCGTAACGGTGATACCGGACGATCTTCCAAAACTCTCTTTGCCTCATCTAAGAATGGACATTTGTGGATGGCATGATTGCCTTCACACAATAGACAGGGTGATCTTGGTCCCCTTCTTCGTCCTTCACTCTCATTAGTTGACGGATTGCAATCAACATGACAACCAGAGGTTGATGCTACCGGATTGTGCAACCTTGGGGACCAGTCCCTTAGTATCCGGGGAATACAAGGACAATCACGATGGAAGTGGATCCCTTTGCAAATGACACATGGCGATTTAGGCCAGGTCGGTGCAGTGTGTGGGTTTTTGTCAGCTTTCTTCTGCTTGCCCCCAGTCGCCTTCGCCAGAGGCTCCTTCTGCTTCTTTTCTCTCTTCTTCTTTTCCTTCTTCTCCTTGGGAGGCTGACTTTTTCCAGCTCTACCTTGCGAAGATGAAGGATCAGAGGAAGTATCATAAGAAGTGGAGGGCTGGTGGGTAGTTCTAGATTGTTCTGACTGTTGATTCGACTGCTCAGGATTAGTGGCAATCTGGACTACATTAGTTGAAAAGAGCCATACAGGGAGGCCGATTGTCAACCCTGGAAGTGACAATGTAGCCATATGAGGCGCACCAACATCTCCCCAAGAGGAGAAAGGGTTTGGACTTCCGCCAAGGTTACTTCCTTGGTTGGTGGGCTCCATATTTTTCAACTGAAAGATCAACGTGGGAATAACAGGTGATTATGTTCCGCTTAAAATAAATTTTATTAACGACGCTTTTAGACACAAACTTGCTTTTTCATGTTTTAAGAGTCGAGAAAAAGCTAAAGATGACTCTAGTCGCCTTCGATGTATTAACGAGCCCGAAGTGACAAATGCTCGGTTGGACCTTTTCAGTTATAGAGTTTGAAAAGGGCCAAAAGAAACTGCTCTGGAGATCTAGGCAGAGGGTGTGCCAAACCTTTCGCGAAACCACAGAATACGTTTTACGGTACGGGTGGTCGATCTTCGTGAATGCTGTGTTCACTGCATCGCGATCAGTAGGGCGGTCAACACGGCTTCCTAAGGATAAAGGATAATTGCCTATAGGGGTCTCCCAATATACGCGACGGTACGCGGGAGCACAAGTCCGTGTTAGTGCCACCGACTCTCATGAGGAATCACCCACCTTCGTAGAGATCGACAGTCACTATGTTTAACGACGCCGGAACACGTCTCTACCTAGACCTCTAGATGTTTGCGTTATGTTACAAAGCGTTGTTATGTAAATTGGGTTTATTTTAATGTTGATCTTGCTTAACAGTTTGCCTTTCAGGGTCACCACGAGATGTATATATACAACTTCCTATATGCAATCTAAGATGAGAAGCAAATCTTTTCAATCTTTCAACTTTGAAAACCTTAATCTACTGAGGGAAAAGAAAGACACAACTTTTTCCACAGATCATAGAACACACACTAAAATGCACATTTTCCTAAATCGTCAAACACACAGTCAAATGCAAAATGCACAATGCATGTATTTCTTTTCGTTATCCTTAATGTTGATGTAAGACAGAAAGGAAACTGTTGTATAATTTTGAATCTAATTTCAAGTAGAAATAAACAAGCTTGTCCAAAATCAAAAAGACACCTTATGATCGACTTGTTTAAACACAGGAAATGTATAGATCCAAACCATAAAATGAAAAACAAACAAACTCAAACAGCCATGAACAGTAATAAAACTAGCTCTTAAGATCACAAAGACACTTTTACAGTTCAGGATCTAAGAGGCCACAGCTATACTGGTTCGCTTTTCACAATGGGAAACTGTAACTGAAACAAGAAATACTGAAAGAAAATTCATAGTTTCATCACACAACTGAGGCGGAATAATGTCAAGGAGAAGTGGTTTACAGCAAGTACAATGACCAGCAAGCAATCAGCAAAAATTCAGTGAAAACAGGGCTCAGACACAAAGGGAAACCTCAGCAAGACACTGGCTAACTGGACCAGCGTAGGCTCTGGTCTGTCAGTTTGATTCTCAGCGCAGTTCCCGAAGGGAATACCTGCGCTGAAATGCAGACTGCCTGTGGACAGCCTGCACTGAGACACGAGAGTTGCGTTTACAAGGAATTTCGGGTCATAAAAAGCTCAAAAATGCACTGTTTTTGCTGAAATAAAAAGCTATAGGTCAAGTACAGGCTAAGGGATGATCAAGAGGATGAAGATCTATCACAAAGAGTAAAGAGTATTTTGTAGATAAGCTCTTCAAATCTTGAATTTGCTCAGCAAATGAGCAAGAGTAACAGTCCCTCTACTTCGCTTTTGATATAGTCAAAAGCTTTTCGATTTGGTACTCTTTTCTTCAAGAAATGAATAGCAAAATACTACAAACACCAACAAGATACTAGGCTCCCCAGCGGAGTCGCCAGTTTGTTGTGGGGAAAAGTATCCAACTCGGATGACCCTATCCCTACTCTAAAGGTGACAGTCTTTAGCAACAACTGAAAGTAAAGCTTTGATATTTTCCTTTATGAAAGTACAGAGAGAAGGAAGAAAAGATTAACCAACCGATGTCTTTCGCTTTTGTCGATCCTTATCCTCTCTCTTTGTCTCTTGTTCCCAGCTCCTTGCTCCCTTTGTCGGTCCAGCTACACACAGATCCTGCACAACAGAGAGAAGAAGACTACAAGATACATGTACTCATAACTGATGCATGGATTAGAGTGAATCAAATATACAAGTAAATACAATACATCAATGCAATACAAGTATATAAGAGAACATGCAAAACTTTATTGATAGAAGTAACAGGGTTCTGAGAAGGTTACAACCATTGATGGCTCCAATCCAGCAGCACCTCCCCAGCAGTAAGAACTCTCCTCTTCACCTCTAGTAAAACAATCACCCAATAGCTCTAACTGTAAACCAACAGCACCTCCTTGCTTTACACAAAATTCCAGCCTCCTCAGACCTCATAGAAGAGCTCTATATATAGGAGAGAAGAAGAAAGGATGAGTCAGCTTGAGGCTGGCATAGAGCTGACTAGTGTCCTCTCCTTCTTCAGTTAAACTTCAGTCCTTGAGTCCACTTGGAGATCCTTGCTTACACATGGTGATCAAGTACCTCTTACTCATCACAGGGCGAATCTCATGAACCAAGTGTCAGTTTGGAAGCTTCCTGGGCAGTTGACACTTTGCAGAATGACTGTGCCACTTGGCCAATCTCGCCCAGCGCAGGTAGCCTTCATTAGATTTGACTTCCAGCGCAGGTACAAGGAGGAGCAGTTGCATTCCAGCGCAGATGCTCAGTGGAGCAGCTGACATGATCCAAAATTAGCCTGTTTTGAAGTGTTTTCAGGTGGAGAACTGATTGGAAGTGCTGTTGTTTGATGACCTTGTTCTTTTAGGGGTAAGAACAACATGTTTAGGGACTGAAGATCCCTGTAATTATTGACATTTCATGCTCCATGTCGCGAGGCACAAAAATGTCTATAACATATCACCAGATCGTTTTCACCTCCATTAAAATCATTTGCTTCGTTCCGTGTCATTGATGTGGGATTCATTAAGGCCCTCCTATGATGGATCGCTTCTTGTCGACATTAGCTCATTATCCAAGAAGTCGATCTAGGAACACCCCGTTCAGTACTTTGAAGCTTGCATGCCTCAATGGCAAGTTTCTCACTTCCGACGACAGGTTTACATCAATGACCTTTGATTGAAAGATTTTTCGTGGTGTTCGATGCCAAGTCCTTTATTCACACCACGTGAATTGTAATGTAGTACCTTGAGGTTCATTATCATTATCAGTGATTCCTCTCGTGCCTATTAACAGCTTACATCATTGGCTGGTATCAGGCGATGTCTTTCCATGTTTGACTCCAGAACATCACTCACATGGACAGACTTGTACTTCGAGTGAAGATCGAACAAGATTGAAGACCCCGGATCTAGTTTCATCCATCCGGGCTGCGATATATATTCAAGGAAATAAAGACATCAAATGCACATCATTGCTACACAGATAATCATCCAATCAAAGGGATGATGACTCTACCAAAATCATCAGTCTACACTCAGATGATTGTTTGTCCTATGTACATGAAAATGAATTTATAAAGCTAAGCATGGGAATGCCCGCCTCAGCTAGATCATGAAAATATTATGAAGATAATGTATTGTATTGTATCTTATTACAGGTCTCCTCCTAGCTTGAAAGAACTTCGGATCCTCATAATAAAGCATTTCACCCGACATCAAAAGATTAACGACCTCATGCTTTAGGGGGCAACTGTTATAGACATTTTTGGGCACTACAACCCCAAGCATGAAATTTCCATAAACCAAGGGCTCCTAAGTCCCTAAAAGTGTTGTTCTAACACCTAAAGGAACAAGGTCAACTGATTACAGCTTCTCCGAGAAGTTCTCCATGAAAAACTGCTCAAAACTGGTCAAAACAAGATCATTTCAGTTGCTTCATAGGAAAAGTGCATTGCATCTCACCTAAGTACACTCTGTGGGTGCGTTGCATTTCAAAAATCCCTTCTATGGGGTGTGATGGGCGAGAAGTGACAAATGGCAGTGTTAATCCGCGAGGTGGAGAGGCATGGAATCTTCCAGAAACTTCTCCTGTGACACTTGCCTCTCTGAATTTGACCAAGGATGAGTAAGAGATCATCAATCTCCAAGTGGAAGCAAGAACTATCAAAGGGAATACACTAATCAAATCACAAGCTGACTCATCTCCCTTACAGATATCTATATATGGATCCCTCATCCCAGAGATCCAAAGGCTGGAATTTTGCATCTTGTAAGGAATTGTTGTTGGTTTCTTGAGACAACATCATAGTGTTGGGTGATCTAATCTTTGTATGAGGTGAAGAAGGGCTTACTTGCTAAGAGGATGATGCTGGGTCAGAACAACTGGTTGTAACTCCCTTGGCTCTTTCTTGGTTATCAATAAAAGCTATTCAAGTTTTCCTCCATACTCTTGTGTCATTTATGTTTTATGCATTTGCATGGCCAATTTACATCTGATCCTAGATTGTTTATGATTATAGATCCATGTTCTTGTATAGTGTTATGCTACTGTGATCCCACAGGTACTCTATAAAGCTGGGTGTACAAGGGAGCAAGTAGCGAAAGACTATCAAGAGAGAGAGGAATCGAACTAGGAGATTAGCGCAAGACAGAGGTTGGTCTTCTTTGTACTTTTCTCATCTATATGTCATAAAGGAAAAATGAAAGTAGATTTACTTTGTTTGTTTCTAAGATAGCTACCACACCTTAGTGGGATAAGCAGTTCTGTGTAGACACTTTTCCCTGTAACACACTACCAGATAGCCTAAATACAATCTTTGAACAAGTTTGGCCAGCAGTAGCCTGCGCACAAATTTTTTTAATCAGTAGATATGCGAGACAGATGACCGCCACATGCCCCAGCATGGCAATCATTTAAAACGTGTTCCACCTCTTCATGAGTGAGGCAATGTCGAAGAACTATATCAAGGCCATGATGATATAAAGTATCTTTTAGCACTAAATAGTGTCGTGCTTGGTGGTGGATGCGATGATGGTCACCTAATGATATTTGAGGGTGGAAACATTGCGCTTGGAGGTAGACAAGAATGTCACCATACCAAGGGTCAGTAGAGTTGATAAGATAGATAGCTTCATCTGGGAGAGGATCGTGGGCTATCTCGTTAGGATTGACAATGGGAAGATCCGACAAATGTTCGGTGAAGACTAAGGAATTGTTTGCCTTGGCTGCAGTGAAAACGAAATAAAATTGTTGGAGGATCACTATCCATTTGGAATATTTCCCTCAATGACTTGACGAGACAAATGTGTTTCATGGGATTCTCCAAGGCGATGACAATAGTCTGTCGCAGCAGTATGTAATGTCAAAAGTGGTTGACGACAAAGATAACTGCCAAGGACAACTTTTCCACATCTGGATATCTGAGTTCAGGCCCAACCAGGCCTTTCGATAGATAATATGGCACATGCTCACTTAGGTCATCGTGAGTCTAAACAAAGACCATTCATAGAGAGGATGGCAAGGTTTCTAGGTATAGAAGAAAGTCGCGCCCATAGTTGGGAGCACTAAGCAGTGGGGATGATATAAGTGCCTTTTTCAAGGAATCAAATGATCATTGAGCTTGATCATCCCACAGGAACAACACTCCCTTATTAAGCAGGCACATAAATCCTTTTGTCAACTCAGCATAATTTATGATGAACCATCGTAAGAGTTTTTATTTCTCCTGCAAAAGTTAGAGCTGCAAAATGGATTGTGGTTTGGGAAATTGAGTAATTTCCTTTACCTTATCGGGATCAATGCTAATCCTATACTTGGAGACAATGAAACCAAGTAAGCATCCAGACTCAACAAAGAAAATGAATTTATGTGGATTTAGACGTATGTTATAGAACCTGCACCGAAGAAAGATAGCTCATAAGTGATCTAGGTGTTGAGCTCGCTTCTTGGAATGGGCTGGAAGGTCATCCAAGTAAGCTTGAACAATATGTTTGATATCGTGAAATGCATATTCCATGGCCCTTTGAAATGTTGCTCCAGCATTCTTTAAATGTAATGGGATTTTTCGATAGGCAATGATTCCCCAAGGGAAAATGAAGGTAGTTTTGTATTGGTCTACTGATTTTATGGAAATCTGGTTGTAACCTAAGAAAACATCCATGAATGAGAATGATTCACAACAGGCGCAGTCATCGATGATTTGGTCGATGAACGGTGTCAGATAATTATCCTTTAGACCCACAGCATTCAAGTCCTGATAGTCGACATATGCGCAGATGGAACCTTGTTTCTTATCAATAGGAACCAAATTGGAAACCCATTCCATTAAGGGAATGGGGTAAACGAAACCAACATGTAACAATTTTTCCAACTTATTCTTGATGGCTGCAGTTTTACGGGGGTGGACTCATCGAAGCCTTTGGCGTATAGGCTTGGCATTGTCATATATCTTGATCTCATGCTTGACAATAGATGGATCTATGTTGGGAATTTCCTCGTACGACCAAGTGAATACATCGCGAAATTCCTTAAAAAGGCAGGTGAAGCTTGTAATTTACTCAGGAATGCAATCGACTCCAACCTAGATGTTTTCTACGATGCTTATCTTGATAGAAATATCAAAGAGCAATGTCTTTGAAATATTGCCCATGTTTCCTTCCAAGTCCAAAGTTTGGATAGTCATATAACGTGAGGAAACCATTTCAGGTGCATTAGATGACAGGATTTGAAGAGCCATCATGTCTAAATCAGATATCAAGACATGATGGTGAGAGTCCTTGTTGGAGAGGTAAATCCCCCCTACGGATAGAGGCGATCCCTACTAGCCCAGAATGGGTCTAGCAACAATCAATCAATGCTACTGTGCAAGTTCCTAATTGCAATTAAAAGAGAGGCAAAGAACACCTACTTGGATTCCAACTCTATTGTTTGATGAAGAGATGTCGCTCTCACTCCTTCGCTCTGGCTAGTCACGATCTTCCACGATCTCCGCGAATAGATACCTGCACACACGAAGAGACAGACAAACACAAGCGTGAAATCTAATAAAAGAAATTATACATCAGTCAGAAAGGATGTAATTCACATTAACCATTGCAAAGACAAATGAGAATGGAACCATAACAGTAGTCATCTATTATTAAATCAATAACAGAGAAAGGTACAACCAATGTTCTGACGCTGAGTCCTTCTCTTGGGGGTCCAGCCAGCAAGTCTTTTAAGCATTCACCCTTGGAGGTAGATTCTCCCAACACAAAAGCTCTCTCTCACACAAGCAATACTCACAACCTTCCTTGAGCTTCCTCTAACAAAACCACACTTGTCACACCAACTACCTACTAACAACAACAATCCAAGCACTATCAATTCCACACTATCCAAACTAGCTGCTCATGGTAATGGTGGAGGTTTAAATAGAGAAGGAGTCTCCATGAATGGTGGGAGGATAGGCTTATCTTCAAGGAAGGTGGTTCCAAATGACGAACAGACATGCCATAGAAGGGAGGGCGATACTCACAAGGCCAACAACCAAGTCTGGAACCATCTGGAAGGCTGGTTGTTGGAACAAATTCGCCCAAACTGGATCAGCGCGGGTGTAACACTGAACTGACGTGCTGACAGCGCATCACAATAACAGTGGAGACTGTGTCAGTGCAGCTTAATACTTTCATAGGATGCGCTGGCGCATAAAATTCGACCAGTGCGGGAAACCCGTGTGCTTCCGCGCTGGCAGCGCATCAGTAACACTATAAGCCGCCCGTCAGCGCGGTTATTTTAATAACAGACGCGCTGATACAATAAACTTTGGAAAAGTGGGTCATTTGGCCAGTTTAGAGAGCATGAGCATGGTGAATTTGATTCCATGAGACATTAGGGAGACTGACAGGGAGACAGTGACAAATTACTGCGTAACAGGATGCCCCCTAAAGCATGAAGCCTGAGAGAGTGGGAGGGGTGAAATTCTTTACAAAACTGCTGAACTGGAACACCACCAGGAAGGACCTGCATGAATGTACAACTGATATCTCGATCACATGTATTCTAAGCATGGGCGCAACCATCCAAAAGACATACGAAGAAGGTCTGTGGTATGGACGCAGCCACCCAGCTGAAGAAACCATAAAGATAAGAGGGTATGGTCGCAGCCATCCCAAAGACTCGGGTATGGGCGCAACCATCCATCAATGAGTCATGTAATAACAATCCACAAAATCACAGCCTGGTTCCTAACAGACAAAAACCAGGGTCTTGCGCTCCATCCCAATCCGAACAAAGTACAAGTTCAAACATGTGAATACGTGAGCTGAAGTCGAACATGCATGAACATCGTCTGATTACCAGTCAATGATGGAAACTGTTAACAGACGCGAGAGGTACCACCAATAATGACAATGGTCCTCAAGGTACTTAGAGGTACAATCCGCGGCGTGTGAATCAATGAGATGGTGTCGAACACCCGCAGAATCATCCGATCGGAGGCCAATGATGAAAACCTCACGTCGAACACGAAGAACCTGCCATTGAGGCATGCAGGCTCTAAGGCACCTGAAGGGAGTCTCTAGGTCACTTTCCTGGATAATGAGCTGAAGTTGACAGGAAGTAACCTTGATCGAAGGTGGGCCATGATGTTTCCCACATCATCGACACGAGACAGAGAAGGACATAAGATTTTGTGTGAGACATCAGAGGGAGGTGGTAATCTTGCAGAGGTCAACTTCTCTTGAACATATCGGCGGCACAACAGTGGATTTGGCAGTATCTGACATCAAAGGAGCAGAGGTCATGGTGACAATGGTAATGAGCAGATGAGAGGTCAAATAGGATAACCCAAACCCACGGAGGCTAGTGTGAAACAAGATGAGAATTCCCCACCCAGACACGAATGCAGACGAGTGCCATGTTCAAGAGTGACATACTGCTGACACGACCATTATTACAGTTTCATTTTCCCCACCATTTCTGGCAGGTACCCCGGTTATTTTTGGATGACAAGCTTGACGGGGATAGCATATGCTTGGAGAGTGTCATTTCGACGATGTCCAATGTCATTAAGTTTTAACGAGCCTGAAAAAGGAGGAGCTCGGCGTCTTTTCCTGTTTAGAGAGTCTGAAAAGACAGCGGCAAAGGAAACTCCAGGGGGGTCCTTTTTCGTAAAGTTGTGTCTCTCGAGCCCGAAAAAGTATAAAACAATGCTCGAAAGAACCGCCCGACCATTACGACCGAGGAGTACTTTTCATGAATAGTAGCTTCGACCCGAAAAAGTAAAAAAGCGGTCGGAAGCACGTCGTTTTAGAGCCAATAACGAGTGCGAAACGACAAACACCCGACAATCTTTTAAAGTTAAACGGTCGGAAAAAGAGCTTAAAAATGACCGCCTCTCGTTCCTTTTAACGAGCTGAAAGGAAGCTCGGCCATCTTTTCTTGATTCATGTCGGAAAAGAGCTTAAAGACGACATTTTTTGGGACCAAGTGTACGAAAAATCGTTATGACCACGTCGGTTACTATAACCTGCACAAGAACACCACCCGCATAAACCTGTTCGATATGTGTAAAAACATAGTAAAACACGCATAAAGGCGTAATACAGTGACATTAGTGCTAAATCCATGGTAAAAATACGACAAAAACCCACATTGATAAGAAATTATAGCTAATTATGAATTTTTTACCATAAATAGGGGGGTAAAAGTCATTTTTTACCATTGTTACCATTTTGAGTTGTGAAGAACGTTAAGGAGCTGCAAGGTTGACGGAGTGATTTCCAGCCCGTACGGACACCATTCATCCGACAGCTTGTTCTAGGTAGGTTCTCCTCTCCCTGCGCTTCAATTTAAGTCTTTTTGGGAGCAATTCCATGGTGGGAAATGGCCCTTTGGGCAAATTTTTTGAGCGTTGGTGCGCTCTCGGTCAGCGTGGTTTTCCCGCTTGGGTCCGCGCTGATCGATTTATATTTACACGTACCACCTCATGGGTCAGCGCGGAAAACACGTGTGCTTCCGCACTGACCCAAGGAAAAAACAACGGTGCGCCATTATCAGCGCGACTGTTTTTAGAACAGTCGCGCTGGCGCCGTAAAGATTTATTTTTTAAGAAATGAACGTACAAATCTCAACGGTTAGCATCCTAATATTTTTTCATGGTCTTGCAGGGTAAAATGTCTTTTGTTTGGCAAGAGAGAGCTCATGATGATGAGGATATAGCCGCCTATGCACTTGCCGAATGCCGAAATGCAATGCAGGCATGCGGGTTCTTGAAATTCTTCCTTACTTCGCGCCTGAGGGCGCAACTTGACTTGCTTGAGCTCTTGATCAGAGCTTGGAACCCAGTGGATGGAAAATTCACGATCCGTGGCCAGGACATTGAGTTTGATTCCATGGATATTTACTTTTTGACTGGATTGTCACGCCGGGGCCAGATGCCCATCCTGGAGGGGCAAAGACCCAGCGGTGAGACTCTTGACCAGCTGATGGCTCGAGTGTGCCCAGGAGCTGCTAAAACACGGAGCAGGAAGGTTGGTATCCCAACGGTGAACGACATGCCTCTTCGCACCATACTCTTTCTGGTGACACGGGCAGCGGGCTCTTTGGCCAATCATGAGGCCTCAAAGACCCAGCTACTACTAGCTCTGGAGTGCTTACAGCCCACCATTTTCAACTAGGCAACAGCTGTGACGACTAGCATGAAGAGACAACTGAACAACTGCCGACGCGGAGAGTCGAAGCAGTTTGCATATGGGTCGCTTCTACTTCTGCTCATGCTGGAGCGGGTGCCGGCCCTACAGCTACAGACCATGGTCGTGGATCCACCTAGAGGTCCTCGGGAGACGAGGGCCAGTCGATGGGCCCGCGTCATGCCACGTGGAGGTGGAGGCCGCCCAGTGTCTTGGGGAGTGTATTTCCGAGAGTGGCTGGATCGACAGGTTGTCATCGTAGAGGACTGGCCATATGCTGGCATGGACTTCCGCAATGATCCTGACATGCCACTGCCCGCGGGAGAGCATTGGGACGATGGAGGTATGACACTTGATCTCTTTTCAATATTTTTTGATGTTTTTGATTTTTCATGTACATGTCTTGATAAATGTCACGGTGTGCAGATGTGGGACCCGTGAGACCCATTGGCCTAGCCCCAACGGCACGGAGAGAGGGGCAAGGAGCTGGAGCCCTGGCCCTAGTTCCTCCAGGAGTTGACACGTCGGAGACTGTAGCTCGCAACCTCGAGGGTTTGCTGGAGGGGGTGCCAGATTACCAGGGGGTCGAGGAGGTCCCTATTGCTCATCAGATCCACACAGTGGGGGTGGCACCCAGGATGCACCGCCTTTTGAGGCGAGTGGCACGGGCAGCAGTATGCTATAGAGAGCATAACCCAGATCAGTAGTTATCTAGGTTTTTCCCACTGATGTTTTTGAGAGACACCTGTCTCGGATGTACTGAGGACACCGACTTTATTTCAGACATATACACTTATTTTTGAGCGCCTCAGTGCGCCACACGATATATATATATATATATATATATATATATATATATATATATATATATATACTGTTTTTGGATGGATCATTTCACATGTGATGATGTTTTTATATGCTATCCAAATGTCTAATACAAATGTGATCTTATGTATCAGTTGCACAACACACGACCCATGTACTTTAATTTTTATGCAAGCTTAAAAACACATATGCAGGCACACATGTAAACTATGCTTGGAAAAGAAAATATTTGCATATGCTTATCCTATGGTCTTATTATGTTTTCTATGATGTTTATCTATTCCGCAAATGTCTATCTAACACATGGTTTGCCAATGCATCAGTTAACGTATTTAATCGTCTCGGAATATGTTGATATGTGATATAATCAAAATTCCTTTCTAACAATCTCACACATAAATACAACCTTAGAATGCGTTGGTCTCTGACGGAATATCACCCGTTGAGTTGATGGACGACAAGTTGAGAGTCCAGGTTTACCACCAATGCACGAATGCCAAGATCAACTGCTTCGGCTAGTAATTCAATTACAGCACTGTATTCGGCAACATTGTTGGTGGTACGGCCCAAGCACACACCTTGAAGATCTAGCAACTCGCCGTGAGGATCGTAGATCACCCACGCCGCAGAAGACAAATTGCAAGTACTAAGGCAGGTGCCATCGGCGAAGCCAACGTAAGGTGTACTAGACATCTGCACAAGAAGCAGAAAACAAAATAAGAGGCAAACAAAACAAGAACTCATGCACACATGACATACTTGCTGAGAACACACGTATGTACAAACTAGGTGCACGAAATCATGCATAATATGTTTTCAAATAAAGCCTGTTGTGGGGCTTTTCAAGAGGATTTCCTTCGTAATCGATCAGCTCATATGCCCCCTTTTGCAAAACTCTCTTCACGATATAAGGGCCTACCCACATGGATTCAAGTTTACCTGCCCCCAGCTTATCCTTAGCTTGATCATAGAGCAGTACTAGATCTCCCTCAACAAAGGAACGAGGTTGAATGGTATTGTCGAAGTGGGCCTTGACCCTCTTCTTTTGCGCTTCAATAGCTAGAGAGGCTAAGCGACGGGTCTCGTCTAGCCTTTCTAAATAGAGAAGCCGTTCCTCCACCGGAGTGGTGTTGGGAAGCAACTCGACAGCTAATTTTAACGAAGGAATCTCACACTCAACAGGAAGGGTGGCCTCCAGTCCATAAACAAGCTGAAAAGGAGTGAAACCGGTGGCGTCCTTCACAGAGGTCCGGTAAGCCCACAAGGCAGGGAACAGCATCAGATGCCAGTTAGACTTGTGCGTATTCATGGTACGTTGGAGCATTGTGATCAAAACTTTGTTCACGGCTTCAACTTGGCCGTTGGATTGAGGGTAATATGGCGTCGAGCTATCTTGACGCAAGCCTAGCTGGGTCGTTAGTTCCGTCATCATGTGATTACAGAAATGTTTTCTGTGATCTGTGACAATAGCCTCGGGGACTCCGAACCGAGTAATGATATGATTAAACAAGAACTGCGTCGTTGTGTAACCGTCTTCGTTCAGTGTAGGCATCGCTTCGGCCCATTTGGTGAAGTAATCCACGGCAACGATGATATATCCATGCCCCCCGGCCGAACGAGGGTTACAAGACGTATAATCGATGCCCCATTTGGCAAATGGACCTATGGTAACAACAGGGTGCAGTGGTGCAGGAGGTGCACGCATTTTCCGGTGGTAGACTTGACATTCATGACATGCACGGACGACAAGAATGCAATCCTTGAAAATAGAAGGCCAGAAATAACCAGCACGGAGGATTTTCTGGGCGGTGGCATATCTGGACATATGGCCACCACAAGCACCGGAGTGGCAGTCATTCAATACCCGCTCAGCCTCCTCGAGAGTTAAGCATCGGCGGAGAACAGAATCAACGCCGAGGCGGTACAGGGTATCGCCAATAATGCGATAGGGTTGAGATTGGTGACGAATCCTTCGTCGAGCGTCTTTCGATACATCAGGACGGAAAGAAGACGTCTGCAAATATACTATGATGTCCCCATACCAAGGGTCGAGGGTGCTGATTAGAAACAATGTTTCATCCGAGATATGCTCTTCCGAACGGGATGGTACAGAAGGGGATGGCAAAGAACAGAGCAGTTCTGCAAAGACCAGAGATTTCTTAGACTTGGCAGCAGTAAATTCCAAGTCAAACTCTTGTAGGATGACAATCCATTTCGAGTACTTGCCCCCCAGCAGCTGACGCGACAAGATGTAGGTCATAGGGTTGCAGTCGGAAATCACGGTCGTAGTACGCAACAAGATATAGTGCCGGAATCGTTGGATGGCGCAGACAGCTGCCAATGCCAACTTCTCGACATACGCGTAGCGAGTTTCTGTATCCAAGAGATTGCGACTAAGGTAATAGATAACATGCTCGTTGCCATCATCATCATCCTGCACCAGAACCATGCCAATGATGGTGTCAGCGGCAGCTAGATAGAGAGAATAATCACGGTGATAGTTCGGAGGTCTTAAGAGTGGAGTCGAGACAAGGAGGTCCTTGAGTCGCTCGAAAGACTCTTGGGCGATGGCATCCCAAGGAAAGTGGGTGTCTCGCTTTAATAATCGTGTGAAACCCTTAGCTACCTCGGCATAATTCGGAATGAATCGTCTAAGGAAATTCACTTTGCCCTGCAGGCTCTGCAATTGCTGCAAAGAGGCAGGGGGAGGAAGATTCAGGATGGCCTCAACTTTGAGGGGATCCAAACGGATGCCTTCTCAGGAGACGATGAACCCGAGCAGTCGGCCAGATTCTACGCAGAAGACACACTTATGAGGATTAAGCCTTATGCGGTAGTGTCGACAGTGGAGAAAAATCTCGCGAAGATGAGAAGGATGGTCCTGACGCTTAGCTGAATGAGCCGGAAGGTCATCCAGGTAAGGTTGTACAATGTGACGTATATCATGAAAGGCATAAGACATTGCACGTTGAAATGTAGCGCCGACATTCTTTAGACCGAAAGGAAGCTTCTTATAGGCGAAGGTGCCCCAAGGACAAATAAAAGCTGTCTTATGCTGGTCCGTGGGTGCAATGTTGATCTGGTTATAGCCAGAGAAGCCGTCCATAAACGAGTAAATCTCACTTCCTGCGCACTCATCAATAAGCTGATCGATGAAGGGCGTAGGGAAGTTATCCTTCGGACAGGCACGGTTGATATCACGATAGTCAACACAGACCCGGATAGTACCCTGCTTTTTATTCACAGGGACTATATTTGACACCCAATCCGTAAGGGGAATGGGGTAAATAAAGCCAGCTTTAAGAAGCTTTTCGACTTCGGCCTTGATGGCTGCAGCCTTTCGGGGGTGCACAGGGCGTAAGCGCTGACGAACAGGCTTAGCACCTGGGTACGTAGGTATTTCGTGCACCACTATATTAGGATCGATGCCGGGCATTTCCTCGTAGGACCATGCGAAGACATCACGAAATTCGCGAAATAGAGCAGTATAGAGCTGAACTTCCTCAGGAGTGCAAGTGACTCCGATATGAATGTGCTCGACGATCCCTGGTTTGACAGAGATGTCGATCGGTTGGGTTTGCGTGATATTTCCCATATTGCCCTCTGACACTTGATAAAGCTGAATGGGTGTTTGGAGGGGCGGGGATGGGACACATGAAGCAAACCGCTCGAGACATGCGGTCATTTCCGGATGGGGAGGGAGAAACGAAGAGCGATGGTGGTGATCTGACCAAGGGAGCTCTTCAAGAGACATGGTTTCTATGATGGCTTCGTCGGAAGGAAATATTTCCTTTAATGGATCCGACGTAGCCTCATCCCCTAGCCAAGGGAAATGATCATATGAATCGGGAACACTGCTCGGAAGAGCAGGTTCATCAGGGGGAGCCGATGCAGCAACAATCTCGATGTAGTTGAGTTCGGCAGGACTCAACGGCATCATATCACCCCAAGAGTCTTCCTGATTAGCAGGAGGAAGAACCCACGGATCTGAGCGTACAGAGATCATGTTGATAGGGGCGAGATTCGGAGGTGGGTGGGGAAAGACTCCCATTAAGGTGGGATCTTTAAAGAGTCCAGCACCCATGTTCACGAGTGACTTAGAGGTATGCTCCACGAATGGCACATTACCTTCAGAAGAAGAGGCGAAGAAGGAGAGTTGGTTGACCGTGACAATCTTCCTCTGGTGAGGGAAATGAATGACACGGAACAGGGAGGAAGCCACGGCTTGCATGGCGTATGTCCAGCTCCGTCCGAGGAGGAGGTTGTAAGTCAAATTGGCATCGACAACTTCGACCTCCACTTCTACGGTCTTTCCTTCCAAAGAGACAGGTAAGCGTTGGAGGATACCGTAAGGACGAGATTCTCTTCCATCGAAAGCTTCTAGTGTCGTAGGGGACTGACTCAAAGTGGGAGAACCAATCGCTTTCCAGCAAGCAACGGACATGATGCAGGTTGAGGCACCTTCATCAATAATCGTACGGTGAATCGTTCTGTTATTGATGATGACCTGTATAAGGAAAGCGACATGGTGAGGCAATCTCTATGTAAAACCTTCGAGATCGAAAGAAATCAGATCTGAATCTTCCGGGTCGATGCCACCAATAGCTGATAGCAAGGACTTCCTCTGGGAGGGGCAGCTCTGGAGGACTTCTAGAGCGGACATAGCAGACGGAGCCTAAGCTAAGTCCTCAACAATTCTATAGTGCTGGGCAGCATGAGCATTATGGTTGTAAGATGACTTCCTGAGTACACCTTTTTGAGGGGGTCGGGGGATCGTCTCAGTGCTGGGCCTTTCGATGTGGAGAGGGCCAGAACTAGACGGAGGAGCGCTGGAGGGAACCTCCGGCTCTTTCTCGGCACGAGATGGATAATCTTTCGCTCGAGTCGAAACATGGATGGGGATCGTGCCAGCCATGAACACTTGAGAACCGAACGAGGAAGAGGATTGAGACAGGTCTGCCACCATTTGAGTCTGCTGGGAAGCGAAAGGCTCTTTAAGCGCTGCAGGGGTCCCAGGAGCACCTTTCAATAACCGACTAACTTCAGACCGCCTTGGGTAGTCCTTAGTGTAGTGATCCTCATCGCATATGAGACAAGGATACTTAGGTTTTCGTTTAGCTCCTTCCTCGGGTGGAGGTTTAGGGGCATCCTGCTTGGGCTGACCAGATTTATCTTTGGCTTTTCCCTTCTTTTTCCCTTTTGAGGATTTATCCGCCGTGGTGGACTGGACGGCGTTTACCTCGGAGGTACTTCCAGGATTAGGTTGGCCCTGAGGAGCATTTTCATTAGAAGCATTCTGTTTTTTCTTCCCAGGGTTCGCGGCCGATTTCTTAGATGACGAGTTAACAGAGCCAATGACTCCATCAACAGATGGTTTAGGCGGAGCCTTGGTCTGTCCAGGCCTCGGGGCGTCTGGAAAATAATCATATAGAGTACCCGACTGAGAGTATACTAAGTCTAGGTACTGAGCTCGCGCGATTTCTTGCTCTTTAGTTACACAAGCTCCCATAGCGATGTCCTTTACAATTTTAGGGACAAAGGAAGTTGTGAACCAATCGGTCAGGAGTTGATCAGGAATCCAAAATTTGATCAAGCGACGACGCCTTCTCCATTCATGTATATGATCAGATATGTGCGTAGCCGTGTCCTGTTTAAGAGACGTGAGGAGATTGGTCCTTGTCTCATACAGAATGGGTAACTGAAAATGAGTTAAAAACGCCATAGCCAGCGAGTTGAAATCTTGAAGCATGCCGCGATTCAGCTCAATATACCATTTAGCGGCTGAACCGGTGAGGGTTCTCTGAAAGAGGCGAAGTCGGATAGAGTCATCAAGCCATGAGTTCAATGAACACCAAAGGTGATAGGTCATAACATGTGCTTGAGGATCCTCACCTGCTTTGCCATCAAATTTTGGACAATCACCGGGTATTTTAGTTGGACCTGGTGGCCAATACGCATTATGCAGAATGGGATCATTCGTTAACTTGGACACGTCCGGAAGTTCCAACGTCACTAAAAATGGCAACTGAGGGTTAAAGGACATTTGTGGCTGTGGATTCGAGGCAGTATTAGGGTTCCAACCAGGTGGTGGTTGCCCCCACGAACTTTGTCCAGACGGACCTGGCCCAAAAGGGCCTGGCGTTTAGGAACTTTGTCCCGATGGACCTGGCCCAAAAGGGCCTGGCGCATAGGGACCTTGTCCGTAGGGGTTCTGCCCATATGTATTCTGTCCATATGCAGACAGTTGTCCCTGGGTCTGCCCCCCAGCACCCCAAGTATTAGCAACTTGGCCCGCAGGTACAGCATACTGGTAATTCTGGTAAGGAGTGACTTGCATCTGTTGATAATTTTGGTAAGGGGTAAACTGAGTTTGCCCCTGGGGTTGCTGGCAGCCATACATTTTCTGGGCTCCATACTGAGCCTGGTAAGCAGGCTGCGCTTGGTAGGAAGGCTGGGGCTGTGGCCCGCCTTGCATTTGATAACCCATTTGAGTTTGAGGCCCAGAATAATGTCCTTGAACCGGTTGGGCTTGGATCATCTGGCCGGAAGGTTGGCCCGGTTGAATTTGGGATGGACCTGCTTGCCCAGAAGGACGTACTTGCTGGGTGCCAGGTTGTCCTTGAGCAACTACGGGTTGTCCTTGCGGAACAGATGGCCGAGCTGGCTGGATGGCTGGTTGACCTTGCGGTTGGCTAGCCTGTCCAGCTGGATGAGTAGGACGGACAGTGGGTTGGCCTTGTTGCACAGAGGGCTGGCCCGTTTGTCCGGAGGGTTGTACTGGCTGAGCAGTGGGTTGGCCCTGTTGTATGTAGGGTTGCCCCCCTTGCCCAGAAGGTTGCACGGGCTGAGCAGTGGGTTGGCCCTGCTGTACGTAGGGTTGCCCCGCTTGCCCAGAAGGATAACTAGATTGGACAGTGGGTTGGCCCTGCTGTACGTAGGGTTGCCCCCTCTGCCCAGAAGGGTACCCCTGCTGGACTACTGGTTGACTTTGAGGAGCATAATTTTGCCCAGCTTGTCCAACGGGATAACCCTGCTGGAAACCAGGTTGGCCTTGTTGGATGTAAGGCTGCCCCGGCTGACCAGACGGATAACCTTGCTGGGTACCAGGTTGCCCTGGGTAACCAGAAGGTTGACTCTGATAGGAAAAGGATGGACCTCCCATGGCCGAAGGTTGTCCCGGGTAGGGTTGTCCTTGTGGGCCCCCAGATTGTCCTGGGTAAGACTTGCCATAAAGTGGTTGCCCTTGGGGGGTTTGCACATAAGGTGGCTGGCCTAGATTAGGTGGTCCTTGAGGCTGTCCAGGAATTGCCCAACGCCCACAAAAAGTATGAGTAACGGGATCATAAGTAATGTCTAATGGTGTCGAGACTTCAACGAAAGGTTGAAGAGGCGCGGATTGAACGTGCTTGAGGTACTGACCGTTAGAATCATAATAAAAGAGCGGACCTTGGTAATTCGGGTCCACGATGGGTTGCCCATGGGCATCATACAGCCCCCCTCCTGGAACAGGACCAGAAGAGGGCTGAGCACTTTGTGCAGGATCGATGACTCCAGACAAAACCCCTGGTTGGCCACTGCTCACTTGACTGTGAGAGGGACCATCCCCAGGGTTTGTAGATGAAGATGTTGTCACAGCATTGACAACTGGAGTTGAGTACACTACACAAACAGTTGGATTTGTGGGAACTGAGGTAACAGGTGTATTAGGGGGTTGCGAAAGAAAGGGTTCCGTGGTGGCAATGACACTAGGATCCCATATAGTTGTAGAAGGCATTCTGGCAGCTATTCTATCCCTCATTGATTGATACTGTGGAGGGAGTGGAGAAGTAGCTGGAATGGGAGTTTCAACACTTGACACCACGGGTGTCTCACCTGTGCTGGGAGATGTCTCATCCATTTGGGAAGTTGACATCGGAGACGACATACTGGGAGGGGTAACAGGAATATCGTCTTCGTCAGGCTCCCAGATAGGGTTCCAATCTTCTTCGTAATCCTCGTCACCCGGGGCACGTACGTTGATAGTCTGGATACTCGGGATAATCGGAAGAGTACCGCTTACAACTGGTACCTCAGGAGCAACAGAATATGGAGAACCTTCATCACCTAGACCGAGAGTTGACGGGTCAGCCAGGATGACAAACCCCACACAAAACCCTAAAGGAAACTAACGACAAAGACCCTACTCAAACTAACGCATACAAATCTAACCAGGTGATGTTATCATGGCCGAATAAATTTTTAAGATACGGGAACTGAACTTGACCTTTTCATGTTTCAAGAGTTGAGAAAAGGACGAAAAGATGACTCTAGTCTCCTTCGAATGTTTAATGAGCACGAAGTGACAAGAAGCTCACTGGCACCTTTTCATTTAGGGAGTCCGAAAAGGATCAAAAGTGACGGCTCTGGAGATTCTAGGAAAAGGGTTTACCAAGCAATCCGTAAAACTGTTTATACACCTTGGCAATCGTATGAGAACCAAGGACTTTCCGTACTGCAGTCAATCTTCCCGAATGCTGTGTTCGGTGCATTACGGCTCGCAGGGCGGCAGACTCGGCTTCCTATGGATCAAGGTCGATAACCTAGTGGGGTCTCCCCTATATACGCAACGGTACGTGGGAGCTCAAATCCGTGCTAGACCACTATCGAGTCACAAAAGGAGGAATCACCCAACCGTAATGTGAAACAACAGTGACTAGGTTTAACGACGCCGAAGCACGTCTCTAGCCTAGACCTCTACAATATGAGCGTTAAGTTCCAATGCGTTTTTAGATTTATTCAGTTTATTTTATGGTTGATCTTGAATTAAGTTTCGGTTTCAGGCCTTATCGTATGATCTCTCACAATTACCTAGATGCAAACTACATGCCAAAGAATATCATTTTGTTCGATGAATTCTAACTATGAGAAGGTTAAGAGCTTTCAATCATACAAAACGAACTCAAACAATCAAACAATCTAATGCAGCTAATGACAAAGAAATGAAATTTTTCTTTTAAGAACACAAATCAATAAAATGCTCTTCTTTTCATTAACTATTGGATGCAAAAGATGCTAGTTTGATTTTTCTTTCAATGGCACTATGCACTTTAAAATGAATTTTGAGAGACAACAACACTGAGCAAAAAGAATTAAAATCACTCAATGAAAAGCACAACAAGCGTGAAAAGAGCCGATTGAACCCTAGCAACTCTGATCTGTGCCTGGGTAGTGAAACAATCGAAGGATCGGTTCAAAAACAATCACCTCAACCAAACAAGCAAAGAAGGCAAAAAGAGGAAGGTTTCCGCAGTAGCAAAGGCAAGCAGCAACGAACTTTTGCGAACAAGTGAACAAGCGGACAAAACAAGGTCAGTCCAGTGGAAACTGGATGATGGCACTAGGTCACGAGACACAAAAACGAAATCCGTCCAACAAGACTTTGCAAGCAAGTGTGTAACAGTTCAAACAATAAATATCAAGTCATAAACCAAGTAGAAAAAGCTGGAGATAGTCAAACCAACAGGCTCAGGAGGAAAAATTGAAACAAATTCAATTTTACAGGATCAGCGCGGGTAGCGCTCAGCAACTGTGCGCTGACAAG
The DNA here is from genome assembly GCA_031772625.1 of Pinus tabuliformis. NCBI lineage: Eukaryota > Viridiplantae > Streptophyta > Pinopsida > Pinales > Pinaceae > Pinus > Pinus tabuliformis. Next base: position 1,092,522,177 of record CM062805.1, read on the forward strand.
AGGTCACGCGTAGCAACTTGGCGCTGTCAGCGCGGAAGGACACGACTTAAGCGCGCTGGTTCGATTTCAGAACCGTCGCGACTGTTTTACGTACAAGCGCGATGACAACAGGTTTAAAGAAACAGCTATGCGCTGTCAGCGCAACTGTTTTGATATAAACCACGCTGAGGCTAAAAAAGAGGCAAAATCAAGCCAAAAACTCCCAAACCAAGGACAGAACTCTTTAAACAATTAAGACACTTCTCAGATTGAACCAGGAGGGCTAAAAGCAAATAACTAATCCCCAATTTCAAAAAGAGAGAACAATCAAATTCAAACACAAAGATGGACAAAAGAGACAAAAGGCTAGCTCCCCAGCGGAGTCGCCAAATTGTTGGAGAGGTAAATCCCCTCTACGGATAGAGGCGATCCCTACTAGCCCAGAATGGGTCTAGCAACAATTAATCAATGCTACTATGCAAGTTCCTAATTGCAATTAAAAGAGAGGCAAAGAACACCTACTTGGATTCCAACTCTATTGTTTGATGAAGAGATGCTGCTCTCACTCCTTCGCTCTGGCTGGTCACGATCTTCCACGATCTCCGCGAATAGATACCTGCACACACGAAGAGACAGACAAAAACAAGCGTGAAATCTAATCAAAGCAATTATACATTAGTCAGAAAGGATGTAATTCATGTTAACCATTGCAAAGACAAATGAGAATGGAACCATAACAGTAGTCATCTATTATTAAATCAATAACAGAGAAAGGTACAACCAATGTTCTGACGCTGAGTCCTTCTCTTGGGGGTCCAGCCAGCAAGTCTCTTAAGCATTCACCCTTGGAGGTAGATTCTCCCAACACAAAAGCTCTCTCTCACACAAGCAATACTTACAACCTTCCTTGAGCTTCCTCTAACAAAACCACACTTGTCACACCAACTACCTACTAACAACAACAATCCAAGCACTATGAATTCCACACTATCCAAACTAGCTGCTCATGGTAATGGTGGAGGTTTAAATAGAGAAGGAGTCTCCATGAATGGTGGGAGGACAGGCTTATCTTCAAGGAAGGTGGTTCCAAATGACGAACAGACATGCCATAGAAGGGAGGGCGATACTCACAGGGCCAACAACCAAGTCTGGAACCATCTGGAAGGCTGGCTGTTGGAACAAATTCGACCAAACTGGATCAGCGTGGGTGTAACGCTGAACTGACACGCTGACAGCGCATCACAATAATAGTGGAGACTGTGTCAGCGCGGCTTAATACTTTCATAGGATGCGCCGGCGCATAAAATTCGACCAGCACGGGAAACCCGTGTGATTCCGCGCTGGCAGCGCATCAGTAACACTATAAGCTGCCCGTCAGCGCGGTTATTTTAATAACAGACACGCTGATACAATAAACTTTGGAAAAGTGGGTCATTTGGCCAGTTTAGAGAGCATGAGCATGGTGCATTTGATTCCATGAGACATTAGGGAGACTGACAGGGAGACAGTGACAAATTACTGCGTAACAGTCCTCCTAAGGTCACTCTTCTAAACACATGATCTCTCTAATAGCTTCGTCTAAAGGTAGGAATTGATTGAGGAGATCAAAAGAAGGAGAAGTTATGGGAGGGGAGGTGGTACTGTTGGCCATGACCTAAGTGACCGAAGATTCGGATGTAGATTGAATGGCTTGGTAGGCCAATTTAGTTGGTGACAGTGGCATTTGTACTCCATAAGTGTCAATGTTTGAAGTGGATGGGAGGATCCATGGTTGGTCCGTGAGGAATGGATGAAACCATAGAGACCGTTTGTCAAACTTCGGGTGGCAGAAGAGGGAACCAACCCATCAGAGAAGATCCCTTCAATAGACCAGTACCAATACTAATGTAAGAGTCAGGTACACCACCCACTAAGGGTACAGAGCCGCTACGTAACTAGGAACAATTAGGGGTGCAAAAGGACAGTTGGTCCACTATGACTATCGTTCCATAAAATGGGAATAGGATGACGCAAAAGACAATAGACACAATGGTAGTCATGGCGTAAGTCCAACTACGACCCAATAATAGATTATAGTTGATCTTTCTATCTATGACTTCGATGTCCACCGTTACTGTGATGCAGGAAAGTGTTCCCTCTGCAGACAGAGGCAACCCCTCTAGCCCTAGAGTGGCTCTAGTCACAAACAAGGACAAATCAACAACAATTTTCCTTAAATAGTTCAAGTTGGAGGCCTACCTCAACCAATGGTCGATGGAGTTCCGTTGTGCTGCTCTAGCTTCTGCTTCCTTCTACTGATGAGTAATCAACCTGAAACAAAGCAAAGGAAGTACAACAAAGCATGTAACCAGATACAACAATGATCTATTTACCCATAAAGTCAAGAAATCATGAGCTATCTAGTACATTGCATACAAGACATAGGAAAACATCATTGATTGCATTAAATATGAAATAGAGTAAGCTTACAACCCAAGTTTTGACATCACAAGCCTTCTTAGGAGGGTCCAGCCAGCATGTTCCTCAAGCATTCACTCTTGAAGATGGATCTCCCAAATTACAAGTCTCTCTCACACACAAGTTCCACACAAGATCAAAGGCACTTCACAACCTTCTTCAAGCTCTTAAACAATCCCACACTTTTCACACTCACGTCAGCTATCTAACAAGCTCACAATATTATCAGCAACACTCCAAAGACTAAGAAAAAAAACTAGCAGCTCATAGCAATGGTGAGAGCTTAAATAGGAGAAGGAGTCTCCATGAATGGTGGGAGGATGAGCTTATCTCCAAGGAGGGTAGCACAAATGATGGAACAACCACACCAGAGAAAGGAGGGCGACATAAACAAGGCCAACAACCAGGTTTGGAGTCATCTGGAAGGCCGACTGTTGGAACAAACTCGCCCAAACTGGATCATCACGGGCACATAACTGGTCTACCGCGCTGACATTGCTATTGCATAATGGAGCTAGTCATGTCATCGCGGGAAAATACAAGTAATAGTTGCGTTGTCACTTGAAATTCGACCATCGCGGGAATCACATGTACTTCCATGATGGCAGCACTTCTGGACTGTTTTGGAGCACCCTTCAGCGCGTTTATTTGGCCAACAGATGCGATGAGGTAGAAACTTTGGCAAAGTGGGTCATTTGGCAACATCAGAGAGCATGAGCATGAATGATTTTGGACTCATGACATAGTAGGAAGACTGGGAGGAAGGCAGTGACAAATTACTGTGTAACAGATGCCCCCTAAAGTATGAAGCCCGAGAGAGAGGGAGGGGTGAAATGCTTTATGAAACTGACTGAACTGGAACACCATCCGGAAGAACCTGCACGCAAGTACAACTGATATCTCTGATAATGAATTACATGTAGTCTAGGCATGGGCGCAGCCATCCAAAAGACATACGAAATAGGTCTGTGGTATGGATGCAGCCACCCAGCTAATGAGACCATGATGATAATAAAGGTATGGTCGCAGCCATCCATCAATGAGTCATGTAATCATAAAACCAATCCACGCAGCCCGAACATGTGTAAGCTGAGTTCAGGGTCTTGAACCCATCCGATCATAGTACAAATCCTAACATGCAAATAGATGTGTTGAGGTCGAGCATGATAGAACATCGCTTGATTACCGGTTAATGATGAAAACTATTAACAAGCGCGAGAGAAACCACCAATAATGCCAATGGCTCTCAAGGTACTGTCCAGCACAATCCACGAAGTGTGAAAAAGGAGCTGAAGTTGAACACTCGTGGAATCACCCAATCGACGACCAATGATGAAATTTGACCGTCAGGTGCGAAGAACTTTCCATTGAGGCATGCAAGCTCTAAGGTACCAAAGGGGATCTCTAGATCAATCTCCTGGATAATGAGCTGAAGTCGTCAGGAGACGACCCGTCGGAGGAGGGCCATACTATTTCCCCCATCAATGACACGAGATAAGGAACAAGTAGTAGATGGTGAAACAGAGTACCAGAGGAGAAGGCAAGGGTGTAAACTGCAGAAGGATTATACTCTTGAACACGTCGGTGACACGACTCCGAGGGGGGGGGTGCGGCAACATTCAGGCATCAATGGATCAGAGGCTCAAAGGAGATGGCATGAATCGATTGGAATGAGGCTAGAATGATAACCCAAACCCATAGAAGGCAAAATGATGATGTATGGATGTCCCAACTCGACAAGAGGCAAAAGTGTCGATGTTCAAGAGTGACTAGCTGCCATAGAAAAAATGATAAACCTGTTGTTGAGTCCAGCCTAGTAATAGTTTAATGAGCCCTAGGAAGGATAAGCTCGAGTCTCGTCATGGTGACGAGTCCAATGTCGTCAGGGTTTAACGAGTCCAACACAGGTAAAACTCGGAGTCTTTTTCATGTTTAGAGAGTTTGAAAAAGACACGGAAAAGAAAACTCCAGGGGGGTCCTTTTTCATAGATTTGTGTCTCTCGAGCCCGAAAAAGTATAAAATGATACTCGAAAGAACCTCCCGACCATTACGATCGAGGAGTACTTTTCGTGGGTAGTGACTTCGACCCGAGAAAGTAGAAAAGCGGTCGGAAGCACATCGTTTCGTAACCAATAACGAGCCTGAAATGACAAAAACCCGACAATCTTTTTATGTTTAAACGGTCGGAAAAAGAGCTTAAAGGCGACCGCCTCTCGTTTCTTTTAACGATTCAAGAGGAAAACTCGGCTATATTTTCGTCTTTAAACGGTTGGAAAAGAGCTTAAAGGTGACCGCCTCTTATTTCTTTTAACGAGTCAAAAGGAAAACTCAGCAATCTTTTCATCTTTAAACGATCAGAAAAGAGTTGAAAGCATACCTCTATTTTTATTCTCTTTAACGAGTCAAAAAGGGAAAAATACTCGGCAATCTTTTCATCTTTTACGAGTCAGAAAAGAGCTTAAATGAGACTCATCCTAGAGGAACGAGTGGTATAAAGGGTAGCAACTAGTTCCGATAATGGTAGAACTACTCAAAACATGTAATGGTCAAGAGGCTGGCTAAAAAACCGCTCATCGCTGCGGTTCCTCAATAAAGGAAAAACAATCAAGTGAAAGCATATGATCAGCCAAAGAGATGGCGGCGATGGAATAAAACAACCAAGGCTCATCTAGCAAAATTTAGCAGATAAACGACAATCACGAGATGTAAATCGGCTATGGGTTGATTTTTACACAAGCTTGAACCATGGAGAACTCTGCTTGGATTTGGTTTCATGTTTACACAAGCTTGAAACGAAAAAATATGCTTGTTATAAGTTCGCATGCCCCCAGCATAATAACGCAAATCAAGGTACATGCCCCCCGAGCTTCATTGCATTCAACGAGGTGGATGGAATGAAGGTTCACTTTCGAGATCTTGGAAAGACTCAACTTGGATTTTGCGGGATCTTAATCAAAGACTCGATTTGGAAAGGGAGTTGTTTCATTTTTTAATGAGGTTGAGACAGTAAAAGAACTATCCTCATAACCCTTGTTTCATTTTTTAACGAGCTTGACACAAGAGAAAGAAACTGTGCTCGAGACTCCTTGTTTCATTTTTTAACGAGCTTGACACAATACAAGGAACGATGCTCGTGACACCCAGTTTCATTTTTTAACGAGGTTGACATGGTGAAAGAACTATCCTCATAACCCTTGTTCATTTTTTAATGAGGTTGAGACATGAACAAACAGTCCTCGTGATTCCTTGTTTCATTTTTTAATGAGTTTGACACAAGATCAGGAACAATGCTCGAAACCATGTTCATGGGCCATCCAGGAACGTGGCTCCCAAGAGGTCTTTGCAGGATGGAAGAAACACACTCTAGGAGGAATACATGTCATGATGCACCAATGACAAATCTAGTTCCAATGCCCCCAATACATGATGTACCATACCATTTGCATGATCATCAACAGAGGCGGAGACAGAACGGGTTGCCACATAATTGACCTGTGGCAAGGAAGGTACTGCTGGCGAGCAAGAACCAATAGGGGGTGGCAGCTACGCTGGAGGCACTGGGGGATGAAAGACCGATAATTGATCTATAGTCACTATCCACCCTTCATGTGGAAATCAAACCACACAGAAAAGGGAAGAGACAAGGGCCCCCATGGCATAAATATAATCGCGGCCAAGGAGAAGACTGAAATTCGCACCTTGGACAACCATGACGTCTATATAGATGGTTTTGCCTCCCAAAGTAACAGGAAACTTTGGGAGGATCCCTAGAGGTTGACAGGGTTCTCCGTCAAATGCCAACAGATTCTGTGTGACCGGCACAAGCTGTGGGGAACCCAAAGCTTGCCAAGTAGTGGAAGGCATCAGACTGACAGACACACCTTCATCCAGGACAGTGCCAGGTACTACCTTATCGTAAGCATGTACTGTAATCTTGAAAGGCACATAGGATGGAAGACAGAAAGTAGTCAAATGACTCTAGTCGAAGGTGACGACCAAACTACTTGGTGGGGGAATTGTATGATTGCCCCCTGCCCCCCAGGAACTAAAGAAGGACTCTCTGAATCAGCTGGGATAGGAGTGTCGTTCTTGGACTTAGGAGAATCTGACGAGATGAGAAGAACATGAGCATGATGCTCTTCTGAAATAGAGTGATCAATAGGTGGTGAACCTAAGTCGACACTCTCTCCAACCAATGGTTGGTCTGGAACAGGCTTAGCACAGCCAGGCTCGGAAGGAGGAGGACAGACAAGAGAAAAATCTAAGTCAATATCTTTGTCAATTTGGGAGAGGTTCTGGAGAAAGCCACTGATAACCAACGGGGAGCTGGGGTGAAAAAGCTATAAGACTGTCCAAAATGGTGGAAGCTTTATCCATGAGTGGACAAAGGTGAAGGGGATGATTGCCTTCACACAGTCGAAAGGGAAATCGAATCTTCCCTTCCTTCTTACCATCACCAGTTGCTAGAATAACATCGCCTTGAGCATCAAAGGATGATGAGGGATGAACCGGATCGTGAGACCATACTTCTAGGACCCTTGGAATGCCAGGACAATCATGAAGAAGATGGTAACCCTTGCATAATCTACAAGGAAACTTAACCTTCCATGGGGGAGCAAAAGGTGGTTTGTCCTGGGATGGAGTCAGAGTGGTAACTGCACTGGTGGCCTTGGATTTATCAGACTTTTTCTTCTTCTTCGTCTTCTTCTTCTTCTTCTTAGGCTCCTGGTTACTAGATAGGAAGCTTTCACTAGGCGAAGGAGGAGAGGAGGAGGAAGAAACGGGAGAAGAAGGAACAAGCTCCACCTTGGATTCAACATGTCTTGGTTCGGATGAAGGAGATGGTGGAACAAGAGTCATGACACTCGGGACCACCAAGGTTGAAAATAACCATACGGAAAAACCGATGGTTAACCCAGGCAACGACAATGTTGCCATATACGGAGCACCGCCATTTCCAAATGAAGGAAACGGGCCAGGGTTTCCATCTGGGGGAAAACCTAGGCCGGTAGACTCGGGGAACGTTGCCATCGAGAACAAGAAAGAATCCTACTCAAGCTAACGCAAACAAGATCTAATCGGGCAAATTTGAATCGCAGTCGAATAAATTTTAAGACACAGGAACAAAACTTGACCTTTTCATTTTTAAAGAGTCGAGAAAAGGACAAAAGATGACTCTAGTCACCTTTGAATATTTAATGAGCCTGAAGTGACAAGTGCTTAGATGGACCTTTTCTTTTAGGGAGTCCGAAAAGGAATGAAAATGACTACTCTGGAGAACTAGGCAAAAGGTTTACCAAACAAATCCGTAAAACTACATATACACCTTGGCAATCATATGAAAACCAAGGACTTTCCGTACGGCAATCAATCTTCTCGAATGTTGTGTTCGGTGCGTTACGGCTTGTAAGGCGGCAGACACAGCTTCCTATTGATAAAGGATGATAACCTAGTGGGGTCTCCCCATATACTCGACGGTACATGGGAGCACAAATCCGTGCTAGACCACTATTGAGTCACAGAAGGAGGAATAACCCAACTTTGAGTGGAAACAAAAGTGACTAGGTTTAACGACGCCGGAGCACGTCTCTAGCCTAGACCTCTAAATGTGTGCATTATGTTCCAATGCGTTGTTAGATTTATTCAGTTCATTTTAAAGTTGATCTTGGATTATGTTTTAGTTTTCAGGCCTTACCGTATGTATATATCAAAGCCTAGGATGCAGCTAAAATGAATGAAATATCCATTTTCTTCGATGAACACCTACCTATGGGAGGGTAGAGAGATCATTCCCAAACCAAGAAAACCAAGGAAACAAAACAGTCACTCAATGCAAGCAGACATCAATTCCTAAAGTGCACAGATACTACTAATGAGAGTTTTTAATCATTCGCTTTTCAATATGCAACTTGAAATGCAAATTTACTTTCACTTTCGCATGCTAAATGAAATGCAATCTTTTTGATTTTGATTCCTTTAATCTAAAGAAACCAATAAGCAACAAACAAATGTGGAAAAACGGTTGATCCAAACAATTGTAATCTATGTCCGGGTAGTGAAGAGAAATCGAAACAATGCCAGGATTGGTTCAACAACGATCACTAAATAATCAACCAAAAGTGAGCAAAGGGGAAGGCTCAATCAAACCAACAGCAAGTAGCAAATGAAACCTTGCAAACAAGAAACCAAGCAAAACTGATCCAAAGGACTTGAAACAATAAAACTAGGTCACAAAGCAAAAAGGCAAGATTCGCTCAACAAAGCTCACAAGAGAAGGCCTCAACCTCTAAAAAGTGAAAAACAAGTCATAAAGCAAGTGAGAACAACAAAGGATTAGCAAGATTGACAAGTTCAGGAGGCAAAGTTGAAAAAATTCAATTCTACAGCAATCAGCACGGGAAATACATAGCAACAAAGCATTGACAAAGAACAACACGCAGCAACAAAGTGATTTCAGCACAGAAGTACACGCCTTTTCCATGATAGTCCAATTTACAGAACCGTCGCGACTGTTAGGTGTAATAACGTGATGAATAGGAAATTACAAAAAGGGTGATGCGATGAAAACACGACTGTTAAGTTAAAAAACGCGCTGATGTTGAAAAGCATCAATAGGCGAACCAAAAACCCCCAAATCAAAACAATCAATCTTTAGGAAAATAAAGCATTTCCCAGACCAGGCTAGGAAACTCAGAAAATAGACAACTAATCCCCAAAAACTTGAAAAGAGACCAAAACAAAAATCAAAACAAGAGCAAACAAAGGAAGAACAAAGGCCAAGCTCCCCAGTGGAGTCACCAATTTGTGATGCATGAAAGTGTTCCCTCTACAGACAGAGGCAACCCCTCTAGCCCTAGAGTGGGTCTAGTCACAGACAAGGACAAATCAACAACAATTTTCCTTAAATAGTTCAAGTTGGAGGCCTACCTCAACTAGTGGTCGATGGAGTTCCGTTGCACTACTCCAGCTTCTGCTTCCTTCTCCTGATGAGTAATCATCCTGAAACAAAGCAAAGGAAGTACAACAAAGCACGTAACCAGATACAACAATGATCCATTTACCCATAAAGTCAAGAAATCGTGAGCTATCTAGTACATTGCATACAAGACATAGGAAAACATCATTGATTGCATTAAATATGAAATAGAGTAAGCTTACAACCCAGGTCTTGATGTCACAAGCCTTCTCAGGAGGGTCCAACCAGCATGTTCCTCAAGCATTCACTCTTGAAGATGGATCTCCCAAATTACAAGTCTCTCTCACACACAAGTTTCACACAAGATCAAAGGCACTTCACAACCTTCCTCAAGCTCTTAAACAATCCCACACTCACACCAGCTATCTAACAAGCTCACAATACTATTAGCAACACTCCAAAGACTAAGAAAAAAAACTAGCAGCTCATAGCAATGGTGAGAGCTTAAATAGGAGAAGGAGTCTCCATGAATGGTGGGAGGATTTATCTCCAAGGAGGGTAGCACAAATGACGGAACATCCATGCCAAAGAAAGGAGGGCGACATAAACAAGGCCAACAACCAGGTCTGGAGTCATCTGGAAGGCCGAATGTTGCAACAAACTCGCCCAAACTAGATCATCGCGGGCACATAACTGGTCTATCGTGCTGACATCGCGGGACAATACAAGTAACAATTGCGCTGTCACTTGAAATTCGACCATCGCGGGAATCACGTGTACTTCTACAATGGCAGTGCTTCTGGACTGTTTTGGAGTGCCCTTCAGCGTGTTTATTTGGCCAACAGACGTGATGAGGCAGAAACTTTGGCAAAGTGGGTCATTTGGCAACATCAGAGAGCATGAGCATGAATGATTTTGGACTCATGACACAGTAGGAAGACTAGGAGGGAGGCAGTGACAAATTATTGTGTAACAGTTACCATTTTCCCACTCAAAGTGATGGGGTAGCTAGCTAGGTAACCTTTTGGGATGAAAGTGTGGTCGTTGAAAGCTTTAAGGGAATTCAACGGTGGGGATAGGATTGGAGAACCCAAAGCAAGCCAACATGAAGCTGACATGACGCAGGTTGAAGCACCTTCTTTAATGACAGTTCTATGTACTCCTCGTCCTTTCGAAAATATTTGCACCTGAAATGCAAGCTGGTGTGAAAGGGGAGGTTTACATTTTTCCATGTCAAAAATTGCAAGCATGGAATCCTAGGGGTCGCCCCCACCAATTGCTGAAAGTAGAGCTTTCCTTTGTGCTGGACAGGTTTGTAATACTTCAAGCGCCAACATAGCTGATGGTGCTTATGCCAAATCTTCTACAACAATGTAGTTTTGGGAAACACGTGCTAATGTATTATGTGTTGTGTGATGAAGTGCCCCTTTTGGGGGATGAATCACAAGATCAACAACTAGCCTTTCGATATGAAGATCGTGTACTACTCTTAGTTCCTTGACCGCACCACCTAAGGCGACATCTTTAGCAATTTGGGGGAGTAGAGACTTGCATAACCAATCCGCTAATATATAGTTTAGGAGGGGAGCTTTGACTAGCATCCACCTACGTCTCCATTCATGGATATGATCAGATATGTGGGTGGCAGAGTCGTGACGTAATCAAGTGAGGAGTTCCGTCCCAGTTTCATAGCAGATGGGTAGCTGGAAGTGATTTAAGAATTCCATCACTAAAGCACCAAAGGTAGTAACTGACACATGTGGTAACTCAATGTACCACTTGGCTGCATTGCCAGTAAGGGTGTGGGGAAAGAGCCGTAGTTGGATACTATCATTCACCATGGAGTTAGAAACACACCATAAATGATAGGTGGTGATGTGTGTACCTGGATCCTCCCCTTGTTTCCATTCAAACTTCAGGATGTTTGTCGGGATTTTATGTAGGATTGGCAGCCAAAGTAAGTTGTGATAGATGGGGTCATTTGTGAGTTTGTACAAGTTGGGGATATCAAGCATTGCAAAAAAAGGCAAGGTGTTTGATGCCCCTGAATTGGACCAAGGTGATGACATATGACTTGAGGATCCTTGCAGTCCTCCCATCGTGTTGTTGCCAATATTATACATAAGATGCGTGGAATAGTAATTTCCTTTGGGTACTGTTGGGCAACGGATCCCCTGCGTAACAGTTTTGGGGCCTAAACCCATAATTTTGGGTAATGGTATTGTAAAAGCTCTGCAAAGTGCGTGGAGCATGGATGGTAATGAGTCAAGTCAAAAGGTTGTCTTCCCTCAAACAATGTAATCTAAGATAGAATGTGTCCTCCTACCCATGGTCTGCGGACCATATGAATGTATAAATAGAGTGAGGCTCTAGGTGTAGAAGGTAGTTAAGTGAAGATAGGAAGTATATGGGTTTCTGAAAGTAATAGTTGATCTAAGTCTGGAAGTCTGAATCGTGAGTCGTAGTAGTAGAAGAGGCTCTGCAATTGGGTGCACAGAGACCTAGTAGAGTCTACAACTATGTGCATGGACCCCTGCAGCTGAGTGCGCAGGGTAGGAAGTGGATTGTAACTGGGAAGAAAATTAATAAAAATAAGTTGGTTTTGGAATATTGTGTATCTGTTTCTATATTCTGGTTTATGCATCTGTATGGTTTATGATTGCACGGGAATCTGTTTATGTTAATTGATAACTGAAAGTATTGGGCCCACTTAATTTAATTCAAGATATATAATAATAATAAGCACAGAAAGGGGTAAAGAACATTCCCTCTTGTTATCTTAGCTGCACAAAGGTAGTTGCACTAAATAGACAGCTGCGCAGTGTGTAGGATCGGTTCGCGAGCTGTCCAAACCTCATCAAGACATCCCTAGGGTGCGTAAACCTGGTTCCATCACCCTCCCATACTACCTCGAGTGAGACCTCAGTCCACGTTGCACAGACTGTTGCCGAAAGGATCAGTAGTTAGAGATTTGTTTGGCTAAAACAATCTGAACTTAGGTCAGGCCCCATCAAGCCAACAGGTACAAATGTGTAATGTGGGTTTCCATAGGAATTTTTAAACTGGGGGTTGTAAGTGCCCCCAGGATAAGAAATGCCCCCTTGACTCATTTGAGGTTCAGAGTGGGGTGCCCATATGGATTGATTGGGACCTTGTTGAGGGATCACGCTCACCACGTAATTAACTATAGGTCCTTGACTAACATAAGGAGGGTTCATGGCAATCAATGATTGTCCCTGTTGTGCTATAAATGGAGGGGGAACCATAAGCTTCTCGGCTAGTATGTGCATATTAGGAACAATGCCCCTAGGAATCTAAACCTGGGGTTTTGAACTAAACAATGGATGCCAACCATAAGGATTGTTTACAGGACCCTTTTGAACCATGCTATATTGAGAATTATATGGAGTGCTATATGTAGCACTTGTTGAAGGTCTGGGAGCTGAGACAGAAGGGGAAAAACCCAGTGTATACTGGGTTCCACTTGTTCTGGGTGTCATGATAGGGTTCGAACCTAGGACAGGTGGGATAGCAAGGTTTGCCATCGGAGGTGGGGTACTGATTATCGACTGGGGAGATGGCGGTGGACCAAAGTGTCCAAAAAATCCCACGACCCATTAGTCATCGATGGGATGGGTGGTGCAGGTCCAACAGAAGACATAGGAGGTACAAATTCAACTGGAATCAAGAGCGGTCCCAATGGATTCATGATCAGAGGATTGTATGGAGGAATAAAACCTTCAGTAAAGAAATATTTCGGTAAGCTAGAATTGTGGGATGTCCAAATTGATTCAGTGTTAGATCTCGAAGACTGATTGCTCGAAGACAGGTAATCTGGTTCACTAGGGCTCGATAGATCCTCCACAATGAGTGGGGGAAGACCTAAAAACTGTCTAGATTGTTAATGAGGGCCATATGTAGCCATAGTGGCCGATAAATTTTATCAATAAATTTTACAGTGATATTTATTAAAGTCTCGAGGATAACAATCTGGCACTTAAAAAATAAAAAATACACTAAGGAAATCAATCAACAAGCAGAGGGAAATGACCCTGTCTAATAACCACCAATCACTAGAGATGAAACCCAGTATCACAATAGATAATAGAGATAGTTGGCCACATGTACAGTTACGATTACTCTTGAGCTTCGCCCGAACCTTAGCTTAAGGGGCCAAGTACTCTCATGAAGACGAGCACCCTCCCAAAAATCGAAGACAAAGTAAGTTCATCTGTGTTAGGTACCGGGGTAGCCTGCCCTAGTCACCTTGTGTTCATCCCTAAAAGTATGGCCACTAAGGATACCTCAAATCATAGACACTACTGGGGGGGACATAGTCATAGACAGTACATTGTGTGGGTAGGATACCTAAGTCCCCGACTCAACTCGGATATCCTCGAAGGGATCCCTGATACACAAAATACCCAAAGGAGATGTAAGTGAAGGTAGGCTACCTTCATTTACAATCCAATGTTGTCTCGTATTTAGCTCCAATTTTACTGTAGTGGTCCCAAATAGTATGAGTGCAGAAGAATTTCTCTCGTTAATGACACTAGTTTTGGTGTATGATATTGGGAAGTTAACTCACACTACCTATCCCAATATCCTAGCCTAAACTAATGTGTGTTTAACTCTAAAAAGAGTTGTTGATTGACTTTATTAGGTATATTTTAAATGTACTTCGTTAGAGTGTTCAGTAGAGGTGTTGACATATGAATTTATATGGGACTCTGACTCAAATCATGCAAAAACAATGCTTATAAATTTTCACTTTCGATGAATAAGCTGATTCTACAAAGGGAGAGTCATTCATACATCAATATATATACCATGCATCATGTGCAATAAAACACTAGCATAACCGACAGAGCTACAATGCTCACTAACAACTTTCGAAACCAAATAATGTAGATTTAACCAACTAAGCAGAAAACAGTAAAAGTTTTGGATTTTTTTTTTTTTTTTTTTTTTTTCTTAATGAAAACAAAAACTTTGAGAAGTAAAGCTATTTTCTTAAAAAAAATTGTTCAAAACACAGATCAATCAAACAAGCATAGTTGTAGATCCCTGATTAGTCTACAAGACAATTGGGCCTGTGAACTTGGTCAACCCTTCAATCATCATGTATTTCTCCTCTGAGCTGGCAAGGAGGTCATTTTCTTGTATAACATTGGGCTCGATCCCCTATGTATGGCTTCAACCGGCTCCCATTTACCCTTCCTGGAAATGGTTCTCCATTCAATTTTATGAGCTGAACTATGCCACCATCTGTAATTTCCTTGACGACATATGGCCCTAGCGAGTGCATTTGAAACTTTCCTAGGAACTTATCATACTTGCTATCATATAATAAAACTAAGTCATTTACCTTGAAGTTGCGGAGTTTGTTGTGTCGATCGTGCCAACATTTTTTTCATTCCTTCTGAAACTGTTGATGGAATCCAGCCAAAAACCTATCTTCCTCGAGCTCCATGTAGAAATTTTGAATAATTTAACACATATTCAACAGAGATTATCCTGATCATGTACTATTGTGGAATACATACACAATACATAAGCTCCTCTAGATTGATCATCAATATAGCAGCATCAATAACAATAAAACATCAAGAGCATTCACACATTAACATAGTATGTAACCCAGGGAAAGCATCTCGCTAAAAACCCCAACTATATGTATATTAATGATTGAGACCATGTAACATTACAAAGTACAATTCTTATCACAAGCAATCCAGTACCAGCTCCACCTGTTACACACAATACAGCTCAGATCTGATCTCCAAATCTATTCCACTGCTTGCCTGCCTCCGCTGCTCAATACCTGCTCAAGAACTGATGAGAATGGCTTACCAAACTCGTATTTCACCTCAAAATAATCACTCACACTTTGTTGGACGTGAGCAAAGGCTACAATACTAGGCACATACGTGAGCAAACTCATTGGCATACTCAATCCCTTGATTGTGCAAGATCTGGTGCACAACTATAGTCACAACTGATAGCAATCTGATTCTCTACCACCTATCCCTGTTGAACTGAACATGCACTGACATGCAACTGAGTTAACTGATGTATTCATTAGTTGCATCATGAGTTAATAATTAGTTAAACAACTCATCATTAGTCTATTTGCAGTTAGACTAATTACAACTAGTTTAACCAAGTCAAACTGAACACAACTCCATCAACTCCACAATCAACTCCACCAAACTCAATTGATTGAGTTCTAACTGAAGTCATGCATGCAACAACTCAACTGACTCATAAGAAAAGTGTATTTCCTTCTGAAAGTTGCATGTGCCACCTCTGTATCTCAAACTGAAGTGCTCCAAGAGAATAAGATCAAGTTTATAGTCCAAATATTATTATGAGACAATGATATTTGACTTTTCTATTTTTGACAGCCAGTCTAAAAATAGACTTTGATCACTCACACTGTGATCACTCACACTTTGATCAAAAATAGAAGTCCATATATTTTTTCCAACTTGACCAATCATCCATAAACAACAACCTGCAATCCATAGACATGATCCATATGTCTAAAAATAGACATAGTCTAAAAATAGACTTGCGCCAAAAATAGCCTGCGGGCCCACTTAGTGAAGGCGACTCTTTTCACTAAGCTCCATCATCTTGTTGCAATCTCAACACTCCATTAGTTTTGAAAGTCATTCTTCTAAGGCTGCGTGGTTTTCCATCCCTATGACAGCCGCTATGCATAGACTCGGTATGATATATTCCATGGGCGTCACAACTTCTACACCATAGACCAACCTAAAAGGTGCCTGACCTGCGAGATTTTTGCAAGTAGTCATGTATGCCCACAATACAGTTGCTACGCGCACATCCCAATCATTCTGCTATGTGTTGCAAACCTTCATCAACGCATTCTACAATATCTTGTTAAAAGCCTCAACCATTCTGTTGGCCTAAGAAAGATATGGCGTACTCTTCTAGTGGTAAACCTGGAACTCTTCTATCAGTGCATTGATATTTTCATTGAGAAAATGTGTACCATGATCACTCTTCAATATTTTCGGGCAACTGAACCTAGTCAACACATATTCAAACAAAAATTTTGTTGTTGTTTCCCCTGTACAGTTTTTGACAGGTTGTGCCTCCGCCCATCTGGTCAAATACTCTGTCGCAGTGATGATGTAGTGCACACCTAGTTTCTTTCCTGGGGGTTGAATCTGCCCTACAAAATCAATAGACCATTTCTCAAATGGCTGCAATGACACCTACAGATTCATATATAGCTCATCCCTCCTAGATGTCTAGCCAGTCGTCTAACATGCATCGTATGCATTACAATATTCTTTAGAATCTTGATGCAGCATCGGCCACCACAACCCAGCGTGTAAAACCTTCTTCATTGTTTCTTTCCCTACATAATTTCCTCCTATAGCTCCCCCATGAGAGTCAACGAGGATACCATTTCATTAAAAATCGGGCACATATCGTTGAAGTATTTCATTCGATCCCATTTTACACAAATGTCTGGCAATTACAGTGAAATCTGTTGCACGCACTACCAACCCCTTTTTCTGCTGGCTCATGTGTCCTTATCTAGAGATCCTTGTAGTCAGGAAGTGGATAATATCTGCAAATTGGTTATCCTCTATGTGCACTGCAAAGAACAACATGTTAGGCAGCCCTTCCTCCAAATTAGTAGGCTCTTCCCCTGTCTCAATGCAAGACAGATGGTCAGGGCATGCATTCAACCTTCTTGGCTTCACAATCACTTCAAAATCATATTCTTGGAATAATGGCAGCCACCTACATATTCCCCCCCCCCCCCCCCCCCCCAACACATGGTTATTGACTAGATTATTCAATGTAGAATGATCTATGTATATCTTGAAATGTTCACCTAGCCAGTAATGTCTGAATTTCTGGAGCATGTACACCGTAGCCAGTCCTTCATGCTATGTCATCAAATAGTTCTTTTCAGCCTTCGACAATTTTCCACTCACAAACACTATAGGATGATCCAGTTCTCCTTCACCAGCCTATGTCAACACTGATCCTAACACAATACATGAGGCATCCACATGCACATGGAATTCCTTCTTCTAGTCTGGGAATACTACGATCGGTGTGGTAACCATTTTCTCCTTCAAGAAATCCAAACTGTGCCGAAATTCTTCATTCCAACAGAAGGTAACATCCTTCTTTAGCAACTTTTCCATGGGTACTATAATCTGAGCATAAGCCTTGATTAATTTTTGATAATACCTAGTATGGCCTAGTGTTGCGCGTAGCTGTTTAACACTCCTTGGGGCTTCCAAATTGATTATTATCATGATATTGGCAGGGTCCACCATGTGTCCTCTCCTGCATACCACATGACCCAGAAAAATCCCAAAGGGGACACAAAACAAGAAATTCTTCAGGTTCAGCACAATCTGATACCTTCAGCACGTATCTAACATTAAGCGTAGATTGTGTACATGGCGCTTGACTAGCCCAAACACTGTCAAGTCATTGAAATAGACCTCCAAGAATTTGTGAATGGACTCTTTGAACTACGCGAGAGAATATTGTCAGCACATTCTTGAGTCCAAATGAAATTACTATATACTGGAAACAACCCCATTCCGTCGCGAAGGTTGTCTTACTCTTATACTCTGGCGCGATCTTAATCTGATGGTACCCAGAGAACCCATCAGGGAAACAATATGCTTCATGTCCTCCCACATTATCTAGTACTTCATTAGTAAATGGTGTCGGAAAGGGATCATGGACACAGGTATCGTTAAGCTTTTTGAGATCTATGGAAATCCTTATTTCATATTTCTTCTTCTTTTCCTGAATTACCATTGGACTCACCCAGTCAGACTCCTCCACTGTTTCAATAATACCTGCTTCAAGCATCTTGTACAACTCTAGGCGAACCTTTTCCTTGTATTTTGGATTAAGGCGATATGGCCTCTGCTAAATAGGCTTCGTGTCTGGTTTCAGAGTTATTTTCATCACTCCCAAATCACCTATGATGCCTTTCAAGTATGAAAACTTTGTAGGGAACAGATCCTGACATTTGCGAAGCAACTCACCAACCTTATCTACTGTGGCACCATCCCAGTAATCCCCAATCTTCACAAACTTCGGGTCCGCCTCTTTGCCAATGTTTACTTGCCTAGTTTTCAATGGTGCAGTGATGTCTAAATTCTCTATCTATGGTCCTTCAACCTCACATTGGCCTTCTGTTTCAAGGATGTTAATATTGCTTGGATCCTCATCCTTAGCTTCAGCATTCATGTTATAGAATTCCAACACATGGCACAGCTAGGTGCTCCAATTTGGTTGGATTAATTCCAAAGGATCCTATAGGATTTGGAAGATCGTTACCTTAACCTCCTACAATGCCTCATTAATACTTTCAAACCCATATTCAAAGCTGAATATTCTCAATAACCCTTCTCTTAAGACATCCCATTCTGCAGTGTCGTGGTGGAGCTCCATCTCCAAATACCAGTTCATATGGATTACGTCTAGAGTGTGATAAAATAAATGCACATTCTGGCTGCGGCTCCATTCCATATACCTCAGTCCATTTAGCCAAGTGATCACGTAGATCATTCCTCCCATCATACTTCTTAGTCACCCATACTTTAGGCCGACCAAACCACGTTCTCATCATTCTCCTGTAATCGCGCCACTCATCAAAGTTGTCCTTGTGCGTATCCCACCACCGAACGGACATAGCACGCAGTGCCTAGTCTAATGCCTAGAAACAGTAATCCTTTGGAAATTATCTTTCAATAGCGTCCAATAATTTATCCACGTTATTTAACCATCATAATAAGGCAAATTTCTTACCTCCGACGACACACAGCACAGCAATTTGGTCATCATTTTGCAGCGTAATGTGGATACTTCACGAAGCCTATTTTGCTAATGTTCCAACTCTTCATTTGAATTCGAAGTATAGGAACTTTTGTGGTCCCATCCAATTCATCCATCAGCTATCAAATTAACCCAGTCTTGGTCTTGTGATGTGATTTTATAGATCTGATCCAAATCATCATCTCTCTCCTCATAGTCACGGACCTGTTTGGTATAGCGCGGTCCTTCTGTAGGGTCCAATGGTACTACAACGTGGAGTGATTTCCTTTCAAACGACATTGTCCGCTTCTCCAGATTTATGATCCCATTCATATCGATAGCCCAATCAATTCCTAGGAACTCAAGGTATGGATTTCTATCATCAACAATATATATTACTTCAAAATCAGCCAGCGCGCTTGCACCTTCGATATCTATGGTAACTCCTTGCAATCGTCCCTTTTGGATAATCTTCTACTGGTTTTCCATCCTCTGTTGAATTAGAGACCACTGCAGCATAGGTCTCCCCATCCTCTCCTAGGTTTTCTCAGGCAATATGTCTGCGTCAGACCCCAAATCCAGAATAACCTGGTCCATCTCATAGTCTCCTATTTGTGCAGTAAGCCTCATCTCACGCCTTGTTCTTGCCTTATGATTACTGATCTTTCTGAATACACGGGGTCCATCAGAAGAATTATCCTTAACGACACATTTGTTGATCAAATCTTGTAGCCATTTTACAACCTTACTATCGTGCAATAGTTTGATATGAGTCTCTAAGAATGTGGTAAGAATAAAGGGGTCAACCTCTGTAGGTGTGCTAGTATATGATAATTTGTTCTAACTCCTCAACAAATCTTTTCTTTTCTTCCATGAATGTTTCCTTTACGCACTCCAGATAAAACCCAACCTACTTCTTTGGAGCCTTGTAGACCCACTCAATTTCTTCAGGTTGTTTCCCTTTATCATCGCCAATCATCATTCCACTTCACAGCACAATATTCACATTGGGATCCTCTTCGTGAGGATCGGACCTCATCATCTGTAAATTTTGGGTAGGCTGCTGAGGCTGTACCTTCTTCTCCTATATTTTAGCTATAAATATAGTGCATTCTTCTATTTTGTGGTCAAACTGAGTGCAGTATCGACATGATGGGCATGCCTAGTTTGTACACTCCCATGTGTAGTGTCCTAGCATTATGTAATTATAGCAAATGACCTGCCTCCAACCTCTCCCAGGTCCTCCTCCTCCTCGACCTCGTTCGTGAACCTGATATCCTCTGCGCACTCCCCCATCACCCAGATCCAAAGGCCGATTTTCTTCTTGCATTTGATACATGGGCATTCTGTCCATCATTAATTCGTAGCTACGGCAATGGCATTCATCGTGGCCCACCGATTTACAAAAATCACAGAATAATTGTTGGGGTGTCTGCATGAATTTTTGTAGCAAGTGGCAATTTTCCATTGCATGTTTTCGAGCCACTTGATAGATAACACACTATAGCACGGGCCTCATACTTGGTCATGCTGGAGCTTCCTTCCTTAGTGGCATATGCGCCCCTCCTGTGATGTAATTCGTGAAGACAAGGCAGTGATCTTTGTCATGCCCTTAGATTTTACACTTGAGGCACCAAACCTCTTTGCGAACCTCCGGCCGAGCCACTTTTTCCTTCTTCAAACTTGGCAACTCCAAGCAGAGGTTCTGCAATTGCACATGAATCTATTGAACACCCAGAGAAGCATCCTGAATAGGTGTTTCATGCAATCTCATCATAATTTCTAGGGCCTCTGCCTGAGTTCCTATCTTATGCTACAATAAAACGACCCTTAGGTGCGGCAAGAGCGAGGCTACAAACTATTCGCAGTGCTGACTATCATTGAGATTCATATTAGCTTCATGGATCAGGCACTTCAATCTTTGATCTAATTCCCAGGGCGTTTCATTGGGCCTCATCGTGATTTCCTTGAATCTGATTATTGATTGTGATTCAGACTTAGGCTTACCAAATTCTTTGTTCATAGTAGTTTGTGTGTTTACTATTGATGCTAGGGGGTTACCAGTGCAATACTTAATGTACCATGTCAGCGCGCACTCCTGCAGAGCAGTAACCAATTGCGCCTTCTTTATATTTTCATCTATAATTTGTTGTGTTGTCCATACCGCCTTCACAACAAACCAAAATTGATCTGGGTCCTCACTTCCTAAGCCCTTGAAAATAGGAAACTTCATGGTATTTGACATGTTGAACAGAGGCGGAGGTGGTGGTGGTGTGGGCGAAGGTGTATGTTGTGGAGGTGAAGGTGAAGGTGGTGTGGGTAGATAAGGTATTCGTGGAAAACCCTGCCTTATCAACTGTATAGCACTTCGCAGTGAGGCTTGTACTTCCCCCTCGTCATCACTTGAAGGAGGTTCTATCAATGGGCTATATTCAGGACCTGTTCTTCCTTGATTTCTAAAACTTCGTCCACTTCGAGTAGATCCAAACATCAAGGTAATGGCATAACCCGCTTTTCACATAAGAGCATCTTAATCCAAGTATTCAAAGATCTTAAGTACTTAATGGTTTGCAGATTTTTCTGGTGTGGTTTTTGTGAGTTTGGATTTAGATATTCCACAGTCTTCATTTTCACGTTGTCTACATTTCAAGTCTAGATCAAGACTCATCCTCAGGACTAATTTACAAAGAAGAGAAGCGTGAGCAATAATTATGATATGGAGTGATGTTAAGTTGGGGAGACGACCAGTGGAGGATGAAAGAAACCATATTTTTCTTTATTATAATTCATTATTCTTATTTTGTTATTCAATAAATTATTTATTTATTTTTAATTCTTTCTATGCTTTTCTATTTTAGTTTAATAATGATTTATGAAATTTAATTATTGTTAATAAATTTCAATGTGAGTTATATTATATTTAATAATATGTTTTTTTATCTTTTTATTTTTTTACTACTACTTTTATGTTTTTAATTTATTAAATTTATTATGCTTTTAATTTATTATAGTGATATTGTTTTTAACAAATTACATTTTAATTTTATTATTCTTTTAATTAAATTAAGTTTTTTTTGTTTAATGTTTATAAGAGTTAATACATTACTTCATTTTTGCTTAGACTTTAGTCTTATTTAAGCCTATGTTAATTAGTTTGTTGCTAATATAATGTTATTAAAAGAGCTAATATAATGTTGTTTATTTATTGCTAATGAATTATTTATTTTAATCTACTTTAAATGATTTATGGTATAATGTTTTTTTAATTATTGTTAATATATTCCAATGTGAGTTTTATTATTTATTAATATAATTCATGATACTATTAATATTATTGTTACCTTTATGTTTTCAAAGAATTGCAATGAGTTTTTTAATTCTTTTATAAAATTTTATTTTATTTATATTTTAGTTAAATTATAATTTCTAATGCTTAGATTTATAATTTATATAAGTCTATGCTGTTAGTTTATTCCAATATATTCACATATGAAACTTAATTTTACTTAATGTTAATTCAGGCTATTAGCTTATATAAGTAGTATAAGCTATAAGCTAATAGCATGAATTAACATTAAGTAAAATTAAGTTTCATATGTGAATATATTGGAATAAACTAACATCATAGACTTATATAAAATCTAAGCATTAGAAATTATAATTTAACCAAAATATAATAAAATTAAAAATAAAAATTTGTAAAAGAATAAAAAAAACTCATTGCAATTCTTTGAAAACATAAAGGTAACAATGAAATTACTAGTATCATGAATTATATTAATAAATAATAAAACTATTAATAAATAATAAACTCATATTGGAATATATTAACAATAATTAAAAAACATTATACCATAAATCATTTAAGGTATATTAAAATAAATAAATCATTTAAGGTATATTAAAATAAATAATTCATTAGCAATAAATAAATAGCACTATATTATCCTTTTTAATAACATTATATTAGCAACAAACTAATTAACATAGGCTTAAATAAAACTAAAGTCTAAGCAAAAATGAAGTAATGTATTAACTCCTATAAACATTAAACAAATAAATTTAATTTAATTAAAATAATAATAAAATTAAAATGTCATTTGTTAAAAATAAATAAAAAATCATTACAGTAAATTAAAAACATAATAAATTAAAAAAAAAAAGTAGTAGTAAAGAAAATAAAAATTATATTATTAAATATAATATAACTTACATTGAGATTTATTAACAATATTTAAATTTCATAAATCATTATTAAACTAAAATAGAAAATCATAGAAATAATTAAAATTAAATAAATAATTTATTAAATAACAAAATAAGAATAATGAATTATAATAATGAAAAATATGGTTTCTTTCATCCTTAGCTGGTTGGCTCCCCAACTTGACATCACTCCAAACCATATTTATTGCTAACACTTCTCTTCTTTGTAAATAAGTAGGTAGGATAGCCCAGCAGCATCATTCGAACACAATCTGACACGGTCATGAGATTTGGACACAGGATCCCCATCAGCAGTTGTACACGGTTATTTGGAACGGGCATTATGTGGGCACGGTCATTATTCCCAGTAGCATTGGAACCAGCATGATTTTCCCCAGCATTCCCATTAGTAGGACATGGGCAGTTGGAAATGGGATTCCCATCATCAGTCGAGCATGGCCATCATTTGGAAACAGGATTCTCAACATCAGTGGTCCCTTAAAGAAGCATCGCTCTGCTTTGCTGTAATTGACTGGGGTATCAACCGTGAACTCTGTAACAAATCCTCTAGTGACTCGATCTAGCCCTCCAAATTACATTTTAATTGCGCGTGTGATCTTGTCCTCAGAAGCTTCCAACCTCTGCACGAGCTCCAGGGTCCACACTATCAGACTGTTAAGCCTCCACCTTCCTTGGCTATCTACCAATTTAGTAATCCACTAGTATAGTTCAATCGGGAAAGTGCAAAAGAAGATTTCATGTATTTCTGTGTACAAATATCTGTCCAACCACTGTTCTTTCGTCAAGCGCGGATCCCTGTTTTCTTGCACTGCGAATTTGTGGATATTTCTATCCAACCACTTCTCAATTTCCTTCTTGGTTGAATTCTAGTGATGCGACATCACACATCTCTTTATGCAGATCCCGGTCCCGGAAATGGAACCATTTTTTGGCTTAGTGGGTCCTAACCCAGGTTCAGAGTTAGTTGTGCCAAAAAAATACCTGCATTACTGGCCCTTCCGACATCAATCCACGGAGCGCGGACTGAAGTCTCACCCAAAGCAGTATGGGGGGATGTTGGAACCAAGTTTTCGCACCTAGAGATCAACGTGATGTCATTTTGTGCCCTAGGTTTTTCTTCGCACAGATTGATAAGACCCTACAGCTTATCGATATATCTTCCTTTAATCAGCCCCTAGACCTCTGCGAAGTTCTACGAATGGCTTTCACGAACCCTAAACAAGTGAATCAGCTACTTACCCACATCACAGATTACTCTTAGCCCAATATTTATTTGGATCTACTTAAGTGTTCGATATTTTTAACATACAATGATATAATCTTCACGTAAGTACTTACCATTAATTGCGTTCAAATAACGATATAGATCAAACAAAGTCGTGCATCAATACATTATTGTTTCACACAACCATCATTCATCACAACATAAAGCACATTCATACATAACAAAAGATAATATATAGAAAACAAGTATTTCTGCAACAATCTTCTTTATTGGTATTCAGTTAAATTTTATAGACTCAAGACTTCCCTATGCACTCAACTGCAGGGGTCCGCACACTCAGCTGCGGACTCTACTCTAGGCCTCTACGCACTCAGTTGCAAAGACTTTCTTCTACCTGCTACGCTAACTTAATCTCCTTCGCTTATACCCATAGACAACTTCTACTCCATGATGCTTATTATGCCTTAGACTCTCTAAGAAGGGTAAAACACTTTTTGACTCTTAACTAGCTACACGCTCCATGACCACAACTTGCGAAGACTTTACATCTTTTTACAACAAAACTTGGGCTTTTGCACCAAAATTGACCAGGGGACCCCATCCCAACAAGAAGTATAAATAGACCTCCATGGGAAGGCCTAAGGAGGAGGAACATTTTAGATATTGATATTATAATTGATTGCATCCCTCATCAAGTCTGAAGAAATCCTTGTGCCTTCTACACTCCCAAGTCATAGGAAACCTATATTTCCTTCTTTAGATGTCCTTCATTCCTTTATGATGTCCTTGTGTATACCTATAGAGGAGAATTGTTGAGGCCTAGGCAAGACAAATCCAGAGGACAGTTTCGCTTGGAGCCATCGGACGACTGAGGTTGTAGTTCTTCTGTACTTTCTTTAGTTTACATCAATAAAGAGGTACTATTTTTTTCCTGATATTTAAGGTCTTAATGCATTAATCTATGTTAAGATTTTCTTATGAATATTACATTAATGCTTATTTTCTTATGTGCTTATATGACCTAACACCTATGTCATGAACATGCTTTCTATTACTATTGTTTGATATGCTTTTCTTGAATGAGTTGCAGGTTCTAAAGCATTGGAAGAAACAAAGGGTTTGGATCCTACAGGAACGAACTCAAACATAGGACCTCTAGGTAATACCCGTTCTTCCTACTTCTGTAGTTTAAGTATTAGGATTGCCTGTTTGCATGCCTCTTTATGTTGTAAGCCCTCCGCTCTGTTGGGGTTCTCAACCCAAGACCCTAGGGTGACTTTACCTGTAATAAAGGGAGCTCTAATTGATAAAATGATTATAGACACCATCCATATTTTACTGATACGTCAGAAGCAAATTAGGCAACACAATAATTCAAAATGAAAATCCTCGTTCAAGGGCCAAATGATGGCATCCATCCATTTACAATAGTGGCAAGAAAAACACTATGGAAATTAAAACTATCGGTCTTGTAGTCTTGTAGTCGATCGAAAATGAAAATAATGGCATCGATATCAACAAGAGAGGGAAGCAAATAGGTCAATTTTATTTTTCCTTCGGTGGGAAGCTTTCAACAGATAACTATAAATTGATAGATATGGATATGAGTCACAATTCACTTATACAATTGATACCTAGGGTTTGTAGTGATGGCGGAGCTACTGGTGTCAAGTCCATGGATTGTTTTTTAAAAATGTATGTGAAAAGAAAAAAGACCAGTCAAATTTCATCCTAAAGAAACATAATTTGCATGTGGAGCACCTGTGCTCTATCCCAATAAACCCTAAAACCACCATGTACAATTGATTTCTTGGGAAACGTTATCAACAAGGAGTCTCTGGTTTTATTAGTCAAAACCTAAGGCAAAGGGGTTCGAACTGAATAATCTAAATAGGAGGACCCTGGAAAAGAACGTTACATTAATTGAGAATGTGTAAGAATATTACCTTAGTCAAGAAATATTCAAAGGTTATAGCAGGCTTATGATGGTCTGACAATTACAGAAGTTTGAGAATGTCATCTATAATGTATAGGTGGTATGATGACTGATATGAAGCTTACTACAATTTATTATGTACATTTGTAAGCATGAGGAATCCATTACACATAGCTAGTGGCATTATCTATCATTTGTAAATGAATATACTAACCTAAATTGAAACATTACAATAATTAATAGTGTCTAAAAACGTTACATAGTCTTTCATACATGTTGTCATACATTACACCCCAAAATTCAAGGAAGAGCATATTCCAGACCTGAGAGGTTTTTTGTCTATTCATTGTATTACCAAATACCATAAGAGCTTGATCCATTTTCTTATTGCGGCATCCCCTGGATAACACCTTGAAGATCGCTGCCTACCTATACAAACCCTTCATTCTAGAGAATGATTAATATTTACAGGTGTGGAAAGGAAGTATGCATTGAGTGTGCAAAAGATATGCCAATGATCTAAAGAGAAGTTGAAATGGATGACAGAAGTCTAACAATAGTATTCATTAAGCGTTGTGAATGCTAGTGATTAGTCTTCCTATGGCAGAGAAGCACATATGACAGTGATATAGGAATACAAAATGCCAGTGTTATTAGTGGATTATGTTTTATTTGGACCCAAGCGTAAGAAGTCTGGGCAAGAGGCTCATGAATCATCATTTGAAGGACGCATAGTAAGGTGTAAAGAATTGGGATTTCAAGACAGAGTGCTCGAAAAATTGTGAAATGTTTTTTGCAACCATAGAAATTAGCATTGTATGCACCCATACAAAGGGGTGAAAAATATGCGCACATCCATGGAAATATACGTATAGGTATTCTCAATATAAAGCATGGTGTGATGACATAGATTACCTTGTAGTAAAGTTTTTTTAAAATATTATATATGCCATGCAATGGAGTATTACTACAATAATTAGTGTGCGTTGATGATTCAAAATAATTAAGTTCAATACATACATATCCTAGCTCACAATACATACTCGTGACAATGACTTTCGCCTATGGCACGACAATCATGCCAGTAGGGTAATGGGTGACTGCAACAACATAGGTCAGTTGGTCAGGTGAGATGAATAACCAAACATATATCAACCTAAAGGTATATTAGATGGTCAAACGTGTGCCTAAGAAGCTCAAAGAGAAGAATCTTCTTTCTGTTCTTGATAAATCAAACTCTTGCACATTTACGAATAGCAGAGTTTGGCTGCTTGGCCTCAATACCTATTTTTCAGGAACAATTCCCTTTGATATAAATGATATTACAACTATTCTTATACCCATGTTGAGTGATCCTACTTCTAGCTCTCGAAATTCCTTTCGTGCCTAAACCACTACTCATGCTTGGTAAACTGCTTCCTCTGCTGGATTAATAGCATAATCAATAGGATAATCAACTGGATCAACATAATAAACTGGTGTTGGGTAAAGTAAATAATAAACTAGTACTAGATTGACTGCATCATCTACAGAATCAAAAGAATTATAGTCTTGGTGTACTTGTGGATGGATTCCTCTCCCCAACGTTTCGAATAACATAGAGATGGGTAGGACTTCCCCGACCCAACCTAGTCCTTCCTCTTCAATCATGGGAAAAATTCTAGATCCCAATCCCTAATCCTTTATATAGTATTGAAGAGAAATAGAAGAGATCATCTGGGCTCTTGTGATGAAAGGAAAGGAGATCACCCTCCATCTCTACGGAAGTGGACTAATAGGATTTCTTACTACATTCCCATGGTGTAGAAATCAAGGGGTCTAAAAACAAGATCAAAGGCTGGTTCCATAGTTCACTATCTCTATTACATGCATGAAAGAGTATGGGTTTTTCAAATGAATGAGTAAACCAAAGAATAGAACCCGGGTCGTTACTACCCAATATTAGTAGTTTTGTGATATATTTAAATCCGTTGGTTGCAATTTCCATGATTTGAAGGACTTAAAATATAAAGCTAGAATTTGTGAGTTAGAGGACGTCATGGATTTCTATGAATTCTGCGAGCGCCATGGAAAGAGGGAAAACCCTCGTTTTGTGCTGGTTGAAAAGGGAATTGTTAGGGTTTTGTGCCCTAAGCAAGAACTCATAGATTTCTCTTAAAGCCATTGGATTGTCATTCAAATTTTTTAATGCCCAATTCATTCAATGATGGTAGTGCTTCCCAAGTTCGAACTGGGGACCTTCAGTGTATCGCTATACATGGCAACGTTATGGCATCAATATTATATATGTAGTGCTACTACTCTTCATCGTAGTATTATGGAATCACTATCAAGACTTATGGCTCTCATATATCAACATTCACTCATTGTATGGAGCAATGTTTATCAGTCATTAGAGAAACATCACTACACTACAAAGTAGTTTTTATCATACATGGAGCAATGGTTGTCATTCATGGAGGAACGCTATTATACATGGAGCAACGTGTTTATAATACATGGAGAAGCATCATTATTTGGGCTAGCATTATTGTACATGGAGTAGTGTTATTATTTGGAGCATGTTTATAATACATGTAACATCATTTACCATGTTGGAGCAACTTTAATATATTATTGGAGAGCGTTATATATACAATATTCCTTATATGATTTTCCTAGGGAGATTTACTTATATTATTTTCCTTGATGAACAATATATTTGGTGACAATGGTAACATATGCAACGTTCTTTATATTGTTTGAATTGGAGAGTTTTCTTTACATTAATATGACATTCAACATATAATTTCCTTGACATATCACTTGCAGTTGGCACACGTTAAATATATTAATGTTGATTTCAACATATCACCACATTCAATGCATTTATATATATATATATATATATATATATATATCTATATATATATATATATATATATATATATATATATATATAGTGGCCAATATACATATTACAGTATGTTGAAAGTAGCATTAATAATGTATTAGAGAAGGTTAGGTTTTGAAATCATTGAATTGGGGATATTGTTCCAGAGCCAAAACTCAACCCAATCTTCAGAATAAGACAAATTTATTCAAGTTATAGACATCCAAATAACTGCTCCAATGCATTCTTCTTGCACATCCAACAAACTTCTTAAATGCATTCTTATTACAACCATGGAGGTCTATGCTGTAGCATCCAAGGTATTACTTTGCATCAATCTTTTATGAATTCGAGCTTTGATTGTTGGTACTTTTATGCATTAAATTTTTGTGTTGTAACTCCATGAAGAAATAATATATGGTAATCAATGGATATCGACTTCATGTTGTTCATTGCAAATTAGACACCCTTGCCATTGATGTCAAAGGGGGAGATAAGAAAATGTAAGAAGAAGTTTTTCTTTCTTATGACAAAAAGGGGAGGAGAAACATTTTTCCAGCAATGCCAAAGGGGGAGATTGATTACATTATTTCCATTGATGGCAAAGGAGAAGCAAGGAAAGGAGCAACAACAATGCAAGGAGAAGCAACAAGGCAAGGAGCAACAACAATGCAAGGAGCAACAACAATGCAAGGAGCAGTAAGAAGAAACAAGGCAAGTAGGAGCAGTAGGGAAAAGAAGGAAAAAGTGCAGTGAAGAGGCAACAAAGAAGCAAATATCTGATGGAAAAGGAGCAATGAAGATGTAGCAAGGAAAGGAATAGAAAACAAAAAAAGAAGGCAAGGTATGCATGAGCAAGGATAGATGAGCAACATATACATTGATGGTTTGATAGAATATTGATACTCATGTTGACGGCTTGATGCTTGGATAATGTTGCAGAGATTGTTTAATGAAGAATTTGTGGTGACACTAATTTGTTTTTAAGCTAAATTTTTGTGATGCAAAGGCAAAACTCCAAGGCAAAGGAAAATTTGTTGCAAAGGTTGTTGTGATACATTAATGATAGATATTGTTATTTGATGTTGACATAGGTTGATTCGTTTAATCATTACACGTGGCTGAAATTAATATTGGATGGATTATTTATTTTTGTGTTCTAATATTCAAGATATGAAGAGTTTGGAAATGAATGAGTGGAAGGCAGAGAGCCAATCCTATTCACTTGATATTCCTATGTGAGATACAAACAACCAGCAAACTATCTTTATAAAATATGTGATTATGGAAGGCATAAAGGAGGTTAGAGAATGAGACAATGTGAGGGAGATGATTGAGCTATTATGCATTAGTTACCTGGTACTTATGAAGCTGATGTGAAGAAAATTTGAAGGGAAGAAGATGAAAAAATGAAGATGGAGATATGAAAAATTTATGACCAAGTAAACTAGCACATTATTATTTCTTGTTTGCATCAGGGGATGGTAGTATCCTTTCAAGTAGTGGCTTGATAAAGATCAGGTTGGATCCTGTTGAGGTAAGAGCCTCTTGTGGGTTGTAGCCTACATAAAACATATGTTAGTTGGAGCTTCCTTGCAGTTGCATCTTGTAGAAAATTGAGGTAGAAGCCTCCTGTAGGTTGGTGCCTACAAAATATTAGATGTAATAAGGAGTAAGAGCTTGCTTTTGCATCACAACTATAATAAGATCATGGTTTTCTCCCTTTATGGGTTTCCACATATATCTGGTGTCAATATGTGTTGTTATATGTTGATGTGATGTTTTCGGTATTGTTATTACTTGTTGTTCACCTATTCTATCTACTAGTCATTATTTAGTAAGCTGCTCATGTAAGGTTTCGGTTAATGAAACGAATGAAAATAATTTTAATGTCCATGAATATACTAAATTGATTCACCCCCACCTCTTAGTTTATTTAAGTTTTCATCATTACAATCATGCTCAATGGCTTATCACAAGGGTTCAACCTTTCATACTTCGAATTACAAAGTATTTATAGAGTTTCTTCTAAAAATATCTAGACTTAAAATCAAAATTTATTACAAATTATCTTTTCCAAACTGATTTGGATTTATTACAAAAATAGAACTATAAAAGAGGATATATGAACTGATTTTACATATTGCAAAGAACTCGAGGACTGTTGCTGGTGACTAAAGTTATAAATCTAGTATTTTGTTTCTTGTTCCTGGAAATATGTTCTTTGTCCCTGAAAACTTGGTATTCTACTACTGAAAATCTGTTGTCTCTCATTCGATGAGTTCACACAACTTGTCCCATATTTTTTCATTAGGAATAGAAAATTTTAATAATTTTCTATATGATTCATCCACTTCAGTGTATTTCTCAAAAGTATTCTTAGTTATGAATAAATTCTTGATCTCATGTTGAATTAATAAATCATAACTAAGACCTTCCATGAAATCCTTTCCAGTGATGGTTCCTTTTATTTTAGAAAATTTAACTTTATCTATTTCTATATGATGCAATCTCTGCTAATATTTTTCCAGTGGAACTAGTTTATCACCTATACCCTGTAGACTTGGAAGTCCTTTTACATGTAATGAATCAAATTTTCTATGAAATTTTTTAATCCGGACTTCTAAATTATGACATTTATTCTCCAGATGTAGCATTAAATTTCTTTTAGTATGTACTCTTCTCACTTCCAAGACAACTTTAGTTCTATCTTCAATACCATATTCTTCAAGCTCTTATTTTGCCTTGGAATTCAAAACCTTGATTATTTTTGTGGCATCTCCTAGTTTGTGGTCGAGGTATTCCTTTACTTCTATCACTGCTTCCTTTGATTTCTATAACAACTCTTCCTGTTTAAAAATAATCTCAATTGAAAGCCAAAATTTAGTAATTGATTCATTAATATTAAGCCAAACATTTTCTTTGGCCCGAGTAATGGTCTGAGCAATTACAAATTCATTTTCATAATTTGTTATTTGTTGAGTCAAGTTATAACTTTTATGAAACTCGGCCAAGTATGCATTATCAATCTTAATATTTTGTTCTTGGATCTTCTGAGGTAGAGTTTTTAATTTCTCAATCTCTTGATCCTTTAGTGTTAAGTCTCACATGGCTTTTGATAAATTTCCTATTGCATCATTGGAATGTGTATCCACTGTAACAGTTGTTGTTGTAAAAGTCCCTGTTGTTGAAGTACCTACAATAGATGTTGCTATGGGGATAGATGTTGAAAAATAAAGCTATTGGTATTTTTCCTTTAACAATGTCTCCATTTCGGCTTCCATTTTTTGTATCTGGAGATTTTGTTCAATTATCATTTTACATATTCTATTTTTCTATATCCAATTGATCATATTATTTGGCCTGTGGATGTTCTATAGTAGGAAGCTCTAGCGGTTTCCTTAATGCTTGAATATCAACATTCTTGTTCTTAATCATTTCTTCAACTAATTTAACATCATTAAGATCATATCCTAATTTTATTGCCAGATCTTCCAATGACCTAATTCTAGTATCTTTGGCCAGGGATGACATTTTATCCATCTTTAATTATGAATGAATGTTATTCAGCGAAGCTTGTATAAGTTTGGAGGTTGCCATAGCTGAGCTGGTCAATGTAGAATATATCATTTCTCTAGCTTGGTTATGCAGGTCAATTTGATCAATGACATGAATCTGTTTGTTGTCAAAAGAAAAAACTGATGTCTTATAATCTTGTACAACTCTAGGGACTGTAACTTTGGGTTCCAGGAAAGCTAGCTAAAATTGTCCCTTTTTAGTATCGAGTGCAGACACAAGTCTTTTCTAGGTAGTAGAAGTTTGTTTATAGAATTCAGAATATGTGATGGCCTTTGGTGCTTCATTCTTTCTTTTAATCTCTTTGTACCTAGAAAAATTGTTTTGTTGTTCTATACCAAAAGAAACAAATGATATAGGAGAATCTATGTTGATTTATTCAATCCTTAGAAAGGTAGAATTATGAAAACATGTCAATCGTTGTTTCCTGCTCTTGCGAATATTCACCTTGAAAATGATCCTCCTGAGTATTAGTTTTCTTTCTTCTTTTAAACACTTGGAATTCTCTCTCTTGAATTTCTGAAATTGAAGGAGACAAACTTTCTCATAGATTCATAGTCTCTTTCTCTTGAGGAACTGGAGTTTGTGAAGCCATTTGAATAACAACTTGTTCCTCTACCTCTTGCAATGTGTTATCCTTCCACTCATCTTAATTTTCATATTGTTCTATTTCTGGTCTCGGTGTATGTGCATAAGGTGTAGTATTATGTCTGACTCTTAACTTAGAATAATCCCCAAGGGATCATAAGATATCGTGAAGCTCAATTTGAGCTTCATTTGTTTTAACATAAGATCTACCTCTTCGCTGCTCCTCTGGTGTGGACAATAATTGGTCCAATCTATGCTTTTAGTTTAAAATGAGATTTCTTCTTGCTGGATACAAAATCTACATCATCCATGTTCATTATTTTTCTGATATATTCTAGTGAAAAAATATTGATTGGTACAAATTTTGGAAATCTATAGGGAGGAATCTCACATCCATAGATCCTGATTTTTGTTTAATTCCGATAGAGGTACCAGACTCCAATATTAGTTTTCTCAGACATGTGAAGAATTCTTTTGATTTCAAGTGAAATTTTGGGTATAATGTCACTACTGAGAAGACACAATATCGTATGCAAAAAGTGATTTAGATAATCATTGAAAGCATACTCATATATGTTATTTCTTACCAATGAAGTCCAATGAATAATAGACTGAGGATCCCCCTATGAATCTAATTTTTGTAGTGGAAATTTGAATCTATCTACTTGGAAAAATAGAAATAAATACATAAGGAATGATTGATGCTTAAAAGCACCTTCAGCAGAAAACTTCAAAAAAATGATCATGAATGCTCTCTACGATAAATTCAATGTAGTTAAAAATTAGTGATGGTTCATCACTTGCTGAAAATACTGATAAAAATACTAAAATAACCTTATCAACTCACTGATCACCAGGGTAACCTAATAGACATGAAACCATAGAGATGACTTGCCTAGACATTTATGGAAATATTGAAGAAGATTAGGGTGGATTGGTTCTTGGTAACTCATAGTTCTCAAGTAAAAATGATTCAAATATCTTGGCTCTTTGAGGGAATGTGAGTTTCTAGTATATCTCCATGAGAGAATCTACAAAAAAATAATGCAGCGGGGCTATAGATTTAACTTGAAGGATTTAACATATTGAATCAGAAGTGATAGTAAACAAGACTTCATTATTTTGGGCAATTATGACCCTTTGATTGGGCAAATACCTTAAATGACACTAGGTGACAAATTCCGAGAAGAAATGGGTCTGAGGAAAGATGAATTAGGGTAGGTAGGAGTCCCATATGTTCAATTCATCACTATCATCTAAAAAAATCTGATTTTCCCAGTTGTGGATTTCATAAAGATCGAACTCACACTGGGTTTCATAGATTTTGTATTTCTTGTCAACCAGGGGAAATTCATCTAAATTCACTACAGGGGGAAACATTGGGCTTTCTACCACTAGTTTGAACATTCCTTTGGGTGACTACATGCTAAATTATGAATTTGTAAACAGGTGTATCAAATTACTGGGAACTGGTGATCCCTGGTGTAGCAAGTTCTTGTTAGCCGATAGAATTTGAATGATACCAATGTTGCTGCAAGAGAATGGGATAAAGGGAGTTTGAAGGGAAGAAAGATGTTTTACAAGGGAGTTAGAAGAACTAACCATTTTGGAACATCTAGTTAAGCACTTAAACGTTGGCGGTAAGGATTTATTAGTCATAACGGTTAATTAGCTGTTGGTGAGGAGATTTATTGATGTAATAGTAATGTGATGTGGTTGAATGAGGGAATGACAAGTGGCGAGTTGTGAGGAGGTATGAAAGAGGCGGTGGGAGTAGAGTGGATGAGAGAGAGGTTTTTTGCCAAGGGGGGTAGGTTTTTTATGATTGTGGGGTGGGGGGGTGTGAAATGCTTGTGGAGAGGGCACATAACCACGGGCAGAATTTACAAACAAGTTTTCGGACCCCCCTCACTTGATTAAATGTTGATAGCATGCGGGGGGGTCTGAAGTTAATCCCCCGCCCTTGATTTGGGTGGGGGTGATCTCTACCTTTGGTTCTCGCTCAGACTTTCTCGGAAGCCGAAAAAATGTCAAATTTAATTAATCATTGATTAATTAACATAATAAAGATTTAAACAATAATACAAATATAATGTGACGGCATTTAAACAAGTGCACCTATACTTTGGGATTTTATTTTTATTTTTCTCATATATATATATATATATATATATATATATATATATATATATATATATATATATATATATATATATATATATATATATATATGTTGTGTAGTGCAAGCCCCGCAAAATGGGTATGGGGTACGAAGTCCAGAATTTTGGGTAATATTAGGGTAAAAGACTCTATGGAAAGTGCAGAGCGCGAACTATAGTAGGTTGAGTCAAATGGTAGTCTGCCCAAAAATAATGTAAAGAAATAGTAAAGAGTCACCCTGC
Source organism: Pinus tabuliformis (assembly GCA_031772625.1). Taxonomy (NCBI): domain Eukaryota; kingdom Viridiplantae; phylum Streptophyta; class Pinopsida; order Pinales; family Pinaceae; genus Pinus; species Pinus tabuliformis. The sequence goes on from CM062805.1 coordinate 1,092,558,190, forward strand.
AGAGGGATCACGGGCCAAGGGAAAGTATAAATAGAGCAGGGCTCTATGAGGGAAAGTAGTTCCTTTAAAAAGATGGAATGTAATGGGTTCGTGAAGGCAATAGCTTGAAAGCATCTGTAAGTCCGAGTCGAGGGAGTAGGGTAGAAGGTAGAGGCTTTGCAGTTGTGTGCACATAGGCCTGGAAAGTCCACGGCTATGTGCATGGACCCCTGCAGCTGAGTGCACAGGGTGGATCTAGATGTATTGTGGAAGATTGATAATAAAGATAAGTTTCTTCTGAATTCTGTGTTGGCTGTGGCTTTACTCTTTTATGATAAATGAACTATTATGATTTCTGCATTTTCTAGGGTTGGATACATGTGAACTGGATTAATCTCGATGTGCTAAGTAACCAAAAGTAATAAATGTTTTCTTAAAGACCGTTTTAACTAGATCAAACCAGTAATAAGTGACTCAATCTGTAATAAACGCAATAAGGGTATTCTGATCTACATGGATCTAGTGTAGCACGAGGCTGCAGAACAATGCGTGAGCCCCAAACCACATCCAAGACATCCCTAGCGTGTAAAAACCTAGTTCTAGCACCCTCCCCTGCTACCTTGGGTGAGACCTCAGTCTGCGCTTCATGGGCTGTTGCCGAAAGGGCCGGTAGCTACAGGATTTGTTTGGCTAAATAATTCTTCCGAACCTAGGTCAAGCCCATATAAGCCAACAAATGGTTCTGTTGCCGGGACTGGGATCTACTTAAGGGGTATTTGGTGTGAAAGGCGGGGACGCTAGAGGAAAGAGCGATGAAGGATCAGGACGGTAGTAATGGCAAGCACCATCCAGTTACCAATATTCAAGGGAGCAGGGAGTGAAGATCCGAAAAAGTTTTGGTTTGTATTGAATTCAGTATTGAACATGCAATAGATCACGAATGATGATATCAAGAAAGTCATCTTATTCAGCACACTGCAGGACTGAGCGCTAACATGGTATATGAAGTATTCGGGCATCAACCCAACGGCGGGGATAGTGGACATCTACACGGAGTTAAAAAAGGAGTTTAGCTGGCCAAAATCGAAGTCACAGTCAATCGTAGGATTCAAAGAAATCACGATGATGCCTGGTGAGACCCCGTGGGATCTAGATGAGAGGTTAAAAAGCACTATTCGCGAAGCCAACATAACCCTGAGGGATGCACAGCACCACACTTGGTTTATCGTATCATTAATGCCATATCTGAAATTGGTTTTGTCACAACAGAAGATCTCAACCCAAGCAGAAGCGCTGGAGGTAGCAATGCGGCTGTACAAAACCCCAGTACAAGACCCAGGATTGGGAGTTCAATAAATCCAAGCGCAGGTCCAAAATTTGTGTGTGGAAATAAAAAAGTTAAAACAAGACCAACCGCCGGAAGTTCGAGAAGAAGTTTGGTGCATCAAGTGTAGGGGCCAGGGACATGATAAAGACCATTGTCCAGTTCCGATAAACCTTGTGGTCACGGGGGGACCAACACCATCGCGACCAGAGGCATTGGCAGGGCCGAGCATGATCACCCTGCTCTGGTGCGCATTCTGTCAAGTAGGAGGAAAACACAACACGGATAATTGCCATCTATTGCCAAAATACAATCAGACCCCCCAGCAGCTCTTTTGCAACTTTTGTAGATCAATGGGTCACAAGGATAAAGATTGTCGATTGTTGGTGGATCAGGCATCTGCCTACCGAATACAAAGTGTGGGACGATGTCAAAATCTAGTTGTAATGTTTGTGCACGGTGGATTCCAAGGACGGGGTGGAATGGGACCAGGAAGGGGTTGAGGGCAGCTGATTTGTTACAATTGTGGAGGACTAGGACACTACGTGCAGGATTGCACAAATCCAACTTGAGTATCATGTCCCTATTGAGAACAATTCAACCATGAACTACTAGATTGCCCTATGCTGCTAGCATAGATTCGCGCAAAAAGGATAGCACCTCCTACAACGACACAGAACGTCCAGATGATAAGGGCCGAACCACATGATGAAGAACCCAAAGTAAATATGGTACTAAGGAGTGGTGCAATGTTAGAAGGAGATCAGTTTGAGTCGTATAAAGGTCCCTCGATGTTAACAACTTTCATAGAAACTTGCATGAAGTTACTTCGCGATAATAAGGCAGTGAAAGGATTGAAGGAGGTAATTAACAAATACGCAGGATGGGGATAACTTCACATAGTCTGACGAATGGGGAGCCATATGTCGCGGACCAGACAAGAAATGTGGTTAACAACGCGGATTGGTGACTATGAGATGGATCAAGTCATTCTGGACCTCAATTCGGATGCAAACGTCTTGCCCAAGCAGACATGGGAGTGTATCAACAGGCCCCCACTCCAATGGTGTCCGGTCCAATTACGGATGGCAAATCAACAAAAGATCTTGCCCATGGGTAGGCTGTAAGGAATCACCGTAGACTTGGATGGTGCAAGCACTAGAACGGATTTTGAAGTTATTGGGATAGTGGATGAGAAAAGCCCATACCTCGTGTTGTTGGGAATAGACTGGGCCATCGACATGAATGGGATTATTAATTTCAAGCACATGAAGATGATATTTGAGAAAAAGTCGCGCTGCATAGTTGTTCCGCTAGATCCAACCAAGGGACCCCGCTACACGGAACCTGTGCATGACAACGAGCGGGACGAAGCCTTGGATTGCATCTACCAAAATGCTGCACAAAGGCCAATAAAGGGTAAGGTAATGGAGGAACGGAGAATTTCATAGGGTTAAGAAGACCCATACTCCAATGATTTAGAGGAAGAAGACAAGCAATGGTGAAACAGAATGAACGGGGTAACTACTTTAAGCTGCAATATGCTAACAAAATCTGTGTTTTGCATTAAAGCTCAGGACCACGAGCTGCCAGTGTATGACGGGCTCACAATAGTAAATGAATTCTTGGAGAAGTTTGAGAGTGTAGTACCAGAGTACTAGCGATTTGATGCACTCAAATGGGCCTTGCGCGTGACACCGACACAATGGTGGGGTACCCATGAAGGCACTTTTGCATATTGGCGAAGCTGTAAGTGCGTGACGTAGATATGATTTGGGAAGCCAACACTCCAACTAACAAAGAAATATGATCGACGAGAAAATCTGCACATACATCTAAGCAAATAGACCAAAGCCTATGGCGAAGAGCCGTAACTAGAATGGGTGCACCTATTTTATCATACCTTAGATGTCATCCTAAGGAATTGGTATACTGAAACATAGCTCTGACATGACACAGGGGAGTGGGATATCTTATGCGAAGGGTTTTTGTCAACATTTCTTTTTGAGGATCAATTGATGGATACAATGGACGATGCATCAAAGCTAGTCAATATCGCAATTTTCACGATGCTTCTAGAACCAGAAGAACTCATGCAAGCCGACTAGTTGCGACAGCTAAGCCGGGCCCTGGAATGTTACAATGTAAAAGCAGAAGGTGACAAAGACGATCCGCGCAACATCAATATACCAGAATCCAAAGGAAGTCGAGAAGTGCACAGCCCCAAAATAGAATATCTGGACGTCGCAACGCCATTAAAAACGAAGCAAGTGAATATCGAAACAGAGGAAGAATCGAAGTATGCTATGCTTGGAAATTACTGGGACAATGTTATAGTGGAAAAGGTCACCGAGCTGCTCCGGGAGTATCGAGACCTCTTCCCTACCAAGATTACGAAGCTGAAAGGGATTCGAGACAAACTAGGAATGATGAAGATAACTTTGAAGCTTGACGTGAAACTAGTAAGGCAGCGACCTTACCGATTGAATCCAAAATATAAAGCAAAAGTACGAGAAGAACTAGATAAGCTGCTGGTAGCCGGGATCATTAAACCAGTCAAGGTGTCCGATTGAGTAAGTCCGACGGTGGTACAAGAGAAGAAACAAAAGGGTGAGATCCACATCTGCATGGATCTATAGAAACTTAATGATGCTTGTGTTAACGATCCATTTCCCACACCTTTTATCGATGAAGTCTTAGAAAATGTGGGCGGGAAGGAAGCGTATTCCTTTACGGATGGGTTCTCTGGATACCATCAGATCAAGATTGCACCGAAGGATCGAAACAAGACAACGTTTGCTACGGAATGGGGTTGCTTTTAATATACGGTGATGCCATTTGGGCTAAAGAACACACCGACAATATTTTCCTGCATTGTGGTAGCTGCATTCAAGGAAATTATACATAAATTCTTGGAAGTCTGTCTTGACGATTGGACCATATTCTGCCTGGTTAAGAAACATACTGAGAGCTTATGATTAATGCTAGATACCTTTCGTCGACACTATATTGCGCTCAATCTAAGGAAGTGTACATTCCTTGTTCCTTTCGGGAACTTGTTGGGTCACGTAGTTTGTAGGCAAGGCCTGATGGTGGATCTAGCAAAGATTGTTGTCATATTAGGTCTACAAGCACTGCATAGTGTCAAACAGCTCCGCGCTACACTGGGACACATGGGGTACTATCGGAAGTTCATAAAAGGTTACACCCAGATCACGGCTCCAATTGAACAGTTGTTAAAAAAGGATGCCATGTATTGCTAAAACGAGGAATGTAACGAAAGCCTGGAATTGTTGAAGGAAAAAATGGCATCTATCCCTATCTTGACCTTTCCAAAATGGGACGTGGAGTTCCATGTGCATGTTGATGCATCGTGTATCGTGTTAGGAGCAGTACTTACTCAGGAAGGAGCGGAGGGAGTTGACCACCTGATTGTGTTTGCAAGTCGAAGGTTGTTGAAAGCTAAGAAGAATTACTCTACTACTGAGTAAGAGGGATTGGCGATGGTGTACACACTCCAGAAGTATCACCACTATTTGCTTGGAGGACATTTTAAGATGTATACTGATCACTCTGCGCTAAAATACCTAGTGAATAAGCCTGTGTTGGGGGGCACATCTGTCGATGGTTGTTGTTGTTTCAGGAATATGATTTTGAGGTTGTTGTAAAGCCAAGACGTCTGAATGCAGGTCCAGACCACTTATCCCGGATTGAGACAGGCGAGGAACCCAAGAATCTAGAAGAAGGACTCTTGGATGCCCAGTTGTATGCAGTGCACATTGTGGATGGCCACTTTGAAGATATAATCTGTTTTTTGACTACCGGCACTGCGCCGCAGGGGTATTTTTTGCAACAAAAGAAGAAATTGGTGAGACAAGTAGCAGATTTCACTATGATTGCTGGCCATATCTACAAGATGGGCCATGACGAGATATTACACAGATATGTACTAGAGTTTGAGCAAGAATAGGTCCTTTCCGAAGCACATGGAGGGGTTGCTGGCGGACATTATGTGGGTCACACCACAGCCCAGAAGGTTCTTCTCGCCGAATTATGGTGGCCCACCCTACATCAAGATTCAAAAGCATACTATCGGGCCTGCGATGTATGCCAATGAATAGGCAAGCCGTCATGAAGGGATGAAATGCCACTTCACCCATAGGTACCACTACAGCCATTTGAGAAATGGGCGATCGACTTCATCGGACCTATTGAACTGCGAGGGAAGACAGGCGTGCACTATATTATCACTGTGACCGAATACTTGACCCAATGGGCAAAAGCACAGCCAGTTAAATATTGCACAGCCACGATAGTGGCAAAATTCTTGTTCAAGAATGTGTTGACTAGGTTTGGGCGTCCTAAGATTCTCATGAGTGATAGATGAATGCATTTTTTAAACGAAACCATTAGCGCACTCACTGAGGAATTCTAGATATGTCACCAATAGAGCATGCCATACCATACGCAAGAAAATGGGATTGTTGAACCATTCAACAAAATTTTGGAAACCGTGCTGACTAAGATCTACAATGCGTGATGGAATGATTGGGACTTGCGCATCCCTGCTATGCTATGGGCATATCAAACCACGTGCAAAAAGTTGACTAGCCAGACACTGTTTCAACTAGTTTATGGAAAGGAGGTTGTGATGCCTATGGAATATATCATGCCTAGCCTACGAATTGCAGCAGCTATAGGAATGGCAGATCACGGGGCTTTGGAGGAAAGGCTCGCACAACTCGACGAACTAGACGAAGAATGATTTCTGGCAGGATTTCATCAGTAGGTACAAAAATAGCACGAGAAAGCATGGCATGATCGCCATATCAAGGAGTGCACATTCAAGAAGGATGATCTTGTATTATTATATGACAGTAAGTTTGAAATATTCCTAGGTAAACTCCGTATGTATTGGTTAGGGCCTTATGTCATTAAACAAGTAACTGATGGGGGCGCAGTTCAGCTGGCTAAGCTCAACAGAGACCCCTTCCCCGAAAGAGTGAATGGCAGCCACCTGAAGCTCTATACGAGTAGGTTGACCGCTTGACTAACCATTCCATGGAGAGTCTCACTACTCTGACTAGTTGAAAGAGAGCGAGGGACGATAAAGCAGTCTGGGGAAAAGATGCGTCGGTATCAGGGTACATGTACAATTGACCAATAATCAGGGGTGTGGTTCCACGGACAGAGCCACGTGGGTGCGCCGCTCCAAGGAATGATGACCATTAATACCACTGTTCATGACAAGATGGCTACATTATGGCAAAAGGGGGATGCTTCAGGCAACTACCATTCACTCTTCCCGGGAAGGGGTCTCTCTTGAGCTTAGCCAGCTGAACTGCACCCCCATCAATTACTTCTTTAACAACATAAGGCCCCAACCAATGCATACGAAGTTTACCTAGGAATTTTTTGAACTTACTGTCATATAATAATATGAGAACATCCTTCTTGAACGTGCACACCTGGATATGGCGATCATGCCATGCTTTCTCACACTGTTTTCGTACCTACTAATGAAATCCCGCCGGAAATCATTCTTCGTCCAGTTTGTCGAGTTGTGCGAGCCTTTCCTCCAAATCCCCACGATCTGCCATTCCTGTAGCTGCTGCAATCCGTAGGCTAGGCATGATATATTCCATAGGCATCACAACCTCCTTTCCATAGACTAGTCAAAATGGTGTCTGGCCGGTCAACTTTTCGCACGTGGTTCGATATGCCCATAGCATAGCAGGGATGCACAAGTCCCAATCATTTCGTCGCACATTGCAAATCTTAGTCAGCATGGTTTCCAAAATTTTGTTGAATGCTTCAATGGTCCCATTTTCTTGCAGATCGTATGGCACGCTGTGCTGGTGATATATCTGGAATTCCTTAGTGAGCGCGCTGATGGTTTCATTCAAAAAATGTGTTCCTCGATCACTCATGAGAATCTTAGGACACCCAAACCTGGTCAACACATTCTCGAACAAGAAATTTGCCACTGTCGTGGCTGTGCAATCTTTAACTGGCTATGCTTCTACCCATCGGGTCAATTATTCAGTCGCAGTGATAATATAATGCGCACCCATCCTTCCTTGCAGTTCAATAGGACCGACGAGGTCAATCACCCATTTCTCAAATGGTTGTAGTGTTACTTGTGGGTGAAGTGGCATTTCATCCCTTCGTAGAATATTTCTAGAACTAACCCAGAGGGGACCAGGCTATTAAGACATCACACACATCCGAGGCACAAAAACCTGGCTGACCAAGTGCTCGGACGATGCTTGTAGCACAAGGAGGTAGGGATAGTACGGATATGCATCGCTAGTGCAGACACCTGACTAGTCGTTAAGGTCATAGTCTCAACACCCCAAGCAGCTGAAAGAGGGCACGAGACTATAAACAAGTCTTCAGGGAGTTGATCTAGTGTATCGAGTTCTGCCTACATTACCCTGTCTCCTTGATTGCAACAGTGAGTGATGGGTTGTGCTACCACGCAGCCCAGTTGAAAGATAACCATTAGCACTCCTTTCCATAGTGGAGACGTTAGAGTACGACAAGAAGGAGTGGGCGGCGAATCATTAAGACAAAAGTTCTAAGGTGGATTCATTAAGATCACTCGAGGGAACGTTGGTACAGTACTAAAACACAAAGGAATGATGTTGTTCAAAGTGATGGTATTAATTTATGATTGCGGAAGTATATGAGCACATTGGTCCTATATACTAGGATCAATTAGTATACATCCAACCACAAATAAACCCATGCATTCTATGGCCAGAACTCGAGCACGATTCGTCGAAGAAATGCAGTTGAATCAGGAAGAGTTAGCAGGCGTGAACCGGGAACAACAGGTTCCAAAATCCCCACGAACACCACGAAGACAGAAGACGAAGAAGAAGTCCGAGCCTCACCACGGCTCACCAAGCAAGCTACAGCCGATAAGGGCAAAGCTGTTTCAATAGACAACGAGGAAGAGGACAAGGCTCTTCAGGATCTCCTTAAGCAGATCGATGAGGACGAAGTAGATGCATTCAAAATTTCGTCATTTCCCCCATATTTGTCTCCATGGACAGGGTCAACAAAGATACCAAAGGAATTAGATGGAGCGAAAGCCAAACTTCAGACCCCACTTCTTCCAGATGATATAAATATTGAAGGCTCGCTGTGGGGACGCGTTCTGACCCTCAAATTTGAATATTGGGATCTAGCCGACAGTGAGAAGTTCCCTGAATTGGTCGCAGACAAATTGTTACCATGGGTGTGGCTGTTGGGTATAGAGAGGGCCAGGATCCTCAACCTCTGATGGCTACCTCACTACCACCGCGTGACTATTACAGCCTTTGTGATCCAGCAACTTCTTTGTCTTATACATGATGGATTCTTATGGTTGGAAGAGCCGATTCCAATCACAGCTGACTTAATCCACCACATAACACACCTACCACTGCAAGGAGATGACCTCGCTAACGCCGCAAGAACTAGCAGCGAGGTCGGCCTCACCGAAATGATGAAGACACGGTACAAGCGGGTGAAACGAAAGCATGGATATGTCATAGCTAGCATCAATGAAAACGCCGTCCGAGTGGCTACATAGCTCCTTGGAGGAAAACTCATGCAAAAGTGTCATGCAGACGAGGTACTAGCCTCTATCATTACGCTGGCCGAGCAGTGCATCCAGGGGGTGCAATTTAATTGGGCATTGTTCTTATGCATAAAGTTCTTGACTAACTGCCGAGAAGCATAGGATAGCCAGTTCCCTAGCATTACAGATGACCTACCTAAGGCCGTACGGTTTATGGCACTATGTGCAACAAGGGATGTGACAAGGGTTTCTGCAATTCGAGCATTTTTTACTTCTATGGCAGAACAAATATGGATTCGAATTACTTGTCGACCACGCATGTCTCCCACAATCTACAATAATCTCCAAAGCATGGCCGAGTTTAAAGCTGACATGCATCATGTGTACATCCGGGCATGAAAGAACCTGAACCAATCTTGGACCACACTTCTGTTCATCGCAACGGATGAAGAAATCTATGGGGTTTTGGTAAAATGGCCTCTCAAATGGCACGCTCCAGACAAGGCCATCCTAGACCAACTCACTACCAAACAACAGGAGAAAGAACAACAGTAGCAGTTCCAGCATCTGGTAGAAAAAGCATGACAGGAACAACAACTCGCTTCGCAACAAGCAGTTTCCCAGAAACTGCCAGCCGAAGAGACTTTTATAGAGCAAGAATTGGAACCAGCACAAGAGACAGACACTCAGGTTTCTAGAGAATAGATCAAATGGTTGTGGTGGTAGGACCCACCAAGTATCAAGAAAAAGGTCCAAAGTAATAATAGGGGTGGAGAACGAATTCACAGCAAGCCCTACATTTCCTGCTCTACTTACAGAACAGACAACTATGTTGGGGGAAATCTGGAAGCAGTTGGAAACATTGCAGGCACAATATTTGGGGAAGGTTCACCTCGCCAACAACATAGGTAAGACTGAGCCACCGATGAGTGCACCCGCACCGAACACTGTAACATTGCCAGTCGCTACTATTACAAGACCCGGTGATGAGGGTAGTTGGGATTTAGATCTGGCCGCCCTACCTAGTAGCATACTTTTTCAATTGCAGGAGGGGCTCACTAGTGAACTCCGCACTAGGGAAAGTCATGCCCTCCACACTTTACAGGACCAGAAAGCTGAGATTGAACAAGTCAATCTTCAGCACACTATCTGGGTTGAGCATTATAGAAACGTCAAACAAGTTGTCACAGAAGCATGCCACACAGTTCTGAGGGTAGCTATCCCTGAGGATCTTCCAACTCTGACCAAGGTTCAACACATGGCCACAGAAGTCTGCACGGTCCAAGAAGAGGCCGCAAAAGCATAAGGAAAGCTTGCCCTACAGATTGTAGAGCTTCGGCTCCAGGCACAGCAACCCTGACTTGATGGTGAACACTGTCGCGCGTAAATTCAAGAAGGCATGGAAACCATGCGAAGCACGGTCCGAGAATATTCAAGACTTTTGGATCAGTCTATTGGCCTACTTACATCTCTACAGGAGGACCCCACCATTCAGCGCGTCGAAGCTAAGGTACGCACATTGCAGCAGGTCTATGATACAACTCGCGGAGAGGCACAAATGGTCACTATCACACAACGACTAGCTAAGATGAGGGAAGCTCAAGCTCTCAAGGCCCAAATGGACGTTGCACGGCAAAAGGAGGAAAAACTTAAAGACTGCATTCAGCCATGGATCAATGAAGCATTTACCATTTCTACAATGATGGAGGGCAAGATAGCACAGATGCAAGTAGTCTGTGATTCTGAGCAAGCGAACCCATTAGACACAGATACATCAATGACCTGAGTGGCACTGGTACAACGAACCACTGCAGAATTTGTTCAAGAGACACGCATGGTGCAGAAATTGTTAAACAAACTTCACGTAAAGATGGACGCACCAGCTAAGTGACTTGGGACGAGTCACGATGATTGTGTTGGGGGACTGTTGGGTAGCGTAAGCCCCATGGAACGAGTATGGGGTGCGAAGCCCATAATTTTTGGTAATATTAGGGTAAAAGACTCCGCGGAAAGCGCGAAGCATGAACTATAGTAGGTTGAGTCAAAGGGTAGTCCACCCAAAAATAATGTAAATAAATAGTAATAGAGTCAACCCGCAGATTGATCGCGGGCCAAGGGAAAGTATAAATAGAGCAGGGCTCTATGAGGGAAAGTAATTCTTTTAAAAAGATAGAATGTAATGGGTCTGTGAGGGCAATAGCTTAAAAGCGTATGTAAGTCCGAGTCGAGGGAGTAGGGTAGAAGGTAGAGGCTCTGCAACTATGTGCACAAAGGCCTGGAAAGTCTATAGCTATGTGCGTGGACCCCTACAGCTAAGTGCACAGGGTGGATCTGGATGTATTGTGGAAGATTGATAATAAAGATAAGTTTCTTTTGAATTCTGTGTTGGCTACGACTTTACTCTTTTATGATAAATGAACTGTTATGATTTTTTCATTTGCTATGGTTGGATACATGTCAACTGCATTAATCTTGATGCGCGAAGTAACCAAAAGTAATAAATGTTTGCTTAAAGACTGTTTTAACTAGATCAAACCAGTAATAAGTGATTCAATCTTTAATAAACGTGATAAGGGTATTCCGATATGCACGGATCTAGCATAGCACGAGGCTGCAGAACAGCGCGCAAGCCCCAAACCACATCCAAGACATCCCCAGGGTGCGGAAACCTGGTTTCATCACCCTCCCTTTCTACCTCGGGCGAGACCTCAGTCCACACTTTGCGGGCTGTTGCCGAAAGTGCTGGTATCTGCGGGATTTGTTTGGCTAAATAATTCTTCCGAACCTGGGTCAAGCCCATATAAGCCAACAATATCCCATTTTATTTGCTTTTTTTTCTATTTTTTTTTCTTTTTGTATTTTATGTTTTCTTTTAATTTCTCTTTTCTTTTTGTATTTTATTTTTTATATTTTCTATTTTTTTCTATTTTTCAACATAAAGGAAATGGAAAACATAACATGGTGAAAAAAAGTTACAACATTGGCTCCATCTAGGGACTGCTTCCCCCTGTGGGATGCAGATAACTTGCAGATCCATGTGCCTTCTCCTCAGGCTATGGAGTCTTTGCTATGAAAATCACACTTGACAATGAAACTTAAAAGAAAACCGGAAATTTACAATGAACTATGGCTACAAGCATTTTTAATACTGAATGTAATGTTTGAGATATTGCCCATTGACTGGAAATGAAGAATATTGTCCTTCCAGGTTCTGCAAAATAAAAGTATTGTTACCCTTTACTTCTGTAATGATGAATGATACCAACCACAAATTGTCAAATTTTCCATTTTTGTCTCTTTCCTCTCTTCTAGTATCCCATCTTAAAACTAGATCACCTTGTTTGAATTCTCTTTCTCTAGCCTTTTTTTCAAATAAACTTTTCATCCTATTTTGGTATTGTCAAAGTTTGAATTTAACTTTATCTCTATCTTTATTTAATTCAATGATCTGATTGATTCTTTTTGAAAAATCATTAGCTTCATCATATGATTCTTGCATAAATTTCATGACTGGAAATGCTAGTTGTGTGGGAAAAATTGCCCCAATTCCATAGACAAATTGAAAAGGGGACTTTCTAGTAGATATTTTGGGTGAGACGTGTTTTCCCAAACTAGATATTCGAGATGACTATCCTAACTCCTTTTATGATCTTCCAATACTCTCTTAATGACCTTAACTAGACTTTCATTTGATGATTATACTAATCCATTATCTTGAGGGTAATAAGGTGTAGAATGATGTAATGAAATCTGGTATTTTTGACAAAAATATATCATTTTAATACAGTTGAAATCTTGTGCATTATCTACAACTATTTGTTGTGGAAAACTAAATCTAGACAATATGTTATCTTCAATTAATTTGATTACTATTATATATGTTTCATTCTTGATAGGAATTGCTTCTACCCACTTGGTAAAATAGTATGTAGAAGTTAGAATCCATCTATGTTGGTTACTTGATGATGGAATTATTTCACCTATGAAATCTAATCCCCATTGTAAAAAAGGTGCTTCAACTAACACTAGAACAAGGGGTAGTGCTACTAATCTTTGCTTACCAGCAAATATCTGACATGGAATACAACTTCTTACTTTAGCTCCAACCCATGCAAATAATTTAGGCCAATAGAAGCCTGCTCTCAGAATCTTGTATGCAATTGCCTTCCAGGCATAATGTCCTCCACAAATGCCTTCATGAAATTATTCAATAACTCCATCTATCTCACTTTTAGTTCGAGATAATAAAAGGATATTGAGAGGATCCTTTCAATACAAATTGACACTGATACTACAATATTTCATGGCTTTAAGTCTAAGAGATATATATTGATTTCTTGTAAATTCAGGAGGGTACTTTAAATCTCAATGAAAATTCACACTGTCTTTATACCAATCTGAAAGTAAGAATTTCTGATCAATGTGTAAAGGAATAGGAACATGATCTGAACTAGAAGAAGGTTTTTGTGGATTCTTCGCACTTGAACTCCACAAAATGTTATTCATACCAAGAACCTTATAATTTTATTTGGCCAAAAGTTTAGCTAAATCTTGTCCTTTTACTAATTCGTTAGGTCTAATGTCTAGATCAAATTCAAGTACCTTTGCAATCCATCTTCCCCTTTTTCGATCTATATTAGGCTATGTCAAAACTATTTTTATAGCATGGTTTGGAACATAAGCAATGATAGGAGAATGTAGGACATAGATTCTAAATGTTTTTAGGGCTTGTACAAGGGCGTAGGCTTATTTTTATATGATGTCATAACTTACTTCAACATCTCTCATTACCTTGCTGAAAAAGGAAATGGATTCTCATATCCATCATCATTTTTTTGTAGTAAAAACACAACTAAGGTAGTGTCAGAGGAAAAGGAAAAGATACTAAAGGGTTTTGAGTATTCTGGACTAGCTATTATTAGGGCTTCTAAAATAGTCTTCTTGATTTGTGAAAAATAATATCTATCATGTACTTTCCATTTGACTTCATGATCCTTTTTAAGCATATTAGTAATATCTTTGACTATCTCAGTATAATTAGGTATAAATATTCTCAAGAAATTTATTTTTCCTAGCTTGAATTTCCTCTTTATTTATAGGTAAATTAATTACCTCAATTGTCGAGAATCTTTTTCGATCAATAACAAATGCTTCCTTTGAGATTATGTGTCCCAATAGATTCCATTATTTCATTGCAAACAATGATTTTTTGGGATTAAGTGAAATCCCATATTTCCTGCATCTTTAGAAAACATTCCACAAGTGCTTTAAATGTTTCTCATCAGAATTAGAAAATACAGTTAAATCATCTAGATAAATGAAAATGAATTTATTTATCTTACCAACAAATGCAAGATGCATTGCTCTTTGAAATGTTGTTCCAACATTGATTAAACCAAATGACATTCTAGCATATATAAATGTGCCCAAAGGAGTTATAAATGTTGTCTTTTCTGTATCTTATAGAGTAACCAGAATTAGGTTGTATCAAGAAAAACCATCTAACTGTAGGTTTTAACCTTGTAAAGAAGTTACCTACATACAAATTCTAAAACACAAAAAATAAACAATGCGAGAGCATTACACATAAAACACATATACACAGAGATTTTCCCCTGGATCCCAAAACTGGGACTACCAGCTTGATTTTTCATTATTTTCCTTTCAATGTTACAATACATATTTATACATGCCGAAGCATCTAATACCATGGACCGAAAACCATCACGTCCAAAACCATGGACCGAAAACCATCGCACCCAAAACCATGTGTGAAAATCATGCACAAAACCATAGGTAGGTCGGCCCAACCTAACATAGGGTCCAAAACAAAAATTTTCTAAGGCGCGACCCTGGACCCCATAGAGTGGGGTTACCTACACCTGTCAAACCCCCTGTGACTCCCCCTGCTACGCAATCACTGCAATGAAGGGGGGGCTCCACCCCCCTCCTAACCCCTTGGTTAACTACGTGGGCTAGTCGTGGAAAGAATATAACACAACCCAACATTCTCCCACTTGTTGTTTTCTTTCCATAGGGAGCCACAAGATATCTTAGTCATTTATCCAGCCTTGCAATTCCCATTGTTTCTCTACACCAAGAGAACTTCTCAGAGCTCACATATTTTGTCAATGCATCTATAGTATTCTTCAAAGTGTCCACCTTTACCAACAACAACTTTTTGTCTTCTATCATATCCCTCACAAAGTGATATTGAACATCAATGTGCTTTGTCTTTGAATGGTAAGCAGGGTTATTTGCCAAGAAAATTGCACTTTGGCTATAACAATCTATCCTTATAGCTCCCTGTACTAACCCCACACTTGAACACAATCTCTACAACCAAACTACTTCCTTGCTTACAAGAGTGGCTGCCATGTATTCTGCCTCTATAGTTGATAGTGCCACTATAGATTGTTTCTTACTCATCCAACTGACTACACCTCCAAATAGGTTAAACACATACCCACTTGTAGATCTTCTCTAATCTAGATCTCCAGCTCAGTTCGCATCAACAAAGCCACAGATATCCAAAACTCTATCCAATCCTGGTCTTCCTTGGTAGCATAAACCATAATCACTAGTGCCACGCAAATACCTGAAAACCCGCTTCATTGTTGTCCAGTGCTCCTTTCCTAGTTTTGACATAAACCTGCTCAATACTCCCACTGCATGTGCAATGTCTGGTCTAGTATAGACCATCGCATACATCAGGCTACCAATTGCACTTGCATATGGAACACGAGACATATCCTCTTTCTCTTCTTGTGTCTTGGGACACTATTCAGTAGATAACTTTACACCTACAAGAATAGGAACCTTCACTAGTTTACTATCCTGCATACTAAACCTCTGTAATATTGTCTCGACATACTTCCTCTGGTTTAACCAGAGCTTCCTCTTTGCCCGATCTCTTTTAATTTCCATGCCCAAAATATAGTTTGCAGCACCAAGATATTTCATGTTGAATTTGGAGGACAATTGGGTCTTCAAATCCTGGATAATTACTTTGTCATTTCCAACCAGCAACATATCATCCACATACAAGACCATATAAATAACACAGTCACCAATTAATTTAAAATACACACAGTAATCTTCTTTGCTTTTGGTGAAGCCAAGTCCCCGTATAAATGTATCAAATCTCTGATACCACATCCTTGGTGATTGTTTTAACCCATACAGAGACTTGTTTAACTTGCATACCAATTCTTTCTTACCCTTCATCGCAAAGCCTTCAGGTTGCTTCATGTAGATTTCCTCTTCCAGATCCCCATGAAGAAATGTTGTCTTCACATCCATCTGTTCTACCTCAAAATCAAAAGCAACAACAACAGATAAAAGTAATATAATAGAAGTTACCTTGGCAACAGGAGAAAAAATATCACCAAAATCAATTCCCGACACCTGGGAATAACCTTTTGCTACCAACCGATCTTTGTATTTCTACACCTTTCCTTCTGCATTTTTCTTCTTCTTGAACATCCATTTGCTGCAAATGGGTTTCCTTCCAGTCGGCAACTCCACCAGATCCCAAGCCTCATTTTTGTGCAAAGATGCCATTTCATCAACCATGGCCTCTTTCTAGAGTTTTCCATCCTCTGAATCTAATGATTCCTTCACAATTTTGGGATCATCATCAGTAATAGATAAAGAAAAATTTGAATAGAAAGAAGATAGACTATACCTTTCTGGCTGCCTTCTTTCTCGAATTGATCTTCTCACACTCGGAGTTTGTGTCTCTTCATATTCTAATTCCTCCTCTATTGTAGAGTCTGATTCTTCCTCCTTTAGCTCAAACTCTATCTTCTCAGGTTCCTTTGGTTGGACTTCATGTTTAATAACATCTTTCACCTCTCTGAACACCACATCTCGGCTGTACACAACCTTCCTTGTTACTGGGTTCCAAAGCTTATAACCCTTTAAACCATCCTTATACCTAATAAAGATGCACTTTTCAAATTTACTATCCAACTTGGTTCTTTTCTCCTTTGGAACATGTACATATTCATCACATCCAAATACCCTCATATGTGAAAGAGAAGATTTCTTACTAGTCCATACCTCTTGTGGAGTCTTATCCTCCAACGTTGATGAAGGTGATCAATTGACCAGGTAACATGTTGTCTCCACCGCCTCTGCCCAAAATTCCTGTCCTAACTCGGCACCACTGAGCATGCTTCTTGCCCTTTCCATCAACGTCTTGTTCATTCTTTCTGCAACTCCATTTTTCTGAGGTGTATATGGAGTATTCTTCTGCCGTGCTATACTACACTTCTTACAGAATTCTTCAAATTCCTTACTGCAAAACTCTCCACCGTTATCTGTCCTCAACACCTTTATCTTCTTCTCTGTCTAGTTTTCCACCAAAGCCTTAAATTCCTTAAACCTATCAAAGACTTTAGATTTCTTCTTAAGGAAATATATCCATGTATTCCTTGAGAAGTCATCTATAAATGATACATAGTACATAGACTTACCCAATGATGGAACTTTCACAGGTACAAACACATCACTGTGCACAAGCTCTAATATCTATTTCGCTCTCTTACCACCAGAGGGGAAACTCACCCAATTCTGCTTCCCATATACACAATTTTCATAGAAATCAAAATCCATAGAGCTATTACTCATACCTTCTACCATACCTTTACCATGAAGTATTCGAAGGCCCTTCTCTCCAATATGTCCAAGCCTTTTATGCCACAGCATGGTCTTCTCTCCAAAGACCACTAGATTTTCTGCTCCACTTTCAGGAACCATAGAACTATTGCACCCATCAACAACAATGCTACCTTGCAGCTTGTACAGAGTTCCAATCTGAACTCCCCACATCAATACCAGTGCTCCTTGAACCATCTTGCAGGCATCCTTCTCGAACACCGTTTTTACACCTGCATCATCCAACTTGCTTACATAAATCAGATTTTTGACCAATGCAGAAATATGTAGAACACCCAAAAGTGTTCTAACCCTTCCACCTTGCAACTTCAACTTTACTTTTCTGCGACCAACAATTCTAGCCTTCCTATCATCCCCTAAGAAGACATCACCACCTTCTCATACTCGCAGAACCACTCTCTATGGGGAGTGAAGTGAAAGGATGCACTTGAGTCAATCAACCATGCCTCATGATCTACATGTGTACTTGAAGAAGCCAAGTACACATCCCCACCTTCATCTGAGGTGGTTTTCACCTCTATAGAAGGAGCATCATCAAATCCCTTTCCTTTGTCAGGAGCTTTAGATTTACAATCCCTTTTGTAGTGCCCTTCCTTTCCTCATTTCCAGCACACCACCTTTACAGGTTTTCCTGGAGATTTAGATCTCCCTCTAGATTTAGATCTCCCACTCGATGACTTATTTTTGTGTCTATTCTGGGACCATCCTCATACAGACAAGGCATCACCATTCTAGCTCTCCATATTTTTCTGTCTCATCTCCTCCGTCAACAAGGATAAGACTATTTCATCAAACTGCAAGGCAGTTGTATTGGTACCTATTGCAATAACCAGAATATCCCACGAATCTAGTAGAGAACACAACAAACTAATGCACTTATATTCATCTAAAATTTTGATGTCAACAGATGATAAGTGACTTACCATAGTATTAAATGCATTTAGATGCTCTGTCACCGAGTCTCCATTTTTCATTCTCAGGTTATACATCTTTTTCCATAGGAATAGTTTATTCACCAGAGACTTAGATTGGTACAAAGTCCCTAACTTGTCCCACAAATCCTTCGACGTAGCTTCCCTTGATACATTCAACAATAATGAATCTAAGATACACAATCGTATTGCGCTCTTTTCCTTCCGATCCAACTTCTTCCATTCTTCATCAAACACTCCCGTTGGTTTAGTACCTGGATCTACCACGATCCACTGATCTTTATCCACCAGTAGATCCTCCATATTGAGTTTCTACAACTCAAAATTTTGACCATTAAATTTCTCGATCTCTATCTTTCCACTGCTCGCCATTTTCTTTCACCACCAGAATCGATCCCATAGATCTCCCACTAAACAGGGTTTACCACAGGCCTGAACAAAACCCCTCAGCAACAAAGGCGTCCCCTTGAAGCCAAAACAGCTCTGATACCAAATGTAGGTTTTAACCCCGTACAGAAATTACTGACATATGAATTCTAAAAAACAGAAAATAAACAATACAAGAGCATAACACATAAAACACATATACACAAAGATTTTCCCTTGGATCCCAAAACTGGGACTACCAGCTTGAATTTTCATTATTTTCCTTTCAATATTACAATACATATTTATACATGCCGAAGCATCCAATACCATGGACCGAAAACCATCGCTTCCAAAACCATAGATCGAAAACCATCACGTCAAAAACCATGTGCAAAAATCATGCACAAAACCATAGGTAGGTCCACCCAACCTAACATAGGGTCCAAAACCAAAATTTCCTAGGACACAACCCCGGACCCCATAGAGTGGGGTTACCTCCACCCCTCAAACCCCCTATGACTCCCCCCACTACGCAATTGGCACAACGAATGGGGGGCTCCACCCCCATCCTAACCCCCCGGTTAACTATGTGGGCTAGTCGTGGAAAAAATATAACACAACCAAACACTAACATTGAAATTCTACTTGAACCTGAGACTTTTTGAAGTAATTGATCCATATTTGGTAATGGATAATTATCTTTTAAAGACACTTTGTTTAGATTTCTAAAGTTGAGACACAATATTATTTCACCATTTTTCTTATCGATATGTACTAGTTTAGTTATTCATTCAAAATATCTAAAGGAAACAATTATTTTTGCATCCAATATTTTTTTATTTTATCTTTCAATAATTGGAAGCAAGACTGGATTTATTCTTCTCAACTTTGGCTGAAAAAGTTTAACTTCTGATTTGAGAGGAATATTATGTTACATAATAGTTGTTTCATAGGTTTTCAACTCATCATATGACCACGCAAATACATCTTTATAATGTTTGAAAAGATTGACATGTTGGTCTTTAATTTCCTAAGGCAATGATGGCGACATTTTAACATTTCTGATTTCTTCAGAAGTTCCAATATTACAATCCTGAACATTTTCATATTGTGAATTTAATAATGAGGTTTTTGAGACATCATTATGATCAAATATTTTTTCAAAGGGAACTAATCCTTTTGGAATGTAATTATTAGATAATTGAATGATATTGTAATCTGCTATTTTTTGTTTCTTACTTCAAGTTCTAATTGTCTTCATTTGATTTACTTTCATCAATTTATTCTTCTTTGATATGAAAAGATGAGAATTCATCTATTTGTAAGAATTTTTTTAGTGTTCATCATCTTCGAAGACCTGTTAGTGTTTAAGCTTATCCAAAATAGAGGGCATGTATTTCACTTCAATCTAGTAATGTAATTGCATAGGATTAAGAATTTTAAAAGAACTGGTATAAATTGCCAAGGCATCAACATGAATGCTTTCTTCTCTTGGGATTGATGCGATATTAAAAGCTTGAAAGTAATTTTCTACACAATCCCAAACTTCATTCTTGTAATATCTAATCCTGGGGTGCTTAGTTTGACAAAGGTTTCTAATTTGTTTTACAGTTAACTCTGAATCACCAAATACAATCAAATTCTAAACCTTTAGAATTTTAGCTAATTCCAATCCTAAAAGTAAGGCTTCATATTCTTCTATATTGTTTGTAACATCAAAGTATAACTTAAAGGATTGAGTTATGTTTCCCTTATATGAAGAAATGAGAACAATTCCAGCCCCAACTCCATCTTTGGAAAATGCTCCATCAAAGTACATTTTCCAAATATTAGTGTATAAAATTGGAGGGATATTAACAACTTCTTGAATGTTGATATGGAGAATTTGAGAGATCATTATTAGCTAAATTAAAGCACCCAAATTATAGATCAATTGCATAAATTGGATTATTGATGGCTTGATTTCCTTTACAAACTGTGTTAATAAATCTAACCTCTCTATATAACCTTAAATGTTCACCTCCATAAATTGGGATTGTAGCAAAAGACATGTCCATTTGCAAAATCCCTCCCAATTTTGCACAACAAGATCTAGACAATAAAATTCCAAATTTGGGTCGAATATATATGACCACTATATCCAAGACTATACTCTATACATGATTTGGGTGAGTTTTACAACTAAATCCTTAATTAATCTGAGGCAAGGTACTTTCTTAAAATCAAACATATACATATCATGATTTGGTATAGTGATTTGTAATTGAAGTTGATCCATGATTACTTTAGGCATTAAATTATTAGAAGCCCCAAAATCTAACATGAAATTATATAAAATGTAATCATGAATTTTCAAAGTGACATGAAAAGCAAGAATACTTTCATCAATCATATTAGAGCTAGGACCAAAAACTAGTTAACGTTTTTAATCTTGCAAACTTATGACATCTTCTTCTGCATCAATACTTCAAAATTGAATCCATTTTGAAACTTGATTTTTATAACATGGATTTTTAGAGAGTTCAAATAATGGAATTGGAATTTTAAATCTTTATAATTCTTTTTCAAAATTAAATATTGTTGGAGTAGTTTTATCAGGAATATTTTGTTTTGGTAATTGATTATGTGTTTCACTTGATGATGTTTTTGTTTTAGAATTTTTATATAGAGGTTCATCAAAGGTTACCTTTTTGTTTGGTCTACCAAGTCCTAGTCTAGGCCTTAAGTCATATCCTCTATTTAACTCAACAACGAGAAACTCAGAAAAAGCCTGATATTTAGAAATTTGAGAACTCTCTTGATTTTGCGTAGAGACTTGATCCTGATTTATTAGAACAATTTCATTGTGGGATGAGGAATATTCAAACCAATTGATATCATTTGTAACAACATGAACAGTTTTTTCAAGGTCTTGATCATCAATCAATAAGGTAGGTTGGATTTTCTGGTCATTATTTGGTCATTGCAAAATTTGAGGTTGAAAAGGTCTTCTATATTGAACTTGTGGTCTATTTGAAACCAGTTGAATAACTCTACATTGAGATTCCATCTTAGAGATTCTATTAGAAATATTTCTAAGGAGAGAAGTTATTTCATCAATTTTGGTTCGTTCATCTTTATTTTTTGATGATGATGCACCTTCTTCTCTAGATTTCATCCTCTTTTCAGCCTTTTCAGCTTTGGATCTTAGTTTACTAGATGTTGACCTATTAGCTTCAACTTAAATTGCATTGGTTTTCATATCTGCTAAAGTTTCAGAATTCCTTTCTCGAAGCATAACAACAAAATCATCTTTAAATGCCTTAGAAAATATAACATTGGCAGCAGTTACTGGAGGTTTACAGTCTGGGGGAATTTTGTTATACAATTTATTAAATCTCTTTATGAAATCAGTAACAGGCTCATTTGGGTTTCTTTTCAAATCTTTAAATTTAGTTAAATAGTAAACACCATCTTTCTTAATTCCCCACTGATTATTAAAAAAAATTATTAATTCATCCCAGGAATTAATAGTATTTGGTTGTAATTGTCTAAACCAAATTTGAACATTTCCTTCTAATGACTAGACAAATAGTATAGTATAAACATCTTCATGCTCGATATTCAAATTATTAGCAAATTCTAAAATCCAACTACATGATCTTCACACATGGGCCTGTTTCTCCATTGAATATGGGTAAATGTTTCAAATATCCATAAGGAAAAGGATGGAGTTGAGCAGCATGGGGAAGGACTAGTGCTACATAACGAGATGCTATAATTGGTCAAAAACCATCCATTGAATGTGGTGATGTAGGTGAATATGAAGATGAAGACGAGGAAGAAGAAGAAGGAGAAGAAGAAGGATTTTGGGAAGAAAATAATTTAGATGAAGATGGATGATAAGAGGTAGAACGAGGTTTTATGAACTAGGAAGGAATAACTAATTTCCGAACTTCTAGGATAGATTTATCTTCTTCTTCAAAAGAAAAAACATTGGTATAAATAGTCAAACCTTCCTCAAGTTTGATAGAAGTAGGTGGGTAGGTTTGTATTACAGAAGAAATAAAATGAGCTAGTTTGAAATCATGCAATTTAGACCCTAACTAAGGTTCTGTATTAGTTGCATGTGAAGTAGGAATATGAAGGTGAATTGATTCAAATTGATGAACCAATAAAGATGATTGAAGGTCAACTCCTTTAGATAATAGTTCTAACACTTTTGGTGGTAGATCTGATAATTCTGTAGGAATTGGGATAGGTTGAAAAGGATTAGGTTGTGATACATTTTTTGGTGAAAGAGATACATGAATAAAAGAAGAGGCTTCTAATCTGCATCTAGAAGAGGTGATTCTTACTAACCTTTCAGGATCTAACAATGGAGAATGAATCTTAGAGTTAGAATGAGACATAGTGTGGTTTCTTGTGTGAAGCCAGGTTTACTTAATGGAATCATCAAGTGAATTATTTTAGCTAGATAACTTCTTATTCACCTTTAAGAAGAAATCTTTATTGTTGTCCCAAGGAAAATAAACTTCAAATTTTCGTTCCCTCGCAACAACGCCAATTTGATGTTGTCCTTGGTAGATAGTTCTAGGCGAAGGAACTGTGTCAAAGAATCTAAAATGTTGTTTTAATTTGGGTTTAGATGACCAATGCTTTAAACTATTAAAATGATACAAATCCTAATTATTTCTGATATAACAAAAGGGTTGATTCTTCACCTTTAACATAATTAAGCTTTAAAATGTTTATGAAACATAGAATTTTGAGATGATATATATGATTACTTAAACATTAAAATAGAGTATTTAACTTTTCATATATAGATGACACGTATAAAATCCGTTTACAACCAAACAAAGCATATTTAAATATAACATGAAGCAACAATTAAATTATGTAGAAGAATTAACTCAAACAAATAGTTTCAGTTAATTAATCTCTGTAATTGATTATAACTTTGAAGGGAATTTCAGAAATATTGATTTTCAATCTTATCTTATCCATATTTCCTATTAACTCTAAATATGTGTGGAAATAAATAAAGATGGAAACATAATAAGGAACTAGAAAACTCACAGGAAAACACAAGCTTCTTCAAAATGAGTCTAGAATACTTCTATTAATCTCAGAAATAGTTCAGAGAATTACAATCATGCTCAATGGCTTATCACAAGGGTTCAACCTTTCATAATTCAAATTATGAAGTATTTATAGAGTTTCTTCTCAAAATATCTAGAATTAAAATAAAAAATTATTAAAAATTTATCTTTTCCAAACTGATTTGGATATATTACAAAAATAGAACTAGAAAAGAAGAAATCTCAATTGATTTGACATCTTTCACAAAATTCAAGGATTATTGCTCGTGACTAAATCTATAACACTGTTTTTCTATTTCTTTTTCTTAGAAATCTATTCTTTGTCCCTAAAAACTTGGTATTCTACTGCTGAAAATTTGATGCCTCTCATTTGATGAGTTTACACAACTTGCCCCATCATTTTTCATCAGGAATAGAAAATGTTAATATTTTTTTTGTATGATTCATCCACTTCAATGTATTTCTCAAAAGTAGGCTTAGTTATGAACAAATGCTTGATCTCATGCTAAATTAATAAATCAAAACTAAGGCCTTCCATGAAAGCCTTTCCTGTGATGGTTCCTTTGATTTTAGAAAAATTAGCTTTATCTATTGTTATATCATGCAATCTCTGTTGATATTATTCTAGTGAAATTAGTTTATCACCTATACCCTACAGACCCGGAAGTCCTTTTACATGTAACGAATTAAATTTTCTATGAAAATTTTAAATCTAGACTTCTAAATTATGACATTTATTCTTGAGTTGTAGCATTAAATTTATTATAGTATGTACTCTTCTCACCTCTAAGACAACTTCAATTCTGTCTTCAGCAACATATTCTTCAAGCTCTTATTTTGTCTTGGAATTCATAACCTTGATTATTTTTGTAGCATCTCATGGTGTGTGGTTGCAGTCTTCCTTTACTTTTGTCACTGCTTCCTTTGATTTCTGTAACAACTCTTCCTCTTCAAAAATAATCTCAATTGAAGGCTACAATTTAGTAATTGATTCCTTAATATTAAGCCAAATATTTTCTTTGGCCTGAGCAATGGTCTGAGCAATTACAGATTCATTTTCATAAGTTTTTATTTGCTGAGTCAACTTATAACTTTTTTGCAACTTAGCCAATTATGCATTATTAGTCTTAATATTTTGTTCTTGGAGCTTCTAAAGTAGAGTTTTTAATTTCTCAATCTCCTGATCATTCAATGTTAAGTCTCCCATGGCTTTTGATAAATCTATTTCTGCATCAGTGGACTGTGTATCCACTATAACAATTATTGTTGTAGAAGTCCCTGCTGTTATAGTAACTGCAATAGATGTTTCTATTGGGATAGTTGTTGAAACATCAAGTTGTTGTTCTTTGTCCTTTAATAGTGCCTCCATTTCTGCTTCCATTTTTTTTATCTAGAGATTTTGTTCAATTATCACTTTGAAAATATTCTCTTTTTCTATCTTTAATTGACCAACTTCTTTGGCCTATGGATGTTCTCTAGTAGGAAGCTTAAATTGTTTCCTTAATGCTCGAATATCAACATTCTTGTTCTTAATCATTTCTTCAGCTGATTTAACATCATTAGGATCATATCTTAATTTTATTACCAGATCTTCCAATGAATTAATTATGGTATATTTGGCTAGGGATGAAATTTTCTCCATCTTTAATTGTGAATGAATGTTATTCAGTGAAGCTTGTAGTTTGGAGGCTACCATAGTTGAGTTGGTCAAAGTAGAATATATCATTTATCCGTCTTGATTATGGAGGTTGATCTGATTAATGGCATGAATTTTGTTTGGTTTCAAAAGCAAAAATTGATGTCTTATAATATTTTTCACCTCTAGGGACTGGAACTTTGGGTTCCAAGAAAGCTAGCTGAAATTGTCCCTTTTTAGTATTGAGTGCAGACATAAGTCTATGCTAGCTAGTAGAAGTCTATTTGTAGAATTCGAAACATGTGGTGGCATTCAGTCCTTCATTCTTTCTTTTAATCTCTTTGTAACTAGAAAAAAATTTATGTTGTTATATACCCTAAGAAACAAATCATATAGGAGAATCTGTGTTGATTTATTTAATCCTTGGAAAGTTAGAAGTATGAAAACTTGTTAATATCATTGTTGCCTACTCTTGTGAACTTCTCCTTGAAAATGATCCTCCTGAGTATTAGTTTTGTTTCTTATTTTAAGCACTTGGAAATCTGTCTCTTGAATTTATGAAACTAAAGGAGACAAAATTTCTCTTGGCCTCTTAGTCTCTTTCTCTTAAGGAATTGGAGTTTGTTTATCTGTTTGAATAATTTGTTCCTCTGCCTCTTGCGATGTGTTCTTCTACTACTCCTCTTTATTTGCATATTGTTCTATTTTTGGTCTAGGTGTATGTGCATAAGGTGTAGTCTTCTATTCAACTCTTAATTTAGAAATAATACCCAAGGGATCATAAGACTAGGTGAAGCTCAATTTGAACTTCATTTTCTTTAACAGAGGATCTGCCTCCCTTGTTGCTTCTCTGCTGTTGAAAATAAATGGTTCAATTTGTGCTTTTAGTTTAAACTGAGATTTCTTCTTGTTGGATACAAAATGTAGATCATCCATGTTCATCATTTGTCTCATATATTCTAGTGAAAAAATTTTGTTTGGTACAAATTTTGGAAATCTATAGGGAGGAAGCTCACATCCATAGATCTCGATTTCTGTGTAATTCTGATAGAGTACCAGTCTCCAATCTTTGTTTTCTCAGAGAAGTGAAGAATTCTTTTGATTTCAAGTGAAATTCTGGGTATAATATCATTGTTGAGAAGACACAATGTCGTATATAAAAACCAATTTATATAATCACTGAAAGAATATTCCTTTGTGTTATTTCTTACCAAAGAAGTCCAATGAATAATAGACTGAGCATTCCCCTATGCATCTAATTTTTGTAGTGGAAATTTGAATCTATATGCTTGTGAAAATAGAAATAAATACACAAGGATTGATCAAGGATTAAAATCACATTCACTAGAAAACCTAAAAAATTGATCATGAATGCTCTCTGTTAGAAATTGACTATAGTTGAAAATGAGTGATTGTTTATCGCTTGCTAAAAATACTGATAAAAATGTTAAAATTACCTCATCAACCCACTGATCACTAGGGTAACCTGATAAACATGAAACCATAGAGATGACCTACCTAGAAATTTATGGAAATATTGATGAAGAGTAGGGTGGATTGGTTCTTGATAACTCAGAGTTCTCAGGTAAAAATGATTCAAAGATCTTGGCTCTTTGAGGGAATGTGAGTTTCTAGTAGATCTCCGTTAGAGAATCTATAGAAAAAGGATGCAGAGGGGCTTTAAGTTTAACTTGAAGGATTTGACATATTGACTCAGAAGTGACAGTAAACAAGACTTCATTATTTTGGGCAATTACAACCCTCTGCCTAGGTAAATACCTTAAATGAAACCAGGTGACAAATTCTGGGCAGAAATGGGTTTGAGGGAAGATAAATTTGGGTAGGAAGGAGTCCCATATGTTAAATTCATTACTATCATCTAAAAACTTCTAATTTTCCCAGTTATAGAGTTCATAAAGATCGAACTCACACTAGGTTTAAGAGATTTTGTATTGCTTGTAAACCAGGGGAAATTCGTCTAAATTCAGTACAGGGAGGAATATTGGGCTTTCTACCACTAATTTGGACTTTCCTTTGGATGACGACATGTGGAATTATGAATTTGTAGACAGGTGTATTGAATTACTGAGAACTAGTGATCATTGGTGTAGTAAGTGCTTGTCAGCCAATAAAATCCAAATGATACGAGCACTACTACAAGAGAATGGGAGAAACAGAGTTTGAATGGAAGCAGGACATTTTATAAGGGATTCAAATGAATTAATTGTTTTGCCGCATCTAGTTAATGCACTTAGACATTGGCGATAAGGATTTATTAGTCATAACTATTAATTAACTGTTGGTGGGGATATTTATTGATGTAAAGGTAATGTGACGTGGATGAATGAGGGAATTACAAGTGGAGAGTTGTGAGGAGGTATGAAAGTGGAAACACAATGGAGCAAATGAGAGAGCCGGATTTTT
Source organism: Pinus tabuliformis (assembly GCA_031772625.1). Classification (NCBI taxonomy): domain Eukaryota; kingdom Viridiplantae; phylum Streptophyta; class Pinopsida; order Pinales; family Pinaceae; genus Pinus; species Pinus tabuliformis. The sequence goes on from CM062805.1 coordinate 1,092,586,190, forward strand.
TTTGGGGGGGGAGGAATGGCTGTGGAGAGGCCACGTACCCACGGGTGGAATTTACAAACCAACTTTTCGAACCCCCCCCCCCTCCCTTGATTTAACATCGATAGCGCAACGAGGGGGTTTTGAAGTTCATCCCCCGTCGTTGATCAGGGCAGGGATGATATTCACCTTAGTTTCTCTCTCGGGCTTTATCACAAGTCAAAAAAATGTCAAATCAATTCACTTTATTAACAATATATTAATTAGTCATTGATTAATTAACATAATAAATATTTAAACAATAATAAAAAAAATAATGTGGCGACATTTAAACAAGCACACCTATACTTTGGAATTTTATTTTTATTTTTGTCACACATATATATATATATATATATAATCCCATTTTATTTTATTTATTTTCTATATTTTTTCATTTTTTTCTATTTATAAACGTAAAGGAAATGGAAAAATAAACATGGTGAAAAAAAGTTAGAACATACATCACCAAGTACCTACTCGCAAACAAGGTTAAATAACTAGAGACAATGAGGGGAAGAGTGGAGCAGTCCAACAGTAGATTGTAGGTTGCAAATGACGAAATCAAAGAGATAAATAATAAATTGAAAGGTAAGATGTTTGTCATCATAGATAGAAAAATAATATGGGATGATATTATTTCTAAGGTGAAGAACATATGGGAGCATCTGAAATTAGTGGCAGGACAAAGAGTTGCAGTCAAGAACACTGAATTTCCCATCCTGACATCCAAGAATGAGGATGATAAAAATTCTAAGACTGAAAAAAATTCATCAGACACCTTAGTGAAAAATCAACGGATTACCTAAGAGCAATCGATATCATCGATAGGATAGGTGTAGTTATCAAGTTTTCCAAAATTATTCAGAGAAAATAAGAAAGACATAAAGTTGAGGAATGTCTGAATGATTTGGAAAATTTGGTAGCAACATTTAATTTTAATTTTGATTAGAGAACTAGACCAGGGTTTCCTAGTTGTTGAAACTTTCAAGGGAACCTTCTTTCATGGTAATAGTATGAGAAATTCTTGGTTGAGGCTAAAATAAAAGTGGATTCTTCACATGAAAAAACTGCCACTCTCAAGGACATAACTATAGTCAATTATCTGTAAAGGTATTTTCAACTAGTATGGTCTATGAAAACCTCGTTCATTGCCAAGCCTAATTATACTAAGCTTACAAATTTTGAGGGAGGCCTAGAACACTCTCATTCACACTCCTATACCAAATCCAACATTATGGTAGAAGTGTGACCAATTTATCAATCCACCATAGGTTCGAGCAGTGGAGCCTAGGTCCACCTCAAGAGATCAAAGGAGTCAACAATGAAGACATTTTGATTCGAGAATCATGACATATCCATGTCATTTTTGTAGTTTTGTAAATATTTCATTTTCAAGAAGAGAATCAAGTTTGTTATGTAATCATTAGGACAACTAGGCTAGCTTCACACTCGCACAACTAAGTAGCTTAGACAACCGTTGAATTCCAATATATTTTTGGTAATTATTCTTGTGTTGATTCTCCCTATAAAAATGAAGAAAGACTCATTAGTAAGGGTTCGAATTTCTATTGCAAAGGCTTTAATTTTTCTACAATTTTTTTTGCAAGTTACAAATTTATGAGATGTATGTAATTTTTCAAGATTAATGAAGAAGTTTTCTGGTGATTCCAAGCATTGAGATGTGTAGTATGTGTGTTGGTGTCCCAAATTTCTCTATTTTTACCCCATTTCCATAAACCTTAACCTCTATTTTATCTCTACTTAACCTTCTCATTCCTGCACTAGTCCAAGATAATCATCTATTCCTACATATGCTTCATATTTCATAATCAGGATTTATTAAGTGCTTTATTAATTACTTTACATATATTTCATACCTGTTAGTATCTCTTGTAACTTATGTTTAACTTTCCTAAAATTAATTGAAGAACTAAGTGCTAATTATGAGTTAGCATGATCAGTGCAGGCAGATTCCTGCACCGCTAACGATGTTGCTCTGAGATCTCCGTGATAGTTGAATCCTTCTAGGTGGCCATTTTGATCCACGACTTCTAGTTTGGTTGTGGACTAATTGAGGTTAGATATCGGCGGCGTATAATCAGGGATACTTGCCAAGGATGGTCTATGGCCAACAAACTTCGCATTCCATTATAACTATTAGCTGACTTTTTAATATTGGTTGTTAGTCTGTTCGGCCGAAAGGCTTGAATAAGGAAATGACTGTAATTAGCAGAATTTGTCTAAGGCCGAAAGACTATATATAATGTAGACTATAGGTAGGACCAAGAGAGTGATCTTTAAGTTGTAATTTCATTCACTGTGTAATTTTTTATCGCCCTCAGCTCTGGGCTGGGCTCGCGCCATCATGTATATTTGCTGATCCAGTTAATATAAGGAACACACCATGTTATCTACACATTGTGTCTAATTTACATTTTATGTGTGCTTAAGTGTTGAATCGTTTCGTTTACTAAACGAGAAATGAGTTGGTTGGCTAGAGCCCAGCCAACCCAACTCATTTACCCTTGTCTTTTTCCATTTAAAAGGTTTTTGTGAACATTTATTCATTTGAAGTTGTGTGGTTTGAATGGTTATTATATTTATTTCATAAGTTCTGAGTTAAATTCTTTTCGTAGTTAACTATGAACGGATCTGTAGTTTGGAAGTTTGATTGAGCTTATTTCTTTCTTGCAATTTATTTCCTGTAATACTTGTCTTGGTTTGCTTCTGCTCGGGTCGTGCAGGAAGATTCTTCCTGTACCAGTGCATGTAGTTTCTTGCACTTTGGTTTATTCATTTACTGTTGGAAATAATACTTAGAGGGGGGGTGAATCAGTATTATCTAGAAATTTAATAAATCTTCCTTATTTGATCTTTGAATTATTTTTGCATGTCAGTACCATAAAATAATGAGCATGAACAAAGAAAAACAGATAGTCACACCAAAGAACACAAGATGTAAGGTGGAAACCCAATGTGGGTGAAAACCACCTGCTGCAATATGTCTCTATCTTCTTTCAAATTAGAAACTTCTTTTACAATGATTTTGTACTGGTGCAGACCTTTACCAGTACGCAGGCTGCAACCTGCAGAGAGCTACAACTCTCTCTCTCTCTCGTTTTCCAGTCTACTCTTGGAAGGGAGCTACAACCCCCTACTTATTTTCATAAAGCATCAGATGATCAACAAGTACATAACAGTTACAGTCCACTACAGATATCAGATCAGCAATAACAGAAGTAACCGAAAACACCTTATCAACAGAGAAATTCAATCAACAGAACATCTTAAGACAGAGACGCAGTTTTTCCTTCTGTGGCCTGCGACCAGACGCAGTTAACCTTCTGCTCCTCTGCGTCCACACGCAGATATCCTTCTGTTGTGCTGCGTGCCCACGCACTGTTCCTTTAACTGCTCTGCGTTCTGTTGCTTCAGGGACGCATCCAGAAACACTATCGCGCCGCGTCTTCTTGCTACAGGGACGCACCCAAAAACACTATCGCGCCGCGTCCTTTTGCTTCAGAGACGCACCTGAACCTTGATCGCTCTGCGTCCCCACGCAGATCTCCAGTCACTAAGCTGCGTCCTAGACGCATCTGAACTTCGTCTGCCCTGCGTCCCCACGCAGATCTCCAGATTCTGCACTGCGTCCCGGCGCGCTTTCTGTTGGGTGTGGAGCCTGATTATCTTCTATAGTACCGGCATTTTTGGACCCCAGTTCAAAATGGGGCGGCAACGCTGCCCGTAAAATAATCGCTGCCGTGGGGGGTCCAGGGGGGGTGGCAGCGATTTTATGGAGCCCCCCCCTGGCGGGGGGTTTCGGGGGCAGCGCCCCCGAAGCTAAAAACAGCTGTAAAATTGCCTTGTAAAAGTATAGTAATTTCTAGTCAATCTGGGCCGTTCATTAGGCGGATGATCTGACGGTAGAGCTTATGTTTAGTTTAGGGTTTTTTTCCCTAGAAGGCAACCCCTCTCTTTATATGAGGGCATTGTATTTGAGGCTGTTACATATGTGTATTCGGTGAGCGAGAAACATAGAGGTGAGACTGTGAGAGAAAACAGAGGATATTACAACGGTTTTGTTGTAGGTTGTATCTCTTCATTTTACTGGATAATAGAAAGGAAGGACTGGCTGTTCGGGGTGGACGTAGCCCAAACTAGGTGAACCACGTATATCTGTGTCTCTCTTGTTTTGTGCGTTTTCTGTGTTTATATTTCTGCAATATTTTATGTGTTCCATTGCTCCGTAATATATAATTTTCTAACACTTTCCTTTCACTGTGCCTACGTCCCTTCGGGTATGAATGATTTCAAAACTTTAAGTGTAACCCAAACAGTCATATCTACAGATCTGATCTTGTGCCAAAGAGATCTCAGTCCTTTAGTAGATTCGCCTTTTAGATCTAGACCAGATCTCACCCAATAAGATATTCAACCCAAGACATACACAAACCAAATGATCTCCTTTGCTTTATATAGGCAAGCTCCTCCTCAAAACATGGAACAATACCACGAGCCGACACCATAATAACACAATACCATCGGCTAGATACCAAGAGTAAAACACAAGAAACCCCCACGTGAGCTTTTCTCTGCCTTGAAATGTGTGCACTGGGTGGACGCACCTCCTGAATGGCTGGCCTGCGACTCTGGACGCGGTCCCTGCATGGTGTACCTGCGGGTACGCACCTTCTGAACTGATATCCTGCGTCTTTCTTAATTTTTCATAAATTGAGAGCCTTGTCATGGGAGTTGCCATCAAGTACAACATCTGTAACATATAGCCATACCAGAAAACATAATGCCAACAATCTCCCCCTTTGGACTTGATGGCAATGGACTTGATGGCATCCTTACAAACTTCAGCTTCATTCTCCCCCTTTGACATCAAGGGCAAAGGGGTATGCTCCCCCTAAGATCATGCTCCCCCTGAACCAGATCTGTAACAAAGAACCATAATCCTCCATGAAAGAGATAGAGACATATTGCAGCTATTTCCAAGGTCTCCTTCTGACCATCCTCCATAATGCCAACAATGCATTATATGCTCCCCCTGAACCTGTACCATCAATCAGAAAAGGTTCAACAATAAGATGATGCATCAACAACCCCCAGCTTTTGCCTGAGGTACTCAAAAGTGTCCCTGGGAAATGGTTTGGTGAGAATATCAGCAACTTGTTCCTTAGAAGGAACATACTCCAACTTGACCTTCTGTTCAAGCACTTGTTCCCGGAGAAAATGATATTTGATTGGTATGTGCTTGGTTTTTGAATGCATAACCGGATTCTTTGAGATGCTGATTGCACTTGTGTTATCACATAAGATGGGGATAGGTGGTGTACAAGTGATTTGAAAATCCTGCAAAGTCTGCATCATCCAAAGAAGTTGGGTGCAACAAGATGCAGCAGCAACATATTCCGCTTCAGCTGTAGACAAGGCAATCGAACTCTGTTTCTTGCTGAACCAAGATACCAGTCTGGAACCCATAAAGAACGCACCACCACTTGTGCTTTTCCTATCATCCACGCTTCCGGCCCAATCTGCATCTGTATAAGCATGAAGAGTAAGATCTGTATCTCTCGGATACCATAAGCCATAATTTTGAGTCCCTTGAAGATATTTGAAAATTCTCTTCACTGCCTGAAGATGAGTCTCCTTCGGATTTGCCTGAAATCTTCCAACTATTCCAACTGCATGCATGATGTCCGGTCGGGTACTTGTCAAATATAGTAAACTTCCAATCATAGATCTGTAGGTTGGTTGATGTACTGCTGCAGATTCATCATTTGCACTAAGACTACATCCTGTGACCATGGGTGTACATACTGGTTTTGCATCTTCCATGCCATATTTCTTCAAAATCTGTTTGAGATACTTGGTTTGAGATAAAAAGATTCCTCCTTCCTTTTGTTGGATTTGTAAACCAAGGAAATATGTCAGTTCTCCTAGCAAGGACATTTCAAATTCTTTCTGCATGACCGAGGCAAAGCTTTGACTCATAGCTTCTTCATTGCTGCCAAAAATAATGTCATCTACATACACAACAAGTATTAGCAATTTGTCATTTTCAACTTTTATATAAAGATTGCTATCTGCTGAACCTTTTGAAAAACCTTGTTGATGAAGATATTTGTCCAAGCGGTAGTACCAAGCCCTTGGAGCTTGTTTGAGACCATAGAGAGCCTTTTTCAATCTGCATACAAGATTTGGATCATTTCCAAGAATGAACCCATCTGGCTGTTCAATGTACACTTCTTCTTCCAAGTCTCCATTCAGAAAGGCTGATTTCACGTCCATTTGAAATACTTTGAAGTTTTGAAAACTTGAGAGAGCAAGGAACATTCGGATAGCCTCAAGTCTTGCAACAGGAGCAAAGGTTTCTTCAAAGTCTATTCCTTCTTGCTGTGCATACCCTTTACAAACAAGTCTGGCTTTGTTTCTAATTACTTCTCCATTTTCATTCAATTTATTTTTGAAGACCCATTTTGTTCCGATAACATTTTTATCCTTTGGTCTAGGAACCAGCTCCCAAGTGTTGTTCTTTTCGATTTGCTCAAGTTCTTCATCCATTGCTTTCACCCAACATTCATCTTTGCATGCTTCTTTCACATTTTGTGGTTCAGTAGAGGAGAGTAATGCCAAATAGCTTGAGGCTTCTGCAACTGTTCTTCTTGTTTGTACACCTGCTTCTTTCTGCCCCACAATCTGAGATTCTGGATGATTCTTCTGAACATATCTGGATGGAGTCTTTTCTTCTATTCTTGTTTGCTCCTCTGGCTCTTCTTGAGGTTCTTCTTGAGGTTCTTCTTCTTCATCATTCTGTCTTTGAGGGTAGCCTTCATCTTCTTCGATGTCTTCATGATGGACTTGCCTAGGAATGTATCCCTTCTCATCAACCACTACATCAATGCTGTCAACAATTCTGCCAAGTCTTTTATTGTAGCACATGTATGCTTTGCTATATGGAGAGTAACCAAGAAGAATTCCTTCATCTGCCCTAGGTTCAAGTTTGCCAAGCTGCTCATCAGTATTCTTGATATAGCATTTGCTCCCAAAGATTTTGAAGTGCTTTACCGAAGGAGTCCTGCCACTCCAAAGCTCATGAGGAGTTTGAGTGCTGTTCACCCGGACATTTGTTTTGTTGAGAATAACAACCGCAGCATGTGCAGCTTCACCCCAGAAAGTTGCGGGAGTTCCTGATTCATCAAGCATAGCACGAGCCATTTGTTGGATTGTTCTGTTCATTCTTTCAACAACTCCATTTTGCTGAGGAGTTCTAGCTGTAGAGAATTCTCTCCTTATCCCATGTTCATCACAGAAATCGAAAAATTCATTTGAAGTAAATTCCCCACCTCTGTCGGATCTGAGGCACTTAATTTTGTGACCTGATTCATTTTCAACCAAGGCTTTGAAGGATTTGAATTTTTCGAATGCTTCATCTTTGTGCTTCATAAGTCCCAACCAGACAAACCTGGAGAAATCGTCAATAAATAATATCAAGTATTCCTCTCCTCTAGGTGTTCTTTTCCTGAATGGACCACATGTATCTGTATGAACTAGCTCAAGAGGCATGCTGGCTGATCCTTCTTTCTCTGGAAAGTTAGTTCTGGTTTGTTTTCCAAACTGACATGATCTGCATATGGTGTTGTCAGGAATTTTGATATCTGGAAGATCGCGAACTGCCTGATATTTGCATGCTTTCCTTATTTGTGAGAAGCTTAGATGTCCCAACCTTCGATGCCATAACCAGTGCTCTTCATCCTTGCTCAGATAGCATTGTTGTTGTCCTTCTTCAAATATGTACAGATTATTTGGAGTTCTTTTTCCTTTGAGTATTGTTTTACCTGTATCAAGATCACGAACAAGACATCCATTCGATCTGAAAATAACCTCAGTTCTTTGATCACACATCTGGCTGACACTTAGAAGATTATGCTTCAATCCATCAACATACAAAACATTTCCAGCTTTGACCTTTTCTTTTAACTGAGCAATGCCTTTTCCTTTTATAGTTGCAGGAGTATCATTTCCGAAAGAGACTTTCTTTCCCTTTTCTAGAGCAGAATAAGATTCAAGTTTTTCTTTATCACCTGTCATATGCTTCGAACATCCACTGTCAATGTACCATAGATTTTCTTGTCCCTCTGCATAAAATGCTATTCCACATCTTTCTGTTTGAGGTTCCTTTATTCTCCATGTTTTGGTGCTTGAGGCTTGCTCCTTTTTCTGCTGAAACCTGCTCCTGCATTTAGATTCTTCATGACCAAAGTTATTGCAAATAGAACATTCGACTTCATTTTCAAGAACCGAAAAGTTGTTATAGGTCCTTTTTGTAATCCCTGTCATACTTCTTTGTTTTTGAGCTTCCCTAGTCATGATTGTTTTATATGCAACACATTGAGCTGCTTTGTGACCAAAGTTATGACAAGAAAAGCATTGTCCATTGAAGAAACTTCTGCGGTTATCGAATCTACCAGCCAACTGATTGTAATTTCTATTTTCATCTATTCTTGGACCAAATTGAGAAGATTTTACCTGTGGCTGGTTCACCCTTAAGATGGATTGCCCTTGATACTTTCTGTTTGTAATTCGTCCCTGCTTTACCTGATGATCTTCATTGTTCTTTTGCTCATTTCTTCTTGCTACATCAAGATAACTCTTTGAGGTGGATGCTTGAGAGGTTTCTCCATTGTAGCCCAGACCTATCTTGTTTAGAGGAGACCGCTGCACATTGATAATCTTATCCAAAGTTTCAGATCCTTTGACAAACTTAAGATTAATAGCTTTTGTTTTCTCAATCTCTTTTCTAAGACCAACAATTTCTCCTTCTAGTTTTTCAAGATGTTTTTCCTTTTCATCAATTTGAAATTGTAGAGTATCAATGATCACATTCTTTTCTTCTATACATCTCTTGAGTATAGTGATTTCATCATAAAGGTTATCCACATCTATAGCATCCATATAATCATCATCTTCAAATTCCATTAATAACTTATATTCATTACCTCGTTCATCTTCATCATAGCTCGTGACCATTTTGTCCCATATCTCTTTTGCTGATTTGAAGTGCATTACCTTCATGAATTCTGTTTGGGATATACTTCCTAATAGAGTACTGACTGCTTTTGCATTTGTTTCATACTTCTTTTTCTCAGCTGGATCTGTAGGAGTAGCTGAAGGAAAAGCATAGCCTATTTCTACAATGTCCCAAACTTCTGTACCAAGAGATTGAAGATATGCAGTAACTCTTACCTTCCAATAATTGAAGTTTGTCCCATCAAAAACCAGTGGCCTGATTGATGCTTCTCTCTCGTAGTTGCTCATGATGAACGATCTACCTTCAAGCGATCAAGCTTCTCTGAAGGACCTGCTCTGATACCAATTGTTGGAAATAATACTGAGAGGGGGGGTGAATCAGTATTATCTAGCAATTTAATAAATCTTCCTTATTTGATCTTTGAATTATTTTTGCATGTCAGTACCATAAAATAATGAGCATGAACAAAGAAAAACAAATAGTCACACCAAAGAACACAAGATGTAAGGTGGAAAACCAATGTGGGTGAAAACCACCTGCTGCAATATGTCTCTATCTTCTTTCAAATTAGAAACTTCTTTTACAATGATTTTGTACTGGTGCAGACCTTTACCAGTACGCAGGCTGCAACCTGCAGAGAGCTACAACTCTCTCTCTCTCTCGTTTTCCAGTCTACTCCTGGAAGGGAGCTACAACCCCCTACTTCTTTTCATAAAGCATCAGATGATCAACAAGTACATAACAGTTACAGTCCACTACAGATATCAGATCAGCAATAACAGAAGTAACCCAGAACACCTTATCAACAGAGAAATTCAATCAACAGAACATCTTAAGATAGAGACGCAGTTTTTCCTTCTGTGGCCTGCGACCAGACGCAGTTAACCTTCTGCTCCTCTGCATCCACACACAGATATCCTTCTACTGCGTTGCGTGCCCACGCACTGTTCCTTTAACTGCTCTGCGTTCTGTTGCTTCAGGGACGCATCCAGAAACACTATCGCGCCGCGTCCTTTTGCTTCAGAGACGCACCTGAACCTTGATCGCTCTGCGTCCCCACGCAGATCTCCAGTCACTGAGCTGCGTCCCAGACGCACCTGAACTTCGTCTGCCCTGCGTCCCCACGCAGATCTCCAGATTCTGCACTGCGTCCCGACGCGCTTTCCTTTCACTGTGCCTGCGTCCCTTCGGGTATGAATGATTTCAAGACTTTAAGTGTAACCCAAACAGTCAGATCTACAGATCTGATCTTGCGCCAAAGAGATCTCTGTCCTTTAGTAGATTCGCCTTTTAGATCTAGACCAGATCTCACCCAATAAGATATTCAACCCAAGACATACACAAACCAAATGATCTCCTTTGCTTTATATAGGCAAGCTCCTCCTCAAAACATGGAACAATACCACGAGCCGACACCATAATAACACAATACCGTCGGCTAGATACAAAGAGTAAAACACAAGAAACCCCCACATGAGCTTTTCTCTGCCTTGAAATGTGTGCACTGGGTGGACGCATCTCCTGAATGGCTGGCCTGCGACTCTGGACGCGGTCCCTGCATGGTGTACCTGCAGGTATGCACCTTCTGAACTGATATCCTGCGTCTTTCTTAATTTTTCATAAATTGAGAGCCTTGTCATGGGAGTTTCCATCAAGTACAACATCTGTAACATATAGCCATACCAGAAAACATAATGCCAACATTTACTTCACATCAAATGTTACATTTCTTTTCCTGCTTATAATTTCAGTTATTCCTGCAAGCAAAAGTATTGTTAATTCCAGTAATCATTCTTAACATTAAGAGTATACTTCTAAAGGATTTGAGAATGCTTGTATGAATTAAGAAAGGACGTTATTACAAACACTTTACACTTGCATTTTATGACTTAACAAAAAGGAACAAAAACATTACAAGCTAATTGTTGAAGTAGCTGATGCATGCAAATTACTTTGATTGATGTTTTGATTATTTTGAATTGTTTTCACTTTATGAAGTTTACTTTCATTGCAAGGTTCAGTTAAATAAACATTCCTTTTCCATATACAATTTATCTCAGAATTTAGATTGCAATTGAAATTCTTTTCAACATGTCTTTTAATTCTTTCGAAAGTAAATTGGAAACTTTGGTGAAGAAAGCTTTGTCTCGGTGCAAGAGCTAGTATCTTGTCACAAGAACAAAGTGCCCTAAGCCCTGAGGCTAAGAGCACCTCCACAAAAACATAAATCTTAAGTAAAGAAGGTAAAATATACTTTTGCACAGAAGTACTGTACCTACACTAGTGCAAGGAGATTGCAATAGTACAAGAATAGGTTGTTTGTGTCAAGGGAAAATCAATTGGGAAACAGATCTCTGCAAGGGCCCACTTGTCATGTTATTATCCATCTATACTAAAGATAAACATAGTATTTCATTTCAGCATTTAAGATTGCTTCTAGTAGTGTGAAAGTTCCTTTACTTGATTTCCTTGCAAATTATTCTTTTACATTCCAGCACTAGGGTTTCTTTGGTGTCGATTGCCTTTAAGATTGTTTTTTGTCTGATTCTACAACATTTCCTTTAAGAAGTAGGATTAGGAATAGGAAAAATTCATACCACTTCTGGCATTTCCTATGCTTCATCTCAATGTTTACGTAACCCCCATTTTCACAATTAAGTGTTGAGGAGTTTGCTTAAGTACAATTCCTGCACCCAACATTTTGGCGTCGTTGTCGGGGAGGCAATTTGAATTGGTAAGAATTTTCCATTTTTTTGCTATAGGGGTAAGTTTGCTATTATTTTTTCCTGCAGTGTGCTTCTATTGTTCGAAGCAATTTATAGGTGCTGAGTTATTTTTGAAATTTCAGCTTTTATTTGGATTATGTTTTGTCTTTTTTTTAGATGAATCCCTAAAAGAGGTAGGGGTCCGAAGCCCACTAGGGGCCAAAGAAATACTGTTAAATCTGAAACCAAATCTCATATTGGTCCTTCTTTTGCAGGCAGAAGGTCCAAACAAGCTCAGACTCATCACACAGGAACAATCCATTTGGGCTCTGGTAGCAGTAGTCCAAGTATGACACAACCCACAAAGGGGAAGAAGGGGACTATTAGAACCCATAGTTAGCCTTCTCAACCTATTGAGAGTGGTTTTCATGGAAAAACAACAATGGAAGATCAGGAAGACCATGCATAAGGTACTGGTGAAAATCAGGTAAATGAGGAACAATCCACTTTTGGATTCCGAATTGTGGATCCTGATACACAAGTACAAATGAAAAATATTTCACCATCATCTCTTCCTCATTTCTATGGTAAAGTACATGAAGACCCAGACTCTTTCTTATTGGAGTTTGATATTTTGTGTAGAAGTTATGATTATTCATCTAATGTCCATAAGTTAAAGTTGATTCCTGCAACTGTCAAGGACGTAGCACGCCGTTGGTTCATGGGACTAGGAGGAAACACTATATTTTCTTGGGAGAAAATGAAGAGAGTGTTCTTGTCAAAATATCAAGAATACTGTAAAGCTAGAGATGTTCAAGATGAAATCTTTACTATTGTGCAAAATGATGATGAGACTCTAGAGGACTACTTGGAGAGATTCTTGTATATCCTCCAAAGGTCAAAGCACAAATTTGATCTAAGTACCATTAGAACCTTGTTCTTATGTGGGCTTACTGATGATGCTAGGAACAATTTAAATATTTTAGGACAGGGGGATATTGCTCAAAAACATTTTGATCAAATCTGTGACTTGTGCAGGAAATTCAGGAACCAATATAGATCCGGTAAAGGAATTCATAGTAGAAACAAGAAAACCGAATCTACGGATGCTATAATTTTTGGATTAGAAAACAAAATGGACAATATGAAAATTGAAATAATGAATAATGTTAGTAAATAGATAGACTCTAAAGTTTTAGAAAAAACTTGTAGAGGAATAAGAGCCACTGTCTATTTTTTGTCCAAAATGTAGAAGAAAGAATCTTTTAAGAAAATGTCTTCTCGAGATTAAAGAAACTAATAAATGTACAATTTGTGCAAAGAACCATGCCAAAAAAAAATGTCCCTCCATACCTAGGAGGAAAGCTATACTTGAGGGAGTACAACTTGAAGCCGAATCACTGCATGTTATGGGAGCACGAAGAAACTGGCCTCATGTAAGTGCAGGTATGGCTCCTGAACCTCCACCACATTTTTTTGGTTATAATGCACATTCATATTCCTATCCTAACACTAGTCACTCTCAACATTGGCAGCATGGGAACCAATATCAGTATGGACAACCCTCCCAATCTTGGCAACAAGGATGGAGAGGGACAAACCATTCACACCATTCACATCATTCCTATCCTGCACCTATGCAATCATACCCTCCTACATATGCACCTTACCCAATGCCACAACCATCATTACCTCAATTGAGTCAGCCAATGCCACCATTACCTTTACCTCCACCATTTCGACCTTCTCAGCTGCCTACTCAACCTTTACCCAACCCCAATAACAAAGTGGTACAAATGATCCATTCTATGAACCTGCTTTCTTCATCCAAATATTAGTCTATGACAGTTGGAGTCAATGACCTCTGATTGAAATCAGGGAAGATAGTAACCTCAGAAAATCAAAAGCAGCCTATGGTGATTATCAATGAGAAAGGAGAGGAGGAAACTCCTGACCATTTTGAAAAAGATGACACCATTCAGCCTATCCCCGTACCTTTTGAGCCCTTGTCATCTTCTTCCAACCGACCTCCCTATCTATAGAGGTTAGTTGTGGAGAAGAAAGACCCCATTCCTGAGTGTAGCCTGGCTTCTAAGCTTAGGAACCTTTTCATAAGGGTACCTTTGCTCCAAGATATTAAAGAGATCCCCATCTACTCAAAAATCATTAGGGAACTCTATCTCAAGAAGCCAGGAAGGAGAATATTAGAACCTCAAACTATTCAATTTGTTGGTAGAGTAGAAGAGTAAATAATGGGGTGTATGCACATGGAGAAATATACTGACCCCGGAAACCCTGTTGTCTCTGTTCAGATATGTGACATCCTTGTCTATAATGTACTTATAGACCCAGGGGCAACCAGTTACATTATGACCAAGAAAACCATGGATCAACTTGGATTGGTCCATATTCGTCCTACTTGCATAATGCTTGAACTAGCAAATAGATCTAAAATCAAGCTGGAAGGGGTGTTGGATGATGTGGTCGTTTCCCTAGACTCTTGGGAATATCCCACAAATTTCATTGTGCTTTAGCCAAAGAATCTTGTAGGAGGACATCCCTTGATCTTGGGACAACCATGGCTTACTACGACTGATGCTTATATTGGATGTCATTCTGATGACATGTATATTTCCCATGGAGATTCTAGGAAGGTCACCTTGTATCCACCTACTAGATCCATTCAGGAACTCCGAGACACATTATGGTTAGACTACAGTAGTGATGAGGAGACTCAACATGTTTCGTTGATACATCAGAATGCTGAGTTCTCACAGGAGGGTGAAATTCAAGACATCCTGAACAATCTAGACACCATGCCCAATTTTGAGTCATTGAGTCAGAGTTTTAGTCTAGATTTTCAGGAAATATATGAATCTCTACCTCCCTCACCACTATCTCTAGTGAAACCTCTGTGTACTCCTGAGCCTAATACCACTCTTGTTGAGATTAGTCTAGGTAAATCCTTGCATATCAGTTCAAACTTAGATCCTTCCCAGCAAGAGCAGCTTGTGAATTTGTTGTGAAACCATCTTGATGCCTTTATATGGGGCTATGAAGATATGAAAGCCATCCCTCCTGAAACTTGTACACACCATATCTATATTCAAGATGGAGCCCGACCTATCCAACAATCCCAAAGGAGAATGAACGCAGCTCTAAGAGATGTTGTAAAGGAAGAATTGCAAAAACCCTTAGATGCTGATTTTATCTATCCTATTTATAATAGCTAGTGGGTCTCTCGATTGGTATTAGTCCCAAGAAAAGATGGGGGATGGCACATTTGTATTGACTACAGAGAATTGAACAAAGTTTTGGCTTGTTGGGACCTTACCCAGGTTCAAAGGTGATTTAGCTAAACAAATCCCGGTACTACTGGCCCTTTCGGCAATAGTCCACAGAGCGCGGACTGAGCTCTCACCCGAAGTAGTGTGGGAGGGTGCTAGAACCAGGTTTCTACACCCTGGAGATGTTTGATGAGTTCAAGCGGTCCACGGTTTGACCTTGCGTGAAAGTTGCTATGCACACTTACCCGTACCTCGCAGCCTGAGATGCTACCTTCGTGCAACCCTACTTGGGGGTTGAACAATGTTATTACCCAAGTCCTTACTATTAATCTAATATTAGTTGATTAACTTAGCTTATCTGTATGCTTTCAGTTATACTTAACAATATTCACAATTCATACAAGTGCATGTGGTAAAGAAATAGTATATTCGCAAATGGTATCAAACATGTAATAACTCAGAATAGATCAACAGAATTGGTAACAAAACCTTTCTTTATTAATCTCTTCTCCAGTTACAGACTCAACTCTGCCCTACGCACTCAGCTATAGGGGTCCGTGCACTCAGTTGCGGACTCTACTAGGCCTCTATGCACTCAGTTGTAGAGCCTTGTCCTACTCTACAACCCAAGAGACACTTTTCACTTTTACTTAATATCTAAGACCCTTCATGCCTATTATCTATTAGATGTCTTTACAACTTAGAGCCTCACTCTATTTACACAATCACATGGTCCATGGACCATGGGTAGGCCGACATTACATTCAGAACTAGGGTAGACAACCCTATGACTCTAACATACATTTCGTGCCCGCAATTCGCGGAACTTTACAACAATATAAACTCAAAAATTTGGCTTTAAGTTCCAAAACATGCCATGGGGGGATTCCATGCCCAACAGGCCCCCAACACAAACATCGTGACTCACCCTTGAGTCACTCTGTTGGTGCGGTGATCTTGGCACGGAGTCCCTCCAACTATTCACGAACGGTACTAACGTCTACAGCGCATTGAGCTGCTGCTTGTTGAACCTGCTACATCTGTTCTTTTGAGACCTCTATGTCCGGCATGCTTCCCTGCATCTGCGCATGCATCCCCTATATGTGTGTGAGCTTTCCTTTGATATTTGCCATGATCATGAAGGCCTCGTCAATCCATGGTTGAACACATGCTTTGAGAACTGCTTCCTTATGGCGCACCATGTCCACCTGCTCGTTTAATGCCTTGGCTTGCTTCATCCTCGCAAGCCATTCAGTGAGGACTACTGTCTGTGCAATTCCTTTGACACTTTCTTACTGCTGCTGGAGTTCACGCGCCTCTGTCTCCAGGCATTGGATGTTGGGGTCCTCTTGCAAATTTTTGAGGACCTCAAGTCCCTATTCCAACATGCCGGTACAGTCATGCACTGCACCTCCATTTTCATCCAACCCTATTATGATAGCGCTAGCGTGCTGTTCTCTGATTTCTCGGGGAGTGGAAGGTTGCGCCTTCAACCGCAGCTCTACAATCTAGAGATTCAGCTCCAGCTGCACCTTTGTCGTCTCTTCCCTAGCCTCGCAGACTCCGATTGCCAACCTATGGATCTGCACCTTTATTAGTAGATCTACTGTGATGGCCAGTTCCGGGATGTGGTGGCAAGCGTCATCTACCGTCTACACCAAATGTTTATTTTGTGACACCAATTCATCACACTACAGGCTAAGCTATTCTATGTTTCTCTTCTTCTCGCTAAAAACTTGGATTGCACAGCTCTACTGTTATCCCATCCTATAACTGATACAACATCTCTCGGGGAAGGGAAACTAGATTAAGGCCAAAGCCTTTCATCATGCTAATCAACAATCAATCCATCGCATTTGACGACACTAGAGCTCCCTCTGGCAACACTATTATGTTTTCCATCCTTGTGTGCAACATCTGCTCTGTCGCTGAAGTTCCTGCTGCGACATGGGTTGACAGGGTACCTTCCTAAGGGGGGCGCACCTGTAACTCCTGCAGCTATGCTCTGAGGACCCCCAACATAGTCTGATGCTCCTGCATAAACTCCTAAAGTGCTTCACTGGTGACATCACAAACCGTTTCCCCGATGTCATGGAGATCACCTTCAGTTAAGGTGATCAGGTCAATGTCCAACTTCGAGGCCTTCACCTTTTTCCTTGGTCCTGCTCTTTCAGTGATTCGTGGGCACTTTAATTGTGTTGACATGGCCCCTGAGTCCGCGCTCCCTTCTGCTGTTTCTGTTTCCTCTGCCTCCTACCCTTTCAAGGACGTTGCTTGGCCCTCGTCTTCCTGTGTTGTTGCTGCCTCTACTGCCTATGCTGCTGCTGCTACTTCTGCAACCTTCCTTTGCTCTACGGCTTTCTGTGTCGGTTCTTGCGCTACCCTTTCCTTAGCTGTTGTGGTTTCCTTCTGTGATTTCTCTACCGATTGAGTGACGCGCAGCTTAGCATCATCCTTTTTCTTCTGTGCTTCTGCTTTCTCTAGTAATGCTAGATCTGAGGCACACCATTCAGGAGGCCATGTTTCCAAGATAGTAAAAATTGTGTCATCAGTGGCTACAAATGGTAGCTTCATCCACTGTTTCACCAGATCCTTTCGCGCCCTGATATAAATGTTGTGCATATCAGCTTTGAAGTCTATAAAACTCTACAGACTATTGTACACCATGGTTGATAGGTGCGACTTCTGGTTGATCCACATCCGAATGTTCATGTCCATGAGTACCCAGAAGATTTTGGTGTCACCGATCCATTTCACGTCCTTTGTGGAACAGAGTGAAGTGTACTTTGCAGTCTCCAGTAATTCTCTATCGATGTTGGGGAATTGATTGTCCTCCAGAAGTTCTCTTGCTACAAGCAATATGGATAATATCAACCATGAATAGTGGACGGTCTTACCCTACTCCTAGGATTTGCGACACTTCGTCAAACATTATTTGCAGAGGAATTTGGACTAGTTGAACTGGACCCCCTTCATGCAATGCTCGGCCAATGCGATCACTGGCATCGTTACCTCATTAGAATGGAACTTCCTCATAACTTTGCCGACCAAGATTTGGGTTGCTACGCAATCCCTTTGTCCTTGATGCTGGAGATGGCGTAACCCCTCTTCTTCTTCTCCAACTTATATTTTGTCTTCATGGATTCTGCAAGGGCCAAATCACTAGCTTTTCCCTCCGCTATGGTTGCGGGGTCCTTTCCTTTGTAGGGGAGCCGAGAGATGCAGTGAATTAGGTCAGTCGTGATGGGGATAGGGTCATCCAGCCACAGATACCCATCATGCAATAGGCAGAGTAGCTGCCTAATGACGAAAATGGTGATTGTTGCGCGGTGGAAATGTGGTACCCAAAGTAAGTTCAGTAATTCGGCCTTTTCCACACCACATAACCACTTGCACAGCTCGAGCATTGTCACCACCCCCGCAGTGTTTTGCTTCATCAGATTCACAATCTCCATATGAGGGAACTTCTCGCAGTTAGCGAGGTCCCAGTCTTCGAACTTCATGGTTGGCATACGGCCCAGGTGCATGCCTTCAAACATGATGTCGTCTCGGAGGAGAGGGGTCTAGAGTGGACTCTTGGTTTCATCTATATCCTTTGACACTTTAGTCTTCCCTTTCCACGGAGGGACATATACGGGCAGTTTCGTTGCAGAGCGTAACGGTTAGATATCCTCCTCCCTATCTTCTTCTTCTTCTCCTACGGCGATCAGGGCCTACAAGTCTTCTTCTTCCTCATCCATTTCTATTATGGCTGCTTTCCCCTTCTCTGCCATGGATAGTTTGTTGTGCCGTGGATTCCTTAGGGACACGCATACTGGACCCATTGCTTGTTTATCCTTTTTGGGCCTTGGTGTTCGCGGTGATTTGGGGATTTCTGTCACAACCTCGGCACCTTCTGGAACATCCTCCACCATTTGGGTCTGCGTGGCCTCATCAGTGGTTACCTCTTCAATTCCCAAACCATCCTTAGTGGCCGTCATCATATATAGGCTATATTCTATCACTCGGGAACTTAGGGGCTCAATTATCGCTCGACTCTCAATGCTTAGTGCTCTACTCAGACGCTCAACTCTCAAATGACCAAGTGTTGTTCACTGGCTAGCCCTTTGTGTTTTATAGTGCCTTTTGAATTTGAATTCGACCATTCCCCCCAATTTCCAACCATTAATTCTTTCTTGGCGGTAGATTTTCCCAAATCTTGCCCATAACTCGCGTCTTAAATGCTCGCTACATGCTCCATTTGGCCTCAAATCACAGACCCCATCATGAATAGTGACCTCAACAGTCACTTCCCAACCAACCCGCATGGCAGCGCAGACCTCTGTGTGCAGTCACAAACCTTATGACGTCTAATTCGGCACGCATCTCCAATATCGCGCAGTTCCTAGGCAGAATAGTTTATAGTCCCGCGCTCCCTTTCAACTACCTGCAGTGCTAAGACTATTCTTCCTACTACTAGTCAGGTGGTCATACCACCCGTGCGAGGCTCCATCCCATCATCCACCATGGTTCACAGAGAATCTGCACCTTCCATTGTTGTGATCGACATCCCGCACTTTACTACTTGCA
This sequence comes from Pinus tabuliformis, assembly GCA_031772625.1. Classification (NCBI taxonomy): domain Eukaryota; kingdom Viridiplantae; phylum Streptophyta; class Pinopsida; order Pinales; family Pinaceae; genus Pinus; species Pinus tabuliformis. The sequence continues at coordinate 1,092,605,806 of CM062805.1, forward strand.
ACATGCTACCCTAATCACTTCGTTTGGCAATATGTGGTCCAAGCCACGGCAGCGGACTAACAAGTTCACGGTGATTTTCCTCCAACTTGTTAGTACGATTATATGCACCTTGCCTTACCATTCTTGGTTTTTCAATAAGAAATGCTTCCTTTATGTCATCTTCTAGCTTCTTGACCTCTACATCCATCAAAGTGATTTTCTCCCTTAGTCATACCCGATCTTTTTCAAGTTCGCAGAGTCTAAAGTTTCCCTATCGGATTTTTTCCTCAAGTCCTATATGTCCTATTTATTGCAGCTGCGTGATTTCTTCATTCTGAGTTATGCAGACCGTCATATATATGGGTGCTATTACGCACGGAGTTTGCTTCACATGCTCCATAGGGATTATAGCCCCTGCTTCATACTTTTGCTTCGGAAGTGCTTGCACAGTCAAAGTTTTGCACATGGTCCTATAAGCCCATACAACCGCTGGTACGCACAGGTCCCAATCGGTGTGCCTCACATGGTGGACCCTGTTCAGCACTTCGCACACCTTGTTAAGGCTACCTTGTGTATGGTTTTTGGCATGCTAGGTCTTATCATACTTCGCCGTTCATGCACTTGTCATGCTTGCTTCTGCTTGTTGTTCTTGTTTCCTATCGTGAGAGCGATGTGTGTTCATGCGGGTTGTGTACCATTTGCCTGTACCCATCTAGAAAGGTGGGCTCACAGGCTATTTCCTCCATCATTCCTGGCTTCCATCCACATCTGAGGCTTCCTGAATCATAGGTGCATCACCTTTCTACATTCACGCCAGTCCCCGAAACCCTGTTGGTGCATACCCACCACCTTGCGGGCGTAGCGCGCAGTGCCCATTTCAGAGCATCGAACCATTGTTGTTCTAGCACTTCGCTTTCAAATTTGTTCAGGAATTCATCCACCATGGTCAACCCATCATACATAGGTAGATCTCTCGTCTTTGTTGCTACACATCGTAGTGACCTTATCATCATGTTTCAGTTTAGCATGGTTACCTCGTGCAACTGGTTCTGCCATCATTCTATTTCCTCGTCTGAATCCGACGTGCAGGAGCTTTCAAACTCCCACAAAATCCTGCCATCTATTTTTGGATTGACCCAATCCTACTCTCGTGTGGTTATCTTGTAGACACAGTCGAGATCATAATCACTATCATCATTGCGCACTGGTTTTGTGTAGCGTGCTCCTTTCGCAGGGTCTAGCGGTACCACTACGCGTAGTGACTTTTTCTCAAAAATCATCTTGTGCTTCTTTAGATTTATCACCCCACTCATATCAATGGCCCAATCTATTCCCAGTAGCGTGGGATACGGATTTTTGTCATCAACAATCTCTATCACTTCGAAATCTACAAGCGCTCTCACACCTTCGATATCCACCGTTACTCCTTGCAATCTTTCCATGGGTAGGATATTTTGTTGGTTCCCCATTCGTAATTGAATAGGAGACCACTACAATGTGGGCCTGCCCATGCACTCCCATGTCTTATTTGGTAGTACATTCATGTCCGATCCTAGATCCAGAATTATTTGATCCATTTCATACTCCCCGATTTGCATTGTCAGTCTCATTTCCCTTCCTGTTCGCAATGTGTGCTTTCCGAGCTTCCAGACTATGCATGGTTCTCCTGACCCATCACACCTAGTGATAAATTCGCATAGTCCCTTCACCGCTTTGCTGTCATGTAGCAGCTTCATGCATGTCTCCAGAAAGTTAGTGAGCATTGAAGGATCCATCTCTAGTTCTTGTTGATCCTTACTACCTGAAGTGGAGGCCTCCATGAAGCTCTTCTTAGCTTCCATGAATGTCTCCTTCGCACGTTGCAAATCAAATTTAGGTTCCTTTGTAGGAGCCTTGCGAACCCACACACTTTCTTTGGGCTGCTTACCTTTGTCATATCCTGTCATGATACCTCTTCAAAGCACGATGTTTACATTCGGGTCCTCTTCGTGCGGCTCATACCTCATCATTTGTAGGTTCTGAGTCAGGGGTGGCTGGATTATTCCTTTATCGAGCAACCTTACTATCAGTGTAGGGTAGTCCTTCATGTCATGATCAAATTTGGTACAATAGAAACATGATGCTCTCATTAGATTTGTACAATTGCGGGCATAATGCCCTGGCCCTCCGCAATTGTAACAAATCAGCTGTCCGCGACCCCTTCCTGGTCCTATTCCACCTCGACCTCGTCTGCGCCCCTAAAATCCAATGTGTGCCATCCCTACATTTTGATCGAGGGCTCATGTTTCAGTCTGCACCCTGTAGGTAGGGGTATGATCCATCATTATTTCATAGCTTCTGCAGCTACGCTCATCATGGCCTACCGACCTGCAGAAATTATAGAACAATTGTTGGGACATCTACATATACTTCTGTAATAGATGACTATTATTCATAGCATGTTTTCCTCTTATCTAACAAATCATGCACCATAATGCAGGCACTGCGCTCAGTCCTTCTTGTGCCTCTGGTCTCAATGGCATTGACCCTCCTCCCGCCAAGTAATTCATGAAGACTGGAAAATGGTCCTTGTCATGTCCCTGTCCCTTGCATTTTATGCACCATACCTCCTCACGCATCTCTGGACGATTTGTCCTGTCCTGTTTTAAACTCTACATTTCCATTCATAAATTTTTTAGTTGCGCATGGATTTGTTGGACTCCCAAGCTAGGATCTTGTATTGGGGTCTCGTGTAGTCTCACTGTAATCTCCAAAGCTTTGGCCTGGGTAGATAACTTCTGCTGTGACAGCGTCGTTCCTAGATTTGGCTTTAGTGATGCTACAAACCATGCATGATGTTGTCCATCCATCAAGGTCATGGTGGCTTCATGAATCATTCCCTTCAGTCTCTGACATAGCTCCCAAGGGGTCTCCCCTGGAAGCATGGTGGCTTCACGAATCATTCCCTTCAGTCTCTGATATAGCTCCCAAGGGGTCTCCCCTGGAAGCATCGTGATTTCCTTAAACCCGATAATCGACTGTGTCTCTTATTTTGGCCTGGTAAATTCCCTGTTCAGCACAGCTTGGATATCTATGATTCTTGCATTTGGATTGTCATTAAAGTGCTTAATGTACCATGTCAGTGCACAATCCTACAACGCACTTACCAGTGTTGCCTTCTTTATGTTGTCATCCGTGACTCCTTGCGCTTCCCATACAACCTTTACCATGAACCAAAATTGGTATGAATCTTCCTTCCCTACTCCTTTGAATACTGGAAATTTTATTACACTCACCATATGGAACTGTGGTGGTGGCGGAGGTGGTGTGGGTAGAGATGGAGGTGACGATGGTGAAACCGATGGCGGTGTAGGTGGGGGTGGTATGCACGGAATTCGCTGCCTTATCAGACTGATCGCGCTTCTTGGTGAAACTTTCACGAGCTCTTCCTCGCTTTCTCGCAGAGGTGAAATCAAGGGACTAGTCTCTAATTCTTCGCTACTTTTATTTCTGTAGATATTCCCACTTCGCATGGCCCCAAACATCAATTTATTCACATAACCCGCTTTTCACACAGTAGCATTTTAATCCAAGTGTTCAAATATTTAATATACTTACCACGCAGTCCTTTGAGGAAACGTCATTCCACCTTGCTGTAGCTGACTGACGTATCTACCATGAACTCAGTGATAAACCCTCCTATAATTCGATCGATCCAATGGTCCACAGTGCGTGCGATCTTATCTTTCGATGCTTCTAGTTTGCGCACCAACTCTAGAGTCCACACGATTGGTTTGTCGGGCCTACACCTTCCTTGACTGTCTGCTAGCTTCATGATCCACTCATGCAACTCAGAGGGGAAGGATGCAAAGAAAATTTTGTGTACTTCTGCATATATGTAGTGTTCTAACCACTGTTCCTTTGATACTCATGGATTCCTATTTTCCTGCGCTACGAACTCGTGAATCTTTTTGTCCAACCACTTTTCAATTTATTTCTTTTTCGAATTCCAGTGACACGACATTAGACATCTCTTATGCAGATCCCAGTCTTGGAAACAAAACAATTTGTTGGCTTATTGGGGCCTGACCCAGGTTCAAAGGTGATTTAGCCAAAGAAATCCCAGTACTACTGGCCCTTTCGGCAATAGTCTGCGGAGCGGAGACTGAGGTCTCACCCGAAGTAGTATGGGAGGGTGCTAGAACTAGGTTTCCACACCCTAGAGATGTCTGATGAGTTCATGTGGTCCGCGGCTCGACCCTGCACGCACATCGCTACGCGCACTTACTCATACCTCGCAGCCTAAGATGTTGCCTTCGCGCATCCCTACTTGGGGGCTGAATAGTTTTATTACCCAAGTCCTTACTAGTAATCTAATATTAGTTGATTAACTTAGCTTATCTGTATGCTTTCAGTTATACTTAACAATATTCACAATCCATACAATTGAGCGTGGTAAAGAAACAATATATTCGCAAATGATATCAAACATGTAATAACTCAGAATAGATACACAAAATTGGTAACAAAGCCTTTCTTTATTAATCTCTTCTCCTGTTACAGACTGAACTCTGCCCTCTCACTTAGCTGCAGGGGTTCGCGCACTCAGCTACAGACTCTACTAGGCCTCTGCACACTCAGCTGCAGAACCTTTTCCTACTCTACGCCCCAAGACACACTTTGCACTTTTACTTAATCTCTAAGACCCTTCATGCCTATTCTATATTAGATGTCTTTACAAATTAGAGCCTCACTCTATTTATACAATCACATGGTCCGCAAACCATGGGTAGGATGACATTACATTCAAAACTAGGGCAGATAGCCCTATGACTCTAACATACAATTCGCGCCCGCAATTCGCGGCTCTTTACAACAATATCAACCCAAAGCTTGGGATTTTAGCCCCAAAACATGCTGTGGGGGGATTCCATGCCCAACAAGCCCCCAACACAAACATTGTGACTCGCCCTCAAGTCACTCTGTTGGCACGGTGATCTTGGCGCAGAGTCCCTCCAACTGTTCTCGAACAGTACTAATGTCTGCAACACACTAAGTTGTGGCTTGCTGAACCTGTTGCATCCGTTCTTCTGAGACCTCTGTGTCCGACGTGCTTCCCTGCATATGCACATGCATCCCCTGTATGTGCACGAGCTTTCCTTTGATATTCACCGTGATCGTGAAGGCCTCGTCAATCCATGGCTGAACGCATGCTTTGAGAATTGCTTCCTTATGGCATGCCACGTCCATCTTCTCCTTTAATGCCTTGGCTTGCTGCATCCTTGCAAGCCGCTGAGTGAGGACTACTGTCTGCGTAGTTCCTTTGACACTGTATACCCTTCCTTTCATTTATTAGGTACTCGATACCCTTGCTGGTAAGAAGTACTTTTCTTTTCTAGACGGCTCTAGTGGGTATAACCAGATACAAATTGCACTTGAGGATCAAGACAAAACCACTTTTACATGTCCATGGGATACATTTGCTTACTGAGTGCTTCCATTTGGGCTATGTAATGCCCTGGCTACCTTTCAAAGGGCAGTCTTGGTTATTTTTGCTGACCTTGAGGGTGTAAAAATCTATATGGATGACTTTTCTATGTTTGTTGATTCATTTCAGGAAGCCCTCAAGAATCTAGAAAATGTGCTTCTTCGCTACCAAGAATCTCATCTCGCCTTGGGTGAAAAAAAATGCAGATTAATGTGCAAGGTGGGGGTGGTTCTTGGCCATCTTATTTCTAACAAAGGTATCCAGGTTGACCTTGCAAAAATAGAAATTATTTTGAGTCTCCCTATACCCAAAACTCAAAGGGAAGTGAGAGGTTTTCTAGGACATGCAGGCTACTATAGGAGATTCATTGAGAATTTCTCAAGGATAGCTACCCCCCTTTTTCGACTTTTGGCTAAGGATAGTGAGTTTTCTTGGTCCACGGCTTGCCAATAGTCCTTTCAAACATTGAAGGAAAAAATAGCCCAGGCACCAGTTTTGAGAGGACCAAACTGGTCCCTGCCATTTCATATTTCCTCTGATTCCTCAGATACTACTATTGGCGTAGCTTTAGGACAAGAAGAAGACAAACAATCTTATGTTATTTATTTCATTAGTAAAAACTTGTCACCCATTGAACTAAATTATATGGTTACTGAGAAAGAGTTTTTAGTTGTAATTTTTTCCATTAATAAATTCAGACATTATATTACAGGATATGGAGTCTTTGTACATACTGACCATTCCGAAATAAGATATTTGATGAATAAACCATTAACTAGTGGTAGGGTGACTAGGTGGTTATTATTGTTATAGGAATTTAATATTACCATTGTTGATAGACTAGGTAAATCGAATTTAGTAGCATATTATCTTTCAAAATTAAATAATCCTAGTGAAGAAATTCTTGTTGATGATGATTTTCCTAACGAACATCTTTTTTTGTGTCAACAAAATCCCCATGGTTTTTTGACATAGCTAACTATTTAGTCACTGGAAAATTACCACCTCACTTATTTGCTTGTGAAAAGTGGAATGTGATACAGAAAAGTGTTGCATATTCCTAGATTCAAGGAGACCTCTTTTACAACGGAGCAGATCTCATTATCTGTAGATGTGTAAGAAAGGAAGAAGTGTTTGATATTTTAAAATCTACTCATGATGAACCTTGCGGGGATCACATGTCTGATAAGTGGACTGCATACAAAGTGTTATGAGCTGGCTATTGTTGGCCTTCCTTGTTTAAGGATGCCAAACAATATGTCAAGCAGTGTGATATTTGTCAACGAGTTGGCCAACCAAATCAAACCAATGAATTGCCCTTATGTCCTCAGGTTATGATTGAGCCTTTTGAAAAATGGGCCATTGATTTCATAGGACTAATAAATCCAACATCATTAAATAAAAAGCATAGTTTGATTTGTACAGATTTTGTTACAAAATGGGTACAAGCTAAAGCCATTTCTTTTGCTACTGAAATAGTTGTTGTTGATTTTCTTTTTATTGAAACCTTTACTAGATTTAGTGTGCCTAGAGAAATTGTTTCTGACAATGGACCACAATTTATTTCTAATCTGGTATAGGGTGTGATGGAGCAGTACAAAATATGGCACAGGAAATCTACACCGTATCACCTGCAAGAAAATGGTCAGGTGGAGTCCACAAATAAGGTGATTGAGTCCATCCTCACAAAGACGATAAATATTCATAGAAAGGATTGGGTTGACAAATTACAGAAAGCATTGTGGGCATACCGAACCACTTGGAGAAACAACATAGGACACACACCATATGAGCTGGTGTACGGGAAACAAGTCCTCTTGCCGATAGAATTCTAAATTAAGACTTTAAATACTATAGTCCAATTAGGGCTAGATCTCTCTAAAGCATAGCAAAAACATCTTCTACAGTTGAATGAGTTAGATGAATTCCAAAGAGATGTTTTTCAAGAGAACATCTTGGTTCAACAGTAGTGCAAGAAGTGGCATGACAAGTCCATTCAGAAAAAACAATTGCAACCAAGTGATTGGGTACTCTTTTATGATTCTAGATTCAAATATTTTAAAGGGAAATTCCACACACGTTGGATGGGACCCTATGAGGTGGTCAAAGTGTTTGAAAATGGAGCAGTAGAAATTAAAACTATTGATGGACGGAATTCTATGTTCCTGGTAAATGGGCATAGATTGAAGGTATATTTTCAGACCCTTACTAAAGGTATGCAGCAAATCCAACAATAATTTGAAAAGGAGCTGGTAGGTGGTAACACCAACCTATTGAAGATTTGATTCCTTCTTTTCCTTATTAAAAAAATAATAAAAGAAAAAAAGACAAAAATAAAAAGTATATAAAAAAATCCTGTAATTATGAAAATCAGTTGACTGACATGATTGCAGAAGGATCAACTTGAAAACCAGCACGCTGGTAGGAAGATAGAAATTTTAATAAAAAGGGAATGTTACTTGAGTTTTAGATATGCTGGCTGCCACCAAGAAGAAGCAGGTTCAAGAAACCGAGCCCTTACCCAACTTTGGGGTAAATAGCATTGGAATTTTTTATCCAAGTAAATGCTTAATACCCGCTGCAATTACTTTTTCCGTTTCAAGGTAAAAAAAACTCTTCCTTTCTTCTATTTCCTGTTTCAAAAATTCCCACTATTTTCTTTTTCTAAAATCCCCAATGAATTACCTTCCTCTTTCTTCTAAGAAAACTACCCTACTCGATTTTGTAAAAGCCCTCTTTTCCCCTGAATCTTTCCACATCCTGTTTTGTTTATTCCCCTTGGTGATATTATTCTTGGAATCCCTGTTGTAATGTTCCTTCCCATTCTGAAAATTACCCCTTTCCCACTTCTTTATTTCCTCATAAATTGATTGCAGAATTTGCTGCAGTCAATCTAGAAGGCATGCTTATGACACACCAAAGGATGGTAAATAAAAAATTTCTTGTATATTGAGGCAAAAAAAAAATTCCAGCTACAGAATTGTGTTCTATCATAATTTTTGTTTTGGTAAAATCCCTGGTGCAAGATGCGTAGTGCAAGCATGGTGTAGTGCAAACAGGATCAGTGCAGGAATGCAGCCGACTGTGGAAGCAATTTTAAAATAAATTTCACATAGTTTAGGAGTGTCTTATCAAGGATGTTTATGGAATTTTATTACCCTGCACATGAGTATTGATAGATCATAGCATTATATATTTTAATTAATACTCTGTTTTATCATTTACTAACTTAGGAAAAATTTTAAAGTGCAAGATATACTGGGTTCTGAAATCTAATTTTTTAATGAGTACTAAAATATGTCTTGATTAAATTATGAGGTAGACTGTGGGATAGTATTAATTTTCTGATAACCTGTATTCACCTCCCTTGAAACAATCTCTCATTACTTGTTCATTATTATCTTACCTCGTAATCCGATCATTATGACCGTTGTACCACTGCCGCATAAGCCTCCACCACATCCAATCATTATTGCTCACCTGTAGCAGGATGATACGTATCGTCATCTTATTCAAGGAGTTGTTTTCATCATGATCGGTTGGGTAGGACTGAAAAGACGAAGGATTGATGAACCTGTTGTAGCCAGCAACACCCCCCCTTATTCAATTAAGTATCAACCATGATACTGAATGAATGGGGACCCTTATTTAATTTTTTTTTAGGAAAATCAATAGTTTCTTTTTGAAGTCACAATCATACGCTTAGAAAAAGCCTCTTGGATATTTTAAAGCCTAAGTCTATGATAAAAGAGAAAACCTTTAAGGTCGCGTTGCAAAAGAATAGGAAACACCTTCATTTCCCTTTTTATGTGCATCATCCCTGTGTTAATAATGACATCGCATCGCAAATTAGTAACGCTCATAAAGAAAAACTTAAAGATTCGCCGATCTGCAATAACGCCGATCGCTAGATCGCATATCGCAGAAATGAGGCAGGCAAGATTTGGTGAACATCAAATTCCTGCGATCTGTGATATTGTGATCGCTGCGATACCACATCCATGCAATTTGCGATCATGCGATTTGCGATTGCACGACATGCGAGGGTACGTCAGCAAATCATAAATCACCTTAGTACGAATCCTTCGGGCACGCCATTCAAAGAAAAGCCACTTACTATAATCTGACCCAAAATCATGCGCTTTTAATGATAGTAAATGAATTAGTTGTCAGTTATTAAATGGATTAAAGACGCGTGCCTTGGTAGAGATTTACTTCACGTAAGGTGGCATATTTGTTTTATCTCTTGCATTTAAAACTCTCCCATCACCTTTCTAGATCAGTCATTTCCATTTCACTCGTAATCTGTAGGAACAAAACTCTAAGACGTCTCAGACAGAAACGCAAAGAGAAATGGGAAAGAAAAATAGAGCTCAAAGCTCCGAAGTGAGGGAGAAGACCAAGGAGATGGCGCCCCTATACACAGACACAACCTGCAACAAAGACGCAGGGATATCAACATGGGAAGGCATGTACAAGCTGCTAGAGGAAGAAAAGCCTAGAATAATGAAGGTGACTGCTGTCGCGGGTGCACCACGCTCTTCTGAGGCGTCCTTGGAGGACCTAGAATGTTCATTCCTTCACAGAATAGCGGCAAGACCCAAAATTATACCATACACAGATATGATCAAGTGGATATTGGATGATGCAGAATTGAAGGGCAGACAATTCAAAGTTCATGGACATGGGCCCGTGGGATCGTTTGCTGCCCAAGATCTGAAGCTTATGTATCATCTTCCTGAACCGCAAACGACCTATAATGCACAATTTGTTAAGAATTTCGCGGTAGAGAATCCAGATCTATCAGACACCACTAAAGAATGGTCTAGAAGAGACGCGCCGTTAAAAAAGGATAAAAACGGTATGTACAGCACTGGTTCCCTTACCTCTCCATATTGTTTCGCTGCAGCCATGCTCTGTAGATTATTTGGTACACTCGATATCAACAAGTTTTCATCTGAATGGCTGCCATTAATTGATGCTGCCACTAATGCTGACATCCTAGATTGGGCCAAAATCCTTTCAGATACTCTATACACGGCTGTTCTCAATTACCGGTCTAAGAGATCCTTCTCTCAAAGGGTCTATCCTCCTTTTTATCTGTCTGGCTATATTATGGATTCTGTTTGTCTTGTATCTAGTTTTCCTGCTATGGGTTGGAAATGGACTACCCAAGACCCATTGCCCATCCATGTTTATCATAAGATCTTATGGGATTCCCAGTTTGCCCGTCATTTTTACCAGATTTGCCATGGGGTTATTTTGCCCCTATATAGAATGATATACGATAAGGACCCCCCAAGGTGCTCCCCCGAGGCCCAAATTGACATCATCCCCGTCGCAAGATGGTTTGGGGAAGAATGGTTTACTTACATTAGAGTTTTTGGAAGCACTCTACCTCCGCATGTCCTACCCCTATATATCCCTGATAAACTTTTGGCCCGGGAAATCGCTTATCAAACCTGTTCTGAAGGCGGCTTGACCAAGGACCTAAAGGACAAGAAGAAGGCAATTTAGCCTCAATTTCCCGTCACTTGTGGGGTCTTCTCTTTGTTCGATGTAGGACACACTTTTGGTGAAGTGGAGAATGTGACGTGTCTTCAATTATTTAAGTTCCCAGCGAGGCCATTCGACCCAAATGATGTGGCCCAAGAATTCACAACGAACGTCAAGATAAGAGAGTTCTCTGGAAAGAAGGATCTGTTTGATGATCTCTTTCAGAGTAAGAGCTCACTCAAAGAAATTTTGCGGGAAGCTCAGTCGAGGTTGTCTTCAGGTGACCTCCAGAAATTCACGTTATACAGAGAAAGAAGGCTGGCTAGTACTCCACTAGAGAGGCTGCGAATACCTACTAGAGAACCGACTCCGAGCATCAGCCTCAGTGAAAACTCCAGAACTTCCAGATCTAATTCCAACGCCGCACAAGAAGTATCTGAGAATCCTGAAGAGTCTGGTCACGAACAAGGAAAAAACGAAGAAACAACCAAAGACACAGCTCAGTCGAGTACAATGTCTCAGCAGCAAGTTATTGCCTCACCACCAAGAGATGTCCCCCCTCCTGTCATCGAAGCACCACTTGTCACGACAGAACTAGGTAAAGAGTGGGAAACCTTCAATGAATTGATCAATCTTGAAGGGAAAGTCCCGAAAACACCTGTGAATAATACACAGGTGGTGCAAGAAGTCGTTTCGACCATGGTCAGTAGCGCCACAGAAGCTGAACACCTTCCTATCGCTCCAACCTCAGAACTTCTACTTAACGTAGAAGAAATTCCCCCACTGGATGTATTCTATAGTCCCCAACACAAAGCAGTTGTAAGGAGACAGAGAAAGAAGAGAAAGCTTGAGAATACACTATCTCAAAATGCTGAACATTTGGACGTCTTTTGGAAAGACCCAAATAATAATCCGACCGAAAATCTCATGAAGCTATCTGAGATTGCAGGAGCATATGCTTCTGCAACTATTGACAAGGCCTCTGAAGTTCAGCAACTTTTAAAGGAACAAGAAAATCATATACAACTGCTACAACAACAGTTGCAACAAGCCAACGCGAACACTGAAGCTTCTAGACAGCTCGAAAAGCTACAGGAAGACTTTCAACAGATGCAGATAGGCTATCCAAAAAGTCTTGAAGAAAAAGAAAAACAACTGCAGACAGTGCAAGAAATGCATAAAGATGAGCCTAAGCTGGCAGAGTTTATTTCAGAGTCCATCGGCTTGAACGAGCAACTACTGCAGCAACAGGAAGAGTTGGGACGTAAAATATCACAGTGGAGGCACTTTTGTGAGCTGAGCGACAAAATCACCAGTCAGGTGGTGGAATTGTGGAGCGACTATGATCAGAACGACAAGAGGGTGACAGAATATCCGACTTGGCAAGATGATGAGGAAGGGAAAAGAGCAGGGGAACCCAGGATTAATAAAAATCATAAGGAGCTACTCTTTAATAAATGGGACGAACAAATCACGCAGGCGGAGCAAGCAGCAGAGACAGCGGTGACATAGGCAAGCATTCTTATCGACTGTGTAAATTAGAATTTACACAGGGCCAATTTAATTACAAAGACCACCCAGGGGTACCTACCAAACAAGTTGCAACTGGAGATAGAATGGAGGCAGAAAGCGCAGGCAAAAGGGAAAGCAATCCAAGCATTGGCTAAGCTGAATTGGGAAGGTTACTGGATGTACTTGGTTAAACCGCACAACCAATGGATGACGGTGAAGTGCATTACGAACGCAGCCGAGAAGGTAGCGCCAGCTCAGTGCAGAAATCAGCCAGCCGACTCTTCTCAAGCCTATGCTGGACACTTGCAACTTTAAAGACCAAGTTCACAAGTGATTTCATTTAGAATTTTGTTTTTTCTTTTAACTAAATTAGAAAAAGGACGGTCATTTGAAAACCGTATCCTAAAATTTTGTAATGATACTATTATTAGAATTAGGAAGTAGTATTTTAACCCTTCTCATTGCATTGGAAAAGGGTCCAGAAATTTGTCAAAAACTTGTCCTCAGAACATGCACTTCTGCACCCTCAGAGGAGGTTTTGATGAATGGAAGGATCGAGATTTATTTATGTTTGCATTTTAATGTCTGCTACTGATGTTGCACTTCTGTACTCTTGGTAGATGTTAGAATTAATTAGAGATGAATCGTTATTGCTTGAAGTTTGTGAGTGAAAATCAGTCATAAATGGTACTTTTATCTCTTGACGAATTTCTGCTTATATTCTTAAAGTGATATGCAGTTTTAGTTGTTTATATGTTAATGTATGGATGTTTGGGTTACCATTTGGCACTTCTGTATGGTGGAATCATTTGTTTGTGCTTGACATATGAATGACTTATTATGTGATATGTTGTTCACAACTGTTTTGCCTAACTTTTTATGCAGAATGGTTCATCTTAATTGATTTATATTCTTATGGTAGCTGAATGATCTTTATTACCAGTTATTGTTCGAAATCTTTTTAGATCGCATGACAGAAGAGTTATATCCCGGGTTAGCGTAGATGTGTTGTTTTCATTAGATTATAATAACATAGATTTAGTTTATAAGTTAGATTTGAGTTAGCTCTAAAGTACCTCCAGAATCAACATAATCAAACTCTACACACACACACCCTTTAGATTGGGAAGTTGGTCCCATTATCCCCAGTCGGACCCGCTACACCAAACGGGCAAGGAGCCGCCAACCAGGTTCCGGCCCGGGTGGGTATCCCCCTTGTTGTTGACCCGATTTCGGGGCCCTCAACATATTTGGTGCTAGAAGGAGGGCCTGAGCATATTGTCTGTTGGAATGTTTTCAAAATTATAAATCTTGAAACAGGATGGCTGCTCATAGAATTCCTATTTGGAGTTGCATGCATGTTCCTACCTCTTCCAACACTCCACCAGATGTGGTAAGGCTCTTGTCTTAGGTAAAATTTAACGGTAAGAATAATTCTTCTGCATTTAATCATGCCCTTCAGTTCATTCAAAAAGTTTCGGGTTCTGATATTCAGAGAATTGATGAAGGCGTTTTGTGCAGGATTTTTACTCTTACATTCACAGCGGAAGCTAGAAAATGGTGCAGAACCCTCCCAGTTGCATCAATCCACAGCTGGGACCAATTCGTTAGGACTTTCATCTTGGAATTTGATTGTTATGACCACGACCAGGTATATGATGAAATTGATTATCTACGGAAACAAGATGAACCCGTAAGGGATTTCAATATGTGATTTCATCTTAAATGTCTACAGTGTGATCTCGAGGATGAGCTCACAGATGAAGAATCTTCACATTATGATAAGTATTTCCTACCTCCTATATCTGACCAAGCAGAAATTAGCTCGACCTTTGTTTCGTTTTCTTCTAATATAGATGAGCATTTCAAGTCAAATACACAAATCATCCATAATGAAGAAAATTTGTAAAGCCTAGGAGTCATGCATGCTCTAATACCAGAAAATAAAGACGAAAATGCTGAAAGGGAAACTACCTTGGAACCAGAAGATGACTCTGACATAAAGTCAGACAATATCATTTCAAATCAACGAATGTTGATGCCAAGGTTAGATCAACCAACTGTTTCTCTTTCAGAAAGTATCAGTGCACAAAGGTATGATCTAAAGCCCGATGTTTATGATGAATCTGATGAACAAATTTTTTTTCATGATGTTTTTAAATGCATTATTCCAGATTCACATTTTTCTCTTTATCCCGATGTTTTTAGTGATGACAATTTTTCCCCTCTCAATATCAAACATATCTCAAAAAACACATAGGGTTATTCAAATGACTCATCATTAGGTTTTCAAGATAAAGAGACCGCTTTAGCACAACCTTTGATCAATGTCAAACAAGAGCTTCTTGACCTCCCTTGTCTGAAAATATATAATGAAAAAGAGGAACCTAGGGAAATCTGTAGAGTCTTTTTCGATAGTTACTTTGACAATGATGATGTTGTTGAGTTATCTCAAGTAACTCAACTAGGGTCAGATAATAAGGAACATCTTAAATCAGAAATCATATCAGTCGACCCTCATCTCAAAGTAAAAGCTCATTTGAATAATTTTACTATCCAAGACAATACCCCGATCTATGATTCATATCATGAGGAAAGCTCCATCCCTATTCGCAATCATAACTTAGTTCCTGATTCATAAAACCTGGCCAGTTCTTGTGAGGAGCAAGATGTTACAAGTAAATCCCAGTTGTGCTGTAACACTATTTGTATAAATACCCAATCATTTCTTTCTCACTTGCACTCATTTTGTACAAAATCGGATTTCTTTTTAAATTTTCAAACTTTTGATAGATTATGTTTTAGCGATTTATATATGAGAACTTTCATTCCAAACGAAATCGCTAAAAACTCAGCGTTAACAAACAACAGGTTACAAGCCATTGAAACTAAAAAACCATTTTCACAATTTGACTTGTTATCCTTCCTATTGAGAGATCGTCAATTCATAACTGAAATTCATCCTAATTTTTATGATCCAATAGGTATCCAGTTGGAAAAAAGCTCTCATGAGAAAGGAAAATCAGACAGAATTCCAATTGAGGTTGTATGTTCTTATTCCACAGCCAATATTTATGATCCAAGGAAAGTTTGGTTCGTTTTACTCATGCTTGGAAGATTCATACGGCTAGGAATAAAAATGGATAGATGGTTCCAGTGGAAATATCATTTCACATAGTTATTTCCTGAATATAGTTAGAATAGGAGTAGGAGTAATTTAGCTAGGTTATTAGGTTTGCTTTTAATAAATCGATAGGCAAATTTATTCATATTCCCTACATAACCCTAGGGAATGTTTGCCTCTCATAATAATGTTTGTTTTAGTTAAACGACATTTGACATTTACTAAAGACACCTTGTCTCTGTTAAAGATTTTGAACTTTTGCTTCTATAAACAGCAAATCTTTTGGGAATTTGATCTTTATTATCAATAGAACTTTAACCCAGATATGATGATAGTTTCAACTGCCGAAAAATTTAAAGAAAGCTATCTCAGTGAAGGATTTGTTTTAGGTCAGCACAATGAAAGGTATCAATATTAAAATAAAAATTCTCTGTGAAAGCAGCCATTACCAAAAACAGCCCTATCATTGTCGTCCAGAACTTTCTTAAGGAAAGAAAATTTGACTTCCTCCCTGCTAAAGGAAAACGCAGCATTCAGAGGAATAATCTAAAAAGACACTATATCTCAAAGAATGAGAGGTCTCATCACGAGCCGGATTATCATGATCACAGATATTATAACTTGCTGACTTTGCCAAAACTGTCTACCAAAACAGGGAAATGACTCAAGATTATTGCAATCAAAAGACAAGGGGTCTCATCACGAGCCAACTTGTTCAACAAAAGTGTAAATCAAGTGAATGACTGTGTCATAATTTGGCCAACAAACAAAGACATTGTTCTTTAGAGAATAAAAAGGAAAAAGTGTCAAAAAAGGATTTTCTCTGAAAAAGTTGTAAATAACCTTAAGCAGGATAAAGGATCATTGCTGGGTAATAGGTAACCCTGTCGAGGCTATGGACGCCTGCTGGCAGCAGAGGCTCTACCTGCGACAAAGGAGCATATTTAAAAAGAGCTGATACATAGAGAAGACTTTATTTTATGTTTTACAAGACCAAGTAATGACTGATTTAAATGCAAAGCACAAGCTGAAGATGCAAGTAATTGAAATAGAAAGAGGTTGAAACGAAACATCATTGATAGTTTGAAGTATCATTTGCTTTATCTTTTTATAATAAAGTTCAAGTTTTTCTTTAAGAAAATTTTTTCAGGAGTTTCAAGCGTCAATATAAAAGCAGAGATAACTGGTTCTCCCAAGTGAATCGCCAATTGTTGTAGCCAGCAACACCCCCCTTATTCAATTAAGTATCAACCATGATACTGAATGAATGGGGACCCTTAGTTAATTTTTAGGAAAAGCAAGAGTTTCTTTTTGAAGTCACAATCATACGCTTAGAAAAAGCCTCTTGGATATTTTAAAGCCTAAGTCTATGATAAAAGAGAAAACCTTTAAGGTCGCGTTGCAAAAGAATAGGAAACACCTTCATTTCCCTTTTTATGCGCAACATCCTCGTGTTAATAATGACATCGCATCGCAAATTAGTAACGCTCATAAAGAAAAACTTAAAGATTCGCCGATCTGCAATAACGCCGATCGCTAGATCGCATATCGCAGAAATGAGCCAGGCAAGATTTGGTGAACATCAAATTCCTGCGATCTGCGATATTGCGATCGCTGCGATACCACATCCATGCGATTTGCGATCATGCGATTTGCGACGATGCGATTTGCGATTGCACGACATGCAAGGGTACATCAGCGAATCATAAATCACCTTAGTATGAATCCTTCAGGCGCGCCATTCAAAGAAAATCCACTTACTATAATCTGACCCGAAATCATGCGCTTTTAATGATAGTAAATGAATTAGTTGTCAGTTATTAAATGGATTAAAGACGCATGCCTTGGTAGAGATTTACTTCACGTAAGGTGGCATATTTGTTTTATCTCTTGCATTTAAAACTCACCCATCACCTTTCTGGATCAGTCATTTCCATTTCACTCGTAATCTGCAAGAACAAAACGCTAAGACGTCTCAGACAAAAACGCAAAGAGAAATGGGAAAGAAAAATAGAGCTCAAAGCTCCGAAGTGAGGGAGAAGACCAAGGAGATGGCGCCCCTGTACACAGACACAGCCTGCAACAAACACGCGGGGATATCAACATGGGAAGGCATGTACAGGCTGCTAGAGGAAGAAAAGCCTAGAATAATGAAGGTGACTGCTGTCGCGGGCACACCACGCTCTTCTGAGGCGTCCTTGGAGGACCTAGCATGTTCATTCCTTCACAGAATAGCGGCAAGACCCAAAATTCTACCATACACAGATATGATCAAGTGGATATTGGATGATGCAGAATTGAAGGGCAGACAATTCAAAGTTCATGGACATGGGCTCGTGGGATCATTTGCTGCCCAAGATCTGAAGCTTATGTATCATCTTCCTGAACCGCAAACGACCTATACTGCACAATTTGTTAAGAAGTTCGCGGTAGAGAATCCAGATCTATCAGACACCACTAAAGAATGGTCTAGAAGAGATGAGCCGTTAAAAAAGGATAAAAACGGTATGTACAGCATTGGTTCCCTTACCTCTCCATATTGTTTTGCTGCAGCCATGCTCCGTAGATTATTTGGTACGCCCGATATCAACAAGTTTTCATCTGAATGGCTGCCATTAATTGATGCTGCCACTAACACCGACATCCTAGATTGGGCCAAAATCCTTTCAGATACTCTATACACGGCTATTCTCAATTACCGGTATAAGAGATCCTTCTCTGAAAGGGTCTATCCTCCTTTTTATCTGTCTGCCTATTTTATGGATTCTGTTTGTCTTGTATCTAATTTTCCTGCTATGGGTTGGAAATGGACTACCCAAGACCCATTTCCCATCCATGTTTATCATAAGATCTTATGGGATTCCCAGTTTGCCCCTCATTTTTACCAGATTTGCCATGGGGTTATTTTGCCCCTATATAGAATGATATACGATAAGGACCCCCCAAGGTGCTCCCTCGAGGCCCAAATTGACATCATTCCCGTCGCAAGATGGTTTGGGAAAGAATGGTTTACTTACAGTAGAGTTTTTGGAAGCACTGTACCTCCGCATGTCCTACCCCTATATATCCCTGATAAACTTTTGGCCAGGAAATCGCTTATCAAACCTGTTCTGAAGGCGGCTTGACCAAGGACCTAAAGGACAAGAAGAAGGCCATTTGGCCTCAATTTCTCGTCACTTGTGGGGCCTTCTCTCTGTTCGATGTAGGACACGCTTTTGGTGAAGTGGAGAATGTGACGTGTCTTCAATTATTTAAGTTCCCAGCGAGGCCATTCGACCCAAATGATGTGGCCCAAGAATTCACAACGAACGTCAAGATAAGAGTGTTCTTTGGAAAGAAAGATCTGTTTGATGATCTCTTTCAGAGTAAGAGCTCGCTCAAAGAAATTTTGCGGGAAGCTCAGTCGAGGTTGTCTTCAGGTGACCTCCAGAAATTCACGTTATACAGAGAAAGAAGGCTGGCTAGTATTCCACTAGAGAGGCTGCGAATACCTACTAGAGAACCGACTCCGAGCATCAGCCTCAGTGAAAACTCCAACACTTCCAGATCTAAGTCCACCGCCACACAAGAAGTATCTGAGTATCCTGAATAGTCTGGTCACGAACAAGGAAAAAACGAAGAAACAACCAAAGACACAGCTCAGTCGAGTACAATGTCTCAGCAGCAAGTTATTGCCTCACCACCAAGAGATGTCCCCCCTCCTGTCATCAAAGCACCACTTGTCACGACAGAACTAGATAAAGAGTGGGAAACCTTCAATGAATTGATCAATCTTGAAGGGCAAGTCCCGAAAACACCTGTGAATAATACACAGGTGGTGCAAGAAGTCGTTTCGACCATGGTCAGTAGCGCCACAGAAGTTGAACACCTTCCTATCGCTCCAACCTCAGAACTTCTACTTAACGTAGAAGAAATTCCCCCACTGGATGTATTCTATAGTCCCCAACACAAAGCAGCTGTAAGGAGACAGAGAAAGAAGAGAAAGCTTGAGAATACACTATCTCAAAATGCTGAACATTTGGACGTCTTGTGGAAAGACCCAAATAATAATCCGACCGAAAATCTCACGAAGCTATCTCAGATTGCAGGAGCATATGCTTCTTCAACTATTGACAAGGCCTCTGAAGTTCAGAAACTTTTAAAGGAACAAGAAAATCATATACAACTGCTACAACAAAAGTTGCAACAAGCCAACGCGAACACTGAAGCTTCCAGACATCTCGAAAAGCTACAGGAAGACTTTCAACAGATGCAGATAGGCTATCAAAAAAGTCTTGAAGAAAAAGAAAAACAACTACAGACGGTGCAAGAAATGCATAAAGATGAGCCTAAGCTGGCAGAGTTTATTTCAGAGTCCATCGGCTTGAACGAGCAACTACTGCAGCAACAGGAAGAGTTGGGACGTAAAATATCACAGTGGAGGCACTTTTTTGAGCTGAGCGACAAAATCACCAGTGAGGTGGTGGAATTGCGGAGCGACTATGATCAGAACGACAAGAGGGTGACAGAATATCTGACTTGGCAAGATGATGAGGAAGGGAAAAGAGCAGGGGCACCCAGGATTAATGAAAATCATAAGGAGCTACTCTTTAATAAATGGGATGAACAAATCACGCAGGCGGAGCAAGCAGCAGAGACAGCGGTGACACAGGCAAGCATTCTTATCGACTGTGTAAATGAGAATTTACACAGGGCCAATTTAATTACAGAGACCACCCCGGGGTACCTACCAAACAAGTTGCAACTGGAGATAGAATGGAGGCAGAAAGCGCAGGCAAAAGGGAAAGCAATCCAAGCATTGGCTAGGCTGAATTGGGAAGGTTACTGGACGTACTTGGTCAAATCGCACAGCCAATGGATGACGGTGAAGTGCATTACGAACGCAGCCGAGAAGGTAGCGCCAGCTCTCATAGATGCCGTTTTCGCAGCCCAGCTCAGCGCAGAAATCAGCCAGCCGACTCTTCTCAAGCCTATGCTGGACACTTGCAACTTTAAAGACCAAGTTCACAAGTGATTTCATTTAGAATGTTGTTTTTCTTTTAACTAAATTAGAAAAAGGACGGTCATTTGAAAACCGTATCCTAAAATTTTGTAATGATACTATTATTAGAATTAGGAAGTAGTATTTTAACCCTTCTCATTGCATTGGAGAAGGGTCCAGAAATTTGTCAAAAACTTGTCCTCGGAACATGCACTTCTGCACCCTCAGAGGAGGTTTTGATGAATGGAAGGATCGAGATTTATTTATGTTTGCATTTTAATGTCTGCTACTGATGTTGCACTTCTGTACTCTTGGTAGATGTTAAAAGTAAGTAGAGATGAATCGTTATTGCTTGAAGTTTGTGAGTGAAAATCAGTCATAAATGGTACTTTTATCTCTTGACGAGTTTCTGCTTATATTCTTAAAGTGATATGCAGTTTTAGTTGTTTATATGTTAATGTATGGATGTTTGGGTTACCATTTGGCACTTCTGTACGGTGGAATCATTTGTTTGTGCTTGACATATGAATGACTTATTATGCGATATGTTGTTCACAACTGTTTTGCCTAACTTTTTATGCAGAATGGTTCATATTAATTGATTTATATTCTTATGATAGTTGAATGATCTTTATTACCAGTTATTGTTCGAAATCTTTTTAGATCACATGACAGAAGAGTTATATCCTAGGTTAGCGTAGATGTGTTGTTTTCATTAGATTATAATAACATAGATTTAGTTTATAAGTTAGATTTGAGTTAGCTCTAAAGTACCTCCATAATCAACATAATCAAACTCCACACACACACACCCTTTAGATTGGGAAGCTGGTCCCATTATCCCCAGTCGGACCCGCTACACCAAACGGGCAAGGAGCCGCCAACCAGGTTCTGGACCGGGTGGGTATCCCCCTTGTTGTTGACCCGATTTCGGGGCCCTCAACAGAACCTTTGGCATAAAGCTCTCAATAATCATTGGTATCACTCACTGAAATCCTTTTGAGGTTGTGATTGGGAATTGTGAAGTGCAATTTGAACATGGCACCCATAAGGAGTGAGTCGTTGTCCTTGAAGGAGATCGAGCAAACCGTGAAATACCAGAACAATTTTACACTATTGCAATAATCTGAGTTCCTTCTAATTTTAGAGAAGTTCGATGGTTTTGACATGGTTGGGGTACTGGAGTTCATGAAGACGTTTTAAGGAGGCCAAGTCAGGGTCGTCTCATTACAATTCGAAGTCATGGAGGAGTCCATTGTGCAACCTATAGGCTTGCCAACTACACGGGAGCGGTGGTTAAAAAAGGAACAGCTCAGTAAGAAACAATGGGATTGGTTTGTGGTTGACAGAACGCTTAAGGTTGATTGGAAGAAGGGACTTCCGTAGAGTGCCATGATCGGGAAATGGTGAGACCTCCTCTTCATATTGCAGAAATTTGTGACCTGCGAGGGATGTTATACATTAGTGTTCGTATATCACCTTCAACTGTTGCTACACTTTAAGCCGGGAAAACTTATTAATTTCCCTTACTTCCTACTCAGAAGTCTCGAGAAAATGGCGAAGGGTGTTCAAAGTGGGAACGCAAGCCAAGTTGCAAATAAGCTATATCATCATGGGCTTATCACAATCCTCATCAAGAAAGTGCTGGAAGAAAAGGGAGTGACCTGGGAGGCATTCCTTAAGGAGTTTTGAGCGAGGAGTGCAGGGAAGTCTACTAGCACAAGTAAAAGCAAGAAAAGGAAGGTAGAGACATCATCCCCTACAAAGAAAAAAGGTAAAAGCACGCTAGTGCAAGTAGAAAAGAAGTCTGTTGAAAACACTCCGCCCTCGGCAAAGAAAAGAAAAATCAGAACCTCAACAAGGAAGAAGACTGTCTCTCCAGGAACAAATTAGTCAAGCTCCCTTATTGTGATTGATGAATCACCCCAAGTTTTTCCTAAAGATCATAACCTCATTTCTTGCAAATGCAGCAGCCCACACCATGGTAAATGAAGAGAACGTCGAAGATGACATATTGTTGTCTACCTTTGTTCGTAAATTAAGAAAGAAGAAGACAACACTGAGTGCAGGTGAAGTTCAAGAAGAGGGTCACGAGGATGATGAGGCATAGCACATGGAGACCCTCGATAATTTTGATGAACAGGACATCAAAACCCTCAATGTTCTTGAGGAATAGGGTGCTGAAGCCCCTACTGTTTTTGAGGAATAGGGTACTAAAACCCCTGCTGGTTTAAATGAATAGGGTACCGAAACACCTAAAGAATTGGAGGAATAGGGCATTAAAAACCCTGTGGATTTGAGTGTGCAAGGTACCGAAACCCTTGGCATGAAGGCTATGGAGGGCACCAAAACCCTCAGTGATAAGGAAACCCCGGGCGCAGAAAATTTTGGTGATGTCATAATGTAAACGTTGGGCAACCTTAATCTTGAAAATGATGGGACTTGTTTTGAGTCTGTTGCAGAGAAGTTATTTACTCCAAAAGATATGAGCATGGAGCCCTCTACTCTCTACCTCAATCACTGAATAGTAGAATTGGAGCAGCAAGTTCATGACCTGGAGGCTTTGAACCAGGTCATGAAGGAGCAAAATTAGCAAAAGAAAAGTGAGGTAGAGTTGTTCGCAGAGGTCAAGAAGCAGAAACATCAAGTAAAAGTGTGGAAGTATCAAGCTTCCAAATGCTATAAATGCCTCAAGAAGGTGACTAATTAGCTGCAAAGAGCGTGAGGTAAAAATCCAAAGGTAGTGAAAGCAGGAATAAGTATTGAAGTACACGATTAAGAGCTAGCCACCCATTTTTGTGTTGGCATTATGGCTAAAGTGTTGTCCTTGATGGCAACTTATACAGATGATGGATCACAGTACAACCAACCAGTAGCAGAGATTGATGATCAGCTCTCAAATATTGAAGAAAATAAGGGGTACGCAGGTACACCATACAAAAGGTGCAGACACGCTGGCATGTCTTAGATAAAGTGCGTACATACACGCAGGTATCCCGTGTAAAAGGTGCAGACCCTAGTTCATGCACTTTCATGCAGTGAAAAAGTATTCTCACGTGGGAATCCAATGGTGTACCATAGTATTTAGCCCGACGTATTTGATCCTATGGTTTGGCCCGTGGTATTGTTTTATATTATTATTATTATTGAGCCCCATGTTTTGGTTATCTATGGTATTGATCCATGATTTTAGGGAGAGCTTGCCTATATAAAGCAAAGGAGATCATTTGGCTAGACACTTGTGAAATTAGAAGATCTTAAGAGAAACTAGATCTGAAATTCTTGTAATCAGTTTGTGAGAAAGAGTTTAATCAATATCAAGGAGAAACATGAGAATTACAAGTCGGATCTACTAATGGGTTGATATCTCCTCGGTGCATGTTCAAATCTATAGATCTGACAGTCTGGGTTATTCTTGAAGTCTTGAAATTATCTATACCCGCAAGTACGGAAGTACAGAGAAAGAAAAGTGCGGAGATACGCAGGCGCAGAAGTGCTGCAGGTGCGCAGATACGCAGGCCCAGAAGCGCTGTAGATGTGGAGGTGCGCAGGCACTTCATTGGACACAGAGCGCAGGTACGCAAGAAGTCTGTGAGGCACAGTGCGTGGGTACGCAGGAACGTAGTTGGAAACAGTGCGTACTTCTAGGCAGGTGTTATATGGGTGAAGCTGCGTACTTCTCATGAAATCTATTTAGCTGCCCTTGTTTATTGTTGTGTTCTGGGTTTTGAAGTGATGTCTGGTTTCTGGTATTAAGTTCTGATAACAGCAGTGATTGATTAAATGTTTATACATTGATGGATGAATGGATCAGGTTCTCATTGACTCATTTTATGTGATCTGATGGACTAGATCTGATTGATGACTCACTTGTATATGTATTGATCTAGTGCTTGGGTAATTCAGAAGGTTGTTTGATTATGAGCTTCAATGTTGCTGGGCCCAGTATGAAAATTGGATGAAATGTGGCCTTTCAGATTATGTGTTGTGCTTCAATGTATCCAGTCTGAAAATTGATGAAACGTGGTACCTGGAGGAGAGAAGATTGTAGGTCAGCACCTATGTACTAGTATCTAAGCTAGTACAAGAGCTAAAGGAAATCTTTGGAGCATTGTAGCAGGTAGTAGCCTGCATACTAGTAAATGGATCGGCTAGTACAAGAGCAAAGGGGGTTGTAGCTCCCGTACTGGTATAAGACTGCACCAGTACAAAATATTGCAAAAGGATTTTCTTATTAAGAAGAAGATTGAGATGACTTGCAGCAGGTGGTTTTCTCCCGCTTTGGGTTTCCACCTTATATCATGGTGTTCATGTGTGTGCCTTATGTGTGATGATCTACTCTATGTTACT
Source organism: Pinus tabuliformis (assembly GCA_031772625.1). Taxonomy (NCBI): domain Eukaryota; kingdom Viridiplantae; phylum Streptophyta; class Pinopsida; order Pinales; family Pinaceae; genus Pinus; species Pinus tabuliformis. The sequence continues at coordinate 1,092,630,715 of CM062805.1, forward strand.
GCATCTGTTAACTGATAATATGGTTGATAATGTTCTAATGCACTCATCGAAGATCAATTAACTTAATCATAAGAAGTTGTGGAAGTAGCATATATGAATCTGATTATGGAAATGAAAAAGTTTTATTAATGTGATAATACTGATTCACCCCCCCTCTCAGTGTTATTTCCAACATTTTGAAGATTTTTTAAAGAAGGTAAATGTTGTGTGAGGACACACAACAACTTAGGGATGGGAGGATGTTGGTGTCCCAAATTTCTCTATTTTTACCCCATTTCCATAAACTTGAACCTCTGTTTTATCTCTACTTAACCTTCTCATTCTTGCACTAGTCCAAGATAATCATCTATTCCTACATATGCTTCGTATTTCATAATTAAGATTTATTAAGTGCTTTATTAATTACTTTACATAGATTTCATGCATGTTAGTATTTCTTGTAACTTATGTTTAACTTTCCTAAAAGTAATTAAAGAACTAAGTGTTAATTACGAGTTAGCATGATTAGTGCAAGCAGATTCCTACACCACCAACGATGTTGCTCCGAGATCTCCGTGATAGTTGAATCCTTCCACATGGGTGTTTCGATCCACAACTTCTAATTCGGTTGCGGACTAACTGAGGTTGGATATCGATGGCGTATAGTCAGGTATACTTGCCAAGGATGGTCTATGGCCAACGAAGTTTGCGTTCCATTATAACTATTAGCCGGTTTATTAATATTGGTTGTTAGTCCGTTCGACCGATAGGCTTGAAGAAGGAAATAATTGTAATTAGTAGAATTTGGCTAAGGCAGAAAGACTATATATAATGTAGACTGTAGGTAGGACCAATAGAGCGATCATTAAGTTGTAATGTCATTCACTGTTGTGGGGAAAAATGCCTATTTAGGACGATCCTATCCACCTAAGGTGTGATAACGCCTTAGCAACAAATGAATACAGCTATCATTACTTCTTCCTTTATGAAATATGAAAGAGAGGAGATCGGCAGACTTACCGTTATCTTCTGGTTGTCCCTCGAACTAGATCCTCTTCTCTTTGTGTGTCCACAGCTACTTGCCTCCTCGCTCGATCAAGAGAACAGCTACTTGAATCCCACGAGATCACAAGAGAACAGCTACCTGTGACAAGAGAGCAGCTACTTGCAACAAGAGAAGAACACAATACAAAGGCAAATATACATATTCATAAATGATTCAGGATTAGAAGTAAATCAAATATACTAATGCAATTACACAAAATACACCAGCATATAGGAAAGAATCAAGATAGCTTTATTGAAAGTAACAGTGTTCAGGAAGAGATACAACCCATAGGGCTCCAACCCAGCATCTCCTTCCCAGCAGAATGGACTTCCTTCTTCAGCTCCTTTCAAAGCATAACACACCCAATGTTTCTAGCCACAAACCAACAGCAATTCTTTGCAAATACTAAATTCCAGCCTCCCTAGACCTCATGAGAGAGATCTATATATAGGAGTTTTGGAGAAAGGATGAGTCAGCTTGAGGCTGGCATGAAGCTGACTAGTGTCCTCTCCCACTTCAGTTCTTGAGTCCACTTGGAGGTTCTTGCTTCCACTTGGAGATTTGGAACCTCTTACTCATCACCAGTCAAATTCCCTGATCCAAGTGTCCTTTTGGAAGCTTCCTGGGCATTGACACCTTGAGGAATGACTCCGCCACATGTCCAAACTCGCCCAGCGCAGGTAGCCTTCTTTGCAGTTGACATTCAACGCAGGTAGACAGTGGAGCACTTGACATTCAGCGCAGATGCTCAGTGGAGCAGTTGACATGATCCAGAATTGCCTTGTTTTTGAGTGTTTTCAGGTGGAGAACTTTTGTGAATTGCTGTGGTTACTTGGCCTTGTTCCTCTAGGGGTAGGAACAACATGTTTAGGGACTTTGGATCCCTTGATTATTGACATTTCATGCTCAGTGATGCAAGGCACAAAAATGTCTATAACAGTTGCCCCCTAAAGTATGAGGCCGTTTATCGGGTGAAATGCTTTATCCAGGAGGGTCCGAAGTTCATCCATCTGCTGGGAGGAGACCTGTAATAAAATACAATACAATACATTATGATTCATTCTGATTTCATGATCTAGCTGAGGCGGGCATTCCCATGCTCAACTTTATAAATTCATTTTTGTACATAGAACAGACGATCGTCTGATGGTAGACTGATAATTTTGGTGAAAATTATCATCCTTTGAGTAGGATGATCATCTGCTGCAATGATGTACATGTCAAATGTCTTTATTTTTCCTGAATATATATCGCAGCCCGGATGGATGAAACTAGATCCAGGGTCTTCAAACTCGTTCGATCTTCACTCTAAGTACAAGTCGATCCATGTGAGAATTGCGTTGAAGTCGAACATGGAAAGACATCGCTTGATTACCGGTCAATGATGTAAACCGTTAACAAGCGCGAGAGGAATCACCGATAATGATAATGACCCTCAAGGTACTGCAGTACAATTCACGTGGTGTGAATAAAGGACTTGGCGTCGAACACCACGCAAAATCTTCTGGTCGAAGGTCATTGATGTATACCTGTCGCCGGAAGTGAGAAACTTGCCATTGAGGCATGCAAGCTTCAAAGTACTGAAGGGGTTGTTCCTAGATCAACTCCTTGGATAATGAGCTAACGTCGACAAGGAGCGATCCGTCAAAGGAGGGCCTTAATGAATCCCACATCAGTGACATGGAACGAAGCTAATGATTTTAATGGAGGTGAAAACAATCTGTGACATATGATTCAGGGTGGCGGTCATGAATGGATGAAGGATAATGTATGGCAGTGGATGGGACCTGGTTGACTCTTTCTGAACGACTTCTCTTGAACATATGGCGACACTGATGCGATGGATCGGTAGCATTACCCCAAATATGGATGGTATGGCAAGACCATGGTGATGTGACCGGTGAATGAAACAACCCAACCCGAATTGATACGGAAGAAAAGTGTCATGTTCAAGAGCGACCTGCTACCATCAAAGTTTTCTTGATCTTTCCCAATTTTTCCCCAGTCATTGCTGGCCAGTACCTCTTTATTTTTGTCAAGCTTGAGGAGGATAACATATGCTTGTTCTATAACCTGCCCTTCGGGCAAGCCCATCGCTATGTTTTAACGAGCTTAGCAATAGGGAAACTCGTTCTCGTCTAAAGACAAGTTTGTCGCTATTTAATCATTTTAACGAGTCTAACGACAAGGAAAACTCGGTCCTTTTCATTTTTAGAGAGTCTGAAAAGGTACATAAAGTTAACTCCAAAATTCCTTTTTCGTCATCTAATCCCTTAAGTCCGAAAAAGTATAAAACAATACAAAAGGGATGAGTTTTCGATAACTTTAACGAGCCGAACAAAACAAGTGCTCGATCTTTTTGTGCAATAATCCCTCAGGTCCAAAAAGATTAAAATCTAGAGGAGGGATAGCTCTTTCGGTCCTTTAACGAGCTGGAAGGCCAAAACTCGGCAATCTTTTCATATTTTATGAGTCAGTTGAAAAGATCTTAAAGAAGACTCGTCTTTTGAGGAACGAGTGATAAACAGGGATAGCAACTGATTCCAGGTACAGGTTGGAATTTTCCAATCACGGCAGTGTCACAAGGATGGCTAGGTGAAATCACTCTTCGCAGCTGTTCCTCAAAATGGGTAAACAATCATATGGAGGTGAACGATCGGCCAAATGGAAGTGGAGGTGGCAGGTGCAAACACGACCAAGGCTTTTATGGCTGATAAATTTACGATCACAGCGGTTATTTACCGGGATAGGTTCATTTTTTAGTTAAAAATGAGCTTAAACTCTGGAGGAAACATTGCTCACTTCTTATATTTATTTTTTAACGAGCATGAAGACCACGTTAAAACTGCTCGGATCTTGCGTTTATTTTTTAACGAGCATGAACTTTATGCTAAAACTGCTCGATTACCCAGTCTTTTGATTAAGGGTGTCTCATGAAAGATCCCATTTTTTATAGAGCTTGCGCCTTACCAAAGCTATGCTCACTCTCCTTTCTTTATGCAAGTTCGGAAACGGCTAATCCTACTAGTTTAAAGGGTTAGACCTACAGGTTTAAAGGGAGGACCTAAAAATTTAAAAAATAAATAGTCGCCCCTTGCTTGCACTCCAAAAGGTTTGCATGCCCCCAGGTATAAAACAGAGTTTCAAGGTTACCTCTCAATTTGCAGATAAAACATCTGTTTTACCGGGAGAGGCCTACCTCTTTCAGGCTACCCAAAGATTGTTCTGTTATTCTTTCAACAAAACACTTCCTCGGCAATGTCTACCGAAATAGACAAGTGTGAATGACTGGTGCCAAGCACGTAACTTTGACAAAAGAATCCTATTCTAGAACAACCCCTCTTCCATCCACGGACGGGGTACGGACTAGTCATATTCTCCCGCGGAAACCTATTCTATACCCGAAGTTTCCCTGCTGAAGCAGGCCAGGATGCATGCCCCCTGGGTTCCAGTCATATCCTCCCGGATTACTCGCGCTCATCAGGAGAAAAAATGCCTATTTAGGACGATCCTATCCACCTAAGGTGTGATAGCGCCTTAGCAACAAACGAATACAGCTATCATGACTTCTTCCTTTATGAAATATGAAAGAGAGGAGATCGGAAGACTTACCGTTATCTTCCGGTTGTCCCTCGAACTAGATCCTCTTCTCTTTGTGTGTCCACAGCTACTTGCCTCCTCGCTCGATCAAGAGAACAACTACTTGAATCCCACGAGATCACAAGAGAACAGCTACCTGTGACAAGAGAGCAGCTACTTGCAACAAGAGAAGAACACAATACAAAGGCAAATATACATATTCATAAATGATTCAGGATTAGAAGTAAATCAAATATACTAATGCAATTACACAAAATACACCAGCATATAGGAAAGAATCAAGATAGCTTTATTGAAAGTAACAGTGTTCAGGAAGAGATACAACCCATAGGGCTCCAACCCAGCATCTCCTTCCCAGCAGAATGGACTTCCTTCTTCAGCTCCTTTCAAAGCATAACACACCCAATGTTTCTAGCCACAAACCAACAGCAATTCTTTGCAAATACTAAATTCCAGCCTCCCTAGACCTCATGAGAGAGATCTATATATAGGAGTTTTGGAGAAAGGATGAGTCAGCTTGAGGCTGGCATGAAGCTGACTAGTGTCCTCTCCCACTTCAGTTCTTGAGTCCACTTGGAGGTTCTTGCTTCCACTTGGAGATTTGGAACCTCTTACTCATCACCAGTCGAATTTCCTGATCCAAGTGTCCTTTTGGAAGCTTCCTGGGCATTGACACCTTGAGGAATGACTCCGCCACATGTCCAAACTCGCCCAGCGCAGGTAGCCTTCTTTGCAGTTGACATTCAACGCAGGTAGACAGTGGAGCACTTGACATTCAGCGCAGATGCTCAGTGGAGCAGTTGACATGATCCAGAATTGCCTTGTTTTTTAGTGTTTTCAGGTGGATAACTTTTGTGAATTGCTGTGGTTACTTGGCCTTGTTCCTCTAGGGGTAGGAACAACATGTTTAGGGACTTTGGATCCCTTGATTATTGACATTTCATGCTCAGTGATGCAAGGCACAAAAATGTCTATAACATTCACTGTGTAATTTTGCATCTCCCTCAGCTCTGGGCTGGACTCACGCCATCATGTAAATTTTCTTATCAAGTTAATATAAGGAACATGCCATGTTATCTACATGTGTCTAATTTACATTTTATGTGTGCTTAAGTGCTGAATCATTTTGTTTCCTAAATAGGAAATGGACTGGTTGGCTAGCGCCCAACCAACCCAACTCGTTTACCCTTGTGCTTTCACCATTTAAAATTTTTGTGTGAACATTTATTCATTTGTATTTGCAAGGTTTGAATGGCTCTTATATTTATTTCAGAAGTTCTAAGTTAAATTCATTTCGTAGTTAAGTGTGAATGGAGGTGTAGTTTGGAAGTTTGATTGAGCTTATTTCTTTCTTGAAATTTCTTTCTTGCAATACTTGTCTTGGTTTGCTTCCACTCAGGTCATGCAAGAAGATTCTTCTTGTACTAGTGCATGTAGTTTCCTACACTCTAGTTTATTCATTTACTTCACAACAAATGTTACATTTCCTTTCCTGCTTATCATTTCAGTTATTCCTGCAAGCAAAAGTATTGTTAATTCCAGTAATCATTCTTAACATTAAGAGTATACTTCTGAAGGAACTGAGAATGTTTGTATGAATTAATAAAGGGTGTTATTACAAACACTTTACACTTGCATTTTATGACTTAAGAAAAAGGAACAGAAACGTTACAAGCGAATTGCTGAAGTAGTTGATGCATGCAAATTACTTTGATTGCTGCTTTGATTATTCTGAATTGTTTTTTATTTATGAAGTTGACCATCATTGCAAGGTTCAAATAATTAAAGAATTTATTTTCCATATATAATTTATCTCAGAATTTAGTTTGCAATTGCAATTATTTTTAACACATCTTTTAATTCTTTCGAAAGTAAATTGGAAACTTTTGTGAAGAAAGCTTTGTCTCGGTGCAAGAGCTAGTCTCTTGTCACGGGAACATAGTGCCCTAAGCCTTGAGGCTTTGAGCACCTCCAAAAAAACATAAATCTTCAATAAATAAGGTAAAATATACATTTGAACAGAAGTGTTGTACCTGCACTAGTGCAAGCAGATTGCAATAGTACAAGAACAGGTTGTTTGTGCCAAAGGAAAATCAATTGGGAAATAGATCTCTGCAAGGGCCCACTTGTCAATCTGTTAGCCATCTATTCTGAAGATAAACATAGTATTTAATTTTAGCATTTAAGTTTGCTTCCAGTTGTGTGAAATTTCCTTTACTCGATTTCCTTGCAAATTATTCTTTTACATTCCAGCACTAGGGTTGATTTGGTGTTGATTGCCTTTAAGATTGTTTTCTGTCTAGTTCTACAACATTTCCTTTAAGAAGTAGGATTAGGAATAGGAAAATTTCATACCACTTTTGGAATTTCTTATGCTTCATCTTAAAGTATATGAAAACCTAGAGTTGACAATTAAGTGTTGAGGATTTTGCTTAAGTGCAATTCCTGCACCCAACAATGTGTTTCTTTGTTTACCATTTTATAAGTGTCTTTCTTCCTTAGAAACCTTGTAATTGTAGCCACTGGTGTTGGGTAGTGGATCCCTACATAGCATGTTTTTGGGGCTTAAAGCCCAAGTTTTGGTCAATTTAATGTAAAGACCCCGCAAAATGCGGGTGCAAAGCACAAGAGTCTAGGGTTGTCCACACTAAAATAATGTAATTTAATATAGAATGTGTCAAGTGGACCATGGGATTGTATAAATAGAGTGAGGCTCTAAGTGTAAAAGTCAATCTTAGCTTTAGAGAAGTAACATGGGTTTTTTAACGAGGAATTCACTCTGAGTCTGTAAGTCCGAGTCTTGGGTCGTAGTAGTAGTAAGAGGCTCTGTAGCTGAGTGCGTAGAGGCCTAGTAGAGTCTGCAGCTGTGTGCGCAGACCCCTGCAGCTGAGTGCGCAGGGCAAAGTTGGGATTGTACTTGGATATAAAATTAATAAATGATAAGTTGATTCTGGAAATACTGTGTGTTTATACTCTTGTTATGTTTATGATTCTCTTTACGGTTTTATGATTGCGCGTACTAGTTATAAATGTTAAATGACTAATGAGATTATTGGGCCCACATAATTAAGTTAAGATCTATAATAAAATTACAGTAAGGATAAAGGATCTAGATAGTACCTTTTCATGCTCTTTATAGAGTTGTGCGAAAGTAGTCACACAAGCTGCGAAGGATAGACGGCTGCACAGAGCAGCGCAACCACGCAGGATCGGGTCTGCGAACTTCCTAAACTTCATCAAGACATCCCTAAGGTGTGGAAACTTGGTTCCATAACCCTCCCATACTACCTAGGGTGAGACCTCAATCCATGCACCACGGACTGTTGCCAAAAGGGCCTGTAGCACCGGTATTTGCTTAGATAAACTCACTGTTGAACCTAGGTCAGGCCCCAAGTAGCCAAAAAATGGTTTCGTTGCTAGGACCAGGATCTGCCTAAGGGATGTCTGATGTAGGAACACTGGAATCCCACGAAGAAGGAAATTGAAGAGTGGCTGGATCAAAAGATTCACGAGTTCGTGACACAGGAAAACAAAACTTCACAGATATTTGAGAAGACGTGGCCGGATTGCTGCATATATACGGAAATCCATGAGATCTTCTTCGTATCCTAACCTTCTGAACTATATGAGTGGATTGTGAAGTTAGCTAACAACCAAGGAAGGTATAAGCTCGATCAAATGATAGTGTGGACTCTAGCATTAGTGCACAAACTAGAGACATCAGAAGATAAGATCGTGCGGGCTATGGACCATTGGCTCGACTGGATAATAGGGGGATTTATCACTAAATTTGCAATAGACACGACCTTGAGCTACAATGAAGCAGAGCGATGTTTTCTCAAGGGACCACAAGGTAGGTATATTAAATCCCTAAATACCTAGATTAAGATGATGTTATGTGAAAAACAGGTGATGCGAATACATTAATGTTTGGAATGACGTGGAGTGGAAGGATCTACAAAGGTAGTGGGGAATTAGGAAACAATCCCTTGATTTCACCTTTGTGAGAGAGTGAGGAAGAGCTCACTCGGGTCTCTCCGAGAAGTGCAGTCAATTTGATAAGGTAGCGCATTCCACATTTACCACCTCCACTTATGCCACCACCAGCTTCACCTCCTTCACCTCCTTCACCTCCATCTCCACCCACTCCACCTCGACCACCCCCACAGTTCAGCATGGTGAGCACGATCAAGCTACCCGTATTCAGAGGAGTAGGAAATGAGGATCCGGACCAATTCTGGTTCATGGTAAGAGCAGTGTGGGAAGCACAAGGGGTCACGGACGACAACATTAAGAAGGCCACATTGGTGAGCACGCTTCAGGATCGCGTGTTGACATCGTATATCCAGCATTCCAATGATCACCCAAATGCAAGAAGAGGAGAGATCCAGAATGTGCTGAATAGAGAATTTAGTCGGCCTAAATCAGAGACATAGTCAATCATCAGATTTAAAGAGATCGTGATGCTTCCAGGCAAGACCCCTAGGATCTAGATCAATGGTTAAAGAGTACAATCTGGGAGGCTAATATGAAGCTAACGGATGCATAGCACCATGCATGGTTTGTGGTGTCTTTGACACCACACCTGAGGATGGCCTGTCACAGCAGAAGCTTTCAACCCAGGCCAAAGCATTAGAAATGGCAATGAGGTTGCATGAAACACTGATACAAGATCCAGGGTTGGGAATTCAACAAATCCACGCAGAAATACAGAATCTATGCTTGGAGATGCAAAGTTTGAAGCAAAATAGGGCACCGTGGCTAGAGGTGTGCGATGAAGTATGGTGTATAAAATGCAAAGGTTAGGGCCACAACAAGGATCACTATCTAGTATTTGTGAACTACTTGGTAGGAAGGGGACCAATTCCGTTGAGACCAGAAGCACAGACAGGGCCAAGTACGACACCGGCACTATGGTGCGCGATTTGTCAGATAGGGGGAAAGCACATGATAGATAACTATCATTTGTTGTAGAAGTATACACAGACTCCCAGCAACTGTTTTGTAATTTTTGTAGATCGGTGGGCTATGACAAGTGTACTTGTCACAGCTAAGAGTTGATGATGGAGCAAACCCCAGCCTATAGAATGCAGATAGAAATGCAAGGCCTCGACCTAGCCGCGGGGATGGCACGCAGTAGATTTTAGGGCCAAGGTTGGGGACGTGGAGGAATGGGGTCAGGAAGGGGCCACGAACTGTTGATTTGCTACAGTTGCGGAGGTCCAGGACACTATGCCCATGATTGTACTAATCCAATGAGAATGTCTTGTTCATATTGCGATCAATTTGATCATGAAATGATAGATTGTCCTAAGTTGATAAAACAGATGCATGAGAAAGGGGTACTCCAGTCCTCTCTAACTCAAAATATCCAAATGATGAAATCTAAACCCCACAAAGAAGACCCCAACGTGAACATGATGCTCAGGAGTGGTGCGACCACAAGGGAAGATAAGGGGAAGCAGCCCAAGGAAGATACATGGGTTCGCAAGGCTCCTACAAAGGAACCTGAGTTCGACTTAGAATGTGAAAAGGAGATGTTTATGGAAGCTAAGAAGAGCTTCATGGAGGCCTCCACTTCAGGTAGTAAGGATCAACCAGAGTAGGGAATGGATCCTTCCATGCTTACTACCTTTTTGGAGACATGCATGAAGCTTTTGCATGGTAATAGGGAAGTTAAAGGACTACAAGAGTTGATCACTAGGTGCGTAGGGTCAGGTGAGCCTCGTGTAGTCTAGAAACTAGGTGTTGGGTAGAAAAAGTCTCGCGCAATGGTAAAGGGGCGCAAAACTGGAAATTTTGGGTAAAGTTAGGGTAAAGACTCCACTGAAAGCACGGAGCAAGAAATTTAATAGGTTGAGTCAAAGGGTAGTCCACCTGAGAATAATAAAGGTAATGTAAATAGAGTCGGCCCACGCAAGGAGCACAGGCTAGGGAAGGGTATAAATAGAGCGCGACTCTATGAGGGAAAGGTAGTTGTTTTTGGAGAAGATGAATGGTAATGGGTACTTGAAGTAGAAAAATTGAAAGCATCTGTAAGTCCGAGTCAAGGGATAAGGGTAGTAGGTAAAAGCTCTGCAGCTGTGTCTGTGGAGGCCCAGAAAGCCCGCCGCTGTGTGCGCAGACCCCTACAGCTGGGTGTGCAGGGTGGATCTGGATGTATTGGTGAAGATTGTTAATAAAGATAAGTTTACCCTGAATTCTATTTTAAATGCGACTTTTCTCTTTTTGAATTGTTACGATCTATGAATTTCTACTGTTGAATACTTGTGAACTGGGTTTATTCTTGATGCACGAAAGTAAGCAGAAATAATAACAATTGCATAAAGACTGTTCTAACTAGATCAGAGTAGTAATAATTGATCCAATCTGTAATAAGTGCAATAAGGGTAACCAAATCTGCATAGCATAAGGCTGCAGAATGGTGCGCGAACCTCACAAACCACATCTAACATCCCAAGGGTGTGGAAACCTAGTTCCAGGATCCTCCCCTGCTACCTCGAGTGAGACCTCAGTCCGTGCTCTGCTGGCTGTTGCCAAAAGTGCCAGTAGCTGCAGGATTTGTTTGGCTAAATAACTCTTCTGAACCTGGGTAGGCCCCTATAAGCCAACAAATGGTTCCATTGCCAGGATTGGGATCTACCTAAGGGGTGTCTAATGTGGGAACACTAGAATCCTACAAAGAAAGAACTTGAAGATTGGTGGGATCTGAAGCTCCACGAGTTTGTGGTTCAGGAGATTAGAAACCCACGGAAATCAAAGGAATAGTGGTTGGATCGCTATATATTCATGGACATACATGAGATCTTCTTCGTAACATTCTCGATAGAATTGTATGAGTGGATCGCAAAATTAGCTGATAGCATGGGAATGTGCAGATTGGACCAGCCCATAGTGTGGACTCCGGAACTAGTGCGAAGGCTGGGAGCCACCGAAGATAGAATTGCACGCGTAGTAGACCACTGGTTAGATCAGATCATTGGGGGATTTATAATTGAATTCACAATAGATACAACTGTAAGTTACAGTGAAGTAGAAAGGCACTTTCTCCAAGGACCGTGGGGTAGGTACATCAAATCATTGAATACTTCGATTAAGATGTTGTTGTGCGAAAAATAGATTCTGTGTGTGTATTGATGTCTGGGGTAACGCGGAGTGGAAAGGGTTATTGAAGAATAGGAGAAGTAGAGAACATCCTGTTGATTTCTGTTTCACGGGAAAGCGAGGAGGATCTCACTAGGTTCTCGCCAGGAAGTGCGGTCCGATTGATTAAATACCACTTCCCACTGATACCACCTCTATCTACACCGCCACCCGCTTCACCTGCGTCGAGTCCATCCACACCAACACCTTCGCCACCCCCTCTACCACCAAAAGTCGGGATGGTGACCGCAATCAAGTTACCGACCTTTCAGGGTATAGGGAATGAAGAGCCAAGTCGGTTCTAGTTTGTGATAAAATCTATATGGGATGCGCAAGGCATAACAAATGAAAACATTAAAAAGGTCACGTTGGTTAGTGCACTATAGGACCATGCATTGACATGGTACATAAAATACTCAACCAACCATCCGAATGAGGGAATAGCGGCGATCCAAGATGCACTGAATAAAGAGTTTGGCTGACCAAAGTTTGAAGCCCAGTCAGTCATTAGATTCAAAGAGATAGCAATGTTGCCTGGAGAAACTCCATGGGATCTGGACCAAAGATTAAAAAGTACTATTCGCAAAGTGAACATGACCTTAACAGATGGGCAACATTGTGTGTGGTTTGTGGCATCATTGATGCCCCATTTGAGGATGACTTTGTCATAGCATAATATCTCAACACAACCAAGGCACTGGAGATAGCAATGAGGCTACACGCAACCCCAATACGAACCCAGGATTGGGAATTCAACAAATCCACATGCAACTTCAAAACTTGAGACTGGAAGTGCAGAGCCTAAAGCAAGGAAGAATGCCCCAACTAGAGGTGTGCCCGGAGATAGGCTGTATCAAATGTAAAAACCAAACGCACAACAAGGACCATTGCCCGGTTTTCTTGAACTATTTGGCAGGAGGAGATTCGATGCCGCTAAAGGTAGAAGTACAAGCAGGACCAAGTACTGCGTAGGTGCTCTGGAGCGCAATTTGTCAGGAGGGAGGGAAGCATGCAACAGATAACTGCCACCTATTACAGAAATACACCCAGACCTCACAACACCTGTACTATAATTTTTGCTAATCAATGGGGCATGGTGAACAAACATGCCGAAGTTATGACTTAATGCTAGAGAGAACCCCAGCCTACCGGGTGCAGACTGAGGTGCGAGGAGGGTTTCAAGGACGTGGTAGGGAAAGAGGATGGGGGTCCGGGTGGGGCCGTGGAAAATTAATTTGTTATAATTGTGGAGGACAGGGACACTACGCACGCGACTGTACTAACCCAACTAGGATCTCATGCCCCTACTGTGAGCAATTTGATCATGAATTAATAGACTGCCTGATTTTAATTGGCCAATTAAGTGAAAAGGGAGTACTCCAACCTCCACCAACCTAGAATATCCAAATGATGCATGAAAAACCTCGCGAAGAGGACCCTAGCATAAACATGGTACTAAGAAGTGACGTAACTGAAGGAAATGAAGGCAGGGATAGGTGCGACACACCTATGAAGGAACAACGTGCGGAGTCAAAGCAAGGAAAGATGGGGCCAAGAGAAGCTCAATGAAGCTTTGCGGAAGCTTTGACCCCAGATAGGATGGATCAAATGGAGTCAGGAGTGGACATCTTTATGGTCACTACCTTAATGGAAACCTGCGTGAAACTGCTACACAATTGTAACGCTGTTCAAGGATTGCAAGAGCTGATCATCAGATGCACCAGATTCAGTGAACCACATGTCATTCGGAAGATAAGAAGACATGCTCTCCGCACCGGACGCGAGATGAGACTGACCGCGCAAATTGGTGACTATGAAATGGATCAAGTTATCTTGGATTTAGGCTCAGATGATGGGCAAACCTGCAAAAACAAACCTGGGAATGGATGGGCAAACCTGCAAAAACAAACCTGGGAATGGATGGGCAAACCTGCACTGCAATGGTCCCCAATTCAATTACGAATGGCCAACCAGCAAAAGATCTTACCAATGGGGCGATTGCAAGGGATAATGGTAGACATAATTGGCGTGAGTACCCAGACCAATTTCGAAGTTACAGAAATTGTTGACGACAACAATCCTTACCCAGCATTGCTGGGAATTGATTGGGCTACAGATATGAAGGCGATTATTAACTTAAAAAGGCACAAGATGACCTTTGAACAGAAGTCACTATGGGCGGTAGTTCCGTTGGATCCAGCAGAAGGAGAACGCTATATCGAACCTGTATGCGATGAAGAATGTGATGACAAACTTGATTGCATTTATCAGATAACAACGAAAGACCAAGATCGGATGCGAGCCACCGAGAATGGAGGAATCTTGTGGGAACATGATAGCATCTACACCATGGACTCTAAGGAGGAAGCAGAGCGATGGCAGAATCGATTGCAGGAAGTTACAACTCTCAATTGTAATACGGTGACTCAATCAGCACGATGTAACAAAAAAAGCCACCCAAGAAATAACGACGCGACCCCTGAAGAACAGCTCACATGTGTAGTACAGGTACAGTCCAATGTGTCGGCAGACAGGTTATGCATACCAGCAGAAGAATCGTGGAAGCTCAGATATAAGCGAAAGTTTCGACTCCGGATTAGAATATATGCACGGTGGATAAGATGGCATAAAACAATAGCCCGAAGAATACAAGTGTATGACGAACAGCTGACACCTCAAAAAGACCAGTGTGGAACACAGGATCATCAAGCTAGGGAGAACTTCCTCCCTATAGCCAAATCAACCACTATAGGTATAACTTATCCCACCAAGGATGGCATCTGCGATAAGGTTCAGTAGTTGTGGGATACCATTCTACATGCAAAACGATTACTAGATGAGTTGGAACAAACTGAGGCCCAAATCTGTGACCACAGTATGAAGTTGGACAAAGCCATCACAAAACTTCAATTAGAAGTGGCCTACCTAGATGATGAAAAGGAATTGCCCAAGGAAACTAACATGGTTAGCTTTCCTACCTTGATACGGTTACACCTAGAGCCATAGTGGTGCGGACACCATAGTTCTGTAATGAAAGCAAAAGGATATATAGGGTGCTCGCGACCCAGGTAAGTGAGGAACTGGAAGACCCGCGCGAGGGGTTTTCCATTCTGACTATCCATTGGAGGTTCAGTCCCAGCACCCCAAGCAGTTGGAATAGGGTGTGCGACTATAAAATAGGTTGATGTAAAGTTGCGTGATATGACCACCAGAGCCATGCAGAAACTGCGTCTGCATCCCTGGGGATTCATCGCTACAAATGAAAGATGGAAAGTGACCATTAAAGATACTACTCATCGTATGATGGCACATTTAAAGCACCTTGAAGTGGGCGGCGGACCATTAAGGCAAACGCATAACCGTCCAAATCGCATTTATGAGCTATCACAAGAACAAGCCGCCATTTTTTGAGTTCAATCAATATCTAAACAGAGCAAAGGTCACAACCACCACGTTGTACTGTTTGGCCAGCCACGTCGACCAGATACTCCATGAGCAGAAAATTAATATGGAATAGCTATAGCTCCAACACGATGAAGCAGTCACACAAAAACAGTAGATGGAAAAGGTAGTAGCGGAAGCCTGTTCAAGCACCCAGACATTAGAAATTACAGAGGACTTGCCTGTTGAAGCACAGATTCATACATTGGCTACGAAGTTCCGAAGGACAAAAGAGGAGGCTGCATGGCTCCAACTAGAGCTCAGCACGTAGATTGTCGAGTTACGATTATAGGTTCCACCACCAATGCCCCCAGAGGTCGTAGTACAATGTAGGAACATTATTTCTATGGGGCACGTGATGCTTACACGGTCACTCGAGGAATGTACCAAATTGATCAATCAGTTGATTGATACGCTCATTTTCCTTCAGGAAGATCCCACACTCCGTAAATTGGAAGCAGAGGCCCGGGAACTCTAGCAAGCCTACGATTAGCTTAGGGGGACCGTGCAGACCATTGTTATCCCGTAGTGGTTGGCCAAGATGAGGGAGGTACAGGACATGAAACTCCAAGCTGAAGCCGCGAGACAGAAGGAAGTAGTGGTGAAAGCCTGTATCCAGCCATGGTTGGACGAGGCATTTGCAGTTTCAACCACCATAGAGCATAAGGTAGCACACATGAAGGTCGAATGTGCTATAATGGAGACAACCAAGACAGGGGCAGAAATATTGATACCATAGGTGGAACGGATGTAGCGCATGATGGAAGAATTCGCGGCTAGTACCAACGACGCACTAAAGTTTTTTACCAACCTCCATGCAAAGATGCATGCACCAGCTCAGTGACTCGGGACAAGTCACGATGATTATGTTGGGGGAATCTTGGGTAGAAAAAGCCCCGCACAATGGTAAAGGGGCACAAAGTTAGACATTTTGGGTAAATTTAGGGTAAAGACTCTACTGAAAGCATGGAGCACGAATTCTAATAGGTTGAGTCAAATGGTAGTCCACCCAAGAGGAAGGGTATAAATAGAGCACGGCTCTATGAGGGAAAGGCAGTTGTTTTTGGAGAAGATGAATGGTAATAAGTACTTGAAGTAGAAAAATTGAAAGCATCTGTAAGTTCGAGTCGAGGGATAAGGGTAGTAGGTAGAGGCTCTATAGCTGTGTGCGTAGAGGCCTGGAAAGCCTACAGCTATGTGTGCGGACCCTTGCAGCTGAGTGCGCAGGGTGGATCTGGATGTATTGGTGAAGATTGTTAATAAAGATAAGTTTACCCTAAATTCTGTGTTAAATGAAACTTTGCCCTTTTTGAATTGTTATGATCTGTGCATTTCTACTATTGAATGCTTCTGAACTGGGTTTATTCTTGATGCGCGAAAGTAACCAGAAATAATAATAGTTGCGTAAAGACCACTCTAACTAGATCAGAGTAGTAATAATTGATCCAATCTGTAATAAGCGCAATAAGGGTAACCAAATCTGCACAACGCGAGGCTGCAGAACAGCACGCAAACCTCACAAACCACATCTAGACATCCTAAGGGTACGAAAACCTAGTTCCAGCACCCTCCCCTACTACCTCGGGTGAGACCTCAATCCGCGCTCTGCGGGCTATTGCTGAAAGGGCCGGTAGCTGTGGGATTTGTTTGGCTAAATAACTCTTCCAAACCTGGGCAGGCCCCTATAAGCCAACACTAGGAAAGCATACATTGCACACTAGAAGGGAGATGAGATTGACGGCCCAGATTGGTGAATATGAAATGGATCAGGTAATCTTGGACCTGGGGTCCGATGCAAATGTGTCACCTAAGCAAACCTGGGAATGCATGGGCAGGCCCACATTGCAGTGGTCCCCTATTCAATTATGAATGGTGAACCAATAGAAGATCGTGCCCATGGGAAGGTTGCAAGGAGTAACAGTTGATATCGAAGGCGTGAGCACGCAGATGGACTTTGAAGTAATAGAGATTGTTGATGACAACAATCCTTATCCCACGTTGCTAGGAATAGACTGGGCCACTGATATGAATGGCATCATCAACCTAAAGAAGTGGAAGATGATATTCGAGAAAAATTCCCTATGCGTAGTAGTTCCACTAGATCCAGCTGAAGGGGCGCGCTACACTGAACCTGTGCATGACGATGAGCTAGATTGCATTTACCAGATAACGGCGCAAGACCAGGATCGGGTGAACCCGACTATAGATGGGAGAATCTCGTGGGAACGTGATAGTTCCTATACTTCAGATTTAGATGAAGAAGCGGAACGCTGGCAGAATTGGTTGCACGAAGTGACACTGCAGAATTACGACATGATGATTAGATCACTACGATGTGTGACGACAGAAGCAAGGGAACTACCAACATATGATGGAGTGACATCGTTGGATGAATTCCTGGACAAATTTGAAAGCACAGTACCGGAACAGCAGCAGTATGATGCGCTAGAATGGCCACTGTGTGAAACACCTGCATAATGGAGCAGTTCACATCAAAAGACTATTGGAAACTGGCACGAATATAGAATATGGATGTGATTACAGTTTGGAAATCCCCAGTGCCAAATGAGAGCTGGGCAACCAGGATGAAGTAGTTTGCATGCCCACCTGTGTCGATGGGTGTAGACATGTGTTGTGCAAGCACATCCCAAACTAAGGATCGACACTCAGAACCAGCTGGAACAGCAAGAAAAGCACCGCGCACCACAAAAGTTCCACATATAAGCATTCAAGAGGGTACACGGGATCTTGAATAAGGTTCACTAGGCTAGACAAACTGATTGGGACCAGCGCATACTAGCAGTTCGATCGGCCTCTAGGGCCATGCACAGGAATCTAATCACGGAAATGATCCTAAAGATGACGGGCAGAGTCAAGTCCATAGGTTTGGGACTAAGGAATCCTCACATAATTGGAAGCCAAAATTACACAGGTAGGCCGCAACGAGAAACTAAGCCTGACAGAAAAAGGTAGGCAGCCACACTATCGCACTGGAAGGATTTGGGGTTTTTCTACCATGGCTGTGGCCATACCTCACTAGACAAAGGAATCGTGGGAGCGCACCGTGTAAAGAATAATGCAAAGCGCTGACTAATGTCAGGGTAATTGCGGGATACCCACGAACTAGGCTGGAAGATGCAGGGATGCCTCGCGTGGGTGGAGTAACCACATGACTATCCATAGATAGCATAGTTTCAGCGCTCCAAGCAGTTGGAAGAGAGCGTGGGACTATAAAAGAGTCTGTATGGAAGCGGTGTGATAGGAGGACTGCACGCAGGGCCAGTCTATCCCAAAGGTCGCACCCATGCATGGGAGGCCACATTATCACGCAAGTAGACTGGAAAGTGACCATTGGGGTCACTATTCATGATAAGATATCCCATTTAAGACAACATGGAGTGAGTGGCGGGAAATTAAGACACGGCTTCAAAACTTGATTTGAAATGATCTTCCGCCAATATGGCATTAATGAGCCAAAGGAGGGGGGAACGGTCGAATTTGAATTTTGGCAGGCCTATAAATCCCAGATGGTCATCCACCGAATAACCCTTGGCATCTGGAGAATTCAGTTATTGCGTATGGACTTCACAACTTGAGAGGCTTTGAAAGCAAGCTCAGTGTTTGAAGCATTGTCGAAAGAGATGTAGGACCTTCTGAGTAGAGCGATGTTGACCACCAAGGAAGCTACACCGAGCCCTATGTCACTGGTGGGGGATGCGCCGGAAATTCCAAAATCACCCCAAATGCTGAGGACTAAAAAGGACCCATAGGGAGTAGGACTGGTCTGTATGTCTCCACGCAACCCATGGTTTGGTAAGTTGTCTATGGAGGAGAAGGGAAAAACGGTTAATATTGAGAACGATTATGAGGAGGATAATTTCCAGGCATTCGTAGAAGAGATTGAACCAAAGGTAGAAATGGAGGAAGACATCCTGTCGGTATGCATTGCAGCAAAGCTGCCCAAGTATGTCCCTCTACAAAAAGGGAGGATAAAAGTACTTAAAAATTTGGATGTCGTTAAAACCAAACTCAAAACCTCGTTCCTCCCCAAGGGAATTCTATTTGAAGGTTCGGTTGTGGGCCATGTACCCATGATGAAGTTTGAATATTAGGACCTTGTAGATAGTGAAAAGTTCCCTCATTTGGCAACTAGCCAACTGATGAAACAAAGCAAGGAGGGGGTAGTTACAGAGCTGCAGCCATAGACATGGCTGGCAGGGTGGAGGAGGTCGAGCTACTCCACCTCCTATGGATTCCACACTTTCATCGGGCACCAATCACGATATTTGTCATAAAGTAACTGCTTTTCCTGGTGCACAATGGGTACTTGTGGTTGGAGGAGCCCATTCCCATCACGATAGAGCTTATTCATAGGATTTCTTGGCTTCCCTGTATGGGAAGGGACCCCACGGAAATAGCTGGCACAAGTGGAGACTTGGCGATTGTAGAGGCCATGAAAAAGAAATATATGTTGGAGAAAAAGAAAAGGGGTGACGTTTTTACTAGCATTCAAGACAAAGGGGTCCGAGTCGCTACCCAGTTGCTGGCAGGAAAAGTGATGAGAAAATTTCATGGCAACGAGGTACCAGCAACGGTCATCACACTGGCTGAGCAATGCACAGAAGGGGTGCAGTTCCTCTGTGAGGAGTTCCTAAAGAACTGCAGGGAGGCCCAGGAGTAGGGTAAGACCTTCCACTACGCGTGGTTGCTCTTATCCATCCTGTTGGTTGCAAGAGAATAGCAAGAGGATAGCCAATCTACTTGTCTTGACCAGGACTTGCTGGAGGCAGCAAAATACGCATCACTCTGGGCGACAAGGCACGCCACGCACATCCATGAGATTAAGATCTTCTGGATACTCATGGAGGTGAGCATATGAATGTGGATCAACAAACAGCCACACCTATCCCCCATGGTATACAACAGTCTGTGGATCTTTGCAGAATTTAAAGCAGATATGCACAATGTGTATATCAGGGCGCAGAAGGATCCGGAGCAGAAATGGACCACACTCCCCTTCATCACAATTGATGATGTTATTTTTGTGGTGCTCGAATCATGGCCATTGGAATGGCATGCACCAGATCTTGTGAAGTGTGATGAGACAACGATTCAAAGACAGAAGGATGCTGCCAAGCTGCTAGCACAACAGAAGCGGAATGAGTAGCTAGCTAAAGAAGTACGAGCTTCTCGTGAGGCAGCAAAGGCTGCCGCGGAAAAGGCATCAGCAGCACCAGCATCTAAGGCAACCATGACGTAGGAAGGACGAGGCCCAGACCTGACCATAGGACAAGGGACAGTTGACACAGTGGCAGGCTGTCACACGGAATTGGTCAAGGGTGCGGACACAGCTGACCTTCCTAGAAGTCTAAGACGTTCTAATGACAAACAAGACAAAATGGAGTGATCTTTCTCTAAATACACCTTTTACAACATGAAAACTACAAGTGTTTAGGCTTACCTTATTCCAAAACGCTGTTGTTGAAGTCCGTTCTTGACGATCCGGATGAGCTCCTCCTTCAAGTCAATTCCTGCAACCACAAACAATCAAACAATTACCAAGCACTTGCATTTCATATAATAAAACATATATTCAACATGCAGACCAAGGAACACATGAAATAACTCATTAACACAAGCTATTGAGAAAAATAAACCAGTTTGTATTAATAACGAAACAAAGAAACTCTTACAACCTGGCCTTGGTGTTGTGCAAGTTCCTCCCGGGGTCCATCAAGGGTTTTCCTCTACTTTGACAAAGCTCACCCTCTCCCAAGTAGAATCAAGTGAAGACAATCTCTCCTCACAAAGGCTCTAATGGAAGACCTAAATCCTGCAGCATTTACCCAAAGAAAATGTATAGCTCCAACCTCTTCTCCTTCTGGCTCAATGCCTTTATTTATAGTGCTGTAAAGAGGTTATTCAGGTCCACTATCAATGGGATCATCCCCCTCTATGGGTGGGATAGCTCCCTTATTGATGGGATAAGTTCCCCCTTAATAGAGATACATGAACCAACTGGAGGCGCATCCATTTCATCAAACCGACCTCTAGAATGTTCTAGAAGTAACCACAACTAACTTTTTTCAAGATAAAACTCGCGCATTTTGCCTTTTACAGAGGGACGCACCTGTCCCTTAACATACAGAGCGTCCATGGACGCATATTTTGTGAACAAGGTCAGCGTCCCCGCAGGTAAGGCTAGAGAGAACCTGCGACCCCAGAGATAAACATAGTTTTTACAAGACTTTCTCTCTTCTTTGAGTTTGAGATGGATAACAGAGGCACGAGACTTGCCTAAGAGGGTAGCATGACTGTTGATTTGAGCCATACTAACTGTAAGTAGTCAAGGTGACATTTTTTAGTGTAACAGATTGCCCCCTAAAGTGCAAAGCCTGGAATAGAATAGGGTTTTGTAATTCTAGGAAGGGTGAAGCGCTTTATCATTTCAAGGATTGCCTTGTGGATGGCCTGGTTGGAACCTGCAATTTTCAACACAAAATACATGGATAAGATTATATCATTACTGAGGTAGGCATTCCCATACTCAGATTCAAAACTTTAACTAATGGACTAACTATTCTGATACAGGAATGATCTTGCAGTACATCATTTTTATAGACTTTTGTAGACACAGTATGGACGCAGCCATCTGTTTATGATTAGTCTACATAGATAATGAATACAAAACTCCTCGCAGCCTGGATGGTAGAAACTAGATCCAGGGTCTTCACTTCTACTTCCCGAATTGGTACGATTCTATCCATGTGATTAAATGATTCGATGTCGAACATGGTAGAAACCACTTGATTACCAGTCAATGATGTAAACTGTTAACAAGCGTGAGAGAAACCACCAGTAATGTCAATGGTTCTCAAAGTACCAAGCACAACCCGTGAAATGTGAATAGATGTTTTGATGTCGAACACTTCACGGAATCCTCTGATCGAAAGTCAATGATGTAAACTGACGTCAAAGGCGAGAAACCTGCCATTGATGCATGCAGACTTCAAGGTACTGTCGATTCCTAAGTCATCTTTCTAGATAATGTGTCGATGTCGATAGAAAGCGACCCGTTGCAGGCAAGCCCGCAACACGAAATCATTGTTCAAGTTGAAGAAATGTTGCTGTAAGGACTGACTCAGGGATGGTCAAATGGATGACAAGTATTTTGCAGATGAAAGTTTTTTCTTGCAGACCTCTTGAACACATAACGACACAACAGATGGCTTGGTGACGTATAACTCAAAGTTAACCCCTGGAACCCGGTTAAAGACTTTCAAAGTGATTTGGTCAACTATGAGGTAAAAGATTTCCCAACCCAGGTGAATGAAAAGTGTCGTGTTCAAGAGCAGTAATAAATTTTCTTCTGAGACAAAGGTGACAAATAGGTTCATTCTTCTCTTTTTTCCCCCACCATTTCTGGCAAGTACCTCTTTATTTTTAACAAGCTTGAGGAGGATAACATATGCTTGATTATAAGCTCATCCTTCGGACGAGTCCAACCTAGTTTAAATTCGAACCCTAGGAAGGAGTGGTTCGTTCCTGTTTGTAATTGAACAGGTCCTCTACTGTAAAAGTTTAACGAGCCCAGTATAGGAGAAACTCGGCGTTTTTCAATTTTAGAGAGTCTGAAAAAACTAAAGGAGACTCCACGTTGAACTTTTTCGTATATTTGTGTCCCTCAAGCCCGAAAAAGTATAAAATAATACCTGGGGGAACTGCTTGATCTTGCGACCAAGGAGTACTTTCATAATAGTGTTGTTGACCTGAAAAGTAAAAAGCGATCAAGGACACGTCGTTTTATTTCCTTATCGAGTTTGAAACGACAAAAACTCGGCAATCTTTTCCTGATTTTGCGGTCAGAAAAGAGCTAAAAGGGGACCGTCTTTTAATTCCGTTTTAACGAGTGTAAAAGAAACGCTCGGCAATCTTTTCATGTTTTAAGAGTCTGAAAAGGGCTTAAAAGAGAACTCCAAGGTGTCACTTTTTCGTAAGTTTTAACGAGTTCGAAAAAATGATAAAAATGTACTCATGGTTTTCACTTTTTCGTAAATTTTAATGAGTTCGAAAAACTGATAAAAATGTACTCATATGGCCGACTTTCAATTTAATTTACGAGCAGGAAAAGACGGAAAGAACTCGACATTTTCATTTGTTTTACGAGAATGAAAGATAGCAAAATAATCTCGGTATTTTCATGAGTTTAACGAGTCTTGAAAATAACTGAAATTGACTCGAGATAGGTTTCATTTTTACAAAAGCTTGAAACAGATAAAAACTATGCTTCAAATTAGTTTCATTTTTACACAAGCTTGAAACAGAGATAAAACTGTGCTTGATGCCCCCTAAGCATAACTGCTAGAGTGCATGCCCCCCTAGCTTCATTTCATTCAACCATTTGGATGAAATGAAGGTTTAGTGACGAGATCATTTAAAAGACTTTGACCTAAAACTGTAAGAAAATTATGCAAAAACTGAAATAACTAACCTAAACGTACAACCTAACATCTATGAGGTCTAGTCAAACTCTCGAATCAATTAGAGGAGGATTTGTTTCATTTTTTAACGAGCTTGACACAGGAAAAGAACTATGCTCGGATTCAGTTTCATGTTTATGCAAGCTTGAAACGAAAAACTATGCTTGTTATAAGTTCACATGCCCCCAGCATAATGATGCAAATCAAGGTACATGCCCCCCAAGCTTCATTGCATTCAATGAGGTGGATGGAATGAAGCTTTACTTTCAAGATCTTGGAAAGACTTGTAGGAGCTGTTTCATTTTTTTTAGTGAGGTTGACACAGGAAAAGAACTATCCTCAAAACCCTTGTTTTATTTTTTAAACGAGCTTGACACAAGATAAGGAACTATGCTCATAACTACTCTCTACAATCTACCTACTTAACCTACCCTTGTTTCATTTTTTAACGAGCTTGACACAAGACAAGGAACTATGCTCAAAAAGTTCGCGTGCCCCCAGCATAATGATGCAAAGCGAGGTACATGCCCCCCAGGCTTCATTGCATTCAACTGGCTGGATGAAATGAAGGTTTACTTTCAATATTTAACTTGAAAAGGGAGTTGTTTCATTTTTAAGGAGGTTGACACAAGAAAAGAACTATCCTCATACCTGATTCATTTTTTAACGAGGTTGACTCAGCAACAGGAACTATCCTCATAAACACTTACTTTCTACAATCTACCTACATATCCTAAAACCTACCTGATTTATTTTTTAATGAGGTTGACTCAGTAAAAGAACTGTCCTCATGCTAGCCTATTTCATTTTTTAACGAGGTTGATACAGGAAAAAACTATCCTCGTAACATTGATCATGGCTTCCAACTGGAGGAAAGACATGTCAATGGACACACCTTGATCATGGCTTCCAAGAGGTCTTCATCCGAAGGAAGAATACTTCTTGGGAAGGAACACATGTCAAGGGACTCAAAAGGGATAAGAACATCGTGTTCAAGTAATCCCATAGAGTTTTCCATGTCAATTACCGGAGCTAAATCAAAGGAAGATGAGCAAACAGTGAGAGGCTCACTTACATCGGTAACTGAAATCATGGGACCGGTTGCCACATAATTAACCCGTGGCAGGGTAGATACCACTTTAGAATCAGGAACATTTAGGGGTGTCATATTATTGGTAGTTGAAAAAAGACTAGGGAACGAAAGCTGGTCTACAGTCACAATACTACCATTGTGAGGGAAAGACATCACGCGAAAGAGTGTCGATACGACAGCTTTCATTGCATAAACATAGTCTCGCCCAAGGAGTAAATTGAAATCCAAGGGACCTCGAACTACCATAAGATCAACACAAACAGTTTTACCTTCCAAGGTAATAGAAAACTTAGGAAGGATCCCTAAAGGTTCACTAATTGTTCTGTTAAAAGCTTTCAGATTCTGCGTAATAGGCGCAAGCTGAGGGGAACCCAAAGCTTTCCAAACAGCTGAGGATAAAATACTAACAGAAGCACCTTCATCTACCTGAGTACGATGTATGTCCCTACCACCAGCCTTGACAATGATTTGGAAAGGGATGGAGGAAGGAAGACGAGGTTCTGTCAGTCTATTCCAATCAAAGGAAAAGACCTCAGTGCTTGGAGGGGGTTCTGTAGAAACAGGTGAAATGCCCCCCGGCATAGAAGAATCTGATGTAACAAGAAGAACCTGAGCGGTATGAAGTTCACTCTCCAAAGGGAAAGTGTGAGCGATCGAATGTGAAATTGAATCGACCACTTGATCAACTAATTGATCATCAACCTGAGTGACACGAGTTTCACTCTCCAATGGAAGAGTGTGATCGTCTGTACTTGAATTTAGATCAATCACTCCGTCAGTTGACGGTAGGTTGGGAGAAAGTTTACGGTAACCAGTTGGAAATTCTTGCTGTGGAACAGTAAGTTTTTCCAACAATGTTGAGGCTTCATCCATGTGAGGGCAAATGTGAGTTTGATGACTCCCTTTGCATAACTTACAAGGAAACCTAACTTTACCCTTTTTCCCAGGAACCTGACTATCACTGGTTGATGGATCAATGGAAAGTTGATGGGATTTTTCTGACCATACTTCCAGGACCTTTGGAATACCAGGACAATTGACAAGGAAGTGGTCACCCTTACAAAGCCTGCAAGGGTATTTGGGTTTACGGTGCATGTCGGAATTTTCCTCAACACAACTAACACTTACAGCCATGGTTGGTTGGTTGAGTTCTTTCTTATCTTGCTTCTTCTTCTTCTTCTTCTTCTTCTTCCCTTTCTTCTTCTTCTTAGCCTCCTGGTTATTAGCATCAAGGCTTTTACCAGGCGAAGAGGAAGAAATGGAGGAAGAAAAATTAGGCGAAGAAGGTAAAGGGTCAACAGAAGGTTGGTGATGTTGAGATGGTGAACTCTGTTGAGGTGAAGCATCCGGTTGAGATGGAACAATTGGAGTATTTTGGGCCAACGAAGTTGAAAATAACCATATCGGTAAACCTATTGTAAATCCAGGTAATGACAAAGTAGCCATATAAGGAGGACCAACATTTCCAAAGTAAGGAAAAGTACTAGGATTCTCATTAGGAGGGGTTCCTAGGTTGATAAATTCCGGAACATTTGCCATTATATTCAACTTCAGTGAATTTTATTAACAATTTAAAACTAAAATTAACAATTCACAATTCACACTTAACAACTAAAATTCACAATTCACACCTATGGTCTCTAAAAGTAAAAACAAACAAATTAACACGCGCTATCAAATCTAGGAGTCAAACCACACACAAACAGTAAGCTCTCCGGACCGAAAACACTAGTTGGTGATGAAGCCCAACCTCGCAGAATTCAGTACAGAAATGGCGGGTGGAACAGTTACCCCGGCAACCTGCTTAATGAATAGACCGGCACAAGTTCCTCCACTTTAACCGTCTCGAAGTGAAGTGAACCCCCCGGAAAATCCAAGTGAGTATAACCGACGTCTGCTCCAGGTACAGTGGGACCTTCCCTCCACCGTCACCTCGGTAGAACCCTAAAGATTATGGTCACTAAGGTCACCAACAGTAACAAATACACCTGGGGGAACAGTCTAAACTCCGACATCACGCAAGGGCAGAGTAGCAAGCTCAATCCCCTTACCGGCTCCTTGACAACAATCCAAGGTTTACCGATAAGTGACCCCTGGCTCCTCGACAATGGTTAATCCGAGGTTTACCGTTTGTAATACGTACTGTCTGGCGTCGTTCCCAACGAGGGGGGAATGATCCCCTCACTGGTTCGGACACGAGCTCGTGCTTCTCCTTTAAGAGGAGCTTTCCCAGAGTGCAATTGAAACAATTGGATTTATTCTACTCAAGATAAACTATCTGTTTGGTTTTGTAGTCTTGGAGAGTTAAGTACTCACCTACTCCAAGACCCTAGCCTAAGCTATGTTGGTGTTTCAGAGCCCTAGAAATGTAAAAATTACTAGATGAATTTTAATTAAGCGCTGTGTTATTAAGGCTGTTATTACTCAAATGGGTAAATGGAGATGAAACCAATGGTGTTATGACCCGACTCAACTAAATGCAATCGAATATGATAATGCAATCCTTTCAATTCGATGAATCCTAACTAGAGTAAGGAGAGAGTTTCCATTCACTTCCAACAATGCAAAAAATTGATCATTAAGAGAAAATTTAACAAATTCTCTAATGCACTAATTTCATCAAGAAAAACTAATGCAAATCAATTCCAAACCAATTTTTATTTTTATTTTTGTGTAAATTCAAATCAAAGAAAGCTGATTTAAATCTACGATTGATTTTTCAGAATGTAAACTATGCAATTGTAATCTATGCACAATTCACATGAAAAGTATGCAAATGTAATCTATGCACATTTTTCATTCATATTCTGAAACTGAGAACTCTAATTATGCAAATGTGATCTATGCAAGAGAATTCTCAAACACAAGATGATTCTAGTGTAATCTAAGAACCAATCAAGTGCAAGTCGAGAAAATTGGGTGAGAGTTCCAAAGACCGAAACATAAAAACACTCAAAGGCGATTAACACTCATACACAATTTAGCCCCCCCCGGCGAATGAGGGGGAAATTTTTTTGCAAAAACAAAAGCAAAAAGATGCAAAATTGTGAAAAGACTGAGACAAACCGCCAAGTAATGACCAATGGAAATCAAATCAAGAATTTCTCAAAAAGAGACTCAAAACACCCAATTGATGAAAGCTAAGAGCAGGAACAAGCTTAGGTGAAGATTCCGGACAAGGGACTAATGAATCTGGGTAGAAAAAACTAAGAAAAAAACAAAATCTAAGAGCAAAAAAAGGCAAAAAATGGAATTTTCTCAAATTTTGGCAGGGGACGCAGGCAACCCGTTAGCACAGGTGCGGGCCCGCTCTGTGCACGCAGCAAAAGTGCGTCCAGGGACGCACTGTGCAGCACTCAAAGGGTGCGTCCGTCTGAAAAACTCAAGAAAAACCAAAATAAAACTAATCCTAAGCTAACCCACCCAGAGACAGAATCACAGAGCCAAAACCAGAAAAATAAACCAATTTTCTCAAAGCAAAGTTCACATAAAGGAAAAGACTTTCTCATTAATGGAATCCCCAGTGGAGTCGCCAATTTGTCACACGGAATTGGTCAAGGGTGCGGACACAGCTGACCTTCCTAGAAGTCTAAGACGTTCTAATGACAAACAAGACAAAATGGAGTGATCTTTCTCTAAATACACCTTTTACAACATGAAAACTACAAGTGTTTAGGCTTACCTTATTCCAAAACGCTGTTGTTGAAGTCCGTTCCTGACGATCCGGATGAGCTCCTTCTTCAAGTCAATTCCTGCAACCACAAACAATCAAACAATTACCAAGCACTTGCATTTCATATAATAAAACATATATTCAACATGCAGACCAAGGAACACATGAAATAACTCATTAACACAAGCTATTGAGAAAAATAAACCAGTTTGTATTAATAACGAAACAAAGAAACTCTTACAACCTGGCCTTGGTGTTGTGCAAGTTCCTCCCGGGGTCCATCAAGGGTTTTCCTCTACTTTGACAAAGCTCACCCTCTCCCAAGTAGAATCAAGTGAAGACAATCTCTCCTCACAAAGGCTCTAATGGAAGACCTAAATCCTGCAGCATTTACCCAAAGAAAATGTATAGCTCCAACCTCTTCTCCTTCTGGCTCAATGCCTTTATTTATAGTGCTGTAAAGAGGTTATTCAGGTCCACTATCAATGGGATCATCCCCCTCTATGGGTGGGATAGCTCCCTTATTGATGGGATAAGTTCCCCCTTAATAGAGATACATGAACCAACTGGAGGCGCATCCATTTCATCAAACCGACCTCTAGAATGTTCTAGAAGTAACCACAACTAACTTTTTTCAAGATAAAACTCGCGCATTTTGCCTTTTACAGAGGGACGCACCTGTCCCTTAACATACAGAGCGTCCATGGACGCATATTTTGTGAACAAGGTCAGCGTCCCCGCAGGTAAGGCTAGAGAGAACCTGCGACCCCAGAGATAAACATAGTTTTTACAAGACTTTCTCTCTTCTTTGAGTTTGAGATGGATAACAGAGGCATGAGACTTGCCTAAGAGGGTAGCATGACTGTTGATTTGAGCCATACTAACTGTAAGTAGTCAAGGTGACATTTGTCACACGGAATTGGTCAAGGGTGCGGACACAGCTGACCTTCCTAGAAGTCTAAGACGTTCTAATGACAAACAAGACAAAATGGAGTGATCTTTCTCTAAATACACCTTTTACAACATGAAAACTACAAGTGTTTAGGCTTACCTTATTCCAAAACGCTGTTGTTGAAGTCCGTTCTTGACGATCCGGATGAGCTCCTCCTTCAAGTCTATTCCTGCAACCACAAACAATCAAACAATTACCAAGCACTTGCATTTCATATAATAAAACATATATTCAACATGCAGACCAAGGAACACATGAAATAACTCATTAACACAAGCTATTGAGAAAAATAAACCAGTTTGTATTAATAACGAAACAAAGAAACTCTTACAACCTGGCCTTGGTGTTGTGCAAGTTCCTCCCGGGGTCCATCAAGGGTTTTCCTCTACTTTGACAAAGCTCACCCTCTCCCAAGTAGAATCAAGTGAAGACAATCTCTCCTCACAAAGGCTCTAATGGAAGACCTAAATCCTGCAGCATTTACCCAAAGAAAATGTATAGCTCCAACCTCTTCTCCTTCTGGCTCAATGCCTTTATTTATAGTGCTGTAAAGAGGTTATTCAGGTCCACTATCAATGGGATCATCCCCCTCTATGGGTGGGATAGCTCCCTTATTGATGGGATAAGTTCCCCCTTAATAGAGATACATGAACCAACTGGAGGCGCATCCATTTCATCAAACCGACCTCTAGAATGTTCTAGAAGTAACCACAACTAACTTTTTTCAAGATAAAACTCGCGCATTTTGCCTTTTACAGAGGGACGCACCTGTCCCTTAACATACAGAGCGTCCATGGATGCATATTTTGTGAACAAGTTCAGCGTCCCCGCAGGTAAGGCTAGAGAGAACCTGCGACCCCAGAGATAAACATAGTTTTTACAAGACTTTCTCTCTTCTTTGAGTTTGAGATGGATAACAGAGGCATGAGACTTGCCTAAGAGGGTAGCATGATTGTTGATTTGAGCCATACTAACTGTAAGTAGTCAAGGTGACATTTTTTAGTGTAACACAGGCGTAGACCCACACACATCATCGACACAGCTAAAGTGGCTGCATAGTACGGAACAGATAGGGCCCAGGAAAAAGATCAAGGCTTCCAAATTAGATGGGGAACCTATTACACTGACTGAGGGTGACCTATATGACATCGGTGACACAGTTCGTGAGGTCACTATGGAGGCTCTCTAGGAAGCAATGATGGAGTAGTAGAATGTGTTGGGGGTGCTCAGGGCACAACTCCAGTAACTTTAGGTACGGCCCCCACAGCAGGGAATGGTAGTTGTCTATGGGGCTACGGGTACATCATCAACAGAGCAGTTGCTGCGGGCAAAAACGGCTAATACCATCATGTTACCGGAAGGAGCATTGACAGTGGACAACATGGAGGAAAGAGCCGCGGTAGGCCAGCTCAAGGGACTTGGCCTAAACTTGGCTACCCTTCCACGAGAGATATTATACCAGCTGCAGGATGGAGCGACGACAGAGCTCCACACTAGAGAAGGATGTGCAGTACATATGCTCAGTGAATAGTGAATAACCATCGAGCAACTGATCCTCCAACGCGATGAAGCGGTAGCACAGACTTAGCAGCTGGAGCAAATCATTGAGGAAGCATGTCGTCGCATCCCCGAGCTAGACATTGCAATAGACTTGCCAGTAGGTATGCGGATCCACAAATTGGCCAGTGGATTTCGCAAGGCAAAGGAGTAAGCAACAAGGATCCAGCTAGACCTCAACCTATAGATTGCGGAACTGTGGCTGAAGACGCAGCCCTCTACACCCCCGGAAGTCAAAGGGTAGTGCCACCATGCCAATCAATCAAGGTTGGAAGCAATAGAGCACGCCATATAGGATTGCATGGGCTTGTTAGATCAGTCACTCTTCACCCTCACTTCACTACAAGGAGACCCAACGCTACAACATTTAGAGATAGAAGCGCGAGAGTTGCAGCAAGCCTATGACAATGTCTTGGGGATCACGCAGATGATCGCCCTTACTCAGTGACTGGCCAGGATGAGGGAGGCCCAAGCTTTAAAGGAACAGGTTGATGCCACACGTCAGAAAGAAGCAGTGCTTAAAGCATGCATCCAGCATTGGCTCGAGGAAGCATTCATGGTCACTACTAAGATCGAGGGAAAGATGGCATAGATGTAGGGCATATATGCACTCAGGCAAGGAATTTCACCTGACAATGACGCACCGGAGATACATGCACAACTAGTATAGAGGAAAGCAGAAGAATGTGCTACGGACATAAACGAAGCGCAGAAGTTGCTGGATGGACTCTGCGCGAAGATCACTGCACCAGCTGAGTGACTAGGGACGAGTCACGATGATTGTGTTGGGGGCTTGTTGGGCAGCAGATCCCCCCATAGCATGTGTTTGGGGCTTAAAGCCTGAGTTTTGGTCAATGTAATGTAAAGACACCACAAAATGTGAGCATGGAACACAAGAGTCTAGGGTTGTCCACCCTAAAATAATGTAATTTAATATAGAATGTGTTGGCCTACCCATGGTCCATGAACCATGGGATTGTATAAATAGAGCGAGGCTCTAAGTGTAAAAGTCAGTCTTAGCTTTGGAGAAGTAATATGGGTTTCTAAATGAGGAATTTTCTCTGAGTCTGTAAGTCCGAGTCTTGGGTTGTAGTAGTAGTAAGAGGTTCTATAGCTGAGTGCACAAAGGACTGGTAGAATCCGTAGCTGTGTGTGCGGAACCCTGCAGTTGAGTGCGCAGGGCGGAGTTAGGATTGTACTTGGATAGGGAATTAATAAAAGATAAGTTGATTCTAGAAATACTGTGTGTTTATACTCATGTTATGTTTATGCATCTCTTTGTGGTTTTATGATTGCGCGCACTAGTTATAAATGTTGAATGATTAATGAGAATATTGGGCCCATATAATTAATTTAAGATCTATAATAAAAGCATAGTAAGGATAAAGGATCTAGAAAACACCATTTTGCACTCTTTATAGAGCTACGTGAAAGCATTCGCACAAGCTATGAAGGATAGATGGTTGCACGGAGCAGCATAAGTGCACAGGATCGGGTGTGCGAACTTCCCAGACTTCATAAAGACATCCCTAGGGTGCGGAAACCTAGTTCCATCACCCTCCCATACTACCTCGGGTGAGACCTCAATCCATGCACCACGGACTATTGCCGAAAGGGCTGGTAGTATCGGGATTTGCTTGGCTAAACTCACTGTTGAACTTGGGTCAGGCCCCACGTAGCCAATAACTGGTTTCCATTTTAAGTTTCATATTTACCAATATTATGTGATAGAAAATGGTACTTGTGATATGTTGAATTAGAAGCCTTAAATGCACTCCATGATTTCTCCCATTCATTTCTTCACTCTAATTCATAATTCTACTAAAGTGTTGTGTATAGGATTTTTTGTTCAACCCTCTACACTCTGTTTCCTTCCTTGAATTTTCAGCTTCACCTATAGTACAATAGTCAATGAAACTACACTCCCTATGTGTAAGCCACTAGATCTGAACATTAACTATATGGAGTGACATATTGTTCGTGCACCAATCGAATCTACCTCTGAGTAGGGTAATGGGACCAAAATTCATCAACTCATATATAATCCTTGAGAAAAATGAATAAATCCCTAAGACATATTAAGATGTCCTATGCACTGACCTCTACTCAACCCGGATGTTGTCTCTAGGAACCAAAAATCTTATGGCACTGTTTCTAGGGAATGAGTTAGAACATATTTACGTGGGTATGATCTTCTGCTTTCCTTTGTATGGTGAGAAAAGAAATGCGGGTTGATATCTCTCATATCTGAGAGTTTTCAGATTGTAATCCTGGCTCTTATTAGGCCTCACGCCCATTCAAATACTTCTCAGCAGAAAAATCATCTTGTCCCTAACCCAGAAATAATTATATTCAATAGAATATGGAAATAAAGAACCCCCAAAACTCTAGATCCAATTATTTTTTCCCAGAAGTTTCAAATTCTAGTTCTCAGAAAGGTGAAATAAATTCTCCTAAAACCTCATCTAAGGTTTTTGGACTTTTCAGAACCTAATTCTGAAGGAATCTCTATCAGTCTTGATTCTTTCACATTTCATACCTTCCCTAGAGTCAAATAAATTAATAATATTCTCATTCCTAGTAAATCTCAAGCTTACACTACTATTTCACACCCAATTTTAGTAGATATTGTCCACTTTCTCCTCCACCAAGTTGTTGCAATGAAGCCTCTTCAACATCCTTTGCAAAATATGGTTTTCCCTAGATTTTTTCTCAATAGATATGCCCCTTTCAATCTGTAGTAGCCTATGAATGTAATTCCTCAAGAATATCTCAAAGTTCCACTTAAATTCACTAGGCAAGGTGATATCACAACTCAGAAACATATTGAAATATTTTTTGTGTTTGTAAAAAAGTTGAATGTTGAGCATCTACATGTGGTGTTGAGGTTATTAGTTTAGTATTTATATGGGGAGGCTAGAAAATGGTTCAAGACCCTTCCTAACAACTTGATCAACACTTGGGAGGAATTAGAGAACATCTTTATGCATAAATGGGGTGAGAGGAAAGACCATGGATACTTTCTAACTGAGTTTAATGAAATAAAGAAAGAAAAAATGAGTACGTCAGAGAGTTTATAAAAAGGTTTAAGAAATTGTATAATAGTCTGTCTGCTGAGATTAAACCCCCAAATATAACAGTCAAGGTGGTATTCGCTAGAGCGCTTGAATTAATTTTTGGTTTTACTCTAAGAGAAAGGAAATCATGTTGGACGACATCCAGAATGATGCTTTGAAAGTAGACGCAAATCTCACATCAATAGGAAAGTTGAAGGGAAAAGTAGAACATAGTGATAGGAGGAAGGGGAAAGAGGAAGCCAATTTCTCTGGTCAAGCAAAGGACATCCAAGAGAAAAAGTTGGATGAGATGAATAAGCTAATCAAAAAACTCTCAAACATGTTAGTGAAACTATAATTGGAGAACAAAAACCCTCCTAGACAAATGCAACAAGGTCATAATTGAAATTTCAATCACTAATATAGGAGACCTCCATTGCAACCTTTGCAAAGAGAAAGAAAAGATCAACAAGACCAAGTACAACCTCCCTTGTATATAGAATATGACCTTGAAGAAGTCATTGAAGATACACATAACATTAGGAAAATCAATACTTAACTCTGTCAAAATAGGAGCATGAAATAGAAGAAAATGGAGGAGAGGAGGATGATCTAGATGCTCCTTTGGATAAGAAGAGATATATGCTTATTGCGAGCAGTTTGCAGATTTCATGCAAGCAGAGCTACATAGGAGATATGACTCAACGTCTTGAAAAATATATCTGACACAAGATCAAGGTGAAGAGCCTACCTAACAAGCCACACCCAAGAAAATTGATAAGGGAAAACAAACTATTAAGTTTGACCCAACAACTAAAGGAGAAACCTCCCATCCCACACATTCCAAGCCCAAATATGCAAATACATAACAACAACCTATGCAACCCAAGCTAGTGCATCAGTAAAATAAAGAGACAGTTGATCAAGTAAAAATGGAGAAGAATACCTCTGCCTTTAGTTTGCAAAAATAATTGGATAAATTGAAGATATCTATACCTTTAACTGAATTGTTGAAATAACCTGAAAATAAAAGGAAAATTTATGATTTCATGGACGTTTCTGATGTTACCTCAACACAAGACATTTTGAATTTGTAGGAAGAGAGAACTGTGGTTATGTTTGGCCCACATGTGGAGGAGCAAGATCCTTCCACCCATATGTTCTAGGTTACACTGGTGATTCATGACCTGCTATTGCATAATTGTATGATTGATTTAGTGGATTCTCACAATCTAATTCCCTTATATGTCATGGAGCAATTGGGCCTACAAATAAAAAAAACATACAAAGATTTGCATTCCTTTGATTCTAATAAGGTAAAATTCCTTAGGATGATTAAGGACCTGGTAGTTAATTTGGCTCAAATTCCTGTGAAGAGTGTGGTATTGGACATTGTTGTTGTGAAAATTCCATCAAGATTTGGCATGCTTCTTTCCAGATCATGGGGAATGATGCTTGGAGGGTCCATCAAACTCGACCTCACATATGCCACTATTTGAGTGTTTTGTGGAGAATAATATATATTTTACAAAGAATCCATATTTGTAAAAAATATCACTAGAGTAGATAGTTCCAATAATTATCTAGCACATGGTTAGGAAAAATATCTTTCATGCCTTTTACTAGAAGTGGATGATCAAATTATGGAGGATACTCAGGTGGAAATTTCCACACAGGTGAATAAGTAGGGTATGAAACTTGGCTGTGTTTGGAAATCATATTTTTATGGGGCCTACTCTAAGGAAGGAAATGGAGCAAGTGTGTTGTTGATATCCTCTAAAGATAACCACATTTCTCTCTCATATAAACTTGAATTTGATACTACAAATAATATTGCTAAATATGAAGCATTGATTCTGGGCTTACAAGCTGCCAAAAATCTGAACATTGAATGTTTAACACCTTTTCGAGATTCTAAAATGGTTATAAATAAAATTAGGAATAAATGCCAAACCAAAAATCTGAAGGTTAAATACTATAGGAATGAAGTGTGGGATCTGATTGAGAATTTATTTTTGGAATTTAACATTTAGTTTCTACCTAGAGAAAGAAAAAGAATGACTTATTCCTTAACAAGAAAAGCCAACACTTTCAAGCCACCACAAAACCCCCTGCTCAGATATGAAGTTGAGATCAGACATAAAACTTTAGTACCATAAAATGTGAGATATTAGCAAGTGTTTGAGGATGAAGATCAGATTAAACAGTTTATGGAGGTGATTGGGGAATTTTCTAATTTTTCAATTGACCAAAAGATTAAGAAATGGAGGAAATTGAAGGAGCTTAGCAACATGTGCCTTTGGAAGATTCTATGGCTAGGCAAACTTTTTTGTAGTTGAAGGGAAATAGAATCCCAAAGGGATAGGTTCCATTGGAAATATTATTTGTGGCAATCAAACAAACTAAGGAGCATGAGGAGGATACAAAAAATTGTAACATTGGTGTTGGAATTATGGTTAATGTGTTGTCCTTGATGGAAACCTACTTGATAAAGATGTCAACATTATGATAACAAGATGATTATGTACATTGGAAAAAATTCTATAGATGTGATGAACAAAGAAGTGACAATTCAAAGATAGATGAATGTTAAAATATGAAGGTTTGGAAAGAATACTCAAATACTATTCATAAGGGTCGTGTACATACATAGGTATTGTGAAGAAAAGTCGCGTACATAATACACGCTATGGTAATACAGATCCCATGGGTCTCTACCATGGTATTGACCCATAGTAATGGAAGCGACAATGGTTATTTGATCCCATCAAGGAATACCAATGACATTACTAAGGGATTAGCCTAAGGTACTAGCTAAGGATGAAGCTAAATAAGGAGATGGAGATCAAGGTGTTAAATGTGCATGTAATGGGTTATTCATGTGTGATCTGATCTGAAATAGGTGTGCACAAGGGAGTAAGGAGACAGCTTAGATATGAAAGACCTGAAGTATGTTGCCATATATGCTTGTTTTATTTACTTATTGAAAATGTCTAAGTAACTAACAATGATAGATATGTGGTTATAATGATGTTGTGATCTAAATGAAGTAAAGGTTTCAGAGATTAAAATTGTGTTTGCAGCAAAAGTTTTCAGATCTGTACATAGGTTTGTCTCAAGTTAGTCATGTACATATGTGGATCTACTTCTGGGTAGTCTCATATGTATTCTACGAAGTGTTTTCAATATGTCCATATCTATATGCAGGTGTTGTGTATGATAAGTGTGTACATACACTGACATGCTCTATGGAAGTTGCGTATATATAGTAGGGTTTTGCAGTATGGCTTGTTGATGAAATTTTATCAGTTATTTTATAATTGATGTTTTCTTTCAATGATGTCTCTATTATGTTGATATGTATTTGATAGTGTTGACTCGGTTACATCTAAAATGATATATTGATTGGTAATAATGCTATAGTATGGTGATCTATGCGTGTTTCAGTAATCTATGATTGGTTCAAGTGATTTGTGACTAATTGAATGAT
Organism: Pinus tabuliformis; assembly: GCA_031772625.1. Lineage (NCBI taxonomy): Eukaryota > Viridiplantae > Streptophyta > Pinopsida > Pinales > Pinaceae > Pinus > Pinus tabuliformis. Next base: position 1,092,668,227 of record CM062805.1, read on the forward strand.
CTATGTATGGTTTAGTGATTGCTAATTCAGTGTTTAGTATTCTGAGATCTGTATGTAGGTATGATACATATGAAGTGCATACATATTTGGGTGTTCTACAAGGAAGTAGCATATACATTTTGAAGTATATTTAATCAGGGCTTACAGTGACAAAAATTGGTTTCTATGATGAACAAAGTATGACTTGGTATGAATGGTTGTGCATTAATATGATCTGGTTTGATCTAGTTGCATTGGTTGATTGATATTCAGTGATTGATTTTATGATGTTATAGTGTTTCAGTTGGTTCTATGATTGGATGAGTTGGTTTAGTGTTTGGTTTTATAATTGTTACTTGGTATTGGGCTTAATGATGGAAGTGTGTCTAGTTTGAAAATATGATAAAAGGTGGCCTACAAAACTTGATGTTTTGAGTCAGGTGGATCCAATATAAAATATAATGAAACATGGTCCACAATAGGTGCTAAGGGTTTGATCCTTCAGTGAGGGAGTCATATCTTCCTTCCAGTGGTAGTTGTTGGCTTGAGGGGGCTTGGACCCAGGTTAAGAGTTAGCTGTGCTAACCAACAAAACCCTACAATACTGGCCCTTTTGGCAACAACCCAAGTAGTGTAGGCTACAGTCTCACCTGAGGCAATACTGGGGGATGCTAGAACTAGGCATCTGCATTTAGAAGGCTATGTGATGTGGTTAAGGTGTTTTATACAGTTTTAGGTCCGATCTGACCTTCACAAACCTTTTTTCATGAAACTTAAGTGATTTTTAGGTTAAAAAAGATACAAACTTTGTGTAAAAATCTAATCATGCATAAAGCAACACATAATAGTAGATCCAGATCTTCGTGGAGTACTTAAGACGAAATACAAATAACTACCATTCAATTGCGAGTATATACATAAAATACAAAAGTATACAAAAATAGACACAGAGTTGCTTCTAATATTCATTATTACTTCTGATCCTTCCTATACAAACTTTCTAGACTCTGCACACACAGTTGCAGGGGCCTACAGACTTAGTTGTGAACTTACCAAGGTCTCCGTGCACTTAGCTGCAGGAGCCTTCCCCTTCGCTTGAATACAGAAAGATTTACGATTACAGACTCAAACATATCTCATCCATGAATTACTTACATCCCTTAGAATCACTAACACACATTTTTACACTCTTTTCTATTACAATACCATGGTCCACAAACCATGGGCAGATCTCAAAACAATACTAAAATGTAAGGGGTATTGACCTTCATAAAACCCCTTGACTCCTATTTGACCTGTGTGCTCCACTCCTAAAAATGTAGAGACTTACAATATTTTAATGAATTTGGCCCAGGGGACCTCGTCCTAATAGTAGCTAGTAAATTTATGCATAGGGTAGGTGCTTCCTTCTGGTAGGAGCCGAAAAATGAGATCATGGTGTTGGAGCTCCCTTCCAGTGGGTGCTAGAGAATGAGAGAAGGTTGCATCCTTCTGCAGGTGGGTACCTATGTAATCATAAGAGTCTACACTAATACAATATTGTAATAAAATTTTTGTTTATATAATAATAACAAAGAAAAAATGACGACAATGGTGGTTTTCTCCCACATTGGGTTTCCACCTAAAAAATCTTGATGTTCTCATGTGTTGTTATGTTTCTTATCTATGATGGTTTATTCTGCTCTTACTGCTCATGGTTACTATTTAATTAATGAATAATGAAGTAATGATGCACTGGTTATAAATGAACAAATGATGAAATAAATGATAAATTAGTTATTTGGATATTGTTGGGCACGAGATCCCCCAAGGGCAGTTTTGGGGATTAGAGCCCAGATTTTGGTCAAAGTTTGTAATTCCAATGTAAAGACTCCGCATTTTGTGGGCGTGGAGTGCGTAGTTGTTAAAGATTCATAGGGTTGTCTGCCCTTATTTTGATAATGTAATGTTGGTTGTAGAAGATCTACCCATGGTCCGCATACCATGGGATTGTATAATAGAGCAAAGCTCTAAGTAGTTAAGGCATGTAGACACGACATGGAAAAGATATGATTTATGCGAGATAGATCTAAATTGTAAAGTCTATTTTTGGGTCATAGCATAGGTAGAGGCTCTGCAGCTGAGTGCACAGAGGAATAGTAGTCCGTAGCTGAGTGCGCAAGGCGAGTCGAGTCTGTAATCATCTGGAAGTATTAATAAATAGAAGTTTCTATCAATTCTGCATCTTTATTTCCTGTTTTATGCATCTGTGATATTGGGTATGAATTTCACCTCTAAAGGTTATATGATGTGTGAATGTGTATAATTGTATTGGCTAAGTGAACGCAAGTTAGAATATCTGTTTATGCAAAGATAATTAAGATCTGTCGATAAGATAAGTAAGATACTTATTCTAATTCATGAATTAGTGCAGTTCGTTGCCTTAGCAGCGCGAAAGCATCTCACCCCCTCGTTAGGGATGCACTAAGGCCGATTGTAACACTTCATGAAGGTACTGAAGGGTGGAACAGAGTGTGAAGTGACCTACGCAAAGGCCGATTGTAACACTTCACGAAGGTACTGAAGGGTGGAACATAGCATGAAGAAACCTGCATGAAGGTAGGTCTAGTTGGACTAAACCGACATCACATCCATCTCAAGGGTGTGGAAACATGGTTCTAGCATCCCCCCATACTGCTTCGGGTGTGACTTTAGTCCGCGCTCCGCGGGCTGATGCAAAAAGGGCCAGTAGTGTAGGGATTTGTTTGGCTAAATGTAATTCCCCACTTAATCTTATCATGAAAATTTTATTAATGTTTACATTACCTGAAAATATTGACTTATAATTATCAAGAAATATTGGTGAATACCTTCATTTGGGAAACTGTAAATTTTATTTACTGATATAAAATTTATTATTGCTATTATTCAATTCCCAACTTGTCTTCTCAAATTTAATCTTGGATAGGATATGGTCTCCTTCCATTATTCCAATTTAAATATTCTTATCACATTCCCAAAATGTACTCTCACATTTACTTGGGAGAAGACATGGTCCTCTCCAACTAATTACCAATTTATATATTCATCTCTCATCCCCAAAATGTACTCTCACATTTACTTGGGACAAGACATCGTCCTCTCCAACAAATTACCAATTTATATATTCATCTCTCATCCCCAAAATGTACTCTCACATTTTCTTGGGAGAAGACATGGTCCTCTCCAACTAATTACCAATTTATATATTCATCTCTCATCCCCAAAATGTACTGTCACATTTACTTGGGAGAAGACATGGTCCTCTCCAACTAATTACCAATTTATATATTCATCTCTCATCCCCAAATTGTACTCTCACATTTACTTGGGAGAAGACATGGTCCTCTCCAACTAATTAGCAATTTATATATTCATCTCTCATCCCCAAAATGTACTCTATTCTTATCACATTCCCAAATTTCCTCTCATGTTTACTTCGGAGAAGAGAAATCAATTGTAAGGATGAGGGAGAAGTTATGACATTAATGAGAGGTGGTTGAGGTGGAGAGGAGGGGGGGGACATAAAAGGGGAAGGAGGAAGAGAGGAAGGGGGATGTTAGGTCTTGCTTTTGGTTTTGGTTGGCTGTGATTTTGGAGGAATTGTTGAGAGAGAGGAAGGGAGTATGGTTTATCTTGGTCTTGGACACACACACTACATCTGGTTGGACTTGGGCTCGGAGGGCTAGGGAACTTGTGGAGGTTTCCTGGGATAGGAATTACTTCCTAGTTTTCTAGGAGGTAAATCCAGTCAGTAGTCAAGAGGAGCGTTCCAGCAGGAGCAGCAGCTCAAGGGCATCTCCACCGGGCCATCGATACAGGTATTCCTCTCTGCATAGATTACTCATGTAAGTGATTGAAATGAAATGTTCAATAATTAAATTGTTGGAATTAGATTCTAAATGGTAAACTATCATCATTTAAATGTCTTGTAAGAAAATAAATTATTGCCTCTTATTGAATTTAATTTTAGAGAATATAGATCTGGTAGAAGACCCTAGGATGGGATCTTACATGTGGTATCAGAGCCTAGGTTCAAAATCTGGGCCTAGAAACCTATTAATTTATCGAAAGTCATAGCCAAAACAAAAAAGAGTAGTACTCTCTTGATATCCCCAACCTAGCATATTTGCTATCGCGTCGTGGAAGTAGTAAACAATATTCATCCGAATAATCAAATCAGAATGTAAGGAATGTCACCTTTGGAAAACTGATTCACGTTTTCAAATCACTAGATATAGCGGAAGGTATGCAATGTGTTGCAAGAATATCGGGAGTTGCTTCCTTTGATTTTTTTTTCTTTTATTATTTTTTTTCTCACCAAAACAACAATCTGTTGGTACTCAAGGTCATATCTCAGAAATTCATCCTCACATTTTTGCACCATGTTTGCAAGATGCTTAAGATTTTTTTCATGCACTCCAATGGAAGCCAGGACCTGTGTATTTACAACATCCTCATAAACAATACTTATATCTGCCACCAGAACCTGAGAAATCACCACCAACCATTCATCTTCTATTCGTGCCATAGAATGCAGTAGCTTGTCCAAACAGTTTTACTGGAGCAGGTAATATTGTCACCTTTCCTTCTATGCCCGATGCTTATATATGTTATTCCCGCAACTGCAATTTCTGTGTACAGATGAACCTCATTAGCTTCAGCTAGTGTGCTTGTAGACTCATCCAACAGAGCAAGTTCTGGTTGTGCAAGTAGCAACCGAGCAAATGCGAGTCGTTGTTGTTCACCCAGTGAAAGTACGCATGACCAGTCAACGTTGGAGTCCAAACCATTGCAACATGTGATTAGATGATCAAGACATACAACCTTCAATACCCCAACAAGATCATCTTCATTTGGCATAGGTTTAAGTTCACATCATGTGTTTGTCAATCTCGAACTTTTCAATGAAAATGGTAGAGAATATGGTTCTGACACGGCAATAAGATCTTCAATCCACATAGGATAAAGCAGTTGCTAGTGCAGGGTTCCTAAAACCATGTAAGACCTTTGAGGAAGGAAAAATATTGCCCCAGAACTTCCTTCTGTTCCATGTACGAGTTGGTGTTCTTTGTCTTTTGTATGATAGTTTGTTCCATTCACTGGGCCATCATTGTTAATTTCTCCTTGTAAAATAGATCTATTAGATCCTTTATTGCTCTGTTTTATATGGAATCTAGTAGTGCCTTTACCAGAACACCATATACCAACAACATCTCTCAATAGTGACATTTTTCCACTTCCACTTGGACCCATTATCAGCAATTGATCTCCTTTAGTGACCACCAATGAAAAGTATTCAATAAGAGTCATGGAGTACTGTGGTGTTTGTAATGTTAAATGTTTAATTTCCAAAAGTTTTGGACAAACTTCGAAAGTATCTGCTTGATTACATTCCGAAGCAATTCCCTAAAACTGATCGACCTTCAAGAAAGCTATCTTTGGTTTGGATTCTTCTATTAATAGACTATTTCTTTGGTCCAAAATATCACCAAACTCACCTAACCAATCAATGATAGCTGAGAAAGCACTGATAGCCTGAAACTGATATACAATTAGTGAGAAGTCACCCAAGACATGATTGAAAGCGGAGTAAGACTGATTGATCACTCCAAATTCGATTTTTCCAGAGAAATACATGGGAGCCACAACAACTGTAGGTAAAATTTGAATTAGGTATCGGTATCCACTAGTGAAGAAGTCCAAGTTCCGTGATGAAATCAATAATTGAGTTAAATTCTCAAAAGCTTGTTTGAAGCACTGGAGAAGTAGTTGCATCTCATTCTCTTCACCTCCATAGAAAGCAATTGACTCTGCACTTTCTCGGATGTGCACTAGCCCATAACAAAAATCTGCCTCTTTTTTTTCTTGCATGAAGTTTAGGTTTACAAGTCCCTTTCCTACAAGGACACTGATGGTTGTTCCCCCGAGTGAATAAACAATGAGCACCACAAACAGAGGTGGATAAATTCCAAACAATATGTTGTTGAATGATATCAAGTCCACTGCTGCCGTAAACAATGTTAATACAAATGAAAAGAAGTCCTAGTGAAAGAACTAAGGTCATCAACAATCCTCTGATCTGGGTTATCCATGATTGATTGTGATTGGGTCTTATAGAAAATTTGGTTCTCAAAATAGTTGCCCAAATAGTATCTTGTCATCCATGCCCGCCATCTCAGTCCAAGTGTTTCCCTTCCATAATCTCTCAGTACAAAGACCTATAAGGGTGCAACAATTTGCTCACTGGAATTCCTCCAGCAAAAGCTCCGAGGTAATACAGAAGTTTTTTTGTGAACTGCTCCTGATCTTTGCTTGCAAGGGCATTATAAAAATCACGCCCAAGAAAATTGAATCCCACACTGATTCCTGTAGTGGCTAGGGTGAGAGAAAATACACCAGCGAGTTGTAATCTAGCCTGAACTTTATCCTCTGAGGTCCAATATGGAATGGAAACCTTCCAAAACCTATTGATAAGCAATGATGGTGTTGTGGAGGTAAATTCTCTCTGTGGACAGAGATGATCCCTACTAGCCCAGACCAGGTCTAGCAACAATCACACAATGCTATCATGCAAGTTCCTAATTGCAAATACAAAGTGGATGGTGAGAACCTACTTGGATTCCAACGCTAGTGTTCGTCGAAGAGATGTCGCCTTCGTTCCTTTGCCTTGGCCGGTCACGATCCGCACAATCTCCGTGATAGGATACCTGCACACGCAAAGAACAACACGAAAACAAGCGTAAAATATAGTAGATGCAATTATATATCAGTCAGAAAAGATATAACTCAACATCAAACATGAGACAATGAGAGTGGAACCATAATGATAGTCATCTATTATTAATAAATAACAAAGAAGAATACAACCATTGTTCTGACGTCAAATCCTCCTTTGGCTAGGTGATCAGCTACACAAGTCTTGCAAAGCTTGTTGGGATGAGGAACAAGCCTCTCTCTCTTTGGGTGACAAGAATCTCCTTACTTAGATTTGGCCTTATGGGTGCAAAGAAGGCTCTTGCAGCTTCAAACTCTTAAACTCCTGGAACTATTGTAATTCTTGTGACTAGCTTGCTCAAGACATAGAGGCAAGCTTTTATAGATGGAGAGGGAAAGAGATAGGATCAACCACATTATTCATGGGATTGGCTTTATCACTTAGAAACTTCCATGAAAGGTGGCAAACCACTTTCCCTTCTATGGAGATTCGAAGCCAAACCATCCTAGCTCAACATAGATTCAGTTGGTGAATGGGTTGAAGAGAACCTTCGGGAGTTTGGTCGTTGAAAACTTTACTCAATTCAGTTGGCGCGAGTGCGACTCTCGGACAGCGCGCCAATGGCGTGCCCTTTATGGAGTATTTCCCTCATTGGCGCGGGCAGTGAACTGTGAACCCGCGCTAATGTAAAAAGAGTTGTTTTCATGAGGATTTTGCAGGAGATGTCTTCAGGGCAAATGAAGCTCATACTAAGAGGAATATGATGCAAGTGGTTTCAGGTCATGTCACTTCTCACAGGTCCCGGAATGAGTCCTCCAGTGTACAGGTGAGGGGTAACAGGGACGGTGACAAACGGTGACAAATTGCTGTGTAACAGATGCCCCCTAAAGCATGAGGCCTGAGAGAGAGAGGGGTGAAATGCTTTACAAGAACATGCGTGACTGAAAACACGGCTGCCGGAGAACCTGCATAAAGAAGTACAACTGATATCTCAAGTACATGATATATGTGTGGTATGGGCGCAGCCATCCGTAACAGAGTACATAATAATCTAGATCCAAGGTATGGACGCAGCCATCTGGAGAGGATCAATAAATAGACTCAGGCATGGTCGCAGCCATCCAGTAAATGAGCCATGTAATCATAATAATCCACAAATCGTAGCCTGGATCTCAATAGACAAAATCTAGGGTCTTGCGCTCCATCTCGACCCGTACAGAGTACAAGTTCAAGCATGCGAATGTATGAGTTGAAGTCGAACATGCATGAACATCGTCTGATTACCAGTCAATAATGAAAACTGTTAACAGACGCGAGAGGTACCATCAATAATGACAATGGACCTCAAGGTACTATAGGTACAATCTACGGTGTGTGAATGAATGAGCTGGCATCGAACTCCCGTAGAATCATTCGATCGGAGGCCAATGATGAAAACCTCTCATCAAACACGAAGAACCTGCCATTGAGGCATGCAGGCTCCAAGGCACCAAAGGGAGTCTCTAGATCAACTTCCTGGATAGTGAGCTGAAGTCGACAGGAAGTGATCTTGATCAAAGGTGGGCCATAATGTTTCCCACATCATTGACACGAGACCAAGGAAAGATGTTGTGGTGATGCAAAATTATGTGAGGTATCAGAGGGAGGTTGTAATTCTGCAGAGGTCAACTTCTCTTGAACATATCGGCAGCACGATAGCGGACTTGGTAGTATTTGACATCAAATGAGCAGAGGTCATGGTGACAAGGCAATGAGCAGATGAGAGGTCAAATAGGATAACCCAAACCCACGAAGGCTAGTGTAAAACAAGATGAGATGTTCCCACCCAGACACAAATGCAGACTAGTGCCATGTTCAAGAGTGACATACTGCCGACATGATGAAAATTATGGATCCATTTTCCTCACCATTTCTGGCGAGTACCCCAATTATTTTTAACAAGCTTGATGGGGATAACATATGCTTGTGAGCGTCATTACGACGGAATCTGATGTCATTAAGTTTTAACGAGCCTGACAAAGGAGAAACTCGGCGTCTTTTCCTATTTAGAGAGTCTGAAAAGACAGCAAAAATAAAAACTCCAGGGCGGTCCTTTTTCGTAAAGTTGTGTCTCTCGAGCCCGAAAAAGTATAAAACAATGCTCGAAAGAACCGCCCGACCGTTATGATCGAGGAGTACTTTTCAATTATAGTGACATTGATCCGAAAAAGTAGAAAAGTGATCAACATCATGTCGTTTCGTAACCATTTACGAACCGAAAATGACAAGGGTCCGACGATCTTTTCGTTTTTACACAGTTGGAAAAGGGTTTAAAGACGACCACCTCTTATTTACTTTTAACGAGTCAAGAGGGGAAACTCGGCAATCTTTTCACTTTTAATGAGTTAGAAAAGAGCTGAAAGATAACTCCATCATGACTTTTTCGTGTATTTACCGAGTTCGAAAAAGCATAAAACACAACTCACTTCACCATCGAAGTTGCAAAAAGGACCTGTCATAGCACCAGAAACAAGCGTAAAACCTGTTTTCGACCAAAAGCACGTTAAAATATTCAAAAATCAACTTACAAGTCAAAAAGTCTATAAATGTGGTGAAAATGTAAAAACAAAATTACTTTTACCTTTTTACCTTGTGCATAGTGGTAGTGGTCCATTTGGAGTGCAAACTTCGAGCAGCGATTACCATGAATCCGGGCAACCATTTGAGATTCCGCCAGTTCTAGGTAAGAGGCGCTTTCTTAAGCTTCATTTTCATTCTTGTTTTTATGCATTTTGTTCCTGATTTGAGCCTCCACAAGGGGGATTTCAAAATTTAGGGTTGCGCCCCATTGGCGCGGGTATCCGGCACGGGTCCGCGCCAATGGGGTGATTTACCCAAAGGTGCCGCGCCAACCGCGCGACCTAGGTTTTCACTTAAATTTTCCCATCAATTTTGAAATTTGTCTGGTGTATATGCTTACCAGGGTTTCATTAATGATTTATTCATCCTTGTGAGTGCAGGAAACACGCAAAAATGTCGGTGGAATGGAAAGAACGAGAGCACGATGCCATAGATGCCTTAGCCATCGTAGATGAGGGATCTATGAAGGCGCTGAGAGACTGTGGTCTCAAGAAATTCTTTCTCACCTCCTATCTGCGAGCTCAACCAGAGCTATTACAGTTCATAGTGGATTCTTGGGACGTCGATGACCAAGTATTTCGACTACGGGATCAGATCTTAGAGCTGGATGTATCTGATGTGTATTTCATTACTGGGCTATCACGGAGAGGGGCAATCCCCATTCTGACCGGAAGCAGGCCTTCCGCAGAGAAAATAGGTGAAGTAAAGGCTCGTGTGTGCCCAGAGGCACAATTTGGGAAGAACAGCGCCAAGGTGGATATCGCCACCATCCATGATTTGGTTCTTAAGGTGATTCTATTCACCATCACACGTGCAACCGGGGTACAGGCGCCCCATGAGGCCAGCAAGAACCATCTGTTACTGGCGACAGAATGTCTTAGCCCCACTATTTTTGACTGGGCTACAGCGGTGACTACAAATATCAAGAGGCAGCTTACAAAGTGTAAGCGTGGGGGTGTGAAACAGTTCGGATATGGTTCGATTGTGGTATCGTTCTTCTTGGAACGATTACCTTTTTCCAGTACCAAGGAGCTGTAGTAGCGGACCCATTACCACGAGAGCCTAGGATGGCTCGCTGGGCAGCATTGATGCCTAGAGGAGGAGGGGGCCAGCAGATGTCTTCGCGGCCCGAGTTCTTCATATGGCTTCACCGCCAGTTGATCGTGGTGGAAGACTGGCCATACGCGGGAACCAACTTCATGGGGGACCCAAACCTCAAGCTGCCGGAGGGGGAGGAATGGGAAGAGGAGCTAGGTATGATCTTCTCTTGTCTTTTATGTATTTTTTACTTCTTTTTTTTTTGTGTTAATGCATGTTCTGATGACAGTGATATATATATATGCAGATGTGGGCCCAGAGCGTCCAGCCAGTTTGTGTCCTATAGCGAGGAGGAACCAACCTACAGCTGACCCTCAGGTAAGAGGCGCCGTGGGGGAAGAGCTGGTGCAGAATCTCAAGGGACTTACCCAAGGGATTCCAGGCTATGCTAGATTGGCAGATGTGTCATTCGCATATCAGAGGCACACGGTGGGGGTGCCGTCCTGCATCCATCGTCTATTGAGACGATTGGTGCGCGCGGTGACGTGCTACCATGAGTACCACCATGAGTAGACTCCTAGGTTTCTTTCATGCATATTTTTTGTGGGACATGTTGTCCGAGGATGTATCAAAACACGTATTATTTTTTGGGTTTTGTAACGCACACGGTGCAAACATTATGACACACATATATATATACATATGCCTATGGTTTATTATTGTGCTTTTATGTGCTTGCTTATATGATGTTTTGATTATAAATTACGCAAATGTCTATCTAATACATGGTTGGCCAACGCATCAGATAATGTGTTTAATCATCGAGGAATATGTTGATATGTGATAAAATCAAAATTTCTTTCTAATAATTTAACACGTAAGTACAACCTTAAAATGTGAGGGTCTCTAACGGAATATCGCCCATTGAGCTGGTGGACAACAAGCTGAGAGTCTAGGTTAACAAGAAATGTACGAATACCGAGATTAATTGCTTCGGCTAATAATTCAATAACAGTGCTATATTCAGCGACATTGTTTGTAGTACAGCCTAAACAGACACCTTGAAGGTCTATCAACTCACCGTGAGGATCGGAGATCACCCACGCCGCAGAGGACAAATTACGAGTACTGCGGCAGGCACCATTAGCGAAACCAATGTAAGGTGCAACCGACATCTGCACAAGAAGCAAAAGGACACAATAAGGGGCAATCACGCTTTCACACCAAATCGAAAACATGAAAACTCACACACACACACACGCATATCCAAATCGAAGCGCACGAATTGTGCATAGTACTTTTTCAAGTATAGCCCATTACGGGGCTTATCAAGAGGATTACCTTCGTATTCAATTAGTTCGTAGGCCCCTTTTTGCAACACTCTCTTTACAATGTAAGGGCCTAGCCACATGGGCTCGAGTTTGCCTGCCCCCAGCTTATCGTTGGCTTGGTCGTATAGCAGGACAAGGTCTCCCTCAACAAAGGAACAAGGACGAATGGTATGGTCAAAATGAGTTTTGACTCTCTTCTTTTGAGCTTCAATAGCTAGAGAGGCTAAACGACGGGTCTCGTCTAACCGTTATAGATAAAGGAGCCGTTCCTCCACCGGAGTGGTGTTGGGAAGCAACTCGACGGCTATTTTCAACGAAGGAATTTCACATTCTATGGGAAGGGTAGCCTCCAGTCCATAAACTAGCTGAAATGGAGTGAATCCGGTGGCATCCTTCACAGAGGTTCGGTAGGCCCACAAGGCAGGAAACAACATCAGATGCCAATTAAACTTATGCATGTTGACAGTGCGTTGAAGCATTGTTACCAAAATCTTGTTAACAGCTTCAACTTGACCGTTAGATTGAGGATAGTACGGGGTTGAACTATCGTGTCGTAAGCCTAGTTGGGTTGTCAACTCAGTCATCATGTGATTACAGAAATGCTTCCCGTGATCTGTGACGATGGCTTGTGGAACTCCGAACCGCATAATAACATGATTGAACAAAAACTGTGCTGCTGTATGACCGTCTTCGTTTAATGTGGGCATCGCCTCGGCCCATTTTGTAAAGTAATCGACGGCAACGATAATAAACGCATGCCCCCCAGCCGAGCAAGGTTACAGGTTGTATAATCAATGCCCCATTTGGCAAAAGGGCCTACGGTCACTACAGGGTGCAGCGGGGCCGGTGGCGCACGCATCTTCCGCTGGTATATCTGGTATGCATGACATGAGCGGACAGCAAGAATGCAATCCTTAAAAATGGAGGGCCAGAAATAACCAGCGCGAAGGATTTTTTGAGTTGTGGCATATCCGGACATATGACCACCACAGGCGCCAGAGTGGCAGTCATTCAGGACTTTCTCAGCCTCCTCGAGGGTAAGACAGTGGCGAAGAATGGAGTCAACGCCGAGACGGTACAGGGTGTCCCCTATGATCCGATAGGGTTGAGATTGATGGCGGATCCGCCGCCGCGCATCTTTGGAGACAGAGGGGCGGAAAGAGGACGTTTGTAAATAAACAATAATATCCCCATACCAGGGATCGAGGGTGCTGATCAGGAAAAGGGTTTCGTCCGGGATATGATCCTCCGAAAGAGAGGGTGCAGAAGGAGATGGCAAAGAACAGAGCAATTCAGCAAAGACCAGAGACTTCTTAGACTTGGCAGCAGTAAATTCCAAGTCAAACTCTTGGAGGATTACGATCCATTTCGAGTATTTTCCCCCCAGCAACTGACGCGACAAAATGTACGTCATCGGGTTGCAGTCAGAAATCACGGTCGTGGTGCGCAACAAGATATAATGCCGGAAACGTTGGACGGCACAGACAACAACCAATGCCAACTTCTTGATGTAAGCGTAGCGAGTTTCCGTATCCAAGAGGTTGCGGCTGAGGTAATAGATAACGTGCTCATTGCCGTCATCATCATCCTGCACTAGAACCATGCCGATAGTGGTATCGGCGGCAGCCAGATAGAGAGTATAATCACGATGGTAGTTCGGAGGTCTTAATAATGGAGCAGAGACAAGGAGGCCCTTGAGTCGCTCGAAAGACTCCTGAGCGATAGCATCCCAATGAAAGGGTGTGTCTCGCTTCAACAACCGTGTGAAACCCTTAGCCACCTCGGCATAATTCGGAATGAATCGTCTAAGGAAATTTTCTTTGCCCTGCAAGCTCTGCAACTGCTGCAAAGAAGCAGGGGGAGGAAGATTCAAAATGGCCTCGACTTTGAGGTGATCCAGACGGATGCCTTCTTGGGAGACGATAAACCCGAGTAGTCGGCCTGATTCAACGCAGAAGACACATTTATGAGGATTGAGCCTAATACGGTAGTGTCGACAGCGGTGAAAAATTTCGCAAAGATGGGAGGGATGGTCCTGACGCTTGACTGAATGAGCTGGGATGTCATCCAGGTACGGCTGTACAATGTGACGAATGTCATGAAAGGCATAGGACATTGCACGTTGGAACGTAGCGCCGGCATTCTTTAGACCGAAAGGGAGCTTCTTATAGGCAAATGTTCCCCAAGGACAGATAAAAGTTGTCTTATGTTGATCAGCAGGTGCAATGTTGATCTAGTTATATCCAGAGAAGCCGTCCATAAATGAGTAAATTTCACTTCCTGCACACTCATCGATAAGCTGAACGATGAAGGGTGTAGGGAAGTTATCCTTAGGATAGGCACAATTGATATCACGGTAATCAACACAGACTCGGATAGTGCCCTGCTTTTTGTTCACAGGGACTATATTAGAAACCCAATCCGTCAGTGGAATGGGGTAAATGAAACCAACCTTGAGAAGCTTTTCGACTTCTGCTTTGATGGCTGCGGCCTTTCGGGGGTGCACAGGGCATAAGCGCTGACGAACAGGCTTAGCACCTGGATACGTAGGTATCTCGTGCACCACTATACTAGGGTCGATGCCAGGCATTTCTTCATAGGACCAAGCAAAGACATCACGAAATTCGCGAAATAGGTCAGTGTAGAGTTGAACTTCCTCTGGAGTGCAAGTAACTCCAATATGAATGTGCTCGACAATCCCTGGTTTCACAGAGATGTCGATAGGTTGGGTTTGTGTAATGTTCCCCATATTGCCCTCAGAAGATACTTGGTAAATTTGAATAGGCGTTTGGAGGGGCGAGGATGGGATACACGGAGCAAACCGCTCGAGACATGCGATCATTTCCTGATGGGCAGGGAGAAAGGAAGAGCGGTGGTGATGATCTGACCAAGGGAGCTCTTCAAGAGACATGGTCTCTATGATGGCTTCATCGGAAGGAAATATTTCCTTTAATGGATCCGACGTAGCATCATCTCCAAGCCAAGGGAAATGAACATACGAATCGAGAACACCACTCGGAAGAGCAGGTTCGGGAGGGGGAGCTGATGCAGCAACGATTTCGACGTAGTTGAGCTTGGCAAGACTCAACGGCATCATATCACCCCAGGAGTCTATCTGATTAGTGGGAGGAAGGACCCACGGATCAGAACGTACGGAAATCATGTTAATAGGGGCGAGATTCGGAGCTGGAAGGGGAAAGACACCCATTAGGGCGGGATCTTTAAAGAGCCCAGCTGCCACACTCTCGAATGATTTAGAGGTATGCTCCACGAATGGCACATTACCTTCGAAAGAAGAGGCGAAGAAGGAGAGTTGGTCCACCGTGACAATCTTGCCTTGATGAGGGAAACGAATGACACGGAAAAGGGAGGAAGCCACGACTTGCATGGCGTATGTCCAGCTACGTCCAAGGAGGAGGTTGTAGGTAAGATTAGCGTCGACAACATCAAACTCCACTTCTATCGTCTTCCCTTCCAAGGAGATGGGCAAGCGTTGGAGGATACCATAAGGACGGGACTCTCTTCCATCAAAGGCTTCTAACGTCGTAGGAGACTGGCTCAATGTTTGAGAACCAATAGCTTTCCAGCAAGCAACAGACATGATGCAAGTTGAGGCACCTTCATTAATGACTGTATGATGAATCGTTTTACCACTGATGATGACCTGTATAAGGAAAGCGATTTGGTGAGGCAGTCTCGGTGTATAGCCCTCGAGATCAAAAGAAATTAGATCCGAGTCAGCCGGATCTATGCCACCGATGGCCGATAGCAAGGACTTCCTCTGGGATGGGCAGCTCTGGAGGACTTCTAGAGCGGACATAGCAGACGGAGCCTGGGCTAAGTCCTCAACAATGCTATAGTGCTGAGCAGCACGAGCATTCGGGTTGTAAGAAGACTTCCGGAGTACACCTTTTGGAGGGGGTCGGATTGTCGTCTCAGTGCTAGGTCGTTCGATGTGGAGTGGACCAGAACTGGACGGAGGAGCGCTGGAGGGGGCCTCCGGCTCTTTCCCGGCATGAGATGGATATTCTTTCGCTCGAGTGGTGACATGGATGGGAATCGTTCCAGCCATGAAGACTTGAGAGCCGAATGAAGAAGAGGGTTGCGATGGATCTGCCACCATTTGAGTTTGCTGGGAAGGGAAAGGTTCTTTAAGCACGGCAGGAGTCCCAGGAGCACCTTTCAATAATCGACTAACTTCAAACCGCCTAGGGAAATCTTTAGTGTAGTGATCCTCATCACAGATGAGACAAGGATACTTAGGTTTACGTTTGGCTCCTTCCTCGGGTGGAGGCTTAGCGGAATCCTGTTTGGGCTATTCGGATTTATTCTTGGCTTTCCCTTTCTTTTTCCCTTTCGAGGATTTATCCGCCGTGGTGGACTGAACGACGTTTACCTCGGAGGTACTTCCAGAATTAGATTGGCCCTGAGAAGTATTTCCATTAGAAGCATTCTGTTTTTGCTTCCCAAGGTTCGTGGATTTCTTTGAAGACGCGTTTACAGAGCCAATAACACCGTCAACAGATGGTTTTGGTGGAGCTTTGGATGTTCTGGGTCTCGGGGCGTCTGGAAAATAATCATATAAAGTACCTGACTGAGAATATACCAAGTCAAGGTACTGAGCTCGCGCGATAGCTTGCTCTTCAGTTACACAAGCTCCCATGGCGATGTCTCACGCGATTGCGGGGACAAAGGAAGTCGTGAACCAATCGGTCAGGAGCTGATCAGGAATCCAAAATTTGATCAAGCGACGACGCCTTCTCCATTCGTGTATATGATCGGATATATGCGTGGCCATGTCCTATTTGAGAGACGTAAGGAGGTGTGTCCCTGTCTCATACCGAATGGGTAACTGAAAATGAGTTAGGAATGCCATAGCCAGCGAGTTGAAGTCTTGAAATGTTCCGCGATTCAACTCAATATACCACTTAGTGACCGAGCCGGTGAGAGTTCTTTGAAAGAGGCGGAGCCGGATAGAGTCATCAAGCCATGAATTCGATGAGCACCAAAGGTGATAGGTCATGACATGGGCTTGAGGGTCTTCACCAGCTTTGCCATCAAATTTTGGACAATCACCGGGTATTTTAGTCGGAACTAGTGGCCAATATGGATTATGAAGAATGGGATCATTCGTCAACTTGGACACATCCGAAAGTTCTAACGTCGCTAAGAAAGGCAACTGAGGGTTAAAGGACATTTGTGGCTGTGGAAGAGAGGTAGTACCAGGGTTCCAACCAGGTGGTGGTTGCCCCCATGGACTTTGTCCGGATGGGCCCGGCCCGAAGGGGCTTTGCCCATAGGGATTTTGCCCGTAGGGGTTCTGTCCATATGGATTCTGTCCATAAGGATTCTGTCCATATGCAGACAGTTGACCCTGGGTCTGCCCCCCAGCACCCCATGGATTAGCAACTTGACCTGCAGGTGCAACGTACTGATAATTCTGGTAAGGAGTGACCTGCATTTGTTGATAATTTTGATAAGGGGTAAACTGAGTTTGCCCCTGGGGTTGCTGGTAGCCATACATTTGCTGAGCTCCATACTGAGCTTGATAAGAAAGCTGCGCTTGGTAAGAAGGTTGGGGCCGTGGCCCACCTTGCATTTGATAACCGATTTGAGTTTGGGGCCCAGAAAGATGTCCTTGAACAGGTTGGGTTTGGACCATCTGGCCGGAAGGTTGGCCTGGTTGGGTTTGGGACGGACCTGTTTGCCCAGAAGGATGTGCTTGCTGGGTACCAGGTTGTCCTTGAGCAACCAAGGGTTGTCCTTGAGGAACAGAAGGTTGAGCGGGCTGGATGGCCGGTTGACCTTGCGGTTGGCCAGCCTGTCCAGAAGGATGACTAAGCTGGGCAGTGGGTTGGCCTTGCTGTGTAGAAAGCTGACCCGCTTGCCCAGAAGGATGACTAGACTGAGCAGTGGGTTGGCTTTGCTGTACGTAAGGCTGCCCCCCTTGCCCAGAAGGATACCCCTATTGGACTACCGGTTGACCTTGTGGAATATAAGTTTGTCCAGCTTGTCTAGAGGGATAACCCTGCTAGAGACCAGGTTGGCCTTGTTGGATGTAAGGTTGTCCTGGTTGTCCAGACGGGTAACCTTGTTGGGTACCGGGTTGCCCCGGATAACTAGAAGGTTGACTCAGATAGGTAAATGATGGACCACTACCGGCCAAAGGTTGTCCCTGATAGGGTTGTCCTTGTGGGCCCCCAGATTGTCCTGGGTAAGACTGGCCATAATATGGCTGCCCTTGGGGGGCTTGCACATAAGGTGGCTGGCCTTGGTTAGGCGGTCCTTGAAGCTGTGCAGGCATTGCTTGGCCTCCATGAAAAGAGTGAGTACTAGGGTCCCAAGCAATGGATAACGGTACCGAAACCTCAACGAAAGGTTGAGTAGGCAAGGGTTGAGAAAGTTGAAGGTATTGACCAGTAGAATCGTAATAAAAGAGTGGACCTTGCGCGTTCGGATCCTGAACAGCTTGCCCATAGGCATCATATGGCCCCCCTCCTGGAACAGGACCAGAAGAGGGTGGAGCACTTTGTGCAGGGTGGACAACTCTAGGCGAGAGTTCCGGCTGGCCACTACTCACTTGACCGTGAGGGGGACCAGCACCAGTGTTCAAAGATGAGGATGTCGTTACGGCACTAACAACCGGACGTTAATGTGCTACACAAACAGTTGGATTCATCGGAACTGAAGTAACATGTGTAGTATGGGGTTGTGAAACAAAAGGTCCCATGGTGGGAGTGACATGAGGATCCCACATGGGCGAAGCAGGAGTCCTGGCAGCTACCCTATCCCTCAACGACTGATAGCGTGGGGGGAGTGGAGAAGTAGCTGGGATGGGAGTTTCAATATTTGACACCACAGGTGTCTCACTCATGCTAGGAGATGTCTCATCCATGTGGGAGGTAGACATTGGAGACGAAACACCAGGGGGGGTAACAGGAATATCGTCCTTGTCAGGCTCCCAGATGGGGTTCCAATCGACTTCGTAATCTTCGTCGCCCGGGGCACGAGAGTTGATAGGTTGGATACTCGGGATAATAGGAAGAGTATCACTTACAAATGGTACCTCAGGAGCAATGGAAGATGGAGAGCCTTGATCACTTGGAACCGAAGTTGACGGGTCAGCCAGGATGGCAAACTTCAAACAAACCTAAAGGAGTCTAACAATAAAAGACCCTACTCAAACTAACGCACACAAGATCTAACCAGGTAATGTTTATCGTGGCCAAATGAATTTTAAGACGCAAAGACACAACTTTACCTTTTCATGTTTTAAGAGTCGAGAAAAGGACAAAAAGGTGACTCTAGTCGCCTTCGAATGTTTTATGAGCCCGAAGTGACAAACTGCTCAAGTGAGCCTTTTCGTTTAAGGAGTCTGAAAAGGATCAAAAGTGACTACTCTGGAGAGACTAGGCAAAGGGTTTACCAAACAAATCCGTAAAACTGCATATACACCTTGGCAGTCATATGAAAACCAAGGACTTCCCGTACGGCAGTCAATCTTCCCGAATGCTGTGTCCAGTGCGTTACGGCTTGTAAGTCAGCAGACACGGCTTCCTGTGGATAAAGGATGATAACCTAGTGTGGTCTCCCCTATATACGCGACGGTACGTGGGAGCTCAAGTCCGTGCTAGACCACTATCGAGTCACAAAAGGAGGAATCACCCAACTGTAGTGTGAAACAACAGTGACTAGGTTTAACGACGCCAAAGCACGTCTCTAGCCTAGACCTCTACTTAGTGAGCGTTATGTTCCAATGCATTTTTAAGTTCATTCAGTTCATTTTATGGTTGATCTTTAGTTAAGTTTCGATTTCCAGGTCCTACCATATGTGATCTCTCACAATTCCCTAAATGCAAGCTATATGCCAAAGAATGTCATTTCGTTCGATGAATACTAACTATGAGAGAGTTGAGAAATTTTCAAACAAAATGACCACAATCAAGAAGCACTCTAATGCAGCTAATGACAAATAAACGAAACTTTTCTTTTTTTTAAATCACTTAATCAATGAAAAGCTTCTAATTTCAATTAACTAATGCAATGCAAAAGAGATTATTCGTTTTTCTTTTTCAATGACAACGTGCACTAAACAAATCTTGAGAGATAGTAACACCGAGCAAAAGATCAATTTCACTCAATGAGAACACAATCGAATCCCCAAAACACCAAAACAGTCCTTCAAGAAGAAAGCACAAAGACCTCTATGAGCTATTTAATCTAAGCCCAAACGAAGCCAAGTGAAACCCAAGCGAAAAAGAAACAAATCACTCGGAAAAAGCTTTAACAACTACCGAGTACTCGATGCACCAAGCCACTAGATACCCTAGGGCTAAAAGGTGTAATCGATAGAAAAAGGCAAACACTCGAAGAATGAAGGTCTAAAACCAGTCAAACCAGGATCAAATACACTCCAGTAATTGAAAAAGACACAGCAAGACACAAAATCCAAGCTCAGAGGGCTTAAGGACAAGCAAACTGAAAAGTTGACAGGCCTGGCGCGACTGTCAGGCTGCAACTCGCGCTTTTATAGGATTGGCGCGGGTTGTCTTTGAGCAACTTGCGCCAATAGCGCGACTATTAGGCTAAAATGCGCGCTAATCAAGTTAACTTAAATCGAAACAAAAGCAGGTGGCCCAGGGCTTGAGAACAGTATCTAGGCAAACCAGGAAGCAAGAAACAACAAGAAATTTGACCCAGAAAGCTATCTAAGCAATCAAAACAAGAAAAAACCAAAGAGACAAGACAAACTCCAAGTTGTTTAGTTCGTAAACCAAACCGAAGATTGACTGAAGTGGCATTGATCTACTTCGCTAATGCAAAGCAATAGCGTTTCGAAGGCTACCTGGCCGTGCTTCAGGCTCCGTCTAAAGTTTACAAATCAAACAACAAGATCTCCCCAGTGGAGTCGCCAAATTGTTGTGGAGGTAAATCCTCTCTGTGGACAGAGACGATCCCTACTAGCCCAGACCGGGTCTAGCAACAATCACACAATGCTATCATGCAAGTTCCTAATTGCAAATACAAAGTGGATGGTGAGAACCTACTTGGATTCCAACGCTAGTGTTCGTCGAAGAGATGTTGCCTTCGTTCCTTTGCCTTGGCCGGTCACAATCCACACGATCTCCGTGATAGGACACCTGCACATGCAAAGAACAACACGAAAACAAGCGTAAAATCTAGTAGATGCAATTATATATCAGTCAGAAAAGATATAACTCAACATCAAACATGAGACAATGAGAGTGGAACCATAATGATAGTCATCTTTTATTAATAAATAACAAAGAAGAATACAACCATTGTTCTGACGTCAAATCCTCCTTTGGCTGGGTGATCAGCTACACAAGTCTTGCAAAGCTTGCTGGGATGAGGAACAAGCCTCTCTCTCTTTGGGTGACAAGAATCTCCTTACTTAGATTTGGCCTTATGGGTGCAAAGAAGGCTCTTGCAGCTTCAAACTCTTAAACTCCTGGAACTATTGTAATTCTTCTGACTAGCTTGTTCAAGAGATAGAGGCAAGCTTTTATAGATGGAGAGGGAAAGAGATAGGATCAACCACATTATTCATGGGATTGGCTTTATCACTTAGAAACTTCCATGAAAGGTGGCAAACCACTTTCCCTTCTATGGAGATTCGAAGCCAAACCATCCTAGCTCAACATAGATTCAGTTGGTGAATGGGTTGAAGAGGACCTTCGGGAGTTTGGTCGTTGAAAACTTTACTCAATTCGGTTGGCACGAGTGCGACTCTGGGACAGAGTGCCAATGGCGCGCCCTTTATGGAGTATTTTCCTCATTGGTGCGGGCAGTGAACTGTGAACCCGCGCTAATGTAAAAAGAGCTATTTTCATGAGGATTTTGCAGGAGATGTCTTCAGGGAAAATGAAGCTCATACTAAGAGGAATATGATGCAAGTGGTTTCAGGTCATGTCACTTCTCACAGGTCCCAGAATGAGTCCTCCAGTGTACAGGTGAGGGGTAACAGGGACGGTGACAAACGGTGACAAATTGCTGTGTAACAGATGGGCTCAACATTCTCCGCTTCAACAAGAAATGCACCAAAACAGAAACTGGATGGATGCTTTGAGTTGGTTTCCACTCATTTGGTTGAACCCCAAAATCTCTTAAAAGTTGAATAATCCTCTCCTAATCTGCATGATTGAAAATGCATCTAGTAATCCATTCAATTACAGGTTCCATCAAGCGGACATACATCTGTTTTTCATGATAAGACTTCATCATTTTGGTACCTAGATTTCCTGAAAGAACCCTTTGAAATAGTGTGATATAATCACTAAGTCTTGTGATGAGAAAACCCCTTTTTCATAAGGAATCAAAACTTGTGGTAAGATCCATCCCAGTGAAGGGATGAAGAGCATTAACCTCGTGTGATAAGAAAGTTTGAAGATTATTCCCATCCTTGTCGAGGGAGATGCCAACCATCTCTCCTTTCTACACATTATCAATCTGGTCCTTATAATGTTTCATGCCTTTATCTATAGCTATAGATACTCTGACTCTAGCAGAAGCAACCATCACCGTTGCAGGTGACTGAGATAAGACAGGTGCAAATATTATAAGATTTATGTGACATGATCTTTTTTTCATGCCGTATTCAGTACTCAAACGTCTGGTGGAGACTGATAATTGAAGTATTAGAGAATTGGGATGGAAAACACCAGCCGAAACAAGCTACCAGTGCAGCTACTCCCCTAAATGCACCTTCTCTGGATGCCATTGGTGAAATTGTCAGATCATGCCCATTTACAGATACAACATATTCCCTAGTTGCATTCCAACACAACAAATGAATTGGTATATGATTCATCATATATCTAGATAGGATCTATGAAATCATGACTCGACATCGAATATGGCAGCCACATTCTCTGTTGTAGCAGCAACTAACTGCAAACTATTTAGGACAATATGATTTGTTGTCACCCCAATATGCCAAACAACAATATTCTTACTAGTCAAATGCAAATGACATGATACAACTATATATATTAGTTGTGGAAACGAGACTTGTGATCCTAGTTGTTTCAAGTTGATGGAAATTTGGAAATCCATAGCTTTATATGAGATATAGATGTTGATAGACTTGATTATTGGTTAAGACAACTTGATATGTACTTAAGACACAAGAATATTCAAACTTGCAAAATATATTTTTTTTCTAAGCTGAATATGAGTAGAGCAACACCAATAACTTTGTTCAAGGCCAATGATAGTTAGGTAATATGTCTATTAGCAACTAGTAAATCTTTCAGTAGTCATGGAGCAAGTTTTCTATAGTAGAGTATGAGAGAAGTTTGAAGATTAAAGGGTAATTTTTGAAGTAAAAGTTGGGCCAAGCAATATCATAATATATTGAATAGTTTCATTGATACATATATTATAAAGCTTCAAATCTGTCGTGTGCCTAATTTCCCATTTATTCAATGGGGCTTGCCAATATTTTTTTTTTTGGTACCACCTTGTAGCATATCCGGGTTCAAATGCTATTTTTCATTCCGGACAGTTGAATTTTGCTTCAACTCTAATTGTTGTCGAGGGGTTCCACAAGGTTGTCAAAATGGGCATCACATTCCTTCAACTCCTTTTTTTTTTTTACTCCACTTATATTTGAATGATAATCACCAATGGTTAACGTGCCTTGAATTCTTCCAGATGCTCCTGTACTATGAAATTGCTCAACCTTATGTGGGTCCGAAGAATCTGTAAGCATTGTATTTTGAATATTAAACTCAACTCCATCATTAGATGACTCTTGTAGAATATTACTTTCACTGTCAAGGGCCCTATCATTTAATCTCAGTTTCTGCCCCATGGAAGATGGTGCCCTAAAAGGATCACTAGGATCATCATCTTCATCATTTTCTCCACTGTCAAAGAGACCTTTCTGCAATAGTGATAGCCTTTCCTTCAGAGATTGCCTACCATTATTTGCTTTTGGAAATTGAGGTCCACCAGTGGCAAACTCATTATTTAAACCCAATATCTTTTCAAGTTGTTCTGTACCTAAAAATTGAGATCTACTTTCTGTAGAGACTTGAGTATCAGTTGTGATTAATTTATCTGATGAATTAGATGCAGTTCGATCCAGAGTACTGCTAATGCTGCTAGATGGACTTAGTTCATTTTTATTTGCATCTGAATTAGAACCATATAATCTCTCTGGAACAGATGGTTGTGACCAGACATGAGTAGATTCCAATGGACTAGAGGAAACTAATTCATCTTCATCATCAAAGAGTCCACCTAAAAATAATGCCCCTTCAAATTTCCTGATGAAATTGCTTGAACCAAAAAGATCCTTACCGGGTTCCTGACTAGCTATGCCTTCTTCTCTCTTGCTGCCAATACTCCGAGAGTTCATTTTCTCAGAATCAATTGTTTGTTTAGAAATTTGAGCAGTAGGCAGTGACAACATAGGAGTAGATTCATTGAATCTAGAAGAAGTTGAAACTTCCTTATTATCCAAAAAGGCTTGAGAAATTTTTGTTACATTGACTTTGCTGCTCATGTAATTTGAACCAGATTGACATGGATCTTGTTGACCTTCCACAAAAGAGTTTATTTCTTCAGGATGTGTTGAGCTTTTTAGTTTTGCTTTTTCATTGAAACTACCACCTTTGACATTGTGAGAACCATCCACAGGCTATGAGTGAAAACTAAGGTATTCATTTATTATAGAGGTAGATAGCGCAGCTTCACTATCAAAGAGGCCTCCTGCAACCGTATCTGGATGAAGTTTTCTGTTAAAACTACTTGAAACAACCTGGTGTGCAGTTGCTTCCATTGATTTGCTAGTTATGCTTGCATGTATAGGAGTGACTGAGGTTCCTCATTACCAAGGATGGACTGGGAATTGGGAACTTCCGATACCTGAGACTATCGAGGGTAACAACCTATGAAGCAGCAACGTCAATGCCAATGTTGTTGTCATAACCAGAAATGATCTTGGAATTGGACAAAATATCATCATAAGGTATGTATGGACTACGAAGTGCAGCCTCAAGCATAGCTTTGAAATCGAGAGCAGTTGAAACTGCAGGCTCCATTCCAACCTGGTCGTCTTTATCTGATTCTATTCCAGACCAATCAGCCTCTAAAAGACTTTTGGTCCCAACCATTTCTGAAGCCAAATGTATCCCTTCCCCCTCCACATCAGCATCTAATTCCAAAGGATCCATACCAAATCCTATCCTCTGTTAGCCCACAACTGTTATCCCGCATAAATTCTTCTGTGCCAATAATATGAGGAAGTTGTCCATTGCTCCACCCAACTTTGTGAGGAATCGCTTCAGAAGTATTTCTATAACTTCTCTGAATGTATTGCTTGTAGCCATTCAAGCCACTCAATAATGCTTCTTTGTATCTTGGAACTATATCCTCTTCATATCTTTGAGTGGGTACACAAACTTCTGAAAGTTGGATGTTGGAATCTGAATTTAGGGCAGTCATCTCATCACCTTCACATACACAATTTTCAATGAACTGAGTATTTGAGAGCCCTCTAAAAGAATTGAATGTATTATACAGATCTTGTTCAACAGCTTCAGTCTACTCTAACAGTTTATGCATTTCCTCAGTAACGCTATTTGCCCTCTTTTGCAACCTTTCCATAAAATCCTCCAGCCATTTTAGCACCTGGACATCGGATTGTAGAGACCATCCAGATTTAGTTGCTTCTTTGAATGCCATGATCAAGGAGCTATTATCCATTGTGGGACTGTAGATATTAGATTTTTTTTGAGGGGTTTTAAAAAAAAATAAAAAATCTTTAAGCCTTTAATGGATTTTGCAGTGGCTTAAACCAATCCCCATCAGAACAGGATTTGACAGGCCCTCAAGAAAACTGCTTCCATTCAAGGCATATAATACTATTTAAAAGACTTGGATTTTGAATCTATAAGGGTTGAGTGAATATACACTTCCCTTGAATTGGAGTATGCCATTTTTCCAAGAAAATTTTGAGTTAGTAAAATTTTGTTTACAACTTATCTTTATGGTCTTTGTTTTTTATAACCTATGCATATGTTTGAGACATTCAAAGATGAACACTAAAACTAAGCTAGTGCGGTGTCTCCTTCTTTTCCTAGATAAGCTAATTGTGACTTAATTTTCACTACCCTTCACTTTTTTTTTGTTTCAAGTTTATCTCATTTGTTAGAACAAAAAGATCTTCTCGACTTTGTAGTTTCTAGAGCTAGTCATTTTGGAGATTGTTAATGGTCAACTGGTAGGTCTTGTCATGATATATTTTGACACCACCTCTCGTGCATGGTGTTCATAACTTATATAATTCCCTAGTTTTCAACATGACATTAGACTTAGTGGTTTAATATTTAGACTACTTTTCTACAAGTCATTTTAGAGGCTTGCATCTAGCACATATGGTGTTTGAAATGTGATTGAGGGCCTTGCATAACATTGCTCAAACATTTGATTTACCCTTAGCACATTTATGATGAGGGATATCCATCAACTAAGAGTTTCCTTAAGTATTGTTGGTTAATTGTTTCTCCTTGACATAGTGAATTAGTTGTTGATCCTGTTTGCATGTTTTCATAGGGTTTCACTTGGATTATTGTTTTGTAATTTTGATTAGTGAACCTTGAAGTAGTACGCCCACCCTTTGTTGCATAATTGATGTCCCTTTTGGTGGACATCTTGATGACAGGGAAAAGTGGTTGTGGTTTTTTAGAATAATTCCAATGGATAGTTATAGTTTGGGCTAGGATGAGGCATGTTGTGAGTAGTTATTTTCTTGATAGAGGGAATCATTCCCCTTATTTGGCATCTTCTCATGCATTTGGAGGCATTCAGAGCTTTCTTGGGTGGTCTTTTACATTGACACCCATGGTTTTGGTCACTTGGTATGTTATTTTCACATTATACCATATCAATTCTCTTGGGTTGGGAAGCTTCTTTATTACTATATTGGAGAGTGTCCTAACCTCATTACACAATCTCTTAGGGTGTTTTAAAGTGGGGGACCGAGTTTTTATTTTTATTTTTTTTAGTTATTCTTAACACTATTCAGTTGAGAAAGGTATGAAGTGACCACCTTGATTTATATGACCTTTTAGAATCAAAGAGAAAATTGGACCAGTGTCTTGTTGTCTTGTACTACCACCCCACTTGCATAAAACTCATGATTTTTTTATGTATCTTTCCTATAACATTATGTTTCTGATGAATCCCACAAATTCGACTAGAGGGAATTATAGGTCTCAGACGTAGGAACCATAATGATCAAACCAATATGCATATTATACCATAAGGTTTGATGGCTCAAGCATCACTCGGTGGACCAAGTTAAGATACAAAGGGGACAAGTCTAACCCAAGATCTATTATCTAGGAGGATGCAGAGACTATATGTCACAATTACCCCTCACTTTTGACCATGTATGATGTCCATTTTGACTTAGATAGCTACCTAGGATAAGGATCTATTTGCAGTTCCATGTTATTTTTTTACAAATGCTATGTAATATTGATGCATTTAGTTGAACAAGTGAAACTACGCATATAAATCATTAGATGGATTAGGTATCGGTGATTGAAATTCTTGATGTATGACCTAAAGTATGAATTAATTGGTTATGATTTATCTAGTGCATGACTTATCAGAGTTATTGTTGTTTCATGTATGGCTTAAGTGGATATGATTTATCCAATGAATGACTTAGTGAAATTATGATTTATCTAATGTAAGATTTATTTCCATTATGAACTACAAAATTGACACGTGGATACTAGACTTAATAACATGATAATTAAAAATCACTTATATATCTTCTTGTTATATAAATTCATGAATGAGAGCTAACCCGCAAGTGGGAAAGAACTATATGATAGCCGAGATCTAACGTCGAGACATCTCATGGAGAAAGGTAGAATGTACATTGTTCTATTACATTTGGTATCTACTTGATATGCACTCTTATGAAATGAGTAAAATGTAAATGACAGGTGGCAAGATGACCTGACTAGATTATTCGATGACAAGTCCAACCAACGTTGTAGTGTGGTCCATATTAGGGCATTGACCCTAGTTGTCAGGACGGGTGGAGGCATTTCCCACCATGTAACCTCCAAACCTGGAATCGTGGGAGGGCAGTGGTGAACACGCTTCCCTAGATGTGTGATGACAATTGCTAGTTGCCTACTGGGGAAGTTAGGTCGATATAGTCGACGCTTCCGCCATGTTGGTTTTATCAGTGGTTATATTGGTATAGCCGATGCCACCGTATATAGCAGCAGAGGATGGATAGGGTGGGAATGGAAGTAGGTCAGGAGGGATAGGAGGATATAGATCAGTTGGAGACTCTTGATGGGAAGTTATGTCATTGTTTGACTTATCAAATTTTACTACTATAACTCTCTCTATTTTGTTATGCCTTCAAACTCCTTGTACCTTTTTTTGGAATGCAGGTTTCTGTGGAGTGGTTTTTGAGAGATTGGATTCGGATAATCCACAGTGTTCATCTTTTTCTTTTTTGTCGACGTTTCGAGTCTAGAGCAAGACTCATCATCAGGACTTGGTGTACAGAGAAGAGGAAAAAGAGTTTGTGATAAATATGGAGAAGGATGACAGCTGGGAAGTTTTAGCCGACCATTGATCATTTAATAATTTATTAAATTTTATTATTTTTAACCTATTAACTGAATAGCCCTAAACCTAGTCTTACTGCTGAATAAAGGTGAATGATGTTGTTTTATTAATATTCATTTATAATTTATAAGTTTATATTGTATAATATAAATAGATCTTGGTTGCTTAATTAGTATAGTCCTATTTTGTTTTTAATTTTGGTGCCTATTATTAACTACGATTAATAATCTAGGTTTTATATATTTGTTAGCTTAGATTTAATAGTTTAATAAACCTAGATATATATTTTTCTATGAATTGTATAATTATTACATATTTGTATGGTTATATGATGTTTAATTAATATAGTTTTATATTGTTTTCCAATTTTGAATTATATTGTTTAATAAATAAAGTTAATATATTAGCTTTTATATTGTTTTATTAATCTAGTCTATATTGTTTTATTAATCTAGTCTATAATGAATATTGTATAATTAATTAAGTTTTGTATTGTATAATTTATATAGATCTCTGTTGCTTAATTAGTATGGTCATATTTTGTTTTAATTTAGATGCTTATTGTTAAATTGACTGTGATTAATACTCTAGGTTATATATATTTGTTTTACTAGCTTAGATTCAATAGTTTAATAAACCTAGATATATATTCCTATGAATTGTATAATTATTATAGATTTGTATAGTTATATGATGTTTAATTAATATAGTTTTATATTGTTTTTTCAAATTATGAACCATATTGTTTAATTAATAAATTTAATATATTAGGTTTCATAATGTTTTATTAATCTAGCTTATATTGTTTTATTGACCTAGATATAAATTGATTTATTATTAAAATTAATTTTAAATATGAAATTTCTTGGAAGTCTTGAGTTCTAAACATTATTTAAGATTTAAAGGTAAGCCTTGGTAGCTACAGGTCGACACTTCTACCAGAAGCATGAATATTAAGGATGAGAGAGGGGGGCAAGTTAAGACAAGGAAATGTGGGAGGGAGAAGGGGGATGTGGAGGGTGGGGGGGATAACTTTTTTTAAGCAGAGAGTTCCAATTTTTACTAATGTCCCAGCCTCCATCCCTATTAAGGTTACTAGGATGTTTTATGATTTCAATAGCTTCACGAATTTTCCTCTTGAAATGGTGTTCTTCCTTAGCAACGACTTTGGTTTCTTCGAGGCATATGTGATGGTTAGTTTTTCCTACATGTTCAGCTAGGGCAGAAGAGCGAGTTCTTTCTTTACGGATGTCAGCGCTATGTTCTTTGAGTCTTATCCTTACCGACCTGCCAGTTTCCCCTATATATTGTTTTCCACATGAGCAGCTTATGACATAAACACCTTTCCCTTGAAGCTGATCCTGGCTGTCTTTAACAGATTTCATATTTTGTTTGATAGTTGAGAGGGGTTTGAATGAAGTTTTGATGTCTTTATTCTTGAGAATTTTGGCTATCTTGTCTGTGACACCTTGAATGTATGGAAGGTAGGCGTTAGAAGTTCCAGAGTTTATTGTTTTGTTTTTATTGCTCCCAGTCTTTGCCTTATTAATGGCTTTGAGGATGTTTTTACTATTGTATCCTAGGTTGGTGAAAGTTCTTTTCAGGTATGTAATTTCTTCATCATTGTGGTTATCATCAGAAATTCTACAAGCCCTAGTGAAGAGGGTCTGCAGAACCCCCATTTTTTGAGCTGGGTGATGATGTGAGTCAGCATGGAGGTAGTTGTCGGTATGCGTTTTCTTTCTGAAAACTTTATGACCTATGGAACCATCTTTGTTTCTGATGAGAAGAATGTCCAGGAAAGGTATGCAGTTGTTCTCTTCTACTTCCATTGTAAACTTGATGTCCTCAGATATGCTATTGAGATGTTTTAAAAAGTTATTGAGTTCTTTCTCCCCATGAGGCCAGTTGACACTAGTGTCATCTACAAATCTGACCCAGAACTTGGGTTTTAAGGGGTATGACTCAAGAGCCTTGGTTTCAAATTTTTCCATGAAGAGATTGGCGACAATTGGGGAGAGAGGGGATCCCATAGCAACACCCGAAGTTTGTTCAAAAATTTCACCATGGAAGGAGAAGAAGGTAGAGCGGAGACAAATTTCAGCTAACTTTGCCGTTTGGGGGTCAGCTACTTCTTTGATTACTTGAATAGCTTCATCAAGGGGGATTTTGGTGAAGAGTTGGACTACGTCAAAGCTAACCAGTTTGTCTTCAGGATCTAAGGTTGTATTTTTAATGAAATTGACAAATTGATTGGAATCTTTAATGTAAGAGCTTGTTTTGCCCACTAGTGGGGATAAGATGCTAGCAACATATTTTGCAAGTTCATAAGTGGGGGAGCCTATAGTGTTGACTATAGGTCTTAAGGGAACATCTTTTTTATGCACTTTAGGGGCTCCATAAATCCGGGGAGTGATTTCACTATCAGGGGTAAGGCGCTTTTTTAGTTTATCATCAAGATTGGTTTCTTTAATGGCTTTCTTTACTAGCCTAGTAATTTTAGAGATGGGGTTTTCTTCAAGTTTTTTGTAGCTCCCACTATTATATAAGTGGTCTTTCATCTTGTTTACATAATCCTCATGATTCATAATGACAGTGGCGCCACCCTTGTCTGCTTTTAGAATGACAATGTCCTTGTTATTTCTTAGACTCCTTATGGCTTTGAGCTGCTCAGGGTTTAGGTTTCTCTTGGGAGGTTTAGCTTTTCTAAGGATGACAGCGCATTCTTGCCTAACTAGCTCCTTGTCTTCACTGCTGAGGGTCTTGATTCCATCTTCTAAGCTGCAAATAATTTCTTCATTAGGGATTCTGCTGGGGGCCAACGCGAAATTAAGACCTTTGTTAAGGACCTCGGCTTCTTCTTTGTTTAGCTCATATGAAGAGATATTAACTACTTTCTTGTTTCTGGATTTCTTATCAATGTTTTCCGTGCTGTTAGTTATTGTATTATGGATTGCAACGCTATTCCTCAGGTCGTGAACAGTTTCCCTAAGCTCCGCTGTTGCTGAGGCTGAATCGTTGCTCCAGGGTGTTTCGATATCGAGGTTGCTCTTATCAATGAAAGGTTTTGTCTGAGGGACGTTCTGCGCAGTCAATTCTTTTGCTGAGATTGAAGCTTCATGATTTAACGTTTCAGTTTCGGTGTGAGCGATGTCAGTTCTATCAGTTAATGCTTCAGTTTCGGAGCCGTTCCTTTCCGCGAACGATATCATCCGAGGACTGCCCGGTTCATTAGCGCTGTTTCCTACGTTAGTTTTAGACTCAGCATCTAATTCCTGCGGTAACGCTGCTGCTTGGTTCTTAAACGCGCATGATGCTTCTCCGTGTCCAGCGTTAGCTTCTTCAGGACCGGCATCTGTTACGCAGCTGCGTATAGTAACGTAATGGATGTTTTTATCTTCTGTACCTTTCTTGTGGTTTGCATTGTAAGGTTTTTTGCTGGTGCTGCTGCAAGAAATATTGGTGAATACATTCATTTGGGAAACTGTAAATTTTATTTAATGATATAAAATTTATTATCGCTATTATTCAATTCCCAACTTGTCTTCTCAAATTTAATCTTGGATAGGATATGGTCTCCTTCCATTATTCCAATTTAAATATTCTTATCACATTCCCAAAATGTACTCTCACATTTACTTGGGAGAAGACATGGTCCTCTCCAACTAATTACCAATTTATATATTCATCTCTCATCCCCAAAATGTATTCTCACATTTACTTGGGACAAGACATGGTCCTCTCCAACTAATTACCAATTTATATATTCATCTCTCATCCCCAAAATGTACTCTCACATTTACTTGGGAGAATACATGGTCCTCTCCAACTAATTACCAATTTATATATTCATCTCTCATCCCCAAACTATACTCTCACATTTACTTGGGAGAAGACATGGTCCTCTCCAACTAATTACCAATTTATATATTCATCTCTCATCCCCAAAATGTACTCTCACATTTACTTGGGAGAAGACATGGTCCTCTCCAACTAATTACCAATTTATATATTCATCTCTCATCCCCAAAATGTACTCTA
Source organism: Pinus tabuliformis (assembly GCA_031772625.1). Classification (NCBI taxonomy): domain Eukaryota; kingdom Viridiplantae; phylum Streptophyta; class Pinopsida; order Pinales; family Pinaceae; genus Pinus; species Pinus tabuliformis. Next base: position 1,092,700,603 of record CM062805.1, read on the forward strand.
TTCTTATCACATTCCCAAATGTCCTCTCATGTTTACTTGGGAGAAGAGAAGTCAATTGTAAGGATGAGGGAGAAGTTATGACATTAATGAGAGGTGGTTGAGGTGGAGAGGAGGGGGGGCATAAAAGGGGAAGGAGGAAGAGAGGAAGGGGGATGCTGGGTCTTGCTTTTGGTTTTGGTTGGCTGTGATTTTGGAGGAATTGTTGAGAGAGAGGAAAGGAGTATTGTTTATCTTGGTCTTGGACACACACACTACATCTGGTTGGACTTGGGCTTGAAGGGCTAGGGAACCTGTGGAGGTTTCATGGGCTAGGAATTACTTCCTAGTTGGCTAGGAGGTAAATCCATTTAGTATTCAAGAGGAGCATTCTAGCAAGAGCAGGAGCTCAAGGGCATCTCCACCAAGCCATCGGTACAGGTACTCCTCTATGCATAGATTACTCATGTAAGTGGTTGAAATGAAATGTTCACTAATTAAATTGTAGGAATTAGATTCTAAATGGTAAATTATCATCATTTAAATGTCTTCTAAGAAAATAAATTATTGCCTCTTATTGCATTTAATTTTAGAGAATATAGATCTGGTAGAAGACCCTAGGATGGGATCTTACACTAAATAACTCCGAACTTGGGTCAGGCCCCCATAAGAAAACAAATGGTTCCGTTGTTGGGACCAGAATCTGCATGAGATATGTGTGATGTCGTATCATTGGAATCCAACTAAGAAATAAATTGAAGGGTGGTTGGATAGAAGAAGTCACGAGTTCGTAGCGCTGGAGAACAGAAACCCACGACTATCAAAAGAAGAGTGACTAGATAGGTACCTGTATACGGAGATCCACAAAATCATTTTCACATCCTTCCCTACTGAGCTATATGAGTGGATCACGAAGCTAGCATATGTCCAAGGAAGGTGGAAACTTGACGGTCCTATTGTGTGGACCCCAGAGCTAGTGCGAAGGTTGGAAGCATCGGAGGATACGACCGTGCACATCGTAGATCATTGGCTCGATCACATTATAGGATGATTTGTTACTAAGTTCGCGATTGACACCTTAGTCAGCTACAGTGAGGCAAAGTGATGTTTTCTCAAAGGACCACGAGGTAAGTATGTAAAGTCTTTAAATACTTGGAAAAAAATGTTGTTGTGCGAAAGGCGGGTTATGCAGTTACGTTGATGTTCAGGGCTACATGAAGCGGAAAGGTTTACAGGAATGAAGGAAATATGGGTCCAAAAAATAGCCCCTTGATTTCACCTCCACAAGGGTACGAGGAAGAGATTGCGAAGGTCTCTCCACGAAGTTCTATTCATCTGATAAGACAAGGAATTCTGCAAATACCACCCCCCCCACACCACCACCAGCTTCACCACCATCACCTCCATCTTCACCCGTACCAACTCCACCACCACCATGATTCAGTATGGTAAACACATTGAAGTTTCTTGTGTTCAAAGGTTTGGGAAATGAGGATCCAAATCAATTCTTGTTCGTGGCAAGAGCTGTATGGGAAGCGCAAGGTGTTACAGATGACCATATAAAGAAAGTGACACTGGTTAGCGCCCCGCAGGACCGCGTGCTAACCTGGTATATTAAGTATTCCAGTGATAACCCAAATGCAAGAGTCGTGTATATCCAAACAACACTAAATAGAGAATTTAGAATGCCTAAATTTGAAGCACAGTTGATTGTGGGATTCAAAGAGATCACTATGCTACCAAGCAAGACTCCTTGGGAACTAGATCAGAGTTTGAAATATACGATTCACAAAGCCAATATGAATATGACAGATGGAAAACATCGTGAGTGGTTCGTAGCTTCGCTACTACCACATTTAAGGAGTGCGCTATTGTAGTAGAAGATAAAAACTCAGGCAAAGGCTTTGGAGATTTCCATGAGGCTACATGAGACCCCGATGTAGGGTCCTAACCTAAGAGTTCAACAGATCCACACGCAGCTGAAGAATTTGTGCCTTGAGATGCAGAGTCTGAAAGAGGATAGGACGGTTCAACTTGAAGTACGCGAAGAAGTATGGTGCGTGAAATGCAAGGGTCAGGGTCATGGCAAAGATCGCTGCCCAAATTACCTCGCGGGAGGAGGACCGATGCCTCTGAGGCCGGAAGCTCAAGCAGGACCTAGTGCGATGTCTGCTTTGTGGTGCGTGATCTATCAAATAGCTGGAAAACATGCAATGGATAATTGCCACTTGTTACAAAAGTATACGCAAACTTCACAACAGTTGTTCTACAACTTTTGTAGGTTGGTGGGACATGACGAGCATATGTGTAGGAGTTATGAATTGATGATGGATAGAACTCCCAACTACAAAGTTCATGCTGAAACGTGACCCTTTGAACAAAATGCAAGAATGGCGCGAATAGGATTTCAGGGGCGCGGATGAGGCTGAGGTGGAGGAGGACTTGGTATAGGTCACAGATAGTTGATTTTCTACAATTGCGGAGGGCCAGGACACTATGCCCACAATTGCACGAATCCAACATGCCCGTCGTGCAAGTATTGCACGTTGTTTGATCATGAGACAAAAGATTGTCCTATGCTAATAGCTAGGATACGTGACAAAGGAGCGCTACCACTTCCCCCGACTCAGAGCCTACAAATGATGAGGTCTAAGCTATGCAAGGAATATCCGAATGTAAACATTGTGCTCTGAAGTGGAATCACGATGAGAGATGACAAAGGAAAACAACTGGAAGATAGTACATGGGTTCACAAAGCCCCGATGAAAGAGGCTAAGTCTGACTTGGAGCACACTCAGGAAACCTTCAGGGAAGCTAAGAAGAGCTTCGCTGATGCCTCCACTTCAGGAAGAAGAGATAAACCAGAGCCAAGAATGGACCCATCCATGATGACAACTTTCCTTGAAACATGTATGAAGTTACTGCGCGATAGTAAGGCTGTAAAAGGGTTACAGGAACTCATCAATAGATGCATAGGGACCACGCCAGGAGAACCGAAAATAGTCCAAAAGATCGGAAAACATAAGACAAGAACGGGATGAGAAATGAGACTTACAGCACAGATCATAGAATACAAAATGGACCAAGTAATTCTAGATTTGGGATCAGATGTGAATGTTCTACTGAAAAAGACATGGGAGCGAATGGGGAGACCTATGCTGCAATGGTCTCCAATTCAACCAAGGATGGCGAATCAGTAGAAAATAATACCCATGGGGCAATTGTAGGGAATAAATATGGATATTGAGGGAGTGAGTGTGATGGCAGATTTCGAAGTAATTGAGATTTTTGATGACAACAATCCCTACCTCGCGCTTCTAGGAATTGATTGGGCCACTGAGATGAATGGGGTAATTAATTTGAAGAAGCGAAAAATGATCTTTGAAAAGAAGTCACTACGCGTAATTATACCCCTGGACCTTGTTGAAGGATCGTGCTATATGGAACTAGTCCATGACTATGAGAGTGATGATGAATTTGGACTATATCTATAAGATAACAGCGCGAGACCAAGACTAGTTGAATCCCACCATGGATGGGTGGATTAGATGGGTGTTATAGACATTTTTGTGCCTTACAGCATTGAGCATGAAATGTCCATAATCTAAGGGATCCAAAGTCCCTAAACATGTTGTTCCTACCCCTAGAGGAACAAGGCTAACAAACCACAGCAATTCACAGAAGTTCTCCACCAAAAACTGCTCAAAACAAGTCAATTCAGGATCATTTCAGTGGCTACACTAGCTGTTTGCGCTGAATGTCAAAGCCAACATTGGCTACCTGCGTTGAATGTCAACTGGAACAAAGGCTACCTGCGCTGAACGAGAATGGACAAGTGGCAGGCTCATTTCTCAAGGTGTCAAGACCCAGGAAGCTTCCAAAATGACACTTGCCTCAGGGAATTCGACTGGTGATGAGTAAGAGGTTCCAAATCTCCAAGTGGAAGCAAGAACCTCCAAGTGGACTCAAGAACTGATAGAGGGAGAGGACACTAGTCAGATCTCAAGCTGACTCATCCTCTCTCCAAACATCTATATATGGATCTCTCCTCCATGAGATCTGGAGGCTCGAATTTTGTTATTGCAAAGAATTGTTGTTGGTTTGAGACTGGAATCATTGGGTGCTTAATGCTTTGAAGGGGCTGAAGATAGGAATTCCATTTGCTAGGAAGGAGATGCTGGATTGGAGCCCTCTGGGTTGTATCTCTTCCTGGACCTTGTTATTCATCAGTAAAGCTATCTTGGTTTCTCCTATATGCTGATGTATTTTTGATGTATGAATGTATTAGCATGTTTAGTTTATTTCTAATCCTAAACTAGTTATGAATGTGAACATCTGTCTTTGAGTAGAGTTCTTCTCTTGTCACAAGTAGCTGTTCTCTTGTGATCTTGCAGGAAGTTGAAGCTGGATAAGCAGGAAGGCAAGTAGTTGTGAACTCCCAAAGAGAAGAGAGACCGGATCAAGGGACAAACGGAAGACACCGGTAAGTCTATTGATCTCTCTTCTTTCACATTTCATAAAGGAAGAAACCAGTATAGCTGTACTCATTTGTTGCTAAGGCACTGTCACACCTTAGGTGGATAGGATCGTCCTGCATAGGCATTTTTCCCCACAACAATGGGAGTGCGAGAGCTCCTGTACTTCAGATTCTGATGAGGAAATAGAACGCTGGTAGAATCGGTTACATGAGGAAACTACACTGAATTGCAATATGATGACTAGGTTGCTACACTGCATGTCGACAGAAGTGAGAGATCTGCCTACTTATGATGGTCTAAATGAGGTAGATACCTTCTTGGGTGCATTTCAAAGGGAGGTGGTGGAAAAGAAATGCTTCCAGGAATTGGACTGGGTACTGCGTGCTATGCACACGAAATGGTGGGGTACACACAAGGGAAGCTTTGATGGTTGGTGTGAATGTAGGAGAATGATGAGAGCACGCTTTGGGAAGCCTAAGGTGTGAATAACAGACAAGTATGATGGGTAGAATGATCTGTGTGCGCATCTAGCCAAGTGGAAGCATGCCTATTGTTACACAGTAATTTGTCACTATCTTCACTCCAGTCTTCCTACTGTGTCATGTGTCCAAGTTGTACATGCTCATGTTAGAAAAATTCTCTTTGATGCTGCCAAATGACCCACTTTTCCAAAGGTTTCTACCTCATCACATCTGTTGGCTAAATAAATGCGCTGAAGGGCGCTCCAAAACAGTCTAGAAGCACTGCCATCACAGAAGTACACCTGATTCCCGCGATGGTCGGATTTTATGTGCCAGTGCGACTGTCGCTTGTAATCCTGAGCGATGACCTGACTAGCTACATTATTCAATAGCGATGTCAGCACAGAAGACCAGTTATGTGCCATGATGATCCAGATTGAGCAAATTTGTTCCAACAGTCGGCCTTCCAGATGACTCCAGACCTGGTTTTTGGCCTATTTTATGTCACCCTCCTTTCTCTAGCATGGTTGTTCCATCATTTGTGCTACCTTCCTTGGAGATAAGCTCATCTTCCCACCTTTCATGGAGACTCCTTCTCCTATTTAAACTCTCACCATTACTATGTGCTGCTAGTTTTGGAGTTCTTAGTCTTTGGAATGGTTGCTGGTAGTGCTATTAGTGTTTGTGAGTTTGCTAGATAGCTGGTGTGAGTGTGACAAGTGTGGGATTGTTGATAGCTTGAGGAAGGTTGTGAAGTGACTTTGATCTTGTGTAAAACTTGTGAGTGAGAGAGACTTGTGTATTGGGAGATCCATCTTCAAGAGTGAATGCTTGAGGAACATGCTGGCTGGATCCCTTCTAAGAAGGCTTGTGATGTCAATACTTTGGTTGTAAGCTTACTCTTATTTAATTATTAATGTAATCAATGATGTTTTCCTATGTCTTGTATGTAATGTACTTGATAGCTCATGACTTCTTGACTTTGTGAGTAAATAGATCATTGTTGTTCCGGTTACGTGCTTTGTTGTATTTCCTTTGCATTGTTTCAGGTTGATCACTCATTAAGAGAAGGAAGCGGAAGCTGGAGCAGCGCAAAGGAACTCCATCAACCATCAGTTGAGGTAGGCCCCCAATTATGACTGTTTAAGGAAAGCTATTGTTCATCTGTCCTTGTTTGTGACTAGACCCACTCTAGGGTTAGATTGGTTGCCTTTGTCTGCAGAGGGAACACTTTCCTGCATCACAAATTGGCGACTCCGCTGGGGAGCTTGACCTTTGTTCTTCCTTTGTTTTCTTTTGTTTTGATTTTGATTTTGGCCTCTCTTGAAGTATTGGGGATTAGTTACTAGTCTTTTGAGCTTCCTGGCCTGATCTGGGAAATTCCCTTATTTGATTAAAGATTGATTGTCTTTGATTTGGGAGTTTTTGGTTCGCCTGTTACTGTTTTGAACATCATCGCGGCTTTTAATCTTACAATCACATTGTCATCGTGTCACCCCTTTTGTAATATCCTGTTCATCGCATAATTACGCCTAACAGTCACGATGGTTCCGTAAATCAGACCATCACGGAAAAGTCGTGTACTTACATGCTAACATCGCTTTGATGCTGCAGTGTGCTTCCTATCAACAGTTGTTGCTTGTGTATCACCCGCGTTGATTGCTGTAGAATTGATTTTTTCAATTCTGCCTCCTGAATCCGCCAGTCTTGCTAGTCCCTTGCTGTTCTCACTTTTTTGATGACTTGTTTTTCACTGTTTAGAGGTTGAGGCACTCTCTTGTGAGCTTTGTTAAATGAATCTTGTTTTTCTTGCTTTGTGACATAGTTTCATTGTTTCAAGTCTTTTGGATCAATTTTGCTTGGTTGCCTATTTGCAAGGATTCGTTTGTTGCTTGCTATTGGTTTGATTGAGCCTTCCCCTTTGCTTACTTTTGGTTGATTGTTTAGTGATTGTTATTGGACCAATCTCAGCATTGATTCGATTTCTCTTCACTACTTAGACATAGATTACAATTGTTTGGATCAACCGTTTTTTCACACTTGTTTATTTACAAAAAGAAAATTAAAAGTTTGCATTCATTTAGCATACAAAAGTGAAAGTACATTTGCATTACGAATTTTCATGTTTGAGAAATTGGAAAGAAAATTTTAAATCTTTCATTAGTAGCATCGATACATCGTGAGATTAGTGTATTGATGCATTGTGTTTATTAGTGTTTGCCTTCGCTTGTATTGGTTTGGAAATGAACTCTCTACCTTTCTGTAAGTAGGTGTTCATCGTAATGATAGATGCTTTACTCATTCTAGCTGCATCCTAGGTTTTTTTATATACATACGGTAAGGCCTGGAAACTGAAACATAATCCAATATCAACTCTAAAATGAACTGAATAAATCTAACAACGCATTGGAACATAACGCACACATTTAGAGGTCTAGGCTAGAGATGTGCTCTGGCGTCGTTAAACCTAGTCACTTTTGTTTCCACTCAAGGTTGGGTGATTCCTCCTTCTGTGACTCAATAGTGGTCTCACACGGAATTGTGCTCCCATGTACCATCGAGTATATGTTGGGAGACCCCACTAGGTTATCATCCTTTATCCCTAGGAAGTCGTGTCTATTCCCTTGCAAATCGTAATGCACCGAACACAGCATTCGGGAAGATTGACTGCCGTACGGAAAGTCCTTGGTTTTCATATGATTGCCAAGGTGTATATGCAGTTTTACGGGTTGTTTGGTAAACCTTTTGCCTAGTTCTCCAGAGTAGTCACTTTCATTCCTTTTTGGACTCCCTAAAAGAAAAGGTCCATCTGAGCACTTGTCCTTTCAGGCTCATTAAACCTCAAAAGAGATAGAGTCATCTTTTCATCCTTTTCTCGACTCTTTAAAGATGAAAAGGTCAAGTTTTGTTCCCGTGTCATAAAATTTACTGCCCACGAAATATTCTTGGTAAAAGTTCGAGTTCTTGGTTGTGATAAGATTGTTTCTCAGGCTCGTTCTCGATGGCAGCATTCCCCGAGTCTACCGGCCAAGGTTTTCCCCCAGATGGAACTCCTGGTCCATTTCCCCCATTTGGAAATGCCGGTGCTCCGTATATGGCAACATTGTCTTTGCCTGGGTTAACCATCGGTTTGCCCATATGTTTGTTTTCAACCTCGGTGGTCCTGAATGTCTTGACTCCTGTTCCACCGTCTCCTTTGTCTGAACCACGACATGTTGATTCCAAGGTTGAGCCTATGCCTTCTTCCCCTGTTTCTTCCTCCTCCTCTCCTCCTTTGCCTGATGAAAGTTTCACATCTAGTAACGAGGAGACTAGGAAGAAGAAGAAGACGAAGAAGAAGAAGAAGTCTGATAAACGTGAGGCCACCTATGCAGCTATTGCTCTGAGTACATCTCAGGTTGAACCACCTTCTGATCCTCCGCGGAAGGTTAAGTTTCCTTGTAAATTGTGCAAGGGTGACCATCTTCTTCGTGATTGTCCTGGCATTCCTAGGATCTTAGAAGCATGGTCTCACGATCCGGCTCATCCCTCATCATCCTCTGAAGCTCATGACGATGTCACCCTATCAACTGGCAACGGTAAGAAGAAAGGGAAGATTCGATTCCCCTGTAGGCTATGTGAAGGCAACCATCCCCTTCACCTTTGTCTGCCCATGGATAGAGCTTCCACTATTTTGGAAAGTCTTACAGCTTCTTCACCCCAACTTCCCATTGGTTATCAGAGGCTCTCTTTAGACCCTCTCCTGATTGACAAAGAGATTCACTTAGATTCTTCTCTTGTCTATCCTCCTCCTTCCAAGCCTGGCTGTGCTCAGCTTGTTCCAGACCAACCATTGGTCGGAAAGAGTGTCGACTTGGGTTCACCACCTGTTGATCACTCTATTTCAGAAGAGCATCATTCTCATGTTCTCCTCGTCTCATCAAATTCTCCAAAGTCCAAAAATGACCCTCCTATCCCCGTTGATCATGAGAGTCCTTCTTCGGTCCCTGTAAAGTAGGGGGGCAATCATACAATTCCCCCACCAAGTAGTTCTATCGTTTCCTTCGACTGGATTCATTTGACTACATTTTGCCTTCCATCCCATGTGCCTTTCCAGATTAGAGTACATGCCTATGATAAGGTAGTACCTAGCACTATCTTGGATGGCGGTGCATGTGTCAATCTTATGCCTCCGACTACTTACCAAACTTTGGGCTCCCCACAGCTTGTGCCAGTCACACAAAATCTGTTGCCTTTTGACGGAGGAACCAGTCAACCTTTAGGGATCCTCCCAAAGCTTCCTATTACTTTGGGGGGCAAAACCGTCTATATAGACATTATGGTTGTCCAAGGTGCTTTAGATTTCAGTCTTCTCCTTGGCCATGACTATGTTTATGCCATGGGGGCCCTTGTCTCTTCACTTTGCCATGTGGTTTGTTTTCCACACAACGAAAGAATGGTGACCATAGATCGATTATCGTTCTTTAGTCCCTCGGTGCCTCCTGTGCAACTGTCATCCCCTCTCGGTTCTTTCTCGCAAGCAGTACCTTCCTTACCACAGGTCAATTATGTGGCTACCCGTTCCACCTCCTCATCTGTTGTTGATCATGCAGATGGTCTCGTACATCATGTACTGGGGGCATTGGACCTCGATCTGTCATTAGTGCCTCATGACATGTATTCCTCCTAGAGTGCATTTCTTCCATCCTGTGAAGATCTCTTGGGAGCCATGTTCTCATATGGCCCATGAGCAGGTGTCACAAGGATAGTTTGTTCCTGTCTCAACCTCATTAAAAAATGAAATCGGGTGTCACGAGCATAGTTCCTAATCTTGTGTCAAGTTCGTTAAAAAATGAAACAAGGAGTTTTGATGAAATTTCTTGATCTTATGTCAACCTCGTTAAAAATGAAATAAGGGTTATGGGGATAGTTATTTTACTGTGTCAACCTCATTAAAAAATGAAACACCTTCCCTTTCCAAATCGAGTCTTTGATTAAGATCTCGTAAAATCCAAGTCGAGCCTTTCCAAGATCTCGAATGTGAACCTTGATTCCATCCACCTCGTTGAATGCAATTAAGCTTGGGGGGCATGTACCTCGATTTGCGTCATTATGCTGGGGGCATACGAACTTATAACAAGCATAGTTTTTCGTTTCAAGCTTGTGTAAACATGAAACCGAATCCAAGCAGAGTTCTCCATGGTTCAAGCTTGTGTAAAAATGAACCCATACCTGATTTACACCTCGTGATTGGCATTTTTATCTGCTAAATTTCTCTAGATGAGCCTTGGTTGTTTCATTCCATCGCCACCATATCTTTGGCCGATCATATGCTTTCACTTGGTTTTTTTCCTTTCCTGAGGGACCGCAGTGATGAGTGGTTTTATTAGCCAGCCTCTTGGCCATTACATGTTTTGAGCAGTTCCATCATTGTTGGAACCAGTTGCTACCCTTTATACCACTCATTCCTCCAGGACAAATCTCCTTTAAGCTCTTTTCTGACTCGTAAAAGATGAAAAGATTGCTGAGTATTTTTCCATTTTTGACTCATTAAAGAGAATATAAATGGAGTTCTGATTTCAGCTCTTTTCCAACCATGCTAAGTTTTTCCTTTTTTGACTCATTAAATGGAATTAAAAAGGCGGTCCACTTTAAGCTCTTTTCTGACCGTGTAAAAACGAAAAGATTGTCGGGACTTTGTCGTTTCAAGCTCGTTATCAGTTCCAAAACGACGTGATTCTAACCGCTTTTTTACTTTTTCGGGTCGAAGTCACTAGTTACGAAAAGTACTCCTCAATCGTAATGGTCGAGCGGTTCTTTCGAGTATCGTTTTATACTTTTTCAGGCTCAAGAGACATAACTCTATGAAAAAGAACCCCCCTAGAGTTTTCTTTTCTGTGTCTTTTTCAAACCCTCTAAACATGAAAAAGACTCTGAGTTTTACCTATGTCGGACTCGTTAAACCCTGATGACATTGGACTCGTCACCATGACGAGACTCGAGCTTCTCCTTCCTAGGGTTCGTTAAACTATTACTAGGTTGGACTCAACAACAGGTTTATCATTGATTGTCTATGGCAGCTAATCACTCTTGAACATCGACACTTTTGCTTCTTGTTGGGTTGGGACATACATACATCATCATTTGGCCATCCATGGGTTTGGGTTATCATTCTAGCCTCATTCCATCTGATTCATACCATCTCCTTCGAGCCTCTGATCCCCTGGTGCCTAAATGCTGCCACCCCCCTCCACAGTCATGTCGTCGACATGTTCAAGAGTATAATATTTCTTCAGTTTACACCCTCATCTTCTCCTCTGATACTCTGTTTCGCCATCTGCCACTTGTTCCTTATCTCGTGTCGTTGATGGGGGGAACATTATGGCCCTCCTGCGACGGGTCGTCTCCTGTTGACATCAGCTCATTATCCAGGAGATTGATCTAGCGATCCCTTTGGTACCTTAGAGCTTGCATGCCTCAGTGGAAAGTTATTCACACCTGACAGACGACTTTCATCATTGGTCATCGATTGGGTGATTCCACGAGTGTTCGACTTCAGCTCCTTTTTCACACTTCGTGGATTGTGCTAGACAGTGCCTTGAGAGCCATTGGAATTATTGGTGGTTTCTCTCGCGCTTGTTAACGGTTTTCATCATTGACTGGTAATCAAGCGATGTTCTATCACGCTCGACCTCAGCACGTCTATTCGCATGTTAGAATTTTTACTATGATCGGATGGGTTCAAGACCCCAAACTCATATTACACATGTTGGGCTATGTGGATTGGTTTTATGATTACATGACTCATGGATGGATGGCTACGACCATACCTGAGTCTTCATGGATAGCTGCGACCATACCTTTATCATCATCATGGTCTCATTAGCTGGATGGCTGCGTCCATACCACAGACCTATTTTTTATGTCTTGTTGATGGTTGTGCCCATGCCTAGACTACATGTACTTCATTATCAGAGATATCAGTTGTACTTGCATGCAGGTTCTTCCAAATTGTGTTCCAGTCCAGCTCGTTTCGTAAAGCTTTTCACCCCTTCCTCTCTCTCGGGCTTCATACTTTATGGGGCATCTGTTACACAGTAATTTGTCATTATCTTCACTCCAGTCTTCCTACTGTGTCATGTGTCCAAGTTGTACATGCTCATGTTAGACAAATGCTCTCTGATGCTGCCAAATGACCCACTTTTCCAAAGGTTTCTGCCTCATCACGTCTATTGGATAAATAAACGTGCTGAAGGGTGCTCAATCAGTCTAGAAGCGTTGCCATCATGGAAGTACACCTGATTCCCACGATGGTCAGATTTTATGTGCCAGCGCAACTGTCTCTTGTAATCCTGAGCGATGACCTGACTAGCTACGTTATTCAATAGCGATGTCAGTGCGAAAGACCAGTTATGTGCCCACGATGATCCAGATTGGGTGAATTTGTTCCAATAGTCAGCCTTCCAGATGACTCCAGACCTGGTTGTTGGCCTAGTTTATGTCGCCCTCCTTTCTCTGGCGTGGTTGTTCCGTCATTTGTGCTACCTTCCTTGGAGATAAGCTCATCTTCCCACCTTTCATGGAGACTCCTTCTCCTATTTAAACTCTCACCATTGCTATGTGCTGCTATTTTGGAGTTCTTAGTCTTTGGAATGGTTGCTAGTAGTGTTGTTAGTGTTTGTGAGTTTGCTAGATAGCTGGTGTGAGTGTGACAAGTGTGGGATTTTTGATAGCTTGAGGAAGGTTGTGAAGTGCCTTTGATCTTGTGTAAAACTTGTGAGTGAGAGAGACTTGTGTATTGGGAGATCCATCTTCAAGAGTGAATGCTTGAGGAACATGCTGGCTGGATCCCTTCTGAGAAGGCTTGTGACGTCAATACTTTGGTTGTAAGCTTACTCTTATTTCATTATTAATGCAATCAATGATGTTTTCCTATGTCTTGTATGTAACGTACTTGATAGCTCATGACTTCTTGACTTTGTGAGTAAATAGATCATTGTTGTTCCGGTTACGTGCTTTGTTGTATTTCCTTTGCATTGTTTCAGGTTGATCACTCATTAGGAGAAGGAAGTGGAAGTTGGAGCAGCGCAACGAAACTCCATCGACCACCAGTTGAGGTAGGCCCCCAACTATGACTATTTAAGGAAAGCTATTGTTGATCTATCCTTGTTTGTGACTAGACCCACTCTAGGGCTAGAGGGGTTGCCTCTATCCGCAGAGGGAACACTTTCCTACATCACACCTATGGAAAAGAGCCCCAACCTGTGCAGAGGCACATGTACTTCACGCTAAAACACCTAGTCAATAAGCATGTGTTGGGGAGTGAACTTGTAGATGGCTCTGAACAATGGGAAGACATTATGTCAGAAGAGAAACTGCACAGAATATTCTACGTAGTAAAGCGTTCAACAAAGTACTAGAAACTGCATTGACCAAAGTATGCAATGCACAGCAAAGTAATTGGGACCACGTGTACCTGCAATGTTACGGGCTTATTGAACAACATGTAAGAATTTGATGGGAAAGACACCTTTTAGGCTTGTCTATGGAGTGGAATCCATAATGCCTATGGAATACATTATGCCTAGTCTACACATAGCAGTGCTCACAGGCATGACAGATCGAAGAGCCCTGGAGGAGAGGCTCACGCAGCTCGATGAGCTTGAAGAAGAACGATTTTTGGCTAGATTTCACCAGCAGGTCCAGAAGCAGCATGAAAAGGCATGGCACAAACAACATATTAAGTTGTGCACCTTTAAGGTGAATTATTTGGTGTTGTTGTATGATAGTAAGTTTGATAAATTTCCAGGGAAGCTCAGAATGCATTGGCTGGGACCATATTTTATTAAGGAAATTACCGATGGTGGTGTGGTCCAGCTGGTTAAGTTAAATGGAGATCCCTTCCCAGGAAAAGTAAATGGCAGTCATCTAAAGGCATACATAGGTGGCCCAACCATCTAACTAGCTGACAGAAGCATAGTCTTAGCACTCCAAACAGCTGAAAGGAGGTGTGGGACTATACACTACTCTACCCAAGGGTTGCACAATGTCAGGACTACGTGTAGTAGCAAAGTGTCATATGGTCCGCGACAGCGCAAGGATAGGTGCACTACTACACGGGTTAGCCAAAAAGTGACCATTAAAGTCACTATTCATGATGTGATGCTTGGTTTGAGACCAAATGGAACAGGCGATAGGCATTTAAGGCAAAATTTATGGGCTAGATTCCTGAAAATCTACTGCCAATCTAGCATTAATGAATCGAATGTGGGGGAAACGGTCGAATTCAAATTAAAAAGGTGCTATAAATTTCAAATGGTTTTCAATCTAACAACACTTGGCAATTTGAGAATTGACTTGTTGCACGCTCAGATATTTATGAACTGAGACTTATTCGATATTTTGAAAGTGAATTCGTTGGTTGAGTAATTACTAGAAACACTGAGAGAACTGTGGAATCACACTACATCAGCACCTGAAGAAGCCATGGACACAGGCATAGTGACAGCTGAGGTAGCTGCATAGGAAGCTACGGAAGTAGAAGTCCCAGAGAGCACCGAAATAATCTCATAGGTCCCTAAATCACCATCCACGCCGAGACCTAAGAAGGATAAGCAAGCCATGATATCGGTGCGTGTCTCACCCAAAAATCCACTGAGGTCCAAGCTCACAATGGAGGAAAAGGGGAAGGCCATCAATTTGGAGGCCGATGAGGAGGAAGAGTTTGAAGAAATCTCGGTGGAGGAGGAGGATGTAGAGATGGAAGTTGAAACGATGGTGTGGACACTCTCACCAGGTTGCCTACATATGTTCCTCCACGAAAGGGTAAAGCCAAGGTGCCCAAGGATATAGATGAGAGAAAGATCTCTCTACAAACCCCGTTTCTCCCAGATGATATTATTTTTGAAGGAACACACTTGGGATGGGTTCCCGTAGCAAACCACAAGAAGTTCCCACATTTAGCGACCACACAACTAAAGCAATAGAAGATAGATGCATCGGCTGGAATAATAAAGTTGGAGCCATGGAAATGGATAAGATGTGTAGAGAAATTAGGGTTGCTAAACCTACTGTGAGTGTCGTATTACCACCACGCCCCAATGACCATTTTCGTCATCAGGAAGTTGCTCTGCTTGGTGCATGATGGTTTCTTGTGGTTGGAGGAGTCTATCCCCATCATAGATCATCTGATTCACCAAATCACATGGCTACCTTACGTAGGGAAGGACCCAACAAACATTTTAGAGGGAAAAATTGATGACTTAGCCATCGCAGAGGCCATGAAAAAGAAAATTAAGTTGGAGAAGAAGAAGCGAGGGTATGCCATCTCCAGCATCAACAACCCTGCAGTTAAGGTCGCAACATAGATATTGGCAAGGAAGGTGATGTGGAAGTGTCGCACGGATGAGCTGCCCACGCTAGTGGTTGCACTAGCAGCGCAATGCACAGAAGGGGTCCAGTTCAACTGGGCAAACTATCTATGTGATGAATTCCTTGCACATTGCCGCGAGGCATAAGAGCAAGGAAAAACATTTCATTACCCATGGCTCCTGTTGTCGATATTACTGGTGGCATGGGAGTTGCCCGAAGATAGCAAGTTCCCTATGGTCATGTAGGACCTTCTAGAGCCAAAAAAGTATGCTTCGCTATGGGCAACCAGGGACGCACAGAGGATAAGGGAGAGAAAGATATTTTGGGTGCTCATGGAGATGAACATCATGATGGGGATCAATTGCAAGCCGTGGTTATCACCGACTATCTACAACAGTCTGCAGAGCTTCATGGAGTTCAAAGAAAACTTCCACCATGTCTTCATAAAGGCGTGGAAGGACCCTATGAAGACGTGGCATGAGATACCATATTTTGTGACTGCCGATATGATTTTCACGGTCCTTGAGTCTTGGCTGTTGGAGTGGTGCGCTCCAACTGACTCCGCGGTGGAAGCAGAGAATTCTACCACACAACAGAAGAAGGTAGAGACAAAACTGCACATGGCACAGCTGGTGAAAAATCATAGGAAAGAACAAGCAGTGGCTAAGGCCCAGGCGGCATGCGATGCTACGCAGTTAGCAGAGTGGCAGAAAACAGCAGAAGAAGAGCGTGAAGGACAAAAGTCACCTTCGCCCGAACCAGAGATAGACACAGAACAAGGTAGCGTGGACCCACAAACAATGTCCACCTAGCTCAAACATCCACGCCCACAAGATCAGGTAGGGCTGCGAAAGAAGATAAAGGCCGCAAAGACTTCGCTCGACCCTATCACCCTCACTAAGGGGGGTCTACATGATATCGGCGAAACAATGAGGGATGTCACCATGGAGGCCCTCCAGAAATTTGAGGAGAAACACCAGTTGGTATTAGGGGCTCTCTGAACACCAATACAAGAGTAGCAGGTGTGCACTCCATAGGCTGGCACAGTGTCAACTAGCCTTGCAGTTAACACTTCAACGGCTGACGAAATGTTGCGCACCAAGATGACCAACACAATAGTGCTGCTAGATGGAGCACCCATGATAAAGAATGAGGCCGACAGGCCTATGGTCAGCAACTTGAAAGGGGTCAGGTTAAACATGGTTGTGCTACCTCGAGAGACGCTTTATCTTTTGTAAGATGGAGTCACCCCAAAACTTTGTGCCAGAGAGAGCCGCGCTATACAGGTAATGAGCGAGCAGTGCGTCAACATTGAGTAGTTGAGCATGTAGCGTAATGAGGTAGTGGCGTAGAACAAACAGATAATGCAGGTTGTGGAGGAAGCCTGCCAGATGGTCCCCGAGTTGGCCATCCAAGAAGAGGAACCGTTGGAGGCACACATTCGAAAGTTAGCCACAGGGGTGTGCGACGCTAGAGCAGAAATGGCCAGGGTTCAACTGGAGCTAAACCTTCAAATAGTAGAACTATAGTTGAAGGCTCAACATTCAACTCTGCTGGAGGTTAGAGAACAACATACCACTGCGATAACAACAGTAATGGCGGTAGTTGATAGTGCAGTGACAGACTGTATGAAGTTATTCGAATAGTCGTTTGAGGTTATAACCACCCTGTAGGAGGAACCAAACATAGAGTGCCTAGAGACAGAGGCGCGTGAGCTGCAGCAGAGATACGATGAGGTAAAAGGGACCGCACAAACAGTTTCCCTTACATAGAGGCTTACAAGGATACAACAGGCTAAGGCGCTCAGGAGCAAGTGGATGTCGCTCGGCATAAAGAGGTAGTTTTGAAAGAACCCCTACAACCATGGATCGATGAGGTGTATACAATTTCAACATCCATTCAAGCAAAGCTCGTGTAGCTACAAGCAACTCAGGAGAGAATTCAGGGTAGCAGTTCAATAGTAACGATCACCAAACAACATGTAGAGGAAGTTAAGCAGGCAGTCGCTCAGTGCGCTGCGGAACTTGCAGCTATCCAATCAGAGTTGGGAGGTCTTCATGCTAAGATCTCCACACCTGTAGAGTGACTTGAGGGCAAGTCACAATGTTTTTGTTGGGGGCCTATGAGGCGCGGGATCCCCCAAGGGAAATTTTGGGATTTATAGCCCAGATTTTGGTTAGAGTTTTTAATTCCAATGTAAAGACTCCACATTTTGTGGGCGCGGAGAACATATTTGTTAAAGAATCATAGGGTTGTCCACCCTTATTTTGATAATGTAATGTTGGCTGTAGAAGATCTACCCATGGTCTGCAGACCATGAGATTGTATAAATAGAGAAAAGCTCTAAGTAGTTAAGGCATGTAGACACGATATGGAAAATATATGATATATGCGAGATAGATCTAAAGTGTAAAGTCTAGTTTTGGGTCGTACCATAGATAGAGGCTCTGCAGCTGAGTGTGCAGAGGCCTAGTAGTCCACAGCTGAGTGCGCGGACCCCTGCAGCTAAGTGCGCAGGGTGAGTCGAGTCTGTAATCATCTGGAAGTATTAATAAAGAGAAGTTTCTATCAATTCTGCGTCTTTATTTCCTATTTTATGCATTTGTTATATTGGGTATAAATTTCACCTCTAATGCTTATATGATGTGTGAATGTGTATAATTGTATTTTCTAAGTGAACGCAAGTTAGAATATCTATTTACATGAAGATAATTAAGATATGTCGATAAGATAATTAAGATACTTAGTCTAATTCGGGAATTAGTGCAGTTCGTTGCCTTAGCAGCGCGGAAGCATCTCAGCCCCTGGTTAGGGCTACGCGAAGGCCGATTGTAACACTTCGTGAAGGTACTAAAGGGTGGAACAGAGCACAAAGTGACCTACGTGAAGGTCGATTGCAACACTTCATGAAGGTACTGAAGGATGGAACAAAGTGCGAAGCAACCTACGCGAAGGCAGGTCTAGTTGGACTAATCCAACATCACAACCATCTCAAGGGTGTGGAAACTTGGTTCTAGCATCCCCCAATACTGCTTCGGGTGAGACTTCAGTCCACGCTCCATGGGTTGATGCCGAAAGGGCCAATAGTGTAGGGATTTGTTTGGCTAAATAACTTTAAACCTGGAACAGGCTCCCATAAGCCAACATATATACATGGTTTACATTTACCATAGTCACGTACATACGTTGGTTTTCTGAATGAAAATAACATATAGAAATCATAGTAAGAAATTAAAAATTTAAAGTGAGTTTAAAATACTAATTCACCACCCCTAGTATTTTTCCCAAGAATTCATTTTAGAGCAGGGAACTCCAGCAGAAGCTTAATTACTTGAAGTGGATCGGGGACAATGGGAAAGAAGCAAAAGAAGAAGGAAACTCAAAGGAAGAATTCAATTTAGGAGAATAATGACATTGATGCATTTGATGTTGTGGCAATATCCACATTTATGTGTCAAGGACAATCTGCAGTAAAAGAACAAGGTACGTAAGAAACAATGGGCAATAAAGATATGTTTATGGTAAGTGATGAAAACTATCAAGAATGAAAATAAGAGATGAAGTCTAAGTTAATGAACTTAGGATATGATGTTTGGAATTTAGTATGCAATGGTTGCATAAAAATTCCTCTGTCAAGTGAAGAATTACAAAAGAATAATGTAGCATTAAACGAAATCTTTGGTAACATACATCATTCAACATTAGGAAAGGTTATGCACTATGAAACTACAAAGGGAGTATGGGATAATCTACAGGAAATACATGAAGGAAACACAAAAGAAGATTGTTCATTAGGAGAACCAACAGGTAATCTTATTTTTAAAGAAAATGATGATGTATCAAAACATGAGTGTGTTATGTGAAATGGAGTTATTGATTCAGAAGAAGACAGGTTAGAGGAAGCTCTTAATATTAGAAGAAAACTTTATTTTGCTTAAAAAATGATTAACAATCTTAAGGATAAGTTCCAGGCATATGATAACAAGGATCATGTTAAATCGGTAAATGTTGCAATATAGTCTAAACAATATTATGAAGGACCTAAAGCTAAGATCGTCTCTCTAAAAACAGACTTGGAAAAGTCAAATAAGAAAAACGAAGAGCTACTTCAAGTGTTTGAATAACAAGCGAACTGGCTAAAGGAAGAGATTATCAAATTAAAGGAGCAATTAGAAGAAGGAAGAAAGGTCGAATAAGGAATGAGGAAGAAATATCTAGAAAGGAAGAACAATACCAAATAATGGAGGTCGAGGTAAACATTCTAAAAGATAAATTATAAAAAAGGGATAAACATTTGAGATTTCAATATAGTACTAATATTTTGGGTAACATTATTAGTAGTTAAAGGTATCATTCCATTAAATATGGTCTTGGTTTTTGTGAAACTATAAAAGTAGAATCTAGTTCACATGCTTGTGCAAGGATATTGAAGGATAACAATACCAAATCTGAAATTCTTATTAAAGAGATAAGAAGTCAACCAGATCAACTTCCAAGGAAGATGATTTTTCAAAATAAATCATTTGTTCCTAATAATAGAAACATTAATCAATTCTCTCCTCTAATAAATAAATTTAAAAGCTTTATATGTCATAATTATGGACATGTTGCATCCAATTGCAAAAGAAAATTGTTTCTATCTCAAACAAATACAATTTATAAGAAGGTCATCAAATCTTAGGTACTCAAGTTTCTTTAAGGGATATTGTTTTTCCTACAACACATTTGGTCACAAAGCTATTGACTACAATAGAAGGAATATGAAACAAACATATAATGATTCATGAGCTCCATTTTCTAGTCATATACGATGTTATTCTTGTAACAATTTTGGGCATGTAGCAAAAGAATGCAGAAACAACTCAGTGGACCTCCACAGACAACATGGAAAGCAATTATATAAGAATATTGTTACCAAAAGACCTGAGAAAGAATGAATCCACCAACACTTCTCATAATAACCAGAAAGAAGAATAAAAAATAAGGTTTGGTCTTGTTTTTTTCTCATTTAAAGATGAAGAATAATGGTACATGTTACAGGTCTATTTGGGCACATCACTCCCGACATTCAGATCATTATAATTAAGGCTCATCAAATCCTAATTCAGTTGTTACATGCCCTAGACAAGTCATCTCATTGAATGCTTCCATCCATGAAAGTTTCATAGCCAGAAGCCTTGCTAAAATGCCTCCTTAGGACACCAGCGCAACCTTCGTTAGGGGTAACTACGCTACAAAGCAGGTAGGCCATTCAGGCCTGCACTGCAGTGCACTTAGGCCCTCTTTGACCTATGCTGGGTGATATTGAGCGAAATTTTGCATAGGGTTCTAGGAATATTCCTTGATTCTATATCATTCTAAAAGGATCACATCTCTTATCTCCTCCTATGAGCTCGAATTTGGATAGGCTAAGGATCAATTAACCTCCTATCCTGTCATCACTTGCTCCATGGAAACTAACTCCAAGTTTGGAAGGCCATTCAATACCCTCATTTATGACAAAACTACCTCCATTTTCCTATAAATTGAGCACTCATCATAGTGATCAATGGGGCTATAATTTGAAGATTGTAAGTAAATACTATTGGTTTGATATTTGAGTTCATGTCAAGTAATGTTATGTTGCTGGATTGTTGTTATTTTGGTGTGGCGAGGGTTGGACTGAAGCTGGATGAGTGGCACAGGATCGAACTGTATTGGGTGAAACTCTTCATTCTACATTAATAAAGTGTTTATTCCTTTTCTCATATTCTTGTTCATATATATGATGATTATGTGTTTCAATGTCTTCGATTCCATTGGTTTATAGTAGATAGATCATGTATGCTTTGATTTTTGTTGTTTTTGTATCTGTTGACATGGGTACCTATTGAGCGGATTTAGTTCAAGTGGGAGGGATGGGAGCAATTCAAAGGTGATCAAGAAAGTGAAAGACTACAAGTAATTTCCTTCATCTCATCTATCTAATATACGAAAATGTTAAACTACTTTCTTTTTGGTGTTCTAAGTGTAGCTACCCACCTAGGGAAAATGTTTTTATCCGTAGATGCAAATTCCATATAACAAATTGGCGACCATTGATGGGACTCTAAATTAGACATAAATTAAGGCCCATGCCTCTAAATTAAAACATAAATTAAGGCCTATGACCATACTTCAGCACATTAAACCTCTATTTTTTCACTAGATAATTTTTTTTTTAACTTTAATATATTCATTAGGAAGGTTTATGAATAATTGGATAGTTTTGCTTAATATTATTTATTTTTGTGGGATATTATGAGAATATTGGGCAGATTATGAATATTTGGATGAGGAGATAATTTAAGGACTTGTTCCCTACTACAAGAGGATCAATAATAAATAATAAATCAACAAGATATTATGGAATTATGGCACAGATTGTGGAACTCCAATGATTGAGAAAATCTAGGAATGTGTTCCACTAATCAAGGATTTTGGTGGAGAAAGCTTCCTCCATTCATGGGGAATGATTCCTAATCATTTTTTATAAGTACCAAGTCTAATTTTCCTCTAGATATAGATTTTCATTAGTCTCCTTGTGGAGAGAGCTCGTATTTCTGCAGTTCCATTGTATTTTCTTACATGGATGTAATTCTATTAATGAAAATAATGAAGATTGGTGTCATGTTCATCTTCTAAATCTTATTCTCCTCCATAGGTCTCTGAGTTTCCTTGGGCTTGGCCATCCCAAGAACCTCAAAGCTCTGTTGTATCATTTTCTTTCCTTCTTTTCACTTCTTATTCACATGCATCTCTTGTTTTTTTCTTTCTATTTCTGCATTTAGTATTAGTGATTTCTTGTTGTAGGATTTAGTTAAATGGTTCATGTAAGCTCTTTTTCAGGATCACAAGAATTATTTCATCCTTTTAAAATCTTTTGAATTTCATAGTAATCATTGAGCTACTTGGATTAGTCTTCTTATTCCCAAATCTAGATTATTGGACCTCCTTTTTAGCAAAGAACAGTAAATTTCTGCTATTTTTTAGAGCATGCTAACAAGCTTAAATCTAGTTGGTTCCACTTGAATTAAATAAAAAACAAATTCTAGTTCATAACAAAAATCACCCCATTTCATTTTCACTTGATTGGGTTAGGCATTTTTTAGATTTACTAGCTCACTAGTTTTCGAATTTCTAGATTTTCGACTAGTAATTTTTATTTTTATTTTGCATGTTTAATAGAGGTATTTTTGAGTGATTCCACTTGGAATAGGGACCTAAGACATCCTAGTTAATAAAACATTTGTCCCATCCAATTTGGATTTGATTTTCTTGGTCATTAAGCCCTCACCAATTTCATCATTTCACAAGGAAACTTCTCCAAGCTTTTTGAGCAAATCCATCCATCTCCCACTTTGGTTTTGAGTTTTGAAGTGGTACTAGGCACTCTCTTGCCTCATTAAATCCACCAAAAACCTTCCCTAAGCTTTCCATCACCTTCAACATCCATCCTTTTTCTCTCGGTTGTATCTTATAGGTTTTCATGGGATTGTGTAAGTTTTTAGTACATCCTATAGGTTTTCCTGTAGTGCCCTGTTTTGAGGTCGAATTGAGGGAAAACCTCTAGGAATCCACACAAGGTCACCTAATGGTATCCCAAGACTTCCAACCATCCACCATAATCACCAAGCCACCTTCCGCATCACCAAAAGAGATTAGCTTTAAGACTTGATTTTCCATAAAAATCATAAAAAGAAAAATAAAGATTTATTTTAGTCCTTTACATGCACAGTAGTGATGTTTGATGTTTTGAATCTGCATGCTTAGGATATTAAGACTACATACATGTTAACTTATCATTATTTTGAAGCAAATCATCTTAGCAGTTAGTTAGAAAATGGTGTGTTTTATCATTTGATTTCAGTCTCTTTCCTAGTACTTTCTTTCTTGAAATAGGTTAAGGTTCAATTTCGAACATTTCATTTTCTGCAATTAGTTTAGGATCTGACTTCAGTACATGCACTCCATTACATAATGAAAACAAAGGAAGGAAACATTGTGTGATGCACATATAGTTCTTATACCTCTTAAGTTTGTACGAACCTTGGGTTGATAATGAAAGTCGGTAGCATTGGGAGTTGCAGCATTGTTGCTGCAATACCAAGGCTCATCACTTTTTGGTGTTGTTGTCGGGGAGGTGTCAAATTATGCATTGTTTTCTTCCCTAGTTGATTCATTTCTTTTTATTTTTTGCAAAAACAAAAAAATATTTTCATTAGGCATATTTCATTTCAAAAATACAAAAGTGCATTGCATTAGTGTTTTCATTCAATCATAAAAAACAAAAAAATCTACAACACCAACCCACCCCCCCATTTGATCACATGGTGCAGTAAGAGCCACATCACCATTAACTTCTGTAGGTAGAAGAATTAGATGGCAAATAATGAAGAAGAAATGGATGGAGACAATGACAATGAGGAAGATCCTCTCGAATTTCCCATTCAAGATACTGATGCTAATGTGCACATGAAGAACATCCCTCCATATTTTCTTCCAAAATTTCATGGTCTAAGGTTAGATGATCTAGAAACCTTTCTCTTTGAATTTGAAATTGTTTGTAGATATTATGGTTACTTATTAAAAATTCAAAAATTGAGATTGTTTCCGGCAACATTGAAGGATAGATCTCTTAAATGGTTCATGAGTTTAGGGACTAATTCAATAAGATCATGGAATGATATGAAAAAGATATTTATCGAAAAATATAAAGATTATGATATTAAAGAAGAGATCTTTAAAATGAATCAAAGAGAAGATGAGAGCCTTGAGGATCTAATATAGAGGTTCATGTACAATGTTAAGAGGGGAAAACTACATCATTTAGGATCCGACACACTAAAAACCCTCTTACTTAGAACAATTAGGGATGAATGGACTGATCGCCTTAATCTCATGAGTAGAGGTGATGTATATCAATTATCATTTGAGGAAATTTGTGAAACATGAAAACACATATCAAAAGGAAAAGCACGAGTAGGTAAATCAGCATCAACATCGGTAAGTCAAGCTAAACTTGGAAATTTTTATGATGATTTTAAAACAGAAATTCTTAGCAATCTAACAAAACAAGTAGAAATGTTAAGAATGCAAGATGAAGGAAAAGAAAATGTTGATATTTGTGTTGCAGAATCACATGATGTTAAACACTTTCCATCATTACCAAGGTTGAATGAAGTTTACCAAGAGGACAATGGAGCAAGTCAATTTCCAATGCCACTATGTTATGCAGCTCCAAGAGGACCATGGCAACCTATTAAGCCTGATATGATGCAAGTGCCTAATTCACAATTTCAAATTTATGCACATCCACCTCAAGTAATTGGAACACACCCTTTCCTTGGCCACATTAGACATCTCAACCCCAAAACCAATCTTCAAAACAAGGTTGGCAAGGAACTTATGGGAGCCATCCACAATATCCTCAATATTTTCCTCAATATCCTCCATACCCAACTCCATGTTATCCCTACCATTCACCTCCACCACAACCACAACACCATCCACATCCATCTCAAATATACACTCCCACTCAACTACCTCTACCACCATTTCCAAACCCAAACATTGAAGTAGCTCAGCCCACTTACAACGTTGAGGTACAATAATTCCAAACATCTCCTCTTGAGCTCAATGGTATTCACCATAGCTCAGGAAGAGTATTGCAAAAAATAGATTCTCTTGATACCATTAAAGGACTACATCCAGAAAAAGAATATTTGAAAGAGAAGATCAAAGAATCATGGGTTGCACTTGATGAAGAGCAAACATAAAAATCAGAGTTTGAGAAAGCTCCTTCATGGCTACCATCAAATCCCCCATGTATTCAAGAGAATAATCAGAAAAAAGAGGAGATTTGAAGGTTATGGTAGAAGAAGACACGAAGAATTATCCAGATCAACAAAAGGACTAGGGACATGACAACTATATTGAAATATGGTTCTAGACAGTCACTAAGTTGCATCATCACTCTCTTCCTCAACTATGCTTGATCCTTTCAAAATCAAATCATTTGGTCTATCAAATTCAGGTACCTGTCAAAACATGCATTTCAAGCATACACATCAATTTTTCTATCATCTTGATGTGCACATGGCTCCATTGGAAGTATTCTTATACTTGAAAGTGATTTTGTTTTTCAAGTAGGGTAGGGTAGAAAGAAAAAAATGAAAAATAAGAGAAAAAAAAAATTCTCAGGTGAAAACCTCATTTGAGGTGCCTCATTTTGGCTCATTCATTGAAAACCTCCATGAGGAAGTCAATGGGTTGAAAAAAACTAAAAAGGAGAAAAAACGAAAATATCCTAGGTGAAAACCTCCTTTGAGGCACCTAGGCAGAGCTACTAGTTGAAAACCTCCTTGAGGCAGCTCGTAGGCCTAGAAGAAAAAAAAGGGAGAAAAAAATAGAAAATCTTTGCTTCATGTATCTGTTTGATGAATTCATGTACTCTCCAATATCTACAAGCAACAAAAACAAGTTTGTACCAAAAGAAAAATTGGTCAAGCCTAGTTGAAAGAAGTCAAATTTTGAATTTCTCCTCCTTTACTCAAATTCTCCAAAAAGGCCAAGGCCATGCCAATCCATCACCCTTGTCTATTTTCACCATCCACCCATCATTCTCAAGCTTCTACCATTCAATGTTCTTGTTGTCTTAAAAAACTACAGAAATTTGTTTTTTCCATAACTTGAAAACCATGCATCCATTTTCCAAGCTGTTTGAAGGGGAGATTCATATGGTTTATCATAACATGCGCAAGCAATTTTAGCAAATTCTAGTGCACAGTTTTTGAGAAATCAGCCTCCATCACCTACAACCATTTTTGCATTTTCTCGATATCTGTGCATCCATTCAAAAAGTTGTTTCATGGGGAGATGCATATGGATGATGCTAACATGAACAAGAAATTTCATCAAATTCCAGTGCACAGATTCCAAGAAATTGGCCTCCATAACCTTCATCCATTTTCAGTTTTTCTCGAGATCTATGCATCCATTGACCAAAATGTTTTTATGGGGAGATGCATAATGATGATGGCAACATACTCAGAAAGTTTCAGGTCAATCCATTCTACTATTTGGGAGATATGGACAAAACAAGTCGATGTCCTGAAAACCTACAGGATTCCCTGAGATCCTACAGGATATAGAACAACACCTATAGGATTGGCAGTGAGAAGTTTTAAAAGGGGAAAATAGAGGTTGCCTTCATCAGGCAGTGTTAAGGAGGTAGGCTCTACATTTCCCCACATTTTTCCAAGTGAAAGGAACATAAAAAAACCCTTCTAGTTTGTTGAAGGTGACTGTAGCATAAGGGAATTGTATACATAGAATTTTTAAATTTGGTATCAGACATATACAAACCTCCATCCAGCAGAGAAAAATGATAGGGGGAACCCATCAACGTAGTGAGGATTCATCAGCACCCTCCTATACTAAAGATATTCACAATGCACAATTGGATGGGTTTCTTTGAAAAATTAAGGGGATGTGATGATGAAGTAGCCAGAGATTTGTAGTCAACTTTAGTATGAAGATCCAGAGGTCAAAGAAGCTCCTCCAGAGCTTAGCAACAACATCAGGATCATCACCATCACCATCCAACACCTACACATCAACATCAACTCAGCAACAGCATGCATGTCTCTCCAACAAACATCAAGCAGGTACAGGTATGCAATATTCTTGACCTCTTCTCTTGATCATATTATAGTTAGAAATTTGTTGTCAATGGATGAGAGATGAGGTTTTATAAGCTAAGGATGGGTCAGCGGTTTGAGCCACCTTCAACTAGTTAATTGTAGCTCACTCCTTCACTCACGCAATGTTGAAAAGTCAAATTATGAAACGTGATGATTTCAAGGAATGAGGACAGCAGTTAAAAGAAGAAATTCTTACAAAGGCCAAGTCACCACAACACTCCAAGCCCTGCATCCACTTCATATTCACTATCTATTCATCTTTGATCCATCCCATTTCATTCTTGAAATAAAGAAAACAAACAGAGAAACCTCTCCATGTTCACAAACCTACACTACTCCCTTTAAGCCCTATCATCCTCATCCGATCCTTCTTCATCATTTCTCATCACTCCCATATAGTTAGAAGACCCTGAAAGAGGAGGAATGACTACTACAGGAAGGAATAATGTTGCTATAAAAAGGAAGAAATGAAAATATTATGCTAAACCCCAAGATGGCAGATCTTTTTCAAAGAACTCCAAGGCCATTAGGTACTCATATAGGCCACAAGAGATAAGAAGAAGAGAACAAAATGAAATGAGGCATTCACCATCAAAACAAAACTCAAACTGCAGTGATGAAAATATGTTTTCCAAGAGACCTCCAATCTCTTTCTAGCTTTTGTCCAAGGCCTAAAAATGGGTAAAAGGCATGGGACTCAAGTTGAGGGCCTTCCCTAACCTCAGACTATCATTTATGCTCAAAATTGGTTTCCTATAGTTTTAACAGGGTTTCCTGTAGGTTTCCTTTAGTTTTGACAGGAATTCCTACAGGATGTCCTAGTTCTCTTATAAATGCATTTTGAAGGTGTTAGAGGTGTCCAAATGGCGAAACAATGTAGTGGAAGGTTGATAAGGGTGTGGAAGACCTTGCCAAACTGAAAAAATAATCAAGAACCATCTTGAATAAGGGGAAGAAGGAAAACTAATGATCTCAAGAAACAATGATTTTTCTTTGCAAAAATATGTTTTTTGGCTTGTCCTTGCATAACTTATAGCCAAGATCCTTAATGCACAAGAGAGAGGCCACTAGGGCCATGAATGAGGCACATTGAGGTCACTAAGTTGCTCAGAGGATGAGCAACACTTTCAGCAAGGGGTATGATGGGCGTCTAAATTAAAACAAAAATTAAGTCTTCTGATCATCCTTCAGCACATTAAACCTCTCTTTTTGCATTAGATAATTTATTTTTAACTTTAATATATTCATTAGGAAGTTTTATGAATAATTGGATATTTGTGCCTAATATTATTTATTTTTGTGGAATATTATGAAAATATTGGGAAGATTATGAAGATTTAGAGGAGGAGATAATTTAGGGACCTGTTCCCTACTACAAGAGGATCAATAATAAATAATAAATCAACAAGATATTATGGAATTATGGCTCATATTATGGAACTACAATGATTGAGAAAATCTAGGAATGTGTTCCACTAATCAAGGGACGAGATCCACTAATCAAGGGATTTTGGTGGGGAAAGCTTCCTCCATTCATGGGGAATTATTCCTAATCATTTTGTAAAAGTACCAAGTCAATTTTTCCTCTAGATATAGATTTTCATTAGTCTCCTTGTGGAAAGAACTCGTATTTTTACAGTTCCATTGTATTTTCTTGCATGGATGTAATTCTATTGAGAAAATAATGAAGATTGTTGTCATGTTCAACTTCTATATCTTTTTCTCCTCCATATGTCTCTGAGTTTCGTTGGGCTTGGCCATCCCAAGAACCTCGGAGCCCTTTTTTATCATTCTCTTTCCTTCTTTTCACTGCTTATTCACATGCATCTCTTGTTTTTATTTCTTTCTATTTCTGCATTTAGTATTAATGATTTCTTGTTGTAGGATTTAGGTAAATGGTTCATATAAGCTCTTCTGCAAGATCACAAGTATTATTTCATCCTTGTAAAAGCTTTGGAAGTTCATAGTAATCATTGAGCTACTTGGATTAGTCTTCTTATTCCCAAATCTAGATTGTTGGACCTCCTTTTTAGCAAAGAACAACAAATTTCTGCTAGTTTTAAGAGAATGCTAACAAGATTCAATCGAGTTAGTTCCACTTGAATTATATCACAAAAACATTATAGTTCATAAAAAAAATTACCCCATTGCATTTTCACTTGATTTGGTTAGGCATTTTTTAGATTTACTAGCTCACTAGTTCTCGAATTTCTAGATTTTCGACTAGTAATGTTCTTTATTTTCTTTGCATGGGTTAATATATGTATTTTTGAGTGATTCCACTTGGAATAGGGACCTAAGAAATCCTAGTTAATAAAAAAAAAAATTCCCTTACAATTTTGATTTGAATTGCTTGGTCATTAAACCTTCACCAATTTCATCATTTCACAAGGAAACTTCTCCAAGCTTTTTGAGCAAATCCATCCATCTCCCACTTTGGTTTTGAGTTTTGAAGTGGTCCTAGGCACTCCCTTGCCTCATTCCATCCACAAACCACCTTCCCTAATCTTTCCATCACCTTCAACATCCATCCTTTTGCTCTCGGTTGTATCCTGTAGGTTTTAAGGGGATCCTGTAAGTTTTTAGTACATCCTGTACGTTTTCTTGTAGTCGTCTGTTTTGAGGCCGAATTGAGGGAAAACCTCTAGGAAGCCACACAAGATCACCTAAGGGTTTCCCAAGCCTTCCAACTGTCCACCATAATCTCCAAACCACCTGCCACATCACCAAAATATATTAGCTTCACACTTGTTTTTCCATAAAAATAATAAAAAGAAAAAACAGATTTATTTCAATCCTATACATGCATAGTATTGATGTTTGATGTTTGAATCTGAATGCTTAGGATAGTAGGGTTGCATACATGTTAAATTAGAATTCTTTTGAAGAAAAACCTCTTAGAAATTTGTTAGAAAATGGTGTGTTTTATCATTTGATTTCAGTCTCTTTCCTAGTACTTTCTTTCTTGAAATAGGTTAAGGTTCCATTTCGAATGTTTCATTTTCTGCAATTAGTTTAGGATCTAACTTTGAGACATGCACTCCATTACATCATGAAAAGAAAGTAAGGACACATTATGTGATGCACATATAATGCTGATATCTCTTAAGTTTGTACGAACCCCGTGTTGACAATTAAAGTCGGTAGCCTTGGGAGTTGTAGCATTCTTGTTGCAATACCAAGGCTCATCAACCATACTGGGGAACAACTATCATTCCTGGTAGTTTTCCCTCATCATATTACACCCTAGTAGACTTTTCATGATTTCATTGATCTTATTTTAGTGATTTTGAAGTGTTTTTTGTCAAAAAGTGTGCTTGAATGTCTCTTGGTTTGACTCTCTGGCACCAGTGAAGTGTTGGTCTTGACATAGTGCGTTGCAGAGCATCCTTAGCTTAGAGGTAGTGCACTATCTCCCACTCTAGCCTGCAATGGTCCCTCTTAGGCTAAAAAACCCACCTCTGGCTTTATTTTTCCAAAGTTACTTCTGATTTGTTTTGCTGAAAGATCAATGTTTCTTATGGTTCTAAAATCAAGTTGTATTTCTCCTCCTAGCCCTACTTTGGCCTTGATTTTTTAGTGTTTCTTAAATGATTTCTTTATCGTTATAAATTCATTGTCAAATTTATCTTATAGTTGATTAATCTTTTCTGAAAAGGAAATGTTGTAAAGTCTTCATTTCTTTGAAAAAGGAATTGTTGTAAAGTCTTTGTTTCTTGCGAAAAGTATTGATTGATTGTTTGTGCATTTAGTTTCCTTTTGTTCATCTAAACATTAAGGGAAATGAAAAGAAAAACTTGCATTATGCATTTAGAGGTTTGTGTGTGCTTGTAGGAATAGTATAGGGAAAGTTGCATTAGATGTGCTCTATGCTCTTTGATTAAATATTTTGATTTCTCTATCCCTTGTAGTTAAGGTTTTCATTGTTCAAATCAAATGAAAAGAATGTTTCTCATCATAGTTGCATTCTAGGAATTTCAAAGACATCACGCGGTGAACCTGAAAGACAAACTCCTAAACAAGATCAACTTAAAAGTTATCTCAATTAACCTAATGGAGCATTGTAACTTAACACATAACATTTAGAGGTTCTAGGCTAGAGACATGTTCCGACATCGTAAAACATAGCAGCTGTCATTAATTGTCTGCGATACATTCTGAGTGTGATACCTCATTCCACGTACGTAAGTATATCGTAGCTCGTCCACGTACCTTTAGGTATATAGGGTGGTGTTATAGTATGAAAAGTTTAAAAGAATGCTCTCACTCTACGGTTTCACATTAGACAGCACTAACATGGATTGGGCCTCCACGTACTTTCGGGTATATATGGGAGGACTACATTAGGTTGCTATCCATCCTTAGGTAACCGAGTCAGCTGCCTTGTACACTGTGATACACCGAACACAACATTCAGGGAGATTGCCTGCACGTATGTTAAGTCCTTGGTTTACTAAGGCAGTGTATTGTAGTTCACAGTTGCTTGGTAATCCTTTTGCATAGATTACCCTCTTTTTGATTATTTTTTTTTGTAATAAAATCAATCAGAAATCATGGAGGAATATCAACCTTT
This sequence comes from Pinus tabuliformis, assembly GCA_031772625.1. Lineage (NCBI taxonomy): Eukaryota > Viridiplantae > Streptophyta > Pinopsida > Pinales > Pinaceae > Pinus > Pinus tabuliformis. Next base: position 1,092,732,164 of record CM062805.1, read on the forward strand.
ACCCTATCGTTCACAGAGGACATCGAGTAAACCATCTTTACCCCCTGAAGCTACACCTAGCCAGAAAAAGCGGTCTCGTTTACCTGAGTCTAGTACATCATGAACTTCTGGTTCTTCATATAAATTACCAGAGTCACCTATACTGGTAAGTACTATGACCCCAGTTACTCCTACAATTACTAGTACATCTGTTGCTGAAATGGAACCTTTATAATTACCCGAGGACACTAAAAGTGAACTTATTGAAGCGGTAACTGAAGTTGTCCAACAAGAAGTTGATTCTCAACCCAAAGTTGTTCAACAAGAAATTACTTCTGAACTTTAATCTATTCAACCAGAAGTTGTTCAAGAAGCTCAACCTGAACTCGTTTTTCTTTTACCAGAACACTTGGATCTTGAAGTTGAATAATCATAAGTTGTTCCCGCACCAGAAGACAATCGACCGGTTTATCCTCAGACATATGTAATTATTGAGACTTCCCCTTTACCGCAGAGTCAAACACCAAAAATCTATTATGGACCTAATGGTGAAATCCTTCCACCTATTTTAATTGTTATTGAAGAGGAATCTGAAGAAGAAACACCCACAACTCCAACTCGCTTTGGACCCGTGCTTTATCTTTATCCTCATACTCCTCATTTTATTGCTCCTTTTGATCCTGTTTACTTTCAAACTCCCGTTGATTCATTAGGACATTTATTGGGTCATTTGACTATGGTTCAATGAACATCCCAAACTATACCATCTGTTACAGTTGCAGCAGAGTCTACTGTCGTTACTTCTTTGATGTTTACCACAACACCCAAGTCCCATCTATATGGTGTTCCATCCATCCCACTGGTTAACAATATTTATCTGGAACTCACTCAGGTGTTGCTTCTAGTCCATGGTCTTCACCCATGTCGTCCACAGGAATTTTACCTGGTTCTTCACTTACGGATACTAAACAGTTTGATCCATCGAGTCAATATCAAGCTGGTCCATCTGGTTACCATCCAATGTATCCACTTTACACTGGGTTACCTCCATATGGAGAACGATATGCCTAATCTACTTATCCTCCATTTTCTGGGGGGAAATCATATGGTGGTATACCGTCGTCTTTAGGTTAGCTCAAAATGATTGTTTATCAGTGGCATCCTACAATGCTCGTTCAACCAAGGCTTGTGTATCCATCACAACCAATGCAATCTGTTTCATCCATACCTACTACACCTGTCGATACGACTTTACCACAGTCACAAGCTTAGTTAATTGTATCTCAACCTTTGCAAGTTGGTCCTTCAACCTCTGACCCTCAAGTTTCAGGTCTACAAACTCAGTCTTCTCGGGACATTTTACAACAACCGTTTGTGTCAGGAATCCAACAACCTCAGACCATTTTACCACTTACTGGAATGACTCAGACTTATACTAGTATAATTTATTCAGAACCTGGTCAAACTTACATTGGTGGGAAACAACCTTTACATCAACAACCATGGCAGCCACAATATCAACAACAGTAATTCCAACAGTACCAAACTTATCCTAGACTTGGTCAACAAGCCTCTACTAGGTTTGGTCAATAGCAAGTTTACCGAGGTTCTGGTCAACAACCCTATGTTAGGCTTGGTAAATAGAAAATTTATCCTAGTGCCCAACAACCACCTTATACCATATTTTCTCAACAAAATTACCCCTATCAATGTTACCAACAATAGATTCCTTATGTTGGTATGCAAAAACCTATTGCCAAATAAATTCCATCTTACCTTAGTTACGCTCAACCTGACCTAAACCGACAGTTGCCTTTTGTCGCAACACTTGAATTATTGGATTAAAATCGGCTTACCAATGATCCCATTCTTTATGCACCTTGGTGGCTGGTGATTCCTCACAAATTTCCTTCTGATATTCCTAAGTTCAATGGAAACCCTGGAGAAGATCCATCCAACCATGTTACAAGTTTTCATTTATGGTGTTCATCCAACTCCCTGAATGATGATTCAGTTAGACTACGTCGTTTCCAATGAATGCTTAATGGTCTGGCTGCAAAGTGGTATATTGAATTACCACGAGCTTCATTTGATAACTTCACATCCTTAGCCACCACATTTTTAACTCACTTCTAGTTACCCATCAGATATGAAACTAGAATGGAACTGTTGACCAACTTTAAATAGACCATATTTACTCACATTTCTGATCATATTCATGAGTGGCATCGTCGTCATCGAATGGTCAAAACTTTTGTTCCTGATTATCTTTTAGATGAGTATTTTATCAAATCCTTGTTGCCATATATCACCGAGAATGTGGCTAAAGGAGGAGTTGTCACTAAAGAGCAAGTAATTGCTTGTGACCAATACTTAGACTTGATTTACACTGAGTCGGGCATGCTCTATGAAAAAATTCCACATTCACCCAGACCAACTTTTACTTTTCCACCACCTCCATTTAGTAAGGAATCTCATGCAAGTGACGGTATGATTGGTTCTTCAAGCACCCAAACATCAGGTAGACCATCTAGTCAAACACTTGCTATTTCCAATCAAACTTCTAGTGCATCTGATAATCCACTTGCTTCTGAAATAAATGTCATGTCCTTTGAAAAAGGTAAAAATGAAAAGCAACCTGGAAGCAAGAAGAAGGGGAAAGCTAAAAAGAAACAAAATCCTCCCCCTCAAGAGAAATCATCCGATTCCTCTTCTCCGGCTAGGAAACCATGTTACCCATGTTTAATTTGTAATGAGTAGCATTTTACATGAGACTGTCCTCACCGCTCTGAAGTCTCAAAACTTCTTAAGACTTCTAGTGCATCCATTGTGTTGACAGATCCTTTTCCAAACCGAGAGACTCATTTGTTTGCTACAGATCATGCTTCCACTTCACAAGTGCTTATGCTATCCATCATCATCGTTGAATAACCAGGCTACAGATCAACCAAATACTTCGACTTCGACTTCGTCTGATCCCATTCCACCGCCCATTGCACTAGAGTTAACAATAAAACCACCTAAAGGAGTTGTACATAAAGCTACATTCAACCCTCAAGCTCGAGAAACACAAAATTATAACATAGTAGAAGATCTAGCTCAATCATATTCTACTATGTCGACGCTTGAGGTGCTTCAAAGCTGTCCCTCCCAAAAGCAAGCTTTATTGTTAGCAACAGGTGGAATTGATCATACGGATTCCAATCTTGTGGTTTTTAACCATGTGGGTTATACGCCACAATTACAAGAACAGTTAGAATCTTTGATCCAAGTAAAATCTTTAAATAAACTCGTTCACCAAACCATTTTTGACAAGGGTGCATCTACTTGTATCATGTTAATGAATTGCTGGAAAACACTTTGCTCATTGCCTTTGTCGCAATCACCTACAACGTTAAAATCTTTTGATGGTCGCACTTATACACCTTGTGGAATTTTAAGTAACCTACAGATAGAACTAGGGGGGGGGGACTGTAACTATTGAAGTTGAGGTCGTTGATGGACCCCTTGACTACAACATTTTGTTAGGAAGACCATGGGTTTACGCTATGGTTGTTGTGGCTTCGACATACTTTCATATGATCGCTTTCCCTCATAAAGGCAAAATCACAGTAATTGATCAACTCGGCTTCTTCGCCTCTAGTTCATAAGCTACTAGAAATGTTATTTTAGTTCATAGACCGCCAATATCTCTTCAGAACGTTGGAGTAGGTCTCTTCAAAGATTCTTCCCTAATGGGTACCTTTTTGTTACCGTCACCATCACAAATGGCAGAAGTTGCAAAAGTTTAGACTTGTAACATGATATCTTCCACTTCATCTGATTCATGGAAGATTTACAATAATTCTAAAGTTGATATGCATAATGAAACCATGCCGCTAAGCCCCATTGAGCTTGCATATCAATCAATATTTTTAGCTTGTGTGACAAATCCAAATCCATCATCACCAATTGTATGGGTTGGTCATTCGTTAGAATATGGTACTTCCTGTGATCCTTTTTCACATACATTTTCTACTGATGAATGAATCATCCAATCAATGATGACAGAAGAAGAACCATGGGCAGATTATAATCATCGATCCCAACTTCCAGATCACATAGAATATATTCCAAATGAGCTAAATAACCCTTCAATTGTTGATTTCCTTTTGAATTCTATATTTATAGACACAGTCGATTCCAAATGAAACTTATCAAATATTGAAGAAACCATTTCTATCAATATTTTGATCAAACATGGAATTGTAGAAATCATCCATGTTGGCAATTCTTGTTCTCCATCTGAACTTGAAACTTACCATGCTCTTTTCTGTGAATTCCGTGATATATTTTCCTGGTCATATGAGGAAATGCCATGTATTGATTCTAGTATAGTTGAACATGAGATTAAAATGTATCATGATGTCAAACTAGTATGATAGCGCCTCCATCCTATTCATCCAAAGAAGGTTGTTGCTATTAAAGAAGAAATTGAAAAACTTTTGCATGCTGGTTTCATATACCCCATTCGTCTTACTGATTGGGTTTCCAATCTTGTTCCTGTCATGAAGAAACAAGGAACAATACGAGTGTGTGTTGATTATAGGGATGTTAATAACGCTTGTCCAAAAGACAACTATCCCACTCCCTTCATCAACCAGATAACTGATGACTGTGCTAGATGTGAAATATTTTCATTTATGGATGGCTTTTCTGGCTATAATTAGATCAATATTTGCCCAGAAGACCAATATAAAATTGCCTTTATTTGTCCCTAGGGCACATTTTCATATAGGAAACTCCCTTTTGGTTTGAAAAATGTTGGGGGAAATTTTCAGAGGGAAATGAATTATGCCTTCCACGACATCAAACACATTGTTCAACCCTATCTAGATGATTTACCTTCTCATTCACAGAAACAGGTTGACCACCCGCAACATCTGAGAGCTATCTTTTTACGATGCCAACACTACAAAATTTGACTCAATCGACATAAATGTGTGTTTTGTGTTGGTTTTGGTCATTTGCTTGGTTTCGTAGTGTCTAAAGAAGGAATTCGACTTGACCCTTTGAAGGTTAAGGGAATTCTTGATCTGCCTCCACCTTCCAATTTACTCTAGATACAGAGACTCCAAGGGAAGGCTAAATTTATAAGGAGATTCATTCCCAACTATGTTGAAATGGCTAAGGGATTAACTCATCTTTTGAAAAACAGAATTCCCTTCCATTGGTACCAGGTTGCGCAAGATTCCTTTGATGCTCTCAAAGATACCTTGATTCGATCATCATTAATGTATGCCCCTAATTATCAAAACAACTATTTCCTGTATCTTGCCGCTACAGATACAACCATTGCTATGGTTTTAGTCCAAGAAGAAGATGGGACTGAACATCTGATCTATTATTTGAGTCGCAATCTCAATGATATGGAAGTTAAGTACTCTTATGTTAAAAAGCTAGCTTTGGTTATTGTTCAAGCTGTACAGAGATTTCGCCAATATATCCTACTCCGAAAGACCAATGTCATTTTGGATTGCAACCCTATGACATACATTTTGTCACGTCAATTACTAGGGGGCAAATATTCAAAATGGATCATCATTTTGTAGGAATTTGATTTGGAATTCATCAAATCCAAGTCAAACAAATCTCTATTTTTTTCTGAGCTTCTTTGCGACCTTCCCTCTACTGATATCGATTCAACAACGAAACCATCAATTCTGGATGAGTATCTGTTTCTGATTTCGTCATCTGACCCATGGTATGGAGATATACTAATCTATCTCCAACAATGACGTATTCAATATCAAGAAAAAGATTATCTGATCATTGGCAACACCCTTTACCATCGTGGTATCAATACGATTTTATGGAGGTGCCTCACATATGAGGAAGCCGAGAAAGTTTTGAATTATTTCCATTCTGGTGCTTGTGGTCGACATTTATCTAGTTATGCTACCGCATAAAAGCTTCTTCGTGCTAGTCACTTATGGCCAACCATATTTAATGATTGCATTATTGTTGTCAGAAGTTGTCATGCATGCCAGATTTTTTACCGTAAAACATGATTACCACCTACACCACTACATCCTATCGTCGTTGTTGGACCATTTGCAAAATGGGGCAACGATTTCATGACATGTAACCCTACCTCGGCCAGGGGGCATGGGTATATTATTGTCGCCGTGGACTATTTTACGAAATGGGCCAAGGCCATGCTTACATTAAACAACATTGGTGAGATGGCTGCTCTTTTTTTATTCAACCATGTGGTTGCGCAGTTTGGTGTACCACAAGCTATAGTTACAAATCATGGTTCTCATTTTCACAACCATATGATGACTGAATTAACTGCCAAGTTAGGACTTTCCCATGATACTTCTACTCCTTATTATCCGCAAGCTAATGGACAAGTTGAAGCTATCAAAAAAATCCTTAAGCAAATTCTTCAACGAATGATAGGAGTTCATAAACGAAACCGGAATTTAATCCTATACTCAGCTTTGTGGGCTTACCGAACCTCAATAAGAAATGCAACTGGATTCACACCTTTTCAATTGGTGTATGGTCTGGAGGCAATTTTGCCCATACAATGTGAAATTTCATCATTAAAGCTCGCAATTGACCTATTACTCGACACTTCTGATGAAGAAGCATGTTTCTTATAACTCATCCATCTAGATTAAACACGCCATGAAGCCGCATTGGCCAACGAAGCACATAAGAAAGGAATTAAGGCACAATATGACCAAAATGTCAAGCCTCAGATTTTCTGAGAAGGAGACTTGGTCTTTCTTTATGATCAGGAAGCTAATAAATTAGGAGTAAGGAAATTTGAACTATTATGGGTGGGCTCCTATATTGTCAAGCATGTTTTGGCAACAGGCACTTATGAGTTAGTTGATTATGATGGAATTCCATTGTTGTAGCCCTGAAATGGGTTGTATTTGAAATGTTACTATGCTTGATTTTGCGTAGTAAAAAGCATTGTATATATTATTTTATTGCATGTGTGTGTGTGACAGTGTGAATTTTAGATTTTTTATGTGGTTAAGTAATCCGCTTTGCATTTGTTGCAGATGTCGAAATCTTTGGAACCATTTGTTGGTTATGTCGATGGTGCTAGTCGTAGTACGGAAAACCTATCTTCTGCAACATGGGCCATATTCACTCCAAGTGTCGAGTTAGTGAGTCTTCAAGGGATTTGTATCGTTCGTTCTACAAAAAATATCACTGAGTATACTGCATTGATCGAACTCCTGTCTGATGCCATTTCACTTGGCATTCACTGAATCATCATTAGGCTAGACTCACAACTTGTCGGATTGCAACTTACAAATGTTTGTACCATCCGAAATTCAACTATTTATCGTATGTTCCTTAGGGTTCGTCTCTTGGAAAGACATTTTGATTACATTCAATATCAATGCATTTCCAGGAACTTTAACACATTGACTGATTCTTTAGCAAACTATGTGTTAAACAGAAATTTACTACACATGTAAAAAAAATGTTTTTCAATTCATATCAATAGTTGAATAGGATTTCACATAACCATATAAAAAAATTGAAAGTAAAATAGATATATGTTTAAAGTTTCCACAAAATTTATGTCCAATACATGTTGGTCATGTGACCTCGAAACTCAAAATGCATATAGAAAAACATCCTAAGTAGACCTAATGATGCTCATGATAACAGGTCACAGCCTGAGCTATCATGCGTAATAGCCTCATCCAATGGCTAGGTACACCAATAGTATGGTGTTGCAGCCTCATCGGTAACTCCTCGATCTGGACATCTGAAATACCGAGGGTTAACCCCTTTATATGATCCTGCAACTATGCTAGTGTCTTGGTCAATTCCAAATCCTGGAGAACTGCTCTTCTAACATTTCTCTGCGCTGGTTCACCCGCCTCCTATTGATGACCCATTATTCGAACAGTGCCAACATCTGTATGCATGAGAACATTTTTAGTTTACTATTGGAAACATCAAAAATGAAAAAACATGTAGAAACTTAAAAAATTAAAAACACATGGTCAAAACAATTTACCTATAGCACCCCATTGAGCACCCACTGGTAACCTCAAATCTGGATCTACACGAAATTCCATCCCTACATATGGATGCTCCTCAATGAATTTTGGGTGAGGGATCCCCCAAGGGAAGTTGTGGGGCTTAGAGCCCAGATTTTGGTCAAAGATTGTAATTCCGATGTAAAGAATCCGCATTTTGTGGGCGCGGAGTGCGTAGTTTGTAAAAGAGTCATAGGGTTGTCCACCCTTAGTTTTTTTTATTGTAATGTCAGCTATACAGATCTACCCATGGTCTGTGGACCATGGGATTGTATAAATAGATCGAGGCTCTAAGTAGTTAGAAAAAAAGGGATAAGAAAATATGAACATATGATGTATGCGAGATAGATCTGTGGAGCAAAGTCTAGTTTTGGATCATAGAGTAGGAGAAGGCTTTGCAGCTGAGTTCAAAGAGGCCTACCAGTCTGCAGCTGAGTGTGTGGACCCCTACAACTGAGTGCCCAAGGCGAGTGGAGTTTGTAACAGTTGGAAGTATTAATAAAAAGAAGTTTCCTATCATTTCTATGTATTTATTTCCTATTTTATGCATCTGTTATCTTTGGTATGAAATTCACTTCTAATACTTATATGATGCGCAAATGTGTATAATTGTATTGATTAAGTGAATGCAAGATAGAATATCTATTTATGCGAATTTAACTAAGATATGTTAAGAAGATAAGTAAGATATGTAGTGTAGTTTGGGGAAATAGTGCAGTTCGCTGCCTCATAGTGTGGAAGCATCTTAGCCCCTGTTTAGGGCTGCGCAAAAGATGATTATAATAGATCACGAAGGTATTGAAGGCTCAAACAGTGCGTGAAATGACCTACATGAAGATAGATCTAGTTGGACTAAATCAACATCTCAGACATCTAAAGGGTGTGGAAACTTGGTTCCAACATCCCCCATACTGCTTCGGGTGAGACTTCAGTCCGTGCTCTGTGAGCTGATGCTGAAAGGACCAGTAGTGTAGGGATTTGTTTGTCTAAATAAATCTGAACCTGGGTCAAGCCCCCATAAGCCAACAAATGGTTTTGTTTCCAAGACCAGAATCTGCATAGAGATGTCTGATGTTGTATCATTGGAATCCAACTAAGAAAGAAATTGAAGGTTGTTTGGACAGAAAAATTCACAAGTTCGTGGCAGAGGAGAATGGGAACCCAGGACTATCAAAAGAAGAGTACTTAGACTGCTACCTGTATGCGGATATCCATGAAATCTTCTTCGCATCCTTCCCTACTGAGCTATATGAATGGATCGCGAAGCTAGCAGATAGCTAAGGAAGGTGGAAGCTTGACGGTCCTATTGTGTGGACCCTAGAGTTAGTGTGAAGGTTGGAAGCATCAGAGGATAAGATCGCATGTGCCATTGATCATTGGCTCAATCATATTATAGAAGGATTCATTACTGAGTTTGCGGTTGACACCTCAATTAGCTACAACGAGCCAGAACGACGCTTTCTCAAAAGACCACGAGGTAAGTACGTAAAGTCTTTAAATACATGGATTAAAATTCTATTGTGAAAAAAGAGGGTTATGCAGTTACCCTAATGTTTGGGGCTATGCGAAGTGGCAAATATTACAAGAACGAAGGAAATAAGGGAGCAGAAACTATCCCCTTGAGTTCACCTCTGCGAGGAGACGTGGAAGAGCTTGCGAAGGTCTCAGCGCGAAGTGTGATCCATCTAATAAGGCAAAGAATATCATGAATACCACCTCCACCCACACCCCCACTAGCTTAACCACCATCACCTCCATCTTCACCCGTACTACCTCAACCACCACCGTGATTCAATATGGCAAGCACAGTGAAGTTCCCTGTGTTCAAAAGTTTGGGAAATGAGGATCTGGACCAATTCTGGTTCATGGCAAGGATTGTATGGGAAGCGCAAGGAGTTATAGATGACAATATAAATAAAGCGACACTGGTTAGCACCCTGCAGGACTGCACGCTGACCTGGTATATTAAGCACTCTAATGATAATCTGAATGTGGGAATCACAGATATCCAAGCAGCGCTAAATATAGAATTTAGCAGGCCAAAGTCTGAAGCACAATTGATCATTAGATTCAAAGAGATCACGATGCTACTAGGAGAGACTCCTTGAGAACTAGATTAGAGGCTGAAATGTTCGATTCGTGAAGCTAATATGAATCTGATAGATGGACAACATCGTGAGTGGTTTGTATCTTCGCTAATGCCACATTTAAGGAGTGCGCTATCGCAGTAGAACATAACGACTCAGGAAGAGGCCTTAGAGATTTCTACGAGGCTACATGACACCCTGATGTAGGATCCTAACTTAGGAGTGCAGCAGATCCATGTGCAGCTGAAGAATTTATGCCTTGAGATGCAGAGTCTGAAACAGGACAGGACAGCTCGACCAAAAGTGCGTGAAGAGATATGGTGCGTAAAATGTAAGGGTCAGGTTCATGACAAGGACCACTGCCTGGTTTTCACAAATTACCTTGCAGGAGGAGGACTGATGCCCTTAAGGCTGGAAGCACAGGCAGGACCTAGCGTCGTGCCTTATTTGTGGTGCACGATTTTTCAAATAGCAAGAAAACATGCCACGGGCAATTGTCACTTGTTACAGAAGTATACGCAAAATTCACAACAGTTGTTCTGCAAATTTTGTACGTTAGTGGGACATGATGAGCACACTTACAGAGGTTATGAGTTGATGATGGGTAGAACTCCCACCTATAGAATTTAGGCCAAAACGCAACCCCTTGACCAAAATGCAGGAATGGCGCCATCAGGATTTCAAGGGCGCGGATGACCTAGAAGAGGTTGTGGATAGTTGATATGCTATAATTGCGGAGGGCCAAGACATTATGCCCACAATTACATGAATCCAACACCCCAGTCGTGTTTTTTTACACCTTGTTTGATCATGAGACAGAAGATTGTCCTATGTTGATAGCTAGGATACATGATAAAGGAGCACTGCCGCCTCCCCCAACTCAGAACCTACAGATGATGAGGTCTGAGCTACACGAGGAAGATCTAAATGTGAACGTTGTGCTTCGAAGTGAAATCGCGATGGGAGATGACAAAGACAAACAACCAGAAGATAGTATTTGGGTTCACAAAGCTCCAAAGAAAGAAGCGGAGTTTTATTTGGAGCGCACTCGGGAAACCTTCATGGAAGCTAAGAAGAGCTTTGCTGATGCCTCCACTTCAAGAAGCAAAGATAAACCAGAGCTGGAGATGGACCCATCTATGCTAAAAACATTCCTTGAAACATGTATGAAGCTACTGCGTGACAGTAAGGTGGTGAAAGGGTTACAAGAACTCATCAACAAATGTGTTGGGACTGTGCTAGGAGAACTGTGCGTAATCCGGGAGATCAGAAAGCATAAGACAAGAACATGAAGAGAGATGAGACTAACTGCATAGATCGGAGAATATGAGCTAGACCAAGTAATTTTAGATTTGGAATCAGATGCAAATGTTCTGTCAAAGCATACATGGGAGAAAATAGGGTGGCCTACGTTGTAGTGGTCTCCAATTTAGCTAAGGATGGCAAACCAGCAGAAAATAATACCCATGGGGTGATTGCAGGGAATAACTGTGGATATTGAGGGAGCGAGTGTGTTGGCAGATTTTGAAGTGATACAGATTGTTGATGATAGAAATTCCTACCCCGTGCTCTTAGGAATTGACTAAGCCACAAACATGAATGGGGTAATCAATATGAAGAAGTGCAAAATGATTTTTGAAAATAAATCACTGCACATAGTTGTACCCCTGGACCCTGCAGAAGGATCACACTATACGAAGCCGGTGCGTAACTATGAAAGTGATGATGATTTGGACTACATCTATAAGATAACGGCACGAGACTAGGATTGGATGAATCCCACCGAAGATGGGAGGATTTCATGGGAGCGCAAAATCTCCTATACTTCGGATTCAGATGAGGAAATAGAGCGATGGTAGAATCAGTTACATGAGGTAACTACATTGAATTGTAATATGATGACAAGGTCGTTGGACTGCTTATCGATAGAAGTAAGAGACTTTCCTACTTATGATGGTTTAAGTGAGGTAGATACCTTCTTCAATAAATTTGAAAGAGAAGTACCGGAAAAGAAACGATTCCAGGCCTTGGACTGGGTATTGCGTGCTACGCCCGTGAGATGGTGGGATATGCACAAAGGGAGCTTTGACAACTGGCGCGAATGAAGGAGAATGATGCGCACACAATTTCGGAAGCCTAGGGTGTGACTGGCAGATAATTACAATGGACAGGATGGTTCATGCGTGCATCTGGCTAGGAGGATGTAGGCCTATGGAAAAGAGCCCCAACCTGTGCGGATGCACATGTACTCCACACTAAAAGACCTGGTCAATAAGCGTGTGTTGGTGGGACAAAGGTGCAAATGGCTCTTAATGTTGGGAAGACATTATGCAGTAGGAGCTATCACACAAAATATTCTATGCATAGATGTGCTCAACAAGGTGTGCAACGCGTTGAACAAGGTATGAAACGTGCAGTGAAGTGATTGGGACCTGTGCGTACCTGCAATATTATGGGCTTATAGGATGACATGAAAGAAACTAACGAGACAGACACCTTTTAGGCTTGTTTGTGGAGTGGAATCCGTAATGCCCATGGAATACATCATGCCTAATCTACGCATAGCAGTGCTCATAGGTATGACGGATTGTGGAGTCCTCGAGGAGAGGCTCGCGCAATTGGAGGAGCTCGAGGAAAAATGATTTTTGGCTGGATTTCACGAGCAGGTCCAAAAGCAGCGCGAAAAGGCTTGGCACGATTGACATATTGAGTTGTGCACCTTCAAGGTGAATGATTTGGTGTTTTTGTATGATAGTAAGTTCAATAAATTCCCCAGGAAGCTCAGAATGCATTGGCTGGGACCATATGTTATTAAGGAGATCACAAATGGTGGCGTGGTGCACTTGGTAAAGTTAAATGGAGAACTCTTCCTAGGAAAAGTCAATGGAAGTTGTTTGAAGACATACATAGGGGGCTCAGCCATCTGACTAGCCAACAGAAGCACAGTCTTAGCACTCCAGGCAGCTGAAAGGAGGCGCGGGACTATAAACTACTCTACCTGAGGATTGTGCACAGTAGCGAAGTGTCCTAGGGTCCATAACAACACGAGTGTAGCTATGTTGCCGCGCGGGTCGGCTGGAAAGTGACCGTTACAGTCACTATTCACAATGTGATGCTTGGTTTGAGACCAAATGGAGCGAGCGACAAGCATTTAAGGTGAACTTTATGGGCTAGATTCTTGAAAATATGCCACCAATCGAGCATTAATGGACCAAATGTGGGGGAAACAGTCGAATTCAAATTCAAAAGGCGCTATAAATTACAAAGGGTTGTCCAAAAAACAACACTTGGCAATTTGAGGACTGAGTTGTTGCATGCACAGACATTCATGAACCCAGACTTGTTCAATCTTCTAAAGGCAAATTCGTTGCTTGAGCAATTACCCGAGACATTGAGAGAATTGTGGAATCGCACTATGGAAGCACCTGAAGAAGCCATGGATACTGGATTAATGATCGCTGAGGAAGCCATGTAGGCCATTATGAAAGTGGAAGCCCCAGAAGGTGTCGGGATAGTCAGTGAAACTCCTAAATCGCCGTGCACGCTGAGACCCAAGAAAGACAAGCAAGCCATGGTATTGATGCGCTTATCGCCTAGAAATTTGTTGAGGACTAGGCTCACCATGGAAGAAAAGGGGAAGGCTATCAATTTCGAGGCCAATGAGGAGGAAGAATTCGAATAAATCCTGGTAGAAGAGGAGAATGTAGAAATGGAGGTTGAAACCTAAGGTGCAAACCCTCTTACCAGGTTGCCCGCATATGTTCCTCCATGGAAGGGTAAAGCAAAGGTGCCCAAAGATATATATGAGAGAAAGAGCTCCCTACAGACTCCGCTACTCCCTAATGGCATTATTTTTGAAGGAGCATACTTGGGATGAGTGCCCATGCTGAAGTTTGAGGATTGTGATCTCGCAAACCATGAGAAGTTCCCGTATCTCACGACCGCAGACCTCATGCGCCAGAAGAAAGATGCACCAAACGGAATCATAGAATTGGAGCCGCATAAATGGCTAAGAGGAGTTGAGAAAGCAGGGTTTATAGACCTGCTCTGGGTGCCACATTACCATCGTGCCCCAGTGACCATTTTTGTCATCAGGCACCTACTCTGCTTGGTACATGATGGGTGCTTATGGCTGGAGGAACCCATCCCCATCACAGACCATTTGATTCATAGAATTACCCAGCTCCCTTGCAAAGGGGAGGACCTCGCAAACATCTCAGAGGGAAAGAGCAATGATTTGGCCATCGCAGAGGCCATGAAGAAGAAGTTTAAGCTAGAGAAGAAGAAGAGAAGGTACGTCATTTCTAGCATCAACAACCCTGCGGTTAAAGTCACGACGTAAATATTGGTAGGGAAGGTTATGTTGAATTTTCGCGCAAATGAAGTGCCTATGTCGATGGTTGCACTAGCAACGCAATGCGCAGAAGGGGTCCAGTTCAACTGGGAAAACTATTTATGCGAAGAGTTCCTTGAGAACTGTCATGAGGCATGAGAGCAGGGAAAAAAATTTCACTATGTGTGGCTTCTGTTGTCAATAGTACTAGTGGCATGGGAATTGCCCGAAGATAGCCAGATCTTGACGATCACAGAGGACCTTACAGAGGCAGCAAAGTACACTTTATTGTGGGCAACTAGGGATGCACAAAAAATAAGGGACAAAAAAACATTTTGGGTGCTCATGGAGATGAACATCAGAATGGGGATTAATCACAAGCTGTGGTTATTGACCATAGTCTACAAGAGTCTACAGAGCTTCACGGAGTTCAAGGAAGATTTTAACCATGTCTACATTAGGGTATGGAAGGACCTCGTAAAGACGTGGCATGAGTTACCCTATCTGGTGATATACAATGTCATCTTCGAGGTCCTAGAGTCATGGCCACCAGAATGGCGCGCTTCAGCTAGCTCCGCGGTGGAAGCAGATAAGTCCGTTGCACAGCAGAAGAAGTAAGAGGTAAAACTACGGATGGTGTAGTTGGAAAAGAAACGTAGGAAGGAAGAAGCAATGGCCAAGGCCCAGGCAGCAAGCGATGTTGCAAAGTTGGAAGAAGAGCAGCAGAAGATAGTAAAATAAGAGAAGTCACCTTTACCTGAGCTGAAGATCGATATAGAGCAAGGTGACATTTTTAATGAGCTTAAACTCTGGGAGAACATTTGCTCATTGCTTATGTTTATTTTTTAACGAGCTTGAATTCCGCGTTAAAACTGCTCGTGCCAGTCGTATAATAAGGATGTCTCATCTAAGATGCCATTTTTTATGGAGCTTGCACCTTACAAAGCTTTGCCCCGATGCCTCTCGCATGCAAGCTAGGAACGACCAACTATACCCCTCTACTTAACTACCAAGATCACTACCAAGGTTAGGTGGGAAACTTTTTCCTTTACTTTACCGGTGCCATGGTGGCCCCTACGAAGATGAATGGTCGATTCAACCACTCACCCGACCTAGGCGGTTGAAGTCAGTGGAATCATAGAGTTAACATTATTTGGTCGTTTCTCGCTTGCTCACAAGAGGTTTGCATGCCCCCAGGTATAGCGAAAAATTTCCAAGTTACCATATGAAAGCTCTCCATCCACGTTGCAGACAAAATGCTTCCTTGGCGATGTCTATTGAAATAGACAAAGGCGAGTGGCATAGTCGCCTCCACTCACATAACTTTGACAAGGGAATCTTATTCCAGTCTAATCCCATTTTCCTAAATGGATGGGTGTGTCAGACTAGTCATATATCCTCCGCGGAAACCTACCCTATACCCAAGGTTTTCCTGCCGAAACAAACTAGGGTGCATGCCCCCTAGGTTTCAGTCATGTCCTCCCGAATCACTCGAGCTCATTAGGTGGACGAACTGGAGATTGATGAGACATTCCTTGCGTGAAAAGACCATTTAGGGATGGTATTTGACTATTTTCTATGTGTGAGCCAGGAAATGATAGCTGGTCTACGAGCTTGACCACTCTGCCTTCGTGCAGAAAACACATTACTCTAAAGAGTGAGGAGACAATGGCTCCCATGCAATAAATATAGTCACGTCCAACGAGTAGATTATAATCCAGAGGTCTTTGGACTACCATTACGTTCATGTGAACGGTTTTCTTTCTCAATGCTATCGGCACATTGGGAAGGATCCCTAACAGTCGACTGGTTCCTTTGTCAAAGCTTGTCAGATTTCTCATCTCAGGCAGAAGCGATGGCAAACCAAGCGCTTTCCAAGCAGTTGAGGAAAGGATACTCACATAATCCCCTTCATCTATGATGGTACTAGCCATGACCATTCTATATATTTGTATAATGATTCGGAATGGTACACTAGCCGGTAAACGGGGTCTGCCTAGTAGGTTCCAATCGAAGGAGACAACTAGGTTTCTTGGAGGTGGGACCGAATAGACGGCCGGATATGACTTTGACTAACTTCCTTCTTGTGGTAAAGGAACGGGTAGACTACCCTCATGTTCATCGGAGTCTGTGTTTATGAAAAGAATTTGGACGGTATCGTTCTCATTCTCTTCAGTGATTTTGTCATTTGAAGATGGACCTTCCGAAGACAAGACCAAGTTGACTGCTGCCTCAACCTTTTGAATTTCGTCTAGCATGGGTTCGGTGGGTTTATCTCCAATGGAAGATGCTTCTACCGGACACAATGGCGTGTCAGTCGTATTTTCAACCAATGATGGACCTGGCAAGAGTTTCTTATATCCAAGAGGAAGCCATAACGGTGAAACCAGATAGTCATCCAAAACTCTTTTAGCTTTGTCCAGGAAGGGACAACGATGGAGGGCATGATCCCTTTCACACAGTCTACAAGTAAATTTACATTTTCCTTTTTGTCCAGGTGCTTCGCTTTCACTAGTTGATGGTGTACTCTCAACATGGTCCTCAGAGTTTGATGACACCGGGTTGTGCAAACGTGGAGACCAATCCCTTAAGATCCGAAGGATGCAGGGACAATCTCGGTGGTAATGGTCTCCTTTGCAAATGACACATGGCGATTTAGGCCTGGATGGTGCAGTGTGTGGATTTTCGTTAGACGATGCATGGTTGTCCCCTTTCGCCTCTGGCTATTTCTTCTTCTTCTCCTTCTTCTTCTTACTTACTTGGTTTTGGGCCTTACCGGCTTTATCAAGCGAAGAGAAAGGAGGAGAGGGAGAATCGGATGAAGTAGAAGGTCGGGGGGTAACTCTAGTATCATCTAGTTGCTAACTCGATTGTTCAAGAATCGCAGTATTTTGAACGACGGAGGTCGAGAAGAGCCATACGGGCAAACCAATTGTCAATCCTGGGAGTGACAATGTGGCCATATGAGGCACACCAACATCTCCCCAAGAGGAGAAAGGACTAGGATTTCCTCCAAGGGGAATTCCTTGGTTGGTGGACTCCATTTTCTCAACCTAAGACCAACGCGAGAATGGTGATATTATTCCGATTAAAATAAATTTTAGACGCTTTGACACAACTTGTTTTTTCAATTTTTAAGAGTCGAGAAAAAACAAAAGATGACTCTAGTCGCCTTCGATTTTTAATGAGCCTGAAGTGACAAGTGCTCAGATGGACCTTTTCCTTTAAGGAGTATGAAAAGGAACGAAAGATACTACTCTAGAAATCTAGACAAAGGGATTACCAAACCAATCGCAAAACTGTAGAATACTTTTTATGGTACGATTGTCAATCTTCCCGAATGCTATGTTCAGTGCATTGTGATCGATAGGGCGACAAACACAGCTTCCTATGGATAAAGGATATAGCCTATTGTGTTCTCCCAATATACACTCAATGGTATGTGGGAGCACAAGTCCGTACTAGCACCTGTCATCTCAAAGAGGAGGAATCACCCAACCAACAATGAAAGCGACAGTTACCAGGCTTTACGACCCCGGAATACGTCTCTAGCCTAGACTTCTAGATGTTGTGCATTAGGTTCCAAAGCGTTTCTAGGTTCATTAAATTTATTTTACAGTTGATCTTTCTTAAGAAATTTTCCTTTCAGGTTCACCGCCTGATGTAGATGTACAATTCCTAAAATGCAATCTAACATGATAAACAATCATTTAATCTTCTTTTTCCAATGAAAATCCTAGCTACTAAAGAAAGAGAGACGGTATTCTTTCAACATAGAGCAGAGAGCACACACTAGATGCACTGTCCTAAATCAAACCAACAAGCAGTCTAAATATAAATGCACATGCATGTATTTGTTTTCAGCTTTCTTGATATGTGAATGACAAGAAGAATGCTAAGTACAAATCTGAATTATCTTTTCAAAGCGACAATACTAACGAATTTCTCTTCAAAACGAAAGGAAGATAATGATGACACTTTCCTATTTTGAATTGAAAACTACTTTTGACACTTGAAAAACTACTAATTCAAATCAAATACAAGAGTAACTGTATAATCGACCATCAAGAACAATGGAATTCTTTTATTTGACTGAAAATGACACTTGCGACACTCTCAAATCAAAAAGACGACAGTTCAACTATGCTACTACTTTGTAAAAGAGAACTGAAAATGGCGGAAAATACACAAAAAAATTCATAGTTCTTTGCACAATGGAGGCGGAATGATGGAAAGGAAGGGGGTTTCCACGGTGGTATACTGATCACAGATAGCAAAATTCCACAATAGAGCTGAAAAGAGTGAAGAAAAACCAAAACCTGGAGGCAAAATCAGCCTTTTCTTATCATCGCACCTGTAACACAGGGAAACAGGGATGCATCTCGCCTACTGCACACAGAAAGTGCGATGCATCTAGATTTCCTTGAATAGAGGGTGCGATGGTACCAGGACGAGACTTTACCTGGCTCTTAGTCAGAGTTTGCAACTCAGTTTAGGGATTTAGGCCGAGAAAATGATATACAAAAAATATAAATCACAGGGGCTAATCTAATGAGGTTACTAGAGCCACCACTAGGGCAATTAGAAAGTTTGCAAATTGATTGTTTAGTTTATAAACAAAACCTGGAGATAGACTAAAGCAGCATTGATCTACTTTTCACTTGCATAGCAAATGTAGTTCGAAGGCTAGCTGGCTCGACTTCAGGCTCCATCTATAAGTTTATAAAGCAAACAAATATAAACAAACAAACAATCTATTCACTCCCCAGCGGAGTCGCCATTTTGTTATCGGGAAATCTAGTGTCCACTCGGATCTGTTAATCCCACTAAGACTGGTAGCTATCTTAGAAACAAACAAACTAAAACCACTTTCGTTTTCCTTTATGAAAAGTAGATAAGAGTAGAATGAAGGACACCAACCTCAGTCTTGCGCTTGATTCCTCTCCTTTCTGACAGATCCTTACTGCTTCTCCTTCGTCTGCCCAGCTTCAAAGAGCACTTGTGGGATCAAAGCAGCATAATACTATCGAAGAACAAAGATCTACAATCATAAACAATATTGGACCAAATATATATTAACCACACAAATGCATTTATCATCAAACATACAAGAATGTGGAGGAAAACTTGAATAGCTTTACTAATAATCAAGAATAGAAAAGAGGATTACAACCAATTGTTCTAACCCAGTGTCATCCTCCAGCATGAGAGCCCTTCTTTCACCTCATGAAAAGCTTAGATCACCCAACACTATGATATTCCAACAAGAAACCAACAGCACTTCCTTACAAGATACAAAATTCCAGCCTCTAGATCTCTGGGATGAGGGATCCATATATAGATGATTGCAGGGGGGTGAGTCATCTTCTGGGATTTTGATTAGTGTCCTCTCTCTGATAGTTCTTGATTACACTTGGAGATTGATGATCTCTTACTCATCCCTGGGCGAATTCTGAGAGGCAAGTGTCACAAAAGAAGTTTCTGGAAGATTCCATGATCATCCACCTCACAAAATGCCTCTGCCATTTTTCCACTCTCGCCCATCGCACCCCATAGAAGGGCCTTTCAGTATGAATCGCACCTCCCGTGTGCATTTAGGTGGGATGCATCGCACTTTGACCATGGAGCAGGTGAGATGGTCCAGTTTTGACCAGTTCTGAGCAGTTTTTCATGGAGAACTTCTGGGAGATGATGTAATCAACTGACCTTGTTCTTTTAGGGTATGGAACAAAACTTTTAGGGAATTAGGAGCCCTTGGTTTATGGACATGTTTGATTGGGGTTGCAGTGCCCAAAAATGTCTATAACAGTTGTCCCCTAAAGCATGAGGTCGTTACTCTTTGATGTCGGGGAAATGCTTTATCATGAGGATCTGAAGTTTTTTTCGAGCTAGAAGGTGACCTGTAATAAGATATAATACAATACATTATCTTCATAATATTTTTCATGATCTAGATGAGGTGGGCATTCCCATGCTCAACTTTATAAGTTCATTTTCATGTACATAAGACAGACAACCGTCTATGCAGGAGACTGATGATTCTAATAGAGTCATCATCCTTTGATTTGGATGATCATCTGTGCAGCACAATGTACATTTGATGTCTTTATTTTCCTGAATATATTGCAGCCCAGATGGATGAAACTAGATCTGGCATCTTCAAACTCGTTCAATCTTCACTCAGAGTACAAGTCGATCCATGTGAAAGATGTTTTGGAGTCAAACATGGAAAGACATCACCTGATTACCAGCCAATGATGTAAGTTGTTAACAGGCGCGAGAGGAATCACCGATAATGATGATGACCCTCAAGGTACTACAGTACAATTTGCATGGTGTGAATAAGGGACTTGGCATCAAACACCACGCAAAATATTTCGGTCGAAGGCCATTGATGTAAACCTGTCGCCGGAAGTGAGAAACTTGCCATTGAGGCATGTAAGCTTCAAAGTACTGAAAGGTCGACTTCTTGGATAATGAGCTGATGTCGACAAGAAGTGACTTGTCGTAGGAGGGCCTTAATGAATCCCACATCTACGACATGGAATGGAGTAAATGATTTTGGAGGTGAAAACGATCCGATGATACAGGGTTCAGGGTGGCGGTCATGAAAGAATGGAGCATGAATGTATTGCAATGGATGAGACACAGGTGAATTCTCTGAGTGACTTCTCTTGAACATACTGGCAACACTGACATGATGGATTGGTAGCGTTAACCCCAAATGTGGATGGTGTGATGGACCAATGGTAGTATGACCAGTGAACGGAACAACCCAACCCGACTCAGATGCAAAGTGAAAGTGCCATGTTCAAGAGTGACTTGCTACCAATAAAGTTTCTTCAAGTTTTCTTCCCAATTTTTCCCCAATCATTGCTGACCAGTATCTCTTTATCTTTGTCAAGCTTGAGGAGGATAACATATGCTTGTTCTATAATTTTCCCTTCGGGCAAACCTGTCGCTATATTTTAATGAGACTAGCAACAGTGAAACTGGTTCTTGTCTGTGTGGACAAGTTTGTTGCTATTCGGTTTTAACGAGTTTAACGACAAAGATAACTCGGTCCTTTTTGTTGAGATTGCAACAAGATGATGGAGCTTAGTGAAAAGAGTCGCCTTCACTAAGTGGGCCCACAGGCTATTTTTGGCGCAAGTCTATTTTTAGACTATGTCTATTTTTAGACATATGGATCATGTCTATGTTTATGGATGATTGATCAAGTTGGGAAAAAAGATGGACTTCTATTTTTGATGAAAGTGTGAGTGATCACAGTGTGAGTGATCAAGTCTATTTTTAGACTGGCTGTCAAAAATAGAAAAGTCAAATATTATTATCTCACAATAATATTTGGACTATAAACTTAATCTTATTCTCTTGGAGCACTTCAGTTTGAGCTACGGAAGTGGCACATGCAGCTGTCAGAAGGAAATTCGTTTTTCTTATGAGTCAGTTGAGTTGTTGCATGCATGACTTCAGTTAGAACTCAAGTGAGTTGAGTTTAGTGGACTGGAGGTACAGTTGATGGAGTTGTGTTCAGTTTAACTTAGTTAAACTGGTTGTAGTTAGTCTAACTGCAGATAGACTAATGATGAGTTGTTAAACTAATTATTAACTCATAATACAACTAAAGAATATATCAGTTAACTCAGTTGCATGTCAGTGCATGTTCAGTTCAACAGGGACAGGTGGTAGAGAATCAGATTGCTATCAGTTGTGACTATAGTTGTGCACCAGATCTTGCACAATCAAAGGATTGAGTATGCCAATGAGTTTTCTCGCGTATTTGGCCCGCATTTTAGCCTTTGCTCACGTCCACAAAGAGTGAGTGACTATTTTGCAGGTGAAAATCGAGTTTGGGAAGCAATTCTCATCAGTTCTTGAGCAGGTATTGAGCAGTAGAGGCAGGCAAGCAGTGGAAGAGATTTGGAGATCAGATCTGAGCTGTATTGTGTGTAACAGAGGTGGAGATACTTGTGAGAAGTATTATGCTGTGTGATGTTACATGACTCAATCATTAATATACAGATAGTGTGGGGTTTTTAGCGAGATGCTTTCCCCGTGATACATACTGTGTTAATGTGTGAATGCTCTTGATGTTTTATTGTTATTGATGCTGCTATATTCTTGATCAACGTAGAGGAGCTTATGTATTGTGTATGTTTTCCGCATTAGTACATGATCAGGATAAGCTCCATTGAATATGTGTTAAATTATTCAAAATTTCTACATGGTATCAAAGCTAGATGATTTGTAGAAAAAATTTCTACATGGTATCAGAGCAGCTTGATTTGTAGAAGAGATTTTTACAGGATATCAAGCGAGGGTTGATCGGAAGTAGTTGAGTTGGTTGCTGGTGGAATTCGAATTTGCAGCAGTGTTTTCTTGGTGACAACGCAGCAATGTCTTTCAACGGATTGCGATTGGAGTATGCTCTTGAGGGCAGCTCAAACTATATTGCATGGAAGGACAGGATGGAGGCAGTATTGGATGATAACGGGCTGAAGGAATTCATAGATACGGATATCCCAAAGCCTACTGATGCTACTCAAGCTGATGCTTGGCAAAAGAAGATTGCAAAATGTCGAAGAATTCTGTTGGAGGGCGTGAAGGATCACATTGTGTCCAGCCTCCATGGAAAGGCTACTCCATATTTGATGTGGAAATCATTAACAGAATTATTCCAAAGCAAGAGCGATCAGAGGAAGCTGGCGCTCAAAGATAAACTCAGAAACATCAAATGCGAGAAGGGAGACAGTATTCCCAAGTATCTCACGAAGTTCACTCAGTGTCGAGATGAGCTGGGAAGTGTGGGGGTTACTGTCGATGATGAGGACTTGGTGAGCTTGGCTCTCCTTGGTCTTCCGAAGAGTTGGCATTCCTATCAGGACTCTGTCAATGGTCGGGAGAAGTTGCCAGGATGGGAAAGACTATGGTCAGATCTTGTGCAGGAGGAGATCAGGCGGAGTACCAGGGATGGATCTTCGTCAAAGGGAGCTGATGAAGAGAATTGTGCTTTGGCTGCCAAAGCAAAGAAAGGGAAGAGCAAGAAAGCTTCTCAGTCTGGTGCGAAAGGCAAGAAGCAGGATATGTCCAAGGTGAAGTGTTTTCACTGTCACCAGCATGGACACTATGCCACAAATTGTCCGCAGAAGAAGAAGAACAAGCAAGATGCTGGATCTGCAGGGGGAGAGGCTTTAGCTTCTCAGTTTGAGCTTGATTTTTCATTGATCGCATGCTTGGTTTCAAGTGTGATGGGATCAGTGTGGTTTCTGGACAGTGGTGCGTCTTTTCACATGATGGGAGATAGAGATTTGTTCTCTGATCTGGAGGACAAAGATCTTGGAGTGCACATCGAGATGGGCGATGATGGTAGATACAGTGCGACCGGTATCGGTACCATTTCCTTTGAGAGGGAGTCTGGTAAACCCTTTGTATTGAAGGAAGTCATGCATGTTCCAGGATTGAAGAAGAATCTCATCTCAGTGGCGATGTTAGAAGACAAGGGGTATGATGTTGTTTTCAGCGAGGGAAAGGCCTTCCTGCGCAGCAAGACAACTGGTGAGACCCGGAAGATAGGGGTTCGAGTGAGGAACCTTTATCAGTTGCATGTAGATGGATGCGCAGCAATGGCAGGCAAGGCAGAAGGATTGGTGAGCCGGGATGATG
The DNA here is from genome assembly GCA_031772625.1 of Pinus tabuliformis. NCBI lineage: Eukaryota > Viridiplantae > Streptophyta > Pinopsida > Pinales > Pinaceae > Pinus > Pinus tabuliformis. The sequence goes on from CM062805.1 coordinate 1,092,756,289, forward strand.
GCGAGTTGTGGCACAGGAGATTGGGTCACCTTCACCATGGAGCCTTGAAGATACTGCAGCAGATCACTACAGGGCTTCCTAAAGGCACACTTGCGCAGTCAGATCAATGCAAGGGGTGTACTTTGGGGAAGTTTGTGAAAGCCACCTTTCACGAGAAGGATAGTCGCGCCACGACGATCCTTGAGAGAATTCACACAGACGTGTGTGGACCTTTCTCAGTTGCTTCGACAGTAAAACACAGGTATTATGTGATTTTTGTTGATGATTTCTCTCGTAAGTGTTGGATCTTCTTCATGCAGAAGAAGAGCGAGACATATTCAAAGTTCTGTGAATTCAAAGCACTGGTCGAGAAGGAGTCGGGGAAGAAGGTGAAGGCTCTTAGGAGCGATAATGGTGGTGAATACATCTCGGACGAGTTCAAGGATTTCTGCAAGGCAGAAGGGATCCGTAGAGAGCTCATAGCTCCCCATAACCCACAGCAGAACGGGGTAGCTGAGCGGAAGAACAGAACGATTGTGGGTGCTGCACGGGCAATGTTGCATGATCAGGGCCTACCCCTTCACTTGTGGGCGGAAGCATGCAATACAGCAGTTTATGTGCAGAACCGTTGTCCTCATAGGATATGTTATCACAAAATCAGTACTAAGGGCTGCAGCCAAGCAAGATTTCATGTAACTCTTTCAACCAGACTTTAGACCAAGGATTAGCCTCCTTGATCAGAGAGGGCTCTCTCACAGACTTTTGATAAAAATCAATCACAACAACAGATGGCTAACTCTTTACAAATTCATGAAAACAAAGCTGGTTGAACACATATCAAATTGGTCTTCATTGGGCTATGGAGTCTTACACATTTAATAAACAAAAGCACAGTCATTTCATGGAAGTCAAGGCTCTTTGCATTAGATGTTCAAACATATCTCACACAAACCACAGCGTGCCAAACATACAGGAAGTCAGAGCATTAGAAATGAATTCTGAGTGATTATGTTATAACAAGGCTGTAAAAGAACATATAAGAGAAAACACCACCATCATATTTGAACAAAATAATCCATTGAGAATCTTGAGAAGAAACAACCACTGTTTTACTATTACTGTAACAAGTCTTTACATTGGCCCAAATAACTCTCTTTTTGTATAAAATGTCCAACCTTTTTTACATCAGAGTCATTTCTATATATAGGAAAACCAAAATACTACTACCTGAGACTCCTCAACAAGCATGAAGGGAGCTCGAAATCCTATCATTAATTGCCTTATCCATATCTAAACAAACTAATTAATTACAAAGGTATTGCGCTATGAAAACATAGAGTCCCATTCCCATTGAAACTCTAAGTCTATCTCCTCGCGTGCATTGATGCTTTCTTGAAATTTGACACCTGTATCACTTCAGTAATAGCCAAGACATGTTGGAGGGACATTCACTGAATGAGCAGCTTCGGATACTTGATATGTGGATGACTCATCAACTGATAAGGATCTGTGCCCTATTTTCATGGTCTCTGCCTCCCATTAGTCTTCATGCATTAAAAGACTATGCTCCAAGCCATTTAATTCTTCTAATAACCACGCATAATTCAATATGCCTTATGATCTGGACACTTTGTGAACTGAAGAGGTGTACCACTCAAAATTTCGGTAACCCTACCAGAACCCTAATATTTCGGCTATAAAGTAACTTTAGGAAGACTTCAACCAAAGACAAAAATTTCACCTTTTCCTTACATACTCACACCTGTCACCTTTTGAATGCTTAGATAGCATTGTATAATCTCCATGCTGGCCTCGAGTCATCCCTTTTAAGATTTGCTGACCTCAGCATCAATTTCATTTTTTTCACATAAACAGTCATCTACAGCAGTTTCGTAGCGCGCTACGAAACTGCTGTAGGTAATCAAAACAAAGCATATGAATCTTAAAGCACTGATGACTTAACTCCGTGATTTCTTCAGCTATTTTGTACAGGTGTAAGGGCTCCAAAAAGTTTCAAAATGATGACAGCCAAAATTTATCAAAACTTGAAAAGCAAATTTCCCCTTGGATTAATCAGCTAGTTTGCCTAGCTTCCTCTTTAAACTGCTAACTTCTTCCTTTAAAGCCTTGTTTCTAGCTCTCAGGGTTATGTTCATCTTTCTGACATGTTTGGCTTGTTTGATGGCTGAAACCGTCCAGGTGTACACCTCAGCCACTGCATCTACCTGACTAGCAAAGCTTTTGCTACCTTTCATTACAGCTACGAAACTGTTGTTCTGCCTGCAAAATAGCTCTTGGGACAGAGCTCATAACTTCTCACAGAAAACGTATTTGGAAAAACTGAAGGAGGCTTTTGTGAACCAATCTGTGCTGAACAAAAACCTCTTTTAGTTTTTTGAAACCTTACTCCAGCTGCCCAGAATCGATCCTTGAAGACTATGTATAAAACAGGAAATTAAAAACTGCATCTACAGCAGTTTCGTAGCGCAACTTTAGTCACTCGTTTCTCCCAACTCATAATCAATTTGAAGAAACTGAAAGAGGTTTTTCTAGTTCAGTATGTTAGGAATAAAAACATCTTTCAATTTTCGAAAATATTCTTTCAGCTGCTCTAAATACCTCCTGGAAGTTGACAACTTAAAACAGAGAAATATGCCTTATTTGCCTTGTTTCAATATCATGATGACTGGACCTTGAGTCAACACATGAAGCCTGAATGCAAACATTTGTTACAATATCATCTGCTAGTTCAGTGCCAACGGTCAAAACTCAAGTTTGCTTCACGTTGTCTTGGAGAGAGAAAGCATGTGTGCTTGAAATCATAATCATTGTAATACAATGGTGAACCTTCCAAAATGCAGAGAAACTTGGGCATGTCTCAGCAATAGCACGAAGTGATGATGGCACCAAATGGTGGAAAGAAGACCACTCCTGCTCAAGCCTAGGAGCAATTGAAGCAAAATCATGTGTCTGAGTTGTGAAGATCTCATTGCCAGCCACTTGAATGAGTCGTTGCAATCGATGCTTGTCCTTCAAAATCCGTTGCCAAAACAGAATTGCACAAAAATTTGCCATAAGAGTCTTTGTATGATATGAAGAACCAACAGATCCATTAGCATCATTATAATAGCTTTCCACATATTTATTGAACAAAGATTGCTGCCCAAATGGCTGTATGATAGGCGTTGGTCGTGCATCCATCAATAAACCAATTATTTCACCCTCTCTAAGAAACCCACACTGACCAAACTTAATGACAAGCATTGATGCCTCCAAAGAAAGGGGAAGACTCCCAAGCAAATTGCCATATAATGTTGGTTCACACTTTCCCCTATGATGAGATGGTGCCTTCAGAGCATCTAAAGAAACCAACAAATCTAGTGCATCTTGAAAAACAGAATGCTGCACTAAGGAACTCGGCAGTGCAATCACTTCAACCCTTTCATTCTTACCAAGATCTTTAATGTAGTCCCTGTATCTTGTTATATCTGCACCTTTGGGGATTAGGTGGTTTTGCAGCTGCAATACCTCAGACTTTTCCTTTGTCTCTGCCCCAGAGCTATTTTGCATGACAGTTGCTATAGATTCGAACAAATCCCCAATTTCGTAGCGCAGCCAGTGCAAAATATGGATTATGCGCTACGAAATCACCTAGAAGATGTTGCGCTGCGAAACTGTCTTCAAGCTAGTCTAAGAAATTTTGGCATTAGAATTTTTAGTGATAACAGGATACTTGGCATGAGTACACCCGAGGAGGCTTATTCTGGTAAGAAGCCTGATCTTTCTCATTTGAGGATTTTTGGTGCTAACGTTTACATGCATGTGACGAAGGATGCCAGAAAGAAGTTGGAACCGACTGCAGAGGTTGGGATATTTGTGGGGTACACTGATACGCCCCACAACTATCGTGTGTATTTGCCAGATAGTGGTAAAACTGTTGTGCGACGGGATATAAAATTTCAGGAGGAGAAAGCCATGAAGTGTTCGCTTGAGAGGGAGCTACACTTGCATGCAGATGAGGAGCTATTAGTTCCTAAGGATGAGCTTCAGGATGTGGATCAGCCATAGGACGAGGTTCATGGAGTGGAAGAGACCACTCATGCAGCGCCAACCATCAGAGGGCGAAAGCGCTTGACAGAAGCTGAGCGACTGGCTCAAGATGCAGAGAAAGTTGTAGGACCACCTATAGCCCAACGCAGGCAGAGACAGTCACCTGATCGGTACACTGGATACATCGCTCTTATGAGCAAGTGTGTTGTGACTGAGCCATCCTCTTTCGAGGAAGCTGTGGAGGATCCCGCATGGGTAGACGCCATGGTGGAAGAGTATGATTCTATTGTCAGAAACAGTGCATGGGAGATTGTTCCTAGACCAGAAGGGAAATCAGTGGTAGGTTCGAGATGGATCTACAAAGTTAAGCAGGCAGCTGACGGGAGTGTGGAGAAGTACAAGGCAAGATTTGTTGCCCGAGGCTTTTCACAGATTGAGGGGATCGATTATGAGGAGACCTTTGCACCTGTCGCAAGGTATTCTTCCATACGGACGATTCTTGCTCTCTCAGCGCAGATGGGATGGCACATTCATCAGATGGATGTGAAGACTGCGTTCCTCAACGGAGTCATTGAGGAGGAGGTGTACATTGAGCAACCCGAAGGCTTTGAAGTCTTCAGCAGCAAGTCGCATGTGTGCAGGCTCAAGAGAGCGCTGTATGGGTTGAAGCAAGCACCACGTGCTTGGTACACACGGATAGACAGCTATTTCACAGGACTTGGATTCTCCAAGAGCGAGGTGGATCCGAACCTATACCAGATTGTGGTGGAGGGTAAGTTGCTTATCATTGTACTGTATGTTGATGATTTGATTCTAACGGGTGATGAGCTGTTGATACTGTCATGCAAGAAGGATCTTGCTACAGAGTTTGAGATGAAGGATTTGGGCCTCCTTCACTATTTCCTAGGATTGGAAATATGGCAGCGCAGTGGTGGACTGTTTGTTTCTCAGGGCAAGTATGCTCGGGAGATACTGGAGAAGTTCAACATGCATGGCTGCAAGCCTGTTGATACTCCTCTTCCTGGAGGTTGGAGGAAGGAGGATGCCACTTCGGGAGAAGAAGTGGATGCCACTGTTTATCGACAGTTGGTGGGGTCGCTGATGTATTTGGTCAATACACGACCTGATATATGCTATGCAGTTAACCAGCTTTCACAAGCTATGGTTAAGCCTACCAAGCTCTTCTGGAAGGCGGGCAAGCATGTATTGCGCTACTTGAGAGGCACATCGGGATATGGTTTGTGGTACAGACAGGAGGATGAGGTGAATCTATGTGGCTTCACGGATGCAGATTGGGCAGGGAGCCCAACAGACAGAAAGAGCACATCAGGAGGGGTCTTCAGTATCGGATCGACAGCAGTTTCTTGGTACAGCAGGAAGCAGAGATCTGTGGCACTCAGTTCAGCGGAGGCCGAGTATATGGCAGCAAGTTTGGCTGCATGCAAGGCTATATGGATGAGGAAGATCCTGGTTGTTTTGTTCGGTTCTCATTTGGATCCTACTGTGATTTACTGTGATAACCAGAGTTGCATTAAACTCTCGGCTAATCCTGTATTTCATGATAGATCTAAACATATTGACATCAGGTACCATCATATCAGAGATTGTGTGCAGCGGAGGATCATGTTACTTTCGTACATTCCAACGGAGGATCAGGATGCTGATATTCTGATGAAGGCTCTCACCAGGAGCAAATTCGAGTACCACCGAGGCAGGATAGGGGTTGCTGATAATCCATATCTTGTCGAGAGGGAGTGTTGAGATTGCAACAAGATGATGGAGCTTAGTGAAAAGAGTCGCCTTCACTAAGTGGGCCCGCAGGCTATTTTTGGCGCAAGTCTATTTTTAGACTATGTCTATTTTTAGACATATGGATCATGTCTATGTTTATGGATGATTGATCAAGTTGGGAAAATAGATGGACTTCTATTTTTGATGAAAGTGTGAGTGATCACAATGTGAGTGATCAAGTCTATTTTTAGACTGGCTGTCAAAAATAGAAAAGTCAAATATTATTATCTCACAATAATATTTGGACTATAAACTTAATCTTATTCTCTTGGAGCACTTCAGTTTGAGCTACGGAAGTGGCACATGCAGCTATCAGAAGGAAATTCGTTTTTCTTATGAGTCAGTTGAGTTGTTGCATGCATGACTTCAGTTAGAACTCAAGTGAGTTGAGTTTAGTGGACTGGAGGTACAGTTGATGGAGTTGTGTTCAGTTTAACTTAGTTAAACTGGTTGTAGTTAGTCTAACTGCAGATAGACTAATGATGAGTTGTTAAACTAATTATTAACTCATAATACAACTAAAGAATACATCAGTTAACTCAGTTGCATGTCAGTGCATGTTCAGTTCAACAGGGACATGTGGTAGAGAATCAGATTGCTATCAGTTGTGACTATAGTTGTGCACCAGATCTTGCACAATCAAAGGATTGAGTATGCCAATGAGTTTGCTCATGTATTTGGCCCGCATTTTAGCCTTTGCTCACGTCCACAAAGAGTGAGTGACTATTTTGCAGGTGAAAATCGAGTTTGGGAAGCAATTCTCATCAGTTCTTGAGCAGGTATTGAGCAGTAGAGGCAGGCAAGCAGTGGAAGAGATTTGGAGATCAGATCTGAGCTATATTGTGTGTAACAGAGGTGGAGATACTTGTGAGAAGTATTATGCTGTGTAATTTTACATGACTCAATCATTAATATACAGATAGTGTGGGGTTTTTAGCGAGATGCTTTCCCCGTGATACATACTATGTTAATGTGTGAATGCTCTTGATGTTTTATTGTTATTGATGCTGCTATATTCTTGATCAATGTAGAGGAGCTTATGTATTGTGTATGTTTTCTGCATTAGTACATGATCAGGATAATCTTCATTGAATATGTGTTAAATTATTCAAAATTTCTACATGGTATCAAAGCTAGATGATTTGTAGAAAAAATTTCTACACTTTTCAATTTTAGAGAGTCTAAAAAGGGACGCAAAGGAAACTCCAATGATCCTTTTTCGTCATATAATCCCTTAAGCCTGAAAAAGTATAAACTAATACAAAAGGGATGAATTTTCGGTAATTTTAACGAGCCGAACAAGACAAGCGCTCGATCTTTTTGTGTAATAATTCCTCAGGTCCAAAAAGCTTAAAATCTAGAGGAGGGATAGCACTTTAGGTCATTTTAACGAGCTGGAGAGGCCAATTGCTCGGCAATATTTTCATATTTTATGAGTCTGTTGAAAAGAGCTTAAAGGAGACTCATTTTTTTAGGAACGAGTGATAATTTTCGGGTAGTAGCTAATTCCAGGTAAGTTTTGGAATTTTCCAGTCACGGCATTGTCACGAGGATGGCTAATAGGATCACTCTTCGCAGTTGTTCCTCAAAAGGGGTGAACAATCAAATGGAGGTGAATGATCGGCTAAACAGAGTGGAGGTGATGATGAGAACATGACCAAGGCTCAAAAGCTGATGATAATGCATTTACAATGGTTATTTACCAGGAATTGGTTCATTTTTTAATGAGCTTAAACTCTGGGAGAACGTTTGCTCATTACTTATGTTTATTTTTTAACGAGCTTGAATTCCGCATTAAAACTACTCATGCCAGTCGTATAATAAGGATGTCTCATCTAAGATGACATTTTTTATGGAGCTTGCACCTTACAAAGCTTTGCCCCTGCGCCTCTCGCATGCAAGCTAGGAACGACCAACTATGCCCCTCTACTTAATTACCAAGATCACTACCAAGGTTAGGTAGGAAACTTTTTCCTTTACTTTACCAGTGCCATGGTGGCCCCTACAAAGATGAATGGTCGATTCAACCACTCACCCAACCTAGGCAAGTGAAGTCAACAGAATCATAGAGTTAACATTAGATGGTCGTTTCTCGCTTGCTCACAAGAGGTTTGCATGCCACCAGGTACAGCAAAAAATTTCCAGGTTACCATATGAAAGCTCTCCATCCGCGTTGCAGACAAAATGCTTCCTTAGCGATGCCTATCGAAATAGAAAAAGGCAAGTGGCACAGTCGCCTCCACTCACATAACTTTGACGAGGTAATCTTATCCCAGTCTAATCCCATTTTCCTAAATGGACGGGTGTGTCAGACTAGTCATATATCCTCCGCGGAAACCTACCCTATACCCAAGGTTTTCCTGCCGAAACAGACCAGGGTGCATGCCCCCTGGGTTTCAGTCATGTCCTCCTGAATCACTCGTGCTCATTAGGCGGATGGACTGGAGATTGATGATACATTTCTTGCGTGAGAAGAGCATTTAGGGATGGTATTTGACTATTTGCTATGTGTGAGCCGGGAAACGACAGCTGTTCTACAAGCTTGACCACTCTGCCTTCATGCGGAAAACACATTACTCTAAAGAGTGAGGAGACAATGGATCCCATGCAATAAATGTAGTCACGTCCAAGGAGTATATTATAATCCAGAGGTCCTTGGACTACCATTACGTTCATGTGAACGGTTTTCTTTCTCAATGTTATCGGCACATTGGGAAGGATCCCTAATGGTCGACTGGTTCCTTTGTCAAAACCTGTCAGATTTCTCATCTCAGGCAGAAGTGATGGCGAACGAAGTGTTAGAGTCAGTCTTGTCAGTCCTCCGTCAAAGATCAAAACTCTTTCTGCATTTCATTTTTAGGAGTCTCGCTCCCTTCACTCAGCTGCATTCCGCTAGGGGCATACCATAATCTGACGGAAGGGTCTTGTCAGTCCTTTCCCCTCATGCATTATCCTACTGGTTTAGGTCTATTTGTCAAATCATTTTAAAGGTCATTTACATTTCTGTTCTAATCTCTTGGTCCGCAAAGAGTTATTAGGTCTAGGGTTTGCAAATTGTTGTTCTCAAAGTGCTTCATTAATACTTGTAGGCCAGAGGAAGGTTCAATAATTCACTCAAATGATGTTTCTGAGCAAGAAAAGATGAATTTTGGAAATCTGAGAGATTTTTTTGTTGACAATAGGCCAAGGAAGAAAAACCTCCTTCACTTTTTACATAGGTGTCATGGTTTTATAGAAATGTAAAAAATACAATTGCCTCAGGAGAATTGATGGCCTCTAAAGTGACGTTGGGAAAATCAATTTTTCTCCTAGCTTGTTTATCCAAATGACTTGCTTGATGCATAAAATGTTAACTAGACACAAATAGATTTCCAATGAGCTATCATGAGCTCAATTTGGAGTTGAAGAACACCTTCAAAAGTTGACTGCAATAGCACTCTGCCTTGAGGCAGCCTCATTTGGCACATTTTGACTAGTCTTGGGCGAATTGATTTTTGACAAGGAAAATGAACTCAAAATTAAAAAATTCTAGCTGTATTGGAAAGTAGACTAAATACCTTTCCAACGAGCTATTCTGCACCCAATTTGGACACCGAGAAGGCCTCCAAAAGTCGCCTGAAAAAATGCACAGTGCACTGGGAGAAATTTTCCAGTGTAAATTTACACTGGCGCGGCGCACTGGGCTAAAAAGGCCTGAAATTCTTTCAAATCTTCCTCAAAATTGCAAATTCTTTATTCCACAAGTATATATTCAAGCATGGAGGAGCTGAACTGAAGCACAAAGGGGGATCTTCATCAAGCATGTCGTAATAAGTGCTATGGCTATGATAATATCAAAGATGTCAAGCTGAGGCCAGCAAGCATATGTAGAAGCCGGCAATGTTGTGGAGAAGTTGGTTCATTTAGCATGGTTGTTGCCTTTATTGGGGAGGAGAATGTTGTGACTGACTATGAAAATTCCCTTGCGATTGCTTACAAGGCTATTGCTCATCAATGGTTGGCAGCTAGTTTGGGCGTTGGGTCCTTACATTTTATTTTGTTCTCCACCTTTGCATTGACTCTTTGGTATGGATAACGGTTAATCATTCATGAAGGATATTCTGGAGCCAAGTGTGATTAATGTCATCATTGTAGTTCTGAATGGAGGCATCACCATGGTTAAATGCCTTTGGAGCTGGACAAGCTGTAGCTTACAAAATGTTTGAGACAATTTATAGAAAGCTAGAGATTGATGTATATGATACAAATGGATTGGTACTTGAGGATATTCAGGGTGATATTGAGCTTAAAGATGTACACTTAGGTTACCCAGTGTGGCCTAATGTTCACATATTTTTAGGGTTCTCACTGGAAATAGCCAGAGGTACCATTGCAGCTATAGAGGTACCACTACAACTATAATTGAGAGTGGAAGTGGGAAGTCCACAATTATAAGTCTTATAGATAGATTCTATGATCCACAAGCTAGTGAAGTGCTTATAGATAGTGTCAATATCAATCAATTTAATGGATAAGGCAAAATATTGGACTTGTAAGCCAGGAAACTGCTCTCTCTGCAACCACTATTAAGGAGAATATTGCATATGGTAAAGATGGGGCAACACAGAGGAAATACAGGCTACTGGAGAGCTTGCTAATGCAGCAAAATTTATTAGTAACATGCCTCAGTCATGGTTGCTCTTTTCGGGGATTTGATACCCAATTCAGAGAGCATGGTACCCGATTATCTGGAGCTCGAAAGCAAAGTATTGTGATTTCGATTGCATGGCCCATCATTACATGGCACAAAATATGAGTTCCAAGGCCCGAAACATGAGCTCCAAAGAAAGAATCAGGAGCCTAAAGGCGAAATTGAGGAAGGTGACAAAAAGACAAAAGAGGAAAAAAGAGAAATATCGGCTCCAAATATTGGTCTAGGCTTCTTTGGTCAAGCATGACATGTGATAGAGAAGGTACAACCCAAATTTCAAGAAATTTGGAGCACATTTTGAAATTTTGAAATTTTTTGCACAAAAAACAGGTTTTTTCTCCCTTCGCTAGGGAGCTCCAAATGACAAAAGGTTTATACTTTTGGATTTTCCATGGAAGATTACGACTTTTGGTGCATGGCCAAGAAGTTTGGACAAGTTTTGAGTCCTCAGGAGGTCAAAAACACCCAAAAAATGACCTTTCTGCCCCTATTTTGACACACAGGGAGAAGTCTTGGGAGATTACAGTTTTGGAGGGGTAAATGACATCCAAATTGAAAAATTTCACTTGGGTTGGAAAGTAGACAAGTAGGGCTTTCCAACAAGAATAGTTGGGCTCAATTTGGACTCTAGGAAGTGCCTGAAAACCACCTCCAAAGTGGCGCAACACATACATCTTTCGGCGCGGCGCACAGAGACCCAAAGGCCAAAATCACTTCCGCTCCACGAGAATTCGATTTGCAATTTTCTCCAAGTGTGCCCATTCATTAAAAATACATTTTTCCTGGCATCAAAGGCAAATTTTAAAGACATTTTCATTAAAGTTTGGCTTCTATCCAAGTGGCAAAGGAAGGCAAGCAGTCACCCAAAAAATCCACGCTACAGTTTTGTTTTTTTTTTAACGCTGCACTTGTCACTAATGGTTGGCCTTTCATTTCTAGTTTGTAATGATTTAAAAAACTCCCCAAATTTGGGTCGATCCTTTTCCTGATGGCAGAGTCTATTTATTGTATGAAAAACCATTTGCAAAGGGTTGGTTGGAGTTACTGGGAAGCGGTGGGAGAGAAACTCAGTTACTCACTGTACATTTTGACATAGAATTAATGAAAGATTGTAGCTCTGGTTCTTGAGATTCCTGTGGCGTGAGTTTAGCAAATGTATTTTCTTTCTGTTTCATATGTATGTCATTATGTTTCATAGTTCATTCATATTCATTTCCAGTGAAGGATTCTAAGTAAGAAAAGGTAGAATTCAGTTTACTGCTCTGCCTTCGGAAAGTTTTCACGTTCTATGTTTTCTTCTGTTGAAAAGGATTCATGTATTTATGCCCTTTTCACCCTCTTAAACAGTCTCTCCATTTCATGTTATTTCAAATTTAATTGCTAGACTTTCAGCCTGTCTTGCCTCACGAAATAATCTGTGTCTTTGAGTTAAATTCTCTGCTCATGCTGTTCCTTGCTCCCATATGTCCCAGAAAACTCAGTCATTCATCAAATAAACCTCTTTCATATTTATTTACCTAACCTAAAATCAGTATCCATTTTAAGTCATTCTCAGACCCTATTTGTTTATTCTTCATTGAGCGTGAACCGGAGAGATCCCTCTCCTGTTCTGGTAGGGCTAGCTACCAGATTGAGCGTGGTTTGTGGTTACCCTAAATTTTGCCTTCCTTCAGCCTAAGGCAGATTTAGGCTCTAACACCAAGCGCTTCCCAAGCAGTTGAGGAAAGGATACTCACAGAAGCCCCTTCATCTATGATGGTACCGGCCATGACCATTCTGTATATTTGTATAATGATTCGGAATGGTACACTAGCCGGTAAACGGGGTCTGCCTAATAGGTTCCAATCGAAGGATACAACTAGGTTGCTTGGAGGTGGGATCGAATAGACGGCCGGATATGACTCTGACGAACTTACTTCCTGTGGTAAAGGAACGGGTAGATTTCCCTCATGTTCATTGGAGTCTATGTTTATGAAAAGAATTTGGACGGTATCGTTCTCATTCTCTTCGGTGATTGTGTCATCTGAAGATGGACCTTCTGAAGACAAGACCGTGTTGACTGCCGCCTCAACCTTTTGACTTTCATCTGGCATGGGTTCAGCGGGTTTATCTCCAATGAAAAATGCTTCGACCGGACACAATGGCGTGTCAGTCAGATTTTCAACCAGTGATGGACCTGGAAAGAGTTTCTTATATCCAGGAGGAAGCCGTAACGGTGAAACCGGACAGTCATCCAAAACTCTTTTAGCTTCATCTAGGAAGGGACAACGGTGGAGGGCATGATCTCCTTCACACAGCCTACAAGGAAATTTACATTTTCCTTTTTGTCCGGGTGCTTCACTTTCACTAGTTGATGGTGTACTCTCAACATGGTCCTCAGAGGTTGATGACACCGGGTTGTGCAAACGAGGAGACCAGTCCCTTAAGATCTGAGGGATCCAGGGAAAATCTCGGTGGTAGTGGTCTCCTTTGCAAATGACACATGGTGATTTAGGCCTGGACGGTGCAGTGTGTGAATTTTCACTAGACGATGCATGGTTGTCCCCTTTCACCTTTGGCTCTTTCTTCTTCTTCTCCTTCTTCTTCTTAGTTACTTGGTTTTGGGCCTTACCGGCTTTATCAAGTGAAGAGGAAGGAGGAGAGGGAGAATCGGATGAAGTAGAAGGTTCGGGGGTAACTCTAGTATCATCTAGTTGCTAACTCAATTATTTAGGAATCGCGGTATTCTGAACGACGGAGGTCGAGAAGAGCCATACGGGCAAACCAATTGTCAATCCTGGGAGTGACAATGTGGCCATATGAGGTGCACCAACATCTCCCCAAGAGGAGAAAGGACTACGATTTCCTCCCAGGGGAATTCCTTGGTTGGTGGACTCCATTTTCTCAACCTAAGACCAACGCAGGAATGGTGATATTATTCCGATTAAAATAAATTTTAGATGCTTTGACACAACTTGTTTTTTCAATTTTTAAGAGTCGAGAAAAAACAAAAGATGACTCTAGTTGCCTTCGATTTTTAATGAGCCTAAAGTGACAAGTGCTCAGGTGGACCTTTTCCTTTAAGGAGTCTAAAAAGGAACGAAAGAGACTGCTCTGGAAATCTAGATAGAGGGATTACCAAACCAATCGCAAAACTGCATAATACTTTTTACGATACGGCAGTCAATCTTCTCGAATGTTGTGTTTAGTGCATTGCGATCGATAGGGCGGCAGACACGGCTTCCTATGGATAAAGGATATAGCCTATTGTGGTCTTCCAATATATACTCGATGATACGTGGGAGCACAAGTCCGTACTAGCACTTGTCGTCTCAAAGAGGAGGAATCACCCAACCAACAGTGAAAGCGACAGTTACCAGGCTTTACAATGCCGGAATATGTCTCTAGCCTAGGCTTCTAGATGTTGTGCATTAGGTTCCAAAGCGTTTTTAGGTTCATTAAATTTATTTTACAGTTGATCTTTCTTAAGAAATTTTCCTTTCAGGTTCACTGCATGATGTGGATGTAAAATTCCTAAAATGAAATCTAAGATGATAAACAATCGTTTAATCTTATTTTTGCAATGAAAATCCTAGCTACTAAAGAAAGAGAGACGGTATTCTTTCAACATAGAGCAGAGAGCACACACTAGATGCACTGTCCTAAATCAAACCAACAAGTAGTCTAAGTGCAAATGCACATGCATGTATTTGTTTTCAACTTTCTTAATGTGTGAATGACAAGAAGAATGTTAAGTACAAATCTGAATTATCTTTTCAAAGTGACAGTACTAACGAATTTCTCTTCAAAACGAAAGGAAGATAATGACGACACTTTCCTATTTTGAATTGAAAACTTCTTTCGACACTTGAAAATCTACTAATTCAAATCAAATACAAGAGTAACTGTATAATCGACCATCAAGAACAATGGAATTCTTTTCTTTGATTGAAAACAACACTTGCGACACTCTCAAATCAAAAAGACGACAGTTCGACTATGCTACTACTTTGTAAAAGAGAACTAAAAATGGTGGAAAATAAACAAAAACATTCACAGTTCTTTGCACAATGGAGGTGGAATGATGGAAGGGAAGGGGGTTTCCACAGTGGTATACTGATCACAGACAGCAAAATTCCACAATAGAGCTGAAAAGAGTGAAGAAAAACCAAAACCTGGAGGAAAAATTAGCCTTTTCTGATCATCACACCTGTAACATAGGGAAACAGGGATGCATCCCACCTACTGCACACGGGAAGTGTGATGCATCCAGATTTCCTTGAAGAGAGGGTGCGATGGTACCAGGACGAGACTTTTCTTGGCTCTTGGTCATAGTTTGCAGCTCAGTTCAGGGATTTAGGCTAACCAAATGATGTACAGCAAATATAAATCACAGGGGCTGATCTAATGAGTTTACTAGAGCCACCACTAGGTTAATTAGAAAGTTTGCAAATCGATTGTTCAGTTTATAAACAAAACCCCGAGATAGACTGAAGCAGCATTGATCTACTTCGCACTTGCATAGAAAATGCAGTTTGAAGGCTAGCTAGCTTGACTTCAGGCTCCATCTGTAAGTTTATAAAGCAAACAAATATAGACAAAAAAACAATCTATTCACTCCCCAGCGGAGTCGCCATTTTGTTATCGGGAAATCTAGTGTCCACTCGGATCTACTAGTCCCACTAAGACTAGTAGCTATCTTAGAAACAAAAAAACTAAAACCACTTTCGTTTTCCTTTATGAAAAGTAGATAAGAGTTGAATAAAGTACACCAACCTCGGTCTTGTGCTTGGTTCCTTTCTTGATTCCTCTCCTTTCTGACATATCCTTGCCGCTTCTCCTTCGTCTACCTAGCTTCAAAGAGCACCTGTGGGATCAAAGCAGCATAATACTATCGAAGAACAAAGATTTACAATCATAAACAATATAGGACCAGATATATATTGACCACACAAATGCATATATCATCAAATATACAAGAATGTGAAGGAAAACTTGAATAGCTTTATTAATAATCAAGAATAGCAAAGAGGATTACAACCAACTGTTCTGACCCAGTATCATCCTCCAGCATGAAAGCCCTTCTTTCACCTCATGAAAAGCTTAGATCACCCAACACTATGATATTCCAACAAGAAACCAACAACACTTCCTTACAAGATACAAAATTCCAGCCTCTGGATCTCTGGGATGAGGGATCCATATATAGATGATTGCAGGGGGGTGAGTCAGCTTCTGGGATTCTAATTAGTGTCATCTCTCTGATAGTTCTTGATTACACTTGGAGATTGATGATCTCTTACTCATCCCTGGGTGAATTCAGAGAGGCAAGTGTCACAGGAGAAGTTTCTTGAAGATTCCATGATCATCCACCTCGCAAAATGCCTCTGCCATTTGTCCACTCTCACCCATCGCACCCCATAGAAGGGCTTTTCAGTATGCATCGCACCTCCTGTGTGCATTTAGGTGGGATGCATCGCACTTTGACCATGGAGCAGGTGAGATGGTCCAGTTTTGACCAGTTCTGAGCAGTTTTTCATGGAGAACTTCTGGGAGATGATGTAATCAGTTGACCTTGTTCTTTTAGGGTATGGAACAACACTTTTAGAGACTTAGGACCCCTTGGTTTATGGATATGTTTGATTGGGGTTGCAGTGCCAAAAAATGTTTATAACAGCAGGAATAAAGAACAATCAATATACATTTATCCTGTCATAAGCATTTAATGAAAGAAAGAAGATTGCGGGAAGTGGACTTAAGAAGGCTTACTGCATCACACCAATGTGCACTGGTGTAGGTTCATTTCTCCTGCTTAGACTAGGTAGGGAAAACCAACAAAACAGAACTGTAAAAAAGGAAATATCACACCAATGTGGACTGGTGCAGATTTATTTCTCCTACTTGGACCAGGTGGGGAAAGCAACAAATAGAATTGTAGAAAAGGAAATATCACACCAACATGCACTGGTGCAGGTTTATTTCTCCTGCTTGGACCAGGCGGGGAAAACCAATTTGAAATCAAGTGCAGGAAAAGAAATTTATCTACTTCACATAACAGACCACTTTCACTCAAATAGGAATGCATGTGCTTGAAATTAAATCACACTTAACAATATAAACACAAATTACTGGAAACAGGAAATGGGGTAAACGTGTTGGGTTAGCTGGGTCCTAGCCAACCAGTGCATTTCCCCTTTAAATAGAAATGTTGCTCAGTACTTCAATCAATTCATAAACTCAAATACATAAATGTGATTTATAAAACATGAGGTGAAACTCCCTTTTTATTAATTCACTGAGGCAAGTACATGCGTTAATGCATTGTCTAGCCCAGATTCAGGCGATAACAAAACACAACAACCTGTTACCGCCTCTCTGGATGTGTCTCTGTTCTATAAAAAAAACTCCCTTAGTCCTATTTACATTCTACATTATATATATCTTTGGCCAAGGGCCAAAATGGATCTTTCAACTGATTACATAACCAACCACAGAATTTAGCTTCTCAGCCTTCAAACTTAGACAGTTAATAAAACTGGTCGTATCCAATCTCCAACTTTCGTTCTTCACAGTTTTGATCTCAGTTCCTTTGGATCGATCTTTCTATTGTAGTCGAAGCTGCTCAAAACGAGGTAGTGATCAAGGAGGTTCGAATCTGCTACAAGGATTTGTTTTGCTAGCAAAGCTGCAAGATATGATCCTGCACTAGGATCAGTGGTCACAGTGAGTACTATAACTACCAAATAAACATTGGAGATATCAATAAGTTAAAAGAGTTATTAAAAGTAAGAAATCATGTAATATATGGTTAATTAATGCTAAGTTAAAAATATGAAAATTAAAGTTTATACGAAATATGTCACTGTGCTTGTACTAGTGCAAGATGAGGGTGTATAAGAGAGGCAAAATAGCAGTAAATGGTTATGATTTAGGAAGGGGAAAATGGCAAAAAGAGAGAAAATTACGGGGCTAACATCCTCCCATCCCTAAATTGTTGTGTGTCCTCACACAACTCTTTACCTTTGCAAAAAAACCTTCAAAACTTTGAGCATTCTAGCTCAATACTGCTCTAGCATACTGACATCAGCCTGCAATGTTTTAGACTTCTTCTTTCTGATGTTCTTTAGTTTCTTTGTCACCTTTTTAAGTCGCTTGAAACATTGCGCAGCTCGGTACTTATAGACTTTAACTTCTCTTTTCTTTTTATGGATCTCTGCAGTTAATTATTCTTTACTATGTTCTTTATCCTCCTGCACTTTCATTATGAGCTGTTCTAAGTTCTGCACCTGAAGCTCTAGTTCAATTACCCGAGCAGCAAGAGTTACCAAATCCTTTTCTTTTTCTATCTCAATAGGGGTTGTGTCTTCCTTGAGGACCTCAGTATCCCTCTTGGTTACATCAGGAAATTCTTTTTCTTTTGCCTCTTCTTCTTTTGGTTCTTCTTCTGCTTCTTCTTCTTCTGCTTCTTCTTCTTCTACTTCTTCTTCTTCTTCTTCTTCTGCTTCTTCTTCTTCTGCTTCTTCTTCTTCTGCTTCTTCTTCTTCTTCTTACACTGGTTCTTCTTCTTGTAATGGTGCAGGAGGGGATTCAACATCCCATGGGGACTGTGGTTCTTTTCCTGCATCAGATTCTTTATTCTTTTTTCAGGGCTTTTTAATGAAATCGACCAAGAGAACACATCTTCGACCTCTGCAAATTTTGCTGTGTCCGCAAGGACTGATAGGTTGTCTTATTTAGGGGTCTATGCCTATACTGGTGGCATAGAAGGAGTCTCTTCAACAGGTGCACTAGCTATCTTCTTATTTGGAGATGGAGCCCTTCCTTCTTTTGATTTTTCAAGTTGTTTCCTTTTTTCACTAGTGCAAGAAGGACTGCCCTTTACATTCTTACTCAGGCCCTTGCTTGTGCTAGCAGGGTCCTCTGTCTCGTTTCCAGCAGCTTTCTTTTTATGTAGCAGTTTTAATAACACCTCCCAGTTCATGCCTTTAACTTCTAGTTGTTTCAAGACCAAAATCTTGATCAGGCTGTGGTGATATAGCTTCTTGTCAGCCTGGTTTGCCCATCCCACACACCTTTGGCCATTTTTTCCAAGCTTTTAAGAAAAAAATAGGGGAAATTCATCCTCCACCAGATGTGCGAGGTGGCTTCGAAATGCTGCAACATCCTAGAATGATATACAAAAGTGCGAGAGTACCTTCCCCCACAGGTTACAAATTTCTGCAGGATGAAAAGGAGGTCCTACCACTGTCCAACAGGGCACTGCGTGGAACTCCTTCCTTCCAATCTACCTTCATCTTCTTATCAATGACAAAACACTACCATCGCTTCCTCTCTAGTTTCTAATTTTTAAACCACTGCTCACCAGCATTTTCCAAGCATGTTGCTGCTGCTACAAACTCTTCTGTAGCTTCAAATTTTAGAGGCCCAATTTTTACTCGGCCGTTTTTGAAACTTCTGGTAAACTGTAAGGCCACTTCTCTATTATGCCCATCAAACTTTTGCAAGAACTGAAGAAAGCCCGAGTCTCACAATAGTGAAAGACTATTTCCATACTCAACAGTCTGTTCTACCCTACTGAGAGACAAGGGTTTGCTTCGAACAGGTGGCATCATTGCTTAATGGCTATGAACAGTGAGAGAATTTGCATGCAACACTGGAAAATTGGTTCTTATAGATAGGGATCCAACTGTCCACCATCCTTTCCATCTTATCACCCATTCATTCTACTAAAATAGCCGTGGATGCACGACATCTTTGAAATCAGGTCGGATTGGTACTTGTGGCGACATTTTAACAGCTAGGTGAGGTAATCATTATGAGTGAAGGACATCTAGGATTATGGTAGAAAGGGGCAATTATGTCCAAGCAACGGTTAAACACTTCTGCATTCCTTCATAATTCAAAAAAGATAACTTAGCATTCATTAAAAAATGATCATGATTCTTAACTTAAAACACCTTGTACTTTAAATAATTTTCTCCTAGTTAATATGATAGCACAAGTACTCATCGACTAAGTGAAAGGACTTCTTATAAATTTTCATGATGACCACTTTCCTATGATGTATACTATGAAAAGAACAAATTGTACTATGTTTTTGACAGAGTAGATGCTTGCACTGGTCTGCTTGCACTACTTAAATTATATTATTCTGTTGGTACCATTCTACTTGCATTATCATATAGGACAACATGCTTGCACTAGTGCAAGCATAATATCTAAAAGAGAACAGAGAATTTAAATAAAATATAGGTTGGACTTCCAACACGGCTTCCTCAACTTATACTAGAAATTTGCTTCACCCTTTCTTCATGCTTCAGAGCATATCCTTTTTCTCTGTGCGCATGAGATCCTGCAATGAATTCATGAGGGAACAAATAAGTCGGAAAATGGAAATTTCAGAATGGGAAGGAATTTCGTTACAGGGATTCCAGGAATAGTATTACAAGAGGGGATAAACAGAAGTGGGATAGGGAAAAAAATTCAAGGGTAAAGTGGGATTTTTTTCGAAACGGATCGGGTAAACTCAAAAGAATATGGGAAGGTTAATCATTCTGGGATTGAAGAAGAAAACTGAGGGAATACTATAAAAGTGGAATATGAAGAAAGGCAGAAAATTTTCTGGAAGGTCTGCCCACACTGGTGCAAGAAAAAATAACTGCAGTGAAAATTAAGCGTTACTTGAATAAAAATATCCATGTTGATTCTCCCAATTGTATAAAGGTTGGTTCTGCTGAACCTGCTTTTACTTGGTGGTCGCTAGCATATCTAAAGATCTAGCAACATTTTCTTTTTATTAGAAATTTTTTATCTTCCTACTAACAAGCTAGTTTTCAGGTTGATCCTTCTGCAATTATGTCACCGAATTGATTTTCATAATTACAGGAAAATGTTTTTTCTTTAATTTTTTTTTTGTATTACTCTCTTTTTTCTTTTTTTTTAATAAGAAGAAGAATTCAAGTTTTCAAAAGGTTGGTATTACCATTCACCACTACCGTCCTGAATTGTTGTTGGACTTGTTGTGTAAAATCTTTCCTGGTAAGTGGTTGAAAATACTGCTTTAACCTGTGTCCATTTACCAAGAATACTGAATTTTGTCCATCAATAGTTTTAACTTCTACTGCTCCATTCTCGAATACTCGGATCACTTCATAAGGTCCCATCCAACGTGTATGGAATGTACCTTTAAAGATTTTAAATCTAGAATCATAAAGGAGCACCCAATCCCCTAGTTGGAATAGCTTTTTCTGAATAGACTTGTTATGTCACCTTTTGCATTTCTGCTGAATTAGTATGTTCTGCTAAACAACATCCCTACAAAATTCGTCTAACTCATTTAATTGGAGAAGACGATGTTGTTGCGCCTCAGACAGATCTAGTCCTAACTGAACTGCAGTTTTGAAAGTTTTGATCTGGAATTCAATTGGTAACAGAACCTGTTTGCCATATACTAGCTCATATGGTGTATGTCCCATGCTATTTCTCCAAGTGGTTCTGTATGCTCATAAAGCTTTTGGTAATCTTTCAGCCCATTCTTTCTGATGCATATTTACTGTCTTCGTAAGAATGGACTCGATCACTTTGTTTGTTGATTCCACCTGGCCATTTGCCTGTGGATGATACGGCGTGGAATTCTTGTGCCGTATCTTGTATTGTTCCATCACACCCTGTACCAGATTAGAAATAAACTGTAGACCATTGTCAAAAACAATTTCCCTAGCCACACCAAATCTAGTAAAGATTTCAGTAAAAATAAAATCGACAACTTTTTCTGTAGCAAAGGAAACAACTTTAGCTTCTACCCATTTCGCAAGAAAATCTTTACAAACCAAGATATGCTTTTTACTTAATGAGGTTGGATTTATTGGCCCTATAAAATCAATAGCCCATTTTTCAAATGGCTCAATCATAACTTGGGGGCACAAAGGAATTTCATTGGTTTGATTAGGCTGGCCCATTCACTAACATCTATCACATTTCTTGACATGTTGTTTGGCATCCTTAAACAAGGAAGGCCAAAAGTAACCAGAACGAAATACTTTATATGCAGTCTGCTTATCAGCGAAGTGGCCTCCACAACGTTCATCATGAGTAGATTTCAATATGTCAAACACTTCCTCCTCTCTTACACACCTACAGATAATCAGATCTGGACCAGTGTAAAAGAGATCTCCTTGAATCCAAGAGTATGCAGCACTTTTTTGAATAATATTCCACTTTTCACGAGCGAACAAGTGGGGTGGTGTTTTCCCAGTAACAAAGTAATTATCAATGTCAGAAAACCACGGAGAATCTGTTGACATAGCAAAAATATGTTCATCCGGAAAATCATCATTAACATGAGTTGCTTCACCGGGATTATCTAATCTAGAAATAAAATCTACTACAACATTAGATTTCCCTAGTCTATCAACAATAGTAATATTAAATTCCTGCAACAATAGTAACCAGCTAGTCACGCTACCGCTAGTCAATGGCTTTTTCATCAAATATTTAATCGCGGAATGATCAGTGTGTACAAATACTTCATATCCTGTAATATAGTGCCTGAACTTATTAATTGAAAAAATTATAGCTAAAAACACTTTCTTTGTAACTGTATAATTTAATTCAGTGAAAGACAGATTCTTACTAATATAATAAATAGCATGGGATTGCTTATTTTCCTCTCATCCTAAAGTTGCGCCAATAGCCAAATCTGAAGCATCAAAGGAAATGTGAAAAGGCAGGGACTAGTTAGGGCCTCTCAAAACTGGTGCATGTACTAACTTTTCCTTCAATGTTTCAAAAGACTGTTGGCAAGCTGTGGTCCAAGAAAATTCACTATCCTTAGCTAGAAGTCAGAAAAGAGGGGCAACTATCTTAGAAAAAATTTCAATGAATCTCCTATAGTAACCAGCATGTCCTAAAAAACCTCTTACTTCCCTTTGATTTTTGGGTGCAGGAAGATGCAGAATGATTTCAATCTTTGTTGGATCAACATGGATACCTTTACCAGAAATCAAATGGCCAAGTACCACTCTTGCTTTGCACATTAATCTACATTTCTTGTCACTCAAGGCGAGATGGGCTTCCTGACAATGAAGAATTAATTTCTCCAGATTTTCGAGAGCTTCCTGAAAAGAATCACCAAACACAAAAAATTCATCCATATAAATTTCTACAAATTCAAGATCAGCAAAAATGGCCAGGACTACCCTTTGAAAGGTAGTCAGGGCATTACATAAACCAAAGGGAAGAACTTTATAAGAAAATGTACCCTATGGACATGTAAAAGTAATTTTATCCTAATCTTCGGGTGCAATCTGTATCTGGTTATAACCACTAAAGCCATCAAAAAGGAAAAATATTTCTTTCCTGCAAGGGTATCAAGCACCTGGTCAACGAAAGGGAGAGGGAAATAATATTTGAGAGTCGCTTTGTTTAATTCTCAATAATCAAAACAAATACGCCATCTTCCATCTTTCTTAGGTACTAGCACTAATGGAGAGACCCACTGACTGTCGGAAATTGTTGTGTGTGGAGCATGATTGTTCAGAGGTCTTTGTTTCAGCCAGATGTATACCCCAGGAAGTTTGTACACCCCTCTACGCGGGGTGATGCGGGGGGGACTTGTCCCCCCCCCCGGCGAGGGTCCGGGGGGGTCGATCCCCCCCGGCTGGGGGACCCGTGGGCCAGCGGTCCCCCGTCGGGGGCTCGAGGGCAGCGCCCTCGAAGCTAAAAACAAATGTAAAATTGCCTTGTAAAAGTATAGTAATTTCTTGTCAATCTGGGTTGTTCATTAGGCAGATGATCTGACGGCAGAACTTATGTTTAGTTTAGGGTTTTTTGCCCTAGAAGGCAACCCCCTCTCTTTGTATGAGGGCATTGTATTTGAGGCTAAGATATAGATGTGTATTCTGTGAGTGAGAAACAGAGAGGTGATAATGTGAGAGAAAACAGAGGATATTACAGCGGATTTGCTGTAGGTTGTGTCTCTTCATTTTGTTGGATAATAGAAAGGAAGGACCGGCTGTTCGGGGTGGACGTAGCCCAAACTGGGTGAACCACGTATATCTGTGTCTCTCTTGTTTTGTGCGTTTTCTGTGTTTATATTTCTGCAATATTTTATGTGTTCCATTGCTCCGTAATATATAATTTTCTAACACTTCCATCTTTCTTAGGTACTAGCACTAATGGAGAGACCCACTGACTGTCGGAAATTAGTTATATAAAACCGGCATCCAAGAGTTTCTATAATTCTTCCTTCACAATATCTCTCAAAGCTGGATTCATTCGCCTTTGGGGTTGTCGGACAAGTTGGGTTCTTCCTGAATATAGATATGATGTGTACAAGTTTCAGGAGGAATACCCTTCATGTCTTCATAGCCCCAAGCAAAGGTACTAAGATGGTTTTGCAAAAAATTCACAAGATGCTCCTGCTGAGATGAGTCCAAATCTAAACTACTATGAAAGGGTTTACCAGGGCTAATCTCAACAAGAGTAGTATCAGGTTCAGGAGTACTCAAGGGAGTGGTCAAATGCAGTGGTACAGAAGAATGAGAATCATGATTATCTTGAAAATCGAGGCTGAAAATCTGGCTCAATGGCTCGAAATTAGGCATAGTGTCTAGATTGTTCAGGAAATCTTGAATCTCATCTTCTTGTGAAGACCCAATATAATGATGGATAAGGGAAATGGGTTGAGTCTCCTCATCACTACTTTGATACAACCATAAAGTATCTGGAAGGTCCTGAATGGATCTGGTAGGGGGGTATAAGGTAACTTTCTTCCTAGAATCTCCATGCGAAATAAACATATCACCGGAACGACGTCCAATATATGCATCGGCTGTAGCAAGCGATGGTCAACCCAAGATCAAGGGATGTCCTCTTACTGGGTTCTTTGGCTGAAGCACAATGAAATCAACAGGATATTCCCAAGAATCTAATGAGATGATCACATCATCCAATACTCCTTCTGGCTTAATTTTAGATCTATCCGCTAATTCAAGCACAGTGGGAGTAGGGCGGAGATGAGATAACCAAAGTTGATCCATGGTTTTCTTAGTCATGACATTAATGGTTGCCCCCAGGTCTATAAGAACATTGGAGATAAGGACATTACCAATCTGAACTTAGACAACAGGGTTTCCGGGATTAATATATTTTTCCATAGACACACATCCCATCATCAACTCTATTTCCCTACCAACAAATTGAATGGTTTAGGGTTCCAATCTCTTCCTTCCAGGTTTCTTGAGACAAAGTTCCTTAATAATCTTGGTACAAATGGGGATCTCTTTGATGGCTTGAAGCAAAGGTATCTTAATGAAAATATTTTGAAGCTCTAATGACAAGCTAGTCTCAAAAATAGGCTCACTTCTTTCCATTACTAGCCTCTTTGGGAAGGAAGGCTGGTTGGAAGAAGATGGCAAGGATTTAGAGGGTAAGGGCTGCTTAGTGACAGCTTTTAGAGAATGGTTAAGAGTTTCCTCTTCTCCTTTCTCTTCAACAATCACTGTAGGTTGTTTCTGATTTTCTGATGTTACAGTCCTTCATGATCTTAATTGAATATCATGAACCCCAACTGGAATAGACTGGTATTCAAATGATAAAGGTGGGTTTGTTACATAGATCACTTTCACTACTTTATTATTGTTAGGATTGGGCATAGGTTGAGCAGGCAACTGAGGAGGTCGAAAAGGTGGGGGTAAGGGCAACGGTGGAGTAGACTAACTCAGAAGTTGAGGCATTGAATAAGGTGTATGTGTAGATGGATATGACTGCATAGGTGGCTAGTAGGAATATGGAGAAAGGGTTGGCCCTCTCCAACCTTGTTGCCATGGTTGAGAAGGTTGCCCATGCTAATATTGATTCCCATACTGCCACTGCTGATTAGTGTTAGGATAAGAATATGCATGTGAATTATAACCAAAATAGTGTGGAGAAAATTCAGGAGCCATACCTGCACTTACATGAGGCCAATTCCTTCTTGCTCCCATAGCATGCAAGTATTCAGCTTCAAGCTATCCCCCTATAAATATAGCTTTAAGTCCTGGTATAGAGGGACATTTTTCTGTGACATGGTCTTCTGCAAAAATAACACACTTATTAGTTTCTTTCAAATTAAGAGCACACTCTTTAGGAGGATGCTTTTCTCTACATTTAGGACAGAAAATACATAACGACTCTTGTTCCTTCATGATTTTTTGCTGAAATTTTAAAGAGTCCAACTGTTTGGTAATAGTATTCATTATATCAATTTTCATGTTTTCCATTTTATTTTCTAGTCCAATAATCATAGCATCAGTAGATTCATTTTTTCTATTTCTATTTCGAGTTCCTCTACCGGATCTATACTGATTTCTTGAAAATTTCCTGCATAATTCACAAATTTTTTCAAAAGTTTGCTGAGAAATATCACCTTGTCCTAACATATTTAAATTATTTCTAGCATTATCAATAGGTCCCGTTAAGAACAAGGTTCTAATAGTACTAGAATCAAGCTTAAGTTCCAACCTTTGTAAAATATACAGAAATATTTCTAGGTAATCTTCAAGAGCTTCATCATCATCCTGTATGATTGTAAAAATCTCATCCTGCATGTCCCGAGTTTTGAAATATTCTTGATATTTAAACAAAACCACTCTCTTCATCTAATCCCAAGAGGCTATAGTGTTTCCTCCTAACCTCATAAACCAGTGTAGAGATGAGTCTTTGAGAGTAACAGGAAATAATCTTAACTTCTTAGCGTCAATTGAATAATCATAACTTCTACATAGAATATCAAACTCGAATAGGAAAGAGTCAGGATCTTCATGAACTTTACCATGGAAATGAGGGAGAGCTGATGGTGGAATATTCTTCATTTGCGCCACAATATCAGGATCCACAATTGGAAACACAAAAGTGGATTGTTCTCTACTTAACTAGTTTTCACTAGTCCCTTCCACATGATCTTCATGATCCACCATTATTTCCCTTTTACTTCAACCGCTCTCAACAGGCTGAACCACACCTGAGTTGTTGTCACCAGAATCAAGGTGGACTGTTCCTGTGTGATGGGTTTGAATTTGATTAGGCTTCTTGCTCACAGAAGGAGACCCAATATGAGAATTGTTTTCAGAATTCTTTCGACCCTTAGTGGGCTTCGAACCCTTACCTTTTCTAGGCATTGATTTAAAAAACAAAGAAAAATAACAAACAAATTCTAATAAAAAATTCTATCAGAAATCAATCAACACCAGTAAAATTCCTTCAAAGAAGCTTTTCCAAACAATACTGCAAAAATAAAGGAAAAATTACCTCTATTGTATAATCACAAAATTCTTACCAAATCAAATCGCCTTCCCGGCAACGACGCAAAAATGTTGGGTGCAGGAATTACACTTAAGCAAACTCCTCAACACTTAATTTGTCAACCCGGGGAATCCGTAAACTTAGATATGAAGCATAGGCAATGCCAGAGATGGTATGAATCTTTCTAATATAAATCCCTACTTTCTTTAAAGGAAAGATTGCAAAATCAGAGTAAAAAGAGAAAAAGGCAACTTGAATCATCAAAATAATCTAAGACTGGAACAAGGAAGAATGCATTTGAAAGATGGAATTAAAGATAAAGGGCAATCACTATAGATAAAAAAATTTAACTACTAAGTATGTTTTTTTCTTTAGTAGAGACACTTAGAAGTCTCATCAGATGGGCCCTTAAACCTGCTCCTTTAGAGATTTCCTTCTTGCACTAATCTGTCCTATACTATCACAGTCTGCTTGCACTAGTGCAGGAACAGAGATTTATGCAAAAGGTATAAATGGTGTCTTTACTAAAGGCTTTTTACTTCCTGCAAGGGCTTGAACTTTTCTAGGTTCAAAGCACTTAGATCCCGTGGCAAGAAACTAGTTCTTGCACCAGATCAGAGCTTCTTGCACTTAGAATTTAATTCTTAAAATGAGTGCTTAGTTATTGCAAGTGCTCTTATACTGTTAAATCAAATTGCACACATAAAAGGTGAATGTTTCTGATCTTGACATAGTGCAAGAATAAAGAACAATCAATATACATTTATCCTGTCATAAGCATTTAATGAAAGAAAGAAGATTGTGGGAAGTAGACTTAAGAAGGCTTGCTGCATCACACCAACGTGCATTAGTGCAGGTTCATTTCTCCTACTTGGACCAGGTGGGGAAAAACAACCAAACAAAACTGCAGAAAAGGAAATATCACACCAACATGCACTAGTGCAAGTTTATTTCTCCTGCTTGGACCAGGCGGGGAAAACCAACCAAACATAACTGCAAAAAAGGCATTGAAAGTTTCCTAGCTTGAAGCCTTGTTGAAATGCCTCCTTGGGACACCAGTGTAACCCTGGGCGGGGGTAACTTCGCTGCAGAGTAGGCAGGCCCATTCAAGCCAGCACTGTAGTGCACTTAGGCCTTCTTTGACCTACGTTGGGCGAGATTGAGCAAAATTTTGATAGGGTTCTAGGAATATTCCTTGATTCTAGATCATTCTAGAAGGATCCCATCTCTTATCTCCTCCTATGAGCTCAAATTTGGATAGGCTAAGGATCAATTAACCTCCTATCCTCTCATCCCTTGCTCCATGGAAACTAACTCCAAGTTTGGAAGGCCATTCAATACCCTCATTTATGACAAAACCACCTCCATTTCCCTATAAATTGAGCACTCATCATAGTGATCAAGGGGGCTAGAATTTGAAGATTGTAAGGAAATACTATTGGTTTGAGATTTGAGTTCATGTCAAGTAATGTTATGTTGTTAGATTGGTTTGCTTTTGGTGTAGCGAGGGTTGGACTAAAGATGGATGAGTGACACAGGATCGAACTGTATTGGGTGAAACTCTTCCTTCTACATTAATAAAGTGTTTATTCCTTTTCTCATATTCTTGTTCATATATATGATGATTATGTGTTTAAATTTCTTTGATTCCATTAGTTTATAGTATATAGATCATGTATGCTTTGATCGTTGTTGTTTCTATTTCTGTCGACACAAGTACCTATTGAGCATATTTATTTCAAGTGGGAGTGACGCAAGCAATTCAAAGGGGATCAAGGAAGCAAAATACT
This sequence comes from Pinus tabuliformis, assembly GCA_031772625.1. Taxonomy (NCBI): domain Eukaryota; kingdom Viridiplantae; phylum Streptophyta; class Pinopsida; order Pinales; family Pinaceae; genus Pinus; species Pinus tabuliformis. Next base: position 1,092,784,849 of record CM062805.1, read on the forward strand.
ACAAGTAAGTTCCTTCATCTCATCTATCTACTATAGGAAAATGTTAAACTACTTTCTTTCTGTTGTTCTAGGTGTAGCTACCCACCTAGGGAAAATATGTTTATCCGTAGATGAAAATTCCATATAACAGTACATAGATAGTGGATGATATCATAACATGACTGGAGATAAGGACAATTTTGAGTATCTTAAGAAAAAAAAATATGGTAAGGTGATTATTGGAAATAGTGCTCCAACAAAAGTTATGGGAAAAAGTAGAATCAAACTTGAGAAGTATGCAAAAGAAATTGATGCATTATTAGTTCAAGGACTAAAGCATAATATTTTAAGTGTAGGTCAAATAGCTGACAAAAGACATATAATTTTATTTACATCAACTAAATGCAAAGTTATATATTAAGAAACTAGAAAGGTTATAGCAAGAGGATATGAAACTCCACACAAATTATATGTGTCGATAGAAAATAATTCAGAGATAAATAAGAGGTATAATGCCTCTTCTTCTTTAGATTCAGAGTAAAAGAAGATGGTTCCCACCGCAATCCATTTTTGTGATCTTTTAAACAATGACTGCATAAGTGAATGTGATAACAGGTGATGATTATCAAATCCACACGATCAGTGATGTATGATCACAGGGGGAGCTACGCATGAGTGTCTTGGTTACGGTTCTATATTTCAGTTTGATATTCATTTGATGATGCTTATGCTACCAACATTACATCTGATGAAGTAGAAGTGAACAAAAATAGGTATGGTATGTTCAGGGGGAGCTATTGTTATGAAAATTTTAGCATTTTACCTTTTGTAGAAGATCACATGAAGAACAGTCACGTGTATACGCGAGTTTTGATATAGATAGTCATGTATGTTTATCTAAGATGAAGAAACAGTGAGATAGATTCAGGGGAAGTTTCTGATATGCTTCAATCAATTATTATTTTCTTTCTAGTTCTGACATTTATTTGTTACAATCTGTTGATGATGCTCAAATGTTACATAGAAATGATGTTGTTTTATGATGGTTCATAAGTTGCAGCAAAATATCATTGTTGCTTTGGTTTTTTGATGGGTTTGCTAAATAATGAAGTGTATATGGTAAAATTTGATAGTAAATAGCTGGCACAAGTTCAGGGGGAGCATCTGCTATTCTTCTAATTGTGTATTGTTGGCATTATGATTTCTTGATCATTTCTTATTGCCTGTTGGATTATGATGAGTACATATCATTTAGTGATGTATAGTTGTTACTATTGTTATTGGTGAATATACATAGGTTGTTGCCATTTTGTCATTAGTCATGATGAAGTCATGGATTATGCCTATATATTTCTTAAGTTGCACTTAGTGAAGTTGATCCTACTTGATACACTTGATGAAGAGGATATGTATGTAATGGTAATTATCGACATTGGTTGATGATTCCCTCATGATTTGTTAAAAATATACCATCAATGATTTTGTCATTATGTCGTCAATGATGCATGGATTGCATGTGGTGAAGTTGTGGATAATACCTATATGGTGCTTAAGCTACATTTGAAACGTTGTTGCTATCAAACATTGATAAGAAAGATATATATAAGATATTGGTCGATGATGTTGTCGATCAAGTCCTATGTATTGTATTCTCAGTTTTCACGTATGTTGTTGGCGCATGGAAAGAGTATGTATATGCTTCCTATGGTGTTTTGGTTTAAGAGATTGATATTGTTTCCTATGGATTATGGCTTTTCATATATATGGAAAGAGCATGTTGACCTTGATGATATGAGGTCAAGGGGATGAGTTGCTGACAAAGATTTACTACACTATCTTATGCTTCTATTACAATTGCTTGATGCTTGGAAACTCGATGCTCCATTGCTCTGTCTTACTTCATGATGATGATGAGGATGTTCATGTTGCTATCTATGTTGCTTTGATCAGATGTTCATGTTGCAGGTTCCTATATGGTGTATGAAGGTTGCTGGTGACTATCATGGTCTTGCTACTTCACTATTGAGGTCTCCGTTTTTGGTTATACATGCCATATTTGTCTCTTGATGTAAAGGTCATGTGAAGACCCGTGCTATAAATCATTGTAAAATTCAGTCATGTATGGGCTATTGGGATCAAGTAATGCTTTGTACTCCCTTTATTTTGGGCAATTGATGTAATGTTGGGTCAAATATGTAACCCCAATATGTTGGGTGATTGATGTAATCATGGGTCATTAGTGATAGGAAAGGTCATATTTGGTTGACTCATAAATCCTTGTGCTTTTATTGTATATATTTATAGGGTCAAACATATGCTTAGGGGGAGCATGGTCAATATGTCGTTTTCAACAAATCAGACCTACATTGATCCTCTCTGCAAAGGGGGAGAGAATCCTTCATTCAAAATTGGTCATCCATTTTCCCTTGATGTTAAAGGGGGAGAGAATCCTTCATTCAACATTGGTCATCCATTTTCCCTTGATGTTAAAGGGGGAGAGAATCTTGGTGCTTGGATAAAAATGCTTGGAGAAGCTTGGTAAGAAGTATTGGTATTTGCAGGTGTCTAATAATGGTGACCAAACACGAAAGTGGTTTCCATCAAGTGTAATGGGGGAAATTGTTGCAATTATGGCTAATGTGTTGTCCTTGATGGAAACCTACTTGATAAAGATGTCAACATTATCATAATAGGATGATTATGCAGACTGTTGGGACGGGGTCCCCCAGGGTTAAAGTTTTGCTAAGTCTTAAGTCAAGTTTTGAAAAGTTATTGTAAAGTCTCCACATTTTGAGAAGCGGAGTGCAAGTAGCGTAGGTTGTTAAGAGTCATAGGGGCTTGTAGGAAAGTCAAAGCCCCTTATTTTGTAAAGATATTAGTTGTATTGAGCTCCATCCATGGGTCACAAACCATGGTAATGTAATGTAAACACTTTAAAAAGGAGTCATTGAGGAGTCATTAGGCAGTGGAGGAAGTAAGTTCAATGTTATGATTGACGTTTAGAGTCTGAATTGTCCTTTTCTATTTTCGGGCGAAGGGAAAGGTTCTTGCTGCTGTGTGCACGAAGACCTTGGTAAGTCCGCAGCTGAGTGCGCAGCCCCCAGCAGTTGTGTACGCAAGGTCTGAAAAGTATATGTATTGAAGATCTAGAATAATAAAGAGTATTTGAAGCAATTCTATGTCCAAACTATATACTTATGTGTTTTCTATATTTATGCTCAGTTGAATACCATTTATCTATAAGATTGTCTTAATTACACCGCGAAGATCTGGATCTACTGTTATATGTTATTTTATGCATGATTAGACCCTTAGGCGAAGCTCATAACTCTGTTTAATTGGAAATTTCTTTAAGTTTGGGGATTTTGAGGATAAGGGTTCATGAAGGTTAGATCAATCCTTAAACTCAATAAATGCCTTATCCCCCACATCACATAACCTTCTAAATGCATAAACATGGTTCTAGTATCCCCCAATACTGCCTTAGGTGAGACTGTAGGCTGTGCCAAGAGGGTTGTTGCCGAAAGGGCCAATAGTGTTGGGTTTTGTTGGTTATCATAGCTAACTCTGAACCTGGGTCCAATCCAACTCAATCCAACAAATGCTTCCGTTACCGAGACCAGGATCTATCTGAGGGATGTGTGATGTGGCATCCATGGATACCAACTAAGAAAGAAATCAAAAAGTGGATAGATCGAAAGTTGCATGAGTTTGTAGCTCAGGAGAATCAGAACCCACGTTTTCCAAAAGAAAGGTGGCCATATGAATATCTCCACACAGAAGTGCATGAAGTTTTCTTTTCAACGTTCCCTGGTGAATTACACAAGTGACTATCCAAATTAGCGGATAGCGAGCCTACTTGGAACCATGACGATCCTATTGTGTGGACTCCATAATTAGTCAAACATCTTGAAGGATCTAATTATAAGGTTGCAAGGGTTGTTGATTACTGGATTGATATTATCTTAGGTGGTTTCATCACTGAATTTGCAATCGATACATTTTTGTCTTATAGCGAAGTTGAACGCTAATTCTTCAAAGGTCCGAGAGGTAGGTACCTTAAATTGCTAAAGACCTGGATTAAAATGTTGTTCTATGAAAAAATGGTTATGCCTTCACATTAATGTTTAAGAGAGGTCATAATGGATCTACATGAAGTGGAATGTGATTCGTAGTATATATAGACAAATTCGTTGGAAGTGAATATAGTCCTTTATTGGGAGAGTCTAGAAGTGAAGAATAAAGAAGTAGCCCTAGTACGCCTAGAGGATCGATGCATTCAGTAGATCATGATACTTTTGGAATTCCACATCCATCCACTCCACCTCTGACTTCACCTCTACCTCATACACATACGCCTCCACCTCCACCTCCACATCCACCTCCGCTATTCCATATGGTGAATACAGTGAAAATACCTGTATTTAGGGGTCAGGGATCAGAGGATCCCGATTAGTTTTGGTTCGTCACAGATGATGTGTGGAAGGTGTAACAGGTCAACGATTATGACATGAAGAAAGTGCAACTACTTACAACACTACAGGATAGACCACTTACCTGGTACATTAGTTATAGTACGACTCATTCGGCTACTTCGATAGCTGAGATGAAGGATGCACTGAATGAAAAATTTAGGAAGTTGAAGTCGAAAGCTCAATGTGTGACCGAAATAAAGGTGATCAAGCAGAGGGTTAGAAAGTCTGCATCGGATATAGATCAATGACTGAAGTGTTTACTGAGCGAAGCTAATCTTCATATTTCAAATGAACAACATAAGGATTGGTACATAGCTATGTTATTACCTCACTTAAGATTGTCATTATCTCAGCAAAATGTTGGGTCTTAGGCCGAAGCATTGGACATCGCAATGAAGGTAGAAGCTTCACCAATCCAACACACAAATATAGGAGTTCAATAGATCCAGTCGCAGTTAGAAAGCCTACATATGGAGTTGCAGGATATGAAGAAGGGAAAGGAGATTAAATCAGATAGACATTATAAAGTTTGGTGCACAAAGTGAAAGATTGAAGGTCATCATAAGGATCAGTGCCCTATATTCTGGGATTATATAACTGCAGGGGGTCCCAACCCATTGAACCCAGAATCTTCTGCTGAATCAAGCACCATGAAAGTTCCTAGTGTAGCATCTACCAAGTGTCAGGACAACATTCGATAGATAATTGTTATCTATTACAAAAGTTTGTACAGTCTCCAAAGAAATTGTTTTGTAACTTTTGTAAATCAGTTGATCATGATGAAATGAATTTTCGAAGCTATGAATTGATGATGGACAGGACTCTGATGTATAGGATTCATGTTGAAAAATGTGCACAAAATGATCAAGGCTCACCTACAACTCGCAGAGGATTCTAAGGACGGGTAAGAGGATGAGGAGGAGGAACTGGAAGAGGTCGGGACCAGATCATTTGCTACAACTATGGAGAACCATGACACTTTGCATGTGACTGTCATAATCCAACTCACCCTTCTTGTAAATAATGTCAGTAATTTGATCATGTTATAGAATATTTCTCGGTATTAATAGCGAAGATGCAGGAGAATAAGAACCAACAATGACACATAATATTCATATGATGAGATCTGAGCTACGTGAAGACGATATTAGTATCAACATAGTCACGTGAAGCAGTATAGCCACTGGTGAAGATAAGGTCAAAGGAAAAGAACCAATATCGAATCTATGGTTTCGAAGAGTCGGTGAGAGGAATGTTGGGTTTGATTTACATAGAGAAAAAGAAATGTTCATGGAGGCAAGAAATTTTTTTTGTATCCAATTGCTTCTACATCTCAGAATCAAATGCTGCTAGTCCCATGAAAGGAGAAACCTGAAGAAGTTAGTGCGACACATGATTTAGATCCCACAGTGTTAATGATTCTGTAGACCTGCATGAAGTTATTACGAGATTAGAAGGTAGTTGAAGGACTGCAAGAGCTGATAGATAACTATGCTAGTAAGGATAATCTGTTACCAGAACAACGCATGGTAAATAAGGTGAATCGAAGTAAGAAGAGAATTGGTAGGGAGATATGATTGACATCGTAGATTGGTGATTTTTAAATGGACTAGGTAATCCTAGATTTGGGCTCTCATGCTAATGTACTGCCAAATAAAACTTTGGAATCTATGGGGAAGTCTAAGTTACATTGGTTGCAATTTCAGTTGTGCATGGCGAAGTAGAAAAATATAATTCCAATGGACCGCTTGCATGGAGTAATTGTAGATATTGAAGTGTTACACTAAAAAATGTCACCATGACTACTTACAGTTAGTATGGCTCAATCAACAGTCATGCTACCCTCTTAGGCAAGTCTTATGCCTCTGCTATCCATCTCAAACTCAAAGAAGGGAGAAAGTCTTGTAAAAAATGTGTTTATCTCTGGGGACGCAGGTTCTCTCTAGCCTTACCTGCGGGGACGCTCACAATGTTCACAAAAGCTGCGTCCTTGGACGCTCTGTATGTTAAGGGACAGGTGCGTCCTTCTGTAAAAGGCAAAATGCGCAAGTTTCATCTTAAAAAAGTTACTTGTGGTTACTTCTAGAACTTTCTAGAGGTCGGTTTGATGAAATGAATGCGCCTCCAGTTGGTTCATGTATCCCTATTAAGGAGGAACTTATCCCATCAATAAGGGATCTATCCCACCCAAAGAGGGGGATTATCCCATTGATGGTGGACCTGAATAACCTCTTTACAGCACTATAAATAAAGGCATTGAGCCAGAGGGAGAAGAGGTTGAAGCTATACATTTTCTTTGGGTAAATGCTGCAGGAATTAGGACTCCCATTTAGAACCTTGTGAGGAGAGATTGTCTTTGCTTGATTCTACTTGGAAGTGGGTGAGCTTTGTCAAAGTAGAGGAAAACCCTTGATGGACCCTGGGAGGAACTTGCACAACACCAAGGCCAGTTTGTAAGAGTTTCTTTGTTTCGTTATTAATACAAACTGGTTCATTTTTCTCAATAGCTTGTGTTAATGAGTTATTTCATGTGTTCCTTGGTCTGCATGTTGAATATATGTTTTATTATATGAGATGCAAGTGCTTGGTAATTGTTTGATTGTTTGTGGTTGCAGGAATTGATGTGAAGGAGGAGCTCATCCGGATCGGCAAGGACGGACTACAACAACAGCGTTTTGGAATAAGGTAAGCCTAAACACTTGTAATTTTCATGTTTTAAAAGGTGTATTTAGAGAAAGATCGCTCCATTTTGTCTTTTTTGTCGCTAGAGAGTTTAGACTCCTAGGGAGGTCAGTTGTGTCTGCACAAACAACTTTTTCCGCCACGACAAATTGGCGACTCCGCTGGGGAATCCATTAATGTGAAAGTCTTTTCCTTTGTGTGAACTTTGCTCTGAGAAAATCATTTTTATTTTCTGGTTTTTGACTGTGAGAATTAGTATTTGGGTGGCTTAGCTTTAGATTTAGTTAGATTTGGTTTTTCTTAACTTTTCCAGAAGGACGCACCCTCTGAGTACTGCACAGTGCGTCTTTGGACGCGCTGTTGCCGTTTGCACAGAGCGGGCCCGCGCCTGTTCTAACGGGTTGCCTGCGTCTTCCTGTAAAAATTTAGGAAAACTCCATTTTTGCTTTAATTGCTTTTAGATTTGGTTTTTCTTAGTGTTTTCTACCCAGATCCTTTAGTACCCTGTCAAAAATTTTCACCTGAACTTGTTTCATTAGCATTCCTGCTTTTAGCTTTCATCAATTGGGTGTTTTGAGTCTCTTTTTTGAGAAATTCTTAATTTGATTTCCTTTGGTCATTACTTGGAGGTTTCTCTCAGTCTTTTCACAATTTTGCATCTTTTTGCTTTTGTTTTTGCTAAATTGTGTATGAGTGTTAATCGCCTTTGAGTGTTTTTATGTTTTGATCTTTGGAACTCTCACCCAATTTTCTCGACTTGCACTTGATTGGTTCTTAGATTACATTAGAATCATCTTGTGTTTGAGAATTCTCTTGCATAGATCACATTTGCATAATTAGAGTTCTCAGTTTCAGAATATGAATGAAAAATGTGCATAGATTACATTTGCATACTTTTCATGTGAATTGTGCATAGATTACAATTGCATAGTTTACATTCTGAAAAATCAATCATAGATTTAGATCAGCTTTCTTTGATTTGAATTTACACAAAAATAAAAATAAAAATTGGTTTGGAATTGATTTGCATTAGTTTTTCTTGATGAAATTAGTGCATTAGAGAATTTGTTAAATTTTCTCTTAATGATCAATTTTTTGCATTGTTGGAAGTGAATGGAAACTCTCTCCTTACTCTAGTTAGGATTCATCGAATTGAAAGGATTGCATTATCATATTCGATTGCATTCAGTTGAGTCGGGTCATAACACCATTGGTTTCATCTCCATTTACCCATTTGAGTAATAACAGCCTTAATAACACAGCGCTTAATTAAAATTCATCTAGTAATTTTTACATTTCTAGGGCTCTGAAACACCAACATAGCTTAGGCTAGGGTCTTGGAGTAGGTGAGTACTTAACTCTCCAAGACTACAAAACCAAACAGATAGTTTATCTTGAGTAGAATAAATCCAATTGTTTCAATTGCACTCTGGGAAAGCTCCTCTTAAAGGAGAAGCACGAGCTCGTGTCCGAACCAGTGAGGGGATCATTCCCCCCTCATTGGGAACGACGCCAGACAGTACGTATTACAAACGGTAAACCTCGGATTAACCATTGTCGAGGAGCCAGGGGTCACTTATCGGTAAACCTTGGATTGTTGTCAAGGAGCCGGTAAGGGGATTGAGCTTGCTACTCTGCCCTTGCGTGCTGTCGGAGTTTAGACTGTTCCCCCAGGTGTATTTGTTACTGTTGGTGACCTTAGTGACCATAATCTTTAGGGTTCTACCGAGGTGACGGTGGAGGGAAGGTCCCACTGTACCTGGAGCAGACGTCGGTTATACTCACTTGGATTTTCCGGGGGGTTCACTTCACTTCGAGACGGTTAAAGTGGAGGAACTTGTGCCGGTCTATTCATTAAGCAAGTTGCCAGGGTAACTGTTCCACCCGCCATTTCTGTACTGAATTCTGCGAGGTTGGGCTTCATCACCAACTAGTGTTTTCGGTCTGGAGAGCTTACTGTTTGTGTGTGGTTTGACTCCTAGATTTGATAGCGCATGTTAATTTGTTTGTTTTTACTTTTAGAGACCATAGGTGTGAATTGTGAATTTTAATTGTTAGGTGTGAATTGTGAATTGTTAATTTTAGTTTTAAATTGTTAATAAAATTCACTGAAGTTGAATATAATGGCAAATGTTCCGGAATTTATCGACCTAGGAACCCCTCCTAATGAGAATCCTAGTACTTTTCCTTACTTTGGAAATGTTGGTCCTCCTTATATGGCTACTTTGTCATTACCTGGATTTACAATAGGTTTACCGATATGGTTATTTTCAACTTCGTTGGCCCAAAATACTCCAATTGTTCCATCTCAACCGGATGCTTCACCTCAACAGAGTTCACCATCTCAACATCACCAACCTTCTGTTGACCCTTTACCTTCTTCGCCTAATTTTTCTTCCTCCATTTCTTCCTCTTCACCTGGTAAAAGCCTTGATGCCAGTAACCAGGAGGCTAAGAAGAAGAAGAAAGGGAAGAAGAAGAAGAAGAAAAAGAAGCAAGATAAGCAAGAAGTCAACCAACCAACCGTGGCTGTAAGTGTTAGTTGTGTTGAGGAAAATTCCGACATGCATCGTAAACCAAAATACCCTTGCAGGCTTTGTAAGGGCGACCACTTCCTTGTCAATTGTCCTAGTATTCCAAAGGTCTTGGAAGTATGGTCAGAAAAATCTCTTCAACTTTCCATTGATCCATCAACCAGTGATAGTCAAGTTCCTGGGAAAAAGGGTAAAGTTAGGTTTCCTTGTAAGTTATGCAAAGGGAGTCATCAAACTCACATTTGCCCTCACATGGATGAAGCCTCAACATTGTTGGAAAACCTTACTATTCCACAGCAAGAATTTCCAACTGGTTACCGTAAACTTTCTCCCAACCTACCGTCAACTGACGGAGTAATTGATCTAATTTCAAGTACAGTCGATCACACTCTTCCATTGGAGAGTGAAAATCATGTCACTCAGGTTGATGATCCTTTAGTTGATCAAGTGGTCGATTCAATTTCACATTCAGTCGATCCCACTTTCCCTTTAGAGAGTGAACTTCATACCGCTCAGGTTCTTCTTGTTACATCAGATTCTTCTATGTCGGGGGGCATTTCACCTATTTCTACCGAACCCCCTCCAAGCAGTGAGGTCTTTTCCTTTGATTGGAATAGACTGACAGAACCTCGTCTTCCTTCCTCCATCCCTTTCCAAATCATTGTCAAGGCTGGTGGTAGGGACATACATCGTACTCAGGTAGATGAAGGTGCTTCTGTTAGTATTTTATCCTCAACAGTTTGGAAAGCTTTGGGTTCCCCTCAGCGTGCGCCTATTACGCAGAATCTGAAAGCTTTTAACAGAACCATTAGCGAACCTTTAGGGATCCTTCCTAAGTTTTCTATTACCTTGGAAGGTAAAACTGTTTGTATTGATCTTATGGTAGTTCGAGGTCCCTTGGATTTCAATTTACTCCTTGGGCGAGACTATGTTTATGCAATGAAAGCGGTCGTATCGACACTCTTTCGCGTGATGTCTTTCCCTCACAATGGCAGTATTGTGACTGTAGATCAGCTTTCATTCCCTAGTCTTGTCTCAACTACCAATAATATGACACCCCTAAATGTTCCTGATTCTAAAGTGGTATCTACCCCGCCACGGGTTAATTATGTGGCAACTGGTCCCATGTTTTCAGTTACCGATGTAAGTGAGCCTCTCACTGTTGATTTAGATCCGGTAATTGACATGGAAAACTCTATGGGATTATTTGAACACGATGTTCTTATCCCTCTTGAGTCCCTTGACATGTGTTCCTTCCAGAGGAGTATTCTTCCTTCTGATGAAGACCTCTTGGAGGCCATGATCAAGGTGTGTCCATTGACATGTCTTTCTTCCAGTTGGAAGCCATGATCAGTGAGTGTGAGGATAGTTTCTTCTAGTCTCAACCTCGTTAAAAAATGAAACTGGAAGTCATGAGCATAGTTCCTTGTCTTGTGTCAAGCTCATTAAAAAATGAAACAAGGAGTTACGAGGATAGTTTTTTCCTGTATCAACCTCGTTAAAAAATGAAACAGGCTAGTGCGAGGACAGTTCCTTTTCCTGTGCCAACCTCGTTAAAAAATGAAACAGGTGTCCACGAGGATAGTTTGTTCCTCTCTCAACCTCGTTAAAAAATGAAATTGGATGGTACGAGGAAAGTTCCTTTTACTGTGTCGACCTCGTTAAAAAATGAATCAGTGAGTACGAGGATAATTTTTTCCTGTATCAACCTCGTTAAAAAATGAAATAGGTTGTAATGAGGATAGTTCTTTTACTGAGTCAACCTCATTAAAAAATGAATCAGGTAGATTTTAGGTTATGTAGGTAGACTGTAAAAAGTAGAGTTTTGAGGACAGTTCCTGTTACTGAGTCAACCTCGTTAAAAAATGAATCAAGTACGAGGAAAGTTCCTGTTACTGAGTCAACCTCGTTTAAAAATGAATCAGGTATGAGGATAGTTCTTTTCTTGTGTCAACCTCCTTAAAAATGAAACAACTCCCTTTTCAAGTTAAATATTGAAAGTAAACCTTCATTTCATCCAGCCGGTTGAATGCAATGAAGCCTGGGGGGCATGTACCTCTCTTTGCGTCATTATGCTGGGGGCATGCGAACTTTTTGAGCTTAGTTCCTTGTCTTGTGTCAAGCTCATTTAAAAAATGAATCAAGGATTTTAGAGCATAGTTCATTGTCTTGTGTCAAGCTCGTTAAAAAATGAATCAAGGTTTTTAGAGTTAAGTTTTTGTTAGGTAGATTGTAGAGAGTAGTTATGAGCATAGTTCCTTGTCTTGTGTCAAGCTCACTAAAAAATGAAACAACTCCCACAATTCTTTCCAAGATCTTGAAAGTAAAGCTTCATTCCATCCACCTCATTGAATGCAATGAAGCTTGGGGGGCATGTACCTTGATTTGCATCATTATGTCGGGGGCATGTGAACTTATAACAAGCATAGTTTGTCGTTTCAAGCTTGCATAAACATGAAACTGAATCCGAGCATAGTTCTTTTCCTGTGTCAAGCTCGTTAAAAAATGAAACAAATCCTCCTCTAATTGAGTCGAGAGTTTGACTAGACCTCATAGATGTTAGGTTGTACGTTTAGGTTAGTTATTTCAGTTTTTGCATAATTTTCTTACAGTTTTAGGTCGAGTCTTTCAAATGATCTCGTTCATGAACCTTCATTTCATCCAACTGGTTGAATGAAATGAAGCTGGGGGGCATGCGCTCTAGCAATCATGCTTAGGGGGCATCAAGCACAGTTTTCTCTCTGTTTCGAGCTTGTGAAAAAATGAAACTACTCTGAAGCATAGTTTTTCTTTGTTTCAAGCTTTTGTAAAAATGAAACCTATCTCGAGTCAATTTCAGTTATTTTCAAGACTCGTTAAACTCATGAAAATACCGAGATTATTTTGCTATCTTTCATTCTCGTAAAACAAATGAAAAATGTCGAGTTCTTTCCGTCTTTTCCTGCTCGTAAATTAAATTGAAAGTCGGCCATATGAGTACATTTTTATCATTTTTTCGAACTCGTTAAAACTTACGAAAAAGTGAAAACCATGAGTACATTTTTATCCCTTTTTCGAACTCGTTAAAACTTACGAAAAAGTGAAACCTTGGAGTTCTCTTTTAAGCCCTTTTCAGACTCTTAAAACATGAAAAGATTGCCGAGCGTTTCTTTTACACTCGTTAAAACGGAATTAAAAGACGGTCCCCTTTTAGCTCTTTTCTGACCGCAAAATCAGGAAAAGATTGCCGGGTTTTTGTCATTTCAAACTCGATAAGGAAATAAAACGACGTGTCCTTGATCGCTTTTTACTTTTCAGGTCAACGACACTATTATGAAAGTACTCCTTGGTCGCAAGATCAAGCGGTTCCCCCAGGTATTATTTTATACTTTTTCGGGCTTGAGGGACACAAATATACGAAAAAGTTCAACGTGGAGTCTCCTTTTGTTTTTTCAGACTCTCTAAAATTGAAAAACGCCGAGTTTCTCCTATACTGGGCTCGTTAAAACTTTTACAGTAGAGGACCTGTTCAATTACAAACAGGAACGAACCACTCCTTCCTAGGAAACGAATTTAAACTAGGTTGGACTCGTCCGAAGGATGAGCTTATAATCAAGCATATGTTATCCTCCTCAAGCTTGTTAAAAATAAAGAGGTACTTGCCAGAAATGGTGGGGGAAAAGAGAGAAGAATGAACCTGTTTGTTACCTTTTGTCACAAAAGAAACTTTATTACCACTCTTGAACACGACACTTTTTCATTCACCTGGGTTGGGAAATCTTTTACCTCACAGTTGATCAAACCACTTTGAAAGTCTTTAACCGGGTTCCGGGGATTAACTTTGAGTTATTCGTCGCCAAGCCATCTGTCGTGTCGTTATGTGTTCAAGAAGTCTGCAAGCAAAACTTTCATCTGCAAAATACTTGTCATCCATTTGACCATCCCTGAGTCAGTCCTTACAGCAACATTTCTTCAACTTGAACAATGATTTCGTGTTGCGGGCTTGCCTGCAACGGGTCGCTTTCTATCGACATCAGCACATTATCTAGAAAGATGACTTAGGAATCGACAGTACCTTGAAGTCTGCATGCATCAATGGCAGGTTTCTCGCCTTTGACGTCAGTTTACATCATTGACTTTCGATCAAAGGATTCCGTGAAGTGTTCGACATTAAAACATCTATTCACATTTCACGGGTTGTGCTTGGTACTTTGAGAACCATTGACATTACTGGTGGTCTCTCTCACGCTTGTTAACAGTTTACATCATCGACTGGTAATCAAGTGGTTTCTAACATGTTCGACATCAAATCATTTAATCACATGGCTAGAATCGTACCAATTCGGGAAGTAGAAGTGAAGACCCTGGATCTAGTTTCTACCATCCAGGCTGCAAGGAGTTTTGTATTCATTATCTATGTAGACTAATCATAAACAGATGGCTGCGTCCATACTGTGTCTACAAAAGTCTATAAAAATGATGTACTGCAAGATCATTCCTGTATCAGAGTAGTTAGTCCATTAGTTAAAGTTTTGAATCTGAGTATGGGAATGCCTACCTCAGTGATGATATAATCTTATACATGTATTTTGTGTTGAAAATTGCAGGTTCCAACCAGGTCATCCACAAGACAATCCTTGAAATGATAAAGCGCTTCACCCTTCCTAGAATTACAAAACCCTAATCTATTCTAGGCTTCGCACTTTAGGGGGCAATCTGTTACACTAAAAAATGTCACCATGACTACTTACAGTTAGTATGGCTCAATCAACAGTCATGCTACCCTCTTAGGCAAGTCTTATGCCTCTGCTATCCATCTCAAACTCAAAGAAGGGAGAAAGTCTTGTAAAAAATGTGTTTATCTCTGGGGACGCAGGTTCTCTCTAGCCTTACCTGCGGGGACGCTCACAATGTTCACAAAAGCTGTGTCCTTGGACGCTCTGTATGTTAAGGGACAGGTGCGTCCTTCTGTAAAAGGCAAAATGCGCAAGTTTCATCTTAAAAAAGTTACTTGTGGTTACTTCTAGAACTTTCTAGAGGTCGGTTTGATGAAATGGATGCGCCTCCAGTTGGTTCATGTATCCCTATTAAGGAGGAACTTATCCCATCAATAAGGGAGCTATCCCACCCAAAGAGGGGGATTATCCCATTGATGGTGGACCTGAATAACCTCTTTACAGCACTATAAATAAAGGCATTGAGCCAGAGGGAGAAGAGGTTGAAGCTATACATTTTCTTTGGGTAAATGCTGCAGGAATTAGGACTCCCATTTAGAACCTTGTGAGGAGAGATTGTCTTTGCTTGATTCTACTTGGAAGTGGGTGAGCTTTGTCAAAGTAGAGGAAAACCCTTGATGGACCCTGGGAGGAACTTGCACAACACCAAGGCCAGGTTGTAAGAGTTTCTTTGTTTCGTTATTAATACAAACTGGTTCATTTTTCTCAATAGCTTGTGTTAATGAGTTATTTCATGTGTTCCTTGGTCTGCATGTTGAATATATGTTTTATTATATGAGATGCAAGTGCTTGGTAATTGTTTGATTGTTTGTGGTTGCAGGAATTGATGTGAAGGAGGAGCTCATCCGGATCGGCAAGGACGGACTACAACAACAGCGTTTTGGAATAAGGTAAGCCTAAACACTTGTAATTTTCATGTTTTAAAAGGTGTATTTAGAGAAAGATCGCTCCATTTTGTCTTGTTTGTCGCTAGAGAGTTTAGACTCTTAGGGAGGTCAGTTGTGTCCGCACAAACGACTTTTTCCACCACGACATGAAGGTGCAAGTGTAGTGGAATATTTTGAAATTATTGAGATAGTAGATGATATTAATCCATACCCAGCATTTCTTGGGATTAATTGGGCCTTTAACATGAACACAATCATTAATTTAAAGAAGCGAAGCATGGTATTTGAAAAGAATGATCTTCGAGTGGTTGTTCTGCTGGATCCAGCAAGTGGTGCGTGATACATAGAACCAGTCCATGATTATTATGAAGATGAAGACATTGAATACATATATAAGCTAACTACACGAAATGGAGATTGGATCAATCCGACTATGGATGGAAGGATCAGCTGGGAGAAGGACAGTTCCTGCCAATCAGATTCAAGTTAAGAGTTATAAAATTGGCAGAATCGGTTGCATGAGGTCTCTACATTGCGATGTAATCAGGTTACAAAGTTGCTACATTGTATATCTACTAAGGTACATAATTTTCCTTGTTATGATGGCTTGGATGATGTCAATATGTTTCTTAACCATTTTTAAAGGGACGTACAAGAGGAGCATCGGTTCCAGGCCTTAGATCTACTGTTGATAGCTATGCCTGCAAGATGGTGGGGTAGGCACAAGGATAATATTGTTGACTGGAAGGAATATCATAGAATGATGCAATTAATATTTGGATACGCAAACACCCGAATCACTTAAAATTACATAGGAACGGATGATCTGCGTGAACATCTGGCTCGATGGACTAAGGCGTGGGGTGAGGTACCTCAATCAGAGTGGGTGCATATCTTTATTCATACCTTGGATGTTATCTCAAGGAACTGGTATTTAGAGATAGAGTTGCGACATGGGATTGCTTACTGGGATGAAATGAAGGAGAGTTTCTTGCTCACATTCATTTTTGAAGATGGGTTCGAATGCATTGATAAAGCGCTTCAGGGGATTAAAGCAACAATCATCGAAACACCCATAGAGCCCATCACTTGGATATAACTTGATTGGAGAATGTAGCTACAAAATGCTTTAGAATGTTACAATGTTACTACAGAAGAAGGCGATGAGGATCAATGGAATATTAATATCCTTGAGTTAAAGGGATTGTGTGGAGTTGTTGGACCTGATGTGGAGATCCCTGATATCTCACATCCAATGCATAGAAATTAGGTAAATATTGGCTCAGAAGAAAAACTGAAATTCACGAACATTGTCGACTATTGGGATGAAGACACGGTGGATAAGGTCGTTGAATTATTACAAGAATATCAAGATTTGGTTCTAACTAAGTTCTCTTACTTGAAGGGGATAGTAGGAGATTTGGGTATGATGAAGATCAATCTAAAACTAGATGTGAAGCCAATTAAGCAGCACCCATATCAGTTGAATACCAAATACAAGGAAAAGGTAAGATAATAACTCAATAATATGCTCGCCGCAGGAATGATTGAGCCCGTAGAAGAATTGGAATGGGTCAGTCCTATGGTGATCCAGGAGAGGAAAATGAAGGGTGATATCAAGATCTACGTTGATCTACGGAAGTTAAATGATGCATGTGTACATGATCCATTTCCTACACCTTTTAAAGATGAAGTTCTAGAAAATTTTGGTAGACATGAAGATTATTCATTCACAGATAGATTTTTGGGATATCAAAAAATTAAGATTGTGTTGGAGGATAGAAGCAAGACTACCTTCGCTAAAGAATGGAGGTATTTCCAATATACAGTCATGCCTTTCAGACTAAAAAATGCTCCTGCGATCTTCTCAAGGGTGGTAGTCACAGCATTCAAGGAATTCATTCATAAATTTTTGGAAGTCTACTTTGATGATTGGATAGTGTTTGGGCTAGTCAAGAAGCATGACTCTAGTCTATGCCTAATGTTGGATACATGTAGAAATTATCATATTTCATTGAATTTGAAGAAATGCATTTTTTGTGTACCTTATGGAATACTTTTGGAACATGTTGTCTATAATAATGGATTGATAGTAAACCCTGCTAAGATTGTTGTAATTATCAATTTGGATCCCCCTAACAATGTAAAGTAGCTACGCGTGACTTTGGGTCATACTAGATACTACAGGAAGTTTATTAAGGCGTATGCATAGATCACTGTGCCCATGGAGTAGCTGTTAAAGAAGGATGCTAATTCTGTTGAGACGAAGACTGTCAGAACATCTTGGATATTCTAAAGGAAAAGATCATTACAGCACCAATCCTAGTATTCCTGGATTGGAAGAAGGAATTTCATGTGCATGTGGATGCGTCTTGTATAGCACTGGGAGTTGTCTTCACTCAACCACGGGAAAGATATATTGATCACCTAATTGCCTTCACTAGTCGAAAACTATCTAAGGTAGAGAAGAAATATTCAAACATGGAGCTAGAAGGATTGGCCATGGTTTATGCACTACAAAAATTCAGGCATTACCTGTTAGGTGCGCACTTTAAAATGTACATGGACCATTCTGATTTGAAATACTTGGTCAGTCTCCTGGGCTTAACTACATGTATCCAGGAGACTGAATGATAGACTTGATAACCTCTCTTGGATCGAGAATGGTGAAGAGCCCACTAATATTGATGAAGGGTTACCTGACATGAAAATATTTTCTAGCAGAGTTGCACACAAGCATTTTGTAGACATTATTCATTTTTTATCTACCGGCATAGCTCCTGAAAGTTATACAGCACAACAAAAGAAAGAATTAGTTGTCAAGGTTGCAAATGTTTTTGTGATTACGAGACACATATATAAGATGGGATCAGACGAAGTTCTACACCAATATGTGCCTAAATATGAAAGACACATTATTATAGCTGAAGCACATGGTGGTGTCGCTAAAGGACACTATGCAGGCAAGGAAACTGCACAAAATATTATGCGAGCAAGATTATGGTGGCATATGGTACATCAAGATTCTAAGGAGTACTACAGTGCGTGCAATATGTGTCAAAGGACCAGGAGGCCATCATGAAGGGATGAATTACCATTAAATCCAAAATTCACGCTACAAACATTTGATAAATGGGCAATTGACTTCGTTGGACCTATTCATCCACTAGGGAAGAAGATGGAAGAGCGTTATATTATCACTGCGACATTGTACTAAACTAGGTGGGTCGAGGCACAACCTGTTGAGTATTGTAGTGAAACCATTGTTGCAAAGTGTATATTCGAATTTATTCTGTCAAAGTTTGGATGCTCGAAGATTCTGATGAGTGACAGAGGTTCACACTTCCTGAATGAGACAATTTTAGCTTTAACAAGCGATTCTAAATGTACCATAAGAAGAGTACAACGTATCATCCCCAGGTGAAAGGAATTGTCGAAGCTTTCAAAAATACCTTGGAGAATGCCCTAAAAAAGGTCTGCAATGTTAATCGGAATGATTGGGATGTGTGAATATTGATGGTTCTATGGGCATATAGGATGACTTGTAAGAAATTAACGGTAGAAACACCATTTTGACTAGTTTATGGACAAGAAGCAGTGATGCCGATGGAATATATAGTTCCCAGCCTTAGGATCACAACAGTGACCAAGATGGAAGATCATGACGTAATGGAGTGACACCTAGCGTAACTACTTGCATTAGAGGAAGACCTATTTTTGGTTGCAAAAAGCTAGAGAAAAGACATGGCATGATTGTCACATTAAGTAGCATACTTTTAAGAATGGAGACTTGGTCATGATGTATGACAACAAGTTTACCAAATTTCTGGGGAAGTTTTAGATGGATTGGCTAGGACTGTACGTGATTAAGGAGATCACGAAGCTAAATGGGGAAGTGTTTCCTAACAGGATTAATGGGAGAAAATTGAAGGTTTACAGGGATGATCCCACCCCTACATAATGACTACATGACAACAAGAAATTCTTAGTGCTTCTGGCAGTTGAAAGAAGGTGAAGGACTGTAAAGTACTCTATTGGGGTAAAATTCTATCGAAGAAGGAGGGTCGTGTGATGTTTAGGAAGATAACACAGGTGGAAGTTGCAACGAGGTAGATGCACCATAAGTAGGGGTCCCCTGTATTCTGCCCAGAATGTGATTGTTGGAATAACTACAGTTGATTTGACAACGATCTTCTATTAAAAGGAGTGGGGGAAATGCATTTAAGAAGCATATCTATGAAAATATGCTACCAAAAATGCATTAATGAGGGATATCTAGAAAGGAATCATGTGATTTGAATTCGAAGCAAGCTATAAATATGGCACTCTGCTCCACATTCGGACACTTTGCTTTCAGAGAGCTTATTTTATGATTTTGCACCTAAGTGTGACCCGAGAGAATTGTTGGATGCCTGAATGGAACTAGGCAGATTTAGAGAAGGAATTCTTGCAGAGAGAGCTTGTATCTATCATGAATTCTGCACCGCCTACCCATACTATGACACTGAGATCCCCTAGAAAGCATCCTGTTGCCTCAACAACAGCAGCTAAGAATCAGAAAAAGCCGCAACAGACCCCGGTTCAGCAATCATTGTGGAAATTTCCAACCGAGTAGAGATAGAAGGGGAAAATGGATAAAATAAATAGGAAATGAAACCGCCAGGACTTGGATGAGGAGGAATTCTCCACTTGCCTTGAATAAATTAGTGCCGAAGAATTCAAATCCATTTCAAGGTGGCCTCCATATTTTCCACCGTGGAAGCCAACATCCAAGGTCATGGAGGACCCGGGCGTTATTAAATATAAGGTATTCACTCTACTATTACCTAAAGATGTACCTATTGAGGGCAAACTGTTGGCCTGGGTACTATACCTGAAAATGGAAGATTGGGATTTAAATGGTCGAAGTAAATACCCACATTTTGAGCCAAACCAATCTGTATATTATGAAGAAGTATGCGTCACACAAGTTGAACCAATGAAGTGGGCTGCTAGAATTCAATGTGCTAGATTGTTGAACATGTTGTGTGTTCTGCATTTTAGACATAGTAATATCTATACTATCTATGTGCACCAATTGCTATCTCTAGTGCACAATGAGTATCTATGGCTCGAGATGCCCATCCCTATTGGTGATATGTTGATCAAATGGATTACCGTGCTACCTTGACAAGGGGTGAATCCGGATGATGCATTTGTAGGAAAGTCACAAGAGAATAAACTCACAAAGATCAAATGAAGAGTGACTTTGGATTGATCAAGAAGTATTGGGGCTACGCCATCAACTCTATGAATGATGAAGCTATGTGGTTTTCCACCTCTATTTTCGTCGAGAAGATTATGAGGAAGTGCCACGCAGATGAAGTGTCAACACATATTGTCTCCTTGGCTACAAAGTGCATCCAAGGGGTCCAGTTCAACTGGGCAAGGTACCCATGTCGAGAATTCCTAGATGATTTCCGCGAAGCACATGAGGAAGGAAATCTTTTTCATTATGCATCATTGTTACTTCTGATTACATTAATAGCTTGGAGAGCACTGGAGGAATCGTAGTTCCACATAGTGGACTTGGATATCTCTGAAGTTGCACGATATGCCTTTTTGTGGGCATCCAAAGACCCTACAAGAGCCCTGGAGAATATGATGTTTTCGGTTCTATTCAAAATGGACCTACGCATGGTGATTATCCAACAACCGTGGTTATCACCTTCCCTATTTGATCAATACCATGATGTTTCAAGTTCAAGGCTGATTTTCACAATGTATATATATGTTCCAGGAAGGATTTGAAGGAATGTTGGCATGCACTGCCATATCTAGTAGTAGAAGAAACTATTTTGGCTATTATCAGTAAGTGGTTGAGCGATTGGCTCACCCCGATCGACACGAGGACAATAGCGGGCACAAGAAAGACTTTTGTAGAAATGCATGCTGGGAAGAAAGACCCCAAGAAAGATCCAAATAAGGTCATGATTGACCTGGAGGAACCCACTGTGCTAGAGACAAAGCGTAGAGTTAATAAGGTGCTCAGTATTTAGCTCAAAAATAAAAGTTCTCATAATGACTTGAAACGTGAATGACCATGTCTGTCTCAGAAAAATGATCCTAACACAAATTGTTTCACTGAAAATTGAGTTCATATGAGGAAGTTATTGAGTTTTGTTCACTTTGTTAAACATGCAAAATTTAACAAAAAAAATGTCCAGTCATTGCACAGTCCGTAATCTGTACTACTGATGTGGCAGGTGACTAGGCAAGGTTAACTGTGGTCAATGGATCAATCGAAGCTCGCCAAGTGTTAGATTTCTATTGGTTGTTAGAGGTCGTGACATGGCACATTTTTATTAGTTAATGGTGGTCCAATGAGGAGGGGACAAGTGGCAAGCCTGGAGGCCTCCACGTGTCCCTCCCCAAAGGACCGGGCTCAGCACAGTGCATCAAAATTTTATGGATGCGCCTGAGTTCAACCCCACGAAATCCTCTACATATTCCACAACACATAACCTACTCCACTACCACATGGTTCTTAACCATATAGCACGTCATATATATTTAAAATTTAATGTATTTGGAGTGGGCGGTTAGGAGGGCCAGCCCGCAGGCCAGTCCAACCCATGTGAACACCAATCAACATGGTGGTTACGGTTACCACAACCTTTAGAGACTCCAACACAAACCACGACTATGAAAGTTAATGCCATGTGAATGTTCTGAACTTCGGTGGTTATGATTAGGTGGTGTTCAGTCAGTTCCGATGGCCAACACTAATGGTGATTACGAAACCACGAGTCATGACATGTGACACCTCCTCCTAAACTACCAGCGGTTATGGAAACAGTCAGCCACAAAAATGCACTTAGTGCGCTAATCCTCGAGTTAATCATGCTTATATTTAATTAATCCTCCAGTTAACTACAGTTTAACTTGGCGAGAATTCTGATGGACCTCCAAAATCGGCACCAACTCCAAAAATAATAGCCTTAACTGGAGTTCTTCCTAAATTGGAGGAGGTTTTCTAGGGAAAGGCAGTTTGAGTCATAACTGGAGAATTTTTCAACCAAATGGAGCTCAGGAAATGGTGTTCCTAGCTAATTTCGACATTTTGAAAGATAAAAGCACATTGGAACAAGTATCAGGGGTAGTAGAGCTTTGTAAACATCATTTTTTTCCATATTAGGTTAATACAAAGGCCCAAGCCATGGAAGCTGGACCAAGGAGATATAGCCCAAGAGGGCTAAACTCCTTCATCAAAACACTTGTTAAGTGTTTAATTGATGGTTTGATGTACTTATTGTTGCTGCTATTCAAAATTGTTCTTTTATGCTATTTTACTCATGAATGTTGCATTAAAACTTGATCAAAATTACCTGTTTACATTCACAAACAACCTAAGGAAACCTAAGCACAGGAAGAAATGGACAAGCATTTGTTTATAAATTTGTAATTGAAATCAGCATAGTAAAACTAACATTCAATAACATATCAAGTTGGTATCAGAGAAAAGGTTTATTTTCTTGATTGCTTGAGTTTTCTGCAAGTAGGGTTTTAATGGCTGAAAAATTGTGATGCTTACAAGGTTAAAGTTGCGGAGATGAGAATGGAAACTATTGGTTTCAACTCCTGAGGTAATGTCCAGAAGAAGGAGAGCCACAATCTCCACCACCCAAAGTTCCAATTCCAGCTGCACTTGAAACATCTCAAGTTTTTCCTTCAATTGAGATTGAAGAGGTATAAGCAATACCAGAAACTAAGCCTGAATCCACAACCATCATGTCAGGAGCAAGAGAGATTGAAGGTCTTTCAGAAGAGGAAGCATTCAAGAAATATTTCTATGACTTGAATAATATGGTTAGAGTCCTTTATGAAGAGAGGAACACTAGAATGGTTGGAGAGAGTTCTAAGCCTCCACATGGAGAAGGAAGCTCAAGAGACAAAAAAGATGATAAGAAGAATTCAAAGGGTAATGGAGGAAATCCACCTACATCTCCACCATATTCATCATCTTCATCATCCTCAAAATCTCAAACATCTTCCACTTCCACCACCAAAACTATCCATACTCATTCCCAAACCCCAAAAGGAAAAACTCCCTTACTCAAATTGGACATTAAGTTTGAACTTCCATGTACAATGGTGAGGTGAATGTATAAAAGTTAGACAATTGGATTCGACAATTGGAGGTATACTGCAGAATTCAGAACCTTCAAGAAGATGACATAGATATCCATTTGGCTTCATTGAGGCTAGAAGGAGCAACACTAGTATGGTGGGAAGCAAAGACTCAAGAGGAAATGTGAATTCATGGTAAGATATCCATTTCTTGGGTTGAATTTGTTTCTGTAATTAAAGGACCATTTTACCCTTTAGCCTATATGCAAAAAACCATTATGATTTGGTAGAATTTTAGGTAGCTCAAAGGCCAAACAGTCCAAGATTATACCCAGGAATTTAGAAAGAGGGCTTTGTTGTTAGGAGTAAACTTGAATTCCCAAGATACACTATTGAAATATATTGGGGGTTTACATTCCAATTTGAAACATACTATCCTTATGTTCAATATAAGCAATTTGGATGAGGTATGTGTGCAAGCCACACACCTTGAAGCAATGGGAAAGAACATTTAGAAAGAGGGTAGTAAGAAGAAGCCTTTCAAGGGTAAGGAGAAAGAGAAGGGGGGGAATGGAATGGAAATAAGAATGCAAGTGTGAAGAAAGAAGGGGATAAAACCATATGCCAACATTGTTCCAAAGCTATGCATGATGAAGCCCATTGTTGGAAATTACATCCCAAACTAATGCCTAAGAAACAAAACGATAAGGGAAAACAAAAGACGACCACTACCACACAACATGACCTTGGATTAGATTCTAGTGATGAGACCAAGATTTCAGCCATGGTCACAAAAGGGAAAGAATTTGTTGCAAGCCCTAGTTCCTCACACAGTCAAAACAACACTCCAAATGAAGAATCAAGAATAGAGTTGTTTCATGTAAGGGTAATTTCAAATCATACAAAGATTGATGCATTATTTGATAGTGGGTCACAATCAAACTTAATTTCATAAGACTTGGTCAAAAATATTAACCTTGAAACTGTACCTCATCATAAGCCATATCCATTGGGTTGGATAGTCAATAATGCAAATTTACAGGTTACAAGGAAGTGCTTATTCAAGTTCGTCATTACTGAAAACTTCATTGGTTAAGTTGATTTAGATGTAGTTCCACTTGACATATCAGGAATCATTTTAGGTAGTCCTTATTTGTATGATAGGAAAGTATTATTTTATTTCCATGAGAACAAATAATTATTTCTCAAGAATGGGGTGGAGTACATTGTGAGAGCCCATCGCAAAAAGCTAAACATTTCTTTGGTTAATGTTGGGCAGATGAAGAGACTAGTAAATGCAAGTAAAAAAATTATGCTTCTCATGATCAAGAAAAATAATGATATTGATTATGAATCTTTTGAAGTTTGTGATGAAAAATTGAAATCTGATTTGTTTGATATGGTAAGCAAGCATGGCAAGATGTTTCAGGAACCAAAGGGTTTACCTCCCAAGAGGGGATTTCAACATGAAATATAGTTGCAGAAGGATGTTCCACTTCCAAACATTGGCATGTATCACATGTCAATTATGGAGATCAAATCAAGAAGAAAATTCAAGAATTGTTGAACAAAGGTATCATATGCCCATCTACCTCACCATGTGGTTCTCCCATTGTCTTGGTGCCAAAGAAGGATGAGACTTGGCACATGTGTGTGGATTTCCGTGCACTGAAAAAAATCATGGTAAAGAATCGTTATCCACTCCCAAGAATTGATGATTTGCTTGATCAGTTGAGGTATGCAAAGTATTTCACTAAGTTAGACTTACGAAGTGGTTATCATCAAGTTAGAATAACTAAAGATGACATTTTGAAAACTACATTTAAAACTAAAGAAGGATTGTTTGAGTGTCTTGCTATGCCTTTTGGTCTTACAAATGCTCCAGCTACTTTAATGAGAGTTATGAATGATGTATTGAGACCATTTCTAGATGATTTTATCATTGTGTACTTAGATGATATACTCATATTCAGCAAATCCAGAGATGAACATGTCATGCATGTAAATAAAGTACTTGGTTTCTTGAGAAAGGAACATTTGTTTTTAAAGATGTCGAAGTGTGAATTTGGCAAGACTTATTTAGTGTATTTGGGACACATTGTTGGAGGAGGTGAGTTGAAGATCGACCCCTCTAAAGTTGAAGTCATTTTGAATTGGCCCCAACCCAATATAGTTACAAAGGTAAGAAGCTTTTTAGGGGCAACATAATATTGGAGGAAAATTATTGCTAATTTTTCTTCCATTGTAGCTCCATTAAATGCATTAATTAGTGTCAAGAAAGTCTTCCATTGGGGAGATGTACAACACAAAGCATTTTATGCATCAAAGGAAAAGATCAGTTCAACACCGATATTGGCTCTTCCGAATCTTAGACAGCCATTTGAGATTCAAACGGATGCTAGTGATTATGCCATGGGAGAAGTTATTATGCAGCATGGTAAGCCCATTTCATTTCATTCTGAAATTTTTAATGGAGCTATAACTAAATATCCCACTTATGACAAAGAAATTTACGCATTGGTACAAAGTGTCAAAAAATGGAAACACTACTTGATGGGGAAGGAGACCATTATCCATATCGACCATCAACCATTGCAGTACTTATAGTCACAGTCAAAGTTGTAGTAGTCACGACATTTCAGATGGATGGGTTTTCTACAACAATTTCATTTGGTTATCAAGTAAAAAAATGGAATCTACAATAAGGTAGTTGATATGCTTTCAAGGCCTATTGTAAATTCATCTATTATACTCAAGCATAATTTTGTTTTGCATGAAAGTTACATTGAGAAATATGCATATGATAATGACTTTCAAGATGTGTATGCAAGATTGAGTCAAGGAAACCAAATTGAAGAGTTGGATTATCATGTACATAACAAATTGTTGTATCACTTGGGTAACTTGTGTATTCGACAGGGAGAAATAAAAAGTATCATAAGGGAGGCACACACTTCATTGATTGCTAGACACTTTGTTGTAGGCAAGACAATAGCGAATCTTCAAAGGTATTGTTATTGGCCATGCATGTTTGATAATGTATCTTGTTTCATTAGAGGATATTCTTTGTGTGCAACAAGTAAGCCTAGTAATAGGAAACTAGGATTGTACACTCCACTTCTGGTACCTTCACATCCATGGGAGAGTTCTCAATGGATTTTGTAGGAGGTCTTCCATTGTAAGGAAAAGGTCATGATTACTTGTATGCAGTTATACACAGGTTCAATAAAATGCATATGCTAACACCATGTAAAAATAAAATTACAGCTGAATAAACAACTCATATTTCTTCCAAAACATTTGGGTTCATTTTGGTCTTCCTACTTCCATTGTAAGTGATCGAGATTCTTGATTTGTTGGGAATTTTTGGTCAAATTTTTGGGACATGATGGACACAAATTGAAGAAGAGTACATCCTCTCATCCACAAACAGATGGAAAAACTGAGTTGGTCAACAAAACAATCATTCATCTTCTTATAGGATATTACAGCAAACATCCCAAGTTTTGGGATGAACAATTGCATTACATACAACATGCATACAACAAGGCAAAGCATTCTTCCACAAACACATCACCCTTTGGGGCATGTTTTGGTGCTTTCCAAGATCGCCATTGGACTTCATCTTTGAGAAAGATGTCGTCATCGATGGTCACAGTCACATTGATAAGGCAAGGAAGTTCATAGAGAAAATTTAGTTGATACATCACACAGTGTTGGAACGGCTAGAAAAGAGTCAAAGCAACTATAAGGTAAGGAATGACAAACACTGCATTGATCACAAATTTCAAGTTGGAGACGAAATTTTGTTATATATTAGCAAAGAGAGACTTCAAGGGGAAGGTAAAAAGCTTAAGCCAATTCGTTATGGTCTTTTTAAAATTCTGGAAAAGATTGGTAACAATGCATTTAAGCTTGATTTGCCTCCTTATATGCAAATATACAGTGTTGTTAATGTTGAGAATTTGAGATTGTTTGAGCCTCCTTTGATTGATGATCAAGGAGAGCCTATTCAATTGTCATCAATAGATGATTTCTCGCCATAATATCTTGATGAACTTCAACAGGATCTCATACTTGATAGAAGAACCAGGACTTCGAAGAGAGGGGATGTCGAATACCTTAGAGTGGGACTCAAGGAACAAAAGCATTTCAAAGCCAAATGGTTGCAGATCGAGAAGGTGAGGGAGTTGTACTTTCACCTGATGAACAATTGATAGTATATTTTGGGCTCCAAAAGGCTTCTAATGGGGAGGAATGATTAGGTGCTCATTATTTAGCTCAAAAATCAAAATTCTTAGAATGGCTCGAAACCTGAACAACTGTGTCCATCTCGGCAAAACAATCCTAATGCAACTCATTTCACTAAAAACTGAGTTTGTATGAGGAAGTTATTGAGTTCTGTTCTCTTTCCTAAACGGGTGAAATTTTGCAAAAAAATGGCCAATCACTACATTGTCAGCAGTCTCTACTACTAATGTGGCAAGTGACTAGGCAAGGTCAACTGTGGTCAACAGATCAATCGGAGCTTGCCAAGTGTCATATTTTTATTGTTTGTTAGAGGTGGTGACATGGTACTTTTGTATTGGTTAATGGTGGTCCAATGAGGAGGGGACAAGTGGTAAGCTCGGAGGCTACCATGTCTCCCTCCCCAAAGAACAGGACTCGGCACAGTGCATCAAAATTTTATGGACGCATCAAGGTTCAACCCTGCGACCTCCTCTACAATGTCCACAACACATAACCTACTCTGCTACCACATGGTTCTTAACCGTATAACATGTCATATATATTTAAACTTTAATGTATGTGGAGTGGGCAGTTAGGAGGGCCAGCCCTCCCCATGTGAACAACAATCAACATGGCAGTTACAGTTACCACAACCTCCGGCGGCTCCAAAACAAACCACAGCTACAACGGTTAATGCCATGTGAATGCTCCAAACTTCAGTGGTTATAGCTAGGTGGTGATCAGTCAGTTCCAAGAGCCAGCACTAACGGTGGTCACGAAACCATGAGTCATGACATGTGACAGCTCCACCTAAATCGCCAATGGTTATGGAAATGGTCAGCCATAAAACTGTGCTTAGTTTTCTAATCCTCCATTTAATCGCGCTTATATTTAATTAATCCTCCAATTAACTATAGTTTAACTTGGCGGGAATTCTAGTGGACCTCCAAAATCAGTTCCTACTCCAAAAATAATGGCCTTAACTAGAGTTCTTCTAGAATTGGAAGAGGTTTTCTAGGGAAAGACAGTTTGAGTCATAACTGGAGTAGTTTTTTACCAAATGGAGCTCAGGAAAAGGTGTTACTAGCTAATTTCGACATTCTGAACACATTAGAACGGGTATTAGGAGCAGTAGAGCTTACTAAAAAACATTTTTCCCATATTGAGCTAATATAGAGGCCCAAGCCATGGAAGCTAGACCGAGGAGATGTAGCCTAGGAGGGGTGAACTCCTTCATCAAAACACTGTATTAAGTGTTCAATTGATGGTTTTCTATACTTATTGTTGTTTTTGTTCAGAATTGTTCTTTTATGCTATTTTACTCATGAATATCACATTAAAATTTGATCAAAATTACTTGTTTACATTCATAAACAACCTAAGGAAACCTATGCATGGGAAGCAATGGAAAAACATTTGTTTATAAATTTGTAATTGAAATTAGCACAGAAAAACTAACATTCAATAACAGATCAATAGTCGATGCAAAAACTTTCAAGGAGGAAGAGGGTGGTGCAAACCCTTTTGTGGGCATGGAAGACTTCCAATCTCCATTCATTATTCAGAAGCATCAAAAGTCGAGTGCTAGTGGTGCACAGAAGATACAAAAATTGGACAAGTCCACCAGCATCGAGCCATTGGCCCTCATGGAGGGGGACCTTGATGAAATTAGGGATTTTGTCTAATCCACAACAGAAGATATATGGGGACACATCGAAGATCAATACCAATCAATATTGATGGAGCTCTTGTTAGTGTCCAATAGTCACAGGGATCAAATGTACTCTTTCCATGTGGTTGATAGAGTCTTAGGTCAAATTATTATATTTTCAAATAAAATTTGACATCCCCCCTAGTTTTCAAAAGGTACCAAGTCATTGTCTAAGTACCATTTCTACTCCCTCCACTTGTTTAAAGTCATCATCACCCATCATGGTCATGTCATCATTCCCTGTCCTAGGTCATCAAAAGAGTTAGTTGGTAACCATATAGGTCATGGTCTAGGATATACATTTGATGGTCATCATTATAACAGTCATCAATATCAAACAAGGGAGACATGACATCCATCTTGGTCATCATCATGGGATTTGGCAATTAGGGAACAAAAAGAAATCAAATTATCATTTCCTATTCAAGTTATAATGCCACAGTCAAATCATATCAGCTAAGTCATTTTGTCAAAAGTACACATGATGTCATTCAACCATCAAAGCCAAAAATTTTATTTTTCAAGTATAAAGGGGAATCAAAACATTTCCAAGCTCATTTTATCCTTTCAAAAGTTCCAATAGCTCCTCTCTACCATTGAGACACTCACAATAGCCATCAAAGCATTGAAATTCCATCACGACTACTCTAGCTATCAGTTTAATGTGTTTCTGGAGGAGGTTGTTGTGCTTTTCATTTCGGGGTTAAAGGGAGAAAGAAATGGTTCAGTTCTAATCCCAAGAGCTTCAAAGGATATTTGAATAAGTAATTAAAAGCTTCACCAACTCTATAATACAGTCTTTTCCCTCAGAAATTGATTAAGATCCCTCTCATAGGGTTTTGTTGCGTTTTTGCTACGCTTTTCATTTTCATGGTATTTGCTCCATTTGATGAATAAAATCCCTAGTTTCTCAGTCCATGTATCCTTTAATTCCCTCATCAAAAATTCCCCAATAATTTCCCACATCAAATTCTCTCATTCTACCAATTTTCTCAAAAACCAAAATTGTTGTTACGTTTCTAGGTTAGGACTGTGTTTTGTACTTTTCACCCCTCTACCCTAACTCATTTTGAGAAATTACACCACCAAAATATTCCTAAAATCTACCCTTCCCCTTATAATTTATTTAAAAATTTTCCTATCCTCCTTCCCCTCCATTCCCTTTCCTCAAGTTGTTGTTCTTTTATCTCTGTGTTGCTATCCTACAGAAACACAGCAACTATGTTCGGCACCAACTTCAAGCTTGGATTCTAAACAAATGGGAACGTATTTTTATAAACTAGAGGTGGTTTTGTTCATAAAATACTCAAAAACAATAACCTCTATCATTTTTTGGATATAATTTATTATTTTGGAGATATTTCAAAAATATAAGTTGCTACAAGAGAGTTGTTGCGCTTTTGACTCTGTTTTTGGTCATTATTTTCAAAACAAGTTTATGACCAAATGAAGATTAATATTGGAAAACAAGGAGGTGTTTGTTAAGAATAGACCCAAGAACAATAAACTTCTTAATTTTATACATAGGTATCATATATTGGGAGATATTCAACTTTCTTGGAGTCCTATTTCAGAAAATCAAATTCTCCAATTTTTCTTGCCTGTTTTAATCATTCTTTTGTGGCACTGATTTTGAAATGATGGGAACGAATTTAAAAACAATGAGAGAGGTTTTTCTCCAAAAAAACCTTATATACAAAAAAATATCCCCATTTTGTAAAAAATATCCCCATTTTGTAAAAAATATTATTGTTAAAGGGATATCAGTTCATCTTTGACCCCTATTTGTTCGCTGCTCTTCTGGAGAATTTGTTGCATTTCTGTGTGAGCAATTTTTTTTTTTACTACATGTAAAAGGTTAAAGAGAAACAAGGTTAATGTAAATGGTAAATTAGATTTTTTTATGCCATTGTAAATGTAAATATCCTATGGTTAAATTTAACATTGGATACACTTTTATAGATAGGATCAGTTAGCTAAAAGGAGGAAAGTCTGTTCTAACTCCTCCTAGGTCTTAGCAGAGATAGGATAGGTGCATGCACTTGCTTAGTTGATTTTTTAAAGATACAATTCGACTTCCTTAAGAGAAATTCGACCTCATATCCTATATGAGGCTGAAATTTAATGTAATCAAAGGTTGGATACTTGAAGCTCAGACTTTGGACTAGTGTACTTGACCATGTGCAGAAATATAACAAACAATTACAACTATTTTTATGGGATTCTTGTGTTGTGGTTAGTGGCTTTGTTTTCATTATGTTTTATTTCATATTTTATTATCAGACCTATATATCAACCATCTTCATTTCATCTTATGCTTTATCTCAAAACATAAATCATCATCTAAATGCCCTGTTTTGTTTAGGATTATCATTTCAATGTTTTCCTTCTAGATAAGTGAATTCATGCTTTTGCTCACTTAAATCCTATTGTATCATCCTCGCTACACTATAATGACAAATCATTTTGAGTCACTGATTGCATCTACTTTGCCCCATATTATGAATGCAACTGACCTTTAGTAATACTTGACCTAGTTCTTAGGCCTAGTGCTCTTTATCCAACAAACCCTACTGAGTTGTTACCTAACCTAAAATCTACATATTCTCCAGTCACTTCCATTGGCTGTGAGGTTGTTTTAGAGAGAGCCCTCTCTGATTTGGTAGGGCTAGATACCAAATCAAAAGTTGGCATGAGGTTACCTCTTTGGTTTCCTTTCTCATCCTTGGGAAACTAAGGAGCACTAACATTTTGGCATCATTGTCGGGGAAGAAAAAGCTCACATTTTCCCTGGGTGTGAAAAACAAGGATAAGATATGATTTTCTAATGGTGGATAGTAGCTAGACACATTTAAAGGCTAAACCATTCACCTGGTGACTCCAATCAACTTTCAACCTAATTTGAAGGCTCCATTGGAAAATGAACCTTACCAACAAAAACATGAAAAGACAATATGGAAATATTAGGTATTCAAGTTGGAATCTTGTCCAAGACATAATATGCTTTATTGTTAATTATTTCTTCTCTTTTCCTGAGAATTTCATGAAGGTTTTCCAATGTATATTGTATTTGAGAAAAGATCACAAACCTGCATTTGATTCCTCCCCTTTGAATATTGTGAATACAAATTCTCCTTACACTTTTGGTCTTGGTCAAGACCCTTCTTCTGAAACTTATGTTGATCATATTCAACTTGATGAACCTCAAGAGATCAAGATTAATTTTACAAATTCTATAAATACTTATACACCTTTTAAAATTCCATATAGATACAAACCTCTCACCTTACCTCCTATACTCCATGATTTCCCTAGAAGTCTTCCTAGGTTTGATGGAGAATATGGTAACATCACTGCTAAAAAACACATTCAGAGTTTTGAAAATTTTCTCGACCTTTTGGAGGTTGAAGAAGATGATGTCAATATGAGGATTTTTTCTCTATCTTTGAAAGGCGAAGCCAAGAAATGGTTCAAAAACTTGTCAGCTGCAAGCATTTTCAATTTCCATCAGTTTGTGAAAGTATTCCTTGATAAATGGGTGATGAAGAGGAATCCTTTTATGATTTTAAAAGAATATAATCATTTGAAAAGATAGCTAGGATAAATAGTGCAAAAATTTTCTTCCAGGTTCAATCAAGTGTATTATTCAATGCCTACTGATATAAAACTACCTCCCAGTTTAGCTCTCTTACACTACTCGGATTCCTTTGATCTATAAATGGCATTTCAATTGAGAGAAAGGAACACTACAACACTCGAAGAAATGCAGGACAATGCAATAAGTGTGGAAGCTAATCTATTGGTCAAAAGGTCAAAGTTGAAGGCAGAAGAGAGGGAGAACATAGAGAAGGAGTACCTGACATCTTCAGAAGTGAAGCTCGACATTTTGGTAAGCACAATGGAAGAAATGATGCAAAAGATCATCATGAGAGATGAACTTGTTGTTAAAAAACACCATGTCCCACTTATTGCAGAAGAAGAAGATGTTGCTGACCCTAACCATTTTCCTGCTAATCCCAGTTACAATAGATCAGAAAATGATTGTTTTTTGTATTCATTCATGGACAGTCATGAAAATTGATTTGTAGATCAACCCGTGGAGAAGAAATCTACTGATACAATGTGTATGCTTGATGAAATTCCTTATAATTATGATTTACCCAAGTATGATAAGTATCATGATGACTATGTTGTCAAAATCGAGGCTAACTCTTCGAAGAAATCATCAGCATGTTTTTGGAAGGAGGAAGTTCAATTAGAGCAACTAAAATATAGCACTAAGCCTATGCATATAAATCATGACAACAATGAAGAAAATGCAGAAAATTTTAAAGCTGGTGAAAGGTATTTTCCTTTATGTTTTACTTCATTTCAGTTACTGAGGGAAAAATTTCCCAAGAATGGAAA
Organism: Pinus tabuliformis; assembly: GCA_031772625.1. Lineage (NCBI taxonomy): Eukaryota > Viridiplantae > Streptophyta > Pinopsida > Pinales > Pinaceae > Pinus > Pinus tabuliformis. Next base: position 1,092,818,578 of record CM062805.1, read on the forward strand.
TCAACAGTCTTTCAATTTTGATATTGAGCACAAAAGAATCCAATGAACTTCCTGATTGGGTTCATTACCTTTGTGTTTTTCTTCATTCGAAAAAATAAGAGAAAATTATAAGGTTGCCAAGGAAGAAAATAAGCAAGTTGACAACAATTTGCAACCTTCTCCTGAAGTTATTGAGAATTTTGTTTGTAATATAGAGCCTTTTTTCAATCCACAATCACAGTTACCAAGCAGCATTCAACTTGAAAATGCAGATGAAAGTGTGGAACATGAAGATTTTATACAAGATCATTCAATTTCATCAGAACCAATCCACAAAAATTTACAACAACTTTCTCATATTTGCAATGATCCAGTAGGCAATTACATGGATGACCTTCGTATCCAAAATTCTCATCCTTTAGCTAGATGTGAGTTTGAAGATAGGATTGATAAATATTTAGTTTGGCATCAAGATTCAATGTCTTGTTCAACTTGCAGTCATATAACGAAAATTACTAGTTAGAATTGAAGAAGAGTAAGGATGAAAATGAAAGTTTATATTCATGGTATAAAGACCACCTATAGTAGAATTACAATCTGTTGGATGAGCTAAACCTCAATGCACATTTGTTTGAAGATAATTTTGCACCATTTTTGGAGTCAACAAGGGGATGCGAATTTTTCAATCCTACCAAATTTGGATTTGTTTGCAAGTTTTTATTGGAGCTGTCATCATGCATAATTTCTTTTTTTCTTGTAAACAAGCATATGAAAAGAATTCAATCAGTGGATAAAATTCTTGCATGGTTGCATTGGCTATTCCATTTTACTTGATCATGTGATTTATGGATCAGTTAGAGTAGGTAAGGTGTCATGAATAAGCTCAAAATTCTGAGCTTTTTTTTTTCAATGTCATTTTCCAACAGAGTTTTTTGTTGACGGTGTATAGTTCAACTTTCAGTTTGATTTGAGTTAGTTTGAGGATTATAGTTGCAGTGACTCCATCACCCAATGGATAAGGCTACCTAGTCTATGGTGTTCTTGACACCTCCTAAAGGAGCTTCCATCCCCAGTTGGAGCCAATGTTAGTGTCCAATAGTCATAGTGATCAAATGTACTCTTTCCATGTGGTTGATAGAGTCTTAGATCAAATTATTATATTTTCAAACAAAATTTTACATCTCTCCTAGTTATCAGAAGGTCCCAAGTCATTGTCTAGGTACCATTGCTACTCCCTCCACTTGTTTAAAGTCACCATCACCCATCATGGTCATGTCATCATTCCCTGTCCTAGGTCATCAAAAGAGTTAGTTGGTCACCATATAGGTCATGGTCTAGGATATACATTTGATGGTCATCATTATATCAGTCATCAATATCAAACAAGGGAGTGATGTCATCCATCTTGTTCATCATCATGGGAGTTAGGAATTAGGGAAAAAAAAATCAAAGTATCATTTCCTATTCAAGTTATAATGCTACAGGCAAATCATATTAGCCAAGTCATTTTGTCAAAAATACACATGATGTCATTCAACCATCAAAGGCAAAAATTCAATTTTTCAAGTATAAAGGGGCATCAAAACATTTCAAAGTTCATTTCATCCTTTCAAAAGTTCCATGAGATCCTATCTACAATTGAGACACTCACCATAGCCATAAAAGCATCAAAATTCCATCACCACTGCTCTAGTTATCAGTTTGTTGTGTTTCTGGAGGAGGTTGTTACGCTTTTCATTTGGAGATTAAAAGGAGCAAGAAAGGGTTCATTCTCATCCCACAAGCTTTAAAGGATATTTTAACAAGTAATTAAAGTCTTCACCAACTCTCTAATGCAATATTTTCCCTCAGAAATTGATTAAGGTCCCTCTCCTAGCGTTTTGTTGCGCTTTTAATTTTCATGGTCTTTGCTCCATTTGATGAAGAAATTACCCAGTTTCTCAGTCCACTTATCCTTGTATACCCTCATCAAACATTCCCCAATCATTTCCAACATCAAATTCTATCATTCTACTAGTTTTCTCAAAAACCCAAAAGGTTGTTGCGCTTTTGCTACGTTTCTGGGTCAGGATTGTGTTTTTTCCTTTTCACCCCTCTCCCCTCACTCATTTTGAGAAATTCCACCACCAACCTCTTCCAAATATCTACCCGTACCCCCTATAATCTATTTTAAAAATTTACTATCCTCCTTCCCATCCATTCCCCTTCCTCAAGTTGTTGCGCTTTTAGCTCTGTGTTGCTATCCTATAGAAACACGGTAACTATTTATGCACCAACTTCAAGCTTGGATTATGAACAAATGGGAAAGTATTTTTGAAACCTGGAGGAGGTTTTTGTGAATAACATATCCCAAAACAATAACCTTTCTCATTTTTTGAATATAATTTATTATTTTTGAGATATTCCCACAATACAGGTCGCTACAAGAGAGTCATTGCGCTTTTGACTCTGTTTTTGGTCATTATTTGTAAAAGCCATTTCTGACCAAATTAAGATTAATATTGGAAAAAAAGGAGGTTTTTGTTAAGGCTAGACCCAATCACAATAACCTCCTTAATTTTCTACACAAGTGTCATATATTGAGAGATATTCAACTTTCTTGGAGGCGTATTTCAGAAAATCAAATTCTCCAAGTTTTCTTGTTTGTTTTAGCCATTCTTTTGTGGCACTAATTCCGAGATGATGGGAATGAATTACAAAAAAATGAGAGAGGTTTTTCTCCAAAACAAATGTATCTACAAAAAAATCTCCCCATTTTGTAACAAATATTATTCTTAAAGGGATATCAGTTCATTTGTGACCCCTATTTTTTCACTATGCTTCTGGAGTATTTGTTGTGTTTCTCTGTGAGCAATTTTTTTTTTACTACATGTAAAAGGTTAAAGTGAAACAAGGTTAATGTAAATGCTAAATTAGATGTTTTGATGGAATTTTAAATGTAAATATCCTATGGTTAAATTGAACATTGGATACTCTTTTAGAGATTGGATCGGTTAGCTAAAAGGAGGAAAGTCTATTCTAACTCCTCCTAGGTGTTAGCAGAGATAGGATAGGTGCATGTACCTGCTTAGTTGAATTTTTGAAGATGGAATTCGACCTCCTTGAGAGGAATTCGACCTCATATCCTATATGAGGCTGAAATGTAATGTAATCAAAGGTTGGATACTGGAAGCTCATACTTTGGACTAGTGTACTTAATCATTTGCATAAATATAATAGACAATTGCAACTATTTTTATGGGATTCTTGTCTTTTGGTTAGTGGATTCATGTTTTATTTTATTTTTTAATATTAGACCTATCTATAATCCATATACATTTCATATTATGCTTTATCTCATGATTTTTAAATAGAAATCATCATCTAAATGCTCTGTTTTGTTTGGGATTAACATTTCAATGTTTTCCTTCCAGATAAGTGAATTCATGCTTTTTCTCACTTAACTCCTACTGTATCATCCTCACTACACTACAATGAAAAATAATTTTGAGTTACTGATTGCATCTAACTTTCCCCATCTTATGACTGCAACTAACCTTTAGGAATACTTGACCTGTAGTCCTAGTTCTCTTTATCCAACGAACCCTAATCAAACCCTACTGAGTTGATACCTAGCCTAAAATATACATATTCTCTAGTCACTTCCATTGGTTGTGAGGTTGTTTTAGAGAGAGCCCTATCTGATTTGGTAGGGCTAGATACCAAATCAAAAGTTGGTATTAGGTTACCTCTTTGGTTTCCTTTCTCATCCTTGGGAAACTAAGGAGTGCTAATAGGTCCAATAGGGCCTTAAGGACTTGTAAGTATAGACAAGCATTATACAAGAGAGCGTGGGTCAAGTGAGATTGAACCAAGCGAGTGAGATAACCTCAAAAATAGAGCTTACCACATACCTCTACGCAGTGCAGTTGTCGTAGGGATCATTGCATGTTGAGACTTCGTAAGACAGGGCACGCATATTACATATGAAGAAATTGAGCCTTAACCTTGCAACGCTCTCCATTCAGTCATTGCATGAGTTGCATCAATGAGTATCAGATGAGCTCAGGGTACGGGAATAATGGGCATTATTGGTTATCATTGAAGTCAAGACTAAAAACCAACAATTGTTCGAGGAAAAGGCACAGGTGCTAAAAGAACGTGAAGAGGTCGTTGCGCGTAGTCAGTAGTTGCAAGCACTGATAGGGCAGATGCAGTGAGCTTCCTGAGCTCCAAATTCCAATAGAGGTAGCTTTGGCTGAGAAATTACAGAAGCTGGAAGTGGCAGTGAAAGAATCTAAGGCTAAGGTGGGAAAAGTGAAGTTTGAGCTGCAACTGTAGATTTCATAGCTTCAGATGAAGCTGCAACCTACCACCCCTCCAAAAGTCTGAGAGACACGCAAGGCTACTATCAAATTTGATATGGAAGTTCTTACTGCTGCAGTTAACGACTGCAGCCAAATTTGTGAAAGTACGATGGAAATGTGGGCCTCACTGCAGGAGGGCCCACATCTGCATAAAATTGAAACTGACATCCACAAGAATCTACTACAGTTTGATGAGATTAGGGCAACATCACAGACCTTAGAACCTATGCAGAGGTTCGCTAGACTCCATGAAGGGAAAACCATACAGACTCAGATCGATGAGCTGCATTGATAGGCCTCTACCATTTTGGCAAGGATGTATTCGTGGGCTGATGAAGCAAGCCAATTGTCACAGAATGTACAGAGAAAATTGAAATCCCTCAACAGATGCAGAGGATGATGGGCTTAGCATTCGTAGGGCCAACTACAGAGAAGTTGGTTGAAGAGGTTCAGCAGGTAGCCGCGCAGTGTACAACCGAACTTCAAGCCTTGAATTCAAAATTCAGTTGCCTCAAAGCACATGTCGAGGACATACCTGGTGAGTGACTTGGGATGAGTCACATCTTTGTGTTGGGGGTGTTATCACTTAATAATTCTAATGCCCAAATTTCTCACATTAGTTTGATGGTAAAGGTCAGTGCTAGTCTAAGTTTGATTTTTTTTGTTTTCCTTAGAGTCTGAGTCTTAGGAGTCTTGATGGTATACTTAAATAAAGGTCAACTATGAATTCCCATTCATCACCAGTCTCATAACCATGTGTCAGTTTTGTTCAAAGTTTACTATGTGCCACAAAGCTCTTTAGGTGATTTCATAGCGCATAAATCATTTTGAAGTGTTTTCGCAGCGCATAAATCCTTTTTAGCAGTTTCGCAGTGCAATATGTTTTAGGTGATTTCGTAGCGCATAATTCAGATTTTACACTGGCTGTGCTACAAAATCGGAGATTCGTGCAATCCGTAGCAAATCTTTCCTAACTGTCAAATCTGTCAAGTTCAGTTATGGTTGCATCATTCATTGTCAGCTTATATACTCCACATATCATGTCCAACCGCTTATCTCCATCATTACAGCTGCTAGATACCTTGGTACGCTTGGATTGCAAGTTCCAAGAAAAGCCAGGTATTCACAGTCTTAATTATGATTGTATTCGTTGCATGAGGAACAAGTCTGCAAGTTTTCAATTTGAATGCATTGTTATCAAGCGAGGCAGTTATCAAGTGAGGCAGTCATTCAAGCGAGGCAGAGATTGAAGATTGAGCAGCGCTAGTGTTTCAAACCTTCATTACGCTGAAGTCTCATGGAGGGATCTGCAGAAAGAAAAGACCACAGATCAGGTAGATGTTTAAGAAATGAACCTAAAGGTGTAGACATTATCTTGAAAAACAAAGAAGTTGAGTATGCATTCAAGCAGGTTGGATGTTGGAAGTTTTGTGAGAAACTCCAGGGAGGTCATGCACAAATCACCAAGGAATTTTCTTTGAATTTCACAGGGCTGAATTCAAAGGTTGGGATGCTCGAATTGCAAGTCTCACCAGAGGTAATATTCACATTTACTGAGATTCCAAGGGGACAAGAAACTTGGTTTAAGAATTTCAAATTTAATATGACCCCCTGCAAAGAGTTTCTGAAGCCATAGTACATTGACTCAGATTTAAACAAGTTTGTGCCTAGAAATTATGTCAAGGACTCATATGCCAATCTGCTTACCTGTATACAGAGGTACCTTACCTGTGAAGGGAGATATAATAAGGTGTATTCATATCATTTCAAGCTTCTGCTACATTTTACAGGAAAGATATCCCTTGATTTACCTTTTTACTTATTTCGTAGCTTAAGCAAAATGTGTGATAAGGTGCAGTTAAGGAAAGAAGCCTGTGAGACCTCATTGTTTCACCATGGTTTAATTAAGCTGATCATTCTGCATGAACTCCAGAGAGTAGGTAGAGACTGGCCCACATTCATATTCATGTCTGATTTCAAGAACGAGACCAGTCTCAGTCCTCAAGCTGCAAAAGATCTTCCGACAACAGCTAGTCATCAGGCAGAAACAAGATCCACGAGGTTTACAAAGTTGAAGGCTAGGAAACAAGTAAGGGAATCCACTAAGCCACTGACTATTGAAGATACACCCCAGCAGTCCCTTAAAGAGAAAACTCAGGGCAAAGAAGGCACACATGAATCAAACACAAGTGAAGGAATCCAAAGAAGAAGGACTAGGAGCCAGGTAGCTAAAGAAAAAGGCAAGTCAGTGATTATTGAGGAAAGCCCTGTTTCAAAGGGAGACTTGAATGACTTACTGCAAGCCATTGATATTGAAGAATCTCCCCTAGTTCAAGCAGATTTGATAGAGTCAGGAAAAGACAAGGCTAAGAGAGTCAAAGCCTCGAAAAAACTCAAGTTTGATGATCAGGTTGATCAATTTGTCTTTAAGCCAAGAAGACCCATAACGAGGAATTTTAAACAAATACAGGAGGTACTGCCAAGAGCAGATGAAACAGGGGAGGTAACACAGCCTCATGAAGGAAAAGATAAAGGCAAAGCAATTACCCTTCAAGAAGAAGATAGTGTGGAAGAGTTGAAAAGGAGGTTGGAATTGGAAAACTTTGAAATTGCTAGACTGAAGAAAGCCTCCAGGAAATTTGCAATTAAGGAGGCTTATTTTAACCAAATTTAAGCTCGGTGGGAGGAAAAAACATTTCAAATACCTGAGGTGGTTGATTGTAATGTTCAATTCCATAGCTGGACTGTCCCTGCAATAAAGGAAGCACAATTCATCAAAAAGGTCAACAGAAACCTGAGAGTTGGGATCAGAGTCATGAAGAAACAAATTGAAGACTTAAAGATACAGTTAAGCCAGCAGAAAGAATTTCCTTAAGGGAGTCACACATCAAGTAAGGTTATGTTTCAAAATTTGATGGTTTTCCTTGTTATAATCTTTCTTGAAGAATCATACATTTCCACTCAGTTTTGAAAATCTTTGGAGCAATTGAAAAGGATGTTTAAATATCAAGAGGCTCAAAATAGCAAAATTTCGGGTTGAAACTATGTTTTTGGAATTACATAGCAGTTTCGTAGCGCGCTACGAAACTGCTGAAGATGATGACTGATGCACAGCAATTTCGTAGCGCGCTACGAAACTGTTGAAGCTACATAATTTAAACTCAGTCAACTGATTTTGAAAGACCGAGGGAAATTTTTTGAAAAAAGGAATATCTTCAAGGGATCATCTAAAGGTATCAACTTTCAACAAGGTCAAGACAAGTGGAGGAAACATATATTTGAACCCAACTCTAAACTTTTTGTTATAAAGTGATCACATTTACTACAGTCCATGATATGTAAGAGAGCTTGGAGGAGCTTTTGTCTTCACACATGGAAAAGGTTGACAACACATCAAGGAAGTGGCATTCTGATATATTTTGTATAATCAAAGATGAAGGGCATGGTTCATTGGATTCGAATATCTTTGAGGAAAACCAAAGGCAGATAAATAGGGGCAGTTTCCTATTTTTCAGGGGCAATGGAGAAGATGTGACATTGAGGACCAGTATGGAGCTTCGAACATCCACCACAGCCAAACTAAAAAAGGACCACTTGTCAAAGAACGAGAATGATTGTAATTAAGGCTATTATTAGCATGATATGGAGTTAGACTCCTATTTGACTTAGATCTCTAAAAATTCTAGTAGCAGTTTGTTACATTTAATAGGTAGTTAAAATTTGAATAGGTGTCATAAGAAGTAGAATTCGAGTTCCCCTCACATTGGAGGAGGAATCTCAGCTTTGTAAAAGAACTCTATATATAGGAGAAAGAGCAATGTACCAAGGGTTGGAAATTTATGAAAAAAACTCTGATATTTGGCTTATGTAAAGACTTTGTTTTTTGGTAATACAGTACTGGCTTATGCTTCTCAAGAATCATAAAGAGTTCAATGTAATGAGTTTCTTTTGTTGTATTTTCATGTTATCTACAGTGTTATGAGTATGTGATTACTTAGAAATCATTAACAGTGCTCTAATTTCCTTCATATACTTGTAAGCTGCCTTCTATATGTTTGGTGTGTTGAAATCTGAATGCCTTGACTTCTATGCAAAGCCAACCCTACTGTCAATACACAATCATATATGACTCCATAAGCCCAATGGATACTTGTTAGTTGTGTTTCCACAATTTTCATTTTTTATTTGTTTCACAAGAGTTAGCCATCTTGATCATAATCAAAAACCTTTAATCCTTTGAGAGAGCCCTCTCAGGTTGGGGAAGTTAAACCTCAGCCTAAAGTAGGTTTGAAACAGTTACTTGAAGTCTTCCTGGTCTACAGCCTTCCAGGGCCTGATTTTGAGATAGCAGGGGGCTTGTTGGGATGGGGTCCCCCAGGGTTAAATTTTTTCTAAGTCTTAGGTCAAAGTTTGATAAGGAATTGTAAAGTCGTCGGATTTTGAGGAGAGGAGTGTGAGTAGCATGGGTTGTTAAGAGTAAAATGGGATTTTAGGGAAGTCAAAGCCCCTTATTTTGTAAATATATGAGTTTATTAAGCTCCGCCCATGGTTCGCAGACCATGGTAATGTAATGTAAACACTATAAAAAGGAGTCATTGAGGAGTCATTAGGCAGTGGAGGAATTAAGTTCAATGTTATGATTGATGCTAAGAGTTTGAATTGTCCCTTTTTATATTTGGGTGAAGGGGAAGGCCCATGCTCCTGTGTGCATGGAGACCTTGGTAAGTCCGTAGCTAAGTGCACGGGCCCCTGCAGCTATGTGCGTAGGGTCTGAAAAGTATATATATTGAAGATCTGAAATAATAAAGAGTATTTGAAGAAATTCTAGGTCCAAACTGTATACTTATGTGTTTTCTGTATTTATGCTCAGTTGAATACCATTTATCTGTAACATTATCTTAGTTACACCACAAATATGTGGATCTACTATTATATGTTATTTTATGATGATTAGACCCTTAGGCGAAGCTCATAAATCTGTTTAATTGGAAATTGCTTTAAGTTTGTGGATTTTTAGGATAATGGTTCGCGAAGGTCAAATCAAGCCTTAAACTAGAGAAACGCATTATCCCCCACATCACATAGCCTTCTGGATGCAGAAACCTGGTTCTATTATCCCCCAATACTGCCTCGGGTGAGACTGCAGTCTGCGCCAATCGGGTTATTGCTGAAAGGGCCAACAGTGTAGGGTTTTGTTAGTTAGCGTAGCTAACTCTGAACCTAGGTCCAAGCCCCCTAAAGCCAACATATACTAGAACAAATGTTATAGATTTGATGAACAAAGAAGTGACAGTTCATAGATAGATGAATGTTAAAATATAAAGTTTTGGAAAGTATACACAGATACTATTCAAAAGGGTCACGCACATACGCAAGTATTGTGAAGAAAAGTCATGTACATAATTCGCACCATGGTAATCTAGATATCAATGGTCTTTACCACGGTATTGGACAATAGTAATGGAAGAAACAACAATTATTTGATCCCGTCAAGGAATACCAATGACATTACTAAGGGATTGGCCTAAGTTAATGGCAAAGGCTAAACCTATATAAGGAGATGGGGATCAAGGTGTTAAGTTCGCATGTAATGGGTTATTCATGTGTGATCTAATCTAAAACAAGTGTACACCAGGGAGCAAGGAGAAGACTTAGATCTGAAATATCTCAAGTATGTTGAAATATGTTCTTGTTTGATTTACTTATTGAAAATGTCTCAATAACTAACAATGATAGATCTCTAGTTATAATGATGTTGTGATTTGAATGAAGTAAAAGTTGGAGAGAGTGAAATTTTGTTTGCAATGAAAGTTCTTAGATCTATACACAGGTTTGTCTCAAGTTAGTCACATATATATTCAGATCTGCTTTTGGGTAGTCACATATATTTTCTGAGGTGTTTTTAGTATGCTCATATCTTTACATGGGTGTTTTGTATGATAAGAATGTACTTACTCCGACATGATCTAAGGAATTCATGTATATATACTAGGGTTTTGCAGTATGCCTTATTGATGACATTTGATCAGTTCTTTTATGATTACTGTTGTCTGTCGATTATGTCTCTATTATGTTGATCTGTATATGACAATTTTGAATGGGTTAAATGCGGAATGATATATTTATTGGTGATAATGCTATAGTATGGTGATCTATGTGTAGTTCAGTAATTTTTTATTGGTTCAAGTGATCTGTGACCGATGGAATGATCTATGTATGGTTTAGTTATTGATAATTCAATGTTTAGTATTCTGAGATCTGTACGTAGGTATGATACATAGGAAGCACGTACACACACTGATGTGATACAAAGAAGTAGCATATACATTTTGAAGTATATATGATCAGGGTTTGAAGTGACAATAATTGGTTTTTGTGATGAACAAAGTATGACTTGGTAAGAATGGTTGTGCATTGATATGATTAGGTTTGATCTAGTTGCATTGGTTGATTGATATTCATTGTTTGGTTTTTTTATGTTATAGTTTGCAGTTGGTTCAGTGTTTGGCTTTAGAATTGTTACTTGGTATATGATGGAAGTGGGTCAAGTCTGAAAATATGATGAAAGGTGGCCTACAAATTTTGATGTTTTGAGTCAATTGGATTCAGTAAGGAATATTATGAAATATTATGAAACATGGTCCATAAGAGGTGCTAAGGATTGGAGCATTCAGTGAGGGAGTCAGAACTTGCTTCCAATCATAGCTGGTAAATTTGTGTAGGTGGGTAGGAGTCGGTAAATGAAATCAGGGGGTTAGATCTCCCTTCTTGTGGGTGTTGGAGAATGAGATAGGTTGTAGCCTTCTGTAGGTGGGTTCCTACATACTGGTAAGAGTTTGTACTAGTACAATATTGTAAGAATATTTTTCTTTATATAATCAGAAAGAAGACAAAGACGATGACAACGATGGTTTTCTCCCACATTAGTTTTCCACCTAAAAAATCTTGTTGTTCTCATGTGTTGTTGTGTTTCTTATGTGTGATGATTTATTCTTCTCTTATGGCTCATGGTTACTATTTAATTAATGAATAATGAAGTAATGACGCATTGGTTAAAGATGAACAAATGATGAAATAAACGATAAATTAGTTATCTAGATATACATGGTTTTCATTTACCATAGACACATACATATGTTGGTTTCTTGAATGACAGTAGCATACAAAAACTAGAATAAGTAATTAAAAAGTTAAAGTGAGTTTGAAATATTGATTCACCCCCCACCCCCTTTCAATATTTTCACCAACAATTAGTACAAAACAACAACCTAAACTAATTAAATTAGCTAAGGGGATCACAGAGTGATATTAACCTAGGAATCTTGACTTGTTCAAAGATTATGCTAATATATTTTCTTGGTCCTATGATGATTTTAAAACCTATGGTACTCATATAATTAAGCATAAAATTCCTTTAAAATCAGGAATCAAGCCTCATAAACATAAGCTTAGGAAAATTAATCCCCTTCTTCTCCCCCTGATAGAAAAACAAGTGAAAAAAATGCTCCAAGCTAAGATCATCGTGTCTTTAAGATACTCAGATTAGGTAGCTAATCTAGTTCTTTTCAGGAAGAAGAATGAAGAGATCAGATCATGTGTGGACTTCAAAAACATGAACAAAGATTCTCTAAAGGATAACTACCCTTTGCCCATGATGGATTCAATAGTTTACAAAATGTAGTGGGGTCATCAAGGTTGTCCATGATTAATGGGTTCTCTAGATATAACCAGATTGTTGTGCATCATGATGATCAAAAAAAGACTTCCTTCACCACACCTGGGAGAATATTCATGTATGATAGAATCCCTTTTGGCCTCATGAACGTTGGTGCCACGTTTTAGAGGGAAATGTATATAGCTTTTCTTGGGGAAAAGGATAAATTCGTGGTCATTTACTTGGATGACATAACAGTCTTCTCAAAGTCTGACGAGGAACACTTGCAACATTTACCCAATGAAGTCCCAATTTTCCCTCAGAGAAGGTGTTGGCTTTATGGGCCCTGACCCAGGTTTAGTGTTAAGCAGCCAAGAAAATCTTACACTACTGGCCCTTTCAGAATCAATCCGCGGAGTGCGAACTGAAGTCTCACCTGAAGCAGTATCGGGGGATGCAAGAACCAAGTTTTTGCAGCCCAAGATGGTTGTGATGTTGGTTATATGCCCTAACCTTCCTTCGCGTAGACTAATAAGCCCTTTAGGGCTTATCAAATTACTTCTCTTATTCATCCTTGAAGCCTTCGCGAAAGTCTCTGGTCATCCTTCGTGGATCCTAAATAGATATATCAGGCACTTACGCACCTCTGTAATTACTCTTACTTCTGTATTTATTCAGATTTGCTTAAGTATTGATTAACTTTAACATGCATTACGGTTATCTTCACGTAAATAGATATTCTTACTTGCGTTCATATGACAAAGTAAAATACATAGATTCGCACATCAATATAGCATTAATTCATAACCCCAATACTCAGCATTAATTCATAACCCCAATACTCAACATAATCACAACATTCATAACAGAATTAAAATAACGCATACACAGATAATTCCATAATACTTCTCTTATTGATAATCCATATTTCCAGTACAAACTCTGACTACCCTATGCACACAACTGCAGGGGTTTGCGCACTCAACTCTGGACTTTTACCCTAGGCCTCTGCATACTCAACTATAGAGCCTCTTCCTACGCTAAGACTCTTCACTCTTAGCTCTTCACAGACCCATAAACTTACTCAAAACTCTACCAAGAACTTGTGACTTTGCTGCCTTAGACTCTTCTAAGACTCCCTTTTTATACAATCCCATGGTCCGTAGACCAAGGGTAGATCTCATCAAGCTGACACAACTATCTAAAATAAGGGCATAAACCCTTTTTGACTGCTTACATCTTCGCACTCCACGGCCACAAAATGTGGAGACTTTACATTCTCTACACAAAACTTGGGCCTTTAGGCCCCAAACTTGGGTTTTTAACCCCAAAATTGACCTCGGGTAACTCGTTCCCAACAGAAGGCAAATTGTTAGGGCACATAGTCTCGAGAGGAGTGAAGATTGACCCCAAAATGGTGGAAGAAATTAGTAGTATCCCTTTGCCATGAAACAAAAAGGAGATTCAAATTTTCTTAAGTAGAATAAATTTATTGAGAAGGTTTGTACCCAATTATGTTGAAATTGTGAGGGAGATAGAAAATATGCTAAAGAAAGACAAAGAGGTTAAATGGAATGCAGAAGCAAGAGATTAATTTACAAGAATTAAAAAGGCCTTTGGAGAGGCCTGAGTTTTGGCTAGTCCTAATTATCAAAAGAATTTTCTCATCTTTTCCTTTGCATCCTCTAACAGTGTTGCAATTGTCTTATTGCAAAAGAATGAAGAAGAGAAGGAGAAACCTGTTGCATTTTTCAGCTAAGTATTAAGAGATGTAGAACTGAAATATAATAGTTTGGAAAAGCATGCCTATTCTCTATTCAAAGCCTTGAAGGCTTTCTAGACTTACATTTTGCAGTCTAGGATAATTGCTTATGTTCCTACAACATCTATAAAATACATCCTCACGTAGGGAGACAGTGAAGGAAAGAGAAGCAAATGGATAGCTAAAATTCAAGAATATCACATGGACATCATGCCCAATAAATTGGTAAAAGAGTAGGGTTTGGCTAATATTTTTTTAGAAGCACATTTCTAGACATTAGACATAAATTTGTTGGCTGAAAATTCAAAACTAGAGAAGGAAGACAAACAAGAAAACAAAAAAAGAGAAGGATAGAAAATTGAATTGAAGTACTTGCATTATAAGTGGTATAAATTCATCGTCCATTATTTGCTATTTTTGGAATTCCCACCTAAATTTGGCAGAGCTAAGTATAGATATTTGAGGTTGCAAGCACATAAATTTATTGTCTCCAATGGTCAGTTGTATTGGAAGGACCCTGTGGGAGTGCTACTACTTTTTTTGGTTGAAGGAGAAGTCCCCAAAGTAATAGACGAAATTCATGTCTATTATGCACTAGACCTATGATAATAACAAAATGACAAAAATTTGAAAAAATATTGCCAAAAACATAGAAATATCACATGAATTGAGACAAGATACAAATATATTTTATTATTCAAAAGAATATTACAATGTTCACTTTTCGCTTCGAGGGGGTTGTTGGACTTTAGATAAACCAATGCTCCCCATGTTTTTCACGACATGGACTAACTGCCTCTCATGGATCCTTATCTTTGGCGATGTGATCATTCACTAACGCTTGCACGTTTGGGTATAACGACAATCGTGATTCCTAACATCCCCTATGGGGGTAATTTGTTATAACCTAAGAGGTGATCACCTAGCCATTTTCCACTAGGATGATCAAAATACATTAGATAGTATGGTTTTTACACCTAAAAACCCACTTTCACCTTAGGAAATAATTTAAAGAAACACTTTTCCTAAATTATTTCTATTTACCCACTTGAAAATAACCTAGAAATTCATTTAATTAATTTCATGTTATTTTCATATTTACCCATCTAGTGAAAATAATTAAAAATGTTTTCGCTTATCCATAGGAATAATTAAATAAATCATTATTTATTTATTACTTTTTAATCATTTAACTTCTCTCCCTTGAAATAATTATTTACTAATTATTTCTAACCCCTTTTGAATATATTACCCAAGAATAATTAAATAAATCATTATTTGTTTATTATTCCTTAATCATTACACATTTATGTTATGAAATCATTATTTAATAATTATTTCTAAATCACTTTGACCACATCTTCTTAAAGTAATTAATAAACAATTTTATATTTATTAATTACTTTAACCATTTTTCTTAATTAACTCAAGAAATCATTATTTTTTGACTTAATTCACTATATAAATATTTTTTGACCATTTAAAGAATCTTTTCGTCTCTCAAAAATAATAAATTTCTCCTAATGGTTAGATCTTGATTTGGTCTAATAATATTTTATTATTTTACTAAATCTAAATCTATCCTAGCATTTCATTATAAATAGATGTTTTTCATCACTCTATACACATAACCATTTCATCATTTTCACTATCATCTAAAATCATTCGAGCTCCCACACTGAGTTCATGTATTCATTATCAATTTTTCTCATTGCAACCAGTGAGAAAGAGATCAACTGTTGAAGCATAGGGAAAAAAAGAACCCATCCCATAGAGGGGGATTCTCTTGACCCAAGTTTACATTCTTCTCCAATAGGTGTATTCTTTTAGCATAATAAAATTAACTTACTTTCCATTGGCCTTCTTTGTCATAATTGTTGTCATATATTTTTTAGTGTTTGCATACTATTTTTGTAGGGTGTTCTATTAATTATTTTACAGATCTAAAAAATACTTGCAACTTTCCTTTTATTTCCATGGTTATTAGGGCTATTTGTCACCAATAACTAAAGCGAAGACTTTTGGTACACCTTCATTAAATTCACACACTAACAACTTAATTTAGGAACAAAGGACTACTCTAAGTCGATTAAAATAAAGAAAGTTAATATTGGAAATGAAGAGAATCCAAAGATGGCTCTAATAGGGGACTACTAAGATGAAAAAATGGTACAAAATATAGAAAATATGCTAAGGGAGTATCGAGACTTATTTCATAATTCCTTTGCTGAGATGAAGGGCATAGCAAGTGAGATAGGTGAAATGCAAATCCCTCTCAAGTTGGTTTCCAAGATAGTTAAACAAAGATTTTATAGGATCAATATGGCATATAAGTAGAAGGTAAAGAAGGAGCTAGCAGGATGCTAGAAGCTGGGATCATTGAGCTAGTGAAGGGGTTGGAATGGATAAGCCCTATGGTATTATAGAGCAAGAAAATGTGGGAGCTCAGGATATGGTATTACGGATGAGGCTCTTGACAATGTTGGTGGTTAGGAGGCATATTTGTTCACTGATGGATTCTTTGGATATCACCAAATCTGGATTGCTAAGGAAGACCATCATAAAACTACATTTGCGATAAAGTGGGGTTGCTTTCAATACATTGTGATTCCTTTCACCTAAAGAACACACCTACCATTTTTGTAGAATAATTGTTGAAACTTTTAAAGAATTTATTCATAAAGTTTTGGAGGTCTATTTGGACGATTGGACCATGTTTATCCTATTACAAAAGCATATATCTATATATATATATAGAGAGAGAGAGAGAGAGAGAGAGAGAGAGAGAGAGAGAGAGAGAGAGAGAGAGAGAGAGAGAGGTTGATGTTAGACAAATGTAGGCAATTGCAAATTTTGTTGAATTTGAAGAAGAGTTTTTTGTATTCCCCATTTGGAATTTTATTATATCACATTGTGAGTAAGAAAGGATCACTGGTCGATGGTGTAAAGTTCACAATCATAGTAGATCTCCCCCTCCTACTTCCATTCGATAGTTACATGTTATTCTAGGTCATATTGGTTATTAGTGAAAGTTAAAAAATGGATATGCTCAAATAACTGCACCTATGGAGTGCCTATTGAAGAAATATGTACATTTCAAATGTTCAAAGGAATGCCAGTAGGCCCTAGACACTTTAAAGGATAAGATGGTTAATGTGCCAATTTTGATCTTTTCTGATTGGAGAAAATAATTTCATGTGCATGTGGATGCTTCGTTCATCACTCTAGGACCCATTTTAGCACAACCGGAGGAAGGATATTTCGACCACCTAATTGTGTTTACAATCATAAATTTATCAACAGCTGAGAAAAACTATACCACTATAGAGTGCAAAGGGTTGGCTATAGTTTATGCCTTTCAGAAGTACCTACACTACCTTTTAGGAAATAAATTTAAGTTTGATATAGATAATTCAACATTAAGTTACTTGGTGAACAAACCTATGTTGGGGGGCACATTTGTAGATGGTTATTAATGTTTCAAGAGTATGATTTTTAAGTGGTCATCAAACCTAAGCAATTAAATGTAGGCATAGCCCATTTATCTAAGATTGCTACAAGAGAGGATGCTCAAAATTTAGGAGACAACCTACCTGATGGAAATTTATTTTCCATTACAATGGGAAATGGATACTTTGTTGAGATTGCTCAGTTCCTTAGTACTAGAGTTTCTCAATGTGATTACAATGTTGTGCAGATGAAGTAGTTGGTCATCAAGTCTATAAAATATCAGTTAATCATGAGTTGCTTATACATATTAGGAGCTTACGATATTTTACATAGGTGAATATAATAACAAGAGCATCCGATAATCATGACGGAGGCACATGGGGGAATTATGGGAGGACATCATGTAAGAAGATGTATTGTGCAGAATATCATCCAAGATAGGTTATGGTGGCCAACACTACATGTTGATGCTAAGGCATTTTGTAGGAATTGTCATGTTGTAACAACCCCTTTTTAATTTCATGTAATAAAGGATAAATAAGACCAAGTTCATGGGACACGTATTCCAAGTTGAATGTTGAGTAAATCACTATAGTGGGCATCAGTTTTGATTTATTAATGGCTATGGAAATTGGAAAAGGCATTGGAAAATGCAAAGAGAAATTAATTGACATTTATTTATGAGAAATAAAGGAAAATAAGAGAAAATGAAGGTGAAGAGACACAAATTTTCATGAGAGCTAAATTACAAGGAAAATTATGGAAAATGAGGAAAATAGAGACATCAATAATAAAAAGGCTGCAGAGAACCAATTCACATCTTTTTCTATTTTAGGCTTTGATAGTTTGGTTGAGCTTTTGGTCAATTTGTCCTTGGAATTAGTTTCAAAGAGAGAGAGAGAGAGAGAGCACCAAGAGGAGAAATCAAGAAAATGAAGGAAAAAGACAAGCAAGGAAATTAACGGGAAGCAAGGAGAAGGTTGGATCAATACCTTTAGAAATATTATTTTACAGGTAACAAATTGCATGTATGATTTCCTAGCTAAGGTGTGAATGCATGGTTCATGAATTTGTTTATTTGGTTCATTTGTTGTCATTGTCATGGATTTTTCCTAATTTGACAATGGTTTTAGCCTTGCCTTACCATTTCCTGGATAGCCATGGTGAGATGGGATTCATTTCTTGGTTAAGTTTTAGATTGTCGGAAAATTTTGGAACCAAGTGAGGTGGTCTCAGGGAAATTGCCAAGGGTTATGGGTGGGGATGGTTGTCTATGGGAATCCCTCGACTGGTGGGTGGAGACAGGCGAATTCCTCAAGGTATGGTGAAGGAATTATAAGGCATCCAAGCTTAGTTTGTTTTTGTGATCTCTTGACTGGTTTTGGCGAGATCATAGTAGTTTGAGGGTGGAGGTGGTTTAACCTATGGATTTACTTGGTTGTTTATGTCTTGGTTTATCCCATGAGATCACATATTCATTCTTGAAATATGGCAGGGGGATGATTGGATGAAAGAAATATTTGGTTCAGCCCAATCTATGGTCAGGTGGTAAGTGGAAGTCCCAGACTTGGTTGGATTTTGTATATGTTAAAAAGAGCTAAATTATATTGTAAACTATGAGAATTTGTACCTATTATTATTTTTCTTTAATGGTTGTTCTCTCATGGTTAATATTCTGGTTATATGTTAGTTATAATCTTTCTCTAATATGTGCTCTAGCTATGGCTCTTGTTATGCTTTGATAAGTCAATGAATGGTTGATGAATGCAAGGACTAACTAGTGTGGTTGTAGCTACTTGAGAGGGCATTAAACCTTCTCAATTCTTTTCAACTAAAGTATATATATGTACACTAATATATGAATTTATGACCTATATCTTACATGTTTACCATATGTTTGATGAAATGCCTAATATGTTCTATCCAGTCTAGGTCACGTTTTGGCTTCAAGTTTCAATTATTAGTATTTTCGTTATGAGAAATATGATTCTCCAAAGCTACAAGAAGTTTTAGGTAGTAGTATAGAGGCTAGCCTAGAAAGGCGGCTCAGATCACAGGACTGCAGTCACAAAACTGAGGACCTAGGGTCATAACTGCATGGACCAAGGCTCGTGAGTGTGGTTGGAGGCTCACAACCACATGCAGTTAGTATCAAGGGTGTAGTTTTAGGTCTAGGTCAGAGAAAATGGTTTCCAACTCAAGGATTGGTAACGTTGGGTGGTTTTTTAGCCTTTGAGTGATATATGGTTCCTAAGGAAGGTTAGTAAGTCTCAATTGTAGGCCCCACTTCCTTAATGGGATCTAAGAGGTTGTTTCATGTCATAGTATTACTTCGCATCACATTTATGTAGAGGGCTTATACAAGTGGGTAGGTGTGGGGAGGAGCATGTTAGAAATTAATATCAGAGATCCCAAGTTAAAACACTTAGACTGGATGGGTTAGATGTTTTTTTTGTGCATGCATTGTAATGGTTATGGTTTCCATGCATGCAGTCAGTGTTACAGTATCAGTTATCATGCATGATGTGTGATGTTGATATGAAGGCTTTTTAAATGAATAGTATTTTATTAAAAACACCAGGTGAAGGATATGTACAACAAGAGTCTACATATCCCCCTCCATGGGATGGGTCCTTTGATGTCCTTATGCTTCAACAATCCATTTCTCTCTCTCACTATGTGAAAAACCCAAAGGAAAAGAGTAGAACTCAAATGGGAGCTTGAATGTGAAGTGACGATAATTGTGATGATGATAATGATCATGGTGAAGATTGAATGGAAAACTCTCTTATTTAAAACAAAATATTTGGTTGATCTTGAAAATGAAAAATAATAAAATATTATTGACCAAATCAAGATCTAGATTTTAGGAATATTTGATTATATTTTTGGGAGAGAGAAAATAATTTCAAAATGGTCAAATATATTTATTTAGAATAATGAAAAAAATAAAAATATTTATTAATTATTCCACGATGCTTAAGAAATGTCTGAAATTGAAATAATTTTTGAATATTGATTTAACAATTATTCCAAAAATAGAAATAAGGAATAATAAATAAATAGTGGTCTATTTAATTATTCCTAGGTGATTTAATGAGATGTGACAAGGAAGAATTATTAAATAATGATTTAATAATTATTCCCAGAGAAAATTAAATAAATAATGTTTTATTCAATTATTCTCATGGGGTTTTTAAATTTTAATCATAAATAATTTAACAAAAATGGTTTACTAAATTATTTCCCACGGCGAAAGTTATTTTACTATGGTAAAATTAATCCTACATGGTGTATTTCGATCCACCTAATTAGAACTAGGTGATCATTTTTTAGGTGATAACATATTTTTCCCCAATGTATGAGTGTTAGGAGAAAATCGTATGACTGAAAGATATTGTAGGTTACACTTCCACAAGACACCAAAGGGGAGTTAGAGAGAGAGAGAGGGAGAGAGAGAGAGATATAGTTGAAGCAATACAAGGAAGGATGAAGGAATGGAGGGGTTGAGACATACTAGAATGATATAATTCTCCTTTTATTTTTAAGTACATGATCTCAAATGAGGTGGGAGAGGCATACCCATACCCACCGTGATAACTAAGTGCAGATAATAATGGTGCGCCTAACAATGTGGGTCTGAGCAATAAAGTGCATGATACTTGATATGTTGGCATCAATGAGCTAGAAAATAATAGAAAATAATAAAAACAAAAATATCAAGGATACATTAGCCATAGAATCCACATATCAACCAATACATTTACACATAAGATACCATGGAATTAACCTTTTATTAATGAATGCAAAAGCCAACCCGGGATGGGAATACCATGTTCCACCTGACCATAGCATGGCTGAGCCAATTCTCTCTTTAGCCATTCACCCCCATGCCATATTCCAAGCATGAATGTGGGACTCAAACCAAAAGAACCAACCAGGGAATCCCAAGGCTAAACCACCTAACCCTCATCATTAGAAACCAGGCTTTACCACAATCCACACTGGATCACTAGGCCAACACAAGAAACATGTGATAGCAATATTTACCATGATCTCCACCAAATCACTAGGCCAAAACAAGAATGGATGCCACAGGATTTCTCAACCTACAGTGTGATGAATTTTCATGTCTCCTAGTCTCTCAAGCTTTATTGCAATCCACAATCTAATCTAGGGATCACTAAGCCCTAAACCGAGACTCCACACTCTAGGCTTTATCGTATATCATGCCATTCATTGGCAAGGATTCCTAGGTCTAATAAAGGGAAATAACCTCTAGGATTTACTGTATATCCCTCCATTAATAGGCCGATGATTCTTAGGCCCACCGAGGCACACAATATCTGGCTTTATAGCAACCCACAATCTGGTTCAAGGGTCACTAGGTCAGTGACTTTACTGCAATCCACAGTCCGATTGAAGTATCACTAGGCCATGTGTTATTTCTTTCAAAGATCCACCTCACTTGGCTTCAAATCCATCAAGTAATCCATCTCAACCAAAACATGAGTATCCCATCATGCCATGGTTATCTGGAAATGGAAAAGCTAGGCTAAAAACACTATCAGACATGACAAAACCCATGCCATAACATGAAAGAACCACTTGTAATACCATGCATGCCAAATCTGTCAAGGAAAACACACATGTAAATCGATACCCATTAAGTCCCACCATGGACGTGACATAATGAACAATGCTCTAAATTTTGAGAAGATGAAAATTTCCAGAGCCAGAAGTATTTCAAATCTCACATTTCTAAAACAATGTAGGGATGAAAACTATTAATAAGCTCTGTAATTTCACGCTCTCTCTTCTCAAATAAAAATCTCATTGCCCTGATGATGGACTCACTAAGCTAGTTTGAAACCTTGCTTTCAAAACTGTTCACTGGTTTTTCCACAAAAAAAAAAAAAGAATTCTAGCAACCTGTATGGACTCTCTCTTTAACACCATTAAGTCCCACCATGGAAGGGACATAATGAACAATGCTCTAAATTTTGAGAAGATGAGAATTTCCAGAGCTGGAAGTATTTCAAATCTCATATTTCTAAGACAATGTAGGGATGAAAACTATTAATAAGCTCTGTAACTTCACGCTCTCTCTTCTCAAATACAAATCTCATTGCCCTGATGATGGACTCACTAAGCTAGTCTGAAACATTGGTTTCAAATCTGTTCACAGGTTTTTCCACAACAAAAAATAAAATAAAATAAAATAAAAATAAAAATAAAAATAAATTCATGTTGTAGCTGCTTGATCCTACTCTTCCTTGCTTGCTCCTTCCTTCCTCTTACCTTCTCTACCTTTCTTGATCCAATGCCAAAGCACTCCAAGAAAACTACAAGTGTCCAAGAGTGAGGGGGAAAAAGATAATAATGAGAGAGCTCCAAAACTGAATTGATAAAAAGGTACCAACTAGTCCTCATAAGCCTTTCTATCAATGAGGCCTCTATTTTCTTCATTTTCCATTATTTTTCTTCATTTTCCTCCTCACATGCAACCTGTGACCTTTCACCTTCCTTTTCTCCTAATTTCCATTATTTTCATAAATAAATGTGCCAAAATGTCATTTTTCCTTTCCAAAGCCTTTGACATTGCCTTTTCCATTGCCTTTGCCAATTTCCTTAGCCATAACAAACCAAATTAACACCCACTAGGATGTTTTTACCAACATTCATCTTGGAATAAGTGTCCCATCAATTATGGCTACTATTTTTCCTTTATTAAATTTTATTACATGGAATTTTCAACAGGGTTATTACACAAGCTTCTGAAAATAGCATTAACTGCCTTTGAATTTGTCTCATATTATTTCTTCCCTAGATCATTTGTGGGAATGGAGGTTGGGTATTGATACCCACCTTCTACAATTTCCCATACATCATCTCCAAGTGCTTGCAAATAGGCTCTCATTCTGACTTTTGAAAATACAAAGTTATTTCCATTAAACAAAGGTGGATTAATAGAAAATGCTCCTTCTTGACTACTCGTCTTGATGGATCTCCCTTTAAGCAATCAAGATTCTCCGAAGGGACCTGCTCTGATACCAATTGTTGGGAAAAACACTTAGAGGGGGGGGGGTTAATCATTCTTTTAAACTTTAACTTTCAAATCTCATATATTGAATTTTGTATACTATTTTCTTTAGGAAACTTGTGTATGTATGCGACTTCAGAGAAAGAAAACAATGTATATCCAGTTTACTGATTTTTCATGTCATCTATCAAATGATTACCTTTAACCAATACTTGAATAATCTTCAGTATGTATTAAATAATATAAATAAATCACAGCAAATGAGAATCACACATAGAACACCAAGATTTTATGTGGAAACCCAATGTGGGAGAAAACCATCGTTGTTTCTATCTTTGTCTTCTTTCTTATTTATAAGCAAAAAACTTCATTACAATTTTATACTGATGCGGGCTCTTATTACTACATAGGCACCCACCTGCAGGAGGCGACAACCTCCACTTGCTCTCCAACTCCTACTAGAAGGGAGCTACAACCCCCTGAACTTATTTACTAGATACTACTGGAAGGAAGCTCCCACCCCCTTTTTGAAGGCTCCAACCCTTAGCTCCTTGTGGGCCTCTTTTCAAAATGTTTCAAACTAGATCTATTGGCTTGATGGGGCTTGACCCATGTTTGGGATTATTTAGCCAAATAAATCCCTACACGACTGGCCCTTTCGGCAATAGCCCATTGAGCACAGACTGAGGTCTCACCCAAAGCAGTATGGGAGGATGATGGAACCAATTTTCCACACCCTTGAGATGTCTGATGGGTTGATTTAGTCCAACTGTGAATATCTTCATGCAAGTCACTTCGCGCACTTTCCTAACTTGCGAGACCTTCACACCCTATTATACTCGACTTCATGCAACCCTAACCAGGGGCTGAGGATCTTTTGCGATGCTAAAGCAGCGATCTACGCTATTTCCCCAAGTTACAACATGGATCTTACTTATCTTCTTATAATAGTTAGTTATCTTCACGTAAACAAATACTTTATATTATATTCACTTATTCATCACATTCATATAAGTTCGTGTAGCAAATAAATAGTAAACTTGCAATTCATATCTGATATACTTCAATGCATAACACAAGAAAAGATACACATAAATATTGTAAAACTTCTCTTTATTAATTCTTCAATCGGTTACAGACTAACCTTGCCCTGTGAACTCAGCTGCATGGGTCCATTCACTCAACTGCGGACTACTAGGCCTCTACGCGCTCAGTTGCAGAGCCTTCTCCTACTCTGCGACCCAAAGACTCGACTTTACACTTAAACTTAATGCATCATCATTAGATCTTCTATAGATGACTTCTTGTTCCCTTTACACTTAGAGCCTCACTCTTTTTATACAATCCCATGGTCCGTGGACCATGGGTAGAATTCTCAAGCTGACATTACATTACAAAAGTAAGGGCGAACAACCCTATGACTTAATTACAACTTCGAGCTCCGTGCCCACAAATCATGGAGTCTTTACATCGGACTTCATCAAAACTTGGGCTTTAAGCCCCAAAACCTACCTTGGGGGGGATCCCACACCCAACATGCCCCTAACACAAACATCGTGACTCACCCTCGAGTCACTCTCTTGGTGAGGAGATCTTCGCACGAAGACCTCCCAATTCTGCTTGGACTGCTGCAAGGTTGGAAACGCACTGAGCGAATGCCTACTGTATCTCTTGGACATGCTATTCAGAGACTGCAGTATCTGAATTGCCTCCCTGTATCTGCTCTTGTGTCCCCTGCATCTACACGAGCTTGCCTTCAGTGGTTGCTGTGATTACGAAGGCCTCATCCATCCAAGGCTGGACATGCGCCTTCAAAACCGCTTATCTATGTCGCGTTGTGTCTACATGCTCCTTAAGTGCTTTGGCCTATTGCATCCGCTAGAGCATCTACATAAGGGCCACCATCTGCGCAGTCCCTTTGACGTTTTCATACTATTTCTGTAGCTCACACGCTTCTATTTCTAAGCGCTATATGTTCGGGTCCTCCTGTAGAGTGGTGAGGACCTCGAATGATTCTTCCAGCATTTTGGTGCAATCCTTCACTGCAATGTTGATCTCCTCCATCCCCTATGTAATGGCATTGGCATGTTGTTCCCTTACCTCTGGAGGAGTTGAAGGCTATGCCTTCAACCACACCTCTGCTATTTGAAGGTTCAACTCCTGCTGAACCTTGTCCATCTCTTCTCACGCCTCGCATATTCATGCTGCTAACCTCTAGATGCGGGCCTCGACTAGTGCCTTTGCTAGGATGGAAAACTCAGGGACCATTTGGTATGCTTCCTCAACCACTTGCACCATCTGTCAGTTTTGCGCCACAACCTTGTCACAATGCAGGCTCAGTTTCTCCATGTTGATTCTTTGTTCACTCAACACCTATAGTGCGCGTCCCTCCCTAGCTCACAGTTTTGCAATCACGCCGTCCTACATGACATAGAGCATCTCCCGAGGATGTGCAACCATGTTGATTCCTACCCCTTTCAACACACTGACCATAGGCATGTCGGCCTCATTTGATGTAACCAGTGCCCCTTCAGGCAGCACTATTGTGTTGATCGTGCAGGCACGCAGCATTTCCTCAGCCGCGACCGTTCCTACTGCGAGGTTGGTCGAGAGAGTACCAGCCTGGGGAGTGTGCACCTGCAACTCCTGAATTTGTGCCCGAAGGGCCCCCAACACAATCTGATTCTCCTCTACCAACTACTAGAGGGACTCCGCGGTGACTTCGCACACCGTCTCCCCTATATCGTGCAGATCTCCCTTAGTGAGGGTGATCAGGTCGAAAGAAGTCTTTGACGCTTTCAAATTCTTTCGCAGGCCCACCTCTCTCGAGTGTTGGCGCTTTAACTGTGTAGATGTTGTTTCTGGGTCCGCGCCACCTTCCTCTGTCTCTGTCTCCATTTCTTGTTCCTACTCAGGTGAAGGCGACTTTTGGCCCTCGCGCTCCTTCTGTGCTTTTGCTAATGTTGACTCTTTCCTTCTCTTCTCTACCAACTGCACCATCCACATTTTTTTCTCCTCCTTCTTCCGTTGTGTAGTATACTTTTCTGTTTGCGTCGCGGAGAGGGATGGAGTGCACCATTCTAGTGGTCATGACTCCAGCACGGCAAATATGACATTGTCTGTGGCCTAGTACGGGAGTTGATTCCACTTCTTCGCGGGGTCCTTGCATGCGCTGATGTAGACATGATGGAAGTCCACCTTAAACTCTGTGAAGCTTTGTAAGCTGTTGTAGACAGTGAGTGATAACCACAACTTTCGGTTAATCACCATTCTGATGTTCATATCCATGAACACCCAAAATATTTTACTATCTCGGATCATGCGTGCATCTTTAGTGGCCCACAGTGAAGCATACGTCGTGACCTCCAGGAGATCCCTCTCAATTGGGGGAATTGGCTGTCCTCGGGCAATTCCCCAGCCACCAACACTATGGACAACAAAAGCCATGCATAGTGGAAGGTCTTCCCCTATTCCTGTGCCTCATGGAAATTCCCTAGGAACTCCTTGCACAAGAATTCAGACCAGTTAAATTGGACCCCCTCTACGCATTGCTCGGAAAGTGCAACAACCGATGTGGGCACCGCATCCACGCGGCACTTCCACATGACCTTACCCGCTAGTATCTGAGTCACAACTCTGACTACCTTGTTGTTGATATTGGAGATTGCGTAACCCCTCTTTTTCTTCTTCGCCTTATATTTCTTTTTCATGGGCTCTGCGATGGCCAAATCAATGATTTTATCCTCTGAAATGTTTGTTGGGTCTTCCCCTTTATAAGGGAGTCAAGCAATTCTATGGATTAAGTGGTCCATGATGTGGATGGGCTCCTCCAACCACAAACACCCATCATGCACCAGGTAAAACAGTTGGTTGATGACGAAGATAGTCACTCTGGCACGATGGTAATGCATCACCTAAAGAAAGTTCAACAACCTTGCCTTTTTGACTCCGCGTAACCACTTGTGCAGCTCCATCTCTATGACTCCCATTGTGGTGTTTTGCTTTGGATTTATGAGTTGCACATTTGCCAAGTGAGGGAATTTCTCATGGTCAGCGAGATCCCAATATTCGAACTTCAAACTTGGCACTCGTCCCAGGTGCGCTCCTTTAAAAATGATATCGTCAGGTAGCAGTGGAGTCTGCAGAGAGCTCTTGCTATCATCTAGGTCCTTGGGTACCTTCGTCGTCCCCTTCCACATATGAACATATGCGGGTAGCCTGGTTGGAGGGTCCATGCCCTTGGTTTCTTCCTCCATGTCTTCGTCCTCGTCCTCTTCTATTAGGATGTCCTCAAGGTCTTCCTCCTCCTCATCGGTTTCCAAATTAACCACTTTCCCTTTTTCTTCCATGGTCAATTTAGTTCTCAGCAGGTTTCAAGGGGACATGTGTACTAGAATAATGGGTTGTTTATCTTTCCTAGGCCTCGGTGTGTGTGGCGATTTAAGGATTTCTGCAACTATCTCATCACTCTCAGAAGCATCTTCTTTATCATGGCCTGAGTGGCATCTTCGACGGTCATTTCTCTGATTTCCCTGGCTTCTTCAGACACTGCCATTTTGTTTGTCCAAAAATATCTCAACTACTTAACTGAGTCCTCAAACAATGCTCTCAACAGGTTAAACAGGTCTCAGTTCAAAAATACTTTGGGTGCACGACAGCTCAATTCTCAAATTACCAAGTGTTGTTTGTTGGGTAGCCCATTGCAATATACAGTGCCTTTTGAGTTCAAATTCGATCATTCCCCCCAAATCCAATCCATTAATTCTCCCTTGGCAGAATATTTTCCCAAATATTTCCCATAAAGCTTGCCTTAAATGCTTTCCACCTGCTCCACTTGGTCTCAAACCAAGCATCACATCAAGAATAGTGACTACAATGGTCACTTTCCAGCCAACCCACATGGCAGTGTAGCTACCATTGCGTTGTCCCAGACCCTGTGACACTTCGCTCCTGCGCACAACCCTAGCATTGTGCAACTCTCAGATAGAGGAGTTTATAGTTCTACTCCTCCTTTCAACTGCCTGGAGCACTAAGACTATGCTTCCCACAGCTAGTCAAGTGGTCGGGCCACCTGTATATGGATTCAACTGACCATTAAGAACTTTTCCTGTGAAAAGTCCATTTTTTAACCTGACTGTCTGCATCATGCACTTCACCATCTACATTGCGCCATCATCGGTGATCCCTCTAGTAATATACGGTCCAATCAAAGGCATCAAGCTGATCAACTCTCGGCGAAAGTCCCCAAATTTGTTAATGTAATCGTGCGCATCTTGTTTTATCACCACAGTTTTCGTATCGAGAAAATCCTTCTTTATCCCTCCCTCAAGCTTCTTGACTTATGCTTCCACCATAGCACTTTTCTCCCTTAACCTCACTCTTTCTTTCATGAGTTCTTGGAGCCTAAGATCACCCTGTTGGATCTCTTCATCAGGTCCCAAACTTTCTTCTTCATTCAGTTGTGCGATCCCTTCTTCCAAGGCTCCGTGGATCGTCATATCCACGGGCACTGCTATGCACGAACTAGGCATAATATACTCCATTGGGATTATAGCATTTTCTCCATAGACCAGCCTATAAGGCGTTTGTCCCGTCAGTTTCTTGCACGTTGTCCTATAAACCCACAAAACTGCTAGTACGTGTAGGTCCCAATCACTTCGCTGCGCATTATGTACCCTGTTCAGTGCTACGCATACTTCATTAAATGCTTCTACGTGGGTAACCCTCTGCCTACTCATTCTTTCCACACTCTATTGCTCCAACTCAAGGGACCGTTCGTGCAATTGCCTCCCCAACACATGCTTATTGACCATGTTCCCCAACACAAAGTCCATGTGCATCCTCGTAGGTTATTTACCATATGCCTGTACCCACCTGGACATATGCATGTGTGGATCATCCTGTACATTGTATTTATCTGTTAGTCACATCTTAGGCTTCCCAAAATGCATGCGCATCATTCTCCTGCATTCGCGCCAGTCCTCAAAGCTTCCTTGGTGCATACCCCACCACCTCGTGGGCATAGCGTGCAGTACCCACTTCAAAGCCTGGAAATGTTGCTTTTTTGGCACCTCCCTTTCAAATCTGTCCAAGAAAGCATCTACCTCACCTAATTCATCATAAGAAGGAAAATATCTCATTTCTGTTGATACGCAATGTAGCAATATTTTCATCATGTCACTGTTCAGCGTGGTTACCTCGTGTAACCAGTTCTGCCATTGCTCTATCTCTTCATCTGAATCTGACGTATAGGAGCTTTCGCACTCCCATGAGATTCATCCATTTGCAGTGGGATTTACCCAGTCTTTCTCTCATGTGGTTATCTTGTAGATGTAGTCCAAATCGTCGTCACTTTCATAGTCACGCACTGGCTCTATGTAGCACGATCCTTCTGTAGGGTCCAAAGGTACGACTACGCGCAGAGACTTTTTCTCAATAATCATCTTGCACTTCTTCAGATTAATCACCCCAATCATGTCAGTGGCCAATTGATTCCTAAGAGTGCGGGGTAGGGATTGTTGTCATCAACAATCTCTATCACTTCAAAGTCTACTAGCGTGCTTGCCCCTTCAATATCCACAGTGATTCCCTGCAATCTCCCCATAGGTATTATCTTTTGCTGGTTCGCCATGCGCTCATCTACTTCGGCAGAACGTTCGCGTCTAATCCTAAATCCAGAATTACCTTGTCCATCTCATATTCTCCAATCTGTGTGGTCAACCTCATTTCTCTTCCTGTTCTCGTTGCATGCTTTCCAATCTTCCAGACTACACGATGCTCTCTTGGCGTGGTCCAAGTGCATCTGTTAATGAGTACCTGCAATCTCTTTACAGCCTTACTGTCATGCAGTAGCTTCATGCATGTTTCTAGGAACATCATAAGCATAGATGGGTCCACTTCTAGCTCCGATCTATCTTTGCTTCCTGAAGTGGAGGCATCAGCAAAGCTCTTCCTAGCTTCCATGAAGGTTTCCTTAGCGCGCTCCAAATCAAACTTTGCTTCTTTCATCAGAACCTTGCGAACCCAAGTATTATCTTTGGGTTGTTTGCCTTTATCATCTCCCACCGTAATTCCACTTCGAAGCACAATGTTCACATTTGGATCTTCCTAGTACGGCTCAGACCTCATCATCTACAGGTTCTGAGTCGGGAGAGGTTGGAGTTCTCCCTTGTCGCGCAGCCTAGCTATCTCATGATCAAACAAGGTACAATACATACATGATGGATGCGTTGGATTTGTACAATCACGGGCATTATGTCTTGGCCCTCTGCAATTGTAACATATCAGCTGTCTACAACCTCTTCTATGTCCTCCTCCACCTCAGCCTCATTCGTGCCCCTGAAATCCGGTTCGCGCCATTCCTACATTCTGGTCAAGGGACCACCTTTTGGCCTGAACCTTGTAGGTGGGAGTTCTATCCATCATCAACTCATAGCTTCTACATGTGCACTCATTGTGCCCAACTGATCTACAAATATTACAAAACAAAAGTTGCGAATTTTGTGTGTACTTCTATAACAAATGGCAGTTGTTTGTAGCATGCTTTCCTCCTATTTGACAAATCGCACACCACAAAGTAGGTGTCGTGCTAGGTCCTACTTATGCCTCTGGTCTTAACAGCATCGGTCCTCCTCCTGCAAGGTAGTTCGCAAACACCGGGTAGTGGTCCATGTCATGATCCTGACCCTTACATTTAATGCACCATACCTCTTCACGCACTTCTGGTTGGGCTATCCTATCCTGTTTCAGACTCTGCATCTCAAGGAATAAGTTTTTCAACTGTGCATGGATCTATTGAACTGCCAAGTTAGGATCCTGTATCGGGGTCTCATGCAGTCTCATCACGATCTCGAAGGCCTCTGCCTGAGTCGTTAACCTTTGTTGCGATAGTGCGTTCCTAAAATGCGGCGTTAGCGAGGCGACAAACCTTTCACGGTGATGTTCATCCATCAAAGTCATGTTAGCTTCACAAATTGTGCACTTCAATATCTAATCCAACTCCCAAGAAGTCTTGCCTGGTAGCATTGTGATCTCTTTGAATCCAATGATCGACTACGCCTCTGACTTTGGCCTGCTAAATTATTTGTTCAACGCAATATGGATATTCACGATCCCTGCATTCGGATTGTCATTAGAATGCTTAATATACTAGGCCAGCGCGTGATCCTGTAGAGCGCTGACTAGCATTGCCTTCTTTATATTATCATCTGTAACCCCCTGCACTTCCCATACCACTCTTATTACAAACCAAAACTAGTCTGGATCTTCATTTTCGACTCCCTTGAACACAAGTAACTTTATCAGGCTTGCCATATTGACTCGTGGTGGTGGCAGAGGCAGTACAGGTGAAGATGGAGGTGAAGGCGGTGAAGCTGGTGGTGGTGGGTGTCGGGGTGGTATGCACGGAATCCTCTGCCTTATCAAATTGGTTGCGCTTCACGGTGAGACCTTCGCGAGCTCTTCCTCGTCCCCTCACGGAGGTGAAATCAAAGGGCTATTCTTTGGTCCCTTACTTCCTTTGTTTCTATAGGTTTTTCCACTTCGCGTGGCTCCAGACATCAAGGTAATTGCATAACCCTCTTTTCACACAATAACATTTTAATCCAAGTATTCAGAGACTTTACGTACTTACCTCGCGGTCCTTTGAGAAAGCATCGCTCAGCCTCACTATAGCTAACTGAAGTATCTACCACAAACTCAGTAATGAATCCTCCTATAATTCGATCGAGCCAATGATCAACAGCACACGCGATCTTATCCTCTAATGCTTCCAATCTGTGCACCAACTCTGGGGTCCAAACAATAGGATTGTAAAGCTTCCACCTTCCTTGGCTATCTTCTAGCTTTGCTATCCACTCGTACAGCTCAGTACGGAAAGATGCAAAGAAAATTTCATGGATCTCTTTGTACAGGTAGCAGTCTAACCACTCTTCTTTTGATAGTCGTCGATTCCTGTTCTCTTGTGTCATGAACTCATGAATTCTCCTATCCAAAGAACCTTCAATTTCTTTCTTAGTTGGATTCCAATGACATGACATCAGGCATTTCTATGCAAATTCTAGTCCTAGCAATAGAACCATTTGTTGGCTTGATGGGGCCTAACCCAGATTCAGAGTTATTTAGCCAAACAAATCCCTATACTACTAGCCCTTTCGGCAACATCCCATGGAGCACGGACTGAGGTCTCACCCGAAGCAGTATGGGAGGATGTTGGAACCAAGTTTCCGCACCCTTGAGATGTCTAAGGGGTCGATTTAGTCCAATTGTGAATATCTTCACGCAGGTCACTTTGTGCACTTTCTTGACCTGCGAGGCCTTCGTGCCCTGTTATACTCAACTTCGCACAGCCCTAACCAGAGGCTGAGGAGCTTTCAGGCTGCTAAAGCAACGATCTGTGCTATTTCCCCAAGTTACACTGCATATCTTACTTATCTTCTTATAACAGTTAGTTATCTTTGCGTAAACATATACTTTATATTATATTCACTTATTCAACACATTCATATAAGTTCACGCAGCAAATAAACAGTAAACTTGTAATTCATACCCAATATACTTCAATGCATAACACAGGAAAAGATACACAGAAATATTGTAAAACTTATATTTATTAATGCTTCAATTGGTTACAGACTCAACCTGCCCTATGCACTCAGCTGCAGGGGTCCGCGCACTCAGCTGAGGACTACTAGGCCTCTGCTCACTCAGCTGCAGATCCTTCTCCTACTCTGTGACCCAAAGACTCGACTTTACACTTAAACTCAATGCTTCATCATTAGATATTCTATGGATGACTTCTTGTTCCCTTTACACTTAGAGCCTGACTCTATTTATACAATCCCATGGTCCGTGGACCATGGGTAGAATTCTCAAGCTGAAATTACATTACAAAAGTAAGAGCAGACAACCCTATGACTTAATTACAACTTCGCGCTCCGCGCCCACAAATCATGGAGTCTTTACATCAGACTTAGTCAAAACTTGGGCTTTAAGCCCCAAAACTTGCCTTGGGGGGGATCCCACGCCCAACAAGATCCATCTATCAAACAATCATCACACAACCTATAGGCCACCTTTCATCATATTTTCAAACTGGACCCATATCAACAATAAACCCAAACTGACTTAGCACATTGAAATACTAAATTTGAATCACTGATCAACTGAGTTATTGAAGCATCTAACCACTAAATATAGAACCCAACCAGACCAAGTATATATTATAAAATATATGCTATTGTCTTGAACAAAACCCGCGTATATAAAAGCTTCCTCTGTACCACACCTGCATACAAATCTTAAATCATAGAAATTTGAATCATGAATTGTTGTAGTATTGAACCAATTGTTGAATCAAGTACTAAATTATTCATATTTCACTAAACCAATCATAGATCACCAAACTATAGCATCATTATTAACCAATATTCCAATCATGAACAACTAATCCAATCAACACTGTCAAACAAAGAGAAACATGATCAAGACTTCATCGAAAAACATTAGCAAATAAACCAGACATCATCAACTATAAACATCAAGCATCAGTTCAAACCTTAGTTTGTATATTCTACTTCCATAAAGCATATTCATGTATGTACGCACTTACCATACACAACACCCACGTATAAATGAAAATATTTCGCAGTATATATACGCAATTCTAGAGAGATATATCTGTGTATGTGCACAACTATTCCCAAACATATTTGCGTATATATCTAAAAAATTTCACTACAAACATAATTTCACTTTCCGCAACCTTTACTATCAATACCATATACTTCTGAATAATTCATTTAGATCACAACATCATTATATTTACTGATTCATCATTATTAGCTACCTTGACATTTGTAATAAGTAAATCAATCAAGCATATATGTCAACATACTTTAGATATTTTGGATTTGAGCCTTCTCCTTTCTCTCTAGTGCACATTTGTTTCAGATCAAATCACTCATAAATAATTCACAACTTGCACACCTAACACCTTGATCTTCATCTCCTTATATAGCTTTAGTCTTAGCCAATCCCTTAGTAATTTCATTGGTATTCCTTGATAGGATCAAATTTTCATTGTTGCACCCATTAATATGGGACAATACCATGGTAAAGACCCCTAGTATCCATATTACCATGGTGTGGATTCTGTACGCAACTTTTCTTCACAATATATGTTTATGTACCTAACCTTGCTTCTCAGGACCCTCATTTACTTTCTCAAACTTTACCTTTACCATCCATATGTATCTGAACTGTCATTCCTTTGTTCATATCACCTGTAGCATCTGTATCACTCTTCATAAACATCATGTTATCATAATGTCGACATCTTTATCAAATAGGTTGTCATCAAGGACAATACATTAGCCATAATGCCAAAATAAGACACAACCATCTTGGCTAGAAGAGATAGAAGAAGGTCCATTCTATTGGATAGACCCATGGTGTGGCATTTCATATTTCATGGAACATCCTCTAGTCATGTAAATGTTACACCCATCATCAAACCCTCTAGGTTCCATTTCACCTATCTCAGCTCATTATGGTCACCATCCTTGTCCTCATATGAATCTACTTGGGCTACTAGTGGCTCCACCTCTTTTAATGCTCCTAGATAAATGTATGGATACTCTCCCTCTAGTCTCTATGCCATGACATCTATGTCACCAAACATGTTAATTATTAGTGCATTATACCACCAAAAAAAAAAAACATAAAAAACACAAAAACACTATACTCACCTAGGTCTCCCCACTACTCACAAGGGGGAAATCCTTAGTCAAGATCTCAGGGAAAATAAATCCCTGCATATGCATATTCATTGATCATTGACCCTCAAACCATCCAAAGTAGTTAATATCATAAGCTCGTGTCTATGCGCTTCCTCCTAGCCTAGCCATCAATTCAGTCCAAGAGTTTTGTTTTCTGGACAATTAAACACTATAAATAAAGGATATATGAGTGCATTTAAATATTATCTAAAAAATAAGGGCTCTGAGGTGCACAATAGAATCTATTAGATACTCTTGGGGCCTTAAAGGTGGAGCAAAAATGTGATTTTTGAAGTGAATGAGTCATCATGGAATTTTCATTATAACTTTTCTTATGGAATGTTTTAGACCATGAAACTTCAAAGATATAGAGGAAGATCCTCATTTACCCATGGTAGAAATTTTAGACTTTGATTCATTGTAATTTCAAATATATGATCTAATGAAGTTAGTGTTCCTGAATTCTCCTAAAATTTTCTTCAAATAGACCAGCTTAGAATTTTCTCCATAACTTTTCTTTCGAAATGTTTCAAAAAGTGAAAATTGGAGGAGATAGATGGGAGATAATTTTATATCTTTGATATAAAGTTCATTCAAAGATGTGATCTGAGGAATTTAGGTTTCCTGAATGTCCTAATATTTTCTTCAAACAGGTAAGCTTGGCATTTTCACTATAACTTTTATTTTGGGATGTATTAGACTATGAAACTTGGAGGAGGTAGAGGGGATATCCTTATGTACTATGGTGGAAATTTCATATTTTGTTTCAATGTAAATTTGGATCTATTTTTTGTGGAAACGAGGGTCCTTGAAATCTATTGAAATATGATTCAAACAAGTCACTTGGAATTTTTTATATAACTTTCCTTATAAGATATGATAGATTGTGAAATATGTAGAAAATAGAGAAGAGATATCTAAGTACATGAAGTAGAAATTTTATACCCCGGTTTGCTATAACTTTGGATATATGCTTCAAGGAAATTAGTGATCCTGAATGCTCCTAAAATATGCTTCAAACATATCATCTTGGAAATTTTGATATATATATTTTCTGAGATTTTTCATATTGTGAAATAAGGAGGAGATAAATAAGAGATATATAGGACTTGTGGTAGAAACTTTAGACTCTTTTTCAGTATAATTTCATAGATATGTCCCCTGGAAGTTATGGGTTTTTCATAGTCCTGAAATAAAATTTAAACATGTTAGTTTGGCATTTTTTATAACTTATTTTCTGAGAAATTTTATACTGTGGAAATTTTAGAGATCCAAGGAGACACAAAGAAGTGACTGAAATAAAATTTTCATAATTATATTTGTAAAATTGGATATCTGGCATGTGTTAACACCCAGGTTGTTCCCTATGACTCCCAAGGGAATACGGCCGGGGTAACCACTAACCAATCTTTGGATCACTGTTTCTAGCCAAACTGTGATCAGAGAGGGCTCTCTCTTTATGATTTGTAACTGTTTATGATAGGGTTTTAGGCTAGCTATTATGCACAGGTTTTGTTTATGTTTTGGTTGATGAAACTCCTTTTAGATTCCAGTGATGTAGTTTTCAGAGAGGTTGAATACCATTGGGCAATGGAGTCTGTGGCTATATGTGTTTGAAACTTTGAGATGAAAGATGGAACTTACAAGGCCATTTGAGTGTTTAATAGAACAGATTTTTGATTAAATGACTGGAAACAGGTAACACAAACAGTGAAAGCACTTAAGAATTTTCACTTATTGTTTATATATTCCCAACAGACAGGTTTAAGAGGAAAAGACAGAGGTCTCAGGGGCAAAAATTGAATCCCTGAGAATGCCTATCACAGTAAAGACACAGTTTTGAAATGCAGCAATTAAGAATTACAATTCTGTCACTGTATCTGAGGAAAACATGTATAATAGCTCAGTTTGAGTCCAGGGTAATCATGGGTTAAGTCCTGGAACTATCCTTTCACCTTGCTATCAAGTGTAAAACATTTAAACAACAAAAGAGAACAAAAGACTCGAAAACATATAACAAAGAGATTTGAGAATACTTATTGTTTTATGCAACACCCTGGAATCCTGTAACATTCATCTTTCACCACAATACATCAAAGTACACCAAGCCTTGGAAATTCCATTCTTCCTTTGTATTACTTCTCTGAAAATATTACAGTAAGAGAGAGTTCTCAAAAGAAAATTACATCAACCCTTTTCAACTGCTGTGAAGGGTGAATATATACTTGCGGTCCTTTACAAAATATCTGAGTTCTGAGTTATCTCAGATTTTACATTCT
This sequence comes from Pinus tabuliformis, assembly GCA_031772625.1. NCBI lineage: Eukaryota > Viridiplantae > Streptophyta > Pinopsida > Pinales > Pinaceae > Pinus > Pinus tabuliformis. The sequence goes on from CM062805.1 coordinate 1,092,855,868, forward strand.
TACCAACCACTTAAGATATTATGACCAAAATTTAATACAGCATTGATTACAGAGTACAGGCATTTTAATGCTCTGTCAGAAGATATTTTAGCCTTTGGAAACAGCTAAGTCGGTCGAGATATTATGAATAAATGCTGGAAGACCTGTCTTTAAGGCTTGTACGCTGTATCCTGGACTTGTCACCTGTGATTGTGACTGCTGCTTGTGGTGAGTCAATGGTCCTGCTGAGTTGGCTCAGCCTCTGCCTCTTCCCTGTAGATATCTTTCTTCAAAATTGTGCCTGCGCATGTATGCTCATTTGCCTGGAGAATTAGCGCTACTGATTCTGGCCTGACAAAATTGTCTGTGTCAAATTTCTCCAGACATCCTGTGTGGGCAGTTGGTGTGCTAAGATTTCCCCTAGAGTTTCATCTGCTTCTGTGAATTTGAAGAAGTTAGATGGTGTATCAAACAGATGCTCAACTTCATTCATGAGGAAAAATAGGTTCTCCACCCTGTCATACATAGTCTGCCCGGTGGCTGGCCCTGCGTCTGCTGAAGTGCTGGGCGGTTTTGCAATCTCTGCTACTGCATGGGCATCAATTCTCTTATTGTAATTGTCTAGGGTGAGCAGTCTTCCTACACTGCTTAAAATGCTGGGGAGGCCTCTGTTCTGTAGTGCCACGAATTTTTCCAGGAATCTGTTGATTTCAGTCTGCATATCCTGTGTCCTCCTCTCCAGTGTTCCAACCAAATTCCTCAATGTTATGACTCTTTTGGCTACAGCAATTGTTTCTGTCCTGTTGGTGATTCCCATGACAGCTAATTGAGAGCTAGTCTTATAGTTCAGAATATTGATCATCCTAGTAGCAGCTTCTGGCATGTGTCCAAGGCTTGCCCTGGCTCTCTGTATTTCTCTGTTTGCTTTAGTGATGAGCACCATTTGCTCATCCATGGTCTCAATATATTGCCACTGGTTGGCAATGGACCGCCCAATGTTGCTCCATAGCATTGCTTTCATTTCAGCTGTCACTTTTTCTAGTGCAAGCTCTTTCTCTAGTTCAGCAATTCTCCTCTTAAGAGCTCTTACCTCTCTCTCCTTGGCTGCCTCATTCTGTTTGCTCTTGTCAAACTTTTCATTTACCTTAGCCAAGGTTTTCTTAAGTTCATCCAGCTCTTTCATTTGAGATTCCATGGCTTGGATCTCAGCTTGCAGCTTTTGCATGTCTAAACTAGTAGCCTGTTCCGATGTTGTAGTTGTTGTTGCTGTGGATGGCGCTGTAGTTGGTGCTGTAGCTTCTGTTTGCTGAGGAGGAGGAGTAGTCTTTGGAGGGACTTCCTCAAGATTTATTATCACAGGAGGAGGCTGGGAGGGTTGGCCCTCTTCCCTTTGCTTCAGTGCTTCTTGTAGTGCTGCCTTTGCAGCTTCAGTTTGTCCTAGCTGGTCTTGAGTCCTAACCAGCTCTTTGTATAGGGATACCAGCAGGTCTGTAGCATCCTTTTCTTGCCTTTGCTGGGCAACTTCATCTGTTTGTGGATGGATGGTGGCCGGGAGTTTGATTTTCTTTCTTAGGGCCGCCATGTCTGCATCCCTTATCTTCAGGAGTTCTTGGATGCCTTTGACATCTTTAGGATCATGCCCTATATCTATAATTACCTCTTCCAAGGACTTGATCCTATTGTCCTTGGCTTGTGATGATGCTCTTTCTAATTCCAGCTGAGAAGCTGTGTTATCCAGGCTGCTCTTTAGTTTGTAGTTCTCCAATGTCTCATCTGCCAGGGAGGCATACACCATTTCACCAGTTTGTTTATGTAATTCAATCTTGTCCATAGGGTGTATGTCTTTGGCAAGAACCTCCATGTTGGTTCTTAGATAGTCCGAGGTGGACTGAGGATGCAAAGTTGTGGGAATGAAGTGGCTCATTATCATTTTGCCTTCGCTCACATCGAAAGCAGACATGAGTCTCTGCTGGTTGCTAGGAGCTAGGTTTAACAAGTGATCATACAGCTGCACTTTTATGGGATCACTCCTCCTTTTGATGTCAATGAATTGCTGCTTTATACTTGACTGCCCTTTTCTATGTTGACCGGAGGAGCTGACCTCTCCTCCCATAGTCATGTCATGTCCACGCTGAGATGAGCTGGCCGAAAGTTCTCCACTGGGTGGGCCCATGCCCATGGCTTGCCTTACTGCTATGTCCTCCTCTTGGGAGTCATTCAGTCTTTGTCTCTTCTCTCCTCTGATGAAGGATGAGGTGTGGGGGGTCTCTCTCTCCCTTTTCCTGGTCAAGTCCTCCTTCTGTGGTGTTTGGAGGACTGAGGTGTCTACATTGGTGTCTGTCCTGGGAGGCACCTCTGTTTGGGGCTGCTGCTCAGTGTAACTAGGTAGATCTGTCCCCTTTTCCTGCTGCAAGGGCTGCTGTTCACTGGACTGTGCTTCTTCTTGTTGCTGCCCCAGTTCTTGCTGTTCCATTTCTTCTTGCTGCTGTAGCAAGGTGTCAACCTGTTCTTCTGTCAATATAGGTGGCTGTTCCACCTGTTTTCCTTTGTCTTTGCTTGCTGCCTGGGGTGTCTTCTCAGTAGTTTGCTGCTGTGCTGCTGAAGATTTAGCAGCTGTTCCAATTTGCTTTCTGTAGGAGAGGGGCACCTGTCCACAAGTTTCCAAGTCAGCTTCTTTTTGCACATTCCTAGCTTCTTTCTCAAGTAATTCTTCCCTAGTGACTTGTTCTACTAGTGTACCCTCTTCCCAATCTAGTGCATTGGCATACTTTTCAATTTCAGGTTGTCTTTTATGTGCATAGTTGCCCAATTTGTATCTAATTCTCCTGAGGGAGATAGAATGATTGGGGTCATAGGGAATCCATTCAAAACTGGTCTGCAATCTGAGGCCTTCCAGGATGCTGTCTGCCTCTTTCCACCCTTCCTCTTTCCTGTTATATAGGAAGGAACCTAGCTGGTTTCTTACCTTCAATTGTGACTTCTTGTTTCTACTCTGAAAGTGAAGGTAATCTGAGTTCCCAAACTGCCTGAAGTATTCTAAGGCAAAAAGCCTCATGGGGACATACCTCGGCAACCTAAATGGGTTCAATTCACAGCCATATATCCTAATGACTGTGTGGTTCTGGTAGAAGTACCAGTTGCCAATATTGTAAGATTTGTTCAAATGTAGAATCCTCTTCATATCATCGGTTAATCTAGGAGGAGGAGTACCTTGCAGCGCTGTTAGGGCTGGATGAACAAATAAATCAATAAACTCACAGTATGTATAGGGTGATACTGAGGTAGAATGAAAAACAGAGGTCCAGAAAACAACTGATCTTGGGCTTCCTTGGGCATTGAGTGGCCTCAAAGGAACAGAGAAGGTAGCTGGCTGGTTGAAAAGGAATAAATGATATATATAGGAGGTGTACATGAACAGTCTCTCCCTTTTCAAATTCATGAACTGCTCATGGATTTTCTCTGCTATGTAAGTTGCATAATCATACTGCACAGCTGGAGGCTTACCAGGGGCAAATATAGACAGCATTGCCATTATGCTGTCATCTACATCTTCCAACCCCCTGAATCCTAGGACATAGCCAATTAGATCCACCAACATTCTGCCCAACTCATTTAGATATTGGTACCCAATAGGAGGGGTTCTGACTGTTTCAGAGCCTGGTGTGACAAACAGTTGGTTGATTTTGACAATCTGGTCACTGGACAGCTTGATCCCTCTGTTAATCAGATTCTGCATGGATAGAGGGGTCAATTTCTTGGCTGTTTTGAAGCGCAGCATCTGGTTTATGCTCTCTGGGGTGATCTGGAACAGGACTAGGCCTGTGGGGCTCATGACTGCTCTTTGGCTGGGGTCATAGCATTCCTGGCAGCTATAAATGAGCTCTGGCATAGGATTGACTTGGGGAAGGTTGTATATGGGCAAATTTGACTCCCAGATCCCCAAGATATCTGCCCCACTGAGGTGTTGGGCTCTTAATTCATTCAACATTTGAATATTGTACTTGGTTCCCATGGGGAACCAATCCAGCATTTGGTAGTCCATGTCTCCCAGGGCTTTCCATGCTAATTCCTGGTGAGGAGCATTGATGGGCTTAATATTCAGTGCAATAGGGGTCTCCATAGCTCTTCAAGTTGCAAGAATTGCAGGTGGACAGGTGGAATGGTAAAAACACAGTCTGGAGGCAGTTCTCTGTGGAAACAGTTGATGTTTTGAGTATCCAAGGGGAATTCTCTCAATAGCAATTGAAATACTACTGGAGTCTAGTGACAGAACTTCTCTGTGGTCTAACTGAACTCTCCAATCGGGTGAATTATATCTATTAGGAACTCTGCTGGGAAAACGCAGAATTACAGTGGTTTTATGTGAATTGCAGGTTTCTAAAGCTCTGCAGGTACTTCTTGGCCCTCACAATGACAATGGTGGATGAACAAATGGAAATGAACGGTGCAAATATCGTTTTTATGGTTCTACTATCCCTCTGAGCAATTTCAAGCTTAATGAAGGTCGTATGGAGGGCGAAACGGTCTAAATACCTGTAATTCGATGAGCAGAGGTTGAAGCAAAGGTGCACAGTTGCTGCTTGAGGAGGTCGCCCGGGCTAATAGACTGGTTGGCGAAAATTAGAGTGCAAACGGTCATGCAGAGCGTCTAACAGTAATAACAGTGAAAGTGGTAAAAAACACGGGAAAATTGGTAAATATGGGTTATTTTACCAATTTGGCGCTTTTTTCTGCTGACGTCATCGGGCGACGTGGCAGTGGGTGACTGGTCAAAGGGGCGGTGAGGTGGCAACCCAGTCAGCAGTGAGGTGGACCAATAACAAAGGCAGGTACGAGCAGATAAGGACGTGGCGGCGAGTCAGCGACGGGTAGGTGGCAGTCAAACCGCAGCGGTCACGGTTAAGGCCTTAACCGCCGCGGTTTCTCGGGGCGGTTTAGGTACGGCGCAGAAGCTGTCAGACTCGGCTCCGAGATGGTTGATCGATTGACGCGTGGAGGAGGCGTGACAAGGCGCAACGTCACTTTCTCGGAGGTTAAAGTGCCGCCATAGGATGCGCTCCGATATTAATGTGGACCGTCGGATCTGATGGGCTTGATCCGACGGCTGGCGGAGGAGAAAGATGCGCGCTTCATACTGCGGGCGGAAAAGATTAAAGTTTGTGGGTTTTTATGGGTTTTTCAAATGTTTTCGCTTAACCAATAATGTGGTAGGATTGGGGAACGTGCCAGAGGCGGGTATTAACCTTTGCAAAGGTTTTTATAGGCAAAAGGGGTTTGGAGAGGGGGTTTTATCAATGCAGAGGTGATTTGAGGGTAAATTAACTTGCAGCAAAGGGGGAATAGGGTGGAATAGGTTCACCAAAGTGGCCAGATGCCATTTTGGTCCCTTTTGAAAAATACACGGCTATTATGCCTAGGGGAGGGACTATACATAAGATTTGGGGTTTTATACACCTTAGTGTTAGTATTATTAGGGGTGGGGGTAAGATAGGGGAGGTTATATAGTAGAATTAGGAGTTAATATGAATGAAGGAGGGGAATTAGAAAGGGGGTGTTAGTGATGGACTAGAGAGGGAAAAAAAAAGAAGTTAGTGATCCTCTTTGCTGTGAGTTCATGGAATTCACCACTTTGTTTGCTGATAGATTTATTGCCTTGGCAAGAGACCTATTGATACCTGTGTAATGGTGATCATATTCTTTCTGCAACCACAACTGCCTACCCAACTATTTTGCCTAGCATTTTTTGTTTCTTCTTGGAGGGGCACTTGGACTTGCAACCCTCAATTGCCTTTTCTTTTCTTTGGCTTTTTCCTTTTCTCTCTATCTACTTCTACCCTTATGTCTTCCAAGGTCCCAGATTAAACTTTTGGGAACCTTTGCTTCTCTACCTGAACTACTTGTCTGCCAAGATTAAGCTATTTGGACAGACCTCTTTCTCTATTCTACAACTCAAAATTGAAACATGGCATGATCCAGTTTAGACTGTTGAATCATCCACAAAATTTGAAATAAGGTCCTCAATACTTGAAACACTTTACCCAGCTTTTGCTTTCTAGGAAATATGGGATCTTTGGGATACCAGAGCAGAGCATATTTGGCTTTTCTCTTGCCAATCATGAAATATGAAACCTATTGGTATAGGTATCCAACAGCATGTTTTACAAGTTTTTTCATGGGAAGATGCCAACAACAAGTTATGGGAGAACAAAACCTAGTGAAGAAAGAAGCAACAAGAATACTTGGTCAAGGAAGAAGAAGAAAATAGACTTGGTAAAGGTAGAAGCAACAAGCATATTTGGTGAAGGTAGAAGTAGCTAACAAACCTAGTGAATATAAGTTGCAATAAGACTTAGTCTAATAGGTTGGCGCCTATGACTATTTGCAGTTGTGGGGATTGGTGTATCCTATAGTTTGGTTCCTACAAATCTTATAGCATATGATATTGGTCTCTCCTATAGTTTGTTTCCTATAAATATTGCAGTAGAGGGGCTTTGCATTTCCTGTAGTTTGGTTCCTACAAATTTTGTAATAGTAAGTTGGTGCCTATAATATTTTTATTAGTATGTTGGTTCTATAAAGAGATATTATAAATGAATTTTCATTTACACTATGACAAAGAAATATAGACTTGATATTCGAGGTCCTTTTATGAAAATGTGGTTATCTCTTTTCTCCCATCACCTCAAATCAAAATTATGATATCACCCTCATATTCTTCTCATTGGGAGCTTTCATGTGATATAAATTTCATCTCAATATGAGCTCTAGGCATAATGTTATGTCTCTTTGAAGTTTTTCCCGTTAGGTCCACATCATCATCCATAAATGTCCATGTGACTAACACATGGCTTCCTTGGCCACACAACACCTCTGAACTAGTCCATGTCCCTAGCCCATGTGTCATAACGTGACTTTGCCATATCGATGATCTCCATATAACTGATTTTTCCATTCCTGAGACGTTCCAAGATAACTAGTATGTTAGTATAACTAACAGACCAATATACCAAATAATTTGATATAATGATTTGCTAATATGCCAATATAATTGGTGCAGAATGTTACACAGTAATTTGTCACTGCCTTCACTCTAGTCCTTCTACTGTGTCATGTGTCCAAGTCAAACATGCTCATTTTGAACAAATGCTCTCTTGTGCTGCCAAATGACCCACTTTTCCTAAGTTATCTGCCTCATCGTGACTATGGACTAAATATACGCGCTAAAGGGCACTCGTAAACAGTCCAACTCTGCTGCTAGCACGGAAATACATCTAATTCCCGCGATGGTACGATTTTATGCTCCAGCGCGAGGTGACTTATTATCTTTAGCGATGATCTGACTGGCTATATTTCTCACTAGTGATGTCAATGCTAAGTTATGCCCCCGCAATGATCCAGATTGGGCAAATTTGTTCCAACAGACGACCTTCTGGATGACTCCAGACCTAGTTGTTGGCATAGTTTGTATCTCCCTCCTTTCTCTGGCATGGCAGTTCCATCAATTGTGCTACCTTCCTTGGAGATAAGTTCACTCTTCCACCTTTCATGGAGACTCCTTCTCCTATTTAAACTCTCACCATTGCTATGCACTGCTAGTTTTGGATAGTTGGCTAGTTGGTAAATCCTTGGATTGAGTAGTGCTATTAGTGTAGCTGGTTTGAGTGTGAAAAGTGTGGGATTGTTGATAGTTTGTGGAAGGTTGTGAAGTGCCCTTAACATTGTGTAAAACTTATGAGTGAGAAAGAATCTTGTATGTTGGGAGATCCATCTTCAAAGAGTGAATGCTTGAGGAACATGCTAGCTGGATCCCTCTGAGAAGGCTTGCGACGTCAAGACTTTGGTTGTAAGCTTCATCTTATTTCATTATTAATACAATCAATGATGTTTTCCTATGTCTTGTATGTAATTTACTTGATAGCTCATGAGTTCTTGAGTTTGTGAGTAAATAGATCTTTTTTGTTTTCAAGTTACATGCTTTGTTGTATTTCCATTGCATTGTTTCAGGTTGATCACCCATTAGGAGAAGGAAGCGGAAGCTGGAGCAGGGCAATGGAACTCCATCGACCACCGATTGAGTTAGGCCTCCAACTATGACTATTTAAGGAAAGCTATTGTTGATCTATCCTTGTTTGTGACTAGACCCACTCTAGGGCTAGAGGGCCTGCCTCTGTCCGTAGAGGAAACACTTTCCTGCATCACAAATTAACGACTCCGCTGGGGAGTTTGGCCTTTGTTCTTCCCTTGTTTGCTCTTTTTTTTATTTTTTATTTGGTCTCTTTTGAGGTTTGGGGATTAGTTGTCAGCCTTTTGAGTTTCCTGGCTTGATCTAGGAAGTACCTCTATTTGATTGAACGATTGACTGTATTTGATTTGGGAGTTTTTGTTCACCTGTCATTGTTTTGAACATCATCGTGGATTTAAATTTAACAGTCGCGCTGTCATCACACTCACCCTTTTGTAATATCCTGTGCATCGCGTAATTACGTCTCACAATCGCGATGGTTCTGAAAATCCAACCATCGCGGAAAAGTCATGTACTTCCGCGCTGACATCGCTCTGTTGTTGCGGTTAGTTCTTTATCAGTGCTAGTTGCTTGTGTATTACCCACGTTGATTGTTGTAGAATTGATTTTCTCAATTCTGCCTCCTGAGTCCATCAGTCCTACTGGTCCCTTGCTTTTCTTGCTTGCTCAGTAACTTGTTTTTCATTGTTTATGGTTAAGGCACTCTATGGTCAGCTTTGTTGAATGAATCTTGCTTTTTTTCCTGTGTGACCTAGTTCATTATTTCAATTTTCTTGAATCAGTTGGCTTGGTTGCTGGTTTTTTCAAGGTTCGTTTGCAGCTTTACGTTGGTTTTGTTTGAGCCTTCCCCATTGCTCGTTTTTGGTTGATATTTTAGTGACTGTTACTGAACCAATATTTGACAGTGATTCGATTTCTTTTCACTACCGAACATAGATCACAATTGTTTGGATCAACTGGTTTTTTCCACACTTGCTTGTTGCTTATTTGTTGCTTCTAGATTTAAAGACATCAAAATCAAAAGGATTGCATTCATTTAGTATACAAAATTGAAAGTGAATTTGCATTTCAAGTTTGCATATTGGAAAGCGAATAATAAAATATCCCATTAGTAGTATCCGTGCACTTTAGGAATTGATGTTTGTATGCATTGAGTGATTGTCTCTATTTGTCTTGGTTTGCTTGGTTTGGGAATGATCTCTCTACCCTCCCATAGGTAGGTGTTAATTGAAGAAAAGGATATTTCATTCATTCTAGCTGCATCCTAGGATTTGTTGTATACATACAGTAAGGCCTGAAAACTGAAACATAATTCAAGATCAACTCTAAAATGAACTGAATAAACCTAACAACGCATTGGAACATAAGGCACACTATTTAGAGGTCTAGGCTAGAGACGTGCTCTGGCGTCGTTAAACCTAGTCACTTTTGTTTTCACTCAAGGCTGGGTGATTCCTCCTTCTGTGACTCAATAGTGGTCTAGTACAGAACTGTGCTCCCATGTACCGTCGAGTATATGTTGGGAGACCCCACTAGGTTATCATCCTTTATCCCTAGGAAGCCATGTTTGCTGCCTTGCAAACCATAATGCACCGAACACAGCATTCAAGAAGATTGACTGACGTACGTAAAGTCTTTGGTTTTCATATGACTGCCAAGGTGTCTATGCAGTTTTAGGGGTTGTCTAGTAAACCTTTTGCCTAGTTCTCCAGAGTAGTCACTTTCCTTCCTTTTCGGACTCCCTAAAAGAAAAGGTCCCTATGAGCACTTGTCACTTTGGGCTCATTAAATATTCGAAGGCGACTACAGTCATCTTTTTTGTCCTTTTCTCGACTCTTTAAAGATGAAAAGTTCAGGTTCTATTCCTGTTTCTTAAAATTTATTCAGCCATGTTCACATTTACCCTGTTAGATCTTGTTTGCATTAGCTTGAGTAGGGTCCTTTCTCATTAGTTTTCCTAGGATTTTTAATCGAATCATCTTGGCAGAATCACTGATCCTATCTCCCGTTCCACGTGACCAAGGGTCTCCCTCTTCTGTTGCTCCTGAGATACCGGTTGTTAGTGATACTCTCCCTATTATTCCGAGTATCCAACCGATTAACTCTCGCGCTCCAGAAGACGAGTCTTACGATATTCATTGGAACCCCATTTGGGAGCCTTTCGAAGAAGATATTTCGGTACTCCTCCTAGTGTTTCGAGCCCAATGTCTTCTTCTAACATGGATGACACATCCCCCATCACGAGTAAAGAATCCATTGTGACGAGCGGTGAAATTCCTATCCCAACAGAAACTACACCCTTCCATGTCACCCCTCTTGGTGTCACACTGCCTTTATGCGATAAGGCTTTGAGGGATGTTATGGGTTCTAGGACCTCCCTTACAAGTTCCATGTGGTCTCACACCATCACTCCAACTTCAGAGTCTTTTATTCCTCAAATTCATAATGTGTCTGTCACCTCGGTCCCGACTATTCCAACTATCTGTGTGGCTTCTTCAGCCCCTGTTGCTGGTGCCATCACTGAATCCTTAGTTGTGACCACTATTGTCGGACCTTCGTCCAGATCTACAAATAGTGGCCCATCGACATCTACACCCGGAGTTGTTGATCCTACACTAAATGCCCCACCTTCTTCTGGTTCCATTCCAATAGGGGGGCATACGATCAATATTTACAGGCTCTTCAAAATCTGGACCCTCAAGATCCCTTTCATTATTACAATTCTTGAGGAGCTCATATTTATTACCCCAGACCTTTGCCATCTCAACCTACGGTTGAGGTCACGGTTCCATTATCCGTTGCTTGGGGAAGCACCGATTATCATGGTGGCCAAGTACACCCTGCTAATTTTCAAGGACCACCCTATCAAGGTCAGTCGTCTTACATGTAGCCCTCCTATGGGCATCAATATTACGAACAGCGTTATCCAGGGAAACCTGGCGGCCCATAAGGACAACCCTTCCAGGGACAACCTTCAGCCTCTGGTGGTTCATCTTTTACCTATTTTGGGCAACCTTCTCATAATCCAGGACAACCTTACATGCAACAAGGCCAACCTGGTGTCTAGCAAGGCTACCCTTCTGGGCAAGTCAGTCAGCCTTACGTTCAGCATGGCCAACCCACTGTCCAATCTGGTCAACCATCTGGACAAGTTGGTTAGCCTCAAATCCAATCAGGCCAACCAACTGTCCAGTGTGCTCAGCCATCCGATCAATTAGGACATCCCTCATTTGTGCAAGGACAAACCAATACCCAGTAAGCTCAACCTTCTCGGAAAATGGGTCAATCTCAATCTAAACTGGGTCAAAATTCTCGCCAGATGGCTCAACCTCAGTTCTCTCAAGGACATCCATCTAGGCTTGCTCAACCAGGCACTCAAATGATTGTTGCTTCTCAAGCTCCACCTAGTTTTCAGCCCCATTCTGGGCTCCAGACCCAATCCGATCTTCAAATGCAGGTTGGATCCCAATATCAACCTGCTTATCAAACGCAGCCTAGCTCCTAGGTTCAGTTTGGAGTCCAACCGCCTTATGGTTTCTAGCAATCCCAAGGGAAAACCCAATTTGCCCCATACCAAAATTATCAACAACTGCAGGTGAGTCCTTATCATGATTACCAGCAACCGTATGTTGCTCCTGCAGGCCAAGTTGGTAATCAATGGAATGCTGGGGAGCAGATCTAGGGTCAGCCATCCAGTTATAGCTATAACCCCTATGGAAAAAATCCCTACGAACAGAACCCTCCTGGGCCAAATCCGTCTGGACAAAATCAATGGGGGAAACAAGCAGCTGGCTGGAACTCTGGTGCTACCTCCTACCCATGGCCTCAAATGTCCTTTAATCCTCAATTGCCCTTCTTAGCAATGTTGGAGTTACTGAATTTGTCCAAACTGACAAATGATCCTATTCTTCATAATCTGTATTGGCCACCGATTCCAACTAAGATTCCAAGTGATTGTCCCAAGTTTGACGGTAAAGCTGGAGAAGATCCCCAAGCCCACATTATGACTTATCAGCTATGGTGTTCGTCAAATTCATGGCTTGATGATTCAATCCGGCTCCGCCTTTTTCAACGAACCCTCACTGGCTCTGCTGCTAAATGGTATATTGAGTTAGCTCGCGGATCTTTTCAGGACTTTAACTCGTTGGTTATGGCATTTTTAACTCATTTTCAATTGCCAATTCGATATGAAACAAGCACACATCTCATGACATCCTTAAAACAAACAATGGCTACACATATCTTCAATCATATCCATGAATGGAGATGGCGTCGCCGTTTGATTAAGTTTTGGATTGATCGATCAGCTTCTAACCGATTGGTTCACAACCTCTTTTGTTGGTCCAATAGCACGGGACATTGCTATGGGGGCATGTGTAACTGAAGAGCAGGCTATTGCGCGCGCTCAGTACCTCGACTTGGTTTACTCCCAATCCGGTACACTATATGATTATTTGCCTGATGCCCCGAGGCCCGAAACTTCCAAAGCCCCGCCAACACCATCTGTTGACGGCGTCATTGGTTATGTTAATCCGTCCTCTAAGAAATCTTCTGCGAACCCTAGAAAGCAAAAGTCGAATGCTTCAAATGAAATTACTTCTCAGGCTGTATCCAATTCTAGTAATACTTCCGAGGTTAACGCCGTCCAGTCCACCACGGCAGACAAAGCCTCGAAAGGAAAAAAGAAGGGAAAAGGGAAGAATAAAGTTGATCAACCGAAGTAGGATTCCCCTAAACCTCCACCCGAGGAAGGTACCAGACGCAAGCCTAAGTATCCTTGCCTTATCTGTGACGAGTATCACTATACCGAAGACTGCCCAAGGTGATCTAAAGTTAGTCGTTAGTTGAAAGGTGCCCCTGGGACTCCTGTCGTGCTCAAAGAGACTTTTCCCTCTCAGCAAACGCAAATGATGGCTGATCCATACCAATCCTCTTCTCCCTTTGGTTCTCAAGTGTTTATGGCTGGGACGATTCCCATCCACATTAGTACTCGGGCAAAAGAGTATCCGTCGCCTGCTGGGAAAGAGCTTGAGGTCCCCTCTAGCGCTCCTTCATCCAGTTCTGCTCCCCTCCATATCGAGAGACCTAGCACTGAGACGCCCATCCGACCCCCTCCTAAAGGTGTACTCCGTAAATCTTCTTACAACCCTAATGCTCATGCTACTCAGCACTATAGCATCGTTGAGGACTTAGCCTAGGCTCTGTCAACTATGTCCGCTTTAGAAGTTCTCCAGAGCTACCCCTCTCAGAGGAAGTCCTTGCTATCAGCTATCGGTGGCATTGACCCGGCGACTCGGATTTGATCACTTTTGACCTCAACAGTCATATACCGAGACTGCCTCACCAAATTGCCTTCCTTATCGAGGTCATCATCAATTCTAAAATGATCCATCGTACCATCATTGATGAAGGCACTTCTACTTGCATCATGTCTATTTTGTTGTTGGAAAGCTATTGGTTCTCCGACTCTGATCCAGTCTCCTACGACATTGGAAGCCTTTGATGGGAGAGAGTCCTGCCCTTATGGTATACTCCAATGCTTTCCTATTACTTTGGAAGGTAAGACGGTCAAAGTGGAAGTTGAAATCATTGATGCCAATCTAATTTACAACCTCCTCTTGGGACGAAGCTGGACATATGCCATGTGAGCCGTGGCTTCATCTCTATTTCGTGTCATTCGTTTCCCTCATCAGGGGAAGATTGTCACAGTAGACCAGCTGTCTTTCTTTGCCTCCTCCTCTTCTGATGGCAACGTGCCTTTTGTAGAGCATACCTCCATGCCATGTGAGAGTGTGGGAGCTGGACTCTTTAAAGATCCTACCCTTATGGGTGTTTTTTTCACTCCCACCTCCCAACGCCGCTCCTATTAATATGATTTTTATTCACTCTGATCCTTGGGTTCTTCCCCCCAATGATCAAATAGAATCCTGGGGCGATGAGATGTCATTGAGTCCTGCCAAGCTCAACTACGTCGAAATTGTTTCTGCATCGGCTCCACCCTCTGAATCTGCTCCTTCGAGTAGAGCTCTCGACTTGTACGGTTATTCCCCCTGGCTTGGAGACAACGCTTCTTCAGACCCTTTAAAGGAAAATTTTCCTTCTAATGAAGCCATTATCGAAACCATGTCTCTCGAGGAACCCCCTTGGTTTGATCATCACCATCATTCCTCGTTTCTCCCTACCCACCAGGAAATGCTTACCTGTCTCGAGCGGTTTTCTCCTTGTCTCCCATCCCAACCCCTTCAGACACCCATTCAAGTTTATCAAGTGTCTTCTGAAGGGAACATGGGAAACATCACACAAACTCAGCCAATTGACATCTCTGTTAAACCAGGGATTGTCGAGCACATCCATGTCGGAGTAGCTTGTACTCCGACGGAGATTCAGCTCTATATTGATCTTTTTCGTGAATTCCGTGATGTGTTTTCTTGGTCTTATGAAGATATGCCTGGCATCAATCCTAGCATCATGGTGCATGAGATACCTACATATCTGGGTGCTAAGCTTGTTCGACAGCGTTTACGCCCCATGCACCCCCGAAAGGCTGCTGCTATTAAAGCGGAAGTTGAAAATCTTCTTAAGGCTAGTTTTATTTATCCCATCCCACTCACAGATTGGGTCTCCAATATCATCCCTATGACTAAAAAATAGGGCACTATCAAGGTCTGTGTTGATTATCGTGATATTAATCGGGCCTGTCCCAATGATAACTAACCCACACCCTTCATTAACTAGCTCATTGATGAGTGTGCCGGAGTGAAATGTACTTATTCATGGACAGTTTTTCTGGTTACAACCAGATTAACATTGCGCCCATAGATCAACACAAGACTACCTTTATCTCTCTGTGGGGCACTTTCGCCTACAAAAAGCTCCCTTTCGGTTTAAAAAATGTTGGTGCCACCTTCCAACGTGTAAAGTCTTATGCATTCCATGATATTCGACACATTGTGCAACCTTACCTGGATGATCTACCAGCTCATTCAGCAAAATGCCAGGACCATTCAGCTCACCTTCATGAAATCCTTCTCCGTTGTTGACACTACCGCATCCGACTTAATCCACATAAGTGTGTCTTCTACGTTGAGTCAGGCAGACTTCTCGGGTTCATCGTCTCCTGAGAGGGTATCCGTTTGGATCCCCTTAAAGTCAAGGCCATCCTAAATCTCCCTCCCCCTGCTTCTTTGCAGCAATTGCAGAGTTTGCAGGGCAAAGCCAATTTTTTACGATGATTCATTCCAAACTATGCCGAAGTGGCCAAAGGCTATATGTGGTTATTGAAGCAGGATACCCCTTTTCTTTGGGATGCCACTGCCCAAGAGTCCTTCAAGTGCCTCAAGGTTCTCCTTATTTCTGCTCCATTCTTGTGTCCTCCTGATTATCATTGTGACTACACTCTGTATTTTGCCACTTCCGACACCACTATTGGCATGGTTCTAGTTCAAGATGATGATGATGACACTGAGCATGTCATTTATTATCTCAGCTACAATCTACTAGATACGGAAACTCGATACGCTTATGACGAGAAGTTGGCATTGGCCGTTGTTTGTGCCGTCCAACGTTTCCGCCATTATATCTTATTTTGTACTACGATAGTGGTTTCTGATTGCAACCCGATGATGTACATCCTGTCGCATCAGGTTTTGGGGGGCAAGTACTCGAAGTGGATTGTTATCCTCCAAGAGTTTGACTTGGAATTCACCACTACCAAGTCTAAGAAATCCCTCGTCTTTGCTGAGTTGCTTTTCTCTCTGCCATCTCTTACCGCGCCCTCTTGGTCAGAGGACCATATTTCGGACGAAACTCTGTTCTTAATTAGCACCCTCGATCCTTGGTACGGGGATATCATTGTCTATCTACAAACGTCCTCTTTTCGTCCTGATTTGTCTAAGGATGCTCGGCGATGGATTTTCCATCAGTCTCAGCCCTATCATATTATTGGGGACACCCTGTACTGTCTCGGCATCAACTCTGTTCTCTACCGATGCTTAACATTCGAGGAAGATGAACAAGTTCTTAATGACTGCCATTCTGGCGCCTGTGGTGGTCACATGTGCGGATATGCCACTGCTCAAAAGATCCTTCGTGATGGTTACTTTTGGCCCTCCATCTTCAAGGATTGCATTCTTTTCGTCCACTCTTGTCATGAGTGCCAAATCTACCAACGAAAGATGCGTGCGCCTCCCGCTCCATTGCACCCTGTTGTTACAGTCGGCCCTTTTCCCAAATGGGGCATTGATTATATGACCTATAACCCTCGCTCGGTCAGGGGGCATGGGTATATCATCGTTGCCGTTGATTACTTCACAAAATGGGCCGAGGCGATGCCTACACTATCTGAAGATGATCACACAGTGGCAAAATTTTTGTTTAATCATGTTATCTCACTGTTCGGAGTCCCTCAGGCTATCGTCACTGATCACAGGAAGCATTTCCGTAATCATATGATGACCGAGTTAACAACCCAACTAGGCTTGAGGCATGATAGCTCGACACCATACTATCCTCAGTCCAATGGCCAAGTAGAAGTCGTCAACAAGGTTCTACTTACGATGCTTCAATGTACCATTGGCATGCATAAGTCCAACTAGCACTTGATGTTGTTCTCCGCCTTATGGGCCTACCGAACTTCTATGAAGGATGCCACCAGATTCACCCCATTCCAATTGGTTTACAGGCTGGAGGCCACCCTTCCCATCGAGTGTGAGATCCCTTCATTGAAATTAGCCGTTGAATTACTCCCCAACACTACTCCAGTAGAAGAACGCCTTCTCTACCTAGAGCGGCTGGACGAGACTCGTCGACTAGCTTCTCTAGCTATTAAAGCACAGAAGAAGAGAGTGAAAACTCACTTCGATCATACTGTCCATCCTCATTCTTTTGTTGAAGGAGATTCAGTCCTGCTCTACGATCAAGCAAATGATAAGCTGGGGGCAGGAAAATTCGAGCCCATGTGGCACGGGCCTTATATTGTAAAATGAGTTTTGCAAAAAAGGGCCTATGAGCTGATTGATTATGAAGGGAACCATTTGGATAAGCCCCGAAATGGGCTTTACTTGAAAAAATATTATGCGTGAACTTCATGCACTTTGATTTGTACATACGTGTGTTTTTAGTAGATGTGTTGTGTGTGTGTGTTTTCATGTTTTGGCTTGGTGTGTAGGCATAATTTCCGCTTATTGTGTCTTTTGCTTCTTGTGCAGATGTCTGGTGCACCTTACGTTGGTTTTGCTGATGGTGCCTGCTGTAGTACCCGCAACCTGTCTTCTGCAGCATGGGTGATCTATGATCCTCACGGTGAGTTAGTAGACCTTCAAGGTGTTTGTCTAGGTTGTACCACAAACAATGTTGTTGAATATAGTGTTGTTATTGAGTTACTGACTAAGGCGATCAATCTCAGTATTTGAACATTGGTTGTGAACCTGGATTCTCAGCTTGTCATCCACCAGCTCAATGGGAGATATTCCATCAGAGACCATCAGATTTTAAGGTTGTATTTATGTGTTAAATTGTTGGAAAGGAATTTTGATTTTATCACATATTAGCACATTCCACGAAGATTAAAAACGTTAACTGATGCATTGGAAAACCATGTATTAGACAAACTTTTGCATAACATGTAATCAAAACAGTATATAAGAAGCATGTAAAACACAATAATGAACCATAGGAATATGTATATATATATATATATATATAAATATATATATATATATATATATATATATATATATATATATATATATATATATATAGATATAGATATATATATCTCGTGTGGCGCACCGAGGCGTTCAAAAAATAAGTGTATATGTCCAAATAGAGTCTGTGTTCTCCATACATTCGAGACACATGTCTCTCAAAAAGTCATCAACAGGAAATAAAACCTAGGCATCTACTACAGTGGGTTATGCTCCCTATAGCACACCACCGCTCATGCCACCCGCCTCAACAGGCGGTGCACCCTGGGTACCACTCCTACTGTGTGAATTTGGAACGCTATGGGAACCTCCTCGAACCCCATGTAATCAGGGATCCCCGCCGTCAAGCCCTCAAGGTTTCGGGCCACTGTCTCCACAGGATCATCAGCTGGGGGAGCCAAGGCCAGCGTTGTGATGCCCTGTGCATCCCTTCGTGCCTCTGGAGCTAGCCCTACGGGTCTCACTGGTCCCACATCTGCGAATACCATAAAGTTCGTCATCAGGACATATACATGAAAAAATATTTAAAAACATCATAAAAAATAAAATGCAAAAATAATGTGATTAAGTGTCTTACCACCATCATCCCACTGCTCACCAGCAGGCAGCTGCATGTCAAGATCTCCGCAAAAGTCCATGCCAGTATATGGCCAATCTTCAACAAAGATCGTCTAGTGCTCCAGCCACTCATGAAACAATGTCCCCCACGACATTGGTCGTCCGCCACCTCCTCGGGGCATAACATGTGCTCACCGTGTGGCCCTGGTCTCACGTGGTCTGGGCAAATCCAAATCCAGGTCCTGTAACTGCAATGCTGGCACCCGCTCCAACATGAGTGGGACTAAGATGGACCCGTAACCAAACTACTTTATCTCTCCTCGATGGAAGTTGGCAAGTTGTCTCTTCATATTGGCTGTCACTGCTTCCACCCAGTTGAACATGGTCGGATTGAGACCCTCGAGAGCCAACCGGAGATGGGTCTTTGATGCCTCGTGTTGGGCTTGGGAGCCCGCTGCCTACGTCACCATAAATAGCATTGCCCGAAGAACCACGTCTTCCACTGTCGAGATTGCCACCTTCCCGCTTCTCGATTTGCGTGCCCGTGGGCACACTTTTTCCATCAGCATCTCTAGAGAATCGCCCCCGGGTCGTTGCCCCTCTAGAATGGGCCTCTCACCGCGTCGAGATAGCCCGATTAGGAAATATACGTCTGTGGCATCGAACTTGATGTCTCGACCTCGGATTATGAATTTCCCATCTGTTGGATTCCAGGCACAGATCAGTAGCTCCAGTAAATCGGGTTGGGACCGAAGGTGCAGAGTAAGGAAGAATTTTAGCAACCCGCATTCCCGTAAAGTGTTTCGGCACCTAGCATCAGCAAAAGCTTCCACATCATTATCATCATGCATTTGTTCTTGCCAGACAAACACCATTATGGCCCGCATAACGAGAAAAAATGAATTAGAACTTCGTTTGCAAAATTCAATCCATAATTTGTACAAAAAAATAGTTTTGCGTCACCATCGCGATTGTTTTTAAAACAGTCACGATGACATGAAGTTGCCAGTTCAATTTTCTCATGGTCATCGCAAAAGTACATCACTTTCCCATGATGATGATAAAACGTTACATGTAAATATTTTCGATCATCGTGGACCCGAGCGGTATACCCGTAATGACCAAGCGGTGGACTCCAACTCAAAAAATCCACCTAAACTCACATGTTTAACGTCAAAATGCATAAAAAAGACACTGAATTGAAGCGCAGGACGAAGTCTATCTACCTGGTAGAAGTTTTAGGATGAACAGTGGATGAATGGGGCCGAAATCAGCTTGCCAACTTTGCTCACTTTGGTGCTCCAAAACACTCCAAGGTGAAATGAACAGTACCAATAGTAAAAATGAATGAATTACCCCCCCTTTATAGTAATTTTTGAAAATTAGAAAATTATATTTTAAAAATGTGGATTTTTTCTCCTTTTTTATCACATGGTTAATTAAAATTTTGTTTTGAAATTATGTTTCCACATATATTGTTCATTTTATGTCGAATGGGTTTACGTTTGACGTGTTTTGTGCAGAGCTACAGGTAGTGGAGTTACCTCATGATTCATGTACACTTGATCCATAAAGTCATCTTTAATGCTCTTTTCTGACTTGAAAAATGAAAAGATAGCCGAGTTGTTCCTCTTGACTCGTTAAAAGAAATAAGAGGTGGTCACCTTTAAGCTCTTTTCCGACCGTGTAAACACAAAAATATTGTCGGGCCTTTGTCATTTCAAGCTCGTTATTGGTTACAAAATGACGTGATTTCAATATCATTTCTACTTTTTCAGGTCAAGGTCACTAATCACGAAAAGTACTCCTCGGTCGTAATGATCGGGTGGTTCTTTCGAGTATCATTTTATACTTTTTCGGGCTCGAGAGACACAAATCTACGAAAAAGGACCCCCCTGGAGTTTTCTTTTCTGTGTCTTTTTCAAACTCTCTAAACATGAAAAAGACTCCAAGTTTTACCTATGTCGGACTCATTAAACTCTGACAACATTAGACTCGCCACCATGATGAGACTCGAGCTTCTCCTCCCTAGGGCTCGTTAAACTATTACTAGGTTGGATTCAACCAGCAGTCAAGCTTAATTTGCAAGCATATGTTATCCCCTTCAAGCTTGTTTTCAAAAATAATAGGGGTACTCACCAGCAATGGTGGGGAAAGTTTGAAAATCATCATTGGCAGCTAGTCACTCTTGAACATCGACACTTTTGCTTCTTGTCGGGTTAGGACATCCGTCCATCGTCATTTGGCCTTCCGTGGGTTTGGGTTGCCATTTAGCCTCATTCCATCTGATTCACGCCATCTCCATCGAGCCTCTGATCCCTTGGTACCTGAATGCTACCACCCTCCAGAGTCGTGTCACCGACATGTTCAAGAGTATAATTCTTCTGCAGTTTACATCCTTGCCTCCTCCACTGATACTCTGTTTCGCCATCTACCACTTGTTCCTTATCTCGTGTCGTTGATGGGGGGAACATTATGGCTCTCCTGCGACAGATCATCTCCTGTCGACATCAGCTCATTATCCAGGAGATTGATCTAGAGATCCCCTTTGGTACCTTAGAGCTTGCATGCCTCAATGGCAAGTTCTTCACACCTGACGGTCGACTTTCATCATTAGTCGTTGATTGGGTGATTCCACGAGTGTTCAACTTCAGCTCCCTCTTCACACTTCGTGGATTGTGCTAGACAGTACCTTGAGAACCATTGGCATTATTGGTGGTTACTCTCGCACTTGTTAACATTTTCATCATTGACCGGTAATCAAGTGACTTTCTATCATGCTTGACCTCAGCACAGCTATTTGCATGCTAGAATATGTACTACGATCGGTTGGTTTCAAGACCTCGAACTCAAGTTACACATGTTCGAGCTGCATGGATTGTTTCATGATTACATGACTCATTGATGTATGGTTGTGACCATACCCGAGTCTTCATGGATGGCTACGACCATACCTTTATCATCATCATGGTCTTATTAGCTAGATGGTTGTGTCCATACCACAGACCTAGTTTGTATGTCTTTTGGATGGCTACACCCATGCCTAGACTACATGTATTTCATTATCAGAGATATCAGTTGTACTTGCGTGCAGGTTCTTCCAAATGGTGTTCCAGCTCAGTCAGTTTCATAAAGCATTTCACCCCTCCCACTCTCTCGGGCTTCATACTTTAGGGGGCATCTGTTACACAGTAATTTGTCACTGCCTTCACTCCAGTCCTTCTACTGTGTCATGTGTCCAAGTCAAACATGCTCATATTGAACAAATGCTCTCTTGTGCTGCCAAATGACCCACTTTTCCTAAGTTATCTGCCTCATCGCGACTATGGACTAAATATACGCGCTGAAGGGCACTCGTAAACAGTCCAACTGCACTGCCAACGCGGAAGTACATCTAATTCCCGCGATGGTCTGATTTTATGCTCCAGTGCTAGGTTACTTATTATCTTTAGCGATGATCTAACTGGCTATATTGCTCACTAGCGATGTCAGCGCTAAAGCTCAGTTATACCCCCGCAATGATCTAGATTGGGTGAATTTGTTCCAACAGACGGCCTTCTGGATGACTCCAGACCTAGTTGTTGGCATAGTTTGTATCGCCCTCCTTTCTCTGGCATGGAAGTTCCATCAATTGTGCTACCTTCCTTGGAGATAAGCTCACTCTTCCACCTTTCATGGAGACTCCTTCTCCTATTTAAACTCTCACCATTGCTATGCACTGCTAGTTTTGGATAGTTGGCTAGTTGGTAAATTCTTGGATTGAGTAGTGCTATTAGTGTAGCTAGTTTGAGTGTGACAAGTGTGGGATTGTTGATAGTTTGTGGAAGGTTGTGAAGTGCCCTTAACATTGTGTAAAACTTATGAGTGAGAAAGAATCTTGTATGTTGTGTTAGAGTCGGTCTTGTCAGTCCTCCGTCGGAGATCAAAACTCTTTCTGCATTTCATTTTTAGGTGTCTCGCTCCATTCACTCTGCTGCATTCCGCTAGGGGGCATGCCATAATCTAACAGAAGGGTCTTGTCAGTCATTACTCTTCATGCTTTGTACCTACTGGCTTAGGTTTGTTCATCAAAGTTCATTAAATGACAGTGAATATTTGGTCTTTTGATGGGAAAAAAATTATGTCAGCCATAGGTCTAGGGTTTCATAAGCCATGTTTTCAAAGTACCCAATAATCCCAGCAAGCCAAAGGGAGGTTCAACAAGTTTCATCTCCATATTTTCATCATCCATAATGCTCAAGGGTGATTCCTCTTCAAAACTCTGTTTTGAAGAGGAAATTGTCAAATTAATGTTTATAATAAATATGTAAAGTTCTCCACCATGAAGTACTTCAAAAGCAGATTCTGATCATCCTTTGCCAAATTCCATGTCAGCTACCCCTGCAAAAAATTGGCAAAAATTTCATCATTTTAGTCAAAAATCCAAAAAGGAAATGTGAAATACAGAGTTGCATTAAATTGTGGAAAAAGTGCCAAAGCAAAACTTTGCAAAAGTGGGTTTTGAAGAAACAAAAATCAAAACCATGTCTTCATGTCTTTATTACAGATTTTCTCATAAGGATCAAGGTCATTTTAAATGCCAAGGTCGAAGAGAAGCATTTCAAAGTGAATTGGGTGAGCCAACGCACGTTTTGGGTAAAGTTGGAGGTGTCTTGACAGGCGCGGCGCATACAGTAGGTGGCGCGGTGCACTGGGCTAGCGCGGCGCATTGGGCGTGATCCTCCAATGCAATTTTTAACGGGTGCGGCGCACCGGTAGCGCACGGTGCATAGAACAGGCGGCGCGGCGCATACAGTCTAAACACCCAATAAACGCCCGAAATTCCTCCAAATCACCATCGAATTGCTTGGACGTGCTAAGGTAGGGTCGACATCTCGGTGGTTCATCCATTTTTGTATGTTGTGTGATGGTGGTTTATGGTTCCAAATGTTTGAAACAAAATTTCCAAACCCTACCTCTAAAAATCCTTATGTCAATTGCTGTTAAGGGTTGAAAATTCATCATTTTGTTACCAAGGTTCCCCTTCCATCCCATTTGTCCCTTTTTCCTTCATTCCCCTTTTCCTTATACCATATCCCTTTGAATGTCATTGTTCCCTATCCCCTAAAATTACTAAACCCTTAACCCCAATTCCCTTTCACCCATTGCCCAATATAAAACCCCAAACCCTACCCTATGCAAAGTTCCCAAACCCTCCTACATTGCCCTAAATAAAATCTATCCTAAGACTCCTAATCCCTTCATATTTTCCCTCCCTAACAGTCCCTTGTTACATTGCTCCCTTGGTGACAGATTTCAACCATATTACAACAGCAATCCAACACAGTCTTATGACCAGCATTCATTTCTCCAAGCAGTTTTCATAGCATCAATTATGTCATCTGATCATTCATCCGACTATGAGGTGGAAACTCAAAGTGACTCACCCACGGAAGAACGTGCACCCCGGAGGCCTCATAAAAGTGGCAGACATGTTAGAGAAGAACCAACTACCCTCACAGAATTGCAGGCCTGCCCTCTTGCCGTCTCTTGTTTTCAGTTTCAGTCATGCTATGAGTTTTGTGAAAAGGTTGCAAATGTTCAATTTCACCATGAGTTGGCTCGCCTATTTGTTCTACATTTACATGGTGCTCAAGTTACTTTGGCCAGTGTTACTTTCACACTTACACCGGACTCTATCTCATTAGCTACCGGCATGCCTAATATTGGAGAGCCATGGAACAAGAGACAAAAAGTTGACCGACAACATTATGAGCCATATGTTAAACCTGGTTTCTTGAGGCAGCTTAAGAGGGTGTTTCCCTTCCGATATCTTAAAGATGAATATGCCCCTCTAATGAAGTTAATTATGAAATATTTCAGTTGTGAAGGTCATTTCTCCCGGTTATATGCTTATCACATCAGGTTGCTCATGCATTTCACCCGGGTACGCATGATGAACATCCCATATTTCATATGCCACAACATAGAGAGGATGACCGCCTTTGTGCAACACAAGACCCCTGAGTAGCAGTTCAACAGCATTTGTCATTTTTCTCTCATCAAGATTTTGGTGGTGCATCAGCTTGATTTACAGGGTATCACTTGGGATTATTTCATCTCTTGTGACTTCTTCCGAGCTTCATAGGGACCTTCAGAGACTAGATTTAAGACAGGTAGGCTTTCTCATTAGCATGAAAGCCATGACCCACACACTGCTACTGTGCCGATTTTCATTACCTACCAGAAGGGCACCAGGCAGTGGTTTGCGGTAGCTAAGCGAGTGTTATCTCCACCCGGGGTGGAAGGGGCCTCACTTCCGACATCAACACCATAGGTACAGGACAGAGGCAAGAGCCCAATGCAGGATGAGGGGCCATCAGGTGAACGAGAGACCGACTTCATTCTCCTTCATGATGATGATCCAGATACGGGTCCGCAAAGTGTGCAGCTTAAAGAGATCATCCAAGAGTAGCAAACAGAGATCAAGGCCTTATCCCCTGACTTGGAGAGAGCTAAATGGAATATGAAATACCTGGATCAGAGAAATAAACAACTTGAGGATCGGCAAGCTGAGATAGAGTTGCAACTGATCAAGGAAAACCGGCAACACATCATGGCAGCACAAGGCAGACCTATGGAGCAAAGAGATGAGGACCGGGAGTATGTTTTAGAGAAAGTGAACATTCACTTGGAGAAGCTATTGGAGAAGGCCAATAGGGAAAAAGCAATGTTGAGGCACATGACTTACCATTACATGGCCCGAAACTTGAGCTCCAAAGCGAGAATCAAGAGACTAAAGGCGAAATTGAGGAAGGTGACAAAAGGACAAAAGAGGCAAAAAGAGTGAGATCATCTCTGAATCTTGGCCGAGGCCTCTTTGGCCCAGTATGACATGTGATGGAGAGGGTACAGCCCAAATTTCAAGAAATTTGGAGCACATTTTGAAATTTTGAAATTTTTTGCACAAAAAACAGGGTTTTTCTCCCTATGTGCCGCGCCACCTGGCGCGCGCTTTTGATAGGGAGCTACAAATCACAAAAATTTTGTAGTTTTAGATTTTTCATGAAAAATCATGATTGTTGGTGCATGGCCAAGAAGTTTGGGCAAGTTTTGAGTCCTCAGGAGGTCAAAAATACCCAAAAAATGACCTCTCTACCCCAATTTTGACACACAGGAAGCAGTCTTAGGAAATTGAAGTTTTGGAGGGGAAAATGGCATCCAAATCAAAAAATTCCACTTGTGTTGGAAATTAGATAGGTAGGGCTTTCCAACAAGCACACTTGGGCTCAATTTGGACTTCAGGAAGTGCCTCAAAACCATCTCCAAAGTGGCGCGATGCATACATCTTTTGGCGCGGCGCACAGAGACCCAAAGGCCAAATCACTTCCGCTCTGCGAGAATTCGATTTGTTTCAGTGCGATTTTCTCCAAGTAACTTTGTCAAAGCCTGTTCAAAATTTTTTGGCTATGGTACTGTGGTTTAGAAGCGAAGACAGTTGAAAGTGAATATTGGCGCGTGGGTGAGTTAAACGAAAATTGCAAGTGGGCCCGTTCATTAAAAATATATGTTTTCTCTTCATTAAAGGTGCATCTTATTTAAAAGCCATGTTATTAAAATGATAGTTGTTATTCAAATGGCCAAAAGGAAGGCAAACAGTCACCCCAGAAGATCTACGCTACATTTTTTTTTTATTGGTCATCAGAGAAATTAAATGTAACGCTGCTCCTGTTACTGATGGTTGGATTTTCATTTCTATTTGTAATGATTAAACAATCCCCCAACTTTGGGTCGATCCACTTTCTCATGGAAAAGCTTATTTATTGTATTGAAATTCATTTGTAAAGGGTTGGAATTTCAGGGAATAGCGTGGAGAAAAACTCACCAATTTCATTGTACAGTTTTGGCTTGGAAATTAATAGAATGATGTAGCTCTGATTCATGAGATCCCTGTGGTGTGAGTTTAGAAAATGTGTTTTTCTTTCTATGTTTCATATGTATTTTGTTATGTTTACCATCCATTCATAATCATTTTTGGTTGAATGCTCTTAAGTAGAAGAGGTAGAATTCAGTTTATGCTCTACCTTGTAAAGCATTCATATTTTGTATATCTTCTCCTGTCTGAAAAGGATTCATGTGTATGCCCTTTTTAGATTTTTCTCAACAGTATTTCCACCACATTTTATTTAAATCTGATTGCTAAACCTCCCGCCTATCTTGCCTCACGAAATATCCTGTGTCTTTGATTTAATTTCGCACTTATGCGGTCCTTTGGTCCCACATAGCCCGGAAAATTCAGTGATTCAAAAATTGCCTTTTTCCATATCTATTTACTAGCATAAAATCAGTTTTTAGTTTAAGTCATCTTAGACCATATTGTTTATTTCTCACTGAGTGTGACCCGGAGAGAGCCCTCTCCTGTTTTGGTAGGGCTAGCTACTAGACTAAGCGTGGTTTGTGGTTACCCTGAATTTTGCCTTCTTTCAGCCTAAGGCAGATTTAGGCCCTAACATAGTGGCAACTCAGCTGGGGACGAAATTCTTTGTTTATTAGTATTCTTCGTTGCGTAAACGATAGGCTTAACCTACAAACACCCCAATACTTCTGATAATTCTAAGCTTCCGGATGATAAGTTTAGGATTTGATAGGCTGAGTAAGTTGTTCATGTCCTTTTGATTTTTTGAAAATAGCACGCTAGCTTCAAGAAGATATACCAGAGCTAATCCAGATCCAGATCCTCCTCATATCTACGAAAATCCCAATTTGATTCCAAGACTTCTTCGTCAAGAGAGCTCTATAACTCTCGTGTTCAAATCCCATTCATGTCCTGACATTTTTGAGTATCTTGAAGAGCTTGATTTTGATGAGCAGTTTGAAATATCATTGTTCGAGACCAAATCCGAAAGGGTTGTTGACTCTACTGTCCCCAATCCGCAGTTTCTTGTAGACCTAGAAACTGAAAGAGCTAACCGGTCAATTGATGATTATATTGTGACATAGCTTCAAACTCCAATTGTTAATTCCTTACAAGCTGCACACACTCCTCCAACACCTCCAAGACCAAACCCACCAAGAGTGATGGTTGCTCGTTTTGCACCTCTTGTGCTGCCTCAAGTTTTAGATGATATGCCCGCAGATTATCAAAGCAAAATCCCTTTGTTTGATGGCGCTCCTAACAGCATTACCGCTCAACAACATGTGGACAGAATGGCAGATTTCTGTGACCTTCATGAAATCGATGCAGAAAATGTGACAATGAGACTCTTTGTACAAACATTTGCAGGTGAAGTTAGGAAATGGTTCAGAGGTTTGCCGACTACACGTATCGCTACCTTGGCCGACCTGCAAAGACAATTTTTAGACTACTGGGAAGTGAAAAAGAATCCTCTTCAAATTCTGGCTGAATATGAGCAAATCAAACGAAACGCTGGTGAGTTGGTCCAAGACTACTGCATTTTTATAATGAAATTCCCGATCATCTAAGGCCACCTATGGGACTAGCCATAATGAATTTTCCGAATGGTTTTGATGCTGACATGGCTTATCAACTAAGAGAGAGAGAGCTGGCCACAATGGAAGACATGCAGAAAATCGCGGTCAGCGTTGAAGCAAATCTGCTGACCAAGAGGGCTAGAGCAAAAGCAGAAAAGAAGGTCACAGTAAAAGAAGAGTCTTCCTCGATGGATCAACTACTTCGGAAGGTAGAGCAGATGCTTGAAAGGGTGAAACTTGACAAACCTGAGCCACAAGTTAGAAATCCTAACTTCCGTGGCCAGCAGCAGCCACAATATAGAATAAGGCAGAGAGATCAGTGAGCCCAAGATCAGACAGCACAGCAGCCAGTACAGCCACCTCTGCAGCAAAATTTTGTGCATGGACCGGAGTCTGATGAGGAAGGGAATGTAATAGGGGAAGAGAACCACTTCTTTACTCCTGATGATTTGCCTATTTACATTACTGAAGATGAGGAGTATGCAGAAAGTTCAGCTGCACACAAAGACACAGATTTCATTCTAGCAAGTGACACAGTTTTGGAAGAAGAATCAGATGAGTATCAAAGAGGCTATATGAATGCTCTGTCCACTCAGCAGCAACAATATTCACTTAGAAATAGAGATGTGTCGGTTAACCCAATTCAGAAGAGGAAGGAAGTTTCAGCATCAAAGAATGATTCATCAGTTGCACAAAAGAAAGGCAAAGAGGCACTTGATCCTGATAGCAGCAAATCACCATCAGCAGAAAAATCAAATCAGCAAATTGTATCAAGAGAAAAGGAAAAGAAAGAAGTCCCAGTCAAAGAGGTAGAAAATACTTCCGCTTTTAGTTTAGAGAATGAAATTTCTAAATTGAAGGTATCCATTCCCTTGACTGAAATAATGAGGAACAACAGTTATAGAGGGCAAGTTTCTAAAATTTTGAATTGTGATCCAATGTCTGATATGGTGAATGTCAAAGATGATCAACCCGAAATGATTTTTGGGCCAGCATTGAATGGTGAGTCTCCAGATAGTGGTGTGCCACCTTTTTGTATCAGTTTAAGATTGCATGATTTTGTGTTACATAATGCCATGTTTGATTCTGGATCTTCTCACAATCTCATGCCAAAGGCTATCATGGATAAGCTGGGTTTGGACGTCACCCAGAAATACCATGATCTCTATTCGTTTGATTCTAGAAGAGTAAGATGTATCAGGCTCATCAAATACTTGGTTGTGAGTCTGGATCAAATCCCAATGAAGAATGTTTTGATGGATATTGTTGTAGCGGATATTCCTCCCAGGTTCGGCATGCTTCTTTGTAGGTCTTGGGTAGCAAAATTGAAAGGGACACTACAACTAGATTTCTCCTATGCAACAATTCCTGTGTTTGGCCAAATGAGGAAACTGTATCGGGAACAAAAAATGAAATACATGATTACAAGCAAGGAGAAACCCATTAATCATCTGATTAATTATGTACATACAGATCTAGAGTCTTTTGTTTTGTATTCAGATAGTTTCAATGATATTGATAGTCAGTTAGTAGAAGCAGAAAGTATTCCAGAAATAGCAGAAAATTTCAGAGAAGTTTTGAAGAAAGAAGGACAAGAACAGCAAAACACCGTTGAGAAATCAACTGAAGGTAACGGACAGCAAGCAGGAAAAACAGAGCCAGCAGAATTTCAGCACTTGGAAGAAGAGGAAGAAGGTTTGTGGACCATGGATTTCGACGGTGCAGTGGGAAATGATGGTGCTGGAATTGGTATTTGGGTATGCAGTCCTTTCTCCGCCCCGAAAAAAGTGCCTAGTAATGTGCGGGTATGTTCTTACAAGTTAGCTTTTGATTGTTCAAACAATGAAGCTGAGTATGAAGCTTTGATTGCTGGCCTAAAAATTCTAAGAAAGCTGAATGCTAAGAGGATTGCAGTATATGGCGACTCTGAATTGGTGATTAAGCAGGTCAGAGGCAAATATCAAGCAAAGCATCCTCGGATGCGGGCTTACCGGAATGTAGTTCTAGACATCCTGAAATTATTTTCAGAATATACCTTGACATGTGTGCCTCGTGTTCAAAATAGCATTGTTGATGCTCTTGCTAAGGCAGCCAGTAGTTTGAAGATTCCAATGAACTCCAGTAATAATTTCGAAATCCAAGTCAAGCATCGTCCGTCTGTCCCCGACAATCAGAGATATTGACAAGTTTTCCAAGATGATGAGGAGATTGATGATTTTCTGCAAAACAAAGGTAAGTTCAAAGAAACCTCAATTGATGTAGAAAATTATGATGGTAAAGATGATGTGCAGATCAATCAAATGGATGTGTTGCAGCTAAAGGATAACATTATTCCTAAAGGCTTGATACCTTTAGAAGAACTCTTTGATCAAGATGACATAGCCTGCAAACCAACATTGCAGTCGACAGAGAAGGGTGTTGAAGAGGTCAATATCGGAACAGCTGCTAATCTTAAAGTGGTAAAAATGTCTAAAACATTGCCACAAAAGATAAAAGCCAAATATATCAGTTTTTTGTCTTCATTTGCTGATGTGTTTGCTTAGGACTATTCTGACTTGAAGACATACGATACCAATATAATTCAGCACACTATACCCATTAAGCCTAATCAGAAACCTTTCAGACAGAAGTTGAGAAGGCTAAATCCAAAATTGCTGCCATCAATTGAAAAGGAGATAAACAGGTTGTACAAATCAGGAATCATTGTTCCCATCAGAATTTTGGACTGGATCTCTAATTTGGTGCCCGTACGAAATAAGACAGGTGAGATTTGCTTGTGCATTTATTTTAGGAATCTCAATAAAGTTTCATTGAAAGATAACTATCCACTGCCAAAATGGATCATGTACTTCAATGAGTAGTTGGAGCATCTCGTATGTCACTACTCGATGGTTATTCTGGATATAACCAAATTTCTATCCATGAAGATGACCGAGACAAGACAGCGTTCACCACTCCGTGGGGAACTTTTCATTACGCTAAAATGCCTTTTGGTTTGAAGAACGTGGGTGCCACCTTTCAGTGGGCAATGGACTTGGCTTTTGCAAATGAGAAGGATGTCTTTTTGGTTGTGTACCTTGATGATCTGATAGTGTTTTCCAAATCAGATGAAGAACACATGTATCATCTGAAAACTGTTTTTCAAAAGTGCAGAAAATATGGCCTGTCGCTGAATCCGAAAAAGAGCTTGTTTGCCATGGAGGAAGGCAAACTACTTGGGCACATTATCTCAAAAGATGGCATTCGTATTGATCCAGCACATGTACAAGCGATTCAGCAAATCGATCTGCCCCGGAATAAGAAGGAGATTCAATCTTTCAATGGTAAAATGAATTTTTTACGCCGCTTTGTACCTAATCTTGCTGAACACCTAAGAGAGATTACAAACATGCTTAAGAAGGAAAACCAAGTGAAGTGGACGGAAGAGGCTGTAAAATATTTCAATTTAGTCAAATTGGCTCTTTCTTCAGCTCTAGTTCTAATCAGCCCGGAATACACTCAGGATTTTATATTGTTTTCATTCGCTTCGGAGCATACTATGGCAATTGTGTTGATGCAGAAAAGAGATGATCACGAAAGACCAATTGCTTTCTTCAGCTGAGCTATAAGAGATGCAGCCTTAAAGTACAACATCATTGAGAAGCAAGCCCTCGCACTTGTGAAAGCATTGAAAGATTTTCGGGTATACATTCTGCATTCTCATATTTTGGCTTATGTTCCTAACGCTGCTGTCAAAGATGTTTTAGTGCAGACAGATCCGGAAGGAAGACGAGGCAAGTGGATTGCAGCTTTGTTGGAGTATGATGTGGAAATAAAGCCCACAAAGCTTGTTAAAGGACAGGGATTGGCAAAGTTGATGGCTGAATCAAACTTGCACACTTTAGACATAAATCCGATCATTGCTATGTCCTATGAGAATGAGGGAGGTTCGTCAATTCAGGTATCTGAAATGTTTTCTCTTTCTCCGTGGTATTCAGATATCATATATGTGCTTCAAAATTTGTCACCACCACCCAGCATGACTAGAAACAAAAGTAGAACTCTCAAATTAAAGGCTGCTAAGTTTTGCATTCTAAATTCTGCACTTTATTGGAAAGATCCCGGTGGCATTCTGTTGAATTGCTTGGTGGAAGAAGAGGCAAAGCAGGTCATGGAGGATTTCCACGAAGGAGATTGTGGTGGTCACCTTTTTTGGAAAACAACAGCAAATAAAGTTCTGAGAGCGGGATACTATTGGCCGACATTGTTTGCTGATGTATATAAGGTTGTCAAGAGCTGTCATAAATGTCAGATTTTTGAAGGAAGGCAGAAATTACAGCCTTTGCCGCTTAAGCCCATTGAGGTGAGTGTCCCTTTTCAGCAATGGGGTTTGAATTTCATTGGTGAAATTCATCCAGCTTCTTCTGATCAGCATCGGTGGATTCTCGCGGCAACAGATTATTTCACGAAATGGATCGAAGCAATTCCCACCAGACAAGCTACAGATGCGGTAATTATTTCATTCCTTGAAAATAACATCTTGTCTCGCTTTGGTTGCCCAAATAAGTTAATCACTGATAATGCAGCAGATTTCAAATCAAAAAGAATGGTAGAGTTTTGTCATAAATATCACATCATTTTGGGTCACTCAACTACCTATCATCAGCAAGGCAATGGGTTGGCAGAGTCTTCTAACAAATCTTTAGTCAACATCATTAAGAAGCTGTTGGAAATCAACAAGAAGAGCTGGCGTAAGAAGTTGTTCAATGCACTTTGGGCAGATCGGGTCAGTCAGAAGAAATCCATTGGTATGTCCCCCTTTGAGCTTTTGTATGGAGTTGATACAGTGTTTCCTACCTCTCTCACAGCTCCAGTAGTCAAACTTCTTCAGGAGGCCAGCATTGAAGATGATCCTATGCAGAGAAGATTGAATCAAATGGTCCATTTGCAGCAGACCAGAGAAGAAGTTTTATTAAAACAAGTCCAAGTTGCAGGAGAAGATTAAGAAAATTTATGACAGAAAAGCAAAGGCAGACAAATTTCAGTTGGATGATGTGGTGCTGAAGTGGGATGCAAGGAATGAGGAAAAGGGTAAGCATGGTAAATCCGAGAATCTCTGGAAAGGTCCCTTCAAGATTGCAGCATATCGGGGTCAGAATGCCTTTCTTCTAAAGGAAATGAATAGGGAAGATTGTCCAGGAGGGTCGATCAATGGTCGGCTGCTCAAGCGGTACTATTTCTGAGTTGTTTATGCTGCTTCCATTGTCACTATGAATACCATTTTATTTCAGTTTTGGTTAGAGTTTGTCTAGTCAGTCTTTGAGTCATTTTAAGTCCAAATTTGAGTCAGTTCGAGTCAAGTTTCAGTCAATAAATGAGTCAAGAGTTTTCTGTTTTTTGTCAAAATAATGACTCCATAGCCCAATGGACGAAGGCACTGTCTGCTCTCCCAAATATCTACCATTCTTGGCACCTCCGAGGAGCTACCATCCCCCATTGGAGCCAATGTTAGAGTCGGTCTTGTCAGTCCTCCGTCGGAGATCAAAACTCTTTCTGCATTTCATTTTTAGGTGTCTCGCTCCATTCACTCAGCTACATTCTGCTAGGGGGCATGCCATAATCTAACGGAAGGGTCTTGTCAGTCATTACTCTTCATGCTTTGTACCTGCTGGCTCAGGTCTGTTCATCAAAGTTCATTAAATGACAGCCAATATTTGGTCTTTTGATGGGCAAAAAATCATGTCATTCATAGGTCTAGGGTTTCATAAGTCATGTTTTCAAAGTACCCAATAATGCCAGTAGGCCAGAGGGAGGTTCAACAAGTTTCATCTCTAGATTTTCATCATCCATAATGCTCAAGGGTGATTCCTCTTCAAAACTTTGTTTTGAAGAGGAAATCGTCAAATTAATGTTTATAATAAATATGTAAAGTTCTCCACCATGAAGTACTTCAAAAGCAGATTCTAATCATCCTTTTCCAAATTCCATGTCAGCTACCCCTGCAAAAAATTGCCAAAAATTTCATCATTTTAGTCAAAAATCCAAAAAGGAAATGTGAAATACAGAGTTGCATTAAATTGTGGAAAAAGTGCCAAAACAAAACATTGCAAAAGTGGGTTTTGAAGAAACAAAAATCAAAACCATGTCTCCATGTCTTTATACATATTTTCTCATAAGGATCAAGGTCATTTTAAATGCCAAGGTCAGAGAGAAGCATTTCAAAGTGAATTGGGTGAGCCAGCGCACGTTTTGGGTAAAGTTGGAGGTGTCTTGACAGGCGCAGCGCATACAGTAGGTGGCGCGGCACACTGGGTGCGATCCTCCAGTGCAATTTTCAACGGGCACGGCGCACCGGTAGTGCACGGTGCATAGAATAGGCGGCGCAGCGCATACAGTCTAAACACCCAATAAACACCCGAAATTCCTCCAAATCACCATCGAATTGCTTGGACGTGCTAAGGTAGGGTCGACATCTCGATGGTTCATCCATTTTTGTATGTTGTGTGATGGTGGTTTATGGTTCCAAATGTTTGAAACAAAATTTCCAAACCCTACCTAGAAAAATCCTTATGTCAATTGTTGTTAAGGGTTGCAAATTCATCATTTTGTTACCAAAGTTCCCCTTCCATCCCATCTGCCCCTTTTTCCTTCATTCCCTTTTTCCTTATACCATATCCCTTTGAATGTCATTGTTCCCTATCCCCTAAAATTACTAAACCCTTATCCCCAATTGCCTTTCACCCATTGCCCAATATAAAACCCCAAACCCTACACTATGCAAAGTTCCCAAACCCTCCTACATTGCCCTAAATGAAATCTATCCTAATACTCCTAATCCCTTCATATTTTCCCTCCCTAAAAGTCCCTTGGTACATTTCTCCCTTGGTGACAGATTTCAACCATATTACAACAGCAGTCCAACACAGTCTTGCGACCAGCATTCATTTCTCCAAGCAGTTTTCATAGCATCAATTATGTCATCTGATCATTCATCCGACTATGAGGTGGAAACTCAAAGTGACTCACCCACGGAAGAACGTGCACCCCGGAGGCCTCATAAAGGTGGCAGACATGTTAGAGAAGAACCAACTACCCTCACAGAATTGCAGGCCTGCCCTCTTACCATCTCTTGTT
Organism: Pinus tabuliformis; assembly: GCA_031772625.1. NCBI lineage: Eukaryota > Viridiplantae > Streptophyta > Pinopsida > Pinales > Pinaceae > Pinus > Pinus tabuliformis. The sequence continues at coordinate 1,092,890,716 of CM062805.1, forward strand.
TTTAGTTTCAGTCATGCTATGAGTTTTGTGAAAAGGTTGCAAATGTTCAATTTCACCATGAGTTGGCTCGCCTATTTGTTCTACATTTACATGGTGCTCAAGTTACTTTGGCCGGTGTTACTTTCACACTTACACCGGACTCTATCTCATAAGCTACCAGCATACCTAATATTGGAGAGCCATGGAACAAGAGACAAAAAGTTGACCGACAGCATTATGAGCCATATGTTAAACCTGGTTTCTTGAGGCAGCTTAAGAGGGTGTTTCCCTTCCGATATCTTAAAGATGAATATGCCCCTCTAATGAAGTTAATTATGAAATATTTCAGTTGTGAAGGCCGTTTCTCTCGGTTATATGCTTATCACATCAGGTTGCTCATGCATTTCACCTGGGTATGCATGATGAACATCCCATATTTCATATGCCACAACATAGAGAGGATGACCGCCCTTGTGCAACACAAGACCCCTGAGCAGTAGTTCAACAACATTTGTCATTTTGCTCTCATCAAGATTTTGGTGGTGCATTAGCTTGATTTACAGGGTATCACTTGGGATGATTTCATCTCTCGTGACTTCTTCCGAGCTTCACAGGGACCTTCAGAGACTAGATTTGAGACAGGTAGACCTTCTCATCAGCATGAAAGCCATGACCCACACACTGCTACTGTGCCGATTTTCATTACCTACCAGAAGGGCACCAGGCAGTTGTTTGCGGCAGCCAAGCGAGTGTTATCTCCACCCGGGGTGGAAGGGGCCTCGCTTCTGACATCAACACCACAGGTACAGGACAGAGGCAAGAGCCCAATGTAGGATGAGGGGCCATCAGGTGAACGAGAGACCGACTTCATTCTCCTTCATGATGATGATCCAGATACGGGTCCGCAAAGTGCACAGCTTAAAGAGATCATCCAGGAGCAGCAAACAGAGATCCAAGCCTTATCCCTTGACTTGGAGAGAGCTAAATGGAATATGAAATACCTAGAGCAGAGAAATAAACAACTTGAGGATCGGCAAGCTGAGATAGAGTTGCAACTGATCAAGGAAAACGACAACACATCATGGCAGCACAAGGCAGACCTATGGAGCAAAGAGATGAGGACTGGAGTATGTTTTAGAGAAACTGAACATTCACTTGGAGAAGCTGTTGGAGAAGGCCAATAGGAAAAAGCAATGCTGAGGTGCATGACTTACCATTACATGGCCCGAAACTTGAGCTCCAAAGCGAGAATCAGGAGCCTAAAGGCGAAATTGAGGAAGGTGACAAAAGGACAAAAGAGGCAAAAAGAGCGAGATCGGCTCCGAATCTTGGCCGAGGCCTCTTTGGCCCAGCATGACATGTGATGGAGAGGGTACAGCCCAAATTTCAAGAAATTTGGAGCACATTTTGAAATTTTGAAATTTTTTGCACAGGGTTTTTCTCCCTGTGCGCCGCGCCACCTGGCGCGCGCTTTTGATAGGGAGCTCCAAATCACAAAAAGTTTATATTTTTGGATTTTTCATGAAAAATCATGACTGTTGGTGCATGGCCAAGAAGTTTGGGCAAGTTTTGAGTCCTCAGGAGGTCAAAAACACCCAAAAAATGACCTCTCTGCCCCAATTTTGACACACAGGAAGCAGTCTTAGGAAATTGAAGTTTTGAAGTGTTGGAAATTAAACAGGCAGGGCTTTCCAACAAGCAAACTTGGGCTCAATTTGGACTTTAGGAAGTGCCTCAAAATCATCTCCAATTTGGCACGACGCATACATCTTTTGGCGCGGCGCACAGAGACCCAAAGGCCAAATCACTTCCGCTCTGCGAGAATTCGATTTGTTTCAGTGTGATTTTCTCCAAGTAACTTTTTCAAAGCCTGTTCAACGATTTTTGGCTATGGTACTGTGGTTTAGAAGTGAAGACAGTTGAAAGTGAATATTGGCACGTGGGTGAGTTAAATGAAAATTGCAGGTGGGCCCGTTCATTAACAATATATGTTTTCTCTTCATTAAAGGTGCATCTTATTTAAAATCCATGTTATTAAAATGATAGTTATTATTCAAACGGCCAAAAGGAAGGCGAACAGTCGCCCCAAAGATCTACACTAAATTTTTGTTTTTTTTATTGGTCATCAGATAAATTAAATGTAACGCTGCTCCTGTTACTAATGGTTGGCTTTTCATTTCCGTTTGTAATGATTAAACAATCCCCAAACTTTGGGTCAATCCACTTTCTCATGGCAAAGCTTATTTATTGTATTGAAAGTCATTTGTAAAGGGTTGGAATTTCTGGGAATAGCGTGGAGAAAAACTCAGCACTTTCATTGTACAGTTTTGGCTTGGAAATTAATAGAATGATGCAGCTCTAATTCATGAGATCCCTGTGGTGTGAGTTTAGCAAATGTGTTTTTATTTCTATGTTTCATATGTATTTTGTTATGTTTACCATCCATTCATAATCATTTCTGGTTGAATGCTCTTAAGTAGAAGAGGTAGAATTCAGTTTATGCTCTGCCTTGTAAAGCATTCATATTTTGTATATCTTCTTCTGTCTGAAAAGGATTCATGTGTATGCCCTTTTTAGATTTTTCTCAACAGTCTTTCCACCCCATTTTATTTAAATTTGATTGCTAAACCTCCCGCCTATCTTGCCTCATGAAATATCCTGTGTCTTTGATTTAATTTCCCAGCTCATGCAGTCCTTTGGTCCCACGCAGCCCGGAAAATTCAGTCATTCAAAAATCGCCTTTTTCCATATCTATTTACTAGCCTAAAATCAGTTTTCAGTTTAAGTCATCTCAGACCATATTGTTTATTTCTCACTGAGCATGACCCGGAGAGAGCCCTCTCCTGTTCTGGTAGGGCTAGCTAGCAAACTGAGCGTGGTTTGTGGTTACCCTGAATTTTTCCTTCTTTCAGCCTAAGGCAAATTTAGGCCCTAACATGTTGGGAGATCCATCTTCAAAGAGTGAATGCTTGAGGAACATGCTGGCTAGATCCCTTTGAGAAGGCTTGCGACGTCAAGACTTTGGTTGTAAGCTTGATCTTATTTCATTATTAATACGATCAATGATGTTTTCCTATGTCTTGTATGTAATCTACTTGATAGCTCATGACTTCTTGACTTTTTGAGTAAATCGATCATTGTTGTTTTCCGGTTACGTGCTTTGTTGTATTTCCTTTTCAATGTTTCAGGTTGATCACCCATTAGGATAAGGAAGTGAAAGTTGGAGCAACGCAATGGAACTCCATTGACCACCGGTTGAGGTAGGCCTCCAACTATGACTATTTAAGGAAATCTATTGTTGATTTGTCCTTGTTTGTGACTAGACCCACTCTAGGGCTAGAGGGGTTGCCTCTGTCCGTAGAGGGAACACTTTCCTACATCACACGAAAGATACAAAGATATGGCCAATATCCTTCAATATGTTGATATATTCTCATGATTGATCAATCTATCAAGGAAATTCATTATAATTGAAAATCATTGCAAAACACTAATAGGTTGGTAGGTTGGTGTCCAATTCCTCAAGCCACCTCATTTTCTAAGATCCAACCATAGGTTTCCATGCGGTAAATTATGACATGATAGACAAATGGCACTACTAACATGTATATTTGGACATTTAGATATCATATACTTTCCAAATCACAATGCCTCAGAAGTCTCTATATGTTGATATGCTAATATGGCAACTTACCTTTCCACATCATCCTCCAACATTCAATCACCGCCTAACACATGGTAAAGGAAAGTATGTCCTCTTACATATAGAAACCATTGACATGTGTCATGTGTCACTCATATTTGCATAGTCGGTATACCAAAAAGGGCCAAATATGGTGACATGTGTCACAAATGTGGCATAGCCATGTCATCATTATGTCACTTCTTTGATTCTTCCAGTTACTTTAATACTTTGAGGTCATTAGTTGATGGGCCCAATAATTAGAAAAAATAAAAAATAAAAAATTATGTGATGGTTTGTTTCCTGGGCCATGGCATATTAAGGGTTTTATCCATTGTATTTCTTTTCATTCTTCTGGTGGCATATATTTCGATAAGCCCCCTTTTTGGCTAACTCTCAATCTTGGCTCATCTCAAGCTATGTGATGAGGGGCTAGGATTGACTTCTCCAAACTCCAAAATTTCGTGAGCTAGAAATTTTACCTAGTTACCTATGTTTGATTATAGCTCTTCAATTGCTTCTAAACCAAGAAATTTTCTACCTTTAACTAGGTAACTTCAAGCCTCCTCATATTGATTTCTTATACTACAAGGAGGCATACAAGCTAACTCAACTCCATAGGAAAACAAATCCTTAAGCTCCCAACATCATATAGGGTTAACTCCACCATCGATATAACAATAGTACCACATGACAACATTCATGAAATAATATTGAGTGTAGCCATTACAACCAAGGCTAACATCTCAATTTATGGACATACAAAATACAGAGGTCTCAATTAACATATGGGAAATGTTTCCATCACATACATCATTCATTCATAAAATAATGCATATCAACATTTTACATTGTGCAAGGGAGAAAAATTTCCTTTATTGGAAGAAATTTATTTTTATGCAATGTAATGCATCACATCGTGAGTTTTTGTGGCACACTACACCATAAATAAAAAGTTGTTCGATCATGCGATAAAGAAAGGAAGGAGATGAAAGAGAGACAAAGACAAGGGATGCATCACATGAAGAGAAAATTTCTTGCAATGCAATAAAGAAAGAAGAGTGCCATTATCACAAGAAAGGAAAATTTCTCAGGTGTGATATGTTGCATCATAAAATTCTATGGTGTGATACATCACAGAACCAAAAGTTTTGCAAAGCATGAAAAGATGCATCATAAGAAGAAAATTTGGGATTGATATGTTGTGTTAATGAAATTTTCCTATGGTGTGATAATTTGTATCGCATGCAAAAAAAATAGTTACGATGAAGACCATTATGATAGTCTTTAAGGATAAGTGGGCCATGTTGGCTAGCGTGTGTGATGCCACATAAGCATGATATTGTTATCAAGTGAAGAAGGCCAAGGATGTTATAGGCTATGACTTCTTGCTCCAAACCAAAAAATGAGCAAGAATACCATCATTGGAAACATCATGGTGAGCAAAATAATCCCATGAGCCTAATAGTGACATTAGAGTTGAGGATGATTTAGTGGAGAAGTATATTACTCAACTAGCCTAATAACATTTATAAGATGAAATATGCTATAAATAATTATATCTATATTGTATATAATAATTAAGGACTAAGTATTTTAGTTAATTATATTAATAATTCAATTAATCTAAATTAGAATGAACTATTATTAGTTGGATTTTAAAACATATAGAATGATGCATGCGATGTGAGTGTTGTGTTATTGATGAAAAGAGTGTGTGGCCTATGTAATTTGATTATTGAAAAATATGTATGTGAATATTGTCTTTAATTTATGTATTATAATGATGTAAGTGATTATGCTCATGTTATGGGTGTGGGGAGTTAGATGATAAAATTATTATTAAATTTGTTTTTTCTAATCATTACGTGGGCTTGAACAAACAACCTTTTTAGATAGTACGAATGAGACTCTATTTCTTTTGGATAGAGAAACTATCGGTATGGTAAAAGGAGTACTACATTAAAATGATTATTGTCGACTTTGATTGATTATTGTCGACTTTGATAAACTCAAACTTATGATTAAAGAAACATTAAATGTAACAAAATGAAAATGAATAAATAAATGCGTTGATAATTAATTAAGAAATTTAAGTTGGTAGAAATATATTATATTTTTAAATATCTAATGGAATGGTATAGGACAAGGTTTTGTGACTTGTAAATTATTATGGATGGCTATTTAATACTTTTTATGATAAATTTTATATGTTGTAAAATAAAATGACAGGATTTATGGTTAGTATATAATATTATAAGTATATTATGTTTGAGATTAGAATTAAATAAGAAAAATAAGAAATTATTATTAGAGTAAAATAAGTATGTTATTAATATAATAAATATAAGATGTATTTTTGGAAATTTTATGTGGAAAATTTCATGAAGAAATTAGGATGGTGTCTATTATTTTCTTTTTAATTATTTCCTATGTTTTAGGTTCATTATTTTATGAGGATTTAGTTGAATCTCTCTTGAATTATGGGTGGTTGTACCTATTGAACAGTGCCAAGATTTTCACAACCCATGTCATAGAAGTGAGGCAGGATAAGTGTGTGAACATAGATAAGTTGATAGGCTTGATCCCATGACCTCATATTTTTGTAAAGCATCTAAAGGAGGTCAAATGACTAACTCATCTAGTGGATTGTGTTGAAAGTCACAATTAAAATATAAATAAATATTGACTCACTATGGGATACAATAAACATTGTAGCTAGTGATTGGCCACATCAAAATTGACTTCTTTCTATGAGCCTATTTTGATATCTCACACATACACTATAGTGAGTTATGGAATAAAAAATCAATACAATATGAACAAAACTCACTTCTTCTCTCATATCTTAACTTTTACGTGCATGATAATAATTATGGTTATGGTTAGGAATTTTAGATGCCCCAACTACAAGACATGGTTATGATTTTGCCCCTCTAGAATATTTTTGAGAGTCCAAATATGGATTTCCCCTCTAGAAAATTATTGAAACTCCAAATATGGATTTTGACCCTCTAGAATATTCTTAAAAGTTCACAGAGGTATTTCTCCCCTCTGGAATATTCTTGAAA